>OY856414.1:155596200-156916200 GCA_963693085.1 Alisma plantago-aquatica | reverse complement strand
AGGAATTCAATACGACAATGAGCTTTGCTCTGGAATAAATTGGAACATATAGATGCTTCCAATAGTGATCCATGGATTATTACTGCTGATTTATTTTTTTGAGCAACACTGGGATACCGACTCCATCCTTACATTGAATAGTACATAGTGCAAAAGGTAGAATGATCAAAAATGTAGATATCACTTCCTATCATAGGGCAAGAGTTCCAGTTGTTCTCTATGTCTGGCTGTTTTAGACAGGTTTTGGCTAGCATGTCAGCCAACTTGTTTTGATCCCTCTTTATGTGCACCACATTTTCTATGTTGGCTTGCTGGAAAGTTTCCTGAATCTTTTGGATCAACGTGATGAATTTTCCCGACGAATCGCTAATACCTTTCACCCAATTGATCAAATTCCGTGAGTCAGAGAAGATGGTGCTCGTAGCCATGTTGAGTTTTATTGCTAGTTCTGCCCCATGAAGAAGAGCTTTGAGCTCCCTTTCCATTCCGTCCATTCCTGAAATGAGTGAAGACAATCCAGTGACCCAATCACCTACGCAGTTCCTAGCTATAACATAGGTGCAAGACATATTCAGAGATGTCGAAGTAGCCACATCTACATGTAGGATGATGGAAGATTCTTGTAAGTATAGAGACTGCTGAAAGGGGGGCGAGGCAGTAGGGATTGTTGGTGTACTTGTCAGTGCATACAAGGCTGACCTTGCATCCGCTCGGCATTGGGATGCTAGGATTCCAGAAGGGATTGAATGTCGTTCAAAGATGTAGGCGTTCATGTTCTTCCATATGGCCAACAAGTTAAGGCAAACAGACTAGTCCATACTTCTATCTTCTTTAGCTCCTTGATATTATAATCCATCCAGTCCTCGACGCTCTATTTTAGGAAGAAATGGGTAGCTTCGATAGGAAGCATGAGAGACCAGGTCTTCTTTGCTTCGATACAATCTCGTAGGGCGTGGAGGCCATCTTCAAGGACTCCAATGCATCTGTTGTAGTTAGGGTCCTCAGTCATCTTACGCCGCCCTCAGAGGTCATTATTGAGAAGGCGATTGTGTAGCATTAACCAGAGATGTGTTTTGACCTTATGAGGTAAAGTGAGGGACCAGATGTCAGCGAAGAGATGGTGGACTTCCAGAGCAGAATCCTGATAGAGAAGAATGCAGACCGGGCAGTGAATCTCCCATAAACTTCGGGCTTCCACACCTAGGTGTCGTCTCCATAGTGAAGTCTAGGAGTAGGCATATGGTGAATGGTCTCCACAATATTCTACACAAACCAGTGATTGAGAAAATCAATGTCCCAGGTGCCCTCATCTCATACTAGACTCGAAACTTTGAGATCATTTAGGTCTTTTGGAATGAGGCGGCCTGGCTGCAAGATGTGTAGACGTCTAGGACCCACCCATTCGTCTGTCCATACAGCAGTATTGACACCTGAAATGGTGTGGCGTCTGCAGTTGTCATACAGAAAAGGAAGGAAACTCTTTATACTATGCCATAGGTGTGATCCAGTTGCTTTGGGGTGTCCGTTTGGAATATATTTTGCTGTCATAACATCAACCCAAGGTATCTGTCTTTTCTGTATCAGATCCCAAGCCATTTTCATAAGTAGAGAGGAGTTGAATTCCTTCGACTTCATTATTCCCAAACCTCCTATATGTTTTGGTTTTGTGAGGTGCTTCCAGGCAACCATATTAAGGTGTCTATTAGATCCTCCATTCCATATGAAGTTCCTTATAGTTTGATCAATTTCCTCACAGGTAGAGGTAGGGAGTTGAATTGACTGCATTATGTAGCATGCTTGAGCCTGAAGAACTGACTTCGCAAGTGTAGTCCTTCCTTCCAGGGTGATAAGATTGTTTTTCCATTGGTGGATATGTTTCTGGAATTTTTCCAACAATGAGTGGAACATCTCTTTGGTCTTTCTTCTGTGCACAATAGGGATGCCCAAATTATTCGTCTCCTGGATCCCAAGCCTTCTACAAATATGATTCTTCAGTGCTCTTAGAGTATTAAAGGAGAAGAAAGCAAAATATTTCTCTTGTGATAGATACAACCCAGATTCTTTGCTGAAAGATTTAAGGCAGCGACAGATCGTGCTAGCCTGTTAAAGTGTCACCTCTCTAAATAGAATAAGATTGTCGGAAAATCTAGCATGAGTGATGGGTATCTTTGCTCTGGAGATGACAAAGGGTTTCCAACCTCCCATTTTGACCTCCTCTACAATCACCTGACTCAACCTTTCTAAACATAGAACAAAAATATACGGGGAAAGTGGGTCTCCTTATTTGACATTGCAAGAGGGAGAGAATGAACCTGCCAAATCACCATTCCAAAGAATGGTTGACTTCCCAGAGCAAACAATTTGCATAATGATCTTGATGTTCTCTTTAGGCAAGGTGGTGCGTCTAAGCGTATCATGAATGAATGGCCAGCTTAGTTTATCAAATGCTTTGACCAAATTGAGCTTTAGGGCCATCATTTTCCTCTTTCTTATTTTTGATTCCATCAAATGAACAATTTCCTAAACGAGAGCTATGTTGTCCCCTATCCTCCTCCCTGGTACAAAGCTAGACTGGAAAGGAGAGACCCAATCATTTAGAAAAATCTTAATTAGAGAAGCGATCACCTTAGAAAGGAGTTAGGTGCAGACATTATTTAGAGATATAGGTCTGAGATGAGAGCATTGCTCAGGTGCGTTGTTCTTCGGGATAAGGATGATATGCGAGTCAGTAGATGAAGGAGGGAGGTTTCCCCCTCTGAAAGGATCCTGAATGAACTGGCATAATTGAGGACTTAGTGTGCTCCTGTTCCTTTGGTAGAAACTTGCGTCCACTCCATCTGGTCTAGGTGCCTTTATGGGGGACATTGAGGCAAGAGCGTCCCATATCTCCTTCTCAGTAGGAATAGCCTCCATACTCAGTTGCTCCTCCTAAGACAGCGGTTTAAAAGAACCAGGGAAGATGATACTCTCAACCTTTCTTTTAACTCCATCCTGTTCTTAATACACATTAGAGAAGAATGATAAAATAATAGATTTCAGCTCCTCATCTATGTCCTTCCAGTTGCCCTCCGTGTCTTTGAGACGGAAAATCTTGTTCCTCCATCTCCTCACTTTTGTAAGGGAGTAAAAATACTTAGTGTTGTTGTCACCCAGCTTGATCCAGTTGCAACGAGCCTTCTATTGCCTCTCAGCTTCCTCCCTATGTAGAATATCATCCAACCTTAATTGAGGAATGATCATATCCTCGGCAAGTGCATGGTTAAACCTAAGAGCCAGGTTCGTTTGGTTCCTCTTGATTTTATTGGAAATTAGGTCCTTACCTCGTATATCTTGTTTGAGAGAAGCCTTATCCCAGTTGCTATCCTTTGTCAAGAATTCTTTGGTAGCAGACATCAGGTTGCAATATCTTGGCCACACATTCTGTAGATGCTCCTCGAATCCCGAGGTATAGTACCATCTTGCCGAGGTACGAGGCAGATATTTTCTAGTTGTAGAAGGGCCTTCAGTGGACACCAGGATTGGGGCATGGTCAGAGTGATTTTTCTCAAGGACTTGAACACATTTCTTATCAGGTTGATCTATCCATTCACGATTGCCTAGAGCCCTGTCAAAACGTTCGTGAAGTAGGTCGCGTCGAAAAGTGGTACGAGCCCCACTGGCTCCCAGGTCATGAAGAGAGCAGGCCTCAACAGCTTCAATTAAGTCCTTGCTGTTCGCACTATCAAAAATGTTGCTTCCAAACTTTTTGGAAGGGTACATGATAACATTGAAATCCCCAACTACCACCCACGGGTCAGTGATAGAGAGGGAAAGCAAGCTCAACTGGCTTCAGAGTAGCTTCCGACCTCCTCTTGTCTTGCTTGCATAGACAAAGGTGTAGAGAGTGTCATTGATATTACACTATACAAACTGCTTGTGTGATAAGATGATGTTTAAATCAACATTGTTCTTCCAGAGAACCCAAATCCCCCTGAAAATCCCACAACTTCTACTCTATGTGAGTACATAAAGCCTAGCTTCTTAATGATGCCTAAGGCTCTAGAGCCACTGCATCTAGTATCTAAGAGGCATACGACCAAAATATCGTACTTACAGACCAAATCTTTGACTGCGTTTTGGGTGTCTTTTTCACAGACACCCTGGACGTTCCAAGTAACAACCTTCATTGATCACTATTGAGAAGTGTGGACTTCCCCATAGCCTTCGTTTCTTCCTCTAGGTCCTGAAGTAGTGAGGTCTTGCCTCTCTTTCTGTTGGAAGCCCTCAATCTCTCCCCTATGTTGAGAATTTTCCTATTTCGCAGATGAATTCCAACAGAGTTACGACTGGGGCTATGGTAAGGATGACTGGGGATGTTATCATTTGATGAAACTCCAAAAGAAAAAGAAGTAGTTACAAAGGGATGTGGTGGGTTCGTCCTCCCTTGTACCAGGGAGTCGCCGGTAGGGTTATCTGCTGAATGTGCCAATCAGACATCCTGGGAGGTCTGCAAAGGTTCAGATGTTGCCTTTGGCTGATTGGGAATTGGAGCTTCATGAGAATTGGCTCTAATTGTATTGTTTTGCTTTGAGTTCCATTTCCTTGCTTTCTAATCAATCCCGTTCACCGCCCGATCCACCACTTTGTCCACATCAATGACATGCATGGCTTCCTCTTCCTCTTCTTGAGTATGTAGGTTAAGAAAAAAATTCTACGTATTTACTTTGGTGTTTTGCTTGTTGGTCAAGTTCGCTCACGGGCGTCGTTGGATTGGTCATGCATAGAGGAAGTCTAACAGCCCTAGAATAAGAGGTTGAATAGGATGTCCACCGGACGTCTCCGTGCCACCTGCAGCCATGGTGGAATTTGCATCCGCAATTCTCTTGGAACAATCCTTCTCCAGGTGACCCGCCCTTCTGCAGTACATGCAGATGAAATGAATGTTTTCGTATTCAACTCGGTATCAGTTTCCATCAATCATGATCTGAGGTGTAAGTGGCTTGGTCATGTCTAGTTCGACTGCTAATCTAGCAAAACGACCTAGATGGTGTTGAGATCTACCTTTATCATCTTGTCGATTAGATCCCCTATCTCTGTGAGAAAAACTTCCCTATATAGGTGGATAGGAAGGTTCGGAATCCTCAAACATGAGACAAGTTTTGGTGGCACTGATGTTTCAGGCGAGAATTCAGGATGCCATCTTTGGACAGAGAGGTATGATCCAAATAAAGGCCATGGTACCCTGTCAAGGCATACATGTAATCATCCTCCCATTGAAGTTGGACAATGAAATAGTCTTCAGAAAGGTCGATGAGGTTGAATCCTCCAGTAGGTTTCCACATAGTTTTGATTTTGTCCCTGAGGGTTAAGAATCTGATCTCCTTGGAGAGAAGTTTCACTACCACCGTGAATTGCCAGGGTTTCAGTAGACTTTCTTTAGCTTCCTTTTTCAGGTCGAAGGCCGACACACCACCGTCTAAAGAGACAATGATATTGTCCAGAGACAGTGCGATATCACAATCGTCGACATCGATACGAATGTATCCATGGTCCTCAGAAGAGTTTTCACCGACCATGTCTCTATAGGATTGCTTTGCTTGCTGGGGGGTAGGATTCCCACTCCATTGTTGAGAAGGAAGGTCAGGGAATTGGTTTGCTCCTAGAGCCCCTACATCTATGTCCATGGAATGATCGTGATGTGTTGCGTTTGAAGCGTTCTCTTTGTCATGACTGGAATAGGGCAGGATGAGACCAGAGTTACCAATCGGGATTGAGCGACTGCGGTTGGTGCTCGTCCTTTCTTTAACATCAAAATGATTTGCATCTTGCGCTGTGCCGTCGCCCCCTCCAGGCGGCATAGGGTTTGCCATCTCTTATTACTGGTGATTTTAACAACAATAGGAAACATGAGGAGAAAGTAGTTGGTAGAGATGTTCCTTCTTACTTTCTCAACTCGTTCAATTCTTCTATTGACAAGGCAAACCTCACTGAGCTACCTAGAATAGGTAATGAAGTTTTCACTTGGCACATAAATAAGGAGCCATGAAAAGAATTGCTTGAAAGCTAGATAGGACACTTGTTAACTATGATTGGCATATTAAGTTTCCTGGGTCCAAGACCAAGCTCATAACTTGCTCTTATTTGGAACATAAAGTTGTCAACATCAATATGAAGACTCTTATTCATAAGAAGAAACCATTCATATTTTTTAACATCTAGCTTGAGTGGCCTGGTTGTCAAGAAATTATCAAGGAGGCATGGGAATCAATCTCACCTCTAGGTAACCCTCTTTTCTAGTTCTGTCAAAAGCTTAAGCATGTCAAAGATAAGCTAAAAACTTGGTCAAAGAAGTACGTTAATCTAAAGAATCTTATTGCTAAGGAACATATGAAATTGAATGATATTTCTGTAGCTTTGAGAAGGTTGCCTCTTGATGCTAATCTTATTGATGCTGAAAGGGTCACATATAATAGATCGGAGACTCATGGTAAAGATGAAGAACAATACTATTGGAAAAGAAGCATACTTGATTGGGTGGTCAATGGTGACCGAAATACCAAAATGTACCAAACCATTGCCAAACGATGAGGTGCTATTAACTCAGTCACTAAACTTTTAGACTCACAAGGAAATAGTATCCAAGATAATGATGATATTGTCAACACTACTACCTCTTTCTTTGATAAGTTGTATAACTAGGTTCATAATGAGGAGATTCCAATAGATTACAACTGAATTGATACTATTAATGATGCCGAGAACTCAATGCTTTACAAGCTATCAAATACAACTAATCAAGGAGGCTATCTAGAGTATTGGCCCAAACAAAAGTCTGGGTCCTGATGGTTTTAATGAACTCTACTATAGAGAGAATTGAGACCCTATGAATGATGATTTAACAAAATCTATTGTTTGTTTTTTTGCAGGGGGAAGATGGTTCGTCAAATCAATCATGTTTTTCTTGCTCTCATTCCAAATAAAGAAGTCATTGCTTCTCCAAGTGACTTCAAGCCTATTTCGTATTGTTCTATGCTTTGCAAGATCATCACCAAGATTATCTCTAAGTGACTACCCATTTTTATTTCTAAACTGATCTCTCCCAGTCAAGGAGTGTTCATACAAGGCAAAAGCATAGAGGATTGCTCTCAATTGACTGTTGAATTCACTCTCAGGTTCAATGTTAACAATAGCCCTCCTACAACATGTGTTAAGTTGGATATTACTGAAGCTTTTGACTTAGTCAAATGGTCCTATTTGTGGCAATGTCTTGAAGGCCTTGGCTTCTGTGACAAATGGATAAGCATGGTAAAACAATGTGTTTGCACTCCTTTCTTCTCACTTCTAATGAATTGCACATCTAAAGGTTTCTTGAGGAAGTAATGGAATAAGGCAAGGTGATCCTCTTTCACCTTTGCTTTTCTCCATAGCCATAGAAGGGCTTAGTAGGAAGCTCAGGAAAGCATATGAAGATAAATAAATTAGATCCTTCCCCATCAAGAGAACTAAAGAGCTTAGTCATCTCTTATTTACTGATGATGTCCTCATTTTTGTGGAAGGCAGACATCGTAGTCTTGTAAAACTTAAATCTCTACTACAAAATTTCAGGAAGCAATCTGGTATGATATGCAACAAAGCTAAAAAAAATATGTTTCTTTCTGCCTCATGCAAAAACAAAGATAACCTGGTCAATGTATTCAAAGAGGTAACTAGCCTACTAAATACCTAGGGTTACCTATGGCATGTGGTAATCTAAGAATGAAGCATTTTAATGATTTCCTTGATCGACTAAGGGATATGATCAGTAGATGGTCAGGTGCCAAAATTTCAATTGTTGGTCGTATTATTTTGATCAGATATTGTGCTATGGGTTTAATAAAATTTTGGATGAGACAAGGAGAGATTCCAAACTCAACATTATCTCAAATGGAAATCCTCTTATCTAATTCTTATGGGGAAATTTATCTCATCCAGCTAGTTGGTCAAGGGTAGCATTTCCTTTCAATGAGGGTGGCTTAAACCTAAGTAATCTTGAAGACCTAGCTAATTTTTATACTCTTAAGAGAATCCATAAGATGCGACATACATCCTGCTTATGGAGGTCATGGATGATCTCCAGATATGGGAATGACCTCTCTTGTTACAATAGTTCCTATGTTTCAGTTGAATGTCACATAATGGTAAAAATGTGTCCATCTTACACACACACTGATGATGTTTCTTTGTAGAATAGATGTAGAAAATTCTTGCCTAAAGACAAAGCTTTTTCTTCCTTATGGAATACTACAAATCAATCACGTTGGAGATTAACTCCCCACAGAGCCATAAAAGATGTTACGACCCCGATTTTTGGGTTTATATGGTTTGAGATGCAATTTCTCCAATAAAATGTATGATTATGAAATTGTATGATTTATGTGCAGTGAATGGATTTCTTTAATAATATTTCCTTTTATTATATGATTTTGTGGACCCTATTATGTTAGTGAGTCCAAGATGATACAAAGAGAAAGAAAATTGAAAGAAATCAAATAATGCATAAATAAGAAAACAAATTGAGATAATAATGAAAATATGACAAATATGTGGAAAGATGTATGATTGAATCATCATGGATAAGATTTTCAAATCCATAAGGCTTCTAATGGTAAAGGGAATGCAAATAAAGAGAATAAAAGAGTAAGTGAGAGAAAATATGCATTGTTAAGAGATAACTTGCATATGAAGGAAAGACTCTGATACTTTTGAATTTGAGTCCTAAACTTGTCTCACAAGTATGTAAAGGCATTAGAAATTTCCCTTAAAATTTGAGAAGAAAAGGAATTAAGGTGAGAGAGTGGTGGATTTTACAAGAATACATAAAGTGTATAAGTTAATAAGATGTTACATTAAATGTAAATATTTCCCTCACATAAATGGAATATTATTTTAGGCTTTAAATGTGTTGCACCACATGGGAGCTTTTTGATGAATGCATATTCATCATGATTTCAGTCACCATCTTGGGCCCATTTTTGATGGATACTTTCACTTATATCATCTAAATCCTAAGATATACAACCTTATTCGGTTCATTGAATTATTTGGGCTTATTGATTAAGTCCAGGTGTCTCTCATGCAGGTTGAGTAGGGCGAGATGAGACATATCTTCAAATAGGGCCCACCCTCTGGTTACAGGCCCACCTTCACTTGAGTCAACACCCACTAACCCTAGAGATCATGATCATCACCTTGGTGTTCTTCACCTTCCACTTCCACCTCCATTAACCATCTTCTTCTCCACACACAAGAATGCGATCTCCTCATCATCACCCTCTCTTCACCTGCTCACAGTTTTCTCCTTGTGATCTGCTAGCTACACCAAAACCAAGAGGACCCTCATGGTTTCAAGAATGCGAGAGGACCCTCACGGTATCAGGACCGCATGAAGGTCCTAGCAGTCTCCCGTTCACATCCTCCACCTCCACTCCCAAGACTTTGAACTCACCTGCAACCACACCGCGATCTGCTACCCATTTTCCCTCACCTCGACCTGCAACCTCCATCACCTATTCCATCCACCATCAACAACACCTTCTCAACCCTCATCTCACACCCACAACCCTACCCTCTCCCTTCTCCTTCCATGCATCACCTTCATGTCTTGCAACAGACTACCGCCATCACACCCGCAAGACCCCAATGCTCACCACCAAACTACAACCTTCATCACCGACAATGATCTGTACCTACCCCCTTACAATCAACCACCTACTCCTCACGGTTCCAAGACCACAAGAGCCCTCACAGTTTTGAGACCATGAGGCGACACTCGGTCTTCAAACTGTGAGGCGGCCATCAGTCTTCAGACTGTTAAAGTGCAGTCAGTCTCCAGACCGTTAAAAAGGATCGGGAAGATCGTGTGAAGAGGCTGCTCACGATCCCAAACCGTGAGGATGGAGACCGTTTGCTCCCTAGACCGCAAGAGGCCATTGTTTTCAAAACCGTGCAAGAACACGAGGACCTCACCGCTTTCCAAACTGGTAAGGAGACCTACAGAAGTGATCGATCGGGAAAATCGAGAAGGCTACGATCATTTTCTTAAGCCATGAGAGCACCACTTCCGGTCTCCAAGACTGTGAGAAGTGAGCGGTCCAAGACCGTGGGAACCCTATCGGTCCCTCCAAATCGTGAAAGGATCCACGTCTACCACTTCGATAAATAGCCACATCCAATAGCCATAGGGCATCAGATCCGGGATGCTGCCAGGCTTCCTGAACATAGGCTCGACCCCTAGAAAGGGATCCCGATCCATCACTCCTCGACACCACCAGGCTATGTGCATCCACATCACATATGCATCCAAAGGATGCTCCTCCTACTGCGACGAAGAATGACGAGAAGAGAAGGAAGGTGGAGAGAGAAGGTCTGTCGTGGTGTTCCTCGCTCCTCGTCCATATCTGCTCTGACATGGCATAGAAGACTGTATCTTCATCGAGTTGTGACCATATTCTGTATCATGCTCATGAAAGAATCTTCCCTCTCTCTTATTCTTTTTGTTTCTCACATCATGAGCGAGTAGCTTCATTTTCCTGGGTTGCGGGGACTAGCCCCACTGCCCATGCTTATATGTCTTTTCATTAAACATTCCATGGCATGTATATAACTTTTCATTTCGTTGTTAATCATCGATGTGTGCTTGTGGATTGATAAACTTCTTGCATTTATCTTGTTCATTCCTATGTTGCGAGAAGTTCTATATGTAGGATTTGAATGTCGATTAATGCGGTTGACTCCCTGATGAGGAATTGGGTGGGATTCCCTGAAGTCGTAAGTGTATGATCCATGAGGGGATGAGCCATCCAACCCACGGTGACGCTTCTGTGTGCCTAACGCCTACAAGGGGCCCACAACTTCAGTTGGATATCTGTATCTTCAGAGTCGTAAGTGTGTGATCTGGATGGTGATGAGAAATATGAAACCTAAGGTGATGCCTACGTGAAGCTAAACATCCTAACAGAGGGTTTGCAACAGCTCTATTTGGATAGTTATATCTTGCCTAGATGTTTGTGTTTGGATATGTTTACATGTGTAGAGGTGGTGAAACCCAAGACCACCCCAATGATCTTCATCATTAATCTAGATTCAAGCTTAATCCTACTCTTTACTTTCTTGCAATTAGTTTAGTTAACCTCAAATCAACCCTTTGTTCTAAATACTAGTCTTACTTGAGCTATACTCGACTAGCAACGATTCTTAAAAATGTTGTCCTTTGGGATTCAGTCCTTAACTATACTGCGATAAGACCCATCCTCTTGCGAGTGGTATTATTGCACAAGGTTTTGGTTAAAAACACTGGGATTTCAACCCCGAGTGAATTTTTTAGTGCGATAATCACCACGTCAAATTCTAGCACCATTTTCGAGAACAATGGAATCAGCTAGTGAAATCGAATTCTTCTAAGGCTAATCTAGGATTTTGCTTTTTCTTTTGATACTATTGATCATTCACTTGAATTGGGTTCCGCTGCACCCATCTTACTTCCAAAAGAGCTTTCCATCCCAGGTACCCCCAAAGACTAGTGTATGCACCACTCGAATAGTCCCGAACTCTCTGCTAGATTTGACCCTAAGATAGACAGAACCTTTCATCATCAAAATAGAGAGAATCAAGCAAGGATGGCTCAAGAGGAGGAAATAGACCGAAGGGTAGCTAAAGACCTTAATGCGCAAAGAGATAGGATTATGCAAGAAGCCAGAGCTATAGTTCAAGAAGAAATCCAAGCAGCACAAGCAACAACGCAAGCAGCAGAACTGCAAAAGGACCTTAGAGACTTATGCATCCCTAAAGTTGTTGATGTTCACCACCCAGTACAACCTCCTCCCATCAAGGCTCCAAACTTCGAGATCCGAGCACATTGGATCGCCTTGCTTCAAAACATCCCATTCTATGGTAAGCAAGGAGAAGATAGTCAGGAGCACCTTCTAAGGTTTATCGATCTATGTGCCATGAAAAAGAAAAATGGAGTATCTGAAGATGCCATCCAACTCCGTCTCTTCAAGTATTCTCTTGTTGACAGAGCTATGAGTTGGTACAATTCCTTGCAATGCGAACCCATCACAACTTGGGAACAACTTCAAAATGCCTTTCTAGAGAAGTTCTATCCTCCTTCTCTCACCTATGAAATCAGGGGAGGTATAACTCAATTCACTCAGGTCCCTAGAGAATCCCTTGTAGAGGCATGGGAAAGATACAAAGAGCTTCTACGCAAGTGTCCACACCATGGAATTCCTAAGAATCAACTCATCGAGATCTTCTATAGGGGTGTGGATGATGATATTGAGAAGTTCTTAGACTCCTCATCTAGAGGAAACTTCATGCGTCAAAGTTATGATAATGCCTGAAAGGTTGTCACCATTGGAGCTGAAAATCAAGCTAATTGGGGTAGATTTGTAGGCAAAGGAGTGTTGAAGGTAGCTATGGGTGAAGCTATTCCTGAGTACAAGTCTATCGCTGAATCCCTCAAGCTCTTAGTTGCCAAGCAATACCATCTCAAATCATCTCTTGCTGCCTATGAAAGAAGACGTCACCCCCTCAACAACAAGAACAGATCAAGTCAGCTTCATTGTTCTGTCAAGCATGTAAAGGCACTGATCATTCTACACTAGCCTGCAATGTCCTCTATGATGTTGTTCTGAGCAACGTTTGTGGCCAAGGAGAGAATGGTCAAATGGAAAATCTTAATGTTGTCAACACCATCCCTGGTTAAGGATATTACAATCCGAATTAGAACAGGAACCATCATGGTTTTCAATATAATAATCCTTCAGGAGTAGAAAAATCCCAGCAACTTGGTTCAAACAACCAATAACGAGTTCCACCAGGATTTTCGTACAACCAAAAATAAAACTTCATAAATCAAGGAAACTTTAGAGGTAACTTTCCAAACAGGAACTACAACAATTATCAGAACCATTTTTAGTTCCGGAATCCCAACCAAGTCCCTTACCAGAACCAATAACAAGGGAAAAAAGCCGATCCCGTCTCCCCTGATGACAAGCTAAAGACCATTAAGAAGATTCTACAATCACAACAGACTATGATAGCTAACCAACAAGCCCATCAGAAGGCTATTGAATCTCAACTAGCTCAACTTGCAACCAACATGAAGCCACCAGCCGGAGCCTTTGTTGGCCAACCAGAGAACAATTGTAAGCACCCTAAGCAACTGAAGGCGGTCACCACCAGGTGTGGAAAAGACTATTCTGATCCTCCTGTCAAGACACCTGTGGTTATTATAGACGAGGATGACTTTGTGATTGTCTAAGACTCTACAACGCCTGAGTCTCAACCAAAAGGACTAGTGATTGCTGATAAGACAGACGAGACAAGTTCTAAAAAACCTTCTATTATAGAAATAGAAACACCAGAGCCAGTTGTACCACTGTACAAACCTCATCCCCCTTTCCCTGCTCGTTTAAAGCAAACCAAGCTTGATACCCATTTCAACATATTCAAGGAAGCTATGAAGAAGCTTCATGGTGATATACCCTTTCTAGATGCGCTGGCTGAGATACCAGCTTGGACAAAGTACTTGAAGTTACTTCTCACCAAAAAATATATAACTGAAGAATATGAGACAGTCAACTTAGCAACAACCACTTCAGGCATTTTTCTGAGCAAGATTCCAAAGAAGAAGAAAGATCCAGGATCTTTTGGGATCTCTTGCTATATCGGTGATTCCTCCTATAAGAAGGGACTGGCCGATCTAGGTTCCAACATCTCTATCATGCCACTTAGCCTTTTCAAGAGGCTAGGGTTTGCTGAACTGCTCCTGACTGGCATGACCATACAACTTGCAGATAACACTGTGACTCTCCCCTTGGGAATCATTGAAGATGTCCCTGTCAAGGTAGGCAAAGACTCCTATGTTCCGTGTGACTTTGTCATCATGGACATAAAAGAAGATACTAGATACCCTCTCATCTTTGACCATCCATTCCTTACCACTGCAAGAGCTCTGATTGATGTTGAAGTAGGAACCTTGCTCCTTCGACTAGGTAAAGAAACTATCGAGTTCAAAGTGTTTGAAAGTATGTGAAGACCAATCATGCAAGAAGAAGTCTACTTGATTGATTGCATAGAGAAGATGTCACTCCTCATACAAGAGGATTATGAACTAGAAGTTCCTTTAGGAGTGACTCTGACTAATCTAAATGTAGATAGTTCAGTTGACGAACAAGTGAAAAGTTGTATTCTCCACCTTGACACTACTGAAGAAGATCTTGAAGCCAAATTTGAGGAACTTAAGGCTGTGAATGTTACAGAAGAACTGTGAGAGAAGCCAAAAGCTCCTGAAATGAAGTCCCTACCTGAGGGATTGAAGTACATGTTTCTAGATGACCTCAAGGTCTACCCAGTCATCATAAATTCTGATCTAATGACAGAACAACATGATAAACTCTTGATGGAATTAAAGGGAAGAAGAAAATCCATCAGATACAAGATGAGTGATCTCACCGGGGTCAGTCAAGCGTTGTGCATGCATAAAATCCACATGATGGAAGAACACAAGCCAACTGTTGAACACCAAAGGAAGCTCAATCGGAATATGAAAGAAGTTGTCTACGTTGAAGTTGTTAAGTTGCTTACAACAGGTATCATCTATCCGATCTCTGATTCGCCTTGGGTAAGTCATGTGCATGTTGTGCCGAAGAAGGGTGGAACTACCATGATACAAAATGAAGACAATGAACTCATCCCCACTCGAACAGTCACCGGGTGGAGGATTTGTATCGATTACAGGAAGTTGAACAAGGCGACACGTAAGGATCATTTCCCGATGCCTTTTCTTGATCAGGTCTTAGAGAGGTTGGCTCACCAAGAATATTTTTTCTATCTCGATGGTTACTCCAGATTCTATCAAATTCCTATACATCTAGATGACCAAGAGAAGGCAACTTTTACTTGCCTGTTTGGAACGTATGCCTTTATAAGTATGCCGTTCGGTCTCTGTAATGCGCCTGCAACTTTCCAGTGTTGCATGGCGGCTATTTTCACTGGTCTCACTGAAACTATCATGGAAGTTTTTATGGATGATTTTCCCATATAAAAAGATTCTTATGACTCATGCCTGAAGCACCTCTCCCTTATCCTCAAACGGTGTGAAGAAGCACATCTTGTGTTAAATTGGGAGAAGTGTCACTTTATGGTAAAGGAAGGCATTGTCCTTGGTCATAGTCAGCAGCTGAGGAATCGAAGTAGACAGAGCAAAAATCGACGTGATTTCAAAACTCACTATCCCAAAAAATGTAAGAGAGGTTCGTGCGTTCCTTGGTTATGCATGCTTTTACATACATTTTATAAATGATTTCTCCAAGATAACCAAGCTGATGATGAATTTGTTGCTAAAGGACGCTGATATCCATTTTGACGAAGAATGTGTCAAGAGTTTCAATAACCTGAAGCATGCCCTTACAACAACACCCATCATCAGAGCTCTTGATTGGGATCACCCATTTGAAATCATGTGTGATGCTAGTGATTATGCTGTGGGTGCTGTTTTAGGCCATTGTATAGAGAAGAAACATTATGTGATCTACTATGCATCGAAGACCCTTGATGAAGCTCAGAGGAACTATGAAACTACTGAAAAGGAACTCCTTGCAGTCGTGTATTCCTTTGACAAGTTTAGATCCTAACTCATTGGGTCTAAAGTCATTGTTTACACAGATCATGTCGCTATCCATTACCTCCTGGCAAAGAAAGATGTAAATCCTAGGTTAATAAGATGGATTCTCCTCTTGCAAGAATTTGATATGGAGATAAGAGATAAGAATGGTACAGAGAATGTTGTGGAAGACCACCTCAATCGCATCCACACTCTGGAAACTGAGAAGATCCCGATTAATGATTCTCTTCCGGACGACCAACTCATGAAAATTTCAGAAGCTACCCCTTGGTACTCAGACTATGTGAACTACCTTGCCACTGGTGTCATCCACCCTGAATGCACCAGGAATGCACTAAAGCAAAACCATGCATGATGTGAAGCAATATCATTGGGATGAACCATACCTCTTCAAGCTCTGTGTTGATGGTCTCTACAGATGTTGTATTGCTGAGGAAGAAGCCAAACTCATTTTAGAGCAATGTCACTCAGGCCCAATTGGAGGCCATATGAATTCTAAGAAAACTTCTTTGTAGGTTTTGCAATGTGGTTTCTTTTGGCCAACCATATCCAAAGATTCCTACAACTTTGTTCTATCATGTGACAAATGCCAGAGAACATGTAACATAACAAAAAGAGACGAGATGCCACTTTAGATATGGAAATAAGTAGAGGTTTTTGATGTGTGGGGAGTGGACTACATGGGTCAATTCCCATCCTCGCATGGATTTTTCTACATCCTAGTTGCAGTGGATTATGTCTATAAATGGGTAGAGACCATACCAACCGTAACTAGTAATTCCAAACTAGTTATCAAGATGTTCAAAGATATCATTTTTCCCCTATTTGGAGTCCCACACACTGTGATATCCGATGGAGGTTCTCATTTTCTGGAAAGAAGCTTTGAAGCATTGTTGAGGAAATAGGGTGTAACACACAAGGTGGCCCCCCTACCATCCCCAAACAAGTGGATAGGTAGAGGTTTCTAATTGTCAACTCAAGTCTATCTTGGAAAAGACAGTAGGCCGCAACTGAAAAGATTGGTCAGTGAAAATCAATGATGCCTTGTGGGCCTACCGAATCACTTTTAAGACTCCTCTTGGGATAACACTAGTTCGATTGATCTATGGAAAGTCATGCCACCTTCCTGTAGAACTCGAACACAAAGCATGGTGGGCAATCAAACATCTAAATTTTGACATGAAGAAAGCTGGCCAAGCTAGGATTCTGCAACTTCAAGAGCTCGATGAACTCCGAATTACAGCTTATCAGAATGCACAAATCTACAAACAACGCACCAAGCTTTGGAATGATGGTCATCTGAAAAGAAAGGACATACAAGTGGGAGACCAAGTTCTACTGTTCAACTCAAGATTGTGGTTATTCCCAAGGAAACTCCATTCTCACTGGTCTAGACCATACATAGTCAAGAGTATTTACCCACATGGTGCTTTCGTTTTATGGAGTGAAAAGTCAGGCAAATTTGTGGCCAATGGTCAACGCTTGAAGAGATATTTCACCTCAGCCGAAATAAGCACCGAAGCAATGATGGATCTTACCAATCCAATGTATCCCCCAAAAAATTGAAAGATTCACATCGAGCCATCGACATAAAACAAAGGCGCATGTCGGGAGGCAACCTAATAACTAATTTTGTTTTTTACTTCTAGTTTTGAATTAGAAAATTTCCTTAATTTTGTTTTTACTTTTAATTTTTTTTTGCTTTGAACAAATATCACATCACAAGATGCTATCTTAAGTTCTGAATAGTCTTCATTTTTTAGATTTTTAGATGTAGGACGCGTGCTGATTGGAACGTAACCACATCTGGTGGTCTAACCGACATGAATTTTCCCCTCCATCTCAGATTTAGAGTTGCTCGGGACGAGCAAATTTCTAAGTTTAGGGTCGAGGGTGGGTGGTGCATACTTTACTTTCCACCCACAGCCATCTATTTTAGACTTAAGATTTCATCGTTGCATTTTTGATCAAAATTTTCAAAATTTTTAAGTTTTCAAAGAAATTTTATAAAAACTTGATGAAGTTTTGACGCTTTTTATCTCAATAAAAGCCATTACCTTTCCATCTAGTTTCTCTCTCTATGCTTTTTACATCATTATACCCTCCTTATTCGAAGAAGATACTCAAGAGGACCATTTTTTGAAAACTAGACTATTGATTCAAATCATCTTGAGAAGCTTATGAATCCTAACATCATGATCCTTATGCAAAAATGGCAAGAGTCTGTCGAACTGATAGGGATCAAACACATCATGCTTCCTAACTAATAAGTGGAACAATAACATGGAATCCCCACCGGATCCTCATCAAGTCACTATATGAGCAGAATACGATAAAGAGAACGACCCAGTGCACTGGACAAAATCAAGTTGCATTCTAATCTGAACTCTCTTCTACACTTCTTCTATCATCTTCTTACCACTCCATCCATAAAAAAGAAACAAAAAAATAACCAAAATAGTGCCAAACGCTAAGTTTGGGGTGGCACACCACCTCTCTCCTTATCCACTTCTTCCATACCCCTCGATTTAATAGGGGCGTACCACCAAGAAAGATGCCAATGTGCACAAAAAAATGCAATCTCAAGTCGAATAGAGGAGAGATTCACACAAAAAATGCAATCAATGTAATTGCAACCATATAATAAATCTCAAGTTTAATAGAGGAGAGATATATAATTTCCTTCCATACCACCCTTCACTCCCTTTTCCATCTAAAGGCACAATGAAAGCCTCCACTATCCTGAAATACACCAATGTCAGATCAGGTGCACACTTGTCATTCTGTGGGTATCTATGGACTCTTACGAAACTCTTAGAAATGCTTGTTGTTGGAAAAAGTGAGGAGGAAGTGATGTTGGAAAACAAACTCAGGAACGAAGATATGGTAAGATATGTTCAATGATCTCAAGAAATTGAGATGCTTAGTCATACTAAGCAGAAAGGAAACAATCGTGATGTAAAGATGAGGCAATCACACAAGTTGAAAGTATTCATTTGGCGACTGTTTCATATTTTTTGTTACTTGAGGACGAGCAACATTTAAGTTTGGAGTGTTTTGATGAATGCATATTCATCATGATTTCAGTTGCCTTCTTGGGCCCATTTTTGATGGATACTTTTGCTTATATCTTCTAAATCATAAGATATACAACCTTATTCGATTCATTGAATTATTAGGGCTTATTGACTAAGTCCAGGTGTCTCTCATGCAGGTTGAGTAGGATGAGATGAGACAGATCTTCAAATAGGGCCCACCTTCACTTTAGTCAACACCCACTAACCCTAGAGATCACGATCATCACCTTGGTGTGCTTCACCTTCCATCTCCACCTCCATTAACCATATTCTTCTCCGCATACAGGATCACGATCTCCTCATCATCACCCTCACCGCACTTGCTCACAGTTTGCTTCCTGCGATCTATTAGCTACACCAAAACTGAGAGGACCGTCACAGTTTCAAGAATGTGAGAGGACCCTCACGGTCTCAGGACTACATGAAGGTCCTAGTGGTCTCCAGTTCAAGTCCTCCACCTCCACTCCCAAGACTGTAAATGCATCTGCAACCACACCACAATCTGCTACCCATCTGATGCGATGATTTTGAGTCGCATTTATAGACCGATTTCATATGTGTTTTGTGCCTTAATTACTCATTTTCATGGATATTATTGCATAATTCACTTTATTTGGTCTCTGCCATCATTTTATATCAAATCCTCTTTATTTCATTATTTTAAGCATTATTGACCATCTTATCATAAATCGTGTGGATTTATTTGGTCTTGTTGTGAAATTTCAGGAAAAACAAGTATCTACATCCGTCGATACCATCGACGGATGTCGATACCATCGACCAAGCTACAGGTTGTCAGCCGAGAAGAGCAATACAGAGTCGATACCATCGACGCCCAAGTCGATGGCATCGAGATGTCTCCAGGCTGCTGGCGAGGATGAAGTCGATACCATCGACGCAAGTCGATGCCATCGACACAAGGAGAGCTACAACGTCGCTAAACGACAACAACCGACGCTAAAGGAGTCGATACCATCGACGCCCAAGTCGATGGTATCGAGATCACCACAGGCGCTCAGAATAAAAGAAAGGAAAGCTGCCGCTAATCCGCTGGGTCGATACCATCGACCCGCGTCGATGGTATCGACGCCGGCAGATATGTGTTGGATGTGTTTTGATTTCGATCGGACGGCTGTTGTTATTTGACGACCTAATTAGGGACTTATACCTAATGACGGCCGCCCATACGTGAGAATCATCTCATTTTTGGATTGCACGAGTGCCGAGGAGGAGAGAAAGGAGAACGGAGGCCGAGAAGCTCATCCCGGGTGATTCGGACGCTGCCGAAGATAATTTCCACCACCGACAGGCGGGGAAAGCTTGTGTTCTACGCCAAGGATCCACCGGTTCTTCTCCGTTCAGGGGTTTTCCCATCTATTTCACGTTTTTATTATGAATTCCCCAATTTCTACCATGTATTTGTGTAAGATGAACATGAGAGGCTAAAACCCTCAATCTTTAGGACCGGGAGTAGCCCGGGGATACATTGTATGATGATTTTATATTGATAATTCATATTTTCCTCTCATATCCGTGGTATAAATTCGTTTTCTCTATTGCTATTGTTATGCTTGATCACCATAATAATAAATTAATGCCCTTAATCACTTCGACAGAAGGATTAACGGTTGAAAAGAGACGAATTCTACATTAATTAATAAAACCCTTGACAAAGGAGTTGTAAAATTAATGGTGGGAACTGAGGGACCGATCTTAATGCGCTTAGTTTAGGGGAATGATTACTATGACGATGGAATCAACCTAAATCTAAGTAGTGGATTACACCACGACAGTGGGTAATTCTCATTTCAGGCCACTACCCGGATAGAGAGAGAAGTGTGAGGAATTATATGAAATCTAATACAATGTTGACCCGCGATGAAACCGCCATCCTAAAGATATCCCTTTTGAATTGATTAAATTAACCTTTAATCGATTGTTTTCTTTGTTTCATTTTTATTTTCTTTTAATTTCAACAACAAACCCTACTTTGTTATTCGGCCTAGCTGATTGCGATTAGTTAGTAGAAGTCTCCAACAATTCACGTATCCCTGAGTTCGACTCGGGCCTCACAAAGGCCTGTACTACTCGACGCGTATACTTGCGTTTAAGCGCGTAGTAAAATACACGTCAAGTTTTTGGCGCCGTTGCCGGGGATACGGCGAATTATTGGCACTTTGAGTGCTAAGAGCGGCCATTGTAGGCCACATTTTTTTATTTATTTTAAAACAATTTCAAAAATTCCTTTATTTCTGTATAATTGTGTTAACTCGTTCAAAGCATTGTACTGAACCCCTATTTCCATATTTCAGGTACTTTGCATGGTGCACACACGTAGTCGAGACTACGTGAATCGCACACCTGAGGTTCCATCTGCGGGACCAGAGGACGAGGACAACTACGAGGAGGAACACCTAAGTGATATAAATTCTGAATCTGAAAAAGAACAAGAAGAAGCAATGGCTGAAGCGCAGACAATATGGGAGAAGATCAAGGCGTCTTCTTCCTCAGCATCAAAGGGGCCTATAAAGAAGCAGGCGATCAACATACCGACATACAAGATCGATCCAGCATTGATTAACCTGGTTAAATCAAACGCATTTCACGGATTGAAAAATGAAGATCCAGTGGCACACATTAGTCAGTTTGTTGAAAATTGCGATATGGTGAAGATAGATCGATTTCCGCAAGATGCGTTGTATCTCAAGTTGTTCCCAAGTTCATTGGCAGGAGCAGCGCGAGAGTGGCTTCATAACCTTGACGACGAGTTTGTTGAATCATGGGATCACATGGTGGAGGTTTTCTTCAAGAGGTTCTTTCCTCCTGAGAAGACCAATGATATGATCCGAAAGATCCACAATTTCACCCAACAGGCGGGTGAAACCTATTCTGAGACTTGGGAGCGATTTCAAGTCATGTTGAGGAGATGTCCACATCATGGATTGGACAAGGAAACCCAAGTGAAGATCTTCTACTTTTCTCTCTCCGAGCATGATAGAAGCAACTTGGACTCGGCTGGTTCCGGATTCTTTCTAAATAACACTGATACAAGATGTTGGGAGATATTAAAGAACATGGCTCGGAAACAGTCATGGGGCGACAGAGGTGCAGTAGAACATGTCAAGGCCACCGGCGAATCCAGAATAGTGAGAGAGCTGAATGATAAGTTAGATCTTCTAGCCAAGAAGGTGTTAACTAAGGAGGATGCATCTGATGATGGGGAGGCCCAAGTGAAATTCATGCAACAACAGGGATATAGAAACAATGACTATTCATGGAGAAAGGATAAAAAGTTTTCTTGGAAGGATCCGAATAACTTTCTACAAGATCCGGATGCAAAGCCACAACCGAGAGCTGAAGATAAAAATACTGAATTGCTAAGCCAAATGGTCCAGCAAAACCAAGAGATGATGGCCATGTTTGGAAAACAACTGCAATCTCAAGGTGATATTCTAACCAAATTTGGGCAGACGCTGCAAAGCCATGGAGCGCAAATGCAGGCATTGGAGACCACCGTGGCACAGATTTCAAGTGAGGTGGCGGCTATCAAGCACGCCAATCAACAGAAACCAGCCGAGAACGCGAATGTGGTTCAAGCGCACCATCAGGTCAAATACATTTCTGTGGTTAGTAATGAAAAAGAATCGCAGGTGCAAGAAGTTGCAGAGGAAAGGAGAATGACGTTCAATGTGAATGCAACACCGGCAATACCATTTCCACGCACGTACTATGGACTGCCGGGTGGAAATCCTTTCTTCAGAAAATCTGATAGAGTTGTGAATACTGTATCTCCACCTGGGCAAAAAGAAGAAGTGCAAGTTTGTGCACATGCGGAGACAAAGAAGGTGGAAGAGGAACCACAACAAGCTGCTACTAATGAGGATGACTTGCAAAAGCACACGTCCGAGATAGTGAGTGAAGCAAGCTTAGGGGAGGTACCCCCGAAAGACTCATATGTGCCTCCTCACAAGCGTGTCAATGCGGCATATGTGTCAAAGCGGGACAATCCAAAGCCGAAGAAGGAGCACCGACACTATAGGAAGTTCTTGGAAATATTCCGCAAGCTTCATATCAACATTCCGCTGGTGGAGATGATTGAGAAAGCGCCCGCCTACGGGAGGTTCATTAAAGAGATCATCAACAAGAAGAGGCGGATAAATGATGATGAAATTTATTGGTTGAATGAGACGGTGAGCTCAATGATTCATGGGAGTTCACCAAGGAAGAGAGAGGACCCAGGAGGTTTTTACATTCCGTGTTCAATAGGTGGTCAACATGTTTTTAGAGCGCAATGTGATTCTGGCGCTAGTATCAATCTCATGCCATTGGCTACTTTTCAGAAGCTAGGTTTAAAAGAGATCAAGAAGTTGGCTGCGACAATTGAATTGGCAGATGGGTCGACAGTGAGACCCTATGGAGTATGTGAAGATGTGCTAGTTAAGGTTGACAAATTCGTATTCCCGGTGGACTTTGTCGTCATGGACATGCCACCACTCCAAAGCTGTGAAATTCTCCTAGGAAGACCGTTTCAAGAAACGGCAGATGTTGTTACTGCCTTAGGCAGAGGGACTTTGTCCTTGGGTATTGGAGGAGATCGTGTTGAATTCCAATTACCAAATGATCCTCTAAGTGCAGTTCCCAAAGTGAAAAGAAGATGACAATCGTCACACCGTCTAGCCTAAGACGCTAAAGAAGGGCGCTTGTTGGGAGGCAACCCAACCATTGGTACATTAGGATAGTTTAATGTTAGGTGTAGGTTGCTTTTATTTTGTTTACTTTTTAGTTTAAAAATGATACCTTGATCCGTTTGTTAAATGTGCAGGAACAGGCAGGGTCGATACCATCGACACATCAGTCGATGGTATCGACATGGGTTCAGGTTGACACCACCAGAAATCGCACTGCGTCGATACCATCGACGGACCCGTCGATGGCATCGACATGGTCACAGGCAGGTCGCAATAAAAGTGTCGATGGTATCGACATCCCAGTCGATACCATCGAGATCTCTGGAGATTTTCAGACGAATTTTGCTCAGTCAACTCGATACCATCGACGGCCTCGTCGATGGTATCGACATCATCATAGGTTGAATGCAATAAACGGAGGTGTCGCAATAAAAGCAAGTCGATACCATCGACACCCGTCGATGGCATCGACGGACATGTCACCGATCCACATGAAGACATCGACGACGATCGCAACAGCCACGTCAGCGATCCGGGTGCTGCGTCGATACCATCGACTTATGTCGATGGTATCGACTCGTCAGCGATCCGGGTTTCTCGATCCAGCAAACGTCAGCCGTCGATACCAGCGACAGATGCGGCTACCCGCGAGACATGTCGATACCATCGACCCGCGTCGATGGTATCGACGAGTCAACAGGGGCGCCGATCAAGTCTATTTAAGGGGACTTGCAACGTCATATGACATCACACCCTCAGAGCAAGTATCTCCTATTGCGCCGAGCACTCCCCCGAGCCCTCTACACCTGCGGAGAAGCGTCATCGAGCGAAGATCTTCACCGAGCGGAGAATTTCTCTCCATCTTCACCGAGATCTTTTCTCCCAATCTCATTCTTCTCGCAATCATGGTGCATACGGGTGGAGCATCTTCATCAAGCGCGCACCCCAGGGAGATCGAGGAGTTTGTTCCTCCTCCGACCGCTTCCATCTCTCGTCCACGCCTCATTCATGCCAACATGGATGCAAGAAAGGTATACGAGGAGATAATGAAGCGGAAGTTCGAGGCCACCCGGTATGTGGACCGGGGAATGATCAGGGACCTGGGATTCGAGGCCAACTTGGCCTATGTGTTGGCCGGGCAAGCGCGGCACACCGGTCGCATATATGAGATGGACTGTCATGCGGATGGGCAGCCGTTCTTTGGCGAATGGCCCACATACAAGGAACTGGTGGCCGAGTTCATGGCGTCTCTTGATATCTGCCTCGTACCAAATGACATGGTTCCATCGGACCAGACGTGGATCCAGGGAAGGGTGTCCTTCCGACTCTTCAACAACAATTACAACATCACGTTGAAGCAGTTCAACGCCATCTTCAACTGGAACCACAGCCGCCACGATCACCGACGCCCCGACGCCCGCACCGACTACGACAAAATCTTCACCGAGCTAGTTACAGTGCCGGCAGGGAAGACCGTGAGCTACCACAATGCCGCGGTAGCTGATTTTGAGCACCCGTTCGTCCGGGTATTGCATAGGATGCTTAGCTTGACCTTCTTCGGGCAGAGCGATCTTGCTTTGAGAAAGTTTCAGGAGAGCGACTTGTTCTTTCTGTACGCCCTCCTGAAACGTCAAGAGTGCAACTGGGGAGCATTCTGGTTACAGCGCGTCATGGCAGTGAAGCGGAGCACAAGGAAGGCTCCAATTCATTTTGGTGGTTTGGTCACCGGGTTGGCGCTTTACTTGGGGCTGAACTTTTAGTCCATGACTCTGATTTCTACGCGGAGTAAGGTGAACGTGCAACACTTGCACCGTTCAAACCTCATTCTTATCCGGGACGGGTTGGCGTACGCTCATTGCCACGTCAACCAAGCTTACCAGGAGGCATCCCTGCCGGACGACGTCTTCCACATCGAGGGCAAGCAGCATTTCCGATGGCCCATCATAGCCATCGAGTCCTCGGAAGAAGAAGGCAGAGGTGAAGACCAAGAAGGCGAGGCCGAGGAAGACGAGGAGGCTTTCACACCTCTTCGAGCACGCGTGGCACCACGGAAGCGTCCTAGGATGCACCCGGGTGCATCTTCATCATCTCAGCCCCCGCCGCCATCACCACAGCAAGAGCAGCCAGCTGCGGATCCCTACTCCATGCAAGGGATGTATACCATGCTGCAGGACATCCAGCAGACGCAGCACCAACATATGACTTTGTATACCGGCATCCATGAGACAACGGGCCGGTTGCTTGATAATCAAAGGGCTATGTTCGAGAACGAGCGGCTCATCCTCGCCAACCAAGAACATATGCACAACCGGTTGCAGCGGATAGAGACGCAGTAGGAGCCCTTCTTCGACCACTACTGGAGTCGAGACTACTTTGGAGGTTATCCACAGCCTCCGCCGAGGACCCAATATGATCCAAGCTTCCAGGGGGAGTACCCGTCTTGGGATCCTACGGCACCACAATACCCACCGCCGCCTCCGCAAGATTGATCAGGGTATCGCTGTTCCACCCTTAAGTTGGTTTTTGACTATGAGGCCATAGTCGGATTCAAGCTTAGGGGGGTGGCTAGAACAGCTCTATCTTTTATCTTTTCTTTAGTTGTTTTTAGTTTCTGCTTTGTTATTTGTTTTTGCAATTTTAAGTTTTTATTTAGGATCCACATCTATCTAGTGTAATCGTGGATGTCTTAAAAATTGTCATCTTGCTGTTTTCATGGGAAATTTAAGGGAATTGAAAATTTTTCTGTGTCATTTGGATAGCTTTACTTGGTTGTCCTTGGGGAACTTGTTCTATGAAAATGATTGATTATGTCAACTTTGAAGCAATATGTCACACCCACACCCCCATTGACTCATGAAAAGTGGATAGTAACGGTTGTTTGAGCCTAACCTAATCAAATGGTAATGAGACCTTAATCAGATGTAAAAGAAAGAACCCTTTAAACTACTACACATGTCAATAAGGAGGGACACATAATTTTCTTTTAAGGTTCAGTCACTTAATCTTGTGATCATTCCACCCCATTTCCTATAATCCACCCAAGAATTGGAAGTAAAGTGCAGTTTCAATTTCTTTTGCGTGCATGGCATGTAGATAGGTTTTGCATTGTTATTTTCATGTTTTTGCATAGAATAATGAAAAAAATATATATAGTGATACATGCATTTTACCTTTAGGTGCATGTCATGTAGTTGCACTCATAACTTTTATGATTTTCATGCATAAGCACACCATGTACCTCAGTGTGTCTTGAAAAGTGATCTAAATTGTCCCATACCCTCGAAATAGTACAAAGATTTCCAATCATGAAGAAAATAGCCTAACACATGTATCTCTAAGCAATTATGGATATGTGGGCTAAGAGGAAAAGAAAAAAAAATCTGAAATTTGAAAAAAAATAATATGAAAAAAAAAGAGAATTTAGAAGGAAATGGAATAAGAGGGAGAAAGGAACATGATATCACTTACATAACAAGGAAACTGAGTACATGATGTGGCTTAATTAGATTTCTATCTCTTTTTGAGGTGGAAGGTTAGTGTATGCATCATTCCACCCAATTTTAAGCATTAGGGCATTTTCAATGTGCATTTGCATCATTTAGGGCATTTTGTTGTATGCATTTTGAAACTGTGTAATACTTCCAAATTCTTTCATGAACCACCTATTCCATCTACCCGTTGCTCGGATTGGTAGGCCACCGTGATTTTCTCCTCACTCATGTTTATCAGGAGAACTGCTTCCATGTAGATGGTAGTTAGGGCGAGCAACGTAGTGTAGGTGATCACAAGATGCACCATGGCTGAATCGGCGAACTTTATTATGATAACTGCCTTATGTGATAGTATTCATCAGTTTGAAGGATAATTTCTTTTATTGATGATTATTTTCGCCTGTAGGGTAATTACTGTTCTGTGATTAGGGTAGGCCGGTTTGAGAACGTCCAGTGGGAGTCATTTGTGAGGTGGGTTGGTGTTTTGATTGTTAGTTGACATTCACAATTCTATTCTAAGGATTAGTTGCTCGAGGACGAGCAATGTTTAAGCTTAGGGGAGTTTGATGCGATGATTTTGAGTCGCATTTATAGACCGATTTCATATGTGTTTTGTGCCTTAATTACTCATTTTCATGGATATTATTGCATAATTCACTTTATTTGGTCTCTGCCATCATTTTATATCAAATCCCCTTTATTTCATTATTTTAAGCATCATTGATCATCTTATCATAAATCGTGTGGATTTATTTGGTCTTGTTGTGAAATTTCAGGAAAAACAAGTATCTACATCCGTCGATACCATCGACGGATGTCGATACCATCGACCAAGCTACAGGTTGTCAGCCGAGAAGAGCAATACAGAGTCGATACCATCGACGCCCAAGTCGATGGCATCGAGATGTCTCCAGGCTGCTGGCGAGGATGAAGTCGATACCATCGACGCAAGTCGATGCCATCGACACAAGGAGAGCTACAGCGTCGCTAAACGACAACAACCGACGCTAAAGGAGTCGATACCATCGACGCCCAAGTCGATGGTATCGAGATCACCACAGGCGCTCAGAATAAAAGAAAGGAAAGCTGCCGCTAATCCGCTGGGTCGATACCATCGACCCGCGTCGATGGTATCGACGCCGGCAGATATGCGTTGGATGTGTTTTGATTTCAATCGGACGGCTGTTGTTATTTGACGACCTAATTAGGGACTTATACCTAATGACGGCCGCCCAGACGTGAGAATCATCTCATTTTTGGATTGCATGAGTGCCGAGGAGGAGAGAAAGGAGAACGGAGGCCGAGAAGCTCATCCCGGGTGATTCGGACGCTGCCGAAGACAATTTCCACCACCGACAGGCGGGGAAAGCTTGTGTTCTACGCCAAGGATCCACCGGTTCTTCTCCGTTCAGGGGTTTTCCCATCTATTTCACGTTTTTCTTATGAATTCCCCAATTTCTACCATGTATTTGTGTAAGATGAACATGAGAGGCTAAAACCCTCAATCTTTAGGACCGGGAGTAGCCCGGGGATACATTGTATGATGATTTTATATTGATAATTCATATTTTCCTCTCATATCCGTGGTATAAATTCGTTTTCTCTATTGCTATTTTTATGCTTGATCACCATAATAATAAATTAATGCCCTTAATCACTTCGACAGAAGGATTAACGGTTGAAAAGAGACGAATTCTACATTAATTAATAAAACCCTTGACAAAGGAGTTGTAAAATTAATGGTGGGAACTGAGGGACCGATCTTAATGCGCTTAGTTTAGGGGAATGATTACTATGACGATGGAATCAACCTAAATCTAAGTAGTGGATTACACCACGACAGTGGGTAATTCTCATTTCAGGCCACTACCCGGATAGAGAGAGAAGTGTGAGGAATTATATGAAATCTAATACAATGTTGACCCGCGGTGAAACCGCCATCCTAAAGATATCCCTTTTGAATTGATTAAATTAACCTTTAATCGATTGTTTTCTTTGTTTCATTTTTATTTTCTTTTAATTTCAACAACAAACCCTACTTTGTTATTCGGCCTAGCTGATTGCGATTAGTTAGTAGAAGTCTCCAACAATTCACATATCCCTGAGTTCGACTCGGGCCTCACAAAGGCCTGTACTACTCGACGCGTATACTTGCGTTTAAGCGCGTAGTAAAATACACGTCACCATCTTCCCTCACCTCGACCTGCAACATCCATCACCTACGACAACCACCATCAACAACACCTTCTCAACCCTCATATCACCCCCACAGCCATGCCCTCTCCCTTCTCCTTCCATGCATCACCTTCACGACCTACAACAGACCACTGCCACCACGCCCGCAAGACCCCGACACTCACCACCAAACTGCAACCACTACTACAGAAATGGCTTATAAAGTCGGTTTTCAAGGTGTCGGTTGTATACAAAAACCGACACATAAAACCTACTATGTCAGTTTTTAACATACACCGACATCCAATATGTGAAGGTCGACCAAAAATGGGTACCGCTTTCAATAAGTGTCAGTTATTTAATAAACAACCGACACTTCAAATCAACCGCCAAAACCAAAATTCCAGAGAAAAAATTACCTTCAAAATTGGACATATGTCATCGGTTTTTTAATAAATAAATGACAACTAAAGGGTATGCGCGAGACAGGAATAGTTGTCGGTTGTCTTTTATTTATAAACCGACGAATATTAAGTAGTATAGTTGTCGGTTTTTGTCAAAGAGCCGACACTGTTGGTTTAGTTGTCGGTTTTGTTAAATAACCGACACATATTGTCAACTTAATAGCCCCGCGAACAGAACTTTTCCCCATTGTCTCTGTTTCATTGCCGTGCACTAGGGTCTGGCGATTTCCCCCGATTGCTCCCGCCGTCATTGCCGGTTGGCTCCCCGCGCCACCGTTCTTCTCCTCACACGTCGCTCACCGCCGTTGCCGCCGTCACCTTCGTCGCCGTCGCCGCCGGTTGCTGGTCTCCTCGACGCCCTCGCCGCCGCTCCACCGAGCCGTCGCCGATTGCTGGTCCTCCTCTCCTCGCCGCCGTCACCTCCAGCTGCTCTCCTCTACTCTGACTCTATCAGCTTCACCTTGTTGCCCTCAAGGTACGCCAGCTTCTTCCTTCTTCCTCATCCCCTAGCTTAGTACTGCCTGTCTAATAGACTCAACTCAAGTTTTTCTATCTTTACATTTGCATTATTCATTGCCATTGTTCTTTAAAATGTCAATGAAACTATAATGGTTATCCAATGTTAAAGTTGAATACCTTGTTGTAGGCTACACAACAGATGAAACTATAGTAGCGTTTTCGTGTATATGTGTTTGATATTCTTATATCACTAGAAAGAAAGACAGCCATTTTCATTACTAGTAAATGAATAAATACATTAAATACAAATCAATTGGTAAACTAATATAAATCAGTAGATGATTACATAATTCGTAAATCAGCACATAAATAAATACAAATAGTAGATGAATAAAATACAATAAATACAATAATAGAGTTAAATCAGTTGATGATTAAATGATATCGAAATTAGTACATAAATAAACACAAATCAATAGATAACTAAATAAAAACAGTAATAAATAAAAACAAATAAGTAGATGAATAAATACATAAGTGGAAAAGTAAATATGAATCAGTTGATAAATAAAGTTACATCAGTAGATTCTTACATAATTTCAGAAGTAGTATAAATAAATTCAAATGAGTAAATAGCTAAATAAAAAATAGTAGATGAATATATACAAATAAGTAGATGAATAAATACAAATCAGTTGATTAACTAATATAAAATTATAAATCAGTGATGATTAATCAATTCTCAAATCAGTACATAAATGAATACAAATAGTAGATGAATAAATATAATATAATCAAATCAGTTGATAATTAAAGTTAAACAGTTGATAACTAAAGTTAAATCAGTAGATGATTAAATAGTATCAAAATCAATACATAAATAAACACAAATCAGTTGATAACTAAAGTTAAACAATTGATAATTAACTAAAGTTAAATCAGTAGATGATTAAATAATATCAAAATCAATACATAAATAAACACATGTGACATGCTTGGAATGTAAATGATGAACTTTTCCCTAAATTGCCAATCATACTTTTAAAGACATCAATAATCACCCTAACTTGAAGAACTAGGATTTTAGGTATAAGAATGACAACACATGTATTTGTTGGCCTAGAAACCCGTCCAAGATTTACTCATTAGGAGTAAATCTTGGATAGTCCCCGGTTTGGGACTGTTCTTGAACACCTAATCTCACTTAGGATGTAAGTGTATAATGTGTATTGAGTTTTCAAGAAAATTTCGGCAGCATTTCCCCGTTTGTTCTCTAAGTACATATGTACTTGGAGAACAGTGGGGAAATGCTGCCGAAATTTTCTTGAAAACCCAATACACATTATACACTTACTAGTGAGATTAGGTGTTCAAGGATGGGATAGGTGGTACATGTACATTTATTATATATAAGAATGACATCACATGTATTTGTTAACCCTAGACCCTAATCCACATTATACCAATCTGATAGTCCATGATAGAACAAAGCATAATGATGTTGACTGCAACTTTGTGCATCATGCTATTCTGAATTAAGTGTATATTTACTTCATAATTGAATGTTTAAGTAAGTTATAGATATCTTCACCAAACCTCTTTCGGAAACTTGTTTCATTGTTGAGTATATTGAGAATCCTAATCACCCTTCTTGCTTAATGATGAACTTTTCCCTAAATTGCCAATCATGCTTTTAAAGACATCAATAATCACCCTAACTTGAAGAACTAGGATTTTAGGTATAAGAATGACAACACATGTATTTTTTGGCCTAGAAACCCATCCAAGATTTACTCATTAGGAGTAAATCTTGGATAGTCCCCGGTTTGGGACTGTTCTTGAACACCTAATCTCGCTTAGGATGTAAGTGTATAATGTGTATTGGGTTTTCAAGTAAATTTCGGTAGCATTTCCCCATTTGTTCTCTAAGTACATATGTACTTGGAGAACAGCGGGGAAATGCTGCCGAAATTTTCTTGAAAACCCAATACACATTATACACTTACTAGTGAGATTAGGTGTTCAAGGATGGGATAGGTGGTACATGTACATTTATTATATATAAGAATGACATCACATGTATTTGTTAACGCTAGACCGTAATCTTGTTGTAATATATACTTGTTTTCTCTTTGATCATAGAGCTTTACAATTTTGTTGTGATATATACTTTGTTGTAATAATGTGAACTTTACAATGTGAGCTTTACACTTTGAATTACTACTTTACAATGCGAACTTTACAATTTGAATGTGAATTTGCAGATGGCTGACCATTCTCCTGATGACCATGCTGATGACTACCGTGAGGGTGAGGACATCAATGCGCCGCCTCACAATGTAAGTTTTAAAAATATATCATATATTTATATCTATATGTCCATTTATAGTTATATCTTGTAAATGTGAATTATTTTGTCAAATTTTAGGTTGATGATGCACAGGTACCATCTGAAGCACTTGAGGCACTTGATCAACAACACCAAAAAGTTGACAAGAGAAGGGGCATCACTATGATGAAGAAGTTAATTGCGCAAAAGGGCAATGGACCCAAACTTGTTGTGGATTTCGATAATGCAAGAAATGCATGTGGTGTGAATCGCAATTCATTTATTTCATATCTTGGGTTTGTTACTCGTAGCCATTGCGGTTGTCTCTTAGATTCTTGGCATAAAGTTTCTAAGGAGAAGAAAATTTTAATATAGAGGGATTTATGTGTGAGTTATTATTAATTTGCAATTCTATTTTGTAGATTACTAAATTTTTGGATACTAGTTAATAGCAATTCTATTTTGCAGAGTATATTTGAATTGGATGAAAAGCTACATCGTAAATGCGTGATGCAACGCTGTGGGAGAGTCCTAAGGAACTATAGGACAAATCTCACCAGAGAATACATAAAAGAAGCCGACAAGAGGAAGAAGACATTCACTGAACAGTGGAACTTCCTGGACAAAGAAGAATGGGACGCGTTTGTCGCTTCAAGACAAACTGATGAATTCAAGGTATTAGGCATCAGTCTCAATCTCATTAATTAATATATGTTGTATTCACTTATTCAAGATTAACATTTAGTGTTACTAACCAAATCATTAATTTGCATACTAACTAGGCCCTCAGTGAGGCACAAAGATCAAGGCGTGCAGTGAATGTGCATGACCACAGAATGGGTCCAAAGGGGTATGCAGGCGTTCGCCAAAGACTACAGGCTGAGGCTACTGTTGCTCAGTCTGTTGCTACTCAGGAGTCCTCTACCATAGGTAGCACACCTCTGCCTCGCCATGATGTCTGGATAGCTGGGAGGCAAAATAAGAAGGGAGAAATAACTAAGGCCGCAACTGCTGAGGCGGATGCAAAAATGGTAAAATACAACTCTTACAGCAATCATTCAAATATTGATTATTTGTGTTGTTTACTTAAGTACAAATTTTTGTTTTGGCGATTAGCGGGAGCTGCACGAGCTGAGGAAACAAGGAAAGTTCATCCCTGAGGGAACAAAGGATGAATTGACAGTTGCTCTGGGTAACCCAGAGCATCCTGGACGTGTTAGGGCTGCAGGCGCTGGTGTGGGCATCAAATCTTTTTTTGGGTCATCCCAGCGTAAACATGTCCCAAAAGCGGGACTTTCACAAGAAGAGGTAACATATTATTTCTTTATAATGTTACTGTAAAAGAGAATTCAAAAATTAGAATTTGACGTTTCTTTTATCCATGTATACGTGGATAAGCTATTTGACAGGAAACTCGAAGAAGCAATGAAAAAGTGGCAGACATCTCAGACTGCCACTTACTAGACAATACCTACTGCAGACTCTACTCCTACTCCTACTGCAGAGGTTGGGAGTAATCATGTAGAACCACCACCTAGCACATCCACTGTAAGTATTTTTATGACATAGTAACTAGTTTTTTAATTCAAGATGATACATATATATGAAATTGTAGTCGTTTCAAAAAAAGATGATATGTATATATGTATATAACATTCTTTACACAAAAATTTGTAGGGGTTGAAGCCATGCCGTCTAAAAAGTAAAGAATATGTCATGGCAGAGGCGTCGGCTTACCCATCCCTACCAGGGGAAACGTGTCACGGGTCTCCAGTACCAGCTGGTTGGATTCGGGTGAGCCCGATACATATATTCCCCCAATTTCTGGAACTTCCACTGCCATATGCCCACCCAGATTGTGAAACGCTTGGTGAGGCACTAGGCGGAGTGATATTGTGGCTAAAAGCGGATGTCTTATTTACTGATAAGGTATGGTAAATTTACATTACGTTCAATTGTTAGTGTGTGTATATGCTGGCAGTTGATCTGAAATTATATATATATACAGGTTAAAAAGAAGACACCCAAAACATTTAGGCCTCCACTTCCACCTCCTGCATTACCTAGTTGGGTTCCACAGGACCTACCTATCCCGTTAGGTCCTGACTGTAGGGGTATGGAAGTATGGTTAGGGGAACATGATATAAACTCCCCTATAACTGTTTCTTCTGATTCAGATTCTACAGGTCAGTCATACGAAACAAAACTATTTATACAAGATATATTGGAGTTGTTTCGATATGATTGGCTAAATACATTTGTGATAGAGCTATGGATAAGGTGAGATATTCTTTATACATCCATATACCTTGTGTATGATCTGGTGATCTGGTTTCTTATTTATTAATGCATGCGTAATTAATACATATTTTGCAGCTACTTAGACAACATATGTGTAGATTTTGGATTCGAACATGTAGGGTTTTTGATTCCATCCTTGATTAGTCTAGTAGCTAAAGACCCTACATCAGTTCAACAATACTGCTGTGAGTCTTTTTCAAATTTTGCTGTAAAAAAGAAGACGGTGATAATGGCTCCATTCAATGTAGAGTAAGTTTACTTTGCTTATTATAATTTGGACTTAAGAAAATTACATTTTATTGTGGATTTTGAGTTATTAATTTTTAACTTTTTTTCCTCTAGGGGTAGGCATTGGTAGTTATTGGTTATTGCCCCCGAGACGTTCACTGTGTATTATCTAGATCCTAAGGGGGGTAAATTGAATACAATATTTGGACACATAATGAAAATGGCAATATTTCGGTGAGAAATATTTCATTTTTCATATCCGTTAACATATGTTATTACATTACTATTTAATTGCAATGTTCTGTGTTACATTAGCATGTAGGGGTTTTGAGGAGTACAGAAAGGCTGGAGGAAAGGTCCCCACGAAAAAGAACCAGCCAATAATTTGGAAGAACGTGCAAGTAAGTGCCCGACTGCAATATATGTATATATTATTTATGTGAACAATGCTTAATTAGTTGTATTTTTTGATATTTTGTATGTTTGAATTTATAGTGTGCTACACAAGACAAAGGATGGGCATGTGGATACTATGTCATGCGATATATGCACATGCTTGTCAAATATGCCGCAATGGACATCGATTGTATTGCTCAGGTATTATATAGTCTCATTAGATAATATGATCGAAATATATCGATCTTATTTATAGCTCATTAATTATATATATACATCATTCTCTTTACAGGTGTTTAAAGCTGACCCCATTACAGGAAAGGACATACCAAATGTTAATGCTCCCTATACAATGGGAGAATTAAATGAAGTAAGAGAAGAATGGGCAACAACCACACAATTAGTGGGGGCTTTAAAATATAATTGGGATCCTGATAGCGAATAATGACTAAACAATGATACTTTGTAAATGAATTTCTGAATTATAATATATGTGTGAATGTTTCTACATGTCTGGAGGTTTCTACATGTGTCTGAGTGAAAATGAATGAAAGTGTTGGTTGCTATATGAATGTTTCTACATGTGTGAATGTGAATGAATGGAACTACAAATTGCTAGCATGTGTGAATGTTTATAAATGTGTGAAAATAAAATGGAACTGCAAGTTGCATTGCTAAATGCATGTGCTACTTTTTTATTGTTAATTTTGCAGGTTTGCGGCCTGTTGTCGGCTGATATCAATGGATGTCGTAAAACCTGCATTTCATAACTGAACTGAATAGGTTTCTCATCCTGCGACCAGCCACAGCAGGTCTGCAGACTGACAGAAAAAAAACCCAATAGGCGTCGGTTATTTGTAAATAACCGACACATAATGATATAGTGTCGATTTTTTAAAAATAACCGACGTCTATTTCATGTGGCGCGAAGATATATGGCGTCGGTTCTTTGTAAATAACCGACACTGATAGTGCTCAAGATGGCACCCTTTCTGTGGCGCGAAGGGTTTGGGCGTCGATTTCTTACCTAATAACCGACGCCTATAGTCCCATGATGACGCATTTTCGGTGGCGCGCGAAGTGTTTGGGCGTCGGTTTTGGAACCGACGCCGAATGGGTGGACTTTTAGTGTCACCCACATAGGTGTCACTTAGAAACCGATACTAAAGGCTTTAAATAACCGACACTAAAGGTAGGTTCTGTAGTAGTGAACCTCCATCACCGACAATGATCTGCACCTACCCCCTTACAATCACGACCACCTATGCCTCACCATTCCAAGACCGCAAGGAGACCTCACAGTCTTGAAACCATGAGGCGACACTCAGTCTTTAAACCACATGCGGCCATCGGTCTTCAGACTATTAAAGCGCAGTCAGTCTCCAGATCGTGAAAGAGGATCAGTAAGATTGTGTGAAGAGGCTGCTCGTGATCCCAAACTGTGAGGACAAAGACCATTTGCTCCCCAGACCGCAAGAGGCCATCATTCGCAAAACTATGCAAGAACGCGAGGACCTCACCTGTGACGTCCCCGGATTTTGATTTCTCCAAACCCTATTGGGAATGGGATGTCAGAATCCGAAAACATCATCCAATCATATCAGAAAGCGATGCGGAAGCATAATGCGCATACATGAACATACAACCATAACATTTCTCAACGATAACATGCATATTTACAACATGAATTACATTTACATATTACAAGAAGATTTACAAGTTTATGAACATGTATGCTAACAGGATCTTAGACAATAGGTACAACCTATACAACTTGCTCACATCTTATTATTTTATCCCATTCCAGCTCTGGACCTAGAAAATACGAGAAACAAAAACATCAACAAAAGTTGGTACGTGGAATTAAAAGCTATACTATGTTGGCATATAAAATACTCAAAATTGAAGAAAGAGAAAGGAAACATTATTTAAAGGTGGAAAATTAGGTAATCCCAAGTTATTAATCATATTTCAATGGACATGTATTACTATGGTGGACTTAGCACAAACATAAATATTGGGCCCTATCCCTGCGTACCTTGTACCATTAGGGATCTCCCCGCGTACCTTGTACCATTAGGGAGGTGCTAGTCAACATTAATACCTTCCCTCTCTAATAGGGAGATTAATGAACCATCAGTAACTACATTCCATTTTCTTTCTTTAGTGTTCTTATTGTTCAAGGCGGAAATGTCAATACATATAGATCTACATCCAACAATGTATTTCAAGTACAAGCAAGCAAGTACATATATTTAGCATCCAGCAAATCTAGTCATATAATTATATCCACGTACCTGAGTTAAGAGATTCCTTATACATCCAAGGTCATCTACTACTCTGGTCATCACCTGATTTAAAGAAATTAATCATCATTAATATATGTACATCATATTCTTGGTAATTTTAGGTCCAAATTAGGGTTTTTGTCAAACCTAGGTCAATATGATGTTAGGATGGTGTCTAGTATTTTTAACCTGATACATATATAATTATTAAGGTCTGGTATGAATTTCATAATTTTCTGGTACTTTCCCTATTTTCTACAATTAATATGAGGATTAAACATGTAATTAGATAATAATGAGAAAAGACCTTAAATTACTCAATAATGTCAAGATATGAGTCCACATTTAGTTTCTAGATTATATCAAGGTTCGAAATTATTTTTATCAGATTTAATCTCAACCACTTTCTAATTATACCATTTAAATGAAGCAATCTCATCTAAAATAAATACCATCAATATTAATGTCTCATAAGTCTAATATAAGGGTTTCACAATAAAGAGGGTACTTTTGTGAGTCCAGGGATATTTTCGAGGAATTTATTGGATAAGGGAGCTATTTTTGGTGGATTATACAAGTTCTGTGTATTATCTAATATATATATAGAAAATTTACCTGGTTGGATTTTAATTGAACCGGCTGGACTGGCATTGGGCCAAGTGAACCGGATGGTCCACCTACTGGACCGTGTTCTTTAAGCTGAGTGTTGTCCGGTTCAGTTTGCTGGACCATTCAGTGATCTCATTCATCACGATCTCACGCCTTAGGCGAGACACAGGTGCCGCCGCACACAATGCCCCGACCGCAGATCGACCTCCGCTGCCCTCACTGATGAGATCGTCTGGACGCTCCACACTAGACGAGAGGAAGATGGAACCACCGAGAGGTCCCATGAAGCCTCTCTCAGGTCGCCGCTCATGCCCTGCCTCCGGAGGAGGGTTTCGAGACTGCTGATCTCTCTAGACCCGCCGTCGCCGCCTCTGTGATTGGTACCAGCGAGCTATGGCACCTTTCTCTCTTCCGTGGAGAGCAAGACGCAGGTGCTCGGCACAAGGTCCTGGGGTGTGAGCTCTGAAGCTTCATCCTCGACGCCTCCCCCCCCCTTTTCGTCACCATAGATTTGTAGTTACCCTCGACCATTAGCCAGGAGGCACTGCGATCTGCAGATTACCCTCGAGGTCTCCTCTGGTTCCCAAGCTGCTGCGATCGACGGCCTTGGCATTGGGGCTCCGCCTAGATATAGTGTCGCCATCTTCTCTATCAGGGTCAAGGAAGGTGATCGGTGCTCGTTGGCTCCTCAACTGAGCGTCGTCGTCCAAGGTGGATCTCCGGTGATCCAGGGTGAAGAAGGGCAGCGTCGGTTCTCTCTTCCTGCCCTGATGAAGCTGCCGCCGCCAATGGCTTCATCTCCGATGGGAAAAGAGTCAGGGTCAGGTCCTCTTCCTCTCCTCTTTCTCCTTCTTTGCTTTCTCATTTTCCTGTCAAGGCTCTGCTCGCAGCCTCCTCTGCAAGATTGGCTTCCTACAAGATGAACTGACGAAGACGGACCTCACACAGGGTATCCTCTCTATCTCGCAACACTTGCAGAGGGATCACATGACTGCCATGACTCGTAGGGATTCCTACTGATCTTTCCCTGGGGTTGGCAATTCTGGTTGGTGGTGGTGAGCTCCGCCGGTGGTGGCCTCGACAACCTACACGCTGCGAAGGACGAAGGTGGAGTCGTCGGTCGGGCTGGGTGGATGAGGATCTGGCCCTAGCTCTACCTTGCCCACTCCAGATTGATTGTTGCGTAGAATCTGGATTTATCAAGGCGATTTCCTCAACCTGCTCCCACCTTTGTCGGATCAGATTGACACCTCAATAACAAAATGTTCCTCTAAACCTGGAGTTATGGATGACCTAGAACCGGTTTAGTTTCCCTATATATATATAGATGTCAAGATGTAACACAACCATACTTCAAAGTTATGCTAAACAACCTCCCCACAGAAAAGATGTGGGATATTAATAAAGTCTATATCACCGTTCAGTTCATATACTTCAAAGTGACACATACACCGTGGTATTGAGCTCAAAGTATATATCGCTTAATATGTAGATCATCAACGCAATCTCAACTTACTCAAATAGACCATATCAAACCTCAAGATTCCGTTGTTAAATCCTTCCACTCCTACTATGAGCTCAAATACAAGATTAGGTATCAAAACCCCAAAAAAAAAGACTAAAACTAGTATGGGTCATCACCATGTACAAAAAAAAATATCATTGGATAACTATTATTGAGCCTCCATTGGAATTAAAGTCATACTTTAGGGTCAAAGAATCTGTGTTTGAATAAAAGTCATTGTAGCCTAGGATTAACCAGCCAGAAATATCCTTGGAACTTAAATACTATATTGGGTTTAGAAACCTTGAAAATCGGGTCATCACATTCACCCCACCTTATTTGGAATTTCGTCCTCGAAATTCAACTAATCTCATCCTTTAGAGGTTGTTTTGCGGTCGAACTTCATATACGTCATTATTTCTTAGGTTCTAAGACCACCATAGTTACATACACTCTAATTCTCAGCTTAGGGTCTAGAGATTCTTGGGTGTGTCCACCCCACCTTTTATATGTGGAAACATCACTTAATGTCTTAGCCATAACATGACATTATGATATCTTAGGGTGACATCACCTCTAAGATACCATATATTATAGTCATCACCTCTAAGGGTACATGTTTTGCTCATACTTTTAATGTTCAGGAGGAATTCGTTTATATGTCATGATATTCAGATCGTTCAAATCTAACATCATTAACATCTTACCATGATTTCAGCATTAGAGGAGATTTATCTTCATCCTTGATATTAGAATTTTTCTACATAAGAAGGGCTTACATAACATGTTTGACCATTAGGGTTTCACCCTACGACGTGATAGTTATCCTCAAACATAGAAGCATAGATTCAAAAAGATTGGGGTTAAAAACTATATTATGTGATCATGTAACCTATGTTCCAAATATATCACTATGTCTACCTCATGATTTGAGACTTATATCTTTCATGTAGGATATAGAGGGAAAGAGAATATACTAAGCCAATTTTATCATGATTTCAACTTAGATATTTTATGTATGATATAGGAAAGGAATATAGAATAGGTCAAGCTTATACAAGTGACTCCTCATATATAAATCATCTATATAGCTCAAGTGAGGTTTCTATCATCATACATTAAGAAAGAGAAGAAGGGAGAACATGTATTTTGAGTATCTTTTGCACAAAGCATCATACTCTCATAACTAGAGTTCATATATTACCTCACTTGCAACTAATGATGAGATTCACAAAATATGTCACTCTAGCTAGGACCTAACTCAGCCAAAGGATTGACTTTATCATATGGGTCATCTACCCATCATTTTATTTTACCCAATTCTCATATATAGATTTGAATCATGCATAAGGACTCAACTCATCACTCGAGAGTAATCTAGTGTAGGATAATATTTTTAACACATATCTCATATATTGGAGGCTAGGTCCTATGACCTTCTCCTTGTGGGCCTTACTCTCTCTAGAGTTCACCACATATCTCATCCTACAACTAGACATCCTCCTTGTATAAGAGCTTGAGGCTCATGCACACTCATCTCTGTCTTAACTTAGTTTATCTTAAGTAAGAAAAAGGAATGTACTTTCATCATCAAGATTTTACATAAATTCTACAAATTAGATTCAACAAGTATACAACTTAAACCTTTATAAGGAAACTTATACCATCAGATATCAAACTTAGAGAAGATTTCACGTGCTTATTTCAACTGTCATTCTATCATCTGCTCTATGTATCACATATCTTGATAAGGCTCTAGATATCTAATCTAGACTACTCTCTCTTCTAGACTGATGTCACTCCCTTTCACTTAGATTTGCATGAACACTAACTACTCTCCAGTGTGAGGGACACATTTTTATATTTACATATATATAATAAAATATTATATAGTTTTTCTCTGAGAAAGAAGACGTCAGAGAAAACACTCGAGGCTCGAGCCGATTGGAAAACAAAACCAAATCAGCAAAACCGAGTGTCCCACACACAGTAGATAGTCTAGTGTCATGTAACCTAGTGAAATGGTGAGAACGAGATGTAGACTAGTGTAGCTACCCAATACATATGAGCTCTATATGGAAAGGGTCTCACACACTTGTCTAAACCTGGTTCTCGAACATCTAGGTTCTAACCTAGAGGCTAAGTCATAAACTTATTCCTATAAAACAACTTACTAAGTTTCTAAGGTTTAAAGTGAAAGGTGAGATTAAGATTTTATGTTTTATGGTGAGAAAATGTCAGGTGTAGCTATTGTTCACGCTCTGATACCAACTGTGACGTCCCCGGATTTTGATTTCTCCAAACCCTATTGGGAATGGGATGTCAGAATCCGAAAACATCATCCAATCATATCAGAAAGCGATGCGGAAGCATAATGCGCATACATGAACATACAACCATAACATTTCTCAACGATAACATGCATATTTACAACATGAATTACATTTACATATTACAAGAAGATTTACAAGTTTATGAACATGTATGCTAACAGGATCTTAGACAATAGGTACAACCTATACAACTTGCTCACATCTTATTATTTTATCCCATTCCAGCTCTGGACCTAGAAAATACGAGAAACAAAAACATCAACAAAAGTTGGTACGTGGAATTAAAAGCTATACTATGTTGGCATATAAAATACTCAAAATTGAAGAAAGAGAAAGGAAACATTATTTAAAGGTGGAAAATTAGGTAATCCCAAGTTATTAATCATATTTCAATGGACATGTATTACTATGGTGGACTTAGCACAAACATAAATATTGGGCCCTATCCCTGCGTACCTTGTACCATTAGGGATCTCCCCGCGTACCTTGTACCATTAGGGAGGTGCTAGTCAACATTAATACCTTCCCTCTCTAATAGGGAGATTAATGAACCATCAGTAACTACATTCCATTTTCTTTCTTTAGTGTTCTTATTGTTCAAGGCGGAAATGTCAATACATATAGATCTACATCCAACAATGTATTTCAAGTACAAGCAAGCAAGTACATATATTTAGCATCCAGCAAATCTAGTCATATAATTATATCCACGTACCTGAGTTAAGAGATTCCTTATACATCCAAGGTCATCTACTACTCTGGTCATCACCTGATTTAAAGAAATTAATCATCATTAATATATGTACATCATATTCTTGGTAATTTTAGGTCCAAATTAGGGTTTTTGTCAAACCTAGGTCAATATGATGTTAGGATGGTGTCTAGTATTTTTATCCTGATACATATATAATTATTAAGGTCTGGTATGAATTTCATAATTTTCTGGTACTTTCCCTATTTTCTACAATTAATATGAGGATTAAACATGTAATTAGATAATAATGAGAAAAGACCTTAAATTACTCAATAATGTCAAGATATGAGTCCACATTTAGTTTCTAGATTATATCAAGGTTCGAAATTATTTTTATCAGATTTAATCTCAACCACTTTCTAATTATACCATTTAAATGAAGCAATCTCATCTAAAATAAATACCATCAATATTAATGTCTCATAAGTCTAATATAAGGGTTTCACAATAAAGAGGGTACTTTTGTGAGTCCAGGGATATTTTCGAGGAATTTATTGGATAAGGGAGCTATTTTTGGTGGATTATACAAGTTCTGTGTATTATCTAATATATATATAGAAAATTTACCTGGTTGGATTTTAATTGAACCGGCTGGACTGGCATTGGGCCAAGTGAACCGGATGGTCCACCTACTGGACCGTGTTCTTTAAGCTGAGTGTTGTCCGGTTCAGTTTGCTGGACCATTCAGTGATCTCATTCATCACGATCTCACGCCTTAGGCGAGACACAGGTGCCGCCGCACACAATGCCCCGACCGCAGATCGACCTCCGCTGCCCTCACTGATGAGATCGTCTGGACGCTCCACACTAGACGAGAGGAAGATGGAACCACCGAGAGGTCCCATGAAGCCTCTCTCAGGTCGCCGCTCATGCCCTGCCTCCGGAGGAGGGTTTCGAGACTGCTGATCTCTCTAGACCCGCCGTCGCCGCCTCTGTGATTGGTACCAGCGAGCTATGGCACCTTTCTCTCTTCCGTGGAGAGCAAGACGCAGGTGCTCGGCACAAGGTCCTGGGGTGTGAGCTCTGAAGCTTCATCCTCGACGCCTCCCCCCCCCCTTTTCGTCACCATAGATTTGTAGTTACCCTCGACCATTAGCCAGGAGGCACTGCGATCTGCAGATTACCCTCGAGGTCTCCTCTGGTTCCCAAGCTGCTGCGATCGACGGCCTTGGCATTGGGGCTCCGCCTAGATATAGTGTCGCCATCTTCTCTATCAGGGTCAAGGAAGGTGATCGGTGCTCGTTGGCTCCTCAACTGAGCGTCGTCGTCCAAGGTGGATCTCCGGTGATCCAGGGTGAAGAAGGGCAGCGTCGGTTCTCTCTTCCTGCCCTGATGAAGCTGCCGCCGCCAATGGCTTCATCTCCGATGGGAAAAGAGTCAGGGTCAGGTCCTCTTCCTCTCCTCTTTCTCCTTCTTTGCTTTCTCATTTTCCTGTCAAGGCTCTGCTCGCAGCCTCCTCTGCAAGATTGGCTTCCTACAAGATGAACTGACGAAGACGGACCTCACACAGGGTATCCTCTCTATCTCGCAACACTTGCAGAGGGATCACATGACTGCCATGACTCGTAGGGATTCCTACTGATCTTTCCCTGGGGTTGGCAATTCTGGTTGGTGGTGGTGAGCTCCGCCGGTGGTGGCCTCGACAACCTACACGCTGCGAAGGACGAAGGTGGAGTCGTCGGTCGGGCTGGGTGGATGAGGATCTGGCCCTAGCTCTACCTTGCCCACTCCAGATTGATTGTTGCGTAGAATCTGGATTTATCAAGGCGATTTCCTCAACCTGCTCCCACCTTTGTCGGATCAGATTGACACCTCAATAACAAAATGTTCCTCTAAACCTGGAGTTATGGATGACCTAGAACCGGTTTAGTTTCCCTTTATATATATAGATGTCAAGATGTAACACAACCATACTTCAAAGTTATGCTAAACAACCTCCCCACAGAAAAGATGTGGGATATTAATAAAGTCTATATCACCGTTCAGTTCATATACTTCAAAGTGACACATACACCGTGGTATTGAGCTCAAAGTATATATCGCTTAATATGTAGATCATCAACGCAATCTCAACTTACTCAAATAGACCATATCAAACCTCAAGATTCCGTTGTTAAATCCTTCCACTCCTACTATGAGCTCAAATACAAGATTAGGTATCAAAACCCCAAAAAAAAAGACTAAAACTAGTATGGGTCATCACCATGTACAAAAAAAAATATCATTGGATAACTATTATTGAGCCTCCATTGGAATTAAAGTCATACTTTAGGGTCAAAGAATCTGTGTTTGAATAAAAGTCATTGTAGCCTAGGATTAACCAGCCAGAAATATCCTTGGAACTTAAATACTATATTGGGTTTAGAAACCTTGAAAATCGGGTCATCACATCGCCATCGGTCTTCAGACTATTAAAGCGCAGTCAGTCTCCAGATCGTGAAAGAGGATCAGTAAGATTGTGTGAAGAGGCTGCTCGTGATCCCAAACTGTGAGGACAAAGACCATTTGCTCCCCAGACCGCAAGAGGCCATCATTCGCAAAACTATGCAAGAACGCGAGGACCTCACCAGTTTCCAAACCGTAAAGGAGACCTGCAGAAGTGATCGATCGAGAAAACTGAGAAGGCTGTGATCATTTTCCTAAACCACGAGAGCACCTCCTCTGGTCTCCAAGACCTCAAGAAGTGAGTGCATCAAGACAGTGGGAACCCTATCGGTACCTCCAAACCGTGAAAGGATCCACGTCTGCCACTTCTATAAATAGCCACATCCAATAGCCATAGGGCATCGGATCTGGGGCACCACCAGGCTGCTTGAACACAGGCTCAACCCCTAGAAAGGGATCCCGATACATCACTCCTCCACACCACCAGGCTATGTGCATCTACATCACATACGCATCCAAAGGCTGCTCCTCCTATTGTGAGCAAGAACGACGAGAAGAGAAGGAAGTTGAAGAGAGAAGGTCTGCCTCGTCTATCACAGTGTCCCTCACTCCTCGTCCAGATCTGCTCCGACGTGGTGTAGAAGACCGTATCCTCACCGATATGTGACCATCTTCTACATCATGCTGATGGTAGAATCTTCCCTCTCTCTTATTCTTTATGTTTCTCACATCATGAGTAAGTAGTTCCATTTCATTAGGGTGTGGGGACTAGCCCTGCTGCCCATGCTTATATGTCTTTTCATTAAACATTCCATGACATGTATATAACTTTTCATTTCAATGTTGATCGTCGATGTGTGCTTGTGGATTGATCACCTACTTGCATTTATATTGTTCATTCCTATGTTGTGAGAACTTCTATATGTAGGATTTGAATGTTGATTAACGCGGTTCACTCCCTGATGAGAAATCGGATGGGATTCCATGAAGTCGTAAGTGTATGATCTGTAAGGGGATGATCCATCCAACCCACAACGATGCTTCTGTGTGCCTAATGCCCACAGAGGGGGCCCACAACTTCAGTTGGATATCTGTATCTTTAGATCCGTAAGTGCATGATCCGAATGGCGACGAGAAATCTGATGCCTAAGGTGATGCCTACATGAACCTAAACATCCTAACGGAGGATTCACAATAGCTCTATTTGGATAGTTATATCTTACTTGGATGTTTGTGTTTGGATATGTTTGCATGTGTAGCGGTGGTGAAACCCCAGACCACCCCAGTGATTTTCATCATTAATCTAGATTCAACCTTAATCCTTCTCTTTACTTTCTTGCAATTAGTTTAGTTAACCTCAAATCAACCCTTTGTTCTAACTATTAGTCTTACTTGAGCTAGACTTGACTAGAAACGATTCTTAAAAATGTTGTCCTTTGGAATTCAATCCTTAACTATACTGCGATAAGTCCCATCCACTTGCGGATGGTATTATTGCACAAGTTATGGTTAAAAAATCTGGGATTTCAACCCCGAGTGAATTTGTTAGTGCGGTAATCACCACGTCACTTTTGGATCCTTGATCCTACAATGATGAAGTTATCACCTAGCTCTAGCCAAAGAGGGAAAGTTGAGAGTAGTAATTGGGAGTTTCCTAATCGTTTTCCTCTTTCTATGTTGTCTGTTGGTGACAGGACACCCTTCTATCAGATTCTGGAGAGCAGTGCAAACACTCTCGACCCTAACTTTCCATGACATCCCTGAGGATTGGGACTTTTCCCAATGTCCGATGGAGCCTGGACTCCATGGTAGACTGGAAAGCACCTCCCTGCCTATATAAGGGACTGGAAACTCCACGATCAAGGGAGAAGAGGGATAATTGGTTAACCCATAGAAGGATTGCACATCCAGGGCTCGAGGAACCCTTGCTTGGGGCCTACTTCACCCTACGTCGACCCCTGTTCTGCCACTGACAAGAAGGCTCTTTGCTTCTCCTCTCCCTATTCACCTGAAAAATTTGATGCCACCGAAGTTCAGGGAGGACATGCAGAGGTTTCCCCGCCTTCGACTGATCCTCACATGCCCAGAAGGCTGAGGTCAACAACCGAGTTGACTGGCCACATAATAGTGTTAGCAGGCGCAGAGAAAGCAGAGATGGGAGATGACAAAGGGTGAAATTTCCCTCCTGCCCAACTCACACAAGGCCCAAAGCCCCAGAGGAATAAGGGCAAAAAGGGATATACCCCTCAACTGAGTATCTTGCTTGCATGGGGTAGGTCGCCTACATGGCCAATGATGATTCACATATCCCTAGTCGGTGTGTAAAAGAATATAAGGTAAATGTAGCCTTTTCTAATTGGCCCATAAATATTTTATTTGCAAAAATCCTAGAAATAAATTGGTAGCTTAGATATGGATGAATTATATATGAAAATTTATCATAAAAATGCAAGGAATTCAATAAAAATATAATTGAAGCTTGATTTTACCTGCTATTCAATAAGCATAAAAAGTTGGCACCTTTAATGCATTTATGAATGTAAAACCCTAATTTTGATATTAATGAGATTTGGTAAAGTTCTTTGGATACTTTAAAGCCAATATTAACCTATTGTTAATAAAAGTAAGATTTAGATGTAAAAGAATGATCTTTGTACATAATTGGCTCAATTTAGGGTTCCATGTATATGAAAGATCATTAATGGGTTTAGAAACCCAAATTTAAGTGAATATGACTTTTAATGGTTTTAATTGTGCAAATCCATGAGTAAAATAGAGATATGATGATCCTAAGCCAATTTGAGCTCAAAAGATCCTTAATATGGATAATTTGAGTAAATAGAGTTTTTATGAGTAGAAAAGCTATTTTAGGGTTTGTTGACCTAAAAAGGATAAAGTTTGAGAAATTGATCTAAGAAGCCCTAATGAATCCTAATGAGACTTAGAAAACTTAGAAAGGTATCCCAAGTCAATAAAGAGTTGTTCGAGATGAGATGGTAATAATTAGGGGTTATACATATTTTTAGGATAAGGGTTGCTTGATTTGGTTGCTTACCTTGCTTGATTGGACATCTAGTTGGATTTGGATATCTTGCTTCATTTGACTCATAATCAGGTATGTGGTTACACTTATGACGAATCTCTCTAGTATCATAGAAGTTTATAAAGTTTTATCGATTGCTTAGAAATAACTACTTGGTTGATTTTATTTCATGCAACTATACAATGACTATGACTATCACTATGAATATAAGTGCATGACTAACTCATATCCTAGTCCTCCTCTGTAGCTTTGATGATGATGAGATGGATGACCTAGTACATGGTCTACCCTTGGGGTAGGATCATCGGGTTATAATGAGTTGATGTGTTTATCTACCCTTGAGTAGGACCATACAACTAAACAACCTTAGGTCGTGGTTTACATATAAGGTAGGATCATAGGGGCTATTTGAGATCTATCATAAAAGAGAGGTAGTATCCAAGTCTACTGTAGGGACATCACATAGGTAAGGATATGTAAGGATTGAGTACTTATCTTTAATATGTAAAGTTTGATCTGTTAAACAATAATTTGGTTGCATTATGTTGTTACAAGTAGATGTAGATTTTGGTTCCCCCACATACCAGTATAATTCATTATATTGACCTCCATTTCGTTTGTCGCAATTTCGTTTGTCAGCGTTTTTGGTTTATCAGAAAGTGGATATTTGTTTAAAGTGACTTTGATGAATAAAGCTCAATAAAGAATTGGAGGATTGTAGGTAGATAGTTTCTTATCTGGGTAAAGTCCCTCAAATCCTATATTTTTCAAGGTATGTGAAAAGAATTTTTTTATCCTATTTTAAGCTTAGTTGCGGTAGAATTTATTATTATTTTTTGATTATTTGCAAAATCATATGATCCTATTTTGGGATAACGGCTCTATCTTCTTGGTTTCCTTAATTGGGGGTTACCAAGGGGTGGGGTCATTACGTTTGGTATCAGAGCATGATTTTCCATTTAGTATCTAATAATTATTTAATTTTACAAACTCTTTAGAGCCCAAGGGAGTAATTAGAGGATTTTCCAATGATGGAGGTGTCTAGAAAATTATCACAATCTGGGGGCTAGCAAGATTTTCCCCTGCCCCACTAGTCAGTCTACGAGGACTCCCAGATTCTCTATGACTTCCTGGCCAAAATTGAAGGATTTGACTCGAAATAATATACCTCTAGGTCTTCCTCATCTAACTTCATCCCTTCTCCACCTCATTCATTGAATAACTTTAAAAGATTAGGGTTTCTATCTGTCCACCACTCTCCTAAGTTTAGGGGTTAAGAATGATAAGGATTAAGGAATCCTCCACCAAATAATAAAAAAAGCATGTAAGAAAGATGTCATGGACATAAGTTTTGATAATTAGAAACTCAAATTGAGTTTAGTTACACAGTTAGGTTGCATGGCCTATGTTGTTGTGCCCTTGGTTACCCCTCAGGAGAATGCTGAGGTTAGACCATCTCATAGGAAGAGGAGGAGAGTGATAGTCTTAGTGGAAGAAGCCTCCAGAAGAGGAAGAGACCTGCCACATCCTCTGAGGACGATGATCAACCCAAAACCTTACGTAGTGAATAGAGAAAGAGAATACACGATGAGTTGGATATCATAGTTGACCATGCATGTATGTATGTGGGTTTGTCCTGCATGCTTTACATAGAGGGTTGAGTACGCATGAGAACCCTAGATTATGAGTGGTTGTTTGGCCCTAGTGCCTTTTGGTGAGCCAACTTTGGGTGGTTCGTTCCTGTTAAGGGTAAGGGATAGTCCCCTCATTGAGAAGGTTAGTGGTGACGGTATAGGAACCCTAGGAATAGAAAAGAGGCATGAACAAAGGAGAATGGTAATAGGTTTTAGACCTAAACCAGATGGGTTATGCCTGATATTTTATGAGATAGACATGAAAAACTTCAGATGATCTTAGACATACATAATTTTTGATAGTATGTTTCACCCATATATGGATAGATGTTTATCCTTAAGAGCTTGATCCATCTACTGAGAGAGAACCTCTAGTGGTAGGACCAGTTGTAGGGATTAGATTTGGAGAGAGAAAGTGAGACCTGATGGAGAAGTTTGGTGACCTGGACTTTGAGACATGAGGGATCATGAGAAGTTCGGTATAATGTGGCCTAGAATAGATGATCCTGAGTAGATATATGTGGTTGCCTCATGCGCCAGCCTTGAAGGCTTATCGTACCTTGGATGAATTTAGAGGAACCAAGCCCTATAAGAGAGAGAGGCTTCCAAAACAATTTATGGATGATATGAGAGCCAACCTTTGAGGTGCAGGAAAGCTGAGTTCCAAAGACCCTAAATAGGTATCATATGATAGCAAGTTGTGAGTCTTCACACCCAATTGGTTAGCCTGGTGTAGGAATCTAAAGGTTGTTTACATGGAAGAGTGTTAGATGTATATGCTCTATCTGGTATAGGTTTGGTTCATGGTTGAACAACGGAACATGTTGTTAGACAACTGATGCATAGGAGGTGAACTTGGGGTTCCTGGACAAAAGAGGGGAAGTAGCGGTACCTAGTGCACAGAATACTCATGAGGCTGAGTGAGTTCATAAGGAATTAAGCATGGAATCCCCGTATGTTAGAATAAGAGGAAACCCCACGCGAACTGAGATATATATTTGATGAACCACACACAAAAGATTGGTAACATATGTATATGTGATATCGGTCCAACATTAAGGAATGATGAACAAGTATGACATACCACAAAACTTAGAATGGTTTAGTAGAATGTCTTCTTTCTATCTATGTGCATAAGTATCATGATAGGAGCTATGCATATAGATGATGTTGATGCAAACCTTAGATGCAAGGATGTTTAGTGACCTCTACTACTATCAAGTAGTAGTTTTCTCATATTTTGGGAAGGGACCCTACATGTAGGAGTGAGCACCAACTCGTGTTTAGGTTTGAGGTAACCTTAAGAGGTCATTTATAAGGGATTGATGAGCTACGCGTGACCATCTCTAAGGGGTATGAGGATATTTTACTATCGAGGTAATCTGTAGTATGGGGACAGACTGAGATAGGTAGGTCACCATGTTTCTCATGAAGGGGTGAAAGGTTAAATAGTGAGTGCCAAGAGAGATGATGGATTTTTGGGTGAGGATTCAAGTATGAGATGTGCTTGAGTATCAACACAGAAGGCACGAGCTGTAGTAGAATCCTAAGTCAACACTAATGTCAATTAGGGATAAGATTGATGGGAGTAGGAGTTGTCTATTCCTTAATGCACAAGACCATAGTACCGGGAGGTAACAACTACCTTTCCTGAGGCCCATGGGTTATGAGGTTGGCCACCTTCATGAGTTCATGGTGCCTAAGGGGTAAATGTGAGAGGCACTCCCTAGATGCATAATGGTCAGATCACCCCAAAAGTACCTGCACCCTAGAAACCTTGAGGTAATGATGAAGGATTGTATATAAGAGAGATGTTCAGATCTAGAGGTGATGGGAAAAGTCTTACCATGGGTGTAGACCCATAATGGAGATGTTCATGGTGAGGAGTCATGTGAAGTATGCTTCAACTTAGATCAAAAAGAGTGATGGTGATGTGTGATGCACCATGTCTACTCTTGGAATGGGATAAACTGTATATTTGGACTACAACCAATTGCTTATTGCATCATTATGGGTGCGAGAGATAGGGAAAAATGCATGTCATATACTAAGGATAAAGGTGATATGAGTTGAAACATTTCTATGATGTTTGAGGATAGAGGAAGTACGACAAGCTTTGGAGAATATATTGGATAGGTGATTTGAGAGCATGAGAAGAACAAGGGTAATATGAGAATGTACCTATCCCGAGTAGTTTGGAATATTTGAGATACTAGTTTGGGTTTGATAAACGAAATGATGGGAGTAACAAGTTGAAGTTCTCTTGACACAGATAGACCTAAACCTGAGACAAGGATGACGAGTGGTGTGTATGAAGGTTATGTTTTCACCATCACCTAGAACATAAGGGAACTAATGTGGTAGAAGATACTCTTAGTCGAGACACAACTCAAGTATACAACTGTCTTGTTTGGCTAGTAGAGCAGCTGGCATAGGTTACTAGGTGAATCCTACTATCATTAGAAGATGAAACATGTATGGCTAACATCATTATACAATCAGACCCATTGTTCAAGTTGGAGGTTGCCCAGTTAACCATCCCAGAGCTTGATGAGATAAAAGGATTGTTATAAGAACCTCAAATACACATCTCAGGAAAAGAAGGTGATGGAACCCACTAATAGAGTGTTTTAGGGTTTCTGAGAAGTCACCCTTGAGGAATCATGTCATGAAATAAGCTCATGGTTATAAATAAATTGTACACTTTGGTGTTACCAAGATGGTTGTGGTGTGCAGTGATACCTTGAAGGCCTAGAATGAAGAAGGATATAGAGGTGCATGTGGCCAATTGCCATACATGCCATAGGGTGAAGCCGAACACTAGTAACCCAATAGATTGCCACAGGTAATGAAGAGTCCCCTAGAGGGAATGGGAGTAGATCACCATGAACATTGTGGTGGATCTCCCCTGGACTAGGAGAGGCCATGAAGCAATATGGGTTATGGTAGATTGCCTTACCAAGTCGGCACATTTCCGTGCGTAAGAGAGCACTGCCAGTGTGACAGATCTGGTTGAACCATATATATATATGAGTGAGAAATAGTTCAACTACACAATGATAAGAGTTTGAATATCTCAACCATGACCTCAAATTCACTTCCATGTGTGTAAGTAGGTACAAGAAGAACTCGATGCAAGATTAAAGTTTAGTACATCATATCACCCCCTGACTGATGCACAGTCAAGAGCGTATCATCCATACTTTAGAAGGTCTGATGAGAGCATATGTGCTTGTTTAGGGTGATTCATGGGAGAATTTCCTACCCCTAGCAGAGTTTGCTTGTTGTGACAACCACCAAAGCCAATATAAGGATGTATGAAGCTCTGTAAGGGAGGTCGTATGAGACATCAATTCACTAGGGTGATGTCAGTGAGAGGACATTGTGAGAGTCAGAGAAACTATAATGTATGCATATGAAGTTGCTTTGATCGAGCAATGGCTGAGAAAGCCCAGGATTGACATGAATCACATGCTGATGCAAAGCAAACTGACATGCAGTTCACTGTGTGTGAGCATGTATTTTGAAAATCTGACCCCTCTGAGCTATAGCTAAGAAAGCTGAATCCCCGATACATGGGTCCATTTGAGATGGATTAGTGAAGTTGCTTATGTTTAGCCTTACCGCTTAGGATAACATGATGTATGATGTGTTCCATGTGTCCAATCTAGAGCACTATATGATGTATCCGATCCATGAGCTGAGCATTGAACCTATTGAGCTTCAAGGGAGGCTGACATACCTTGAGTCACCTATGAGGATTCTAGATACCAAGATGAAAGAACTCAGATGTAAGAATAAGATGATAAATGTTCTTTGAAAGGACCATGGGGAGGATGAAGCCACATGGGAGCTGTTGATGGGCATGGAAATCTTATCCTGAATTGTTTGTATGTTTGGTTGAATTTTGAGTGCAAAATTCCTATAAGAGAAGAAGGATGATACAACCCCAATTTTTGGGTTTATATGGCTTGAGATGCAATTTCTCCAATAAAATGTATGATTATGAAATTGTATGATTTATGTGCAGTGAATGGATTTCAATAATAATATTTACTTTAAATATATGACTTTGTGGACCCTATTATGTTAGTGAGTCCAAGATGATAAAAAGAGAAAGAAAATTGAAAGAAATCAAATAATGCATAAATAAGAAAAGTAATTAAGATAATAACGAAAATATGAGAAATATGTGGAAAGATGTATGATTGAATCATCACAGATGATATTTAAATGTATAAGTTTTCTAATGGTAAAAAAAATCCAAATAAAGTGAATAAAAGAGTAAGAGAGAGAAAATATGCATAAAATACCTCTTATTAAGAGATAACTTGCATGAAGTAAAGTCTCTCATACTTTTGAATTTGAGTCCCAAACTTGGCTCAAAAGTATTTTAAGGTAGTAGGAAGTTTACCCTAAAGTTTGAGAAGAAAAGGAATTAAGATGAGAGAGTTATGGATTTTACAAGAATACATAAAGTGTATAAGTTAATAACATGTTACATTAAATGCAATGATTTTCGCCTCATACTGGGAATATTGTTTCAGGCTTTAAATGTGTCACATCACATGGGAGATATTGGATCCTTGATCCTACCATGATGAAGTCATCACCTAGCTCTGACCAAAGAGGGAAAGTTGGGAACATTAATTGGGAGTTTCCTAATCGATTTCCTCTCTCTATGCTATCTGTTGGCAACTGGACATCCTTCCATTAGATTCGGAAGAGTAGTGCGAACTCTCTTAACCCTAACTTTCCTTAACATCCCCAAGGATTGGGACTTTTCCCAATGTCCGTTGGAGCCTGGACTCCATGGGAGGTAAGCAAACACCTCCCTGCCTATACATGGGGCTGGAAACTCCATGATTAAGGGAGCATAGGGCTAATCGATGAACCCGTAGAAGGATTACACATCCAGGTCTTGAGGAACCCATGCTCGGGGCCTACTTCACCCTACGTCGACCCTTGTTCTTCTGCTGACAAGGTGGCTCTTTCCTTCTCCTCTTCCTATTCGCCTGACGAAGTTGACACCACCGGGGAGTCAGGGAGGATTTGCGGAGGTTTCCCCACCATCAAATGGTCCTTGCATGCTGAGAAGGCTGAGGTCAATGGTTGAGTTACCACATAATGGTGTTTATAGGTGCAGAGTGAATGGAGGTGGTAGATGACAAAGGGTGAAGTTACCCTCCTACCCAGCTCACACGAGGACCAAAGCCCGGGGGTATAATGGTAAAAGGGAAATACCCCTTGACCGATTACCTTGCTCACATGGGACAGGGAGCCTACATGGCTGACGATGATTCATGGATCCCTAGTTGGCATGTAAAAGAATAAAAGGTAAACGTGGTCTTTTTTGATTGGCCCATAACTATTTTATTTGCAAAAATCCTAGAGATAAATTGGTAGCTCGGATATAGACAAATTATATATGAAAATTTATCATAAAATGCAAGGAATTCAATAAAAATATAATTGAAGCTTGATCCTAACTGCAATTCAAAAAGTATAAAAAGTTGGCACCTTTAATGCACTAATGAATGGAAAACTATAATTTTGATATTAATGAGATTTGGTAAAATTCTTTGGATACTTTAAAACCAATATTAACCTGTTGTTAATAAAAGGAAGATTTATATCTAAAATAATGATCTTTGTACATAATTGGCTCAATTTAGGGTTCCGTATATATGAAAGATCATTAATGGGGTTAAAAACCCTAATTTAGGTGAATATGACTTTTAATGGTTTTAATTGTGCAAATCCATGATTAAAATTGATATATGATGATCCTAAGCCAATCTGAGTATGCAAGATCCTTAATATGGATAATTTGAGCAATCAAGGTTTTTATGTGTAGAAAATATTTTAGGGTTTGTTGACCTAAAAAGGATAAAGTTTGAGAAATTTATCTAAGAAGCCCTAATGAATCCTAATGATACTTAGAAACCTTATAAAGGTATCACAAGTCAATAAAGAGTTGTTTGGGATGAGATGGTAACAATTAGGTGTTATACATAATTCAGGATCACAGGTTGCTTGATTTGGTTGCTTACCTTACTTGATTGGACATCTAGTTGGATTGGATATCTTGCTTCATTTGACTCATAGTCAGGGATGTAGTTATGCTCATAACTAGTCACTCTAATTTTTGGTGATTTACAAAGTTATATCGATTGCTTAGAAACAACTGCTTGGTTGACTTTTATTTCATGCACCTATAAAGTGACTATGACTATCACCATGAATATATGTGCATGACTAGCTCAGATCCTAGTCCTCCTCTGTAGCTTTGATTATGATGAGATGGATGACCAAGTACATGTTCTACCCTTGGGGTAGGAACATCAGGTTATCATGAGTCGATGTCTTGGTCTACCCTTGGGTAGGACCATATGACTACACAAACTTAGGTTGTGGTCTACCTATAAGGTAGGATCATAGGGGCTATTTGAGATCTAACATATGAGAGAGGTAGTATCCATGTCTGCTGTAAGGACAACATAGAGGCAAGGATATGTCAGGATTGTGTAGTTATGTTTAATACATAAAGATTGATCTGTTAAACAATAATCTAGTTGCATTTTGTTGTTACAAGTAGATGCAAGATTTTGGTTCCCCCACATACCAATATAATTCATTATACTGACCGCTATTTCATTTGTCAGTGTTTTAGGCTTATCAAAAAGTGGATATTCCTTTAAAGTTACATTGAATGAATAAATCTCAATAATTAATTGGAGGATTGTAGATATATAGTTTCTTATCTGGGTAAAGTCCCTCAAATCCTATATTTTTTTAAGGTATGTGAAAATAATTTTTTTATCCTATTTTAAGATTAGTTGTAGTAGAATTTATTAATTATTTTTGATGATTTACCAAACCATATAATCTTGTTTTGGGATAATGAATCTAGTTTCTTGGTCTTCCTTAATTGGGGGTTACCGATGGGTGGGGTCATTACAAAAGAGTTACTTCCAACCTTGGTGAAAACAAGCAAATGGAGACCTATACTCTCTATGTTTTCTATGTCAACAAGAAGATGAATCTAGTGAACACCTCTTTGGGCACTGCAAAATATGGAAATATTTATAGGGTCGAGCTCAACTGAAGTTGAATATTAGGAGTTCCTATCTTCTTCATGAATGCCTAAGGAATATTGATAATAGATCATGATCTAGTGGTATCTTTGAAATTTGGGCTATAATAGACCGTGTTCATCTCATCCGCATGGAGAGAAACACAAGGAAACATGGAGGACATCCTAAAGACTATATTAATATTTTCAGTCATCTTGAAAAGGAAATGAAGCTATTATTTTCTGCCCATAAATCTAGACTTAGAACTATCTCTCCATTGGTTATTAGAAATTGGGATCTAGTGTAATGCCTTGATTATGATTTTGTCTTGTAGGGACTTCTAAGTCACTACTTTTATCTTTGTAACTACATTATGTGTGTGGATTGTAATTTCCCCCCTTGTTAAGGTGTTTGGAAATATATTTACCAAATTTTCCAAAAAAAACGATTGGTAGTTTATTCCAGATCACTACAAGAATAGATGAATAACTGAACACATTTGATTAATCTCTCATTCATCTTATTATGCCCTGAAACCACATGAAGTGTACCATGACTTGTGAAAGCATCAGATCAAGCTACAATCTCACTGTACAAGTCTTAGAAGAATGCTCGGGTTCCTAAGTCCATATCTCAAGTAAGACCTCTTATGCAGAAGGGTCTTGCCAATCAGGCTCTTTGTAGCTAATGAGAGCACCTAGATATCTAGACTCCTCCTCTCATACTAGGTACTCTGGTAGGGAGTCAAATCCCTCAAGCCTGTTGTGCACCAATGAACATACCAAAGATATCCACTAATCAAAACAACTCCGCATCAATGGGCCTACCAAAGGTGTCTAATGACCAGAAAATGCAGGTACCTCTGGCATCCCCCGTTGTTTATGGATACCAATCATTTAAGGAATCCACCCTTACTAGACTAAACCCCCACATCCCAATTGCACACTCCAACTTACCTCAACCCAGACAAAGTACCTTCAGTTGTGAAGCATGTTTCCTCCCCACAACACATGCCTCATGTGAAGGATTCTATAGTGTTTAGGGCATTTAAATGTCTAATTCACTCTTTAAATTCATAGTTAAATCATCACATCAACATGTCCTAGCTTATCTTTGTAATAGTTCACTTCATAGATCATTTGTAATATGTAATGCAAACTAAACTACTAAGGAACACCACATCTTATACTAAGAAACATTGATATGAATATACTTGATTAACTAAATGCCTTGTCTTTAGGGTTTCATTTGTCTCATCCACATATCAATTGACTGTAATAACAATTTAATACATCATAAAATTTCACTGATAAAAGACTACTTTCAATAGTTAATGGACAACCAACAATATATATGAAACCTGGTATGAACTGCATTACAGTTTCCATGAAATTCGTTGAACTAGCATGCATTAAGAATAACCTTAAATAAATAAATTAATAATGATAAAAGAATTAACTTACTTGAATTTGATGTTGTCTATTTGTAAACTTACAACTTTCCATTCATATAGGGTTTTGCTAAGTGTATTTATACCCACCTTTGCATATAGTTTTATCCACTTTTAAGGGGTTGTTGGGTTTCTATTTCCTAGTTTTATCTAATAAATCTACTTAAATGCAGTTATATTCCCCTTCTTTTGGAATTTAATGCATTTTATATAATTTTATACATAACCAACCACAAACATACTTCATTGTCCAAAAATATGATCAAGCCCTCGTGATGCTACACCTAGAGGGAAGGAAGGCCCCAGAAGTAGAAGGAAGGACCCAAAAGCTTTACATTGTCTACCTTCCAACCACCCAGTCAAGAAATTGGCTCTTCCAGTCGTCCAACGTGAGTTTCTCTTTAATAGAGTCCTCTAGATTCTATACTTCTGATGTGTGCCTCCCGCATCTAGCCTACCCCATTTCAACCCATGTTGGTTAGCCAAAGAACTGGATATGAGGTCTAGATTGAGCAACCCACGTGAGTCGCCTAGTGGATCAAATACGGTCCATCCAATTAGCTTCCTTCGATCATAAGTATTCATCATTAGGGTTTTGGTAGTAGGGAATGCATTTATAAAAGGGAACTCTTATCATCCATTCTAGAGGTCTCTATTCGGTGATTAGAACCCACATTTCATAGTGCAAACCCGAGCAAGGAGAAAAGAGGTGGCAGACACAATGGAGAGACTGGTCTTCTTATACTGGAAATTATGCTCCCTTCCATTATTCTATCTGTCTTTCCAATGTTGTCTCTTTTCATGAGTGAGTATATATTTGTGTTTGGGAATGGGGACTATCCCCATAAGACAGTATGTTATTATAGCATGTATCTAAACTCAACAATTCTATTTCTAAATAAAGTAACATTTTGTGTATTTCCTTGCCTTGCAAATTGGCAACTTGCTTTGAATTTATGTTAAACTCATAGATGTGTGGGTTGTTGTAGTCATGGCTGGAACTCTAGAACGATTTTGTTATCCCCCTGAAGTGTCAACAAGGGATAGTGAGGTTATTGGGTTACGATCTACTAACATGTTGAATTTGGTCGACCATAGTAAGGGAGTCCAGTTGGAATAAACTAGGAACCTGGGGGTCAAGTCTGGTCGATTCCCAGAGAGTTTAATTCATTCAATGATCTATATCTCATGAGGGTGCAATATCTAAGCCTCTAGTTAGTAAATTGACATTCTTGAGTTGAAATTTTGCTAGAATAATTACATAGGCTTTATCCAGCGAACCCCAATAGCCAAGCCTGGTTCTCTTTATTATATGTCACTTACCTCTTTAATCATTATTGTTATTGGAAATAATAAGTTTAATCAATCAATCATTTTACTCAGTAATAAATATTACTCTTTGTAATACTGAATATATAAAATTCTTAAAAAGGTTGTCCTTTGGGTTTGACCTGTAAGTATGAAATAAGGCTTCCTTTTATGTAGAGTGGGGTATTAGTCCACAACTTTCAGTTAAACCTAAGGATCATTACCTTAGGGTTTTGATACATGTTACATTCAGAGGCCCATCAGAAATTGGCATTGTGGTCAAGGACAATGGTAGTTTTATATTTTCAAGAAGTTTAAGTGGAAATAGAGTTTTTCTTTTTATGCTTGATATTATTGAAAATCCTCTTGAACTTTATTTTACTTGTGATCATTCTACCTCTTTTCAAGTACTCCTAGAATATGCCTTGATCCAAAAGCCTTGACTTTATATTATTGTTTGATCCTAAAATTGAGAGAAATATCAAAAGACTTTGCAAGGATAAAACCATGACAGAAGTAGCTATTCAAGAACAAATTGAAGCGTCTATTGTGGCCCAATGAGAATTACTCTCCGCATAAGCCAGGACACAAGAGGAAGTAGAACTGAAGAACAAGATAGAAGCCACCCAAGCCACCAAACATGCCAAAGAATTAAGGGATTTTTCTATCCCTAAGGGCACCAACTTTACTCATCCATTCCAACCTCCTAGTGACCCGATCAATATCAGGGCTCATTGGGTTACTCTATTGCAAGGTGTTCTTACCACTACTGATCTTTATGCTATCTAGTGTGCTCTTCATCAACACCCATTTAACTGTAGAAGTGCATCCATTGAGCATCTTAGGCTGCATGTTTCTCACAACACCAGAGGAAAATTCAACCAACTAGCATCAGCAATTACTTCTACTCTGGGATTCCTAGATATCCATCACAAGGTTTTTTAGCCAAAAGAAAATCAACATCTGATCGATATTCCCTATCTTATATATGGAAAAAAATCAACATCTAGGACCCTAACCAAACAACTATGTAGATCCCTTCCGCGATTACTCATCTCACATGGTTCTACCTAATCAGGCAAAATTTGCCTCGAAAAATATATCTTATGGACTTGAGGAACTCTCAAAACAAATTAAGCACTTTTACCAAGATAAACCAATACCTTCTCCTTCATCTACCATCAATCCAGAGGCACAATATAGACACTCTCAGAAAAGGAGGCCACACTCTAAATATTAAGGCATGAAATGCAACTGAGAAGACCTTGATGAAGATGATCAACCACATAAAATACAAATCCTTCTCAAGATAGTGGTTGCATCACAATACCTCAATGATAATGAACTACAATTCTAGGCTAATCAACTACATCAGATCCATCTTATGTAGCAGGAACATGAGAAATGGCATGTCAATCACAGTGACTACAAGCCAACCTATATAGATGACGTGATTTTTACTGCACTAACAAATTCACCTAGGGCTGAAATCCCTGAGTTTTTACCAAAACCTCGTGCAATAATACCACCTGCAAGCAGACGAGTCTTATCGAAGTATAGTTAAGGATCGAATCCCAAAGGACAACATTTTAAGAATCTTACTAGTCTGATCCAGTCCAAGTAAGACTAATATTTAGAACAAAGGTTGGTTCGAGTTTAGTTAAACTAATTACAAGGAAAGTAAAAGAGCAGTATAAAAGTTGGATCTAGATTAATGATGGAAATCACTGGGGTGGTATTGGGTTTCACCACCACTACACATGTGAACACATCCATGCCAAAAACAACTATCCAAATGGAGTATTAAACCCCCAGTTAGGGCGCCAGGTTCATGTAAGCATCATCTATAGGCATCAGATGTCTCACCACCTACCAGATCACACACTTACTACTCCATAGATATGTTTTAGAAGTTCTCATCAAGGCATAAACCATGTTAAGCGATATTAATAAACCTAAGTATTGAAGTTCTTGCAACAAAGGGTTATAATAGATAATGCAAGGTAGGTTGTCAATCCACAAGCACATATCAAATGATTAACACGAGATGAAAAGTTATATACAAGCCATTGAATGTTTTAAGATGAACATGTAAGCATGAGTATCCGGGCTAGTCCCCGCACCCCAACAAAAAGTACTACTCTCTCTTTATGATAGAAATAAGAAAAACAAAAGAGAGCAAAGATTCCACCATGATCATGGTGAAGAAGATGTCTAAAGCTCGATGGAGAAATGGTCTTGTGCATGATGTCAGGGCAGATCTGGAATGAGGAGGGGAAGAACACCAAGGCAGATGAGGTAGATCTTCTCTCTCCTTCTTCCTTCCCTTGTCGTGCTCTTACTTACAGGAGAAGGAGTGGTAGGTGGATGATGGTGGAGTAGATCTATAGATCTGAAGTCCCACCACTCTCATGGATATAAGATAGATCTGGATGGAGTGGAGGTGGAGGAGAGGTAAGAACTCCACAGAGGTAGTCCTTGGTGGTAGAGATCATCTTCCTGAGGGCTAGGCACAGAGCAACAACCTCCCACCATCGTGGAAGAGATGATTTGACAAGATGGGTGGGTGGCCTATCTATAGGCACACTCCACTGACTTACTTCTATGGTCGACATTGTATACCGCAGTCAGAGTCCTTCCCTTGTTGGACACAATCACAGTTGTACACCGCGGTCGCAGTCCTTCTTTGCTCAGCCACGGTCGTGATGGTGTTTTGCAGTTCCTTTGGTATGCTGCGGTCACAGTTTGGTACCAGTCGCGGTCAAAGTTAGCATTAACACAGTCGCAGTCCTCATGCAGGTCGAGGTGTGATTTAGCTCATGGTGCCTCGGGTCGAGGTCCTCTTTGAGACTGTGGTCACGGTCTTTCTTTGGGATCGCGGTCGTGGTCCTTCTTTGGGATCACGATCGCGGTCCTTCTTTGGGATTGCGGTCGCGATCATCATGAATCAAACCCATCCCGTGGGGGGGGGTATTGCTGAGGGTCGAATGGCCTACATTGATGAATCGTTTGACTAATGAGGATACATTATGATGAAGGATCTGTCCATCGAAAAAGGGTACAAATTATCAAAAGTTTCTTGGGCCCGCTAGCCAGCCATCGTCCCCTACACCTCTTACGCTGGCATACATAGTGTGATGTCCAATCCTACAATGGAGATGAATAGATTTGATCATAACTCTAAATAATGATATGGGACTGAGGAAAAGTGTATATGAGCATATTCAAGGGGTGAATATTAGCATTCAGTGCAAAATTGGTCCAAAAAGGGCAACTAAAACTAAGATGCATATGCATTCATCAATAGACCCTATGAGTCATTCCACTCCATCCTAACTTACACTTACTCATAATGATAAATAGATTAAGTTTGGGGTGGGGTGGATGGTAAGATTCATACCCACCCATCTATCTCCTTTCTAAAGCATCATTTCCTATTTTTTGTCTTGTTTTTCATTTTAGTTTTTGCTTTGTTTCATGTGAGTTGTGGCTTTACCTAGCCAGACACTTAGTTGTATGCAATATGAAAATATATAAGTAACATTACTCCCTTTTTCTTGAGCTATCCCATTCATAAAGAAAATTTTAAGGAACATACATGCCTTGAACAGATGTGAGCCCCAATGACAACAATTGAGCATCATTTTCCCTTTGAAATGACGATATGCCCAAAGAGTCAGAAAGGTCAAGCTACATGCACACATGATGACTTGCAAGAAAGTTTGGAAACACTTCTCTACCTACATTATCTAAATTAACTGGTATAATATGATGATTTGATTCCAATGTAGCAATAAAATGAAGAAGCACAAGTCAGCCTCTTGTTCCACTTTTCTTCTATCATTTCATACCTCTTCACCAACCATAACAAAAAGAAAAAAGTATTCCATTATATGTCAAAACCTAAGTTTGGGGTGAAACCCCTCTAAAAATATATCTTCTTTTCATTTCATCCTTCAAGGCATGACATGAATAAATAAAAAGGCTAATGAGCCCAAATAAAACATGTGGTCAATATAACTGCAACCAAATAAAGTCTAGAACAAATGAAATAACATATCCCAATAAGGTCTCAAGTCAAATATAGGAGAGACCAGTGAAACATGTTTATTCCATGTATTCTTCCCCTCATTCATCCAAATTTTATACCCATGGGACCTATCAAAATGCTCCCTAGAATAGCCAATCAGCCCTAACTTGTGCTCCCTTCTACCTTGCATGGATAGATTAGAAATATCATTGAGATTATATCAGTTATTTGTAGGTTTAGGAGTCTAGCATATCGAGGAACAAGCCCCAATCAGGGATATCCAAGTGTGGTTATGTGACCTCAAGGGACTAGGGTTGGTTGACCACGTTTGTTGGAAAGGGACCATAAAGTATGCTCAGTTGGGAGAGGAAGCCCAGATCCTAGTATAAATTATTTGTTCTCCTTTTTATTTTTCTTTACTCAGGATGAGAAAAGGTTTAGGTTTGGTGTAGTTTGATGAGTGTATTCATAACCATATTTCTATATAGTTTTATCCACTTTATAGGGGTTGTTGTGTTTCTATTTCCTAGTTTTAGCTATGAATTTACTAAATGCAGTTACCTTCCCATATTTTGGACTTTAATGCATTTTATATGCTTTTAATATAGAGATAGACATAAATATAATTCATTGGCCAAAAGGATGATTGAGACCTCATGATGCTACACCTCAAGAGAAGGAAGGCCCCGGAAGCTTTCCATTGTCTACCCTCCAACCACCTAGTCAAGCGGTCGGCTGCACGCATTACCCGATGTGAGTTGCTCTTTACTGGATTCTTCCATTCTATAGTTATAACACACACCTGACACATGTATCCTACCTTAGTTCAACCGTTGCTGGTTCACTAGAGAACTATATATAAGGTCTAGATTGAGCAACCTATGTGAGTCACCTGGTGGACTGAGTACGAGCCATGCAATTAGCTGCCTTCGACCACAAGTATTTAGCATTAGGGTTTTGGCACTAAGGACCATCTATGAAAGGGAACCCTTATCATCCATTCTAGAGGTCTCAAATTGGTGATTAGAATACACATTTCACAACACAAACCCTAGTGAGCATCAAGGAGGCGACGACCATAGTGAATAGAATGGTCTTCCTACACCAGACATCATGGCCCCTTATTGTTCTACCTAACTTTCTATTGTTGTCTCTCACTATGAGCAACTAGGAATTTGTGTTGGGGCATGCAGACTAGCCTCATAACCCCATATTTTATTCTAGCATGTATCAAAACTTTAAATACTATTGCTAAATAAAGTGCCGTTCTACCGATTTCCTTGCCTTGCTTATTGACAACTTGCTTTGCATTTGTGTCATAATCATAGATGTGCATGTTGTTGGAATCATGATTAGAACTCCAGAACGATCTTGTTGTCCCCATGAAGTGCAAAGGATAGTGAGGTGATCGAGTTACAATTGGCTAAGGTCCCAAGTTGAGGGCAGTAGTGAGAGAGTCCAGTCGAAATAAACTAGGAACTTGGGTGTCGACTTTGGTCATTTCTAAGGGAGTTTCATCCATGCAATGATTTGTGTCCCATGAGGGTGTAGTAGATAAGCCTCTATTTAGTAAATTGATATTCATGATTTGAAATATTGTTAGAATAATTACGCAGGCTTTAACCAGTGAACCCCCATGCCCTGGTCTCTTTGTTATATGTTATTTACCTCTTTAATCATTATTTCTACTGGAAACATTTAGTTTAATCAATCAACCCATCTACTCGGTGATAAAAATGAGTCTTAGTACTATTGAATATATAAATTGCTTAAAAAGGTTGTCCTTTGGGTTCAATCCTTAAGTATACTGCAATAAGTCTTTAGTTTGTGTGAGTGGGATGTTAGTGCACAACATTCCGTTACACCTACGGGTCATTCCCTTAGGGTTTTTGTTGGTGTGACATCTGGAGTCCCACCGTGTTTCACCCTTTGAACTGAGATATCAAGAAAACACAGGTAGTGTCAAGTCAATTCCAAGATAATATTAGACATATTTGTACTAAACATTCAGATAAAGCAATCAATTATAATAAGGAGATTCAAATAGTCAAGTTCAACATTTAGTTAAACTACAATTTCAGACATGGCTAAAAACTGTAGATTTTGGTATATTCTTATAACTTCTATAATAACTTTAGGAATTCTATTTTAGTTGATGTGTATCCATTATTAATATGATTTAACATCTGGTATTCATCACAATAGGGAAATAATCCATTTCTAGATCATCTTTCATAAGCTTAAACTAAAAGACAGGTTTAGGGTTTATAGTCAAATACAAAGAAATTGAAGATCATTGTGGATTTAATGTAATTTTGTGCAATATACTACTAAAAAGAAGTACCCACTCACCTAAGGTGTGAAAACACCTTAAAAATTAGCCCAAGATCTGAAATTCTAGATTTTATATCAAACTCCCAGCAATTCATCATTTTCTTCTTCCTCCCAACTCAAAAAGTAATGAAGAATTATTGAGAAAGAGTGATAAAAGAGGGAGATTTGATGTCATTTCAAATCAAATTAGAGGAGGGACATAATCTTGACATGTGAGAGAAGAATCACCAAGAAAATATATCTAGATATGACAAATTTACTTGATTTCGTCAACTCTAGCAAGAGAAATCCCTAGATTTTCATCTTCACCACTTTCTCCATCCAAACCCCAACTCCCCCTCTCCCTATAAAATTTTGTTTCTCTGGAATGAATCTAAAATATGGGAGATCCTAGTGTGTTAGGTTGATCACATGGAGCAAATCATAAGCTCAGGTCAATTACAAATTGACACTTCCTTACTCTTTCTTTTATTTCAAGAATCCACCATACAAATGTTAGTGTAAACTGTTTACTAAAGAGGTTACAGAAACTCCACAAATTATGAAAAATTATCATGTTATCTAAAATAAGGTATTAGAGCTCCAGTAAAATATTTACATGTAGAACCCCTTTAAGCATATTTGTATAAGAGAAATAAACTCCCACATTTTCCATAACACGGGGGTCTTTAGCTCAAGAGGGCATCAAAAGAATAGCAAACATTGCAATTAAAGTAAACAAGAACCACACAATATTGATATTGATTCATACATTGATGAAAGTCAAAACTAGTACAATGGAGCTCTTGAATATATATAATTTAACATATAAACATGATTTAGAACATGATGAAAACTCTAATCTAAATGACTGGATCATCTAGACAGATGGCACCCCACCAGGGCTAAACTCTTAATCTATCCTTGAGGTGCATGCTCCTTGTTTATGCTCCCTTCTTCTTTCCTCCTGCGGACATCACATCCCCAGCCATAAATTTAGAATAGAAAACACATTAGAGTAAGAAACATTGAGTATTGTTATAATAACATACTAACTTCGCGATAAAGGAAACATGAAAAATAATTGAACAATAAATCTTGGATTCACATAATATGCTCTAAGTGGTTGATTATAATGTCTTCTACTCTTATGGACCAATTGTTCTCATAAATCCTGTAGGTTGAATTGATGTTCCACTTGAACTCATGATTTGCACCTGAGTGCCATTAGCTATGCTCTAATTGAGCTCATGATTTGCACCTAAGTGCCATATCTATGCTCTGACTGAGCTCATAATTTGTAGCCTAAGTTCCATTTATAATGCTTCACTTGATCTCATGATTGCACATATACACCACTACATTCCATTTGAACTCATATGGCTAGAGGGATCAACATTAACATGATGAGGACAAAATAATACAACCAATTTTACGATTCATTATTAACTTGAAATAATTAATCTTTACTTGGGTTTCACACATGACATGGATCGTTGAAATAGAACTTGAAAGATAAGCGTCATGCAATGACTTTTGGGGAACATAAATTCAATAATTTCTAAAAAAATGGAATATGTAGTTATGCATATAACTTAAATTGATCACCATGATACAATTATCTTAAAGTGATTGAAAACCATTATGTCATACTCAAAGTGCATGGACCCACTTACCTTTATTAGAGAAAACCCTAATAGCTTCTCTATCCCTGAGGGAATCCTAATTCTACTGAAATTACATGATTTATGTTAATTAGCACCTTAATTAACATCTTAATCCCTAATTTAGCTACTTTAAGGAAACATGGTCAGGAGAAATGGAATTAGGGTTTGAAAACACTAAAACCATGTTCCTCTTTGAAAAATCTTTCCAACCTCTATTTTTGGGTATTTTTCTATCAAACAGTTGTTTTATTGTGATTTTCTAAACAACTGGCCAACAATAACACACGCTAAATCCACGTCAAAAATATTTTATACAAAAAATAGCCAATGCTGCTTAGCTGGACCAAACACATATAGCCGCATGGATCTTTAGCCTTATTAGATCTAGTGCGCAACTTGAGAGACCAAGGTGTGATGAAAAGTCGAAACTTCCACTGAAGCTCTACCCAGGTAGAAAATTAAGAAGGGGTGAAAGTAAAAAATAAAATGTAATTATCTTCTCCGATCACTGACGAAAAGATCAGACCTTTCCCAATTATCTGAGGACCTGAGAACTTGCAATCAAAACTGCACTTTTAGTGTCTTAATAGAATGAAAACTCACATGCATTGAGACCAACAAACTAGGGGGAAGGGTTGCGGTGGCCCACCACCCTAGAACTTCCTTATTCCATTATTACAAGGGGAACCAAGGTCATGAACAACCATGAACAAACAACCTAGATCAAAGCTTGGTGGCACTGATCCATTACGCTAAAATTAAAATAGGCAAAATAAAGGTCGGAATAAGGATGAACTGATGCCATAATCGAGAAATCGGGAACAATTCACCATCATCATGCAAAGCTAAGAGCATGAGAACAAAGGAAAACAATGAAAAACTCTATCAATTAGTGACCTGGATTGAACAATAGGTGAAAAGGGGATATCCTTAACTCATCGATCGAGGGAAAATTGAATGAGAACAAAGATTTCCACAAAGCTCTCGAGCTGATCCAGAATTTCTAAACTAGAAGCAATGTCTCCTTCAGGTGTAACAAACCGTTGAAGGAGGTTGGTTCAGCGTAGATAGAAAGGTTGAGTGAAGGAGTGATTTAGGGAAATTCAAGGATGGTGTTAGGTTTCTAGGTGTGTTAGGGTTGTAGATGATGAAATATTTATAGGTTTTGAGGGCCTGAGCAACCTAGTTCTCAACTAGAGATTGAATAGGGGAAAAGATGAAGAGTCTTCATTGTTTGGGACATGTTGATTTCAAAAACCTAGAATTCTAGGGATCAATAGAATCACAAGGATGCATAGAAGCTAATGACTCCCTTCCCTTAGACTCTAGATCCCCGAGGAGAGATATCGGTTGGGTGATAAAAAAATATATGATATTTGAGTCCAATCAGGATTAAGATGGGTAGAGGAGATAAGCCCAAGCCCTAGGATGAGTCTACAAAGGACCAGACTCAAAACACCTATCTAATCAAAAGAAGAAAGAATTTTAAACAGTGATAAATAAAAAACAAGGTTATTTGATTAAATCCTAGATTTTCAATGAAAATTTATATATATTCTTTCCTAATTAAATTAGGTGGTCAAATAAACTCCGAATGACCTAAAATTTGAGCCATAGCTTAATAGTGATCCTATATTCTTCTTATATTCTTATATTTAGGTTTTTATAAAAAATTTTCAATCAATATCATATATGTCATTTTCTGAACATACTGATAATAAAAGATGAGAAAAAATGAGGTGTCCTTGCTTTAGTGAATTAGTTGAGTTCAAATTGCTAGATTTAGAGTGTTTTTCTCATTCAGGGTATTCCTATTATCCTTTGTGAAAGATTGAAGTGATTATCTTAGGAAAGATAATATAAAAGAGTAGTACCTTATATCTTGTCATATTAGGATAAAGGTGAGTTGTTTAATGCATAAAGGAACTAAGTATATTAATTATCCTTAATCAAATAAATTTTTTATGGTTTGGGTCTATTCTATTAATTCCAATGTTTAACTTTCATCATAAAACCTTATTAAGATCTATAAAGCATATAAGTGAAATTTTGGGATGTTACATTAGATCAGTCTGAGATACCAATAAGTTACTAAAAATCAAACACTACATTGTTGAACAATATTCTGTAGGATGGTAGGTCAAAGTGTAGTTCAACTGAGAACCAAATTAAAAAATCATCCAAATATTCTAATATTTTTTAGAAACATGTTTGATTTAGTTATATATATCATGTCAAAATTTCAAGTAAATTCAAGTTACATATAAAATGTGAAAAATAATTTACCATACTATTATACCTATCAAATTTAAATTTATGTACAATCTGTTGATTGGCAAAGGCAAGCGAGTATTAAATAATTAATTTTCTCAACTCATCAATCATCCAAAAGTATACAAGTAATTGTAGTCCACGTCGAACCATAGGGAACTAGGATACCTAGGCGCATAACTGCTAATTTTCTACAATCTAGGCCGGTTTCAATTAAAATGTTGGTTTGAATCAAATTAATTTTGAATATCAGACAAAGAAAATAAGAGCATAGATCACTTGGAGAATGATTAAAATTATTCATGAGAATATTGGATATGTTATTTCACATCCACATCATAACTCAATAAAGAGCCACAAATTCCATTTATTCTAATTAATCTTCAAAATGTAGGTTGATGTCATCTAATACATCACCCAGTTATGCAAGATAGTCCTAACATTATATACCATTCCTATGCATATACATGGATTTGAACTGCAACCTAAAATCCTCAACACAATCTTAGTCATCCCCATGGTCAAAGACATGATGTCAAAATGGCTATTCCCTACCTATTAATATATCTTCCCTAAAATAATAAGAAGCATAAAACATGTAAACATGATGGACAACCATGCATACAAGAAGATAAACACCATAACTTGTTTTGAAGCAAAAGATTATCTAACATCAAACATAAAATTTGATTCACATTGAGTTATAACATGAGAGATACTCTCCCATGTCCAAGAAAAGGATTTTACTCACTCATGGTGAGAAAATACATGCACAAATAATAAGTCATTGAAAGAAACATGAGTAGAGTGAGAGGAATAACAAACAAATTTGTAGGATTGAAAACTAGATGGTGATCTCTGACCGAGAAATGGAGATCCATCTTTACAAATGCTCCTTGCTTCGGAAACCTTCTCTCTATAGCTCTGAGAAGGAATAGGGAAGAGAAATGGAGCCAAGAATGGATTCTCTCCCGATAAATCCTATCTTTTTCTCCAAAATCTCCCCTCCAAAGCTTTGGCCTCACCTTTGGACCCTAACTCCTCCAAATGCTATGTGATGCACTTACCAAGGGGAGTGTCTATTTATGTATTACACAAGTATGCAATTGTTTCTAAAATGTACATAAAATATGAATCACACATCGTATTTGTAAGTCAACATTGTGTGAGATTCAATTTCCACTTGACTCTGGCCCAGATCAAAATTGACATGTCTGGTGGTCTACCACACATCATAAGGAGGGTTTTGTTTCTTCAAATTTTGGATTTTCTGAGCCACATTGTGTTCCTTGGATACAAGTCTTAGCTAGTCTTGATTGAGTTGTTGGTTGACTGAGAGTTACACAATGTGTGAAATGGTCCACATGTCATGCTTCCAGATGTTTGTTGAATATTGAACTCCATGAATTTAGGGAACTTTAGAAATTTAAAAAATATCAGATTTTGGTCCTTTTTCTTTCTTTATGAGTGAAATATGGTGTACCTACAATTCAAACCATGACATGAGTAAGATTCATGAGAAACAAAAAACCTAGCATGAAGGTAGAAATGTAGTTAAATTAAATGAAGTGTGCAACTAAAATGGCATGAAAATATGATATGATTTGTGCACATCAAATCCCCCTAAGCTTGAGCCATTTCTTGTCCTCAAGCAAAAAGAACTAGATAAATGGGTAGAATGAACAGATGGGCTAAAAAATGAGATCCATATGAATGTGAATTGATAGTTCCTGAAATGGCAATTTTCATCATTTAGATATGTAACCAAACATGAAATCAATTCTAACTCTCAAGATATGATTTTCAGTTCAAATAGATATTCAATTTTCTTTGAAATAATCAACTATAGAGAAATTAGTAGAAATAATATGACAAACACAAAAATATAATGATTTTCCACAAAGCTTATTGAAATGGAATTTTCCATCCTCATGCAGTGAAACTATTATTCAAGAAAATTTTTAGTTTGATTTTTAGTGTGTGATACACATCTACTACTATAGGCTTATGCGCATGTGGAATACCATTCGGGGAATTATTTCCCTCTTTTAGACGTAATCCCCAAACCTTCATTGGGTTGGTGTAAATGTGTGTCACTTATCCATCTTTTGTGGGGCGTGTATTTTCAAATGAAGACCATAATTCCCCCATTTATGTGATTCATGATCTTCTTTGGAATGATGCAATCTTGTGTTGATCCCCCCCCATAATTATATTAAGTTATGCCATAAGATATTCATTTTGTAAAAAAATTCCAGTAGAGATGTGAAAAATAAATTATAGGGTTGGCAAGGTCATCTTATTGCTACTCAAAGCTATAAAGTTGAGAAATTTAAAGCATTTTGAATGATTACATGGTTTAAGATCAAGATCGAGAGAATTGCAAATCATGTTTAGCCAAATACCTAGATATGGAGTTGAATAGCCAGAATTTCAAAAAAATCAATATGGATGATTTACGCCATGCAAGGATGCGAGAAGAAATGAAAAACATGCAAATGACAAACTTTATTACATAAGCAAATGACATGAAAAGTAAAACTATAACTAGCGGTTGGTTGTACCCCCCTAAGCTTGAAATTTATAGTGTCCTCACTGCTCATAACAAACTCAAGAGTTGTAAAACTACATACCTTAGGTGCATTAGAAAGGCGGATCGAAACCCTCATGGGAAGGATGGAGGTGCTCTAGGAATAAGTTGGGGTTGATGACGTCCATAAAGGAGGGTCCTGCAGGTGGATATAGCTATGGAGGATAGCCACAATGACCCTGAGAGATGTGCCAATGAAGGTTGAGGAGGTGGTGGAGCATAAGGGTTAGGGGGAGATTGATATCGTTACAAGGTAGATACTTGCCCTTGTGGTGGAGTATATATGCCTTGTGGAGCACCCATATAAACAATTGCATTGTTTGGGTTGGACATGGTTTGGGAAGGGAGTCTTCCCTCCTCATGGCAGGAAAGTGACATGGAAATCTAGTCTGGCCTTTTCTCAAGCTAATCAATGGTCTATCCATGAAAGGACACCTCTCTCTTCCCTTCATCAATGCTTCTTAACCTTGCAAGAACTTCTTCTTCAAACATGGAGCTATCTCTTGGATCTTGGTTTCCTTGGTTCTCCCATGAAAGGATTGGATGGTTTCTCCATTCTGAAGCATAAGAACTTGACATGGAGCTTTGGTTGTTCAGGATGCCATAGGATTGTAGAACTTTCACATCTTCACAAAGAGCCTCCATGGAGTCAGTGGAGTGATTAGAAGAACCTCCCACATGAACCTTCATGATATTTACCATGCCCTCCAATATCTTCATCATGAAGGGATGGTGAGGAAATGAAGGGGTTTATGTGTCTCGATCTATCATCTTGACTTCAATGGGTTACTTGTCACATGCACAAGGTACAACCAAACAAAAGAGGACAAGTTAGCAAACCAAGATGCAAAAGTAACACAAAGAATAAAGAATAGAAATGGTGAGGGCAGTAAGAAAAGCTAAGCTACACTAACTAGCTAGGCCGAGTACCTCTACTCCCCAGAAATAGTGCTAGAAAGCTTGGTGTATTTTGGAGTGCAGGGCCTAGTCTAACACACTATCTTAGACTATTCACACTTCACCTACAAGAAAAATCAGATTTGGGACACCGACAGGCTGCCCAAACGCAAGTTTGATCTCGATCCATCTTCCACGTTATCATCATTTCACCTGCTACTCCTATTGCGGTTGAGGAGATCGAGAAGAGAAGGAAGGACGAATGAGAAAGACTACCTGGTCTATCTTGGCATCCCTCGTTCCTCATCCAGATCTGCTCTGACATGACGTAGAGGATGGCATCATCTTCACCGAGCTGCGACTACCTTCTGCATCATGCTCATGGAAAAATCTTCCTTCTCTCTTATTCTTTTTGTTTCTCGAATCATGAGCAAGTAGTTTCTTTTTGCTGGGGTGCGGGGACTAGCCCCACTGCCCCTTGCAAACATGTTCACTTGTTAAACATTCCTAGCAATGTATATAACTTTCCATTTCATTGTTAATCGTTAATGTTTGTAGTTTGGTTACCTGCTTGCTTTCATCATGTTTTTCCCTATGTTGTGAGAACTTCTATACGTAGGGTAGAATTTCGATTAATGATGTTGACTCCCAAACTAGAAATGTTATGTGATTCCTTGAGGTCATAAGTGTATGATCTGTAAGGGGACGAGCCATCTAGCCCACGGTGATGCTTCTGAGTGCCTAACGCCTGTATAGGGGGCCCACAAGCTTAGTTGGATTTTGTATATTCTTTGTTAATCGTCGATGTTTGCTTGTAGATTAATCACCTACTTGCTTTTCGATTAGCACGGTTGACTCCTTGATGAGAACTTATGATAAGATTCCTTGAAGTCGTTAGTGTATGATCCGTGAGGGGACAAGCCATCTAGCCCACAGTGACACTTATGTGTGCCTAACGCCTGTATAGGGGACCCACAACTTCATTCGAATTTCTGTATCTTCGGAGCCATAGGGGAATGATATAGATGGTGATGAGACATCTGATACGCAGACCTAACATCCGTATGGGGGGTTTTGCAATAGCTCCATTTGGATGGTTATGTCTTGCCTGGATGTTTGATGCTTAGATGAGTTTGCATGTGTAGTGGTGGTGAAACCCAAGACCATCCCAGTGATTCCATATCATTAATCAAGATCCACTTTAATTATACTCTTTACTTTCCCTCTCTTAGTTTAATTAACCTCATATCAACCCTTGGTTCTAAATATTAGTCTTACTTGAGCTAGATTCGACTAACGACAATTCTTAAAAATTTTGTCTCTTGGGATTCAATCCTCAACTATACTACGATAAGACCCGTCTGCTTGCGGGTGGTATTGTTGCACAAGGTTTTGGTAAAAACTCGGGGACCTCAACCCTGAGTGAGTTTGTTAGTGCGATAATATTCCACGTCAAATTCTGGCACCGTTGCCGGGGATAACGAAATCAGTTAGTCAAATCTAGTTCTTTTAAGGCTAATCTAGGATTTTTGTTTTTCTTTTGATACAATCGATCATCTACTTGAATTTCACTCCACTCCATCAATCTTACTTCAGATCTTTTCATTTCAGGGACCCCCAAGACTGGTGTATGCACCGTTTGAACAGTCCCAGACTCGGTGCCAGCTTTGACCCTGAAATAGACAGAACCTTTCGTCATCAAAACAGAGAGAACCTAGCAAGGAAGGCTCAAGAGGAGGAAATAGCCCAAAGGGTGGCTCAAGCCATCAATGCACGGAGAGAAAGGCTCATGCAAGAAGCTAGAGCCGCAGTTCAAGAAGAAATCCTAGTAGCATAAGAAGCAGCACAAGCGGCCGAACTATAAAAGGATCTTAGGGAGTTCTCAATCCCTAAAGCTGCCGATGTTCATCACCCAGTTCAACCTCCTCCCATCCATGCTCCAAATTTTGAGATACGAGCACATTGGATTACCTTGCTTCAAAACAGCCCATTTCATGGTAAACAAGGAGAAGATAGCAAAGAACATCTTCTGAGGTTCATCGATCTATGTGCTATGAAAAAACAAAATGGAGTCACAGACGATGCCATTTGACTCTATCTCTTTAAGCATTCCCTTGCTGATAGAGCTATAAGTTGGTACAACTCCTTACAATGTGAACCCATCACTACTTGGGAACAACTTCAAAATGTTTTTCTGGAAAAAATTTACCCTCCTCTCACCTATGAAATTTAGGGTCGAATAACAATGTTCACTCAAGCCCCTAGAGAAACCCTTGATGAAGCATGGGAAAGGTACAAAGAGCTTCTATGCAAGTGTCCACACCACAACATTCCTAAGAATCATCTTATTGATAACTTCTATAGGGGTGTGGATGGCGATATCAAGAGATTTTTAGACTGCTCATCCAGAGGAAACTTCATGTGTCAAAGTTATGATAGCGCATGGAAAGTTGTCACCCTTAGAGCTGAAAATCAAGCTAATTGGGGTAGATCTGTAGGTAAAGGCATGTTGAAGGTAGCTATGGCTGAAGTTATTCTAGAATACAAGTCTATCGTCGAAACCCTCAAAATCCTTGTCGCCAAGAAAGACCATATCGAATCATGCCTTGTTGCATTTGGAAGAGGACGTTCACCCCCTCAACTACAAGAACATATCAAGTCAGCTTCATTGTTCTGTGAAGCATGTAAAGGTACCGATCATTCCACTTTAGCATGCAATGTTCTCTACGATGTTGTTCTAAGCAACACATGTGGACAAGGAGATAATAGTCAAATGGAAAATCTTAATGTTGTTAACACCAATCCTGGTCAAGGATACTATAATCTGAATCATAATAGGAAACATCCAGGTTTTCAATATGGGAATCCTTCAGGAGTGGAAAACTTATGACAACTTGGTTCTAACAATAAAAAATGAGGCCCAAATGAATTCCAGTATAACCAACAACAAAATTTCGGGAATCCAGGGAACTATAGAGGTAACTTTCAGAACAACAACTACAACAATTATCAGAACAACTCCCAGTTCCAGAATCCCAACCAAGTCCCCTATCAACCACAAGGACAACAAGCCAATCCCGTCTCTCCTGATGACAAGCTGTCAGCAATTGAGAAGATGTTGTAGTCCCAATAGGCAATTATAGCTAACCAGCAAGCCCATCAGAAGGCTATTGAATATCAACTAGCTCAACTCGCAGCTAGCATGAAGACACCTACTGGAACCTTTGCTGACCAACTAGAAAACAATCCTAGGCACCCAGAGCAACTTAAGGCTGTCACCACCAGGTCTGTAGAAGACTATTCAGATCCCCCTATCAAGACACATATGGTTATTACAGACGAGGATGACTCTGTAATTGAACAAGACTCTACCAAACATGAGTCTCAACCAAAAGAAACAACAACTGCTGATCAGAAAAATGACCAAAGTTCTGAGAAACCAACTAATGCAGAACCAGAAACACCAGAGCTAGAAGTACCACTGTACATGCCTCATTTACCTTTCCCAGCTTGTTTAAGGGAAACCAAGCTTGATACTCGCTTCAATAAGTTCAAGGAAGCCATGAAAAAGCTTCATGTTGATATTCCCTTTTTAGATGCTCTGGCTAAGATACCAGCGTGGACGAAGTACTTGAAGTGACTTCTAATAAGAGAATATATAACTGAGGAATATGAGACAATAAAGTTAGCGACAACCACTACAGACATCATCCAGAGTAAGATGCCAAAGTTACAAAAAGATCTAGGATCTTTTGGTATCTCTTGCCATATCGGTGATTCTTCATGAAAGAAGGGATTGGCAGATCTTGGTGCTAGCATTTCCATCACACCACTTAGCCTCTACAAAAGGATAGGGTTTGCTAAACTTCTCCCAACTGGCATGACAATACAACTTGCAGATAACAATGTGACTCTACCCTTAGGAATCATTGAGGATGTACCTGTCAAGGTGGGAAAAGATTCTTATGTCCCATGTGATTTTGTCATTATTATTGGTATGTATGCCCATAGAGAAAGTTATGTAATGATTGTAATGGGATACTTTGTAAATGATTTGAATAATAAAGGCAATTTCTGATCTATATGTTTCAACTGTATCTGAGATGATAGTGTAACATGATAGATGTCTAAAGAATTGTTTACTCGATTACATATGTTTTTAGGTTTAGGACCTAAACGATGAGATCATGCAGATGTTAAGAGTATACATTCTTGTTTTGTCCCTAGTTGGTTGTTATTGTGGAAATAACCATAGACATCAATAACACTAAAGATTAGATTGTGTTTTGGTTGACGACGGAATCTCATTAGTCATGATATAGTGATATCAAACCAAGCACATAGGTACTTGTTAGAGAACAAGTATACCGAATAGACCCACCGTGAGAGTGACACATGGAACCATGATTTGGTAGTCACATACAACTCTCACAGTGATGGCGGTGAGTGTGATTCTTTGACCTGAAATCACTACACTCAACACATGTTGTTGGGTACACTTTGACATTATCAAGCACAGTCCTAAAACATGGGTTGTTATAAAGGTTATGATTGGGTAACTTTGACACATGGGGCTTTTGAGGGGTGAGTGATAGATATGGGATTTGTCCCTCCTAAGGGAGTTTGATGTCCATGGCCACTTGATGAGTAGGATTGAGAAAGGCATGCACATGCATGTGTGAATTAATATGAGATATTGATGTCACACACATATCACCCAGTCTGTTTTGAGATCAAGGAAATGGATGAACGTTGAAAGGATGACTGTACCATGCCTTGAGTTCATTCAAGACATTAGTGACTAAGGAATTATACATTCACTGTAACACCATTCACTGTAACACCATTCATGGATTGTAGGATTGAAAGTTGTTCTCCAACTTTCTATTTCACTTGGGTAGCATTGATGTGCGACTAGGCACCACTCTTTACTTGTGAATTCATAAGTGTTATGGTACTACACTACCAATGTGAAATGGACCTGCAGGGTCACACACAAAGGATTTAACCTGGAAGAGGAGTTTATCCACAAACGATGTTTAGATTGATTACTAAAGGAGTTTCATAGTTAAATTAAACACTCAATCAATTGATAGCTCAATATCATAGTGTTCAATGTGTTGGACCGATTGATTAGAGTATCAGATTGGTTGAAACTGCAATTGACTGATTTTGTACAGTTTGCACTCCCAACCGATCAGCTCATATGATGAACCGATCGGCTCAACTTGGTGAACCGATCGGCTCATGAGATGAACCGATTGACTCAGGACAGGTTGAACCGACCGGTTTAAGGTGTGAACCGATCGGCTCAATTACTCCAACCGAGTGAGTTGGGAAAGTCAGGTTGGCAAGAAATTTCTCTTCATTTCACTTGTCCAATTTGATTGGAACAAGGATTGGTATTTGGATCAATTCGAAACAAAAGAGGAAAAGTCAATTGGGAACTGATAAGGATCACAAACCGATCAACTCATGCTTGAACCGATTGGCTCAGGTGTCCCAACCGATCAGTTTAGGTGTGAACCGATCAACTCAGGTCCCCAACCGACCGTTTCATGCTTGAAACGATCGGTTCAGCTGGCGCATATTGATTGTTTTGTGGAAAATCTCAAATCCTTCTACTCCTGCTTTAATCCTGCATTGCCCGAGGTAGAGAACCCTATCCCATGACCCTCCTATATATATAGGGGTATTGGGGGCTTCTCAAGGTACAACTCAGAACACCAGTTGTTGTGCAAAGTTGTCGTTCTCTCTAGTTGTGGTAACCATGAGAGCCCGAGCAAGTGCTACCCAATAAGGGAGGCACAACAAGGGAAAGACAACTGCAGAAAAGTGACTAGTGGCAGGAGAGTGTGTCGGTGACTAGTACGCTGACAGGAGGGTGCGACTCCTTCCGATGCCTTGTGCAAAAAGGTGATCAGAGTTCTAGGAAGTCTGTGTGGACGAATGCAAAGGCGGGAGACTTCTTCCGCTCAGAGGACAACTGTCAATCCCGACAGTCCCAGTGAGACCAGGAGCTGCACAGACACCATCCAAGACCGGAGGTGAAGACTGCGCAAGTCGCAAGGTAATGTCGCCAAGAAAGCCTCGGGACAAGGTACACCTCTACAAACCATCCTTCCTATTATATAGACATTGACGTGATTCCTTTATTCTGGGTTTGGGAGAAGAATTTTTTTTTGTTTCTGCTGCCTTCTCTATCTCCCCTAAAACCCAACAGTGGTATCAGAGCCACGTCAACTGCTCTATACTTTAGGATTATCGATGTGATCGATTTTGGTTTGTCGCCTTTATTTATTGCATATGATGTGAATAAAATTGGCTTTATGCATGTCCAATCCACAAATCCCAAATTACATGTATGATATGTAATATGATTGCACTCGATACACGTCGCCCTTAAATGAGTTTTGTGGTGGATGTATAGCGTGGTTATAGCCAATAAACCCTATGTATGTGTGCTTGGTTGAATGTGGATGCTTGTATCTCGGTCTGCGCACCGATTCCCTATCTCCTATTCCTGATGTAACTCGAGATAACTTGAGATTTCTTACCTACCTTTGCTCCCCCCGAATGTAACTCAGGGTTTCCTTTTTCAAATGTAAAATATGATAGATTTTTTATTTACTATTATGTCAAAGAAAGGAGGACAATCTGATGACCACTGAGACGATCGGTTCAAGGTGTGAACCAATCAGTTGGCAATCAAGATGAGTGGGTGGCAACCTCATGAGATGCACGAAAACTAGTGAACTAATTGGCTGGAGGCGCCAGTCGATCGGCTGGTGGCACCCAACCGACCGGTCTGATGGTGAACCGATCAATCATGGAGATGAATTGATCAAACCCATAAAGGCAAAGAACAGAGTTCGTCTTGTATAGTTTGCATGTGATGTGGACCTAGATGACCGTGATTACTCTTGGCTCGAGGAATCAGATTAGGATGGCCATAATCATTGCTTTTATCATTTCACATGTTTTCTGTGAGGTATAGCATGTATATGGTACTTACTATATATTATGGTGATTGGATATGTATATGTACCTATATAAAACCAAATCCCTCATTAAATATTAAAGTTTTAGATGCCTTCCAAATGAGACACACGTGAAAAGCTTGATCGACCCCTAGCGTGGTACACCATCTATCTTGTGGAAGCGTGAAGGATGGATATGTGGGTCTGCCCTAGAAGGGTGCATATTCATCGTGTTGGCTTTGGGTCGGACTTAACAAGGTGACCTAGATAGGATCTAGCACCTTGAGGCATGGAGATGATCATGGCTAGGAGTTTCACATGATATCTTTCAAGAGTTGCATATGATGCAATTGGCAAGAGTTGCCTACTTGGAAGATCTAAGTTGTGGGTGACAGCCCTAGCTGGTCTATGACTCAGAGGATTTTAGGATTTTGACCCACTAGAAGATTGTACACTGCAATCTTCCGAATTGATGGTGAGGGATATCAATTTGAATCAAAATAGTGGGAGCGGTAATTAATTAAAGGCCTAATTAACTATCGTCAAATTTCACTCAAATCAAATCAAATCAAAAGGTGTTTTGACAAATGCAATTTTCTCATGTAGAATGGAAAAAGAATCATCTTTTAACATGGGAAAATTAATTGAGAATAAATTCCATAACTGGTTGGGGATTGTGATAAGTGTTCTGCACAATCCATCTATGCCGGTAGCCTATAAATCTACTCTATGTATGCTTAAGAAGAAGGACAATTCATTGATAGAGATTAATGACATAGGTAAGGGAGAGAAGGGTTCTCTCGCCAAACCAAATTCTTCTGCACTCAAAATATGGAGAGGATGGAAGGATCAATGGAAGAAGAAGCAAGAGATAGAGATCTCTCCTTATGGTGTATACATGATAGAGATTAACTTTACTACTTCTTTGTCATGGGTACTTGATACCGGATGCGGATCTCACATTTCATTAAATGTCAAGGATCTTAAGAGAAGTAGGCCTTTGGGGAAAGGCAAGGTTGAACTACGTGTTGCCAATGGGGCAAGAGTTGCTGCCAGTGTCGTAGGAACCTATGATTTAACTCTACCTAGTGGGCTAATAATAGAGTTGAAGAACTGCTATTATGTGCCTGCCATAAATATGAATATCATTTCCATTTCTTGTTTAGACAAGGATGGTTTTGAATTTCTTATTAGAAATGGAAAGTGTTCCATTTCAAAAGATGAGATCTTTTATGGAAGTGCCCCAATGTCTTATGGTCTATACTTGATAGATCTAGAGACAAGTGTATACAACGTAAAAACCAAAAGGCAAAAACTCAACAACTCAAACAAAACATATTTTTGGCATTGTCGTATAGGGCACATAAATGAGAAGTGCATCTCTAGAATCCATAAAGATGGTTATCTAGACTCTTTTGATTATGAATCAATAGAGACATGTGAATCTTATTTGTTGGGCAAGATGACCAAGACTCCCTTTTCAAGTAAAGGTGAGAGACCTAGTGATCTGTTAGGACTCATACATACTGATGGATGTGGGCCTTTTAGAGCTAATGCCAGAAATGGGTGTCAGTACTTCATTACCTTCACTGATGACTTCAGTACGTATGGCTATGCGTACCTGATGAAACATAAGTCAGAACCCCTTAAAAGGTTCAAGGGTTTCATGAATGAAGTATAAAACCAACTTGGTAAAAGTATTAAAGCACTTTGATCTGATCAAGGTGGAGAATACTTAAGCAAGGAGTTTGAGGACCTTCTGCGAGCCTGTGGTATTGTATCACAATGGACTCCGCCTGGAACACCACAGCACAATGGTGTGTCTGAAACAAGGAATCACACTTTACTGGATACGGTGCGATCAATGATGAGTTTTGCTGATCTTCCGATTTCCTTCTAGGATCATGCTCTTGAAATCGCCGCGTTTATACTTAACTGAGTACCATCTAAATCAGTTCAAAAGACACCATATGTAATATGGCACGTGAAGCATCCCGATTTGTATTTTATTAAGATTTGGGGTTGTGAGGCTTACGCCAGGAAAATGTTTCCTGATAATCTTGGACCCAAATCTGATAAATGTTATTTTGTTGGATACCCCAAGGAAATGAGGGGATATTATTTATACCACCCTACTGACAACAAAGTGTTTGTTGCTATTACAACTGTGTTCCTAGAAAAGGAATTTATTTTTAGAGGAAACAGTGGGAGAAAAATATAGCTTGGAGAGGTTCAAGCCCAATAAGAAAACATTGAACCGGTAGATGTACAAGAGGAACAAAGAGATTCACAAGGTGTTGTGGAATCTTAGTCTCCTCAAGTAATACAAGGATCTCATAGATCTAGTAGGACACGCCTTGAACCTGAGAGGTTTGGATACCTTGTAACTCAGGAAGGCGGTGAGTTGATCATAGATGATGATTCAACTACCTATCTAGAGGATGTGGAGGGACCAGATTCTAAGAAATGGCTTGAGGCCATGAAATCTGAGATGGAATCCATGTATTCCAACAAAGTATGTACTTTGGTGGAACCACCCGAAGGGGTAAAACCCATAGGGTGCAAGTGGGTCTTCAAGAAGAAGACCGACATGGATGGCAATGTGCAAACTTATAAAGGAAGATTGGTTGCAAAGGGTTTCTGACAAGTTCAAGGTGTTGACTATGATGAAACTTTTTCTCCAGTTGCCATGACTAAGTCCATCAGGATCATGTTTGCTATTACGACTTACTATGACTATGAGATTTGGCAAATGGATGTCAAAAACTGCATTCCTTAATCGGAATATAAATGAGGATGTGTACATGACACAACTTGAAGGTTTTGTAGATCCAAAGAATGCCAATAAAGTCTGTAAGCTACAAAGGTCAATCTATGGATTGAAGCAAGCCTCTCAGAGTTGGAATCTTCGATTTGATGAGGAAGTCAAAGTGTTTGGCTTTATTCAAAATGAAGATGAACCTATGTGTACAAGAAGGTTAGTGGGAGCACGTCCACATTCCTCGTATTGTAAGTAGATGACATACTATTGATGGGGAATGATGTCACATCCTTAGAGAAGGTAAAGACTTGGCTTGGGAATACTTTCTCAATGAAGGACTTAGGAGAAGCATCCTACATTATAGGTATTTAAGTACTATAGAGATAGATCTAAAAGGATTCTCAGACTAAGTCAAAGCACGCGGTTCAACATGGAGAACTCAAAGAGAGGCAACATCCCCATGCTACATGGAGTCACCATCTCTAGAGCTCAATGTCCCCTATCTTGTGAAGAGATGGAGCGTATGAATGGGATCTGATATGCATCATCCATTGGATCCATCATGTACGCTATGTTGTGCACACGCCCAGATGTCTCATATGCCCTCAGCATGATGAGCAGGTACCAGTCAGATCCCAGGGATGCTCGCTGGACATCTGTAAAGAACATCCTCAAGTACTTACGAAGGACTAAGGATCAGTTCCTTATATACGGCGGCGAGGAAGAGCTGGTTGTAAGAAGTTACACTGATGCAAGCTTCCAAACCGAAAAAAATGATTACAGATCGCAATCAAGATTTGTATTTTACATAAACAATGGAGCTGTGATACGGAAGAGTTCTAAGCAAGAAACAGTTGCCGATTCTACTATAGAGGCCGAGTATATTGCTGCTTCACATGAAGCAAAGGAAGCTATGTGGATCAGGAAGTTCATCACTAAACTTGGTGTAATTCCTATTAGCTGTGAATTGAGCTTTATTGTGATAATAATGGAGCTATTGCTCAAGCTAAGGAGCCCATATCACATCAGCAGTCCATGCACATACTGCGACGCTTCCATCTCATAAGAGATATTGTACATCGAGGAGATGTGAAGATTTGCAAAATACCAACTGAAGACAACATAGTTGATCCACTGACGAAGGCCCTTTCTCAGCAGAAGCATGATGGTCATGCTAGGTCACAAGGATTGAGGTTCCTAGGTGACTGGCTCTAAGTGCAAGTGGGAGTCTGTTGGTATGTATGCCCATAGAGAAAGTTATGTGATGATTGTAATGGGATACTTTGTAAATGATTTGAATAATAAAGGCAATTTCTGATCTATATGTTTCAACTGTATCCGAGATGATAGTGTAACATGATAGATGTCTAAAGAATTGTTTACTCGATTACATATGCTTTTAGGTTCAGGACCTAAACGATGAGATCATGCAAATGTTAAGAGTATACATTCTTGTGTTGTCCCTAGTCAGTTGTTATTGTGGAAATAACCATAGACATCAATAACACTAAAGATTAGATTGTGTTTTGGTTGACGACGGAATCTCATTAGTCATGATATAGTGATATCAAACCAAGCACATAGGTACTTGTTAGAGAACAAGTGTACCAGATAGACCCACCGTGAGAGTGACACATGGAACCGTGATTTTGTAGTCACAGACAGCTCTCACAGTGATGGCGGTGAGTGTGATTCTTTGACCTAAAATCACTACACTCAACACATGTCGTTGGGTACACTTTGACATCATCAAACACAATCCTAAAACATGGGTTGTTATAAAGGTGATGATTGGGTAACTTTGACACATGGGGCTTTTGAGGGGTGAGTGATAGATATGGGATTTGTCCCTCCTAAGGAAGTTTGATGTCCATGGACACTTGATGATAGGATTGAGAAAGGCATGTACATGCATGTGTGAATTAATATGAGATATTGATGTCACACACATCTCACCCATTCTGCTCTGAGATCAAGGAAATGGATGAATGTTAAAAGGATGATTGTACCATGCCTTGAGTTCATTCAAGACATTAGTGATAAAGGAATTATACATTTACTATAACACCATTCACAGATTGTAGGATTGCAAGTTGTTCTCCAACTTTTTATTTCACTTGGGTAGCACTAATGTGTGACTAGGCACCTCTCTTTGCTTGTGAAGTCATAAGTGTTATGGACCTTCACTGCCAATGTAAAATGGACCTGCAGGGTCACACACAAAGGATTTAACCTAGAAGAGGAGTTTATCCACAAATAATGTTTAGATTGATTACTAAAGGAGTTTAGTATTTCAATTAAACACTCAATCAATTGACAGCTCAATATCATAATGTTCAAGATGTTGGACCGATTGATTAGAGTATCGAATTGATTGAAACTGCAATTGACTGATTTTGCACAGTCTGCACTCCCAATCGATCGGCTCATATGATGAACCGATCAACTCAGCTTGGTGAACCGATCGGCTCATGAGATGAACCGATCGGCTCATGAGATGAACCGATCGGCTCTGATCTGAACTCTCTTCTACACCTTCTATCATCTTCGTACCCCTCCATCCATAAAAAAGAAACAAAAATAACCAAAATAGTGCCAAACCCTAAGTTCGGGGTGGCACGCCACTCCCCTCTATATCTGCTTCTTCCATACCCCTCACAAATTAATAGGGGCGTACCACCAAGCTAAGATGCCAAAGCACACACAAAAAATGCAATCTCGAGTCGAATAGAGGAGAGATTCACACATTAAAAAATTGCAATAAATGAAATTGCAAATAATATAATAAAAATATTGAGTCGAATAGAGGAGAGATTTATATCTTCCTTCCATACCACCATTCACTCCCCCTTCTATCTAAAGGCACAATAAATGCCTCCACTACCCTGAAATACACCAGTGTCAGATCAAATGCACACTTGTTGTTCTGTGGGTATCTCTGGACTCTTACGAAACTCTTTGACATGCTTGTTGCTGGAAAAAGTGAGGAAGAAGTGATGTTGGAAAACAAACTCAAGAACGAAGATATGGTAAGATGTGTTCAGTGGTCTCAGGAAGTTGAGATGCTTAGTCACACTAAGTAGAAAGGAAACAATCATGATGTGAAGAGGATGCAATCACATGATCAGAAAGTATTCATTTGGCGACTGTTTTAGATTTTGTGTTACTCGAGGACAAGCAACGTTTAAGTTTGGGGTGTTTTGATGAATGTATATTCATCATGAAAATCAATCGCCATCTTGGGCTCATTTTGATTCAATAAACCCAATTTCATTTACTAAATATCAAAATGTGCAAATTTCTTAATTGGTACAATTGTCAAGGTTTTAAATGAGTTTATGTTGACTTTATGCAAGTCATTATGAGGATCAACCATTAGATGTCACCCACCTCCATTCAACCCTCATCCACAAAAATCACCACCATTCGATCCTCATCTCAATCAACCATCATCCATATCAAATCCTAATGTGTGGGACCCACCTTTCTCAACCATAGATCTACCTTCACTCATCCTTGGTCTTGACCAATGGGTTTTGACCAAACGATCTTGATCAAATGGTCTCATCCCTACGATTTCATCCAAATGGTTTCGACCTATCGGTCTTATCCATTTCCTCCATACGGTCCTGATCTATTTGGTTTGACCCCATTCAATCCTGGGCTTTCCCTTCACCACACGATCACAGATCGACGACCCCCATCCATCCGACCACACGGTCTTAGCCTCCATTGCCTAAACGGTTTTAAACTCTTTCCCTTCCATACAGTATCAAGACCGTATGGGAAACCTCTACCCCAAAACCATTTTGACTTAACTCTTCTCCAAGACCATTTGATGCCATCGGTCTTCAAGACTGATTGGGAAACCTGCTCAAGATCGTTTGGACCTCCGCTCAACCTACACCTCTGCCTTCTTCTTCCTCCTTCCACCCAATCAGTGAAACCTAGCACCCACTTAAGTGCCACCCAACCACCGTGCCTTGACCTCTTCATGAAGTAGGTCGATGCACTAGCATCCGACGTCACCCACCTCCACCATCAGCTCCGTTCAGTCCTGCTACCTTGCCTTCTTCTTCCCTCCACCTCAACCGCAAACCTTAGACAATGCTTGCAGCAAGGTCCTTAACCGCGACCTGCACCGCCGCTTAGCAACTCGCTCGATCTGCTTCTACCCTCTACACGATATCCAAACCAAATGCAGCATACGGTCTTCAAGACCGTATGGCCCCCACAACAAGACCGTTTGGTCACTGACTCGAGACCGTTTGGGCAACCACGAATGATCAAGACCGATGGGCCAAGAGGAATTCACAGAGACCATTTGGAATGCTGGGAGTTCAAGACCGATCGGAGGAAATGACCATTTGAACGATCACCAAAGATTGTTTGTGCATGGAAGCCAAAACTGTTAGGGCATTAAACCAGTTGGAGCAAGAAGATCGATAAAAGCAGATCATTTGATGGTGATCGGTTTTCAAACTGCATGGAGCCACAGTCCAAGACTGCTTGGACTCATCAGCGCAAGACCATATGGTTACTAATATCTCAAGACTGATCAAAGTAGAACGTTAGATCCAAAGCTTCCAAAACCATATGGGCATATATACAAGACTGTTTGGATGTCTAAATATACTAAACTATTTGGGAAAAGGTCATTAAACTGTTTGGACCAAACTATAAGGAGGACTCACACTAAAAACACGAGAACCAGACCCGAACCTATAAATAGGACCAGCAGGGTCCTCATTTGGGGAATCAGATCCAGGATGCCGAGAAGCTGCCCAAACGCAAGTTCGATCTCGATCCATCTTCCACGCTACCATCATTTCACCTACTGCTCCTATTGCGATTGAGGAGATCGAGAAGAGAAGGAAGGACGAGTGAGAAAGACTTCCCGGTCTATCTTGGCGTTCCTCATCCAGATCTGCTCCGACATGACGTAGAGGACCACATCATCTTCACTGAGCTGCGACTACCTTCTGCATCATGCTCATGGCAAAATCTTCCTTCTCTCTTGTTCTTTTCGTTTCTCGAATCATGAGCGAGTAGTTCCTTTTTGCTGGGGTGCGGGGACTAGCCCCACTGCCCTTGCAAACATGTTCACTTGTTAAACATTCCATGGCAATGTATATAACTTTCCATTTCATTGTTAATCATTAATGTTTGTAGTTTGGTTACCTATTTTCTTTCATCATTTTTTCCCTATGTTGTGAGAACTTCTATACGTAGGGTTGAATGTCGATTAATGAGGTTGAATCCCAAACTAGAAATAGAATGGGATTCTTTGAGGTCGTAAGTGTATGATCCATGAGGGGACGAGCCATCTAGCCCATGGTGATGATTCTGAGTGCCTAACACATGTATAGGGGGCCCACAACCTTAGTTGGATTTTGTATCTTCTTTGTTAATCGTCGATGTTTTCTCATAGATTAATCACCTGATTGCTTATCGATTAGCATGGTTGACTCCTTGATGAGAACTTATGATAGGATTCCTTGAAGTCGCAAGTGTATGATCCGTGAGGGGACGAGCCATCTAGCCCACGGTGACACTTCTTTGTGCCTAACGCCTGTATAGGGGGCCCACAGCTTCATTCGGATTTCTGTATCTTCAGAGCCGTAGGTGAGTGATCCGGATGGTGACAAGACATCTAATACCTAAGGTGATGCTTACACAAACCTAACGCCCGTATGGGGGGTTTTGTAGCAGCTCCATTTGGATGGTTATGTCTTTCCTAGATGTTTGATGCTTGGATGAGTTTGCATGTGTAGTGGTGATGAAACCCGAGACCATCCCAGTGATTCCACATCATTAATCTAGATCCACTTTAATTCTGCTCCTTACTTTCCTGTACTTAGTTTAATTAAACTCAAATCAACCCTTGGTTCTAAATATTAGTCTTACTTGATCTAGAATCGACTAACGACGATTCTTAAAAATGTTGTCTCTTGGGATTCGATCCTCAACTATACAAGTGGACGTGGTATTATTGCACAAGGTTTTGGTAAAAGCTCGGGGACCTCAACCCCGAGTGAGTTTGTTAGTGCGATAATATTCCACATCAGCGGTTCATAACAAGATCCTTTCTTGTAGGAGTTACATGACCTATCTAAGAAGATACACACACTACCATGGATTATAGGGGTGATTTCGATCTTACTTGTTGTTCAGAGGAGTGTTATAATCTGGATGCCATTGAAACAAATCACAAACACATCACTTTATTTAGAAACTACATAGAACCACATAACCTATGTGATATACCTACCACAAATGATATATGGATATGGTACCATGTACACATAAGGCTAGACTCGACCACTTCATCTGAACTAACATATGGAACCACCAATACCCACTAACATGTGTTTTGATTAGCACATCTAGTCTATATGACCACTTCCTTGTGATGAATCAGATCACCTTAATTTGGGGACACAAACCATTCTATTTTGAACGTTTCTAGACTAAACACCTCATACTTCTCACTCATATTTAGGAACACTGGTCACACAATATAGCCCACAATAATTGTGGATATAATATTCACAACTGTGTGATGAAGGAATAAAAACACCTTTGGAATCTATATGATTTTAAAGTCTATAGAGGCACAGTTCATAACCCTCACACACAAATCATGATGATAGTACATATCAAAACATGTTGAACGACATCAACTATCTTTCAGACTTGGATTAAATAATCTAGAAATAGAGATCCAAATGTAAATGGCTCAAGGAAGGCAATAAAAATGCAAACTCTTTTCATGCATGTTGCAATAACAATAAAAGAATATCCACAATCCAAAGTCTTGACATCATTGATACACAATCAGGTGGTCAATAGATGATCACCCCATGAAGTCAATTTTCTCAAATAGTTGTTCCACAACAGTCACCTATCGCTTTGCACTATGCGATTAGAATGAGACACCATATGTCACAACAAAATCCCCCCTATTAACAACCTCTTGAAACCTTCCATGGACTTAGAAATTAAAAATGCTATGAATGGCCTTGACTTTGATAAATCATCATGACCTAATGTATTTAATATGGTTTTATATAGATCCTTATGAGAACACATCAAAGAAGATTTATGTAATGTTTTTCATACCATCCACATGGATACAAATATGGCACAACACATCAAAATTCTAAAATAGACACACATTGCTCTGATTAAAAGAAAGACCAATGTACATACCTTTTAGATTTCAAGACAATTATCCTGATCAATGCCCCATATAATATCATAGACAAACTTCTTAGTACAAGGATGAAAACATATCTAGGAAACACCATTCAACAATAACAATGTTCTTTCCTACCAAACATAAATATTCAAGATGCCTACATTATTTCCCATGAGACTACACAGAAATTTCATACATAGAATACACCACTCCTCACCCTTAAACTTAATTTCAAGAAAGCTTTCAAGAACATAAACTAAACAATTGGATGCATTCATCTATCAACACTTTGGCATTCTTTGTTATATCAATCATGATGCCTCTGACTATTTCAAAAACACAAACATGTTTTAGCAAGGAGATCCCCTATCTTCATATCTATTTATCATTGTCACATCCATTCTAGGTTGATTCATTCAACTAAGTACTAGTATGGTTTGATTGATAAGTTTGATGGGTGTCATAATAACAATATCTGGTATGTCGATGACACTATCATATTTATCAAACCTGGGATCAACATGTTATAAATATCATCCACATCTTGGGTATTTTTTCATATATTTTAGGTCTCAAGAATAACTTCCACAAATCCAACATCATCGGTATACATGTTTCATCCACCAATATGACTAAATTTCAAATCCCCCAAAAATGTAATTCTAAGAACTACCCAATCTGATACCTAGGTTTACCCCTATCACCATGGGGCATCATAGTTACTTAATGGAACTCAGTCATTGAGAAGTATTTGAAACGTCTCTCATCATGGAAGAACCATTATCTTACGCTTGTTGATCGACTAACTCTTCTTAATGCATCTCTTACTATATTCACTTATCGTATCAGTTGTGTACCATCTCCAATAGTTGTTGTCAAATGTATTGACAAAATCGAGAGGCACTTCCTCTAGGATCAAAACAAAAGAAGCACACACCTTAATTGGGATGCCATATGCAGTCATTAACAATTCAAAGGTCAAGGTATTATTGACATTCACACCCATGCATTATATCTCCTGCACAAGATTATATTTTCCATATGTCAAAAGGATAAAAATCTATGTGCTGAACTTGTTATGGAAAAATACTACACCAAACATGACCTATGTGATCACATCTCTTATAGGCTAGCCTCACCCCTGTGGAGATATATTTGCAAAACCATCTACCTTATCATAAATACCATCAACACTCTACAACACCATAGACTCCATATACATTTTTATAGGACCTGTGGTGGAATGGTATGACCATCATCAACCACCTCACTAACCACTACGTTATCTATTCTACCATAAGATAAATCTCCGTGCAAAAAGCTCTAGCGCTCCTGGAATTGCGTAGACAACTAATTCAAAAACATTATAAATCATCACCTCACCACTTTGGACATGTCAGACATGATGACTCAATTGGAATCAGATACTAGGACAAGTTTGACATATAAATGGGACATAAATATTTTGCCAAGAATGCATACACCTTCTACACCTACAAGACACACATATTTCCACACAAGTATGTATAAAATATCCAATGCCCTCTCAAAGTACACATATTTCTATGGTTCTAATGTCCTGACAAAAACCATATTGATGCACATTATAGAAAACATGATAATAGGGTCCATCCTTTTTTTATGTTTCATAGCCAAGAAGAATCAAATCAACACCTGTTACAGGAAAATACATATGGACATCCTTCACCAATGCTACCACCATTAAGACATGCCCTAGACTCAATATGCAATATAGAATTTCATAGGACATTAGCCATCCTATAGCAGCATATCTCAGAACTCGTTGCAATCATAAGTGTTATATGGGTTGAGAGGAACAAAATATTTTATGAGAATAGTAGCACATGAAATGAACAATTGATTAGAATGACACAATCATATATGATGATTATCTTCTTTGCAAATGATGAAGGAATCTATCCATAAAGACCACTCCAAAGGAGATAGACATCAACAACAAACAACATATCAATGATATGAAACAAATCCTTGACGAAACGGTCCAAAACTAGATGTTTTATGCAATATATCATCTCTAAATGGGGCATGTACCAAACCGAACCCCACCATGTATCAGACTTGATCATTTCATTGTGTTCTACTTTCTTGTAGAAATATCAGTGTGACACCTCTTCTGATCACTACCAACATCATATGATCATTCTATGTACCTCTGACCTCTATGTGGTTGCATATGGGGTTATCTATTTTATACATCCTAAACAATTACTAAAAAAATTGTATGGGTGGGAAAAATAGTGATTTGAGATCATTGTCTTATTCTTATCAAGAAAGCATCATGTAAATGCATGTTTATGTTTTCTTTCACATTGTTCTTATGTGTTTGTAGGTAAATATTCTAGTTTCTAGTAGGATATACAAATAACGGGGGCGATACTTGAGTAAATTAGTGTATTATTCCCTATCTAATTGGATCATAGATATTGATCCTAGAAATGTCTTAGCTTGAGACCATCCATTCATATTTCCATGTAATAGTCATCTATGTCATCTAACTTATTCCCATCATTGACTTGGGACACTACTACATCTTATTTATTACGTGCAATATATGTCAACACATAGGACAGTCTGGACATAGGTTTTTCTATGCATTTCTCATTCCTAGTTACTATATTCCTTTTTTGTACCTACCTACAAGGGTCTAGTAAATTGGGAAAGATAAAGAAGGGAGTTTCCTTGTACTATCAGTTTGGAATATGCAATAAGTGCACAACACTTCAATTGTGTTGTACATCATACAATCTACAACATTGTTGGTGCAAGAAGATGTTACTCAATTGCAAATCCATAGGATTAGCCCTCAATACCAAGATTTCCTATATCAAGTTACTCTATGCCATGCTAAGGTGGATTTATAGTATATTTCTATATAAAATGGTGATTCTATTTTTTTCATTTGGACTTATCAAATTTATAGCCTTGTTGTTGCTAAATGATCAACCTAACCAGTTGATTATCACTACTTCAATTATCTATGTTTTTGTTATTTTTAATATGGTTTTAAGAATCTTGAGGTCAATAACATCATGGGCATCTAACAAGTAGGAGATGGTTTGAGAAACCTTCCACTCTTATCCTGCATCCAAAACAATAAGATGGATTAACCATACAAACATAAATAACCCATTTAAATGATTAAATTTCCATCAAGCTACAAAAAAATTAGCACACAAAACCATTGCCAAAGCAATACTACACAAATTATGTCTATATGCCCTAATATCTATTCATATGATGATTATAAATAAATGCATTGTACACAATTTGATTATTAACAAAATTCTATTTCACATATTATGTTTCTTTTTGTATGAGATAATGATTAAATGTCACAGCGTCCTAAGAATATTTTGATTGGATGACATGGTTTCGGTTGAGGACTTGAACATGAGATCATATGTATGCTTAGAATATTCATTCTTGTTAGATCCCAAATTAAATATTATTGGGTAAATTACACAAACAACAATAATACATAAGATTGATATGTGTGATGACTCGTGATTACATCTCTTTAATCATGATATAGGATATCAAGTCACACACATAAGTGCTTGTTAGAGAATAAGGTATACTAGATAGACCCACCTCAAGAATCATACTAAAAATCCATTCTATGACCTTCAGAATCATGTCTTAATGTGATGGTGATGACTATGATCCTTAGACCTAAAGTCACTACAATGATTATCTGTAGTTCAATGTACTTTGACACTACTCAATGTATCCTTCTATAAGGGTTACTATGCATGTGGTGACTGGGTGCACATAAATTGTTATGAGTAACATTGATGGAATTTTTTGCTTATACTAGAGTTATATCCATATCCACTTGGTATCTGAGGTTATGAAATACATGGACATGATCATGTGATTCCATATATAATATTGAGTTTATTATATCTCAATAGTCTATGGTAGAGTAAGAAACATTGAAAATGACTTCTTCATGCCTTAAATTTAATATGGATAACTTTGAAATAGGGATTATATGTTCATGGAAATATTAGTCACCCACATGTTGAAATCATTCTCCAACTTACTAAAATTACATGGATATCAATGATGTGTCACTATATACCAACATTTGCAACATTATGTGTAACTATAGGGTCCCACATAATGATGTTCAATGGAATAGATTTTTTCAATCACAATTATGATTAACTAATTCTATAATATAAATAGACATTTTGTGATTCAACTTATCATCTAAGATGTAATCCAGTCAACTAATGGTGGAGCAAAATAGTCCATTGATTGAATGTCAATCAATAAATTGATAGTTAAACTAAGAATGCACCAAACAAGTGAGTGATACATTGAAAAGTATCAACTATTAGATTCAAGTATCAATGTTTCCAAACAATTGACTTAGTTGTTAACTGATTGATTAGCGTGTATTCTTCATAAGACAATGCATATGAATAGATCAACTGGTCAAGTGAAAGTATGCCTGACTTTTTCCTAGTTGGTGATTAGTTTAGTATTGCAACTAAGATTAGGGTTTGAGGCGATCAAGTTGGATAACTCAAACATGTCTTAACATTTTTCCTTTTTATCTTTCCAATTCAAGACATGTTGATAAAAATGTTGACATATACTAGCAACTCATATTCAAACTACAAGAAATTTTTATTCATCACTTGATGACTCAACACATTCAAATGGATGAAGCATATAATAACATATGTTTTACTAGAAGTAAAAACTAAATTTCTTTGTAATTTGACAAATACAACTCTTTATTCACACACTATAGGACCTAGATTATACATGTATTGTGATTGAATAATTGTACATTAACATACTTCTATCAACCTTTTGTTCTAGTATTCTTATATATCTATTGCTATCTTCATAATTTGAAATAATACCTAAAATTTTGTATACTAGAGTGTATGAGATACTAGACCAGTGAATGAAAATTCACCAAGTAGACAAGATAATACTTGTATTTTGCATTAAGTTAATTGCAAAATATAAAAAATATCCAAGTTGTTAAATACTAAAGTAAACACTACTTTTTTAAAAATCCATCATCATGCTAATAAACTGATAATAACTAAGAAATAAATTGATGAATCTGGTTATGTACTCTCTTAGTCATTTTGTTTATACCTTGAACCCTTATGAAGTATACCACAACATGTGAAAGCATCAAAAAAAGCTATGATCTCATTGTACAAAGTTTACTCATGATTTTAATTCTACTAACTAGCTACCCGAACTGCAATGGGCCTTGCCACATCTGGCTTTAGCAGCTATATCAGTTGGGAAAATAATTTGGACTCCTCTGAATCTGGGTACACAAGCGGAGAGTCAAAAGAGTATGTCTTAAACTTCGTACATCAGTGGTTCCACATGGGCTAACTTGTTGGTAAGGTATTCCTATAGAGCCAATCATATGATGATTGACATGTCATAATTACCATAAAGGATTTGATTAATAACAACATATACAAAGGTAAGATTCCAATCATCTTCTTCACTCAGTTATGAGATAATGAGGATACAAAGTGAATATCTAGAGAATTATATTACTCAATGACGTATGATGTCAAGTTAGTATCCTTGTGGATGAGATCATACGTATGTTAAGAGTATATATACATATTTTCATTGTGTCCCTCATCGGTTGTTATTGTGGATGTTTGATAGAAAACAATAACACATAAGATCAGAGTGTAAGTTGGTTGATGACTAAATCTCATTAGTCATGATATTGCAATATCAAACAAAGCACACTAACATGTTAGGGAACAAGGTATCAGATAGACCCACCTTGAGAGTGACACATGGTTATGGCGGTCACAATCATCTCTCATATTGAAGGTGGCGATTGTGATTCTTTGATCTGAAATCACTATAGTTCTCATAGGTCGTTGGATACACTTTGACATCATTAAATGCACACCTAAAATATGGGTTGTTATAACTGTGATGATTGGGTGACTTTGACACATAGGGATAGACTGTGAGTGATATATATGGAATTTTTCCCTCCTACTGGAGTATGGTATCCTGGCCACTTGATAAGAGAAACTTAGAAAAGCATGTGCATGAACATGTGAATCAATATATGATATTGAGGCCACATCATCTCAGACAGTCTGCTCTTGGTTCAAGGTACATGGATTTAATGTTGAGAGGATACCTTCCATGCCTTCAGTTCATCTTGGATATCAGAGACAATGGAATTATACAATCACTGTAACACCTTACACAGATTGTAGGTTGAAGTTGTTCTCCAACTTTCCATTCACTTGAGTAGTACTGATGTGTGACTAGGCACCACTCTTTGCTTTTGATGTCATATGCTAGTTATGGACATTCACTGCCAACGTGATATGGGACCTATAGGGTCACACACATAAGAACTCATCTAGAAGAGGAGTTTGATCTTGAATGACAATTAGATTGATTTCTAAAGTGTTTAGGTATTCAATTCATGCAACAGATCAACTGATTGGCTAACTGGACTGCCAAATGACCATCTCACTGAGTGAGATGGCTGTTTGGGCATCTAGACATGTGTCTCAAATGTTGAGATGGTCGTTTGGATTGCCATGCTTATTTATATTGATGTCAATCAATGCAAAAAACCTAACCCTAATTATGCAATGATGACTAGTTAGGGTTGAATGATATATTAGACCCACATACATGTATAATGTATCCCACTATTTGGTATATGAGTAGATAATACTAGAGATTCCATCAAATTTTGGTGACATAATTCTTTTTAGTGATTATGAATGTGTTAATTACCTTAAGTAGCTAATAAGGTAAAACACATGTCTCCCTAGTTCATATCTAAAATCTATGTGGATATTTGAATCCCCCTGATCGATTTATCAAACCCACCAAATTTTAGATTTGGATAATCCTTAAATCTCCAAAAGATATTAGGAAGAAAAGAAAAGATAATGATAATCTTTGACCAAATTGTTTAATAATATACACGATTAACCTAAGATTAGGATAATATGCTTATTACATCCTGTCACGCACTGTTAGAAGAAACTGACTTCTTTTAGAGCTGTAGAGTAAGAATCTGATGGGGGATACATCGTCCCCTACCTTGCACAAAGCTTGCATGGACTGGGAACAACACCTAGTCTCCTCGTCTGACGATAGATTTCTCTACCCTCAATAGATCCATGTTATCTCATCCCTAATAAAGTTAGTAGATCATCCCGTGTCTAACAACCTATAAATCAGACCCTAATGCCCTATTTGCCTTCTTCCTAAGCAGACACAACCACCACCACAAACATCTTGACTCCATTGCGCCTGATGCTAGCAACCCAAAAATGATCATGAGATCAGGGGAGATACTCCTCAAGTGAAAATTTCAGGCAAACCCAGCAAACGAGCTGCCGCAGACTCAGTCTCCCTCTCTAGTGACAGCAAGCTCGAGTTGGTGCTCCCATCCACTCTGGTCCAATTCCACCTATTCTAAGCATCCCCGCTCTCTATTCTAGTTGTTCTTAATGTAGTTAGCCCTCACGATCAATTATAGTGTTGTACCCATGAACCCCAATTTAATGTTGTTAAAGCTCAATGCCAGCCAAGCCTCTCGACTACAGTAGGGCCACATAAACCTTTTTCATTACTTCATTAGACCAACTCAAACCCAAATCAAATATCAAAACTTGTTCAGTTGTTACAAATTCAAGTCCCAATATTAGGCATCATTTCCCTATTTCCTATAAAGCACCACCACCATTAGAGTTTCAATACTGATCATGTTTCTATTTTACTTCGTTGACTTCTAGTTCACTTGCGGATTCATTTCCCAATTTTATTGTGCTTTGAACTCCCCTCACAAATGCATTGGTTGCATCATTGTGCGATAACCCTCCTTAGCTTCCCAACCATGAAGGACAGCCGTTTCAAGGCATCTGACCTCCCTAGAACTTCTATAAGAGGTTTCTTGGTTCGGGTGACCTCGAGGAGGCTCGTGGACATGGTTTCATGTAGTGATCTTCTACCACTCATGGATTTAATTCAAGGATCACAACTAATGGATTGTCAGGTTCTTCTACCATCAGAGGAAGCTATCACAATCGTCATTTAATGATGCTACTATAGCCCACCCAATTTATGCATCAATTATGCATGTGCATTTCAATCTTTACCCTCTATTTTTTACGGTCGTGTTTTGAGTTTGGGCGAGTTCCAAGCCATGTGGATACTTAACAATTGGCCACCTTAACGTGCCAACTTTCATGTGGCCTAAATTATACAATTGGCCTTATCTCGTTCTATGATTGGTCAGCAACTAGAAAACCCACAACTAATTACCGTGACCTCAAAAAAATTAGTATAGATAATCATTGGAAAGCTTATGAGATAAGATACATACCTGACCCAATATCAAACCCCAAATCCTAACCTAGCTTCCATAGTAAGCTATAAATATTACAATAATGTTAATAAAGTGTAATTAATTCATAATCATGCTACTTACAAGATAGTTAGGCTTGGAATAGGAATCAGGACATCAATAATATACCTCTATAGGTCAAGGTGAGTGGTTCATGCACACTGAGTATAATTTTAGGGTTCTAGGTTTACATTATTCATTTATGTATTTATGACTACTCCATTAAAGTTCCATTATGTTATTTCTCAATTATGCTCATTAAAAAGCATGCACATGCTATCAATTTATGGTTCTTATTGATTTAATTATTCAACTTTCATTTGAAAATCATTGCCATGCTCATTAATCAAGATATTATGAAAATCATGTCCAAGCATAATAAATCATGTTATGTTAATATAGTTATCTCAATCATGTTATGTTAGCCTTAACCAGCCTTATATGAGCCTTCAGTGGCCTTATGAGCTCTGTGAGAGCATTATGTGAGCCTTAATCAGCCTTATGTGAGCCTTAATTGGCCTTATGAGCATTGTGGTTGCATTAAGAGAGAGACTATATTAACTCCAATTAAACTGCACGTCATTATTTTATCATGTCAATTTACTAAGATTTCAAGCAATTATGTTATCCATTTTAAGTCATTAAGTTCTTCAACTTATCCAATGTCATTTGAATTATATGTTATTTTCAAGTTATAACTACTCAGTGTGACTCACATAGTTTTATGTTGCTTTGCATGGGCTAGGGACAAGATGTCTACAGACGATGAGAAGGAGAAGAACTAGACCTCAGGGGCATCAACTCAAGCTCAAGGATAGTTTCTGGATCCTACCTGGTGGGGTGCCATTTTAGATAGTTATCTTTCCTTTTTATTCTTTTTGTGTAGAAGTTACTAGTTTAAAACTTACTTTATGTTGGACTTAGAATCCCTTAGTTGGCATGCAACAATATATGTTGTGGTTATTTTTATTCTATGGAATTTTCTTAATTAATGATATCATTTCACGGTTTTTCATGATCTCTATCATGTGAAAATTCTTCCACTATGGTTGTGTTAGTTTTAGAAAGGAGGTCGTGACAAATGGGGACACCATGACATGCAGGTAGGTTTCCTCTCTTTGAGTTATCCATGATGAACCACTTCAACACTTTGTCAATGTATGTTCTCTCACTTAGTCTAAGAAGCCTTCTGCATCTATCTCTATAGATCTTTATCTCCAAGATGTAGGATTCTTCTCCCAAGTCTTTCATAGAGAACGTATTTCCAAGCCATTTCTTTACCTTTTATAAAGTAGGGATGTCAGTCTCCATCAATAGTATGTCATCTACATACAATATGAGGAATGTCATTGTGCTCCTACTTACCTTCTTGTACACACAAGGTTCATCTTCATTTTGAATAAAGGCAAACTCTTTGGCCGTCTCATCAAAATGAAGATTCCAGCTTTGAGATGCTTGCTTCAATCCATAGATTGACCTTTGTAGCTTACATACTTTATTTTCATCCTTTTGATTTATAAAATCCTCATGTTGTGTCATGTACACATCCTCGAGAAGATTCCCAGTAAGGAATGCAATTTTAACATCCATCTACCAAGTCTCATAGTCGTGATAAGTTGCAATAGCAAGCATGATCCTGATGGACTTAACCATGGCCACTGAAGAAAATGTTTCATCATAGTCAACACCTTGAACTTGTATGGAACCCTTTGCAACCAATCTACTTTATAGGTTTGAACTTTTACATCCATGTCGGTCTTCTTCTTGAAGACCCGCTTGCGCCTATGGGTTTTATCCCTTCAGGTGGATCCATCAAAGTCCATACTTTGTTGGTATACATGGATTTCATCTCAGATCTCACAGCCTTAATCCATTTCTCAGACTTTGGTGTCGCAATAACATCTTTATAGGATATTGGCTCATCATTTATGACCAATTCAATGCCTTATTGAGTTACAAGATATCCAAATCTTTTAGGCTCAAGGCGTGCCCTATTAGATCTATGAGGTTCTTGTATAACTTATGGAATTTGAGACTCCACAACATCATGTGATTCTCATTTGTTCCTCTTGTTCATCTATCAGTTCAGTGTTTTCTTGTTGGTTTTGAACCTCTTCGAGTTCCATTTTTCTCCCACTGATTCCTTTGGAAATCAAGTCCATCTCAAGGAATGCAACATCCCTTGAAACAAACACTTTGTTGTCAGATTGGGAATAAAAGTAATATCCTCTAGATTCTTTAGGATATCCAACAAAATAACATTCATTGGATCTTGGTCCAAGCTTTTCAGAAAACATTTTCTTGGCATAAGCTTCACAACCCCAAATCCTCATAAAAGACATATTGGCACGCTTCCCATTCCATATCTCATATGGTTTCCTTTATATCGATTTAGATGGTACTTGGTTTAGTATAAACATGACGGTTTCTAGAGCATACCCCTAGAAGGTAGATGGAAGTTCAACTAAACTCATCATTTATAGCACCATATCTAGCAATGTGTGATTCCTTCTTTCTGATACACCATTATATTTAGGTGTTCCAGGCAGAGTCCACTGGGGTACAATCTCATGGACTCTAATATGGTTCTCAAACTCTTGGTTTATGTATTCTCCCCCTTGATCACAACGAAGTTCCTTAATACTTTTACCAAGTTGGTTTTTTACTTCTTTCATGAACTCCTTGAACCTTTCAAGTGTTTCCGACTTATGTTTTGTTAAATAGATATATCCATACCTACTGAAGTTATCAATGAAGGTAATGAAGTATTGATACCCACCTCTAGAAATTGTTCTAAAAGGTCCACACACATCAGTATATATGAGTCCTAATAGATCACTAGTCATCTCATTGTACCAGTGAAAGGAGTATTATCCATCTTACCCTACAAATAACATTCACATGTCACTATTGATTCCAGATCAAAAGACTCTACATAACCATCTTTATGGAGTCTAGATATGCAATTCTCATTTATGTACCCTAGACGACAATGTCAAAGGTATGTTTTGTTTAAGTTGTTGAGATTTAGTAATTTGGCATTAACATTATATACATCTATCTTTAGATCTAACAAGTAAAGACCATAAGACATTGGAACACTACCATAAAAGATCCCATCTTTTGAAATAGAACATTGACCATTTTTTAATATGGAGTTCAAATGCATCCTTGTCCATACAATATATAGAACTGATGTTTCTATTTATAACATGTACATAATAGTAGTTGTATAACTCTATTACAAGACCTATGTATAGAGATATACTACAAGTTCCAACTGTGCTGGCCGCAACTCTTGCTCCATTAGCAACTTGTAGTTTCAACTCACCTTTTCCCAAAGGCCTACTTCCTCTCAGATCCTGCATATGAGAATATATGTGAGATCCACATCTGGTATCTAGTACCCATGATGATGAAGTAGATAGATTTATCTCAATAATGAGTATACCTGAAGTCGAGATCACCAATCCATCTTCTTCTTCCTGAATGCCTTGAAGTACAAAGGATGATATCCTCTTGCATTTTTCTTTCTCCTTATCTTGAGTGTTGAAGATTTGGATTTGGGATCAAACTTAGAACAATTCTCGGCCTTGCTTTGAACCTTGGACTTAGCTCTGTTGATCACCATCACGGGCTTGTCCTTCCTCAATTTTTCTTCAACATGGCAAGCAAGTCTAACATCTGTCCAGCCATATTATTCATATGATAACTTGCAATAAAATGGCAATATGATTCTGACATTGTCTTCAAAATCATATCAGTGGCCACCATCAAAACCACTTTTAGGGTAACATGTATAAATCACATCTATATCATATATATATATATATATATATATATATATATATATATATATATTAGTTTGGGATAGTCATGGTATTGTATTTGACAAGATATCATTCGCATCACATGCAATAATAGAATGACAAAAACTAAAATCTATTCATATCGATTATCCCATAATAAAGTAAACTGACATTGGCTCTGAAACCACTATACGGAAATATGACTACATAGTAGGGAGTGAAAACAAAAAATTTATCTACCATATTCCCCATAACCAATGGATTATGTCAATAACTATAATGCAGGAAGGATGGTTTTGAGGATATACCTGGTCCTGGAGCAAGTCTAGCGAGAATCTTCATCATTGTAGATGCACAAATCTAAATCATTGTTGCACTGGGACTCGTCGAACTGATATGGCTTCTAGTCTACACCATGAACTAAAGCCATGAACCTCATCTTCTTCAACAACTCCTCTTATCATGGAGTGTTGGTTGATGTTGTCCTCCTAGTGGAAGACAACATCCTCCCATCTCTAAAGAAGTCCACACGGACTGCCTAGAAATCCTATTGTCCTACTAAAATGGATAGGAAGGAGTTGTCCCTACCGTTGGTGTACTAGTCATGAACTTCGTCTCCCACGACAATGATCTCAATTGCTCTTTCCCTTGTTGTTCCTACCTAGTCCGATGGAACTTGCTTGGGCCCTCGTGGTTACCAAAACTAGTGAGGAGAACATTTGTTAGAGCAACTGATTATCAATTTTCTGTGATGTGTTCTAGGAAGCCCCCAATACCCCTCTATTTGCAGGCAGGATTTGGGTCCAGGTTTCCAGTCGATGCGGGAGAGGAAGGGACCAAAAAATCTCAAATTTTCATAATAATTCTGAAACTTTCACAACCCACGATAGACAAACCAGTCATCTAGAAAGCTAGATGGTCAGCTCACATTCCAGAAAGTCATATGGATCAATCCATATGGCTGTCTGGCTTAGTCCAGATGACCATCTGGTGCTTTCCAAGTAGCACACAAAATTGGCAATTTGTTTCCAATTAATATTCCATATTAATTCCTTGCATAACAAGTAATGTGCAATTGAAACAGATTTGGAAATATGTAGAACCTTCCTTCGGATGAACTAGGCCATCTCGCCTATGCAAGATGGACGTTTGGTCAGTTAATCTGGGTCGGTCGATTCATCCGAAGCCAATTTCAACTCAAATCAAGCATGACTTCTCAGATGCCCATCTCAACATTTAAGATGGTCGTTTGGCACTTCAGATGGGTGTTTGGTAGTGCAGTCAACCTATATGTTGTGTGAATCAACTACCTAAACACTTTAGTCCTTAATTCAATTGTCATTTAAGATTAAAATCCTCTTCTAGGTCAAGACCTATGTGTGTGACCTTATAGGTCCCATGTTACGTTGATAATGAATGTCCATAACAACTTATGACATCACAAGCAATGCGTGGTACCTAGTTTCACGTCAATTCTACCCAAATTAATGAAAAGTTGGGGAACAAATTCAACCTACAATCTATTTATGGTGTTGCAATTCTTGTATAGTTCCTTTGTCACTGATGTCCAGATTGAAATCGAGGCATGGAGCAGTCACCCTCTTTATCATCCAATATTATTTCTTGAACCAGAGCAGATTGTCTGAGATATATGTAATCTCAATATCACATATTGACTCACATTTTCATCACCATGCATTTCTCAGTCTAGATAATCAAGAGGCCTAGGACATTACACTCTAAGAGGAGGGACAAATCCCATTTCTATCACTCAGTCTATCCCCGTGTGTCAAAGTCACCCAATCATCACTGTTATAACAACCCATGTTTCAAGAGTATGTTTTATGATGACAAAGTGTACCCAATGACATGTGAAGAGTGCAATGATATTAATTCTAAGAACTACAACCACCACCATTAGTGTGAGAGCTCACAATGACTTCCATGATGATGGCTATCATGTGTCAGTCTCATAGTGGGTCTTCTCGATACACAGTTCTCTAACATGTGTCTGTGTGATTAGTTTGATATTTCCATATCCTGACTGATGAGATTCTATTGTCAACCAACTCACACCCTAATTTTATGTGTTATTGTTCTCGATCAACCTCCCACAATAACAACCGATTAAGGGCATAATGAGAATATGCATATGTACTCTTAACATATGTATGATCTCATTTCATCCAAGTCACGTACTTGAAGACATATGTCATTGAGTAATATTATTCTCTAGACATTTATAAGGTTACATCATCATCTCATAATTGAATTAAACATAATAAATTGGAAGCATGCCTTTTATTAATAATCAAATCATTTTTATTTATGCCATTACAATCATTACGTGATTGGCTCTCTGGGCATATAAACCAACATAATCTACTAAATTTTTATTAGCTTTGGCCTATTATAAATCAATCCATTTTTCATTAGTATTCTATATTGTAACTATACTCACTAATAGTCATCTTGAATCAATCTAAATATGTTTGATACTCTAAAAAGAGGTATCTTGAGCTACTAATTTTTGACATTATATTACATTACATTGAATAATATGAGTATATCTGAATATACTAGAATGATATGTGCTACTATCGATCCTTCACTCTTAATGCCACTTATATTGTTTTAATTGAACCATTCTTATATTTTATTGAACTATATATATCTTGAACTAGTTGAATTAAGAATAAATTAAAACACTTTAAAAAATTACTTACTTATCATTTACAATCCATAATGATAAGGAATCATGCTATTTCATCACAATTTCTAGTCATTGATTATTGTTGATTATTTAGGGATAACCTGGTATTATGGTTCCTCTAACCCTAATATCAATAAATTGCCTCAAAATTTATATCAAACTGGTCTAAAAATTGAAGGCAAATGTAAACTCTTACTAATAAGATACATAAAACAATCATCCAACAAAAATAACATTCTTAAAACTAAAATTAGTATACATGATATAAGTATGTACTTGTTGTTTATGATTTTAGGCTTAGATTCTATAAAATCATGACCAAAGTATGAATATTTATTCACCTCTCTTTGATGTTGGTTTACTCATATCATTTATAAATTTGATATAATCAGATCTTGGCCTACATGGCTTGGATTCAGGCAAAAATCTATGAATCCACCCTTCTCTGATTTGATGTCTGGTTACTATTTTAGGCATTGTCTACTACAGTAAGAAGAAAAAAATAAAAAATAAGAACAACATATATCATCCTTACTACTGGTCTCCACCAAGGAAAAGGGAGATAAATCAAGGAGAAATCATTGATCTTGGTTTACTTCAAAGAATCATTGCTACATCTACTATGATTCCCTATCATTTTACATTCTTCCCAAACATCACCCTATCAAACATCCCCAATTTCCCTGTATTGCATTCTAGTGTTTTGGTTGTATGTAAAATTAAATTATGAACCAAAAAATAACATTTCATCAAATTATGATAAGTATTTCAAAAGGTATGTGGCTTTTCATGATTAGTTGCATTGGGTGGAACTATTCACACATCGATCGGATGTGCCCCACATGCCCTGATGTGGTTGTTTGATGGGAGTTGCTCACCTAATTGATGGGGTTGTTCATACCCGATTACTATATATGTAGTAACTTCCTCATTTAAACTCCAATTTCACCCATTCTTTTAGTGTTGAACACATAATTAAACTTTCTAAAATTATAAATCTAAAATTGATTTAATTCTGAGATTACAATTTATTGACTATTTAATTCCCTAGTATTTTTAATTTTAGAAGGTTTTGCACCATACATGTATGGTTTATGTGGCAACACATCCCACTATCACACAGACAACGAGGTGTTACGCGAAAACGTTCAGAAAACACCATAAACCACAAATTACCAAAAACACGGGTTAATTAAAACCGATTGCAGAAAGAAGGTAAACTGAAAATCTATTACATTTAGGTCCTCATCCTGCAAGGAAACAGGTTATATAAGCATTTACAAGTCTTGATACGTGTCCACAGCTTAGGAGATTAGCTGTCTAGCCATCACATGAGTTCATCACCTGTTATATGTACATAACATCCCACATCCGGCCAACAACATGATATACAAAAAATCAATGACGACACATCACGAAACAACGTCAAAACACCTCCAAGGACCTGAGAGTACAGGGATGACTCTAAGACTCTACTAAAAAATGACCAAAACTGCAGCATGTCCATCGCTTGCCTTCTACTGCTCGTCTTGCTGCTCGGCCGCAACTCCACGACCACCACCACGTCTAGCTCGAACACCTAAAAAGGGTGTCAACCAGCGGGGTGAGACACACAGTCCCAGCGAGAAACATAACTCCCCGCCGAAACTATAAAACCAAAGAAAGATGAAAGTAGAATCAACAGATAACTGATAAAAGATGTAATAAGGGAAGTTTATATAGCAAAGTTGTTCATACCATCAAGCTTACCAGATGTACGGAAGGCGTAATACCAAATATCTCTTTATGGAACATGATTAACAAGATAAGGTTCATAAGGTCTTACCACATATCATGAGGAACGTATGAGTAACTTCAAGGTGTAGCAAGATTAACTACACAAGCAAGGCCTCAATCAATGTTCTGTGTTTTTGCCTTAAGCAGTAAATACTATTGGGTTGGATTACGTATTATTATGCCCTGAGGAAGTGAGCCGTACCACTCAAATCCAACCGACGACTATGAAACCCGGAGTCGGTGCCATACAAGGTCAATGGAAGAACCTGACTCCAGGACCTCCCACCTCGTGGTCAGAGCACGAGTACAACACAAGTAGGACCGCAGTCTCATGCTTAAGTGGCCTCAGCCATAGGGTCAGGCTACCCTCTGCCTAGCCCGCCTCGGTACAGGTATCGGTGCTAGTGAAACTGAGCCACGTGCCTTTTCACCATGCTCTGAGCCATGAACGCATTCATGCTCCCATATCACATATCCTGAGCCATGGGCCTGTTCACCATGCTCTTCCCATATTGATCTGTGGGCCTGAATCCGCACTCTGGAATCTTCAACCGAAGTTGCACTCTTACCTCCTCACTTTAGGATAGGAGAAACCTCGCATACTCAACATAATGCGCTCCTGGTTAACCCACAGGAGAACCCGTTTCACCATCACCAGCTCCTGACGATGATGGATCTATGGCCAGGGAAAACTACATGATATGTTCCACTGTGATTAGTTAGTATATTTTAAGTGGATTGCAAGATTCAACCAAGTTGTATAACATGCAAACTTATAACAAGAATAAACAACATGAAACTCATTATCATATTTTATCTGTTAACATCATCCTGATCCATCACAATGATCCAACATTACATGTTATCACTTGGCCTCTTGCCAATCATCTAGATCCATCACAAGGATCATCACATTGCCATGGGATCTCATTCCCTCATCATATAGTGTCATTGCTTCTCAAGGCTTACATCATCACCATGGGAAAACAATCCCAATACTTTAACCAAACTCAGGTCCTCAGACTAAAACACATATATCATCTCATCATCAAGAGTAACCATTGAAGCTAGTTACTCAACATATATACCTCATAGCCCTTTACTTGGATATGCATCACTTGCATGGTTAGTACAGAAAGATCGTATTCTCAAACATAGGGAAATATTGATGATTATATACTTTGTCATCCATGCCTCAACCTGTAACCCTAGACATAGGTCATATCATTATGCAAAGCATCTGATATGCTTTATAATTTACTCAGCATCATACATATCATTTAAGATTATCATAAACACATGTGATGTCATATCAAATTACATAGATGAGTTCTACTATGACGATTACCATAAATCATATCAAGGGTCACTGTCATATACCAAACGTGATAGCAAGAACAAGAATTAGCATATCAGTTTTCCAAGTAAGGAACAAGACCCTCACTAGAAGCACCCACTACCCTCACCAAAGGTAGTATCAGGCAGGGCACTCTCCCCTATCGCCCAACACTACAACCTCATCATGGTTAAGCAAACCAGCCACATATCGGCCAAGCACACTAACCTCCTATCGGCCAAGCAACCAACAAGGGTGTTGACTATCAGCTCAAGATGTAACGGGCAACCCTAGGTGTCGTGCACCCAACCATATCGTGCAACCAGGGTCTATCGACCTCAAAACCCATCGTGCAGCTCAGCCCCAAAGGTGTGTGCGCAACGCTGTGTCGTGCAATGGGTGTCAGGCGGCAAGGTCTAAGGGCATCTCGTGTAACGGTGCATCGTACATCAGGTGTACCGTGCACATGGCTAAACATCTCAGGATGTCGTTCAACCAGCCTAGTTTAGGTCTATCGGCCAACACAAGGCAAGGACTGGTGTGACACCCGTCACAACATCACAAAACTAGCTAACAAACTCCACACCTCAAAACTCAACGACACCAAGCCATCACATAGGCTAAGTGTATCGGGCAGGGTTATTCATCAAGGTGTGATGCCCGACACCCGACACAGCCACAACAACACAACGTCCAAGGCTCTAGGTCAAGAGGGATATCGGGCAACACCAACCCCAAGGTCATATCGGCCAAGATGCAACCCGACATGGTCACCACCAACCTCAAGCACAAAGGGCACCAAAACCCTAATGGATCAAGAAGATGACTCACCTCTCAACTATCAAGAGAGAGGGGTCTTGCCAAGCTTCTTAACACTAATCGGGCAACACAAGGTACAACCACAACCAAGGTCCACAACTACAACATAGCTGACCTTTCAAGTCCAGGGTTAGAGGAGGGTGTTGGTCAAGACACTAGAACACAAGCTCACCTCTCAACTTAAACGAGAGAGGGGTATTGCCCATATTACTAGGACTCAATCTCACTCCTCTAGACCTAGGAGAGAAAGGGGTGTTTCTCACCATGAAACGCTAGAACTAGGTTCAACCAACAAGAAGCAACTAAGCAAGAAACTAAACTAGTAATATGCATAGCCTATATGATCATAAGCAACATAAAAGAAGGTAGTGTAGTTAGGGTTAGGAGTTATGTAACCCACCTTAAGCAAGCTCCAAGCTCCTAGCTCCAAGCACCACCAAGGAAGAAGAGCAAGGCACTCTAGGGTTCTACCACCACTAGAGGAAGAAGGATAATCCAAGAAGGATTGGCCACCAAGCTTGCAAAAGAAGAGGGTGTCATGCACCAAAGGAGAAGGAGACTAAGGAACTAAAGGGATCCTTAGCAAGGGAAAGGAAACACATATATAGAAGAGGATGGAGGAGAAACCAAGGTAGAACAAAGCAAGGTGTCTCCCACCTAGGGACACTTGTCCATGTGTAAAGCCACCACTCTAACATGCCCTAAACAAATGTCCAAGGCCATTGCCACTTGCAATCATCAAGCACCAAGTGTCCACTAGTGGTGACACAAACGAGGTCAAAGAGAGTCAAAGAGTCCATGGGCGACACACCTCCACAGCATGGTCGACACACCCACACCATGGCTGACACACACCCTGGGTGACACACCACAGGCCAACACACCACATGCCGACACAAGCACATGCCGACACACCTAGGCCGACACAGGGCACTCTTGCCCAACACAAGGTCCAAAGAAGCAAAGACAAGGCACCACAAAGCCCAACAAGCTCATCCAAGCCCAAAGGAACTCAAGCAATCAGCCTAAACCTTCCTCTCAACACTAGAGGAAGCAAAGAGAGGGAGGAACACCTCACAAGGTGGCAAACTTGCCCACAAACCCTAAACTTGGGTTAATTATGTGCCTTAATGTTGTTGTTGCTTAGTAAAAGAAGCAATATGCATGGACTTTTATGAGTCACATGAGTAAGTTGTTACCTAGTGAGAGGTGACAAGATATTCCTTGGCCTTGTGAGCCAGATGTGATGCTTGTGTAACAAGTATCATGAATGCCTTAGTCAGATGACCTGAAGGTGATAGTTACCTGAAAAAGGTATAATAATGCTCAATGATGAGTTAAGGGTTTGAATACCCCGAACCATATGATTATGGTGATGAGAAAGTGAAGTGATGATAATTCCCAGTATTGAAATGAGGGACTGAGTTCCCAGGGTCTTTGAAAGACTGATAAATATCTGATATAGTAGTACATGTCTCTTTATAGCATTGTTGTAATAAGTTATGTTTGAGAACTTGGCTGATGCTAAAAGAATATGAGAATGTACTTAATAAATCAAGTGAAATCTATTCATGTAGTGCTCTGACCATTGATCCATCATCGTCAGGAATAGGTGATGGTGAAACGGGTGCCCGCGGCAAAACCCAGAGCACATATTTTGAATATGTGGGGGTAAATGGGCGAAAATATCCTTACGTCCTCTTGAAGAGATTGTTGGAAGGTAAACAAGAAACCTCTCAATCCTTCATGAATATGTCGGGATGGATGTATCATGAATCTCCCAATGATACTTAATGTCGGATCGAGGAGATAAATAAGAAATCTCTCGATTGGCGATGAGAGTGCAGTTGACGCTGTAACTCTGTAGTGAAGGTGCCATAATACCCTGGCTAGCTAGTTAGCAGAGACATGAGATGTCTTGCATGTGATCTCGTACTGGCCGAGACAGATGAGGTCATAAGAATCCGGCTCTTTTGATGACCTATGTATGGTACCGAGGCAATTTTGTAATGGTCGGTTGGAGTATGAGCGGTATATCTCATCTCCTCAGAGCATAAGTGTTATTGTAAAATGTAATCAGCCGTATAGCATGTTTGCTTAAGGATTGAATACGGAGATTCATTGGCTGATGTTGCATTTCTTTGTGCATTCCTTAGTAGATAAATGTTAATTATGTTTCTTTAGATTCTCTGCAAAGTAGACAGATGAATTACTTATCTACCATGGGTAGATGCAATGACCTCCTTGAGAATGGAGATTATCTTATTCTGTTCTATGATGAATAATTCTGCCTGATAATGTAAAAGTAACCGCTACACAGTTTTAATTTGATAAACTACAATAACAATGTTTTTGGCAGAGAGTTATATCTCTCACTGGGGCAATTTTCAATTGTCTCACCCCCGTGGGAAACATTTTTAGGTATGCATGGAAGGCAGAGCAGAAACCCTAGAATAGGGAAAGAGCAGCAGCAACAGCAGGGACAACAATAAGATCTCAGGTGGAAATATTGTCTGTCTAGTCATATAGATAGTAGTCTTATGTGTCGTCTCTGTACTCACAGGTCCTCAGAGTTTTAAATGTATCAATCTGAGTTTTGGCTTAGTGCCTCGAAGTTTTTATACTGCCTGTGTATATTTGTTAACAGGGCAGTCGATGTTGTAATCCTTGAAAAGGAATGGTACAAGTTGTGTACTTGTGAACCAGGATGAATTTGGAATACTTTGGTTCATGGTTAAAGAGTTTTCCTGTGAATGGATCTCTTTGCAAATGGTTTTAAATTTTCAGTGATTTTCAGTAATCTGCTGCAAATAATTCGCTTCCGCATTAGTTAATCCTTTTTTCGCAAGACGGTCGTTACAATTAGTGGTATCAGAGCTCTAGGTTCGCCGAGTCTACAGAGACATAGGACTAAGTTGTTGAGTCTGTATTAGTGTCCTCCAGTATACCCTATAATGATTTCTGCTTGTGCAGAGAAAGGGTAAAGTTTTAAAATGACTGGAAAGCACAAAGAACACATTGCTAAGGGCAATGTTGTTGCACCAAGAAGAGGTGCAAGGGATCATGCAAGAATAGAATGAGTGCCTGAGAATCCCCATTAAGACCTGATCAGGATAGAAAATCCTATGATCATGCTCTTGTTGGGCAGATTGGGGCAATAGTAATGCATATAAGTGGACTGGATACTAGCCTTACAATCTAGGTTATCAGTCCTTAATACAGAGAGCTTGAGCTTTAAAAGAGTTCCTGAATGAATTAGTCATGTGGGAACAAGGGAAAATGTGGAAAAGATTAACTTATGGCAAGAAAGTGGACTCTGCCATGTGTTCAGACAGATAATAAATCTGTGATGGTAGTGCCCAAGAAGGGGCAATAAGATGAGAAGTAGGGAATGGTCTCTATAATTCTAGAGACATTTTCCTAATGGTTTTAAAAAGCCAAGTTTTTGGTACTAATAGTGCAATAAATGCCTAGTGTACCAGGGAAGTAGCCACTAAGTAAGTGCAAAGGTCTTAACCTTTCACTTGTAAGATTCCATGGCTTAGTTTTTGCATCAGTAGTAAGACTAATAAGACCATGATATGAGGAAAAGGTATGCTATTAATGTGTACATGTTGAGTACACTAAACCCTTTTTGTTATAAAAAGGAGGATTATTGATTTTGTTTTCCCTATCAGTTGCTATATAGGGAAGAAATGATGAGAACTAGAATTTGAATTCTGTTCAGTATTCTTTTAAATGCTCTATATTGATCTTACCTCTATGAAAGAGGAAGAGGTATAGAAGAGATTCCTGGATAAAATCTAAGGATGTTAAATCTTATGTTATGGTAATATGAAAAGAAAGGAATATGATAGAATGTAAGTGCATACTACTTGATCTCAGTACTTGTAAATACAACTATTGATGATAAAGTGAGTATGGAAACTCTTAGATTGATATCTTTTTGATTGCCCTGATCAAGCAATCATTCTGATACAATCTAATGAGTATCATGAAATTGGAAATATGATATGGATAAATGTATCATATCTTAAGAACAAGATAGAAGGATCTGATAGGAATTCAGATCAGTATGTGTATATGAGGAAGTAAAAGTATGACCCTCATATGATGAGAAAGAAAACAAGGGAGGTGATCCCTGTTCTATAAAGTTGTAAATATGATAAAAGAAAGATGAGAATATGATGTATATTCAACACATGTGACTGATACCAAGGTAAGAGATTCTGGTATCTGAGAATTATCAGATGATTTAGATTGGCTACCTGGAGTGGTCAACTATGAAATCTGTCTGATTATATAAAATGATATGAACATCATATGTTAGGGGTTTATGCTTTGCATAAACATAACAACTAAATATTTCTTTAAGATAAGATCTCAATTGACTCTATGAGAATATTGTGTGAAGGAACTTTGTGCTGATCAAAGTTCTATGATGTCTCCATAACAATGAGGTGTTATGAAGAGACATGATGATATGATGAAATGAATAATATATGTTCTTTTTTTATTTGGGATTTCAGGGACGAAATCCTTGTTAGGGGTTTATAATTTGTAACATCCCTGACCTGGGTTATGCTTTAACCCTAGGTGTTTTGATTAAGAAAGATGATTATATGCTTAAATCTTATCTTTTGAAAAGTGATTAGGTCTCAAGAGGAACCTATGTTTCAATTTTGGTCCTGTTTGAACAATGTTGAAGCAATGTTTGCTTATTTTGGACTAAAGTGCAAACTACCCAAGTTGAGGGGTTAACTTGCAAATTTCACATGATAAGATGTTCCTTTGATGTTGTGACATCATAAGAATGAATATAATGTAGTGGTATGGTTTTCCCAAGCCTGGACACCAAGATAGAGCTTGTTGGACAATGTTGTGCATTAAAACCTAGTTTTGGAGTAAAGTGCAATTTACCCAAAATATAGGGTTCAATATTCAAATTACCACTTCAACAAGGTCCCTAATGTTTCTTAGCATCATTTAGAGCAAAGAAAATGAGAGGGACTCCTCATTTGAATTAAGTTGTAGGAGAGAGAATCTTGACATTAAAATAATCAAGAATAATGCCTAATTGAAACCCTAATTCGATTTAGGGCAAAAATGAATAAAAATAATTGAAAGGCTTTCAACCAAAATGTTTTGGGTTGATTTTGAATAAGGATGGACGTTCCTTTAACAAGATAAGGAACAAAAATATCTTAAATAGGTGAAATTCCACTCACCTTTTTATAAAGAAAAGTAATATCCACTCACATGTGTGATATTATATTATAAGCATTAAGGTGCTTAATTTGCTTTTCTTTAAATTGAGGATAATGAAGGAGAATTAAAGGCAAGGAAGGTGCCTCATACCCAAGGTAGTTGAGGGGGAAGAGGCGGCCACTTTATTGGGATTAATTGGATTTTTATAAGGCATTTTCTCTCTCATCAATTTCCTTATAAAAGTGCCATTTCCAAGCCCAAACCAAGGCCTTTTCGGATTTCTTTCTTCCCCTTGCTTGCAAAACCGACCAAGGAGCTAGGGAGGAGCAGGGAGCACGTCCCCAACATGTTGCCAACTTTTACAATCAAAAGCTTGAGGACGAGCCTAGGGGGAGTTGCAAGAGCTTCATCCACCATTAATGGCGAGAGCTTGGAGCTTTGGAGATCAATTGGAGGCGGGTTTTATAACTCAAACCCTTAAACATTGCTATTGCATCAATTCTCTATGCTTTGTTGATTGATTTCTTCAATTTGATACACTCTTGTTGCTTTGCTGCAATTTCCATCAAGAACGGTTGTTGTTCTTGGTTGTTCGAAGGAAGGGGATGATGACATCATCCTAGATGCTTATCCAATGAAAATTACCAAGCCAAATGGTTTTGATAGCTATTACAAATCGTTTTAATTTGATTGGCTATGCGGTTTCAGCAAACCGTTTAAGGGCAAACGGTTTGAAACCGTTTGGGAGAAAACGGTTTCAAGACCGTTTGAGATGGTTGACCAAGCGTTGACCGTTTGGGAATCTTGTTCCTAATTATGTAGACTAATGACCCTCCAGATTTGAGGGGTTAACTCCAAAGGAATCGTGAGTTGAAGGCCAATCAATTAGGAAAATCAAATTGAATTAAATGCTGATTTTCAATCTGATTAACTGGACCTGTTTGGGAAAACGGTTTCAAAACCGTTTGATATGGTTGACCAAGCGTTGACCGTTTGCGATTCCTGTTACTAATGATGTTGGTTAATAACCCTCCAAATTTGAGGGGTTAACTCCAAAGGAATCGTGAATTGAAGCCTAATCAATTAGGGAAACCTAATTGGATTAAGTGCTGATTTTCAACCTGATTAACTTGACCTTTATGGGTAAACAGTTTCAAGACCGTTTGGTGGAGTTGACCAAGCGTTGACCATTTGATATTACTGTTCCTAATGATGTTGGTTAATGACCCTCCAAATTTTAGGGCTTAAATCCAAAAGAATCATGAGTTGACGACTAATCAATTAGGTAAACCCTAATTGAAAACAGTGCTAAAATTCCAATGAGTTAAGTTGAGATTTTGGGTTGATTAGCCCAAACGGTTTCAAGACCGTTTGGGGATCACCCCAAAACCGTTTGGAGGTCTGGGGTAAAGTATAGTTGACCAATTGAAGGTCCAAAGGTACTAATGATATTGCAATGTAGTGCTGATTTGTTGATCAACTCGATAGACCAATCCATGATGAATTTTCACTAGAGTCCAAAGGTTGGATGGGCAAACGGTCTCAAGACCATTTGGAGCTCATCCAAACGGTCTCAAGACCGTTTGGTGGTCACCCAAGACCGTTTGGAGGTCTAGGGTTGAGTATGGTTAGGTGTTAAAAGGTCTAAAGGTACCAAGTTGATATACAATTCAATGCTGATTTGGCGATCAATCCAATGAACCAAACCCTAATTGGATTGCTTAGATTTGAGTGATATGATGGGAAAACGGTCTCAAGACCATTTGGAGGTCATCCAAACGACCTCAAGACCGTTTGGGGTCAGGTCATACCCAATTTGGATGATGGTTCAATGGTTTCAAAGCAACTAGTCTTACATTGATTAGTGTTGTTGAATCATCGATTCCAAACCCTTATTCAATTGAATCAAACCCTAATTGATGATCAATTGAGGGTCAATTGAGAGTCAAATAAGTTGAAGGTTGACCTATTAAACTCAATTGAAGTATTAGGGTAGGTCCAATTGATGACTGGTTCCATGAATTCAATGATTGAAGGAATCAACATTGAAAACCCTAATTCAATTGGATACCCTATGTAATGGAGGTCCAATGTGATTGAATCTTTTGAGAATCAAGATGATGAATGATCCATTGATCCAATGTTGATTAGTAATGATAATAAAAGAAGGTACAAAGGTTGAAACCCGAATAGTACCTAAGGGATTAGTGCCAATTAAGGGATGAATTCCTAATTGCTTATAGGGTCAATGACTTGATACACTATGTTAATCATAGTTGTATGTACTCAACTGAAGGGTGATATGACCTATTCAAGTTGAGAAGTTGATAGCATGAATTCATACATGAATATGATTCCTGTGGTGGTTAAGAGTTATGATCCTTAAGTAAAGAGATCATGAAACCCTAAACATGAACATAAACCCTAATTGACAGGGTTATTGAACTCAAACCCTAGTTGAGGGTGTATCCATATGAAACCCTAGTTGAGGGTGTATTCATGTGAAACCCTAGTTCAGCGTGTATCCATGTGAAACCCTAACTGAGGGTGTATCCATGTGAAACCCTAGTTGAGGGTGTATCCATGTGAAACCCTGATTGATGGTGATTTCATGAGAAACCCTAATTGGGAATGATTAGCAAACCTTGAATATGGGAAACGTGATATGAAACCCTAATGAAGGGTGATGCTATATGTAATCCCTATTCTAAAGAAGGGAGATGGTATGTGAAACCCTAATCCCTAATGAAAGAATAGAATTCATACTTGAATATGATTCATAAGGGGAACTTCTGTAGTACTACCGTGGTAGCTTCACTTTGCACGACCGTGTAAGGTAGCACGGCCGTGGTGGCTTCCCTTTGCACGACCGTTCTTGGTTGCACGACCGTGGTGCTCTATGCTTGATTTAGAGGTGATTTGAAAGTGACCTCATATGATCGTATACCTTGATATGATTATAAGTCCAATATAATTGGATGAAGGATACATAAGATATGTGATGAGAAACCCTAGTTGAGGGTGTATAACTGTGATTGTTTATAAGCAACTTTATAATAAAGTCATGCCTTAAACTAAGATAAGTCCATATCATGTGAGATAGTTGTACAATTCTAATGTGTGGCCTTTGCATTATATGCTAAAGGTAAGAGATTAGTGATGGAATGTATTAAGAGGGAAATACCTTAATACAAGATAAGATGGATAACTCAACAGAGTTTGAAATGATGAGAAAGTGATACATCAAGATATGATAGTTATCACATTCATCATTTCAGGGTTTATATGCCTTGATGTACTTCAAATCCAATATAATTGGGTAAGAAACATATGAAGTGTGTTATGCAACTATTACAATGAAATGTAATGAGTTGTTACACCTTGATGAGTGTTAATTAATGTACCTTGAGAATGGGGTTAAGCCCAAATGATGTGTATGATATAATCATAACATGATAAGGATGAGAAATGAACTCATACCTTGAATTGATGATCATTAATGCTATATGATGAAAGTAGTGTTCTAGAATAATCAAATATGATATCCTTGAATTCCCCAGAGGTATGGAATAATGTATTAAGGGTTGGACAAATAATGAGATCATGAACTCTTTATTAATGAGAAATGGGGAACCCTAACCCTAATTTGGGTAAAGGGAATGAAAAGCCCTATTTGATAGTAAACCCTAATTCTTGGTAGAGGAATAATGGTGTTACTATCACATCACATGATCTGATGAATATCTTGTATGACTGTTATCATGCCTAATAACCATACAGATATTATGAGATGATGTATATAGCTAGTGTGAGCTGTGACATTTATATAATAAATGTTGATTGGCATTATGTGCCTTAATGTTGTTGTTGCTTAGTAAAAGAAGCAATATGCATGGACTTTTATGAGTCACATGAGTAAGTTGTTACCTAGTGAGAGGTGACAAAATATTCCTTGGCCTTGTGAGCTAGATGTGATGCTTGTGTAACAAGTATCATGAATGCCTTGGTCAGATGACCTGAAGGTGATAGTTACCTGAAAAAGGTGTAATAATGCTCAATGATGAGTTAAGGGTTTGAATACCCAGAACCATATGATTATGGTGATGAGAAAGTGAAGGGATGATAATTCCTAATATTGAAATGAGGGACTGAGTTCCCAGGGTCTTTGAAAGACTGATAAATATCTGATAAAAGTAGTACATGTCTCTTTATAGCATTGTTGTAATAAGTTATGTTTGAGAACTTGGCTGATGCTAAAAGAATATGAGAATGTACTTAATAAATCAAGTGAAATCTATTCATGTAGTGCTCTGACCATAGATCCATCATCGTCAGGAATAGGTGATGGTGAAATGGGTGCCCGCGGCAAAACCCGAAGCACATATTTTGAATATGTGGGGGTAAATGGGCGAAAATATCCTTACGTCCTCTTGAAGAGATTGTTGGAAGGTAAACAAGAAACCTCTCAATCCTTCATGAATATGTCGGGATGGATGTATCATGAATCTCCCAATGATACTTAATGTCGGATCGAGGAGATAAACAAGAAATCTCTCGATTGGCGATGAGAGTGCAGTTGACGCTGTAACTCTGTAGCAAAGGTGCCAGAATACCCTGGCTAGCTAGTTAGCAGAGACACGAGATGTCCTGCATGTGGTCTCGTACTGACTGAGACAGATGAGGTCATAAGAATCCGGCTCTTTTGATGACCTATGTATGGTACCGAGGCGATTTCGTAATGGTCGGTTGGAGTATGAGCGGTATATCTCATCTCCTCAGAGCATAAGTGTGATTGTAAAATGTAATCAACTGTATAGCATGTTTTCTTAAGGATTGAATACGGAGATTCATTGGCTGATGTTGCATTTCTTTGTGCATTCCTTAATAGATAAATGTTAATTATGTTTCTTTATATTCTCTGCAAAGTAGACAGATGAATTACTTATCTACCATGGGTAGATGCAATGACCTCCTTGAGAATGGAGATTATCTTATTATGTTCTATGATGAATAATTCTGCCTGATAATGTAAAAGTAACCCCTACTCGGTTTTAATTTGATAAACTACAATAACAATGTTTTTGGCAGAGAGTTATATCTCTCACTGGGGCAATTTTCAATTGTCTCACCCCCGTGGGAAACATTTAGGTATGCATGGAAGGCAGAGCAGAAACCCTAGAACAGGGAAAGAGCAGCAGCAACAGCAGGGACAACAATAAGATCTCAGGTGGAAATATTGTCTGTCTAGTCATATAGATAGTAGTCTTATGTGTCATCTCTGTACTCTCAGGTCCTCGGAGTTTTAAATGTATCAATCTGAGTTTTGGCTTAGTGCCTCGAAGTTTTTATACTGCCTGTGTATATTTGTTAACAGGGCAGTCAATGTTGTAATCCTTGAAAAGGAATGGTACAAGTTGTGTACTTGTGAACCAGGATGAATTTGGAATACTTTGGTTCATGGTTAAAGAGTTTTCCTATGAATGGATCTTTTTGCAAAAAGTTTTAAATTTTCAGTGATTTTCAGTAATCCGCTACAAATAATTCGCTTCCGCATTAGTTAATCCTGTTTTCGCGAGACGGTCGTTACAAACACAAAGGAGATCTGCACTTCCTTCCATATAAGGCCTCATAAGGAGCCATGTCAATGCTCCGCTGATAACTATTATTGTAAGCAAACTCTATCAAACTGAGATGTATGTCCCAATTGCCTAAAAACTACAAAACACAAGCTCGAAGGAGATCCTCCAGAATCTGAATAGTCCTCTCAAACTGTCCATCTGTCTGTCGTTGGAAGGCGATACTGAACCTCAACTGTGTTCCCAATGCCTTGTGCAACTGTTCCCAGAAATGACTCATGAACTGAGGACCTCTGTCAGAAACTATCGTCGCTGGCACGTCGTGAAAACTTACTATCTCATCCACATATACTCGAGCGAGCTTCTCGGCTATATACATTGTCTTTACTGCTATGAAATGGGCAGACTTCGTTAATCTGTCCACTATTACCCAAATGGAATCATGATTCCTAGTTATCCTGGGTAGACCAACTACAAAATCCATGGTTATATGAACCCATTCCCACTGCGGTATCGGCAGGGGCTGTAACGTACATGCCGGATTCTGATGCTTAGCCTTGACTTGCTGACATACCGCACACCTAGCCACGAACTCGAATACATCTTTCTTCAAACCGGGCCACCAATACAAGTCCTTCAGACTATGATACGTCTTGGTGACTCTTGGATGCATAGCATACATCAATGTGTGTGCTTCCTCAAGCACTAACTTCCTTAGATCATCAGCATCGGGGACCACCATCCTATCATGATAGCAAACTAGTCCATCCTCGAACTCATGGAACCCATAACACTTTTTGCTGCCGAACTCTGATCTGGTCAACTGTAGTGTATCATCTGTTTTTTGTGCATCTTTGATCTGTTGTCTCAGCATAGGCTTGACTTGCATCTGTGCTAAAAGTCAAGCTAACAAGGAAACTTCCATCTGCACATTCATCTGCCGCAAGGAAACAAGCATATCTCGTCTATGGAATACCAGGGAACTCAATTGTGCCTTCTTCGAAGGAAAAGAACAAGACTTTCGGCTAAGCGCATCAGCTACCACATTCGCCTTACCAGGATGATACTCGATGGTGCAGTCGTAATCATTGATTAACTCCATCCATCGACACTATCCCATGTTTAACTCATGCTGCGAAAAGATGTACTTCAGATTCTTATGATCTGTAAAGATCTGACACACTTCCCCGTAAAGATAGTGTCTCCAAATCTTTAACGCATGAATCACCACTGCCAACTCCAAATCATGAGTCGGGTAGTTCTCCTCGTGTTTCTTAAGCTGTCGTGAAGCAAAAGAACCCACATGATCTTCCTGCATCAGCACACAACCTAAACCTTTCTTAGAAGCATCGCAAACCCTTTCCCGGCTCTGGCAGGATTAACACTGGAGCACTGGTCAGCTTCTCCTTCAAACTTTGGAAAGCTTGCTGACAACGATCATCCCAGATAAAAGGTACATCCTTCCTAGTTAACTTCTTCATCGGCAATGCGATCGTACTGAAGTCCTTGATAAACCTCCAGTAGTATTCTGCTAAACCCAAGAAACTATGAACTTCTGTCGGCGTCTTCATCTGTTCCCACTCTGCAACGGACTCCACCTTCTTCGGGTCCACTTTGACTCCTTCAGCAGATATCACATGACCTAAGAAAGTAACTTCTTCCAACTAGAACTCACACTTACTGAACTTGGCATACAACTGATGTTGGCGAAGAAGAGTCAATGCTAGTCAAAGATGTCGCTCATGCTCTTGCCTGTCCCAACTATAGATTAGGATGTCATCTATAAAGACTACAACAAACTGATCTAGAAATGGATAGTACACTCTGTTCATCAAATCCATGAAAGCAGCAGGCGCATTGGTTAGCCCAAACGGCATAACCAAAAACTTGAAGTGACCATACCTTGTCCTAAAGGCTGACTTTGGTATGTCATCCACCTTAATCCTCAACCGATGATATCTAGACTGTAGATCAATCTTTGAAAACACTGTAGCAACACGCAACTGATTGAACAGATCATCTATCCTCGGTAACGGGTACTTATTCTTGATTGTGACCTTGTTCAACTGTCGGTAATCTATACATAACCGCATCGAACAGTCCTTCTTCTTCACGAACAACACTAGAGTGCCCCAAGGCGACGAACTCAGTCGGATAAAACCTTTCTCTAACAACTCTTGTAACTGCTTCATAAGCTCTGTCATCTCTACTAGAGCTATCCTATATGGTGTCTATGCAACTGGCTATGTTCTTGGAACCAGATTGATCTCAAAATCAATCTCTCATGGTGGAGGAACACCAGGGAACTCATCAGGAAACACATCGGCAAACTCTCAGACAATCGTCACCTCTTCAAGGCTAGGACCTTTTGCCTTGGTATCCACAACAGTATCCACAACGTGAGCTAAGAATGCCTCACATCCTTGTCGTAACAACTTCTCTACCACCATAGCTGATACTAGACACGTTGGAAGAATCTTCCTATCTCCTTGGAAGATCCACTTCTCTCCACCATCATCAAACACAACTTGCTTGGAACCACAGTCAAAAACAACCTTATACTTCTCTAAGGTCTCCATCCCAAGGATAACATTAAAACCATGCATATCAAGTGGTATAAGATCCACTTGTATGATGTGTCCCGAAAAAGATAAGACACAAGATGGACACTCTTCTCGAAGCATCAAGGAACCATCAAGAGGGGTTTCTAACAACAAGCTATCTCTCTTACAACTAATAGGTAAACGACAGTTTTCAAGCATACTATAGGCAATAAAAGTGTGTGTAGCACCCGGGTCAACCAGAACAGATATAAAGCAAGAAGAAGATATATCACAATGAAATAACTCCATATGACCTGTCACCACTCATGGGTTGACTATCGACTCCAGCTGACTCATAGCATAGAATCGAGCCGTTGGTTGCTGTCCACGTCCTCTGCTTCCTTGAGAAGACGATCCCGCTTGCGATGCTTGACCACGTCCTCACCCTCTGCTACCATTGGGCTATTGTCTATCTGACCCTTGTTGATTCTGCCTCAACGTTTGCGTCACTTCAACATCTCTGTTTGGGCAATTTAGCTTGAAATGCCCAATTTGACCACACAGATGGCATACCCTATCTTCAAATCATGATCTAGATGGCCCTGACACTGCCACAGAAGCTATACTATGTGCCTTTGATGGTGAAGAAACATAACCTCTTCCCTTACTCGGGGACCACTGCGATGGTGCACTGGAACCTCTCATTACTGACGGTGCTAAAAACCTAGGCTTCTTGAAGCCACCAAACCTCTGCCCCTGGAACTGAGCAGACCTCTTCTTAGACATAGATTCTCTTTTCTCCCTTACCGACCATTCAATCCTCTGGACAGATTCCACAAACGTAGCAAACCGCTCTCAGTTCTCCAATGCAGAGGCAGGTGTTGTTAGCTCAGCACTCAAACCTTTCTCAAAGCGTCTGATCCGCTCTTCATCTATCACTGCCATGTGAGGACAAAACCTCAACAAGTCCATGAACTTGGCTTCATACTCAGTGATGTTCATCGTTCCTTGGCGTAGGCGCTCAAACAGACTGATCTTGTCATCTAGATATGTCTTCGAAAAGTATCTGCTGACGAACTCACGCTGGAAAACCTCCCAACGGATCACTTCACCATGACGCTTCTCCTCCTCGATGGTCCACCAGTGACCAGCACTACCCTTCAGAAGGAAGGCAACATGCTTAACTTTGTCTGCTTTGGGGATGTCGAGGATCCGGAAAGCCTTCTCAAGACTTGTCAGCCACAGATCTACATCAGCTGGATCAGCCGTTCCAGCATAATCCGAAGCTCCGACTCGGCGAATCTGCTCAAAGGTCTTCCCAATACCCAATGTTTCACCATGGGGAGCCTGTGCTCTTGGAGGAGGCACTGGCAATCTTCCTACCATGATATTCATCGTAGCCATCATCTGCCCAATAATCTGTTGGTAGGTAGGGTTTTCAAGAATGGCTGGGTCAGGTTGGGGGACCTCAGGCACCCGATCTTCATGTGTCTGCCATATAGCTCCATCAACTGATGCAACATCGTTGTTCTCGGCAGCATGTTCTTCATGGTTTCTAGACATCTTGGCTTTTCTTTCGCTGAGGGAAGAAGATGATTGTAAGAAAATCTAGAAAACTCACAAGAACAAACATAACTTAGTCCTAAATCCCTGTAAACTGAACAAACCTAGAGCTCTGATACCAAACTTGTGGCAACACATCTCACTATCACATAGACATCGAGGTGTTATGTGAAAATATGCGGAAAACACCATAAACCACAAATTACCAAAAACACGGGTTAATTAAAACCAATTGCAGAAAGCAGGGAAACTAAAAACTATTACATTTCGGTCCTCATCCTGCAAGGAAACAAGTTATATAAACATTTAGAAGTCTCGATACGTGTCCACAGCTTAGGAGATCAGCTGTCTAGCCATCACATGAGTTCATCACCTGTTATATGTACATAACGGCCCACATCCGGCCAACAACAGGATATACAAAAAATCAATGACTATACATCATGAAACAACATCAAAACACCTCCAAGGACCTGAGAGTACAGGTATGACTCTAAGACTCTACTATAAAATGACCAAAACAGCAGCATGTCCATCGCTTGCCTTCGACTGCTCGTCTTGCTGCTCAACCGCAACTCCACGACCACCACCACGTCTAGCTCGAACAACTAAAAAGGGTGTAAACCAGTGGGGTGAGACACACAGTCCCAGCGAGAAACATAACTCCCTGCTGAAACTATAAAACCAAAGAAAGATGAAAGTAGAATCAGCAGATAACTGATAAAAGATGTAACAAGGGCAATTTATATAGCAAAGTTGTTCATACCATCAAGCTTACCAGATGTACGGAAGGCATAATACCAAATATCTCTTTATGGAACATGATTTACAAGATAAGGTTCATAAGTTCTTACCACATATCATGAGGAATGTATGAGTAACTACAAGGTGTAGCAAGATTAACTACATAAGCAAGGCCTCAATCAATGTTCTGTATTTTTGCCTTAAGCAGTAAATACTATTGGGCTGGAGTACGTATTATTATGCCCTGAGGAAGTGAGCCGTACCGCTCAAATCCAACCGACGGCTGCAAAACCCAGAGCCGGTGCCATACAAGGTCAATGGAAGAGCCAGACTCCACGACCTCCCACCTCGTGGTCAGTGCACGAGTACAACACAAGCAGGACCACATTCTCATGCTTAAGTGGCCTCAGCCACAAGGTCAGGCTACCCTCTGCCTAGCCTGCCTTGGTACAGGTATCGGCGCTAGAGAAACTGAGCCACGGGCTTGTTCACCATGCTCTGAGCCATGAACGCATTCATGCTCCCATATCACATATCCTGAGCCATGGGCCTGTTCACCATGCTCTTCACATATTGAGCTATGGGCCTGAATCCACACTCTGGAGTCTACAACCGAAGTTGCACTCTTACCTCCTCACTTTAGGCTAGGAGAAACCTCACATACTCAATAATATGTGCTCCGGGTTAACCCGTAGGAGGACCCGTTTCACCATCACCAGCTCCTGACGATTATGGATCTATGGCCAGGGCAAACTACATGATATGTTCCATTGTTATTAGTTAGTATATTTTAAGTGGATTGTAAGATTAAACCAAGTTGTATAACATGAAAACTTATAACAAGAATAAACAACATGAAACTCATTATCATACTTTATCTATTAACATCATCCCGATCCATCACAAGGATCCAACATTACATGTTATCACTTGGCCTCTTACCAATCATCTAGATCCATCACAAGGATCATCACATTGCCATGGGATCTCAATCCCTCATCATATAGTGTCATTTCTTCTCAAGGCTTACATCATCACCATGGGATAACAATCCCAGTACTTTAGCCAAACTCAGGTCCTCAGACCAAAACACATATATCATCCCATCATCAAGAGTAACCATTGAAGAAATGTTACTCAACATATATACCTCATAGCCCTTTACCTGGCTATGCATCACCTGCATGGTTAGTACAGAAAGATTGTATTCTCAAACATAGGGCAATATTGATGATTATATACTTTGTCATCCATGCCTCAACTTGTGACCCAAGACATATGTCATATCATTATGCAAAGCATCTAATATGCTTTATCATTTACTCAGCATCATACATATCATTTAAGATGATCATAAACACATGTGATGTCATATCAAATTACATAGATGAGTTCTACTATGACGATTACCATCAAGCATATCAAGGGTCACTACCATATACCAAACGTGATAGCAAGAACAAGAATTAGCATATCGATTTTCCATATAAGGAACAAGCCTCACTAGAAGCGCCTACTACCCTCACCAAAGGTAGTATCAGACAAGGCACTCTCCCCTATCGCCCAACACTACAACCTCATCGCGGTTAAGCAAACCAGCCACATATCGGCCAAGCACACTAACCTCCTATCGGCCAAGCAACGAACAAGGGTGTCGACTATCAGCTCAAGATGTAACGGGCAACCCTAGGTGTCGTGCACCCAACCATATCGTGCAACCAGGGTCTATCGGCCTCAAAACCTATCGTGCAGCTTAGCCCCAAAGGCGTGTGCGCAACGTTGTGTCATGCAATGGGTGTCGGGCGACAAGGTCTAAGGGCATCTCGTATAATAGTGCGTCGTACATCAGGTGTACCGTGCACAAGGCTAAACATCTCAGGATGTCATTCAACCAGCCTAGTTTAGGTCTATCGGCCAACACAAGGCAAGGACTGGTGTGACGCCCGTCACAACATCACCGAACTAGCTAACAAACTCCACACCTCAAAACACAACGACACCAAGCCATCACATAGGCTAAGTGTATCAGGTAGGGTTATTCATCAAGGTGTGATGCCCGACACACACAAGGCAAGAACCTGGTGCAACGCCCGACACAGCCACAACAACATAACATCCAAGGCTCTAGGTCAAGAGGGATATCGGGCAATACCAACCCCAAGGCCATATCGGCCAAGATGCAACCTGACAGGGTCACCATCAACCTCAAGCACAAGGGCACCAAAACCCTAATGGATCAAGAAGATGAATCACCTCTCAACTATCAAGAGAGAGGGGTCTTGCCAAGCTTCTTAACACCAATAAGGCAACACAAGTTACAACCACAACCAAGGTCCACAACTACCACATAGCTCACCTTTCAAGTCCAAGGTGAGAGGAGGGTGTTGCTCAACCCACTAGAACACAAGCTCACCTCTCAACTTAAACAAGAGAGGGGTATTGCCCATATTACTAGGACTCAAGATCACTACTCTAGACCTAGGAGAGAAAGGGGTGTTGCTCACCATGAAAACCTAGAACTAGGTTCGGCCAACAAGAAGCAACTAAGCAAGAAACCAAACTAGCAATATGCATAGCTGAAATGATCATAAGCAACATAAAATAAGGTAGTGTAGTTAGGGTTAGGAGTTATGTAACCCGCTGTAAGCAAGCTCCAAGCTCCTAGCTCCAAGCACCACCAAGGAAGAAGAGCAAGGCACTCTAGGGTTCGACCACAACTAGAGGAAGAAGGAGAATCCAAGAAGGATCGGCCACCAAGCTTGCAAAAGAAGAGGGTGTCATACACCAAAGGAGAAGGAGACTAAGGAACTAAAGGGATCCTTAGCAAGGGAAAGGAAACACATATATAGAAGAGGATGGAGGAGAAACCAAGGTAGAACAAAGCAAGGTGTCACCCACCTAGGGACACTTGTCCATGTGTAAAGACACCACTCTAACATGCCCTAAACAGATGTCCAAGGCCATTGCCACATGCAAGCATCAAGCACCAAGTGTCCAATAGTGGTGACAAAAACGAGGTCAAAGAGAGTCAAAGAGTCCATGGGCGACACACCTCCAAACCATGGCCGACACACCCACACCTTGGCCGACACAGACCCTGGGCGACACACCACAGGCCGACACACCTAGGCCGACACAGGGCACTCTTACCCAACACAAGGTCCAGAGAAGCAAAGACAAGGCACCACAAAGCCCAACAAGCTCATCCAAGCCCAAAGGAACTCAAGCAACGAGCCCAAACCTTCCTCTCAACACTAGAGGAAGTAAGGGGATGGACGAACACCTCACAAGGTGGCAAACTTGCCCACAAACCCTAAACTTGGGTTGATTGCAAGTAGCACCTCCAACTCTCAACAAAGCACCAACAAACCCTAATCACTACCAAAGGTGATTAGCAAGCAACTAAGCATCAAGGTTAAGCAAAGAAAACAAGATAAGCCCTAAATGGAGGTCAGGGTCCTTACAGTTTATTACTATGTTGTCTTTACCTTATTTTAGACTAAAATGTCAAGGCATGAACAAAAATATATCTTACTTGGATATGAATTATTTCTCTATAAAATAAAGCATTAATGATAATAAACCATGAAAGATACCATTGAAGGTGTACTTAATATTACGACTATTCTTAACCCTAAGATTACTAGAAAGGTAAGGTTAGAGTTGTAACAACATGCCACACACATGTAACCAAATCTCCCTTTAGGGAGAGAAATCAATCTCCAAAGAAAATACCCCACAAAAAGAGCAGGACATGAGGATTAATGCTAGAACGTCAATAGTTTGGATCAATACTCCCTAGAGGACACAGTGGTGCACCAAAGATTTCCTAATTATACTTTGATGACTAGGGGCCTTGACGTGTCTACAGAGACTAGAGGATGATTTTCATCAATAAAGGAAAATGTGCTTGTTTTTGTTTTTTGTAGCAAGATGGTGTATTGTTGATCAGCCATGTTGTTTCTCAAGACTTTGGATTGGGATACAAAAAAATCATTGAAGATACAACAATATCATGTCTAGTTATTTGCAAAATAGTGTAATCCAAGATATAATAAAAATCCTTTTTGTTGTTATGAGCAATGATGTTTTATGGCTATGATGGATCAATGTCAAGGGTTTTATTTGGTTAAGTTTTTATAATTCCTATGCACGATCTCCCGCACAACCCTATAATGATATTAGAGATGTTAATATGACTTTTTAGTTGATTCTGTTTATTGGACCACCTTTTAACATTGAAAAAGTGGTGTGTATCTACAAAAATCAGCCACTATCATACATGATATGATATATATTGTATTAAGTAATGTGAATCATTTGGAATGAATTATTTGGGTGTATGTGGATATGGAAATTAGGTATTTTTCTAAATTATATATGGTCTTAAATGTATACTTTTTGTTTGCGATGCTTCTCCAAAATTTGTAACATGTATATGGCTTGTGTGTCTTGTCTTCGTTTCAACATTCTCCATGTAAATTATATTGAATGCCATCATAAGTTGATGTTGAAGAAGAGGATGACCTAACCATAAGCAAACATCAATAAGGAGGGTTCTTGAAACATTTGTGATGAAGACAAAGCAACAATGTCATCATCATCCCAAGAATTGTTCAAATAGGAAAACCAACTGATTGACTGGCTTGTCATTCAATTAGTTGGACTAGCTGTAAGACTGCATTAGGGTTTGAGTTAGATGTAATATGGATTTTTGCTTATATAGGGAAATATGACATCATAATAGGTAGCAGAAATAAAAAATTTACTGACATATTCCCAATTAAACTAGAAAATTGTGTCTATAACTATATAATGGAAAGGATGGTTTTGAAGATATACTTGGTCTGGATCAAGTCCAATGACATCTCCTTGTTGTTCTAGTCATGCGACTGTCTTCTAGTTGAACTAGGACTCATTTGTTACACCTCCTGGTCTTCACCATAGACAACAGGCTGATGTTGTCCTCCTAGCAATAGACAATGGCCTCCACGCCTCTATGGAAGTCCACATGGGCCACATAGAACTCCTGTTGTCCTATGAAAATGGAGAGGAAGGAGTTTCTCCTCCCACTGGTGTACTAGTCACCAACTTGCTCTCCTAAAATTGTTCTCCCTTGCTATCCCTCCCTTTATCGGGTAGGACTTGCTCGAGTTCTCTCGATTACTATAACCAAAAAAGATAAACAATTGTTAGAGAAAATTAATGTGTCTGAGAAGCCCCTAGTACCCCTTTATTTATAGGAGAGGTTAGGGTCAAGGTTTCCAGTCTGTGTGCAAGCGAAATGGACTAGAATCTGAAAATTCATAACCTACAAACGGCATACCAGTCGGTAGGCACGCGATCTAATCGGTTTTCCTAGTAAACCAGATGTTTCACATGTTTCCCAATCCCATATGAATTGGCAATCCTATTCCAATTAATGCATGCTATGACATCAACACTAATCCTTGATGCAATCAAATTACACCACAAATTCGGTGTCTCACAAATTGAGCTAGTTGCCTCACAACCCCAATCGATCAGTTCATAAGGTGAACGGTCGGTCGGTGCCCCAGTTTGTGTAGAACTCAACCAATACAATATCTAATCAACCTAACACTCCAAAAGTCATTTCATCACAAGATTCTATTGGTTAGGAGTCCATCTAGTTGACTTGTTTCTTGAATTGAATTCCTAAACACTTTAGGAATCAATCCAATTATCATTCATGATCAAAACTCCACTTCTAGGTTAGTTCCTATGTGTATGACCCTATAAGTCCCATATTACGTTGGTAGTGAATGTCCATAACTAGTATGATGTCACAAGCAATGAGTGATGCCAAGTCACACATAAATGCTACCCAAGTAAATGGAAAGTTGGAGAACAACTGTAACATCCCAGGATTTGAGGCCTCAGATATAATGATCTTATAAGGAATGATTAGACACCCATATCACCAAGGTGCACCTCATTTTTCGGGATCCCATCACTAAAGAACTCCATAGTTAAGTGTGCTCAACTTGGAGTAGTACGGGGATGGGTAACCTGTCAGGAAGCTGATCCTGGCATGTGCGTGTGTCACACCCTGATCTCACACTAACCATTAATCACGAGATTAGGGCGCGACGGAGGGATTATCACATAAACAAATCGCTGAAAACTTTTTCTTTTTAAAACCTCATAATGATATCCGGATTATTGCTGTAAACTAAAACACAATAAACTATTGCGGAATCATTTCAATTAACCTGGCTAAAGAACATAAACAAAGTTTACAACATGTAACATTGTTTAACAGAAAGTAAACATAACAGTTAATTTACATCTTTATACACATTCTCTCTCACCCACACCTTGTCCCAAGGACCGAGGGGAAAGGACTAAGAGACCTCTAACTAAACTAACTACAAACCTTATATAGACTAGGCGTTAGGATGAAACGACCCTTCCGATTCCTGATGCTGATGCTGACCTGAAAATGTTTTGAGTAGAGGTATGAGCCTACTCGCTTAGTGAATAACATCTCACTTAGCTATCACTAATCAACTCGTCAGGTTTATAAACTGAAATTAAACATATATATAGTTCAAACAGGACAGTTCTATTGACATAGCAGATATACAGATAATAATCACATTTCTATGCATCAACAGGTATTTCAGGTAAATGAACAGATATATAAATTTACTGTGATCCTATATGATTACTTATTTATTTTTATTATTATGCCCTAAATATATGCAGTGTACTCTGCATACAAAGATTCGTAGCAAGTTCATGCCACGATCCCACCGTACAAGACTTAGCGACACACCCGGGAAATGCTAAGTCTGACTGCTGTCCTGGTCTGCGTCAGGACTCTCAGGCTCACACGGCCTCACTGCACTCTCAAAAGAGTGTACTCTAGACTCCTCCTCTAACCTGAGCACACAGGCGGAGAGTCTGGGTTACCACCGTGACACACGCACGTATTATTGTTGAATAACCCCTATATATTCCAGTGCCACCGTGACACACGCACGGATTATTGTTGAACACTGCCTTTCTGCCCTCGTGCCACCGTGACACACGCACGGATTATTGTTAAACACGAGTCACCGACCATCTAGACACACGCTAGGTAGGTCTTTTCACCCCAAGGTGCAGACCTCACGAGGGGTTCTATGGTGTTAGGGCACCTATGTCTATTAATTAGTTAACAGATATACAGTTTAACAGAAATATCACATTACGACTGTAAAACATGGAATTTCCTCTTTTTCATCATTCATATCATGCATTTCAAGTTCCAATGAACTTAACATACTTTAATGTACATACTACACTGTTTAAGAGTCATATCAACTGATACTGAAGCAATTAAGCATTTAAAATGAGTTTAATAATGATTTCTAAATGAACTGCCACTCACCAACTTCGGTGTGTTTGTATACACCGAAAAACGTCCACAACCACGCCTAATTCTTACCTTTACAGCAGCGTGCACGCCGTGCACCTAGGCTGCATGACGTGCACCTAGGCTGCACGCCGTGCACCTTCAGTGCACTTCTGTTCTACTTTTCTGCAACTTTGCCCACCGTGCAAACTGATTTGCAAACTGTGCACCTGGGTAGAAACTCGTTCCGCTATCTGTAACTTTGCATGCCGTGCAAACTGACTTTGCACGCCGTGCAACCTGCGCAGAAACGGGAATCCCCTATATCAGCTTTCTATAACGTTGCACGCCGTGCAACCTGCGCAGAAACGGGAATCCCCTATATCAGCTTTCTGTAACGTTGCACGCCGTGCAAACGGATTTGCACGCCGTGCAACCTACGCAGAGACGGAAATTCCAGAAATAAAAGAGGAGATTGGGGTTGATTCGGTGGACGATTCTTACCCGAATCACTCCTATAGCTTCGGAATGACCTAGCAAGCAGTTGGCAAGAAGAAAGAACGAAGGGGAAGCACCGTTAGCTCCCTAGACCATCTCCATGGTCGGCTTCTTCACGGCTGCAGGAGGAAGAAGAAGGTGAAGAAGAAGAAGATGATGCGGCTGGTTGATTTGGCTGGAGAAGATGAAGAAATCGAAGAAGAATGGAGAAGGAGGGGCTTGGTTGCCTAGCTTCTCCTCTAGCTCGCTCTCTCCCTCTCCCCTTCTCTGTTTTTCCCAGGCGGCAACCGAAGGAATGACATATCGTTCATTTCAAAGTCGGCTAACAGAGTTAAAAAGGAAAAACTGAAGGAAAGGATAAGGAAGGGCGCCCAGGGGGCCGGATGCAAATTGCCCAAAAACTTTCCAAAATTGCACATAGGTCCCTGCACACAAAAAGGCTTATATCTTTTTACTCGTAGGTCGGTTTTGCGTGATTTTTCTGGCTACGGATCAAGCACAACCTTGTCCTAAACCTCAGGACAAGAGAACAAGCTAATGATACATTAACACTAGCCCAAAGCTCAAAACGCTATTAACAAAAAGCAAGTACTCATCTCAACATAACTAGTTCAATTATGCACTAACCAAGGTACTTACTGGTAAAACGAAACGTGGGTCATAACAATCTCCCTCCCTTATAAGAATTTCGTCCCGAAATTCCTAAAAGAGAAAAGGAAACTTGTTATGCATTTCTGATTCAAGCTCCCACGTAGCTTCCTCTATATTGTTATTCCTCCACAAAACCTTCACTAAAGATAACTCACGGTTCTTAAGCTTCTTGATTCGGTGATCAATTATCTGTACTGGTCCTTCCACATAGGACACATCTGTCCTAAGCTGTGCCAGATCTGGATCTAATATTTTCTCTGTACCGGGGTGACACTTCTTCAGCATAGATACATGAAACACATCATGAAGATTTGCCAACTCAGACGGCAAATCCAACTTGTAAGCTACAGGTCCAATTCTCTCAACAATAGGATATGGGCCCATGTACCTAGGGGTCAACTTACCCCTCTTGCCAAACCTTAACACTCCCTTCCACGGTGAAACCTTCAGATAAACCTCGTCACCAACCTCAAACTCAAGAGGTCGACGTCGTCTTTCTGCATAACTTTTCTGCCTGTCCTGAGCAGCTTTCAACTGCTCCCTGATCACAGATATCTTCGCTGTAGTCATATCGACTATCTCAGGTCCAAGAATTTCTTTCTCACCAACCTCATACCAACAAACTGGTGATCTACACTTCCTGCCATATAGAGCTTCATATGGGGCCATTCCAAGACTAGAATGGTAGCTGTTGTTATATGCAAACTCCATCAGGCTTAAGTGTTCTTCCCAGTTACCTCTGAACTGCAGAACGCATGCTCTCAACATGTCTTCAAGAGTCTGAATGGTCCTCTCAGATTGACCATCTGTCTGCGGGTGAAACGCTATACTGAACCTCAGCTTTGTGCCCAACGCACGATGTAACTGATTCCAGAATCTAGATGTAAACTTAGGATCTCTGTCAGAAATAATGGAAACTGGAATCCCATGTAATATGATTACCTCGTCCACATATATCTTGGCCAGCTTCGGAACATCAAAGGTTGACTTGACAGGAAGAAAGTGAGCAAACTTAGTTAGTCTATCCACAATCACCCAAATCGAGTCCGAACCTCTAGACGTCCTAGGTAATCCTACCACAAAATCCATCGTGATGTGTTCCCATTTCCATTCAGGTATAGGAAGCGACTGTAAAGTACCAGCAAGTTTTTGGTGCTCAGCTTTAACCTGCTGACACACTCCACATCTAGCTACGTACTCAGCCACATCTCTTTTCATACCAGACCACCAGTACAGCTCTCTGAGATTCCTGTACATTTTCGTATTACCAGGATGCATAGCATACATAGAAGCATGCGCTTCTTCAAGAATTTGCTCTTTCAGCTCACTGTTCCCAGGTACACACAACCTGTCATGAAGATACAACACACCATCGTTAGAGAACCTGAATTCTAACCTTTTACCTTCCGACATATCCTGCATAATCTGCCTCAACTCATCATCATTCTGTTGCAATTCCTTAATCTGATCATAGAAAGTAGGTTTAACCTGCATTTGAGCAATCAACCCACTCTGTCCAGTCACATTCAAGTCTAAGTTCAACTTTCGCATATCTACAAGCAAGTCTCTCTTGAAACATGCCATATAAAATGCATCTACAGTTGAACTTGACTTTCTACTCAAGGCATCTGCTACAACATTAGCTTTACCAGGATGGTAATCGATTGTCACATCATAGTCTTTGATCAGCTCAAGCCATCTGCGTTGTCTCAGATTCAAATCCTTCTGAGTGAAGATATACTTCAGGCTCTTATGATCCGTAAACACCTGACATGTCTCACCATACAGGTAGTGACGCCATGTCTTAAGAGCATGAACTATAGCAGCCAATTCCAGATCATGAGTAGGATAGTTCTCTTCATTCTTCTTAAGCTGTCTAGATGCGTAAGCCACAACTTTGCCTTCTTGCATCAGTACACAGCCCAAGCCTCTCCTGGAAGCATCGCAGAACACTGTATAACCCTTTTCAGCTTCTGGCAAAACCAACACTGGTGCTGAAGTCAACTTCCTCTTCAAGATCTGAAAACTTTTCTCACAGTTATCAGACCAAACAAACGGTGCATTCTTCCTTGTCAAGCGTGTCAAGGTTGATGCTAACACACTGAAGTTTTGTATAAAGCTTCTGTAATAGCCTGCTAATCCCAAGAAACTTATAATCTCAGTAGGAGTCTTAGGCTGTTCCCACTGAAGCACAAAATCAACTTTCTTAGGGTCAACGCTAACTCCATCTTTCGAGATAACATGTCCAAGAAATGCTACCTCGGCCAACCAGAACTCACACTTGCTAAACTTAGCATACAGCTGATGTTGCTTCAACAACTGCAACACTACTCTCAGGTGTTGCTCATGCTGTGCATCGTCTCTGGAGTAGATCAGAATATCATCTTTAAAGACTACAATAAACTGATCTAGGAACAGTTTGAAAATCCGATTCATCATATCCATAAAGGCTGCTGGGGCATTGGTCAGCCCGAACGACATGACCAGAAACTCATAATGCCCATACCTGGTTCTGAAAGCTGTCTTGGGAATATCAGAAGCCTTTATTCTAAGCTGATGATATCCAGATCTCAAATCTATTTTAGAGAAGATCGTTGCTCCACGCAATTGATCAAACAGATCATCTATTCTCGGTAAAGGATACTTGTTCTTAATAGTGATCTTGTTTAGTTTCCTGTAATCTATACAGAGACGCATGGTGCCATCCTTTTTCTTAACAAATAGGACTGGAGAACCCCACAGCGAAGAACTGGGTCTGATGAAACCCTTATCCAGCAACTCCTGCAGCTGCACCTTGAGTTCCTTCAACTCTGTAGGTGCCATTCTATAAGCTGGCAGTGTTACTGGATGACTACCTGAATATACCTGAATCTCAAAATCAATGTCTCTGACAGGAGGTAAGCCTGGTAACTCTTCTGGAAAAACATCAGAAAACTCACGAACCACAGGCACATCATAAACACTGGCGGTGCTCTTCTCTGCTCTGGTGTCAACCACATGAGCAAGGAACGCTTCACATCCTTTCTGTAACATCTTATCAGCTACAACAGCTGATATTATGCACGTAGGCAGAACTTTCCTGTCTCCAGTAAAGACACAAGAAAATTCCCCTAGTTGAAAGGTAGCTTCCTTTTTCCAACAATCGAGTTGCACTCGATATGTCTCAAGACAATCCATACCCAAGATGACTTGAAAAGTATTTACATTCAAGGGTATGAGATTAGCAGCAAAGGTATAACCTCTAAAAGATAACAAGCATCCGGGACAGAACTCAGTCAAAACTGTTGGTTCACCTAGTGGAACCCTCAACACTAACTCATCTACCAATTCTTGAGTTAACAGATTAAGTTTACCAACTAAAGAACGTCGTATGAAAGAGTGAGTAGCTCCCGGATCTATCAAAACTGAAACTGGTATATTATTAAACAAAAGCATCTCTCCTGTAACAACTTGTGAAGAAATTATACCTTCCTGAGGTGTCAAAGAAAAGAAACGTGCTGCCGCTCTCCCTCTGCCACGCTGTCCTCTTTGACCACTTCTGCCACTGGATACTCCACCACCTCTGGAACCAGAAGCCATAGAAGAACTCGGTCCTTCAGCTGGAGGTTGTCTCTGAACATCATAAAACTGAGACTGAGAAGCTTGTGATGATGCTGGTTGAAGCTGAGGACAAAACTTCTTTATATGTCCTATCTTCCCACATTGGTAACATCCTGTATAATCTAAACCCCAACATTGCCCAGAGTGAAATTTTCCACAGGTATTACATACTCGCATCTCCAGTTTCTGTGGACCAGTCACAGAAGTAGATGATCCAGATGGCTGCTCTCTAGACGCACTGCCCCATCTCCCTGGGCTGTATCCTCCTATGCCTCTAGAAGTAGTGACATCCTCAGATCTCTGCCTGCCGAAACAACCAAAGCCACGCCCAAGCTTAGAAAAGAAACCTCTACCTCCACCTCTGTATCCACTACTAGATTGCCCTCTACTGAAATCTGCAGATCTTTTCTTAGACTCGGGCACCCTGTCAGCATTCACAGATTCTTCAACTTGTCTTGCTGCCTCAACAAACTCACCAAAGTTCTCTCTGTTCCTCCTGCTAGTAGCAGAAACTGTATGACGAATTTCTGGCCTTAGCCCTTCCTGAAACCTTCTGCATCTTTCTATGTTGTCGGAACAAGCTGCGGACAGAAATTCGCTAACCGTGTGAAAAGCGCTTCATACTCAGTAACTGTCATGTTCCCCTGCTTGATATTCTGTAACTGCCTGATTTTCTCATTAAGAAAAGTAGGTGGATAGAATTTGAGATGAAACTCCTCAGAGAAATCCTGCCAGGAAAGCTCTGTACCTCTCCTCTTTTCTTCCACACCACACCACCACAACTCTGCATCGCCTGTTAAAAGGTAGACTGCATGATTACTCTTCTTATATTCTGGAAGTTCCATCAGGAGAAAGACCTTCTCTATCTGTCTAAACCACTCATCAGCCTCAGCGGGATCTGTGGTGCCACTAAACTCTGTGCCACCTAGCTTCTTCACAAGCTCATAAGATCGCATCAGATCTTTACTGCTGGTAGAAGAAGAATCTCACCTATCAGCCTTGTACTTTTCTTTGGTCTCCAGGAACATCCTGTACATCCGGGATGCTTCATCCACGTGGTCACCACCACCTGGACCCAAGTACAAAGGATCAGGGCCAACATGGCTCTCGGCCTGATCATCGCGATCAAAGCCTCTTCCTGCCATCTGCAATGATATAACAGAACATTTCCTGTTAGAAAACTACAGATAGAAGAAAGACACCTAAACCTTAATCCTATTGGTCTCTTATCATCTCCTGACTTGGACTCTGAGTAACTATGTACTCAACCTATGCTCTGATACCAAGATGTCACACCCCGATCTCACACTAACCATTAATCACGAGATTAGGGCGCGACGAAGGGATTATCACATAAACAAATCGCTGAAAACTTTTTCTTTTTAAAACCTCATAATGATATCCGGATTATTGCTGTAAACTAAAACACAATAAACTATTGCGGAATCATTTCAATTAACCTGGCTAAAGAACATAAACAAAGTTTACAACATGTAACATTGTTTAACAGAAAGTAAACATAACAGTTAATTTACATCTTTATACACATTCTCTCTCACCCACACCTTGTCCCAAGGACCGAGGGGAAAGGACTAAGAGACCTCTAACTAAACTAACTACAAACCTTATATAGACTAGGCGTTAGGATGAAACGACCCTTCTGATTCCTGATGCTGATGCTGACCTGAAAATGTTTTGAGTAGAGGTATGAGCCTACTCGCTCAGTGAATAACATCTCACTTAGCTATCACTAATCAACTCGTCAGGTTTATAAACTGAAATTAAACATATATACAGTTCAAACAGGGCAGTTCTATTGACATAGCAGATATACAGATAATAATCACATTTCTATGCATCAACAGGTATTTCAGGTAAATGAACAGATATATAAATTTACTGTGATCCTATATGATTACTTATTTATTTTTATTATTATGCCCTAAATATATGCAGTGTACTCTGCATATAAAGATTCGTAGCAAGTTCATGCCACGATCCCACCGTATAAGACTTAGCGACACACCTGGGAAATGCTAAGTCTGACTGATGTCCTGGTCTGCGTCAGGACTCTCAGGCTCACACGGCCTCACTGCATTCTCAAAAGAGTGTACTCTAGACTCCTCCTCTAACCTGAGCACACAGGCGGAGAGTCTGGGTTACCACCGTGACACACACACAGATTATTGTTGAATAACCCCTATATATTCCAGTGCCACCGTGACACACGCACGGATTATTGTTGAACACTGCCTTTCTGCCCTCGTGCCACCGTGACACACGCACGGATTATTGTTAAACATGAGTCACCGACCATCTAGACACACGCTAGGTAGGTCATTTCACCCCAAGGTGCAGACCTCACGAGGGGTTCTACGGTGTTAGGGCACCTATGTCTATTAATTAGTTAACAGATATACAGTTTAACAGAAATATCACATTACGACTGTAAAACATGGAATTTCGTCTTTTTCATCATTCATATCATGCATTTCAAGTTCCAATGAACTTAACATACTTTAATGTACATACTACATTGTTTAAGAGTCATATCAACTGATACTGAAGCAATTAAGCATTTAAAATGAGTTTAATAATGATTTCTAAATGAACTGCCACTCACCCACTTCGGTGTGTTCGTATACACCGAAAAACATCCACAACCACGCCTAATTCTGTCCTTTACAGCAGCGTGCACGCCGTGCACCTAGGTTGCACGCCGTGCACCTTCAGTGCACTTCTGTTCTACTTTTCTGCAACTTTGCACGCCGTGCAAACTGATTTGCACGCCGTGCACCTGGGCAGAAACTCGTTCCGCTATCTGTAACTTTGCACGACGTGCAAACTGACTTTGCACGCCGTGCAAACTGACTTTGCACGCCGTGCAACCTGCGCAGAAATGGGAATCCACTATATCAGCTTTCTGTAACGTTGCACGCCATGCAAATGGATTTGCACACCGTGCAACCTGTGCAGAGACGAAAATTACAGAAATAAAAGAGGAGATTGGGGTCAATTCGGTGGACGATTCTTACCCGAATCACTCCTATAGCTTCGGAATGACCTAGCAAGCAGTTGGCAAGAAGAAAGAATGGATGGGAAGCACCGTTCGCTCCCTAGACCATCTCCATGGTCGGCTTCTTCGCGGCTGCAGGAGGAAGAAGAAGGTGAAGAAGAAGAAGATGATGCAGCTGGTTGATTTGGCTGGAGAAGATGAAGAAATTGAAGAAGAATGGAGAAGGAGGGGCTTGGTTGCCTAGCTTCTCCTCTAGCTCGCTCTCTCCCTCTCCCCTTCTCTGTTTTTCCCAGGCGGCAACCGAAGGAATGACCTATCGTTCATTCCAAAGTCGGCCAACAGAGTTAAAAAGGAAAAACTGAAGGAAAGGATAAGGAAGGGCGCCCAGGGGGCCGGATGGAAATTGCCCAAAAACTTTCCGAAATTGCACATAGGTCCCTGCACACAAAAAGGCTTATATCTTTTTACTCGTTGGTCGGTTTTGCGTGATTTTTCTGGCTACGGATCAAGCACAACCTTGTCCTAAACCTCAGGACAAGAGAACAAGCTAATGATACATTAACACTAGCCCAAAGCTCAAAACGCTATTAACAAAAAGCAAGTACTCATCTCAACATAACTAGTTCAATTATGCACTAACCAAGGTACTTACTGGTAAAACGAAACGTGAGTCATAACAGCGTGAGTGGGGACAAAGTGTGTAGTTAAGGATAGTGGTGGTGTATGGGGATAGTGGTCATTCCTAAAACTCTACTAGAGCCTTGGGCAGTGGGTCCGTGTGTTACAAATGGTATCTGAGCCTAACCCCTCCAGTAGGTGGGTCCCGCATGGGCATGTGGCATGCCAGTCTTGAGTCGTGTGGTCCAGGCATGTAGGAAAGGATTGTCCATGGTTGATGTAGCCACCCTTGCACTGGTATTCTATTATCGGGAGCTGGGTGTCCATGGGCCATTGAGTACCAAAATGGGGAGTATTATGGGGTAACATAGTTGAACCTTGATGAGGACGTCAAGAGTCTAAGTGGGGGATATTGTAACATCCCAGGATTTGAGGCCTCGGATATAATGATCTTATAAGGAATGATTGGACTACCCATATCACCAAGGTGCACCTCCTTTTCCGGTAGCCCATCACTAAAGAACTCCATAGTTAAGCATGCTCGGCTTGGAGTAGTACTGGGATGGGTGACTTGTCGGGAAATTGATCCTGGCATGCACGTGAGTGGGGACAAAGGGTGCAGTTAAGGCTAGTGGTGGTCTGTGGGGACAATCGTTATTCCTAAAACTCTACTAGAGCCTTGGGCGGTGGGCCCGAGCGTTATAACAACTTCAACCTACAATCTATTATTGGTGTTATCGTGTTTGTATAGTTCCTTTGCCACTAATATCCAGATCAAACTTGAGGTATGGAGTAGTCATCCTCTTCATTATTCAATCTTTGTTCCTTGAACCAAAGCATACTATCTGAAATACATGTAAGATCAATATCACATATTGACTCACATGGGCATGGCAATGCATTTCTCAGTCTCACTAATCAATAGATCTAGGATAGCATACTCCTATAGAGGGAAAAATCTCATTTACATCACTCATAGTCAGTCCCCATGTGTCACGATCACCCAATCATCACCGTTATGGAAACCCTTTTCTAGGATTACATTAGATGATGTCAAAGCATACTGAATGACATGTGAGGAGTGTAGTGACTTCAACCATAAGAACCACAATCACCACCAACACTATGAGAGCTAACTATGACTATCATTGTAATGGTTTCCATGTGTCACTCTCATGGTGGGTCTGTCTGATACACTATTCTCTAACATGTATATATGTGTTTGGTTTGATATAACATATCATAACTAATGAGACTATGTCATCAACCAACATATACTCTAGTCTTATGTGTTATTGATGTCTATCTAACTTCCATATTAACATTTGACCAAGGACATACTGAGGATGTATATACTCTTAACATCTATGTGATTTCATTCTTCAAGTGACATACATGAAGACATACATCATTGACTAATATCATTCTCTTGAAATTTATAATGTTACATCATTATCTCATAACTGAATAAAATAGAATACATTGTAATCTCACCTTTAATATTAAGAAAATAATTTACAAATAATGCCATTACAATCATCATATGATTGGATCTATGGGCATACATACCAACATTCTCCTACTTGCACCTAGAGCCTATCACCTATGAATCTTATTCCAAGTGATCTAACATGTCCATCATGTTTTTTCTGCAAAAGTGCCTCTATCAAGGGATCAAAAATATTGCTCTCTGTTAGTACTCTACAAATCTTTACATCTTCTCGATGTACAATCTCTTGTACGAAATGGATCCACCTTTGTATATGCTTGGAATGCTGATGCAATCTGGGTTCCTTAGCTTTACAATAACTCCATTATTGTCACCGTATATCTCAATTGAGCCATTGATTCTTGGAACAACCCCAAGTTTAGATATGAACTTCCTGATTCATATAGCCTCCTTTGCTGCATTTGATGCATCAACATGTTCAACATTTGTTGTAGAATCAACAACTATCTCTTGCTTGGAACTCTTCCAGCTCAGAACTCTATGTTTTAGGAAAAACATGAATCTCGATTGCTATTTGTAACCAACTTTATCAATTTGGAAGCTTTCATCAGTGTAACCCTTTACCACCAACTCTTCCTCTCTGCCATAGACAAGGAACTGATCCTTAGTTCTTCTCAAGTACTTATAGTTGTTCTTCACAACTGTCTAGTGAGCATCACCTAGATCTGACTGATATCTACTCGTAAATGCTCAAGCATATTTGACATTAGGATGGGTGCACAACATTGCATACATGATTGATCCAATTGCTAATGCATATGGAATCAAACTCATGTGTTGTCTTTCTTCATAAGAGTTGGGACATTGAGCTCTAGAGATGGTAACTTCATGATGCATGGGTAGGTTTCCTCTCTTTGAGATCTCCATACTGAACCACTTCCACACTTTGTCAATATATGTTCTTTGACTTAGTCCAATAAGACTTCTATATCTATCTTTAAAGATCTTAATCCCCAAGATGTAGGATTCTTCTCCTAAGACTTTCATAGAAAATGCATTTCCCAGTCATGTCTTTACCTTTTAAAAAGTAGGGATGTCATTCCCCATCAACAGTATGTCATCTACGTATAATATGAGGAATGTCACTATGCTCCCACTAACCTTCTAGTACACACAAGGTTCATTTTCATTTTGAGCAAAGTCAAACTCTTTGACTATCTCATCAAAACAAAGATTCTAGCTCCAAGATGCTTGCTTCAATCCATAGATTGACCTTTGTAGCTTATAGACTTTATTTGCATCCTTTAGATTTATAAAACCCTCAGGTTATTTCATGTACAAATCATCAAGAAGATTGCCATTAAGTAATGTAGTTTTGACATCCATTTTCCAAATCTCATAGTCATGACAAGTTGCAATGGCAAGCATGATCCTGATGGAGTTAACCATGGCCACTAGAGAAAAGGTTTCATCATAGTCAACACCTTGAACTTTTCTAAACCCTTTTCAACCAATATGACCTTATAGGTTTGTAATTTACCATCCATGTCGATATTCTTATTACATACCCACTTCCACCCTATGGGTTTTACTCCTTCAGGTGGATCCAACAAGGTCCATACCTTGTTGGTGTACATATATTGCATCTTAGATCCCATGGCCTCAAGCCATTTCTTAGACTCTAGTCCCTCTGTAGCTTCTATATAGGTTGTTAGCTCATCATCTATGACTAATTAACTGCCTTCCCATGTCACAATATATCCAAATATCTTAGGTTCAAGGTGTGTCCTATTAGGTCTATGAGGTACCTATGTTACTTGAGGAATTTGAGATTCCACAACACTTTGTGATTCTCTTTGTTCCTCTTGTACATCTATTGGTTCAATGCTTTCTTGTTGGTCTCGAACCTCTTCGAGTTCCACCTTCCTCCCACTTATTCCTTTGGAAATCAATTCCTTAAATACAAGATCTCTCACAACAAACACTTTGCTGTCAGATAGGGAATAAAAGTAATATACTTTAGTCTCCTTTGGATATCTGAAAAAATAACATTTATCAGATTTAGGGCCAAGCTTTTCAGGAAACATTTTCCTTACATAAGCTTCACATCCCCAAATCTTCATAAAAGACACATTGTGACACTTCCCATACCATAACTTATATGGTTTCTTTTTAACTAATTTAGAGGTACTCAGTTTATTGTAAACATGATGATATTAAGAGAATAACCCAGAAGGTAGTCAGAAGCTCAGCTAAACTCCTCATTGGTCGCACCATACCCAGTGATGTGTGATTCCTTCTTTTTGATACACCATTTTGCTGAGGTGCTCTTGGTGGAGTCCACTGAGATATGATTTCATGGGCCCGTAGAAGGTCTTAAACTCTTGGCTTAAGTATCCTCCAACTCAAGCATAATGAAGTGCCTTAGTAGTTTTTCCAAGTTGGTTATGTACTTTATTTATAAACTCCTTGAACATGCCAAGAGTTTCTAACTTATTTTTGATCAAGTAAACATAACCGTACTTACTAATATCATTAGTGAACGTAATGAAGTATTGATAACCAACTCTTGCAATTATTTTAAAAGGTCGACATACATCAGTATGTATGAGCCATGATATATCACTGGCCCTCTCATTGTTACCAGTGAAAGGGTCTTAGCCATCTTTCCCAACAAACAAGAATCGCATGTCTCTATTTGTTCAAAATCAAAAGAGTCCAAATAACCATCTTTATGGAGCCTAGATATGTGATTCTCGTTTATGTGCCCTAGATGGAAATTCTAAAGGTTTGTTTTGTTTGAGTTGTTGGGTTTTAGTCTTTTTCTATTTATGTTATAAACATCTATCTTTAGATCTAGAAAATAAAGATCATAAGACATTGGGGCACTGCCATAAATGATCCCATCTTTTGATATAGAACATCGACCATTCTTAATATGAAATTCATATGCATCCTTGTCCATAAAAGATATAGAAATGATGTTTCTATTTATGGAAGGTACATAATAGTAGTCACCTAACTCTATTACAAACCTTGTTGGTAGAGATAAACTATAGGTTCCAACTACAGTGGCAACAACTCTTGCTCCATTTGCAACTCTAAGTTTAACCTTGCCCTTTCCCAAACGCCTACTTATTTTCATATCCTACATATTTGAGCATATGTGATATCCACGTTCGATATCTAGTATCCAATATGAAGAAGTAGATATGTTTATATCAACAACGTCTATACCAGAAGTGGAGATTTATATCCCCATCTTCTTCTTCTTGAATGCCTTCAAGTACAAAGGATAAGTTCCTCTTGTAATTTTCTTTCTCCTCATCTTGAGTGTTGAAGATATAGATTTGGGCTTAGCCTCATAACTCTTCATTGCCTTACTTTCATACTTGGACTCAACTCTGCTAATCCCTAGCACGGATTTATCCTACTTCATTCTTGCTTCATCATGAATCAGCATACTAAGAAAATCTAACATCGATCTGGACATATTATTCAAGTTGTAATACTCAATAAAGTGGCTATATGATTATGACAATGATTTCAAAATCATATCATTGGCCAACTCTTGGCTCAAAGAGAATCCCAGTCGTTTAAGATGATACACATGTCCAATCATATTAAGAACATGATCTTCTATGGAGTCTCCCTCTGTCATTTTACACTCAAAGAGTGCCTTTATGACATTGTTCCTTTCTTGCTTTGTGAGATTAAGGTATACTTTCTTGGGATGTGTTACCATCTCAAGAATCCCCATATCCTTGCATTGCTCATGCAACTCATAGTTCATGCAGATTAGCATAAGGTACTTTATGTCAAAGGATTCATCGGCATGCTTACAATAAGCATCCACTTTAGCCCTAGGTCCATCGGGATCAGGTATTTTTGGCATTAGTTTATCAAGGATATAGATCTTATGCTCATAATTGAGAACCCCTCTCAAAGTCCAAAACTAGTTGTGGAAATTTGTCACGTCAAAGTTGTCCTTCCTAAGGACTGATTACAATACTGATCTATTCGTCATTTGATTCTACAAGAGAAAAAATGCATTTTATTAAAATCCCTTTTTGTTCTTAATTGATTAATAAATTTTAATGATATTCAGTTAGGTCTTTAATTAATCATTGCTCCCACTATTTTATTCAAATTGATATCCCTCAATAGCGTACAACCTTCTAGTGAGACAAGATCTAAACTAATTCAACTATTACCCGACCAACACCAGTGTCTATAGTCAATTACTAAAGTAGGCAACATTTTCCAATTCCATCATATTCTCAATTCCTTGCCATAATCATATACATGCTTATGGTGCTTAATCTCATTAAGGGCAAATAGTTAAGCCTGACCCAAAAGCCAACAAGATAATAATGCACCCTGCTTGGCAGGCCCACATTAGTACCGCCCACTTCCATGATATAGATAGCGCACCACCCGTGGGGTGCATACACTTAGTTAATCAAGCTTTTCATGTGTGCTTCTAATGGAAAGCATCTAAGAATTAATATTTAATTGAGGGAAGATGTATTTATAAATACATATACTTTATACAATCACCACATATATAATATGTATCATATACATCTTATATCCCACACAAAAAACATGCAATAAACATAAACCGATGGTTATGGTCATTCTAATGTAATTACTTGGAGCCACAAGGAACTACCACATCCTAGGGTCTACATCTCAAGACGAAACTTGTTGTTGATGAAGATCTATGCTTATGAATCTGAGTTGATCGGTTCAACCCTTAAATCGATCAGCTCGCCCCCTGGCCGGTCAGTTGTCCATCTCCTCAGTCATCTAGACTTTGGTCCTCCACCTTTTGGGTCCTCTAGTTGATCGACTGGGCTTCCAATCAATCTTCCCTCCTTGGTCATCCATCTTCAGCTCATCTTATTCATAAGTAATAAGAAAATAAACTATCCTTCTATATATGATTATATAAAAAAACTCGAGTTACATTTGAGGGGAGCAAAGGTAGAAGAGAATAATACTTTTACAATTGGAAGATAAGGTAGAGGCTCGGTATGTAAACTGAGATAAAATAGGACTAACCAACCACACAACCATGCACATATAATTAGGATTATTGGCCAAAACCACGCTACACATCCACCATCAAAACTCACTTTTAGGGTGATGCATGTAAATTGCATATATATATATATGTGTGTGTATATATATATATATATATATATATATATATATATATATATATATAGTCTATGAGAATTGTGTACCCAAGTACATATAGCTTGCATGTACCCACTTTCATATATGATGATTGTAAAATTAAATTGAACTATCCAACCTTATGGATGTGATGTATACCACTTAGATAAGATCTATATCAAAAATCATCAAATTTTGATATTCATAGATCATCCAATGAAAGAATTTGTTTGTTATGTAATCAACGGTAAGTTTCCAAATTTGCAGAAATCGTTGAATAATATATTACTATATCTCATGATCTATATGAGAAATGGGTATGATTTTTCAAACACACGTAATCTATATACTTTTGAATCAATCCATATGGTTGGATTTTATTAACATGCTCCACATATATCATTTTAATGGCCGGTACACGTAAGTTATATGTACCGGCCGGTACACACTTCCTAACCTCATATATATATATATATATATATATATATATATATATATATATATATATATATATATGGGATTATGTTGGTATTTCATTGGAAATTTATATTCACATTTTATGAAATAAATAAATGATAAAACAAAAAATTGATCATATTGATTATCTCAAAATATAGTAGATTGATGTGGATATGATGCCACTATAAGGAAGTATGGAATCAAAATGGACAACGGAAACAAAAATGTTACCACCATAATCCCCGTTAAACTAGTGAATCGTGTCAATAACTATATAATGGAAAGGATGGTTTCGAGGATTACCTGGTCCTGGAGAAAGTCTAGTGATATCTCCTCATTTGTGTAGTCATGCAACTATCTTCTAGTTGCACTAGGACTCATCTGCCATGCTCCTAGTCTTCACCATGGATAGAAGGTTGATGTTATCCTCCTACGGGAAGACAACAGCCTCCACACCTCTATGAAAGTCCACATAGACCACCTATAACTACTTTCTTCCTACTAGAATGGACAAAAAGGAGTTTTCCCTCCCATTGGTGTACTAGTCACCAACTTGCTCTCCCATAATTGTTCTCCCTTGCTATCCCTCCCTTTATCCGGTAGGGCTTTCTCATATTCTCTCAGTTACCACAACCAAAGAAGAAAAACAATTGTCATAAGAAATTGATGTGTCCAAGAAGCCCCTAGTACCCCTCTATTTATAAGAAGGATTAAGGCCAGGGTTCCCAATCTATGTGGGAGTGGAAGGGACTAGAATTTCAAAAATTCACAACCTGCAAATAGTGAACCAGTCAATTAGCACGTGAGTCAATCAGTTTTCCCAATGAACTGGTCGTTTAACATGTTTCTCAATCCCATATGAATTGGCAATTCTATTACAAGTAATGCATGACATTACGTAAGAACTAATCCTTGATATTGAAATGCACCATGCATCGGGCGTCTTGTGAAGTGAGATAGTCATCTCACAACCCAGCTGATCAGTTCACTAGGTGAACCACTCAGTTGGTGCCCTAGTTGATGTAGAACTCATCCAATACATATCCAATCAACCTAATACTTCAAACAGTCATTTCATCACATGAGTCAATCTATTGGGAGTCCATTCATTTGACTTGTTGCTTGAATTGAATACATAAACACTTTAGTGATCAATCCAATTATCAATCATGATAAAAAATCCTCTTCTAGGTCAATTTTGTAGGAAATTCGGGCACAAAGTAGGAAGAGAAAAAAAAACTTTCAGCATTCCCATGAAAGAAAGATTGTGCCAACAACTATGTAATGGGAAGGATGGTTTAACGAGTTCATAAATGGTCCTAGAGAAAGTCCATTGACTATAACTGATTGTAGTAGTGCAACTCTCTTAGTTGCACTGGGATGTCATATGAGCAGCTCCTAGTCTTCACGATGGAATGTAGCCTAACGTTGTCCTCCTAGCAGCAGATAACAGCCTCCTTGCTTCTATAGTAGTCTACATGGAGCACCTAAAACTCCTTTCGTTCTACTAGAACAGATAACAAGGAGTTGTACCTTTCGTACTAGTCACCAACTTGCTCTCCCACAATTGTTCTCACTTGCTATCCCTCCCTTTATCATGTAGAACTTGCTCAGAATCTCTATTGGTTACTACAACTAGAGAGGACAATAATTGTCATAGACAATTAAGTTGTGTTTAAGAATCCCACAGTACCCCTCTATTTCTAGGAGGGGTTAGGGTCAAGGTTCATAGTCTATTTGGGAGTGGAAGGGACTAGAATCTTGAAAATTCATAGCCTACAAATGGCAAACTGCTCGATTGGAATGCTAGCCAATTAGTGCGCCCAACAAATCAGTCAGTTTGCATGTTTCCCAATCACATATGAATTGGCAATTCTATTACAAGTAATAAATGACTTGATGTAAACACTAATCCTTGATGCAATCAAAATGCACCACGCATCGAGCATTTCACAAAGTGATATTGTCATCTCACGACCCCAACTGACCAGTTCAATAGGTGAACCAGTCGGTTGTTGCCCCAATTGGTGTAGAACTCAACCAATACAATATCCAATAAATCTGACACTCTAATTGATCATTTCATCACATGAGATGATCGATTGGGAGTCCATTCATTTGACTTGTTTCTTGAATTGAATACCTAAACACTTTAGTAATCAATCTTGTTATCATTCATGATCAAAGCTCCTCTTCTAGGTCAGTTAAGTAGGGAAATACAGGCACAAAGTAGGAACCAGAAATAAAAAAATCTTTTTGTATTCCCCTAACAGCAAGATTGCATCAACAACTATGTAATGGGAAGGATGGTTTAATGAGTTCATACCTGGTCCTGGAGCATGTCCAGTGACTATAACTCATTGTAGTAGTGCAACACTCCTAGTTTCACCAGGACAATGTTTGAGTAGGCCTTGGTCTTCACCGTAGACTACAGCCTGATGTTGTGCTCCTAGCAAATAGACAACAATCTCCTCACCTCTATAGTAATCCATATGGACCACCCAAAAATCTTGTCATTGTATTAGAATAGACAGGAAGGAGTTATCCCTCACGTTCATGTACTAGTCACCAACTTTCTCTCCCATAATTGTTCTCCCTTTCTATCCCTCCCTTTATAGGGTAGAATTTGCCTGGGCTCTCTATTGGTTATTACAACCAGAGAGGACCACAATTGTCTTAGGAAATTGAGTCGTGTCTGAGAATCCCCCAGTACCCCTCTATTTATAGGATAGGTTTGGGTCTAGTTCTAGTTTGTGTGGTAGTGGAAGGGACCAGAATATCACAAAATTAGCAACCTACAAGTGGCAAACCAGTCAGTTCTCATATGAGCCAATCCACTCGTTCAGCGAACCAGTCATTTTTCTCAGTGAACCAATCATTTTTCCATATTTCCCAATCACATATGAATTGGAAATTCGAATCTAACTAATGCACAACATGATGGCAGCACCAATCCTTGATGCAATCAAATTAATCCATAAATTGGGCATGTACTCAACCAATCGGTTGATTGGTGACCTGAGCCGATAAGTTCACCTAGTGAACTGGTAGGTTCGCTCCCCAGTTCAGGCATAGCTCACTCAATTCAATATCCAATCAACCTGACATTACAAATGGTCAATTCAACACATGAACTAGTCAGTTAGAAGACCAGCCAACTGGTTTTTTCTTAAATTGATACATAAACACTTTAGTAATCAATTAAATTATGCATGACTAAACTACTCTTCTAGGTGTATCCTATGTGTGTGACCCTATAGGTCCCATATAATGTTGGTAGTCAATGTCCATAACTTATTAATGACATCACAAGCAAAGAGTGGTGCCTAGTCTCATAGCAGTGATACCCAAGTGAATGGAAAGTTGGAGAACAACTTCAACCTACAATCTGTGCAAGGTGTTATAGTGATTGTATTCCTTTGTCTCTGATTTGAAGCATGGAATTATAATCCTCTTAGTGTTTGATCCATGTTCCTTGGACTAGAGCAGACTGTCTGAGATATGTGTGTCCTCAATATTATATATTGATTGACATGTGCATGCGCATGCGTTTCTCAGTCTCGCTTATCAAGTAGCCAGGATATCAAACTCCCATAGGAGGGACAAATCCCATCTACATCACTCACTATCAATCCCCATGCGTCAAAACTACCCAATCATCACCGTTATGGCAATCCTTATTCAAGGTTACGTTAGATGATGTCAAAGTATACTAAGCGACATGTGATGTGTGTAATGACTTCAGGTCTAAGAACCACAATCATCACCATCACTATAAGAGATGACTATGACCACCATATATGGTCTCCATGTGTCAATCTCAAGATAGGTCTGTCGGATACATTGTTCCCAAACATGTATCTATGTGCTTGGTTTGATATCACATATCATGACTGATAGATTATGACATCAACCAACACACACTCCAGTCTTATGTGTTAATGTTGTCTATAAACATTTTATAGAAACATTTGACTAGGGACATGTCAAGAATTTACATACTCTTAGCATCCATATGATGTCATTTTTCAAGTTACATATGAGGAGCAAGAGTTAATATGAAGTAAAACCTTTATGAAAGGGCAAGTATGTAGCAACATATGATCATCATGTTCCTTGAACTAGAGTAATTGTATGTCATAGTTCTTGATTATAAGATGGGAAAACGGTCTCAAGACCGTTTGGAGGTCAACCAAATGACCTCAATACCGTTTGAGGTCAGGTCATGTCCAATTTGGATGATGGTCCAATGGTTTCAAAGTAACTAGTTTCACATTGATTAACATTGAAGGTTCATCGATTCCAAACCCTAATCCAATTGGAATCTAAACGCTAATTGATGATTAATTGGAAGTTGAATCACTTGAAGGATAATTTATTTAAGTCCAATTGAGGTGTGGAGCTTAGGCTCAATTGATAGTTGGATATATGTGACCTTAATAACATATATTGATTCACATGTGCATGTGTATGAGTTTCTCAGTCTCATTAATCAAGTGGCCAAGATATCAAACTCCTGTATGAAGGACCAATTCAATCTACTCACAGTCAATCCCCATGTGTCTGAGCTACCCAATCATCACTGTTACTATGAGAGATGACTATGGCCACCATATATGGTCTCCATGTGTCACTCTCAAGGTGGGTCTATCTGATACACTATTCTCAAACAAGTATCTATGTGCTTGGTTTGATATCACATATCATGTCTTATGAGATTCTATCATCAACCAACAAACACTCTAGTCTTATGTGATAATATTGTCCATCAGCCTTATATAATAACATGCAACTAGGAATATATCAAGAATGTACATACTCTTAACATCTGTATGATATGATTTTTCAATTTACATACTTGAAGATATACATCATTGAGTGATGCCATTCTCTAGACATTCATTATGTTTCCACATTATATCATAACTCAATGAAACATAATGAATTGAAAGCTTGCCATATATATTAATCAAATCCTTTATGTAATATGCCATCACAATCATCATATGATTGTCTCATTGGACATACATACCAATAGACTCCCACTTTCACTTAGAGCCAATCACCCACAAATCACTTTCTTAGTGATTTAATGTAACGACCCCGCCTCTCGGTAACCCCCAACTAAGGGAGACTAGAAGGTCAAAGCCATTATCCAAATTAACAGGATCAAAGGTTCGACAAATAATCAATAACAATTATTAAATTCTACCAAATATACTACAAAATGGTAAATATAAAAACTTTGCATACCTTTTCAAAACTTGCATCTCTAAACTTCTATCCACATGTGAATTCTACTCTAACTAATCCCCCTTGTATATTAATTCATGTATTTCACAATATCATGATTTACTATTTGTCCTTTTGAATTGTACCTAAAACGCCGACAAACAAAATGTCGGTCAACATTAAGCTGGTATGTGGGGGAAACAATAATCTTGAAACTATGATAACAATGTAATCAGTCAATTATGATTTAAACAAGCAACTTTACGTTTTTTACATAACTGCTCAACCCCTACATACCCTAGCCTCTGTGTTGTCCCTGCAGTGGACCTGGATGCTACCTTCCTTATGGTAGATCCCCATAAACCCCTCATGATCCCACCTAACAGGTGAACCAGTTTCTAGGGTTGAGTCACATGGCACTACCCGTAAGTAGCCCACTCCTTAACTAATGGCATGCTAAAGAGTCTCATGGCACTACACGTGGGTGGCCCAATTTCTAACTCACGATAACCTAGACCTTTCTCTAGGTTACCCCTTTTTAGCCTTTGCAAAGACACAGAGGTGGATCAAGATCTGAGCCAGTCGTGTATGCACATTTATAGTGATAATCAGAGTCACTTTATAGTTGCATGAAAGAAATAGGCATCCAATAGTTATTTCCAAGCAACCGATAAAACGTTCGGGAATCACCGTAAAACTAGAACAATTATTCATAAGCGTAACCACATACCTTTTAGGTTGATTTTGAGATAGAATAATCCATGCTAGTAAGAAATCCAAGCAAGCGAGCACACATATCAAGATCCTGAAATAATCATGCAATTTCCTATTGTTACTCATGTCATTAAGATCCATTAAACCTAGCTCACTTCCTAGGGTTTCTAGTCCACTTTTTGGGTTTCCTTTGCAATTAGGGTTTCCCTTCATATTTTACTATTTTAAACCCTAATTTTATACTATTACTCATAAACCCTTATTATCTCATCTATTCTTCAATATTGAGGTTATCTTAACAACATATAACCCTATTTTCAGATTAAAGGCACCATTAACCATCAATTAATTTCATTAAGCTTCTTTTACATTAAAGCTACTATTTTTATCCTTTTAATCCATGACAAGATCATTGTACACATTTATCATCAATTCAAAGTCCATTATGGTCTAATCAACATATGAACTCGATTTGCCATTAATTCTACCTTTTATTCATGAGAAAACCCTAATCACTACATTTAGGGTATTTACCCATAATTTAGGACTTGTTTACTCTAAATAGCTTAGATTCAGCATATTTAAACTTTAATCATGAAATTAATCAATTAAAGCCATTAATAGTCTCATTCACTAATATTAGGGTTTCAAGGCCCATTAAAACATATTTATGCGAATGAAACTCTAATATTAAACCATCTACGTGAAAATTTCATCCTTTTTGTTCCTAATGTTCCATTTTATCATTAACAGGCTAATATCAACTTTAATCATCCATTAAACCCTATTAAACACATTAATCATTTCACAGTAGGGTTTCTTAATCTTTAATTCATTAAAGTTGATAATTTACATTACTTTTCGAATTGAAAGAAGAAATAGCTTCTAAACATATTTTTATTGAATTCCTCTCATTTTTCTGAGCAATTTGCATATATTATTTGCTACTATCGGAGTTATGAATATTTATATATGAATTTCACAAAGTTTACCTTTTTGGACCAATTAGTGGACGCCACGTCGCCACTATCACCATGCAATGCAGTGATTTGAAAATATAACGAATTGACCCACCTGCCCTTGGTTAAGTTGCACGCGTCTTCAGCCTGCGGAGGGTAGAACGGTCCAATGGCCGTATCTTCTTCTTCCTTGGATCAACAGCAGCAGTGGCCGCCTAGGGCAGCCCTTGGCGCGGCTCTCCCGCCCATGTTTGAACTCAGAATTCACCGGGACCTTTTTCTCTGCCTCTGCCTTACTCAGACGCACACGGGCATCCCAAACCTTGGCCTAGGTGGCCAATTCCTCACTCATTGGCCATGCTTTTTGTGGCATCCACTGCAGCCTGGCGGCTGCTGTGATGCGCGCTCTAGGGAACGACTTCGATGGCCAAGTAGCTCTTTGGCAACGTGGCACATCAAGCCACCATATCGACCTTTCCTTGGCTCCATCTAACTCCATGCTCACACTGCTACCCATGGGTAGGATTTAAGAATGAAAATGGGAAATAAGAGTGAAGGATTACGTGTGGGATCTTCTAGATTCGGCCCAGGGTCATAACCCTTATATAGGGGAGAGTAGATAGGCCCTAGGATGCACATCCACGAGATCCAAGTCCTAATTCCAATAGGAAGTTATATTCCTTAGCTAGGAAGCAAGTTACTCTCTCTTTCCTAATTCTTTTGATAACCCTTTTTCATTAAATATTAGGATTTTGAAAATTACTTCTTTTCTTTTTTGTACTTGCATTTTAATCTATTGGCCATGAAAACTATATTTTCTTTTAATAGGATATACCATCTCTTTAATAATTCTACTAAATCATTCATTATGCATCATATCATTCTTTTATTTTCTATTATCTACCTTTTCTCTTTCTTTTTCTTCATGGGGACTCCTTGGACTCCAAGGAACTCTAATATTTTGAAATTCCTTTTTAAGGACACTCATTATCCTTCTAGATGCATCCATATCCAGTAATTCACATTATCTTGATTATTTCTTATTAAAATATCTATTCTTGAGGATTTCTCTTTTATTTTCCTCATTGGTATTCCTTTTAACATTAGGAATCCTTGGGATACAAAATTCCACCAAGGATAACTCAATTACACCTCTTTTCAGTTATTTCCCATATTTATCATTGTTTTCAATTTCATTGCTTATCAAAGAAATATTTAATTGATATTTTCTTATCTTATTACATTTTCTATTCAACTTTGGATTCTGTGGGACCCAAGGAACCCAAGAGGCACGAAATCCACCTTTGGATTATACTCTTTTTCCTTCTAGAGGTTTCCACATCTTTCTTTTCTCAAAAACTCAATTATTGATTTACTAATTGAATTTCCTTGTTATTTGGGCCCAATAGCCAATAAAGTCCTCAACACAAACATCAAGGCTATTGTAAACTAATTCCATTTATTCCAAAAAAATTATATCATTATTTGTTCAAATATCTTTAATATGAGAAATTGCATTTATCACCAAATGAACCCAAAAATTGGGGTTGTAACATCCTTCCCCTCTTATAGGAATTTTGTCCTCGAAATTCCATCAAGAAACAAACAATTCATGATAAGACTTTTCCATGTCCATCATCGGCCCCTATGTGGATTTACCTTATCCATGGCACTTCCAAAGAACCTTTATCGTCACATATTCTTTTCTCTGAGTTCTTTCACCTTGGCATCTATATACCTCATAGGTGACTCGGGTCATTACAACCTCCCTTGGGGCTCACTAGGTTCATTGCTCTGCACATGGTCCGGGTACCTCACATAGTGCTCTAAATTGGAGACCTAGAACTCATCACATATTACTTTATCCTGAGGGGTAAGATCAAACTTAACCTTCTCCACCGAAACATGTCAAAAGAACCCATGCATCGGGGACTCAACTTTCTTAGCTATACCTCGGAGGGGTCGGATTTTCATGTTACATATTTCCCCCAGAGTGAGCTGCATGTCAGTCTACTTTGCACCATCTTACGACTCATGTCATCCCTGGGATCCTTTCAGCCATTGCACGATCAAAGTGACTCCATCTGCTCACACTGTGGTCCTTTTCTGACCTTCGCGAGGTCCATTTACCAACATCATCTTAATGAAGTGGTGACCGACACTACCTCTCTTATAGAGATTATTTACATCCCGATGCTGGCCATGGTGGTTATCATCACATCTTACAGAAGACAAGAACTGTCTCCATGTATCACCCTGAATGAGCACACATGCTCTCATCAGACCCTCTAGTATGGATCATACTAACAATTAGTTAGGGGTGATAAAAAGTACTAACATCGAGTTCTCCATGTATCTACTTCCACCTTACGGAAGTGTACCTTTAGGTTATACTCAAGAACTTTTGAACTCACATCATGGTGTAGTTGAACCATCTCTCTCATGTGTAGTTCAACCACATATGTCCCTTGACATAACTCTTTCTTTCTCATGTCATCTAGGTAAGGTGATCTTCCATAACCCATATTATATCCTAACCTTCCATGGTCTAGGGAAGACTTACCACAACATCCATAGTGGTGAACTCCCATTCTCTCTCGGGGACTCTTTATCCTCTATATCATCTCATTGGATTATTGATGTTCACTCTTCACCTCCTGGCTTGCATGGCAATAAGCCATGTGCAACAACATCTTAAGCATCCAAAGTACTACGGTCACTTACTATCTTCATAGTACGGTGTATGGTGATCTTAAAATCATGATCTCCTATATGACATGATTTCTCAAGGTTGATTCCTCAAAAACCCTAAACCACTCTAATCAAGGTTTCCTCACCTTCTTTTTTTAAGAAGTGCATCTGAGGTTCTACAATCATCCTTTTATTACATTAAGGACTAGGCTAGTTAACCAAACAACCATTAACTTGATCAACCGATATCATTACACCTGAGTGTTAACCAAACTCATCTCTTATTCCATCTTAGGGCTAACCTAGCAACCTCTTCTAGCCCCTAGTCAAACTAGGCAACTATATCTCAACCAGAGCATCTTTTACCACTTCACATCCTTACATATTAGGTAATGTTGATGACATACACCTTCATGTATTCCACTTATTATCTCATCTCATCTCTAAGTCTATCTTCATTGAGAAAACTCTGAGCTCATCCTCTTGGTTTTTGAACTCAACCTTGTATGACTCATAGCTCATGATAAAAACATCCTCTTTAGATGACTACCTTATTCCTTTTCGTGTTTGCAAACCATCCATGTATCATTCACTCCACCAGGGTACGTTATCATCTCTGTCCTCATACCTCGTAGCAAGTAGCAACGTTCCAACTCGCATCATCTTTTATCCTTGGTTTATGGCATGTGTATTGTCCTATCTCTCACTCCCATAACAAGAGGAAATAAGCATTTGGCTTCAGTCCAAATATAGAGTTCTTCTTGTTCTAAGAGTAGAGATGGTACATCCCACCTTTCTAGTACACCTTTAAATCTTAGTTGAAACGTGCATCTTATGCCTCAACATTATTCTCGATATCATAGTTACTTCCATAGAAAACTGGTTTTGAACCTACTTGGGCCACCACACAATCCTTAGTCATCTCCTCTAGGTCTATAGGGTGTCGAAACTTTTGGGTTCATCCCTCTTCCCTTATGCATCCAGAGAGTGCCCTACTTATCTGCCCTTTGGGTCCCATGAGTTCATGAAGGTTATCAATCTCCTAACCCATGGCCCTCAGACAATGATAGTTGCTACCTCCCGACTCTATGGTCATGTGAAACTAGGGAATTAGGAAACTCCTACTTCCATCGGTCTTATCCCTACCTGACCCTAGGATATACTTAGGATTCTTTTATAGTACATGTTCAACTTAGAACCTTACCCAAGCCTTCATCATCATCTCTCTCTCTCTCTGCATTCATGGGATGACTTTCATCCTTTCATAGGGATCATGGCAACCTGCCTACCTTGGTCAGGACTGATACCGGTCATGGTAACACATCCACATACACTTACAGATGGTTATCTATGGGTCTACAGGTTCATTCTCATACCATGTACTTTTCACTTAGCGTCACGATCCTATGAGACCTCTTTAGGTTTCCTCAAATCCCACAAACTGGTACACACCCTACTTAAGGGTTCCTCTCCTAGGATGGGAGGAAGACACAAACATCCTCAGGGTTTATATTCACATGAGAATGCTTAACCCAGCAGCCACTAAGGCACAAGCAGACCACCTACTAAACCATGCTAGGTCATACTTGTTCTCATCCTCAACATTGGATCAAGATCATACCTTCCCATGTCATCACTTAGTTGTGAGGGGTTCATCAAACATAACTTTAAACTTAAGGGGTTTCCTTTTCCTCTAAACATGAGGAGTATCATGCTCGAAACTATAGAAACTCAAATCTTATCAGGAGCATCAGGTACACCACTTCCCCTCTTAGGCCAATGAACCCTAGGTTCACTTTTCTGATGTCCAACTGCATGCTCATCCTCTTAACCACGATCAAACATGTCCAAGGTATGTCATGTACTTCTTATGATTCTTCTACTTGAGCAACACTTCAGAGTTGAGTCCTCCTCAAAGACAATCAACAAGGTTCAAGGCCTCACAACCTATTACTAAGCCTCGTCAGGATCTAAGGAACTCTTCTTCCCATCTCATAAGGTAAACACCTATACCATAGGCACATAGGTACTAGAAGCCTCATGCTCTCTCTAGGGTTAGGTTCTTCTAAAGGCAACCGGGATTTCAGCAGCCTCCAGGGATCAAGCATGAGACAACCACTGTCATCCACTTAGGTCACATCATCCTCAACTCCCCACTATTCCTCATATCTTGGAGTCTAGGATTCCAACCTTCTTGCATGGGTCCTGTTCTCTTTCTCTAGAGATAACCCTACAAACAACCTTACTACCCGAGGTCATCTCTCCATAAAGGTGGATTAAGCTTACAAGCATACCCCTCAAGCTTATGTCTTCTCAAGGTTATCCATAACCCTATATGCTTGTCTCATAAGCCATCCTTGAACTCTCCTGGCCAGAGTTTCAACCTATTGCTTGCACTACTAACATACTCTGGGTGTCTACTAGGCCATGCTCATATAAGCTCATAAGGTTTCCATAGGTTCTTCTCTAAACTCAACAATGAAGGATCTATCCTTCACTCTAACATGCACGACCCTTCCCAGGGTTAGGTCTCCAAAGGTACTCGGTCATCCAACCTCTCATGGCTCATATGGTATCCAAGGCATGTCTATCCATACACCTGGTCTACCATGACGTTTGACTCATCATGTCATCTCTCTCTTTAACCTTCACTTAGGGTTAGGGTTAACATCATCCAGAGGATGTGCCAGGTCTCTACTTGAAATGGAGATCTCTACCTCCAAGACTAACTCTCTTTACTTATCCTCCTGATAAGAAGGTCTAGCCTCAGGTCTCTCCTGAGGGCAATGACAACTCGTGTCATACGACCTAAGCATGTATCTATTCTTTTACGCTTAATCTATTAATCTTATGTCCATGACATCTTATTTACATGCCTTTTACTACTTTGGTGGAGGATTCCTTAAGCCTTATCAACCTTACACATACCTCAAGAGGGTGAGGAAAAGAGAGAAAAATCCTAAACCTCATAATCTTAATAGAATTAGGGTTGAGAAGGGACGAACAAGATGAGAGAGCCCTAAAGGTATCTTATTTCTAGTCAAATCCTGAGACTTCGGCCAGGCAGTCACACAGATCTGGGAGTCCTCATATTCTGACTAGCAGTGCGGAGGAAAATCATGCCAGCCCCCGGGTGTGATCCTTTTCTAGACACCTCTGTCTTTTGGAGAATCCTCTAATAACTCCCTTGGGTTCTACATAATTTGTAAAATGTAATAATTATTAAAGATTAAATGTGGAACCTACACTCTAATACCAAATGTAATAACCCCGCCTCTTGGTAACCCCCAACTAAGGGAGACCAGAAGGTCAAAGCCATTATCCAAATTAACAGGATCAAAGGTTCGACAAATAATCAATAACAATTATTAAATTCTACAAACTATATTGAAAAATGGTAAAAATAAAAACTTTGCATACCTTTTGAAAACTTGGATCTCTAAACTTCTATCCACATGTGAATTCTACTATAACTAATCCCCCTTGTATTTTAATTCATGTATTTCACAATATGATGATTTACTGTTTGTCATTTTAGCTTGTACCTAAAATGCTGACAAAGAAAACGTCGGTCAGCATTAAGCTGGTATGAGGGGGAAACAATAATCATGCAACTATGATAACAATGTTATCAGTCAATTATGATTTAAATAAGAACCTTTACGTTTTCCACATAACTGCTCAATCCCTACACACCCTAGCCTCTGCACTATCCCTGCAATGGACCTGGATGCTACCTTCCTTATGGTAGACCCCATTAAACCCCTCATGATCCCACCTAACAGGTGAACCAGTTTCTAGGGTTGAGTCACATGACACTACTCGTAAGTAGCCCACTCCTTAACTCATGGCATGTTAAAGAGTATCATGGGACTACACATGGGTAGCCCAATTTCTAACTCACGATAACCTAGACCTTGCTCTAGGTTACCCCTTTGTAGCCTTTGCAAAGCCACAAAGGTGGACCAGGATCTGAGCCAGTCATGTATGCACATTTATAGTGATAATCATAGTCACTTTATAGTTGCATGAAAGAAATAGGCATCCAATAGTTATTTCCAGGCAACCGATAAAACGTTCGGGAATCACCGTGAAATTAGAACCATTATTCATAATCATAACCACATACCTATCAAGATGATTTTGAGATAGAATAATCCATGCAAGTAAGAAATCCAAGCAAGCAAGCACACATATCAAGATCTTGAAATAATCATGCAATTTCCTATTATTACTCATGTCATTAAGATCCATTAAGCCTAGCTTGCTTCCTAGGGTTTCTAGTCCACTTTTAGGGTTTCCTTTACAATTAGGGTTTCCCTTCATATTTTACTATTTTAAACCCTAATTTTATACCATTACTCATAAACCCTTATTATCTCATCTATTCTTCAATATTGAGGTTATCTTAACAACATATAACCCTATTTTCAGATTAAAGGCATCATTAACCATCAATTAATTTCATTAAGCTTATTTTACATTAAAGCTATTATTTTTATCCTTTTAATCCATGACAAGATCATTATAAACATTTATCATCAATTTAAAGTTCATTATGGTCTAATCAACATATGAACTCGATTTTCCATTAATTCTACCTTTTATTCATGAAAAAACCATAATCACTACATTTAGGGTATTTATCCAGAATTAAGGACTTTTGTACTCTAAATAGCTTAGATTCAACATATTTAAACTTTAATCATAAAATTAATCAATTAAAGCCATTAATAGTCTCATTCACTAATATTAGGTTTCAAGGTCCATTAAAACATATTTATGCACATGAAACTCTAATATTAAACCAATTACGTGCAAATTTCATCCTTTTTGTTCCTAATATTCCTTTTTATCGTTAATAGGCTAATATCAACTTTTATCATCCACTAAACCCTACTAAACACATTAATCATTTCAAAATAGGGTTTCTTAATCTTTAATTCATTAAAGTTGCTAATTTACATTACTTTTCGAATTTCAAGAGGAAACAACTTCTAAACATATTTTTATTGAATTCTTCTCATTTTTCTGAGCAATTCGCATATATTATTTGAAACTATCGGAGTTACGAATATTTAGATATGTATTTCGCAAAGTTTACCTTTTTGGACCAATCAGTGGATGCCACGTCGCCTCTATCCCCATGCAATGCAGCGATTTGAAAATATAACGAATTGACCCACCTGCCCTTGGTTAAATTGTGCATGTCCTCAGCCTGCAAAGGGCAGAATGGTCCAATGGCCATATCTTCTTCTTTCTTGGATCAATAGCAGCAGTGGCTGCCTAGGGCAGCCCTTGGCGCAGCTCTCCCGCCCATGTTTGAACTCGAAATTCACCTGGACCTTTTGCTCTGCATCCGCCTTGCTTAGGCACACACGGGCATCCCCCAAACCTTGGCCTAGGTGGTCGGTTCCTTATTCATTGGTCATGCTTTTTGCGGCTGTTGTGATGCGTGCTCCAGGGCACGACTTCGATGGCTAAGTTCCTCTTTGGCAGCGTGGCACATCAAGCCACCATCGCGACCTTTCCTTGTCTCCATCTAACTCCATGCTCACACTACTACCCATGGCTAGGGTTTAAGAATGAAAATGGGAAAGAAGAGTGGAGGATTATGTGTGGGATCTTCTGGATTCAGCCCAGGGTCGTAACCCTTATATAGGGGAGAGTAGATATGTCCTAGGATGCTCATCCACGAGATCCAAGTCCTAATTCCAATAGGAAGTTATATTCCTTAGCTAGGAAGCAAGTTCCTCTCTCCTTCCTAATTCTTTTGATAATCCTTTTTCATTAAATATTGGGATTCAAAAATTACTTCTTTTCTTTTCTTTGTACTTGCCTTTTAATCTATTGGCCATGAAAATTATATTTTCTTTTAATAGGATATACCATCTCTTTAATAATACTACTAAATCATTCATTATGTATCATATTATTCTTTTATTTTCTATTAGCTACCTTTTCTCTTTCGTTTTCTTCATTGGGATTCCTTGGATCCCAAGGAACTCTAATATTTTGAAATTCCTTTTTAAGGATACTCATTATCCTTCTAGATGCATCCATATCCACTATTTCACATTATCTTGTTTATTTCTTATTAAAATATCTCTTGTTGTGGATTTCTCTTTATTTCTCTTTTATTTTCCTCATTGGTATTCCTTTTAACATTAGGAATCCTTGGGATACGAAATTCCACCAAGTATGACTCAATTACACCTCTTTTTAGTTATTTCCCATATTTATCATTGTTTTCAATTTCATTTCTTATCAAAGAAATATTTAATTGATCTTTTCTTATCTTATTGCATTTTCTATGCAACTTTGGATTCTGTGGGACCCAAGGAACCCAAGAGGCACAAAATCCACCTTTGGATTATACTCATTTGCCTTCTAGAGGTTTCCACATCTTTCTTTTCTCAAAAACTCAATTATTCATTTACTAATTGAATTTCCTTGTTATTTGGGACCAATAGACAATAAAGCCCACAACACAAACATCAAGGCTATTGTAAACGAAATCCATTTATTCCAAACAAATTATATCATTATTTTTTCAAATATCAAATGAACCCAAAAATTGGGGTTGTAACATTTAATCATATCCATCATGTTTCTATTGTACAAGTGCTAATACAGTGGGTTAGAAACACTTTGCTTTAGTTTGTACATTGCATGTTCATCATCTCTTCTTTGTATGATATTTCTATGAGGCAGAACTATCATAATATGGTATCTAATATTCCTTTTCTAACTGGTAGCTCCATTGTTGTCACTATCTCTACTGCATCATCAATGGTTGGAATATATATAAGTTCATCGAGGTGAACTTTTATATCTATATAGTATCCTCTCATGTGTTCATAACACCAAGATACTCTACTTCTATTATAGAATTGACTTAATAGTATGTAGTTACAAACTCTTCCAACAAACAACTCTTTTCTTTAAAATTAAACATATTTAATAATGCACTCACTTTTGTAATTTCGAAAGCTTGCATCAGTGAAACCCTTAACACTTAACTCTTCCTTGTTTTTACAATCTAGCAACTAATCCTGTAGCGCTTCTAAAGTACTAATGGATGTCTTTTAGTGACATTCCAATGATACTCATTGGAAACTAATATCATCTCGTCATGTCCAGTTCATACAAGACTATGTGATGAGTACATTTATATAGCATACATGATAGATCCACTGTTGATTCACATGGCATCTCACTCATGTATTTCCATTCTTCATAATAATTGGAACATAGGGTTCATGAGAGACTAAATCCGTGAACAATGGTCACATTTTCTCTCATTGAAACCTTCATGTTGAACTCTTTCAACATCTTTCTATTATACATGCTTAGGTTATGAAATTTTTTAAGAACTATATCTATAGATATCAATACCTATCACATTGGATGTTTCACCTAATCCTTCATTATTGAAGATGTTTTCTATGCCAAGTCTCAATATTAACGGTGCAAGATGTTATTCCCCATCAATATGTGGAATGTCCATATATGCTCCCACTAAATATTTTGTAATCACATATTTCTTCTTTTATATTGACTCTAGTCAAACTCTTTGACTATCTTATCAGATCAAAAGATCCCATCTCTAATATGCTTGTTTTAATCTTTCATATTGAACTTTGTTTGCTGATAGACTTTATTTGCATTCATGAAGTTATAAAACCTTTAGGCCGTGTCACTTACAGATCCTTTCATATATTCTTATTAAAGAATGTAGTTTTAAACTTCATATGTCAAATCTCATAGTCTATACTAGCTACAACAACAAGCATGACAATTGGTGAAGAAATTTCTTCATGTTCAACAAATTTGAACTGATTTGAAAACATATGCAGCCAGTGTATCCTTTTAGGTTATCCATGTAGGTATTTGCAACAAAACCCAACCACACCCTTTGGGTCTTACTCCTTTAGGTGGTACTAGAAAGGTCATACCTTGTTAGTGTATATGGACTCCATAATGGCGTTAAGCCACTTCTCATATTATGGTTCTCAATAGCTTCTAGTTGATTTGTTGGCTCGTCATCTTATGACCAACCCATCTTATATTTTATATTCACAATCTTTCAATATCAGATGTGATCTACTAGAACTATGAGGTTCTGTGTTACATAATTCCACAATATTTTGTTATTCCCACTTGTTTCCTTTTGTACCCTTTGTTGACCTTGAGCTTTTTGAGTTCTACTTTTACTCCCACTGATTCTTTTGGAAGTCAGTTATACTATCAACAAACATTTTGTTGTTGGATTGGGATGAAAGGTAGTATTCAACAATTATGGTTTTGTGGTTAAAATTTTTCAAGAAACTACCTTCTTTATATAAGTTTCAATCCTTAAGACATATCGGGACATTCCCATATCATATCTCATATGATGTCTTTTAAACCATATGAGGAGATTAGAAGATTAGAAAATTATTTAATGATAATCAAATCATGATCCATTAGGATGTAATCCCTTCTTTTTGATACATAATAATGTTTCAGTGGATATGACTTGTGATACATTGTTACGGTCTATCCAGAAGGTCCTCAAACATTGATGTAAAGTATTTCAACAGCTGATCATATAAAAAATTCTTAATGCTTTTATCAAAGTTATACTTTATTATAATCTCCTTGAACAATTTAACAAATTTGTGTTTGTATTTCATAAAATACAAACCTCATATCAACTGATGTCATAAGTGAACATAATGTAGTACAAAAACTTACCTTTAACATTTATTCTATAAGATCTTCATACATCAATATGTATAAGACCTAATAGAATGCTTGCTTTCTCCACTACATTTGGTGAGAGATGGTTTGTCACTTTGCTCATGAATAATATTTTCATGTCTCTTATTGGTTCAATAACCAAAATATTATAGGTAAACATCAATATGGATTCTATTAATGCATTTCTCATATATGTGCTCTGGATGACAAAGCTAAAGGTTTTTTGAGTTATCAATTATAATATTTTGGTATTTATTTTATGAATATTCATCTTTAGATCCTTTCATATAAAGATTTCTAGATTCTTAGGGAATTTCCATACAAGATCACATCTTTGAAATAGAAGTATTGACAACTCTTTATTTATTTATTGTCCTTGTCATACAATATGCATAAAGTAAAAATGTTTCTATTTATTTGCATAATAAAATAGTAGTTCAACAAACTCTATTACATGCCCAATGGGCTAAGATAAACTCTAAATGTAGACTAAAGTTGTAGAAACTCTTACTCCACATAGTCCATCCTGCCCTTTCATAAAAATGAGATCACCATGTTCCTTCATGAAGGGGCAATGATGTAGCAACATCTGATCATCATGTTCCTTGAGCTAGAGCAAACTTTCTAAGATATATGTGACCTCAATAACATATATTGGTTCACATGTGCATGCGTATGTGTTTCTTAATCTCTGTTATCAAGTGGCTAGGATATCAAACTCATGTAGGAGTGACAATCCCATCTACATCACTCACAGTCAATCCCCATGTGTCTGAGCTACCCAATCATCACCGTTATGGAAATCCTTATGCAGAGTTACGTTGGATGATGTCAAAGTATACCGAACAACATGTGATGGGTGTAGTGACTTTAGGTCTAAGAACCACGATCACCACTTTCACTATAAGAGATGACTACGACCACCATATATGGTTTCCATGTGTTATTCTCAAGGTGTATATGTCTGATAAACTATTCCTAAACAAGTATCTTTGAGCTTGATTCGATATAACATATCATGACTGATGAGATTCTTCATCAACCAACACACACTCTATTCTTATGTGTTACTACTGTTTATCATCTTTCCACGGTTTCATCTAACTAGGGAGATATCAAGAATGTACATACTCTTAGCATCAGTATGATATCATTGTTCAAGTCATGTACTTGAATACATACGTCATTGAGTAATGTCAATCTCTAGACATTCATTGTGATTCCTCATTATCTCATTACCAAGTGAAAGAGAATGAATTGGAAGCTTGTACTATATATTAATCAAATCCTTTATGTAATATGCCATCAATCATCATATGATTGGCACTCTAGGCATACATACCAAAAGTTTCCTATGTGTGGGACCCTATAGGTCCCATATTACATTGACAGTGAATGTCCATAACCAAAAATGACATCACAAGCAATGAGTGGTACCTAGTCGCACATCAATGCTACCCAAGTAAATGGAAAGTTGGAGAACAACTTTAACCTACAATTTGTGATTGGTGTTACTATGTTTGTATAGTTCCTTTTCGACTCATATCCAGATTGAACTCAAGGCATTATGTATTCATCCTCATCAGCATTTAGTCTTTGTTCCTTGAACCAGAGTAGACTTTCTGAGATATACGTAAGCTGAATATCACATATTGACTAACATGTACATGGTCATGCATTTCTCAGTATCCTTAATCAAGATTCCTAGGATATCATACTCTTATAGGAGGAAAAAATCCCATCTACATCACTCACAATCAGTCCCCATGTGTCACAGTCACCCAATCATCACCGTTATGGCAACCCTTTTTCAGAATTACCTTAGATGATGTCAAAGCATACCGAATGACATGTGATGAGTGTAGTGACTTCGAGTCTAAGAACTACAATCTCTACCAACACTATGAGAGATGACTATGACTACCATAGTAATGGTTTCCATGTGTCACTCTCATGGTGGGCTTGTCTGATACACTATTCTCTAACATGTGTCTATGTGTTTGGTTTTATATCACATGTCATGACAAATGAAATTCTGTCATCGACCAACGCACACTCTAGTTTTATGTGCTATTGTTATGTATCTTCCTTCCACAATAACATCTAACCAGGGACATAATGAGAATGCATATACTCTTAACATCCAAATGATCTCATTGCTCAAGTCACGTACTTGAAGACATATGTCATTGAGTAATATCATTCTCTAGACATTTATTATGCTACATCATTATCACATAACTGAATAAATTGGAAGCTTACCTTTAATTAATGAAATCATTTACAAATTATGCCATTACACTAATCATGTGTTTGGCTCTCTGGGCATACATACCAACATCTTGGTCATAACACTAGTTGGATAAAGTATTTGTTCTTGTTTCCATATCTAATTTATTGCATGTGATGATTTTATAGTACATGTTACATTTGAATAATGAATATGTAACAGTGATTGGATACATATGAATATTATAACAAATCTTCTCAGTATCATATGAAGTTTAATATTCCTTCCAATGTGCGCACACTATCACGTCCTAGGATTTGAGGCCTTAGATAAAATTATCTTAAAAGCATTGATTGGACTACCCATATCACCAACGTGTACGTCCTTTTTAGGGAGCCCATCACTAAGAACTCCAAATTTAAGTGTGCTTGTTTTGGAGTAGTACTACGATGAGTGACTAGTATAGAAGTTGATTCCAACTTGTGCATGAGTGAGTAAAAACCACATTCCTATCAGGTCATTCATCATTTTTGAAAATCTACTAGAGCCTTGGGCGTGGGTGTGGGTGTTACAAATGATATCAAAGTCATAACACCTCTAGTAGGTGGGCCTTGCATAAGAATTTGACACTCTAGTCTTGAGTCATATGATCCAGGAATGTTCAAAAGGGTTATACATGATGATGTTTCCACCCTTGCTTTCATATCCATGATTGGGAGCTAGGTGCACATGGGCCATTTTGGGTTTGCACTGCAATGGGAAATGATTATGAGGTCATATAGTTGACCCTTGATGAGGAAGTCAAGATTCTAAGTGGGGGGATAATAACGTCCCATAATTTGAGGTCTCAGATAAATTGATCTTAAAAGAAATGATTGGACTACCCATACGACCAAGATGTACCTCCTTTTCAGTGAGTCCATCACTAAGAACTTCAATTAATCATTCTTGGCTTGGATTTGTACTAGGATGGGTAACCAATCAGGAAGTTGATCCCACCTTATGCATGAATGAGGAAAAAGTGCATAGTCCATGCCAGTGGTGGTCTGTGTGGTCAGTCGTCATTTTTGAAACTCAACTACAGACTTGGGTAGTGAACTCATGTTTACACACACATTAAATCCTATATCGACTATGCATAGGTTCTCCAAGGTGAGATGTTTTTACTATCTTGGAAAGGAGGATAATAAGGATGTGATTGTAACATACTCAACTCTAGGTGTCAATTCTCATATACCATTACCATACAAATATTTATTTATTGTTGGACTTAATATACTTTTCTTTACTTAAAGCATACTAGGATCTATAAAAATATAGAAACATGGTGTTTCAATGAATAAACAACTTATTTGAGGCTTAAGTATAAATAAATGAGAGAGTATTATAATTAAGGGAAAATCCTACAATTTACCACTTTAATATATTTATTTGAAATTGATTCTTTATAATTTTCCATAATTATTTGAGAAAAAGGTAGAATTAAAACAAAAATGGAGAATTTAATGACTAAAGAAAGAGAAAAATAAATTAATAATAAAAAAACTTATATGCATAGCTTTTTTTAACAATATAAGATTTGAACTGAATACATCATTTCCACTTGGGCTGAGGAACAAATAGGCTTGGCCATGAACATCAAAGGAAAATTAAGTAAATCTTCTAGATAACTAGTAACCAGGAAGGAGGGGCATGAGCTTTAGGTTGAATATTGATCTAGCTGCTTGAGGCAATGCTTGGAAAGTTGTTCGGTAAATCTATTTTGGTTCCACTTCACGTGAATGACCATTTTGGTGTTTGTGTCTCTCCAAAAGTGTTTGATTGCTTACACTAGTAGTTGGTATATAAAAGGGAATTCCATAGTGTTGTTTATCCAGTGAGATGCATTGCTAGAGTCACTAATGATGATTCCTTATGGGGTATAGTTTCTCTTAGCATACAACATACTGTTTAGGGTAGCAAGGAGCTCACCCTCCACTGATTATGATCCCCACATAACCTTGGCACTACCACCTAGCCACTGGCCTTCAATGACTCCAAGAACTAGACTAGTAGATTTGATGTTCTTGTTACTGCATACTATTGTATCAACATGCATCAAGACTATATTAAGAGTGATGTTGGTTGTTTTGATTTGTTGTGTAGCCCAGACACATTTGGGGTTATCTATGTTGTGAAAAGTGACTCTAATAGAGGCTCCTTTTTCTCAACAAATGACTTCCATGAAGGCCAGAGGTTTGGACCTATTTTTAATGATAAAAGTGTTCTTGTTCTTCCATATAACCCAACACGTTACTACAAAATGTTCTCTCCAACCCTCAATTATTTCCAAGGATTTGAGGTTGTATCAAATCCATTTTGATGATGAGTCAAGGTTGAAATAATTGGTGGCATCCATGGGTATTACGAGCATCCGGGTTTGTTTGGGTTCCACATAGCCTCTTAGAGTATCGAGGATTGTCTCATCTACATCACAACATTTTCAACAAGTACCACTCAAGGTAACTTTCCTGTTAAATCTCAATTTTTTTGTGAGAAGGTTGTTTCTATGAATAAGCCAAAGGTGGGTCTTCATCCTATGTGGAATAGGGGAGTACCAAATTATTGTGTAGTGATCCAGTCGAACATTATCATTTGACTTGGTAAGAATTTTGTAGGGAGAGTATTTCATGAAGTTTCCATCTATCATATGGAGCCAAACTAACCCATTCTCCACATAGGACAATCTAGGGGGCAAGCATGTGTAGAATGTTGTGCGTTGTGGTGTTGGTGAGCCATAATTATAGAGAATATGTGTCCCAATCACCTTCATCAGAGACTAGGATAGACACTTTCATATCTATAATATTTAAGTTATTTTACTTTGAGGCTCGAGCACGAGTATGTAGTCTTATCCCACCCAATCGTCTGACTAGACATTCATTTTCCATCATGATACTAATACTTTCCTTGAGTTTCTAACTAAGAAAGGTACAAATTTTTGGGTACTTTGCCATGTATGAGATCTATAGAAGTTCCAAGCATCTTGGCTAGTGTATTTTGTCCACATAAGTTCAACCCCTGACACATATTTCTTTTGGATAAAAGTCTATGCCATTTTCGTGATCATAACGCTATTGAAGTCCTTTGCCTTCTCAATGCCTAGGCCACCTCAAAGATGTGGTTCTATGAGATGCTTCTAAGCAACCAGATTTAGGCATTTTGTGGAAATTGACCCAATTCAAATGAAATTCCTTATCAATTGATCAATTTTTTCAGCAACAGAAGTCGTGAGTTGGGCAGATTGCATGATGTAGCAAGATTGAGACATCATAACCAATTTTGCCAATGTAACTCGACTGGACAAGTATAGAAGTCTATTTTTTCAATTGTTTGTTTGATGTAGTATCTTCTCATGTAAATATTGTAAATGTTATTTTTGATGATATTGTTAATTGATTACTTACTATTGGTAAAGCCAGACCTCAACTTGTTTGTGGGCTGAACAGGTTGGTCTTGAGCCATTGGGGTTTTTGTAGTTAAATCCCTGGCTTTTGTATTTGGGGTTCCTTTGTTCCCAAAGACTTTTTGATACCCGATAGTGATATTTTAACTAATCCAAAAAAAATCTTGTAAATTTTCCTTTCCTTTTGTGGGTGATGGGAATATCTTGGTGTCTTCCTAGGTTGGATGTTTCATGGATGTTCAATATCCCACTGATAAGAGACCTTAGTACTCTTGGAGTGCTAGTAGAGAAAAAGATCCAAGACTTCTCATGTGAAAGGAATTTACCTTAGGCTGAACTAAAGAGTCATGATGTTGCTTTATTGTATTTTCTTGTTGGATGGAGGCTTCCCCTAAAAGAATTATATCGTCAAAAAATTTGACATGAGAGAGTTGCAGTTTATGTCTAGTGAGTACAATAGGTTTACTGTTGCATTGCTTAACCGCCTCAATGATTGGTTGGTTGAACCTCTCGAGACATATGACAAAGAGATAGGGGGATAAGAGATTGTCTTGCTTAACACCACATGATGGTTTAAAGTACCCAATGACTTATCCATTCCATAAGATAGAGGTGTTCCCAAATGTGATAATCTGCATTATGATAGCTATAATGTTATGCATGCTTAGTGTTCAAAAGTGGTTGTCTTTTATGTATGACCAAATCATTTTGTCAAAGGCCTTCATTGAGTCCATCTTGATTGCAAAGTATTTCTTACTGCTAATTTTGTATTCCATGGAGTGTATGATTTCTTAGGCCAGTGCAATGTTGTCACCAATGTGACCTAGCACAAAGCAAGATCGGAATTGAGATATTATAAGGCATAAGGTATGGTTTGAATGAGACAACGATCACCTTGGAGAGAAGATTTTTATAAACATTCTTTAGGGATATTGGTTGTAGCTGGGAGCAAGTTTCTAGGTTAGGAACCTTGAGGATTAGGACCAGAGTTGAATCTGCAGTACTAGTTTCAATCAATGATCCTTCAAAGGGACTGGTTACAAAATCATAGATTTGATATTTGATGGTCATCAATTATTCTAAATAAAGAATGCATCTACCCCATATAGGCCATATGACTTTATAGGGGCCATAGAGTGGAGGGCCTCTTAGGTCTATGCTTGTGGAGGTGTGCGAGCTAGCTTCATGTAATTGGTTTCATTGAGGTTAGAAATGTACATGTGGATGAGATTCTAGTTGAGCATCTTCCTGTGTGATCTTATTTTTGGTAAACATTGGAAAAGAAAGAAATTATTAGTTTTTCATATGTAATCATTCTCCACCCAATTCTTTTAACTATTTTTAAGTTTAACAATCTCTTTTATCCACCTACTTGATTTCACTAGAGAATAATAATACTTGGTATTGTTGTCGTCTGACTTCACCCGATCACAACTAGTATACTATTGACATTCAATTTATTTTTTGCTTAGGATGGAGTCGATCTTGGTTTGAAGGTCAATAGTATCTGATGCCAGGCTTGTATTAAAGGAGAGTGAAAGTTGGAGTTGGTTCTACTTGATCTTATTATTGATGCGAACTTTGTCTCTTCTAACTTCCTTATTTTTGCATGTTACCAATTTTAGATCACCTTCAGAAAGGTTGAGGACGCATGACCAAAAGGGACGTTGATGTTCCAATTTTTTTGTAGAAAGTATTTGAATACTTGCATAACCTCTGAACTAGGTGAGGTATGTGGGTGTGTGCACAATTTCTTTGGGGTAGGAACTTCAGAAACCAGTAGAGGGGCATGATCTAAATGGTTGTGCTCTAGAACTTGGATAGGATTAGATGTTGTTGACACAATACAACTTTGGTTTTCTATTGATTTATAATGACGTTCATGAAGGATTCCTCTTCTAAGTTTTGTGCATGTTTTATTAGTTCTAAGGTCTTACAAGCTACAATTTTCAATTGCCTTAATGAAGTCCATGTTATTTGCACTGTCAAAGGATAAGCTTCCAAATTTTTTTGATAGTACATAAACCACATTAAAATCACCAACTACCACCCATGGAGTTTTTATAGAGACTTCCATTGGTTGGATCCAATGCCATAGGAAGTGTTTGCTTCCTCTAATCATGTCGCCATAGACAAAAATGTATAGTTGATTGTTTTTGAGTGGATGAATTTCTTATGTGAGTAAAGGATCTCAAGGATGATGTTGGCTTTCCATATCACCCAGATGCCTCAAGCATACCAACCTCCTCCACACTATGGAATTGGGGAAACCTAGTTTTTTTATAATACAATGAGTTCTCACACCACTACAATGAGGTTCTTAAAGACCAAGGACCGAGGCATTGTATTTTTTGCTAAATCTTTAACTACATTTTGGGTATCCTCATCATAGATCCCTTGGACATTACATCTTATCACCTTGATTAGGTAGATCCCTCAAGGGTGGATGATACCATCACCCATGATTTCTCTTCTAGGTCTTGTATGAGGGAGGGGTATCCCTTTTTCCTGGTATAATCTCAACCATGAGCTCCATCTTGCACTACATTTCTATTCTGATGGTGAATTTAGGCTATTGATTTGGTGGGGCTTCTGTATACGACATAGTCGTGCCTTTAATGGCTTGGATGACAATATCCAAGGCTGAGGTGATGAAGGGATGTGCATTTGTTTTTCTACTAGAAATAACTACATCCCCCAAGGGAATAGCCACTGTGTGCTCCAGGTTGAGTTGGATAGTTTGTATTGGTTTTAGTGGAAGGCCTTACAAAGAGGTGGGTTGTTTGTGCTACTTTTGGAGAGTAGAGTATCTAGATTTCTTGAAGTTCTTGCCTTGTTTTTCCCGTACACTCCAGTCAACGCTGCCAATGACTCTTGCGGCTACATTATCCACATCTATGACTTCTTGAGTTTCATCTACCTCTTCTTGATCCTCCAAACTATGGAATTTGTTAGATGATTGGTTGTTTCTCCTTTGTGGACCCCCATTAGTCAAATTTCTATGCTTCCTTTGAACTATATAGGTATTGATGGAGTCTGATAACCTTCTTTCCAATGTGGTTTCTCTAGGATAATTGAGCTTTTATCTATTCTTGCATGTCTATCAGCATTCTCTTCCACTAGTCTTTTTGTGCAATCCCATTCGAGGTGGCCTTCTCTTCTGTAGTTCATGCAAACAAATGGTATGTTACTGTATTCAATATATACCTAGTATCTAAAACTATGATGATTGGAATGAGAGGATTTGCCATATTGAGTTCAACGACAATTATTGCAAATCTTCCCCTGCACTACAACTTGGTGTTCATGTCTACTTTGATTGTCATCCATATTTGATTGCCAATATTTTTTAGTAATACTTCTTGGTATAGGTGTATGGGTAGGTTAGGGATCCTAACCCATGCAACTAGCCTAGGGGCATGGCTATGTCTGTAGAGAAGTTCAAAAACCAGTGCAGTATCGATACAATGGACCCAAATATTGACGAAGGTCCATCCTCTAAGGCATTAATGTAATCTTGATCCATATACATTTGTTCAATGAAGAAATCATTTACAAAATTTATCAGGTTGAAGCCCCCTACCAATTTCAATAGCATACTGATTATGTCACATTGGGTAGATAGCCTATCTCCCTTGAGAGTAACTTGAAAATCATGGAAAATTTCCAAGATTTTAGCAAGTCATCCAAGGGTTATTTGCAGAGGTCGAAGGTTGGGTATCCATATTTTGTGGACAACCATGATATATTTCGATTACAGAGAAATATCACAATGGTCCAAATTGGTTTTAATGAAGGTGTGCAAAGTTGTCTCTTGATTACTTATCCCTAGTGTGTCTTTGTATGAGGCATGGGAGGGTTGTTGGTGATTGGTTTCATTATGCATTGATTGATTATTATTCATATTCAGTAGGAGAGGGACCTATGAAGAAGAACTTGAAGGATAAACATCTGTGGAGCTCGAGTGAGAGCATTGGTGTTTCTACATCCTCAAAAGATTGCACGATAAATTGAGATGCATCCCTATTGATCCCAACAAAATCAAATTGTCCATCTTGGGTGGATCCCTATCACCTTCATTGTTAGGAAAATTAGGGCTGCCATGGCAGCCTCACCTATCACCCTAGGGTTCTCCCTAGGATATGACATCCGTAGATTTTTAACATTTAGGTTGTCATAAGTAGAAACTTGCATAAATATGGATATAAGTTTAAAGGGAAATGTATTATAGATAGATGATCCCAAAATAATGATAATTGTTAAACATGGTAAGTAATATAATATTTATATTAATGTTTATCTACATAATTCTATCCCTAGATTTATATATGGCTTGATATATGGTCCCAATAAATAAGTAGAGGTTAAATTTGGATTACACATCATAATCATGGTACATGTCAATTTTCATTTTAATTGGATATTCTAATTTCCTTAAGAAAAATATAAAAGAAAAAATTCAAGAAATGCTAAAGGACTCTAATATATTAAATAACATTTGTAGAAGTAGAATATAAATAGATTTTTGGATTCTATAAACATTCATTCGTCTATGTGAACTTTTCATATTATTTATATCATGTTTTTTCCCTAAATAAAATATCGAAGAAAGGGAAACATGTTTGAAAAGGAAGATAAGTTTTGCTTAATATCAATTTAATGATCAAAAATTTAATTGTAGCATAAATTTAAGGTTTGGAAATACAAATCCTGGTATTTTCAAATTGTCTCACCTACCCATTGATCTTAATTGAACGAAGGTTGTATGATGCCCTAACTTGGGTAGGAGGTCAGTGTTGTGTGTATAGAGCATTGTTTACTCAGTGAAGTCCTTGTCACCTTTTCCCCCTCTCCACTACATGGTTTATTGATGAAAAAAAATTTAATCGATTGATTTAAAGGGATTCTTAGAAATCTCAAATTTGACTTGTATAAGAAATACAAATTTGAATCTTTGGAAAAGTTCTGCATTAATTATGTGTTTCATCATATTTTTATTCATGTGTCCAAGACGAGCATGTGAAACATGACTAGTTTCATAAACTAAAATAGTAGGTTATATTTCACTCTAAGAAGTCATATTATATAAAATAGAAGATAATTTTATAAGGCCAGTGTGAGTGTACCCTATACCAATATAGCAACCATTCTTAGAAGCAATAATATGATTGCCTTGATACAACAAGATATAACTAGAATGTTGATGTATAACTTGACTAATCAAATTTCGACAAAAAGAAGGAACATGTTGAATGTGATGAAGTATAAGAACGTGTCCATATGTGAGCTTTATATCAACATGTCCAAAGCCTGCAATTGGTATGGTGGATGAATGATCTTCCCACTTGATCACTCTTATCAGAATTTGTCTAGTACGAAGAAAAGAGGGATTGGTCAAATCATTTATAACAAGTGGCACCAAAATCAATGTTGAATTTGACTCCATTTCAACCATATTACTTGTGGTGTTTTATACTCACATGTTACATCACTAGCGCATGCAACAATCCTATAGTGTTGATCCATACTACACTTTGACCTTGAGAGAAAATGAACCTACAAAGGGATACTTTGTGAACGTCGAGACAAGATTGATTTGAAGAAACATTTGTAGCATTGGAAATATAATATTGGCACAAAATAGATATGTTGTGCAGGAAGAGTTAGGAGTAGAAGAAGTAGCAAGACAAAGATAAATATGAGAGTTATATATTTTGAAATTCACATATGTTCATTGTCCAGTCGTCCAACCTACCATAAAGGCACAAAATTATAAAAACAAGACACAATGGGTGATGAGGATGCAAAACAACAATTTTGTAGGAAGAGCAGGTGACGATGCAAATGACTATATACAAGAAGCTAGCGAATCTCTCTATACTAATCAAGAAAGTTGGCATGTCTAAGGAAGAAATCAAGCTATGGCTATTCTGTTATTCCTTCACTAACAAAACCAAGTTGTGGTACAACTCCCTAGAGGAAGGAAGACGCAATACTGGGGAGGAATTTCTGAGCAAGTTCCTAGAGAAGTTCTTTTTTACCCTCACTCATTTACCAATCTGAGGGAAGATCACCAATACCATAAAGTTTTATGAACATTTTATACTTATTTTTCATAGAAATCAATCTAGCTTTTCACATAATACTCATAATATCATTTCATGCTAGCATAGTTCACAAATTCTTTTTTGATCAACCTGCCTTTGAAAATTACATAGTAGTTAACTCCACATAGACAAAGATCAGTTAAAAGTCATCAACCTCCAGGTTGACCAATAACAACATAAAGAAACCCATCGAGCTTCAAGATCTATTAACTCAAGGGGTCAAGTAAAGACTACAAATCAAACAAATGAATACACTAATTGAGATCCAAGATCAATATCTAAACTAGCTCAAAGATCAATATCTAAACTAGCTCAAGCAAGAAAAACCAATCTACTTCACAAACAAGCAAATCAACCTTCAAGACAACATGAACCAAGTAAACTAAATTGAACTTCCAAGCTCAATCAACAATCAACGTCGAGAAATTTCAATCGAGCCTCAAGCAAGAATACAACTCAATCAAAATTGGATACACGTGTAAGTTTACCTATCTGATTGAGGTACCCCTATTGAGTAAGGAGGTTGAAAGCTACAAGAGCCACACAAAGACCAAGATCTCTATAGTATCTTGAGCCAAAGAGCTACAAGTGCCATGATGATCAAGCATAATAAAATCAATCAAGAAATTTGATTGAGTTATCATCTCGGTAGCCAGAAATAAGAGGTCCAAACATTTACATGATCCAAGACTTACCCTTTCAGTAGGACCACATGGAGTCACTTATAGGACATCATTTCTTTTGTAAGAGCTAAGAAGTTTCTCCAAAATTCATACCTAATGCAAATTGACCGATCTTGAGAATGATTGACCTACCTATATTTGTTGCCACAACCAGTCAACTCACAACTCGATCAGTTGCAAGTGCCTTCAGCAGGAGTAAAGACAATCAACCTCCTTATCTTGATCGATCTCATTGGAAAATCTACCTTAGGACCAAATTCGATCTGAAAGGTTATATTTCCCCAAAAACATGACCAAAAGTCGATCCCCATGAAACATGGGTTAAAAGTGAGAACACAATGCTTGGTTAAGAAGGATTGGACTTTACATTTGTGTCAGAGTTCAAGAGGTATTTGAAACTAAATAAGGAGTCCATTATAGTAAAATGGGCTCGAACAATGGGATATGGTTATCAACTAGGTAAGAAACTATAAATCTTAATTAAGCTTAGTTGAGACAAAAGGTTAATAGGAATGAATCAATCTACTTAAAGTAGAAAACCTACAATAGGAAATTCAAAGAAAAGATAATGGTGATTTTGATAAAGGGAAACTTGGAACGGGTTTCATCAATCAAACCTATCCTCAACCATGCAACACTCTCTTATATTTTATATATTGTCAACATGGTTTTGCAAACAGTCAACAATGATATTTGACCCATTCGTACTCTTGATATTAGGATAGATATTTATCAAAAGGTACCTCTCTCTCAAGATGGCAACCAAAACATATATGAAAAACATATAACTATTTCTATAGTGATTCCCCACTCTCACGGGTCCTCACTAATCCATAGTCTAGACATTCCTAAACTCATTCTTTCATAATTGTTTAGATCTAACTTTGTAAGAAGGTATCTAATCAAATAACAATACAATAAAATAGGAGTATGGAAACAGAACTTTCAAGAATATATGTATTAAATACAAGAAGAAATATTACATGGTTGGGAAGGCCTAATGGCTACTTCCCACCAAAGTTATGGAATTAGCCAGTCATGGTGCAAGACAATATTGAGTTACCAGTTGAGTTTGCCATTTCTTTCAAAAGATCACAATAAAATAACAAAACAATATAAGGGGGTTGATTACAAGGGTATATCCTTATATCTACCCATGTCTTGGGCCAAATATGGTCATGAGGTGGATCAACCTGTGAGATCACTACTACAGAAATGGCTTATAACGTCACTTTTAAAGGCGTTGGTTGTATAAACACTCTGACGCCTACAACATAAAGCATTGGTTCAATAAAAAAACCGACATCCATTTGTGAAGGGTGACCAGACACGGGTATCACTTTTATTCACTGTCGGTTCATTAACAAGAAACCAACGCCTAAAATTAACCGCCAAATCCAAAATTTCCAGTGAAAAAAATTACCTCCAAAATTTAACATACAACGTCGGTTGTTAAAAAAAGAAATCAGCGACTAAAGGTTTTCTGTGAGATAGAAATTTGACCAATTTTTATCGTCAGTTGTCTTATAGTAACCGACGTCGTTGTGTTTTAGTGCGCTTAACCGTGAAAATTTTCACATCCCTTTAGCATCGGTGTTTATACAGAAACCGACGACTATGGTGTTAATTCGAGAACATTTATTTTTGTCAGTATATAAAGATAGACGTCGGTTTTTCTAGTTGGAACCGACGAATATAAGTGAACAATAGTGTCGGTTTTTTGTTTGTAACCGACACATATAGTTTTTAGGGTCGATTGTTTTTATTAACTGATGCCTATTGTTAACTTAACCGCACCCGCATGAGCCAGACTTGTGATGGAGTGGACTTTTAAAATCTCAAAATGTCTAATGCCACAAGTGAATTCATGCATGTTGAGTTGTTTTGGGAATCCCAAGTGTTTTAGTAAAGTTGGAATGTTGATTGAGGTTTGTATTATTAATTGGATCCATAAGTTATGCCTATTTTAGGAATTTAATTCAATGGTCTAACAATTGAGTTTTGACACAAAATTTGAGTAGAAGGTATCTCTAGAGGTAAAGAAGCTATGGTTAAAATCTGGTGGCATTTGGATGTTCCTAGAGGAAGTTATGAAGGTTTGAAACTTGAGAAATATGTGTATCTTTTGATGATTTGAGGACCTAAGTTGCTAATCAATATCAGTGTTATGTGCCCCTTAGTTGTGTTGGGGCTGCGTGGCAAGTTGTTGACCCTAGATCTTCGATCTAGTGGTTGCTGGCTCTAGCTTTGAGAAGCCACAGATTGCCCAGTCATGTGCATCGATCCATGCCTTAGATTTCTGATCGGATGGTCGAGTCTTCATCCCTTACCTTCGGTCTGACTGGAGATCGTGGGACAGTCAGCGGTGCTGAGTTTCGATCGCCCCAAAATGTGGTCATGGCCCGAGTGGGGCAGGGATTGAAGGGTGTGGTTGTTCTTAGCTCGAGTAGAGGAGTGCGGAGACCCCTAAAATGAGCTGTGAGACCTCTCCAGTAGGGAGAACTGAAGCCCACTTTTCCCCCATTCTCCATTGTAGCTAGCAGGTGGTAGTCGGAGGTGGAGAAGAGGGGTATAGGGCCGATCAGAAGAAAATGAGAAAGGGAAAATGATTCAGGAGGCAAGACGAGCAAGGAAGTGGCATTTCCAGTGGGTTCCATAGAGTTTTCCATGGCAGCCGAAGTCAAGGTAGGCCAGAGAAGAAGACCAGCCTCGGAGGCCTATGCGCAGGGCTTCTCAGTGACAATGAAGAACAGAGACGAGTTCAGTGAGGTTCTATGAAGCTTTTCGAAGCTTTGTATGGGCACGAGGAGGAATAGAGGCACTTTGCCTCTTCTCTCTGCCGCAGCCAGCCCAGGCGGCGACACCCTAGTGGAGAAGGAACTCCACAGCCGACGATGAGGAGAAGAGCATCCACGGAGGTCTCTGCATGGTGGACGAAGTGAATGACGACCTGTTGGACTACTGGGGAGCACCATAGAACCATCAGTTGCTCGCCAAAGCAGATCCCAACAGCGACAGCTCTGCTACGACCCTTGCAAGCGTCAGGTGCCTGACTCTCACATGAGAGAGGAGAACAGGCGGCGGTGGTTTTGTGCTGGGAGGACCGAATTTGAGAGACAAAGCCATCGAGAAGAGAGTTGACGACCATAGCAAGCAGTTGTGGCGGCACTCTGTAGACACGAGAGGCAGAGTGCAGCGGACGGGCTCTCACGGACGCCAGATCGCGAAGGAGAAAGGAGGGAGGGAGCAGACCGGGCGGGGCCAAACCTAGGTGGCCCAGGTCAGACCGGCCGGCTCAGCACCAAGCTCATGAGATAAGCCGCGCCTCTCACAGGACACATGGCAACACCTAATTGGACAAAAAGGTAAATAATCAGAAAATGCTCAGTTCTTATATAATTAATAGAAAATGCATCCTTTATCAGAAAAATACATATAATATACCAAATTTTTCAGAAAAATTCATAGAGTAATATGAAATCATAATATCCAGATTTTGATGCACTAATAATAGGGATATCATGTAAGTGGTGAAATGCTCTTATGATGGATAATAAATAGCAAATGATGACATAAAATCATGGAAAAATATCAGTAAGTCCATAATTATGTATAGAATGCATATGATGTTAGATATGGTCATGTTGATGTATTAAATTATGTAATTTGCTTAACATGGCTAATTAGGGCTAATATCACTAAAGATAATGCAACAAATGCATACATGCTCAGAAGTGATAAAAATCATGAAACAACCTTATATCTGTAACTAGAAGCTAATATGTAAATCTGAGATCAGTTTTATACACAAAATCCATGTTATATGAAGTTGACCTTAATACATGGTTTAAAATCCTAGTTACGTTAATAATGTAACATAGGGTTAATGTGTGACATAATGTTAATATGTTCACCTAATGATGGAAAGTACGATTATCAGTTATTGAAAAATAATGTGGAATATGAGATCAGTAAAATAATCCCAAGACAAGGATACATGTAACAATGAGAAAACCCTAATATTAACTAAGCTAAACCTTAAGGAACACGATTAGGGTTAAGATGAGATGTAAGATGATAAGAACCTAATGGTGATATGTAATCTTGTCTTAATCAGGGTTGACCAAGGATGTAGATGACATCAGGGATGTGATTAGGTTTATCTTTCTTGATCAAGGTATGCCATTACCTCTTACTTGGCTTATTATACAATATGCTTGTGTTATATGGTAGTACAAACTTGGCATATGATATTGATTGAAATGATTGTTCTTGTATGATATGTTGCATGATTTTCCATACTTATTGCTAAGAACACATGAAACATAAGATATCTGGTCCATTATATGATAGCACTAAATCTCTTTGGTAGAATAGTGCATTGATGAAAGTACTAAATCTCTTTGGCAGAATAGTACATGTGAGCACTAAATCTCTTTGGCAGAATAGTGCATTTATGAAGTACTAAATCTCTTTGGCAGAATAGTACATGTCAACACTAAATCTCTTTGGTAGAATAGTGCATGTGCTTGATCAAGTTTACATATAATGGAAATGTGCGTAAAATATGTGTTCTCTTCTGGTAACAAATATCTTTGTGCAACTATACGCCTTTTCTTATATTTTGTTTAATGCTTCCAAGTATTAGTTTTATCTTATTGCCAAGATATGATGAGAGGTGTATAAAAGACACGTAGGCGTACTCAGTACAATATTGTTGAATATTGTGCTGACATGTACCGCATGTAATCTTTTGTTTAGGTTGTGGTTATTCTCTTGAAGATCCAGGATAGTGAGAGTTGTATGGCGAGCTGATGTACATGTGGACCTGTTGTCTTAAGATCATGTAGTTTAGTAGTAGTACATGTATATGTTAGAAGTTTGTTGTTCAATATGTAATATCAAATGTTGTAACAATTCATGTTGTAATTATATGTTGAATGGTGAACATGTGTGTATGGTTTTATTATTGTTCATGTACATGTGCTACTGATTGTTTCCTTCTGACTCCCTTGATTTTCTCTTTCTTAGCCTTATGTGGGATGTTTAAATTTGGGATTCTCATTGAGGTGAGGGTTTCAAATTTGGACGTCACACATCAAATTAAGTTTTAGAAAATCCGGGGATGTCATAAGTGGTATCTGAGCATGAACAATAGCAAAGCCTGACATTTTCTCATTATGCAACTCAAAACCAAAGAACCTTGAACTTAATAATCTTTTAGGGATAGATTAGTCATCTTTTAGGGACTAGATCTGACCTAGCCTCTAGGTTAGCACCTAGATGTCTGAGAACTAGGTCTAGACTGGTGCTTGTTGAGTAGCAAGACCTTAGATGTCTTTCTTTCCTTGTAGTGCAGCGGTATGGGACGTTCCACTATTTGGAAATGATGTGCATCAAGGGAAGAGAAATCCTAGACATATATCGCTCATTGTCTAGGATAGCTACACTAGTCTACACCATGTTCTCACCCTTTTCACTAGTTTTCATGACACTGGACTCTCTACTATGTGTGGGACACTCATTTCTGGTTTTGGTTTTTGATTCCAAACGGATTGAACCTTGATAGTTTTCTTTGATGCTTGTTTTATAGGAGAAAAACTATATAATATTTTATTATGTATATGTATTATAAAAATGTGTCCCCACACATGTACGAGTAGGAGGTGGTCATGCAACCCAAGTGAAAGTGATGACATCAGTTTAGAAGAGAGAGTAGTTCTAGATTAGTTGTCTAGAGCCTTGTTGGATATATATATATATAATAGATGGAATAGATGATATAAGTTTTGATGATATGATGTAAGTTGATAGAGATGATTTAAGATGGTCATGATGATTTATGTTTGTGTTTGATGACTTAAGTTCTGCTTGTGGAATTGAGATAATTTTCGATGATGCAAGTATGAGTTCTTTTATGAGATGAGATAAGTTAAGTTAAGACTAGGTTGTGAGTCAGCATGAGCCTCAAGCTCTTTTACAAAGGAGGACCTCTAGTGTTAGGACCAGTTTTGGGGTTAGCTCAAGAGAGAGTGAGACCCACGGGGAGAAGGTCAGAGAACCTAGACTCCTAGATATGAGAATTCTAAGATATGTGATATGATATGTCCTAAACTAGACTACTCTTGAGTGATTGAGTTGAGTCGCTCTATGTATGATTCTTATAGTTTTCTTGAACCCTAGATGTCCTTGGGAGGACAAAATCCTAGAGATAGAGAGAGGTTGGTTATATATGTACATGCGAACATGAATATGAAAGCCTACCATCTGGGTGAGGGAGAAAGCCCATGACCCTAGAGGAGGTATCTATGTTAGTTGGGTGAAGCCTCATGCTCGGGTTGGTGGTTTCTCACATAGGAATATAGTGGTGTATATAAGAGAGTTTTGGGTAAGCATGTTTCATAGGTAGAGATATATGATGATAATATCATAGCATGTTTTGGTTTGTGCTTATGTGGCTAGAGCTATGAAGCTATCACTAGTGCCAATGAGGTAATCTGATAACCCTAGATCATAGAGGAAAGATAAAGTATATGCATATGAGATACTCATTCAGTTGAGTTGGCTCAGAGAGACTGAGCATGGTATTACTCTCATGACAAGGGTTAGGACCTCAATTGGACTAGATGAAGTTTTGATATATGTTTAAAGAGCAACCCACATAAGTTTGTTTAGCACAACCATGATATAATATATGTAAGGACGTGATCTAATCTCTAGACATGATATGCTAGAAACCTAGTAATGGGTTAATAAATATCAATGTATAAATGGTTAACCATCTACATGAATAATGATGTTAATGTGAAATTGTTGGTTAATCTTGTGATAAAATCACTAGTAAATGTTGCAATTTATTATGAGCAATGAAATAAAATCATATGAATGAAACATGTTACATGAGGTGTTAATCTTAGTGCTTAATAAGGATGAAAGATATAGTTTGATAGTTAGCACAACATAGCAATTATTACACCTTGATATGATCTAGATGGATAAAGTGGGTTAATTATAGTTAACTCCCTCCTAAAAGGCATATGTTAATGTTGAACTTGTTCTAACAATTCGCTCAATAAGATGTTGATGAAACCTTGACATAATGGGTTAACTTTAGTTAACTCCTTTAGAACATGGTAATATGATGTGGGAATCCTAATGCATGGCTCAAGATAAGGATGCCACACTAACATATAGATATGTAATGACATAACCTAAGTTTCTAAACCCTGAGTTTAACCTTGATGAAGTGTTTGTGCACCAAGATGGTTGTAACCCCCCCCATAATAGTGCTTTGGATACATGGTTCTAGGTAACCTTTGCGGATATGTTACACATAGAATAGTGCCTACATGTGGATGAAGACCTTTTGGTTTTCCTTGGAGTACGTGAATGGCATAATTTCGAGGACGAAATTTCTTTTAAGATGTATATGATGTGACAAAGTGGTTTTTGCTTTAATTTCGAGGACAAAATTTTCTTTTAAGGTGTGTAGGATGTGATGGAGTGGACTTTTGGAATCTCAAAATGTCTAATGCCACAAGTGAATTCATGCATGTTGAGTTGTTTTGGGAATCCCAAGTGATTTAGTAAAGTTGGAATGTTGATTGAGGTTTGTATAATTAATTGGATCCATAAGTTATGCCTATTTGAGGAATTTAATTCAATGGTCTAACAATTGAGTTTTGACACGAAATTTGAGTATAAGGTATCTCTAGAGGTAAGGAAGCTATGGTTAAAATTTGATGGCATTTGGACGTTCCTAGAGGAAGTTATGAAGGTTTGAAACTTGAGAAATATGTGTATCTTTTGATGATTTGAGGTCCTAAGTTGCTAATCAATATCAGTGTTACGCGCCCCTTAGTTGTGTTGGGGTTGTGTGTCCAGTTGTTGACCCTAGATCTTTGATCTAGTGGTGGCTGGCTCTAGCTTTGAGAAGCCACGGATGGCCCAGTCACGTGCATCGATCCAGGCCCTAGATTTCTGATCGGATGGTTGAGTCTTCATCCCTTACCTTCGGTCTGACTGGAGATCGTGGGACAGTCAGCGGTGCTAAGTTCCGATCACCCCACGATGTGGTCATGGCCCGAGTGGGGTGGGGATTGAAGGGTGTGGTTGTTCTTAGCTCCAGTAGAGGAGTGCAGAGACCCCTAAAATGAGCTGTGAGATTGCTCCAGTAGGGAGAACTGAAGCCCAATTTTCCCACATTCTCCATTGTAGCTAGCAGGTGGTAGTCAGAGGTGGAGAAGAGGGGTAGAGGGCCGATCAGAGGAAAATGAGAAAGGGAAAATGATTTGGGAGGCAATACGAGCAAGGAAGTGGCGTTTCTAGTGGGTTCCGTAGAGTTTTCCATGGCAGCCGAAGTCAAGGTAGGCCGGAGAAGAAGATTAGCCTCAGAGGCCTATGCGCCGGGCTTCTCACTGACAATGAAGAACAAAGACGAGTTTAGTGAGGTTCTGCGAAGCTTTTCGAAGCTTTGTATGGGCACGAGGAGGAACAGAGGCACTTTGCCTCTTCTCTCTGCCGTAGCCAGCCCAGGCGGCGATGCCCTAGTGGAGAAGGAACTCCACAACCAACAATGAGGAGAAGAGCATCCATAGAGGTCTCAGAATGGTGGACGAAGTGAACGACGACCTGTTGGACTAGTGGGGAGAACCATAGCACCATCAGTTGCTCGCCTGAGCAGATCCCAACAGCGGAGGCTCTGCTACGACCCTTGCAAGCGTCGGGTGCCTGGCTCTCACGCGAGAGAGGAGAACAGGAGGCGGCAGTTTTGTGCTGGGAGGACCAAATTTGGGAGATGGAGCCATCGAGCGGAGAGTTGACAGCCGTAGCAAGCAGTTGTGGCGGCGCTATATAGACACGAGAGGCAGAGCGCAGCGGACAAGCTCTCACAGACGCCAGATCCTGAGGATAGATCGCGAAGGAGAAAGGAGGGAGGGAGCAGACCGGGCGGGGCCAAACCTAGGTGGCCCAGGTCAGACCGGCCGGCTCAGCACCAAGCTCATGAGATGAGTCGCGCCTCTCACAGGACACGTGGCAACACCTAATTCGACAAAAAGGTAAATAATAAAAAAATGCTCAGTTCTTTATAATTCGTAGAAAATGCATCCTTTATCAGACAAATACATATAATATACCAAATTGTTCAGAAAAATGCATAGAGTAATATGAAATCATAATATCCAGCTTTTGATGCACTAATAACAGGGATATCATGTAAGTGGTGAAATGCTCTTATGATGGATAATAAATAGCAAATGATGACATAAAATCCTGGAAAAATATCAGTAAGTCCATAATTATGTATAGAATGCATATGATGTTAGTATGGTCATGTTGATGTACTAAATTATGTAATTTGCTTAACATGGCTAATTAGGGCTAATATCACTAAAGATAATGCAACAAATGCATACATGCTCAATAAGTGGCGAAAATCATGGAACAACCTTATATTTGTAACTAGAAGCTAATATGTAAATCTGAGATTAGTTTTATACACAAAATCCATACTATATGAAGTTGACCTTAATACATGGTTTAAAATCCTAGTTACGTTAATAATGTAACCTAGGGTTAATGTGTGACAATGTAAATATGTTCACCTAATGATGGAAAATGTGATTATCAGTTATTGAAAAATAATCAGGAATATGAGATCAGTAAAATAATCCCTAGACAAGGATACATGTAACAATGAGAAAACCCTAATATTAACTAAGCTAAACCTTAAGGAACACGATTAGGGTTAAGATGAGATGTAAGATGATAAGAACCTAATGGTGATATGTAATCTTGTCTTAATCAGGGTTGACCAAGGATGTGATGACACAAGGGATGTGATTAGATTTGTCTTTCTTGATCAAGGTATGCCATTACCTCTTACTTGGCTTATTATACAATATGCTTGCGTTATATGGTAGTACAAACTTGGCATATGATATTGATTGAAATGATTGTTCTTGTATGATATGTTGCATGATTTTCCATACTTATTGCTAAGAACACATGAAACATAAGATATCTGGTCCATTATATGATAGCACTAAATCTCTTTGGTAGAATAGTGCATTGATGAAAGTATTAAATCTCTTTGGCAGAATAGTACATGTGAGCACTAAATCTCTTTGGTAGAATAGTGCATTTATGAAGTACTAAATCTCTTTGGCAGAATAGTAAATGTGAGCACTAAATATCTTTGGTAGAATAGTGCATGTGGTTGATCAAGTTTACATATAATGGAAATGTGCCTAAAATATGTGTTCTCTTCTGGTAACAAATATCTTCGTGCAACTATACGCCTTTTCTTATATTTTGTTTAATGCTGCCAAGTATTAGTTTTATCTTATTACCAAGATATGATGAGAGGTGTATAAAAGACACGTAGGCGTACTCAGTACAATATTCTTGAATATTGTGCTGACGTGTACCTCATGTAATCTTTTGTTTAGGTTGTGGTTATGCTCTTGAAGATCTAGGATAGTGAGAGTTGTATGGCGAGCTGATGTACAGGTTGACCTATTGTCTTAAGATCTTGTAGTTTAGTAGTAGTACATGTATATGTTAGAAGTTTGTTGATCAGTATGTAATATCAAATGTTGTAACAATTCATGTTGTAATTATATGTTGAATGGTGAACATGTGTGTATGGTTTTATTATTGTTCATGTACATGTGCTACTGATTGTTTCCTTCTGACTCCCTTGATTTTCTCTTTCTTAGCCTTATGTGGGATGTTTAAATTTGGGATTCTCGCTGAGGTGAGGGTTTCAAATTTGTATGTCACACATCAGATTAAGTTTTAGAAAATTCGGGGACGTCACAAGACTCTTCCCCATTTCTCTGTTTCATTCGTCTCGTGCGATTGAGGGTTTGGTCTGGTGATTTCTCTACTGTCACTGCTCCTCTGCCTCCGCCTCTACCGTCATTTGCTCTGGTCTCCGTCGTGCACTGCCGCCACTCGTCGTTGTCGTCGCCCACTCTCCTTCGCTATCGCCCACTCTCCGTCGCTGCCGCTACTGTGCGCATTTGGTCTGGTTCTCTAGCCGCTGCTATCCAGGTTGGTCGCGGCTTATCTAGCCCTGCTCTCTAGGTCTGACCACAACTCCTCTCTAGGTCCGACCACAACTCTGCTCCTTGCTCTCCAGGCCGGCACCGCCACGTACTAAGGTACCCTGCTCCTACTCTTCTTCCTCTACCTTCAAGCAGGTACCCTGCTCCTGCTCGACCACCATTGGCTGGTTAGATTCACACATTAATATTGCCAATAATATTGGAAATGAATGCTAGATCCAATTATAGACATATTGTATATGGTTTTGATCAGAAAAATGCATAGATTGTGAATAAAATATACTTAAAGCTCTATTATTCTTTTTGTTACAAAGGTATAGTTAGTACACGACTATTAGATGATATTCAAGAAAACCCTAGTTTGATGAGCATGTTGTTAATCATGTTAATTATGATTCTTTTATATATTTTGATGTCATTATATAATTATGTAATCCCAACATCTTAAACTGAATTAGAATGATTTCAATGAATTATAGGGTTTTAAAGTTGATAAACATGTACATGTGGATATAGGGTTATTAAACCAATGGTTATAACATAATATGATCTTAATCTGATCTGGATGTTCATAATAACATATTATGTTAAATATGATGATTAGGGCTACATATAATGTCTAGTAAAGATTCCTATCCCTTTTGTTTGAAACTATTGATTTCTTGATTTATTATTTAATAATGCTCTATAGATTAGGATTAACCATGTTGCCTGTAGTTTATAGACATTTATTATATATAAGAGTGACAACACATGTATTTGTTGGCCTAGAAACCCGTCTAAGATTTACTCATTAGGAGTAAATCTTGGATAGTCCCCAGTTTGGGACTGTTCTTGAACACCTAATCTCACTTAATAGTGAGATTAGGTGTTCAAGAATGGGATAGGTGGTACACATTATACACTTACATTGTGAATTACTTTACAATGTGAACTTTACAATGTGAGTTACATTACAATGTGAATGTGAACTTTACAATGTAAATTACTTTACAATGTGAACTTTACAATGTGAATGTGAACTTTCAGATGGATGAGCATTCTCCTGATGACCGTGCTGATGATTACCATGAGGGTGAGGACATCAATGCACCGCCTCTAAGTTTCAAAAATATATCATATATTTATATCTATATGTCCATTTATAGTTATATCATGTAAGTGTGTTTATTTTGTCAAATTTTAGGTTAATGATGCACATGTACCCTCTGAAGCACTTGAAGAACTTGATGAGTAGTACAAAAAAGTTGACAATTGAAGGGGCATCACTATGATGAAGAAGTTAACAACGCTAAGGGGCAATGGACCCAAACTTGTTGTGGATTTTGATAATGCAGGAAATGAAATTGGAGTGAATCGCAATTCGTTTGTTTCATATCTTTGGTATGTTACTCGTAGCCATTGCGGTTGTAAGATAGATTCTTGGCATAAAGTTCCTAAGGGGAAGAAAGACTTAATATGGAAGGATTTATGCGTGAGTTATTATTAATTTGCAATTCTATTTTGTAGATTACTAATTTTTTGGATACTAGTTAATAGCAATTCTATTTTGTAGAGTATATTTGCATTGGATGAAAAGGTGCATCATAAATGTGTGATGCAACGCTATGGGAGAGTCCTAAGGAACTATAGGACAAATCTCACCCAAGAATACATAAAAGAAGGTGACAAGAGGAAGAATACAACCATTGAACAGTGCAACTTCCTAGACCCAGAAGAATGGGACATGTTTCTTGCTTCAAGAAAAACTGATGAATTCAAGGTATTAGGCATCACTCCCAATTTAATTAATATACATTGTATTCACCTATTCAAGAATAACATTTAGTGTTACTAACCAAATCAATGTGCATACTAACTAGGCCCTCAGTGAGGTGCAAAGAGCAAGGCGTGCACTGAATGTGCATGACCACACAATGGGTCCAAAGGGGTATGCAGGCATTCGCCAAAGACTATAGGTTGAGTCTACTACTCAGTCTGCTGCTACTCAGGAGTCCTCTACTATAGGTATCACACCTCTACCTCACCATGATGTCTGGATAGCTGGGAGGAAAAATACGAAGGGAGAAATAAGGAAGCCCACATCTGCTGAGGCGACTGCAAAAATGGTAAAATACAACTCTTAGAGCAATCATTCGAATATTGATTATCTGTGGTGTTTACTTAATTACAATTTTTTGTTTTGGCGATTAGAGGGAGCTACACGAGCTGAGGAAATAAGGCAAGTTCATCCTTGAGGGCACAAGGGATGAATTGACAGTTGCTCTGGGTAACCCAGAGCATCCTGGACGTGTTAGGGATGTAGGCGATGGTGTGGGCATCAAATTGTTCTTTGGGCCATCCCAGTGCAAACATGTCCCAAAAGTGGGAATTTCACAAGAAGAGGTAACTTATTCTTTCTTTAGAATGTTACTGTAAAAGAGAATTCAATAATCAGAAGCTAACCTTTCTTTTATCCATGTATAGGTAGATAAGATAGTTGATAGGAGAGTCGATGAAGTAGTTGATAAGAGAGTCAAGGAAGTAGTTGATAATACACTCCATGAAGCAATGAGCAAGTCGTAGGCATCTCTGACTGCTACTCACCAGACAGTACCTATGGCGTCCCTCTCTACTCCTACTCCAGTGGTTGGGAGTAGTAATCATGTAGACCCACCAACTAGCACATCCGCTGTAAGTATTTTTATGACATAGTAACTAGTCTTTTTAAGATGATATGTTTTCAAGATGATATGTATATATGTATATAACATTCTTTACACAAATTTGTAGGGGTTGAAGCCATGCCATCTAAAAAGTAAAGAATATGTCGTTGCAGAGGCGTCGGCTTACCCATCCCTACCAGGGGAAATGTTTCATGCGTCTCCATTACTAGCTGGTTGGGTTCATGTGAACCTGCTACGTATATTCCCCAAGTGGATGCATCTTCCATTGCCATATGCCCACCCAGATTGTGAAACGCTTGATGAGGCAGAAGTTGGAGTGATATTGTGGCTAAAAGTGGATGTCGTCTATACTAAAATTGTATGCTAAATTTACATTATGTTAAATTGTTAGTGTGTGTATATGATGTCAATTGATCTGAAATTATATTTATATATATATATATATATATATATATATATATATTCAGGTTAAAAAGAAGACACCCAGATCATCTAGGCCTCCACCTCCACCTCCTACATTACCAAGTTGGGTTCCACATGACCTACCTATCCCGTTAGGTCCTAATTATAGGGGTATGGAAATATGGTTAGGCGAACATGATATAAATTTCCCTATAACTATTTCTATAGATGCGGATGTTGCAGGTCAATCGTACGAAAACAAACTATTTATACAAGATATTTTGGAGTTGTTTCGATATGATTGGTTGAATACATCTATGATAGAGCTATGGATAAGGTGATATCTTCTTTATACATCCATATACCTTGTGTAGGATCTGGTGATCTGGTTTCTTATATATTAATGCATATGTAATACATGTTTTGCAGCTACTTAGACAAGATATGTGCAAATTTTTCATTCGAACATGTAGGATTTTTGATTCCATCTTTGATTGGTCTAGTAGCTAAAGACCCTTCGTCAGTTCAACAATACCGATGTGATGCTTTTACAAATTTTGCTCAAAATAACAAGACGGTGATAATAGCTCCATTCAATGTGGAGTAAGTTTACTTTTCTTATAATTTGGACTTAAGAAAATTACATTTTTATTGTGGATTTTGAGTTATTGATTATTAACTTTCTTACCTCTAGGGGTATGCATTGGGAGTTACTAGTTATTGTCCCCGAGACGTTCATTGTCTATTATCTAGATCCTAAGGAGACTAAATTGAATTCAAAATATGGACACACAATGAAAATCGCATTATTCCGGTGAGAAATATTTCATTTTCATATCCGTTAACATATGTTATTACATTACTATTTAATTATACAATGTATTGTGTTCCATTAACATGTAGGGGTTTAGATGAGTTTAAAAAGGCTGGAGGAAAGGTCCCCAGGAAAAAGAACCAGCCAATAATTTGGAAGAACATGGAAGTAAGTTCTCGACTCCAATGTATATATTATTTATGTGAACAGTGCTTAATTAGTTGTATTTTTTTAATATTTTGTATGTTTCAATTTATAGTGTGCTACATAAGACAACGGATGGGCATGTGCATACTATGTGATGTGATTTATGCACATGATTATCAAATATGCCGCAGTGGACATTGATACCATTCCTGAGGTATTATATATAGTCTCATTAGATAATATGAAATATATCAATCTTATTTATATATTATTAGTTAAATATATGCATCATTCTCTTTGCAGGTGTTTAAAACTAACCCCACTACAGGAAAGGCCTTACTAGATGTACATGCTCCCTATCTGACAGAAGAATTAAATGATGCAAGAGAAGAATGGGCAAAATCCATAAAAGTAGTGGGGGTTTTAAAATATAATTGGGATTTTGATAGTGAATAATGTATAAAGAATGATATTTTGTAAATGAATTTCTAAATTGTAATATGTGTGAATGTTTCTACATGTCTGAATGTTTCTACATGTGTCTGAATGTTTATACATGTGTGAATGTGAAAATGAATGAAACTGTTGGTTGCTATATGCATGTTTTTACATGTGTGAATGTGAAAATGAATGGAACTACAGATTTCTACATGAATGTTTCTACATGTGTGAAAATTGAATGGAACTGCATGTTGCTAAATGTGTGAAATTAATGTTGTTAATTTTGCAGGTTTGTGGTATGTTGTCAGTTGATATCAATGGGTGTCGTAAAACCTGCAGTTCATAACTGAACTGCAGGTTTCTCATCCTGCGACCAGCCACAGCAGGCCTGCAGACTGACAAAAAAAACATACAATAGGCGTCGGTTATTTGAAAAAACTGTCGACAAATGCTTACATCGTCGGATAATAGTTAAAACCGACGCCTAATGAGGCTAGACACCACAGTCGTGCTGGCCAGCACGGCCATGGTAGCAGGTGATATGGTAGCAGGTGATATGGCATGGTGTTGATGGTATCCTAGATGGTGCCCTTTTTGTAGTGCGAAGGTTTATGGCGGCGGTATCCGTAGTAATAACTGACGCCTATATCCCCCTGCTGGCGCGTTTTCGGTGGCGTGCGAAGGTTTTTGGCGTCGGTCCAAACCGACACCTAATGGTTTGCCTTTTAGCGGCGCCCACATAGTTGTCGCATTGAAACCGATACTAAAGGACTTAAATAACCAACACTAAAGGTGGGTTATGTACTAGTGGATTGATCAAGTTTGGGAGGTGGATTGTATCTACTCATGCTAAAGGAGCTTGCAACTGATCAAGTTGGTAGGACTGATCATGTTTGTGAGTTGAGTGGTTGCAGCAACAAAGTCAGGTAGGTTGATCAATCTCGAGGTCAATCACTCTCACTCTGGATCAAAATTTCTTGTTTTTGCATCATGCTTATCTTTCATCTTTGAGAAATTGTTATGACCAATGTTCGTCAATATGTCGCCAACTCTAACTCTTATATTCAAGATCATGTCCAAGGAACACACCCTATTTCTATCCCTATTTTGAGTCCATCAATGGATGCTCCCATAGACAATAATACCTCCACTATAAACAATACACATGTTAGTTTCCTGCAGATTTTAACAGAGACAATTTTAGTGATGTTCAAGTATCTCGATTGCATATGCATGACTACTTGCTAGAAGAGAATTCAAAATCCCAGTTATGGTCCATTCTTGAGGACTATGTAAATCCAATATACTCCCATATTCTATCACTCAAAAGCCATCCTAATCAATTTGAATCTATCTTCAATGAGCATCTTGGTGCTGAAATCCATTTAGGTGATGATGATGACGCTATTGCTCTACATTCAAACACTTGTAGTCTACTACATGATGTTATAAATAAATACACAACTTCTAATGAGGACAATGGAAATCTAGCTTATGTTCTCTCCTATTTTTTCTAGTGGTTGATAACCATGCATTTCCTTGTCCCACGTTACAACTTCCTCCATGCATTCTACATAATATGCATCCCATGGATCTAGATTTCATACATAGAATGCAAGTCTGATATGTAGTATTTCTACATTACATTTTGGATGACAAGTTGGATGGAATCCATATTGGTTAAAACAATGGATTCAAGTCTCTAATTGAGATGTCTTATGAAATATCTTTTGGAGTTTGGAAAAAAATAATAAAGCTTATTCATAGTGCTTGTTTGATCTATTTGGAAGACGTAGCACCCAGTGATAAGAAATAGTCTTACCATAATGCTACACCAACTCTAGACAACTTCTTGTTCAAGAAATGCTTGGACATTCCATATATGAATGATCATGTTGAAAAGATAAAGGAGTGCAAGATGAAGATCATCATTCTCCCCATCTTTTATAAAAGCTTTTGGTTTCTCTACACAACTGATTTCATCCAGTGACAAGCCATCTTCTGTTGACTTGTTGTGATGAGATTCCTCATGCAAGGTTGTGGTTTTAAGACATAGAGGATTGGAAAATCCTACACATCCATATCCATCTACAATGTATACAAAGGGAGAGTTTTGATTACTACAAAGCTAGTTGGATTTCCTATGCCACAGAACCACTGAGCTACCAGAAAACACTAGAGAAAGGTGACAATGCTTTCATCATCCTTCTCACCATGGAATCTATCAACCAAAATCTATTGGTAGACTTTCTTAATTCATATGATTTTATTTTTATCTAAGAAGGAAATATGATATTTATGCTCCCTCAGAACGTGTCAAAAATGTGGATCCTATAATAGGATCAAACTTTAAATTCATAACTCAAAACCTTTAAGATGCCCACAACTCAATATGGGGTTGAACACATGGACATGGGGAGTTTATTCTCTTAGATATATGTTTAGAAATAAAAAAGGATTCAAACAAAGAAAAACAAAACAAAACAAAATAAAGAAAGAAGATTCTATCAAATGCTATTAAAAGAGAGAAGGAGTTCCAAGCCAAGTAACCTAAAATTAGGTAGTCTATGCACCTTATTATTGGGGATATCAACCCTCAAACACCCAAGCAAGCAACAAGTATCCCAAACCATCATGTATCATGGTAGCTACTCCTACGAGGCTCATTCCAATTTCCCTCATGAAGTGTAACTAAAACCCCATTAACAAGCCAAACCCTTCTTAAGGACATAGAAAACTAACCCAAATTAGGAGCATCGGTGGTCAATTAGGAAACCAATCTGACATGCTCTAACTCAACTGAATTCATGCTCAAATTTGACTGAAACTGTTCCGAGTTTGGATCCAGAGAAAACCTTCCTTGATTTATCATCCTCTTAAAGTCTAGATCCAACTCACCTTCTCTACCTATTTTTACCACTAATCCTTTGAGGTCAAAAAAATGAAGGTTCATGCAAGATAGAGATCAACCAACCAAACAATCATAAACAAAAGAGAAGGTAAAATGGCAAGATGCTACATAAGGATATTAACTACTTGCATAGTTTTGAAGTACATAAAGATGCCCAAAACATGCTACATAGCCTAGAAGGACCTCAACCAGCCATGGACAAGTATAGTTGGCATTAAAAAAAGATGGAAATATATCATTTGCACAAGAACAAAGAAGAACATTAGAAGAAAAGAGGAATAGGAAGATATTATCCTGTGCATGAGAGGTTTCTCTCGCTTGTTAGCCTCCAGTTGGGTGTATCTCATCCTTTGTGTCATCCTCATTGATCTTTCTGGCCTACTTCACCTCCTAATTCCTCGAGTTCACCCTCAAACAATAGAGCTATGGGAGGAAATGGGGCATATCTATGGTTAGAAGGCACAATAGAGGTTGGTGGATAGATGGGCTTGCTGTTAGTATGGAGTTTCCCAAATTTAGACATTATTTTTTGCACCACCTACTCGAACTCGAGAAATGCCCACTCTGGCACATGAGGCAAGTGTCGAAGGGTGGTGGAAGTGTAGGTGGATGATGGGAACCAATGGAAATGGATGTGAGCCAATGATAATGTGTGTAGGGTTAGATCCTTGGCCCTCTCAGACCTTAGAAATCTAAGATAGAGGTCTAGAAACAAAACAAAAAAAGTAAAATCCTTGGCCTAGTGGACAAGGAAAACTATATATAGTGGTAGGTGAAAAGTCTATAAAATGGAGGTGAAACTGGCTCAATTTTTCTAGAAACTAAGTCAGTTTCACACCGTTGGTTTGGCTAGGTTGGACATCCATCAAAAGTGATAGTCAAAGGCAGTCATCAAAAAGGACCATCAGGGACCACCATCAGAGCTAACCATCGATCTTAACCATCAAAGGTATTCTTATCTTCTAACGAATAGGATCATGGGAGATGGGCACCAAATTGAGTTATTTTATCTGAACTCGACTCATTTTCAGACCATTAGAATGTAGTTTGGGGATGCACTTTATCAATTTTGTAGCTTCATTTTGTTTGAAAATCATGCTCATTTATTGTGGCTATCGGGGGTCTTATGATAGAAAAGGGGTTGACATAGCATTTGGATGTTTTGCTGTATTGGGGGTGAACCTGGCTCAATTTGAAGAAAGTCAGGTTGATTTCACCGTTTGAATTAAAATGGTTGATGTTCTCTTAAATTTAGTGCCTGTAAGTCCCAAAATTGTCTAGTTGAGCAACTATAACTCAAAAAACTATAATTACATAATTCCAAGTATTTAGAGTTATTCTAAGCACATTAAGGTTATATAAACATGAAATTATGGATAAATACTTAGCATAAGCACCTATATTTGGGTGTTATCAACCACCTCAAGATTTATCCCTTGATTTCTACAAGTAAGACTAAACTCAAAGAATAAAAGATAACATCCAAATTAAACTTGGTGATAAATTCTAAGGTTAGGAAATAGATTCAAACTATGAGTCTCTGGAAACATGTTGCATCAGCACAAACCCCCACTGTATAAGTAAATCCTTATAACATAAGATCGCAAAATGATCATGCAAATTTGAGTGAATTCACTGCAGCTCAATGTTTCTCATAGGATCTGGGAGCATAATATTGAGCATTGAGGCATTATCACTTAAGAAAATAGTCAAGTAATGAGGATGAGTAATGAGCTATCATCTAGTATTCATGTAGACCAATATGGAATGACATGCCTCTAGATTATTAAGGTCCTAGAGAGAAAAATAAAAATAAGAAATTCTAATGACTTGTAAGGATCTTAATTTGTGTTGGAATGGACCATTTAACAAGCAACAGTCCCTACAATCTGAGGGAGTTGGCCCAACATAGTGAGACATACTCTGCATACCATGCACGAACCAACCCTTATATTGGGATGATCCCATAGGTCTCCTAAGGTTTCCTAAACACAGTCTAATGAGTTTTCATAGTGATACTACCGAGCATGACATAACCACATCCATGATTGCTTTTGTATACCCACTAGGAACCACTTCAACTCTACTAAAGGAGAAAACAAATTTCCATGCTTTTACTCACACTCAAGCTTTTATTCTCTACTTTCTATTTTATAGGCACATGAGCTCATCTATGATGATATATTTCAAAATTTTGATCAGCCAAGCCTCTTGTTTGTATTTTTACATTTCATCTATTTTATAACATCCCTGACCTAGGTTATGCTTTAACCCTAGATGTTTTGTTTAAGAAAGATAATTATATGCTTTCTCTTATCTTTTGAAAAGTAATTAAGGCTCAAGAGGAACTTATGTTTCATTTTTGTCCTTTTTGAATAATGTTGAAATTAATGTTTTTCCTTTTTTGGACTAAAGTGCAAATTACCCAAGTTGAGGGGTTAACTTGCAAATGTTACATGACAAAATGTTCCTCAAGTGTTGAAGCATCATAAGAATGAATATGATGAAAAGTTATGGCTTGTAATAGCATGAGCACCTAGAAAGAGCTTATTGAGCAATGTTTGTGCATCAAAACCTAGTTTTGGTATAATGTGCAATTTACCCAAAACCTAGGGTTCAACATGCAAAATACCACCTCTAGAGAGTCCCTCATGTTTCTTGGCATCATGTGGAGAAAATAAAATGATAGGGTGTCTCATTTGAATCACTTTTGAGGAGAGAGAATCTTGATATTAAAATAATCAAGATTTAAGCATAATTGAAACCCTAATTCAATTTAATGCAAAAATAAATATATTAATGGAAGTTCCCTTCGACCAATAATGATATGTTTGATTTATATGTTCTTGTGTCTTGCAAAGGAAACGAAATATCTAAAGTGAGTGGAGAGCCCACTCACATTAGTTGAAGGAAAAGTAATATCCACTCAATTTTGGATATTATTATTATATTGATTAAGGTGCTTAATTTGTTTTATTTTGATTCATGGATAATGAATAAGAATTGCAAGGTGGGGGAGATGGATTTGTATGCAAGGGATGGAGGGGAGTATGGGGCACCAATTTTGGGAATTAAAGGATTTTCATAACACTTTCTCTCTCATTGGAATTCCCTTATATACATCCCATTTTCAACCCATAAGAAAGGCTTTTTCGATCCCCTTTTCTTTCCTTGATTTGGCTGTGGACAAGGGAGCTTAGAATCAACAGGAGGACGTGCCCCAACCTGTAGGTAAGCTCCATAATCATCTTCAACCTTGATTTCATGGTGGAAATCGAAATTCAATGTTGAATTTCTTCCTTTCTTCATTCAATCTTCAACTCTAGCCAATCCTTTCAATCAAAGACTTGAGAACGGACCTTGGACAGTTGAGAGAGCTTCATTCACCATTGAGGACTTGAAGCTTGAAGCTTGTATTCATCTTTGAATGCGGGTTATATAACTTGAACCCTTAAATGTCATTATTGCTTGCAATTTATTCACTATGTGTTGAACCTTTCTTCTTTCTCGATTTCCTTTTGATTAATTGTTGAAATCACCATAAGAATCACAACTGATTTCCAAGGTTTGAAGCTTGAAGATGATGATGTCATCTTAAGAACACACCTCAACAAAGGAAGGGCCAAACGGTTTTCAAAACCGATTGAGCTAAGTCGGTTTCAAAACCGACTGAGTTGATTCGGTTTCAAGACTGAATGGGAAATAGAACCCAAGACCGAATGGGAAATTGAACCCAAGACTGAATGGGTAATTTACTTCAAAACCATATGGGTAATTAATTTCAAGACCGAATGGATAATTAACTACAAGATCAAATGGGTAATTGAGTCCAAAACTGAATGGGTAATGGATCTCAAGATTGAATGGATAAATTGAACTTCATAACCATTTGAGGTTAATTGCTGATGTGAAAAATGGAGATCCAATGGCTCAAATTGATTTAATTATAAATGGATTCCATAATGGATGATCCATGGATTGCAAACGCTAAACGATTGATTGAAGAATTCCTAATTGAATTGGATCAATTTCTTGTTTGATGGTCCAAATGGTCTCAAGTCCGTTTGGAGGCAAACGGTCTCAAGACCGTTTGGAGTTCAAGGGTTATGATAGATGGTTGGAGATTCAAGGACTATAATTGGACGTACTCTCAATGGTTCAATTGATAATCGATTCAATAAAACAAACCCTAAAATCAATTGATTGGTTGGAGGAAACCCTAGTTGATCCAATTGGTTTGAAGATGTTTTGGACCAAACGGTCTTGAGACCATTTGGGATCAAATGGTCCTCAGATCATTTGGAGGGAAAATGGTCTCAAACCGTTTGATGTTCAATTGGTTTCAAGGACAAGTTGCTAATTCAGGTTTCAAAATCGTTTTGGATTAATTATACTTTATTCAAACGGTCTCAAACTGTTTTGGGACTTTGTGATCAAGAACGTTTGATGGTCTAACGGTCTTAAGACCGACTGAAGGTGTGGTTCAGGACCGTTTGAAGGTCAAATAACTTTAAGACCGATTAAAGGACAAAATACTTCAAGACCGTTTAAAGGTCTAATACCCCAAGACCGTTTGAAGGTTTAATTGATTCAAATCTTGTAAGTACAATCAACCCCATGATTGTTGATGATGTTTATCAAAGGTCATTCACAATGTTTATACCTTCAAGGTACTTAAGTAATTAGCACCTTTTGAGTGGTTAATCTTTGATACTTATGAAAGAAATGCCTCAATACACAATGCTAACCCTAAATGAATGCTCTTGAATGAAGGGTTAACCTAATCTAATCAAGTTCGGAGTAATTAATATCCTAGAGAGGATGAGAGAGAGAGGGAGTCCATACATGTATAATAAACATGTAATGGTTAAACCTCAACATTCTCAACATGAATAAAATATGCAATTAGGGTATGATTCTTGATAAAGAGATCATGAAACCCTAATTAAGAAGGTTGAGGAATCCTAACCCTAATCTAGGGTAATGATGTAACCCTAATCAAGGGTAATGATGTAACCCTAATCAAGGGTAATGATGTAACCCTAATCCAAGGTGATGCTATGTAATGCAATATGAAACCCTAATTCTAGGTAAAAGTTGTATAAAACCCTAATTTGGGGAAAAGTTATAAGTGAAACCCTAATTAAGGGTGATGTCATGTGAAATCCTAATCGAGGGTAATGTCATGTGAAACCCTAATTAAGGGTGATGTCATGTGAAATTCTAATCGAGGGTGATGTCATGTGAAACCCTAATTAAGGGTGATGTCATGTGAAACCCTAATTAAGAATGATGCCATGTGAAACCCTAATATAGTAATATGAGGAGAGACTCTAATCCAGAGTGATGCTATGATGTTATATGAAATCCTACCCTAATATAGGGTGAAGATATGTAAAACCCTAATTTTGGGTTATAGTACATGAAACCCTAATCTTGGGCAATATGATGATAAACCATAATCCTAATCTTGAGCTATGGGTTGAGAAACCCTAATTTCAGGTAATGCTATGTGGAACCCTGATATAAGATGATATTATGTGAAATCCTAATCTAGGGTGATTCCATATGAAACCCTAACCCTAATATTGGGTGAAGGTATGTGGAAACTTGATATAGGATGATGTTACGTGAAATTCTAATGTAGGGTGATGTTATGTGAAACCCAAATATAGGTTGAAGTTATGTAAACCCTAATTCATAAAGATGGGAAATCCTATCCCTAATAATGGAATAGTGATGGATATATTGATAAGTGAAACACCTAAGGTGGTTGCTAATGGATGACCTTATATCAATAATGCCTTAACTCGATATGATTCCAAATCATTGACAATGCTTGCATATCTCAAATAAGTGACTTGTGACCAATACATTACATGATAACTGTGATGAACTGGTGCATGAAGTATTAGGATGGGAGATACCCTAATACAAGATACGTTGATGAACTCAAGATAAAGGTGATGAGGGAAGTGATACATCAAGACATGATAGATATCACATCTAGCACCTCAAGATTGATACACCTTGATGTATTCTAAATCCAATATACTTGGATGAGTAAAACATGAAGTGTGTCATGTCAATTGTTACATTGAGATGTAACGCACATTGACAAGTGTAGGCTAACATACGTTATGAAAAGGTTGAGCCAAATTAATAAAGTATGATGTAATCATATTCTGGTAAGGTTGAGAGAGGAACTTATACCTTGTGTTTATAATTCATTTAATGATAAGTGATGAGAATAAATAAGAATGATTGAATACTTATGTTATCAATGTTGGCTCCTAGTTGTGTGGAGCAATGAATTAGGGCTTGATCATTAACAATATGATCTTGAGAACCGAAATAGTTAATAATGGAAAACCCTAACCCTAATGAAGGGTGAGGAGATGTAAGAGTAATCCTAACCCTAAATAAGGGAATAGTTATGCTACTCTTAAATTGCATAGTACTGATATATAATTGATATAACTGTTATCATGTAATGATTATGCAAGTAATCATGAGATGATGAGCATAGCCACGTACGAGCTATAATGTGTTAATTATTTAAATTATTTATGGGCCTTGTGAGACATTATATGCGTTGTTGCCTAGTAAGAGGTAACGAGAGACTAAATGGGCTTTGAGAGCCATGTGAGATGCATGTATTGCAAGTATCATATTTACCTTGGTCAGATGACCTGAAGGTATTAGTTACCTGATAAGTGGTAACAAGTGTTCTTTGATGAACTAAGGGTTTGAATACCCATATTCTATAATCATGATGATGAGATGTTAAGGGATGAGAATGCCCATGATGTGACAACGGATTAAGATCCCAATGGTTTTATAAAGTTTTGAAAAGTACTTGATAGATGAATTATACTTTTCTTTGTAGCATTTGTCATAATAATGTTTGAGAACTTGACTGATGCTAAAAGAATACAATAATGTACTTAAATAATCAAGTGGAATCTTATCATGTAGTGCCCTGGCCATATAACCATCAGTGTCAGAATTTGCTGGATGGTGAAATGGGTTGCTCTGCGGCATAACCCGGAATGCATATTTTTGAATATGCGGGGGTAATGGGCGAAAATATCCTTACGCCCTAATGGAGTAGTTGATGCGAGATAAACATTAAATCTCTCAATTCTTCATTATATATGTCGGGGTGGATGTATCATTAATCCCCCAAATGTTGCGATGGATGTATCACTAATCTCCCAATAATTTGAATGTCGGATCGATGTGAGATAAACATTAAATCTCTCGATGTCGAAGGAGTGCAGTTGACACTGTAACTCTATAGCGAAGTTGCCAGTATACCCAAGAAAGCTATTTAACATAGACACAAGATGTCCTGCATTGAATCTCGTACTGACCGAGATAAGGGAGGTCATGGTAGCCGGCTCTTCCATTGACCTTGTATGGCACCGATTTCAACTTCACAATGGTTAGTTGGAGTATGAGCGGTATACCTCATCTCCTTAGGGCATAAGTGTGATTGTAAAATATAATCAGTCGTATAACATGTTTTCTTAAGGATTGAATACAAAAAATCATTAGCTAATGTTACATTTCTTTTATGCATCTTTAGATGATAGTTGATATAATTATGTTCCCTTACATTCCTTGCAAAGTGGATAGATGATGTATAAATCTACTATGGGTAGATGCAATGCTCTCCTTAAGAAAGGAGATTATCTTATTCTGATCATACAATAATAATGTTTCTGGAAGAGAGTTATATCTCTCGCTGGGACAATTTCAATTGTCTTACCCATGTGGGATCCAACTTTTTAGCTAAACGCAGAAGAAGAGACAGGAACCCCATAGCAGGGAAAGAGCAACAACAACAATAGGGACATCAATGATATTCTAGGTGGAGGCACTGGTTGTCATGTTTTGTATAGAAAGTCCTATGTGTCATCTCTGTACTCTCAGGTCCTCAGAGTCAGTAGATAGTGCTTTTATTATCGATATGAGATTTTGGCTTGAACGCCTCGAGGTTTTATGTTGCTTATGTATAGTTTGGAAAATCAACTGTTGTATGTAATCCTCGAGAAGAGATGGTACATGGTATGTACTTGTGAACTAGAATGTATATGTAATACTTTGGTTCTTGTTATAAGAGTTTTCTGGAATTGGATCTCTTTGCAAAAAGTTTTAAATTTTTAGTGATTTTTGTTAATCTGCTATTAATGATCGTTTCCACTTAGTTAATAATGGTTTGTTTGAACGGTGCGTCACAATTTGGTGGTATCAGAGATCTAGGTTCGCTGAGTCTACAGAGACACATGATTACAGTTTTTGAGTCAGTTCTAGTGTCTTTCAGTTTATCTGATAGTGTCTTCTACTCATATAGGAGAAGAAGAACTTAAAGATGTCTAGATCACACGAAGAACATGTTGTTGAGAGAAGCAATGTTGCACCAACAGAAGGTGTAAGGGACCAAGAGAGAGAAGAACCACTGCCTGAGAACCCCCAAGATGATCCAACTATGATAAGGAATTCTTCTTTTAATATCACTGTTGGGCAAGATAGGACAACAATGATGCATATAGTGGACCATATATTAGCAATACAACCTAGATTACCAGCCCCCAATGATGATGTTTTGGATTCCAATAGGATTCTTGATCAACATCAGCATGTTGGAGCAATGAATAATGATGAAACGAATGGGTTACAACCTGAAATCAAATTTTGCCACAAGTGTAGGCATCCTGGACATATCAGAAAAGATTGTACATGAAAGTATAATGAGGAAAGAATTAAGAAAAGTCCTATCCAAACTTGGGATCAGAGGCCTAGTAGTTCCAAAAAGGGGAATTCTTTGTTACCCCCGATACAACCAAGGTCTAGTACACTAGGGAAAGGGCTACCCAGATAGGGTAAAGGACCTTCTAGACCATATCAAGAGCTTAGAACTTGTTATTAGTGTAGACAGGTAGGACATCTAGTAAGAGATTGTCCAGTTGGAAACACAATGGTAACCCAACCACCGAGGCAGAGACATCAAGGTCATCAGAGGAAACTATTTTCTAGTGGCACTCGAGGACGTGGACAGACGTCCCAGGAAAGATTCTATGAAAAGAATCAGCCTGAGGCAGCAAACAAACTGTGGGATGAGACAGGTCAGATGAAACAATATCATTCTAATATGTCATTTCATAATTCTATGTGTTAACTATAAGAAAATAGTTGTTATTGAGTTTCCTTTGACTAGTCCTATAAGGACACAAAGAAGATGAGAACTTACATTTTACTCAGTATTCCTTTAAATGATTTATAATTTCTCTTAATTATGTGAAAAAGGATGAGATATAGAAGAGATGCCTGAAGCAAATCCAGGAATGTTAATTATGTGTTTATAATAATATGAAAAGTAAGGATCATGATAGTAAATAAAGTGCATACTACCTAATCTCAGTACTTGTATACCCTGGATAGGTATATAATTATTGGAGATAAGGCAAGTATGGAACTCTTAGATTGTTATCTTTCTGATTACTCTGATCAAGTAGTCATTATGAAACAATCTAGTGATCATAAAGAGACTAGAAATATGGCATGGATATTTTTATCACATCTTAAGTACAATAAAGTTGAGTCTGAAATGATCTCAGATCAATCTGTGTGTATGAGGAAGTAAAAAGTATAATAATCATGATAAAGAAAATGAGGATAAGGGAGATGATCCATGTCTGATAAATCATGTGAGTATAGTAAAGATCTTTTCCCGTGATGTGGAAATGGGAAATGTGATAAAATCACAAAATATTCATAAATATTTTCGACAATAACAAAGGAATGAGTAATGACATATAATCATCCTTATAATTCCTATGATGATAGTAAGGAACCTAGGATGAAACAAAAGTAAATGACTCATGAACAGTGAAAGTTCATGCTATAATTAGAAAAGATGATAATCCCTTCTCTTGGATATGTAACCCTAGGTAATCATGGGGTGATAAGAGGAATATGTTTCTTTGTGTTCTCTTCTTTTTGGAATAAGACAACCAAGTGAGTACTATGGCATTTGATGTGCATGGATTAGAAATAATCCAATGATGGATGTTTAGAAAAGTATTAGTTCATCTTGGACTTTGGTTCCAAGATAAATAGATGTGTAACAAATAATGTTCCAAAGATGAAAGAAAGATCCTTTTATATGTATGGCCTTGGTGAAAACAACAGAGAGATGGAAATGATGAGAATGTGATGTGTTTTTGACACATGTGATGGGTACCAAGGTAAGGAATCCTGGTATCTAAGAAATATCAGGTGGTCTGGAAAATTAAAAGCATAACTCCTAATTAGATGACTTATGTTGGTTACTTGGACTGGCCAACTGTGAAATCAGTCCAATTACATAAAATAGTATGGACATCACATGTTAGGGGTTTATGCTTTGCATAAACATAACATCGACAAGAATGTACTAATTGAAAGAACAATTGTAAAATCATTGTGGAAAAAGCTTATCAAGTTAAAAATAATTCTAAAGATACCTCTAAGATAAGTTCTTAACTGGTAAGTAATCTCCCCCTATGACAAAAGTATGTACAACTAATAAGATAGTTGGTACAAACAATATGAGAGTTTAGTGTTGTGTCAACAGATTGGATGGCACAATAGATGTATGATAATACTTGTAGTCACAAGTGGGTGACAAAATGTAACCATGGTCTTTTCTTGGAAGAGAAATGCTTAACTAAATGAGGAGTATGGGAAACTCCCCAATTGAGACTCCCCAGAATCAAGAATCATGTCACAAAAAGTATAAATTGAGAAAAGTGATGAATTAGTAAGGTTTGACACTTGAATTTAATAAGGTATGTATGATGTTTCTCTGACTAAGAAAAGCATTATCTGACACAGAGTTGACTCTACAGTCTATAATGAAAAGAAATAGTAGAGTATGTGTCTTGTGTGGCAAGTTCTATGATAACCCTGTATGGAAGGGATTTGTGTTGATCAAAGTTGTATGGAATCTCCATGACATTAAGATTTTATGTGGACACCTGATGATATAAGTGAATGAATAATATTAGTCTCCCTTTACCAGGGATTTCGGGGACGAAATCCTTGTTAGGGGTTTATAATTTGTAACATCCCTGACCTGGGTTATGCTTTAACCCTAGATGTTTTGTTTAAGAAAGATAATTATATGCTTTCTCTTATCTTTTGAAAAGTAATTAAGGCTCAAGAGGAACTTATGTTTCATTTTAGTCCTTTTTGAATAATGTTGAAATTAATGTTTTTCCTATTTTGGACTAAAGTGCAAATTACCCAAGTTGAGGGGTTAACTTGCAAATTTTACATGATAAAATGTTCCTCTAGTGTTGAAGCATCATGAGAATGAATATGATGCAGAGGAATGGCTTGTAATAGCCTGAGCACCAAGAAAGAGCTTATTGAGAAATGTTTGTGCATTAAAACCTAGTTTTGGTGTAATCTGCAATTTACCCAAAACCTAGGGTTCAACATGCAAAATACCACCTCTAGAGAGTCCCTCATGTTTCTTGGCATAATGTAGACAAAAAAAAATGAGAGGGGCGTCTCATTTGAATCACTTTGGAGGAGAGAGAATCTTGATATTAAAATAATCAAGATTTAAGCATAATTGAAACCCTAATTCAATTTAATGCAAAAATAAATATATTAATGGAAGTGCCTTTCAACCAATAATGATATGTTTGAATTTGAATAGATTTAGACGTCCTTTTGCCTTGAAAAGGCAACGAAATATCTAAAGTGAGTGGAGAGCCCACTCGCATTAGTTAAAGGAAAAGTAATATCCACTCAATTTTGGATATTATTATTATATTGATTAAGGTGCTTAATTTGTTTTCTTTTAATTCATGGACAATGAAGAATAATTGCAAGGTGGGGGAGATGACTTCGTATGCAAGGGATGTAGGGGAGTATGTGGCACCAATTTTGGGAATTAAAGGATTTTTATAACACTTTCTCTGTCATTGGAATTCCCTTATATACATCCCATTTTCAACCCACATGAAAGGCTTTTTCGATCCCTTTTTATTTCCTTGATTTTTTCACACACAAGGGAGATTAGGAGCAACAGTAGGACGTGTCCCAACCTGTAGGTAAGCTCCATAGTCATCTTCAACCTTGATTTCATGGTGGAAATCGAAATTCAATGTTGAATTTCTTCCTTTCTTCATTCAATCTTTCTAGCCAATCCTTTCACTCAAAGACTTGAGAACAAACCTTGCATAGTTGAGAGAGATTCACTCACCATTGAGGATGTGACGCTTGAAGCTTGGATTCTGCTGTGAAGGCGGGTTATATAACTTGAACCCTTAAATGTCATTATTGCTTGCAATGTATTCACTATGTGTTGAACATTTCTTCTCTCTCGATTTCCTTTTGATTAATTGTTGAAATCACCATAAGAATCACAACTGATTTCAAAGGTTTGAAGGTTGAAGATGATGATGTCATCTTAAGCACACACCTCAACAAAGGAAGGGGCAAACAGTTTTCAAAACCGATTGAGCTAATTCGGTTTCAAATCGAATGAGTTGATTCAGTTTCAAGACCGAATGGGCAATAGAACCCAAGACCGAATGGGCAATTGAACCCAAGACCGAATGGGAAATTGAACCCAAGACCGAATGGGTAATTTACTTCAGAACCATATGGGTAATTAAGTTCAAGACCGAATGGATAATTAACTACAAGATCAAATGGGTAATTGACTCCAAAACCGAATGGGTAATGGATCTCAAGATCGAATGGATAAATTGAACTTCAAAACTATTTGAGGTTATTTGCCGATGTGAAAGATGGAGATCCAATGGCTCAAATTGATTTGATTATAAGTGGATTCCATAATGGATGATCCATGGATTGCAAACCCTAATCATTTGATTGAAGAATTCCTAATTGATTTGGATCAATTTCTTCATTGATGGTCCAAACGGTCTCAAGACCTTTTGGAGGCAAACGGTCTCAAGACCGTTTGAGACCACACAGTCTCAAGACCATTTGGAGTTCAAGGGTTGTGATATATGGTTGGAGATTCAAGGAATGTAATTGGACGTACTCTCAATGGTTCAATTGATGATCGATTCAATAAAACAAACCCAAAAATCAATTGATTGGTTGGAGGAAACCCTAGTTGATCCAATCGGTTTCAAGATGTTTTGGACCAAACGGTCCTCAGATCGTTTGGAGGGAAAATGGTCTCAAACCATTTGATGTTCAATTGGTTTCAAGGACAAGTTGCTAATTCAGGTTTCAAAACCGTTTTGGATTAATTATATTTTATTCAAACGGTCTCAAACCGTTTAGGGACTTTGAGATCAAGACTGTTTGATGGTCTAACGGTCTTAAGACCGATTGAAGGTGTGGTTCAGGACCTTTTGAAGATCAAAGAACTTTAAGACCAATTGAAGGACAAAATACTTCAAGACCGTTTAAAGGTCTAATACCCCAAGACCGTTTGAAGGTTTAATTGATTCAAATCTTGTAAGTACAATCAACCCCATGGTTTTTGATGATGTTTATCAAAAGTAATTCACAATGTTTATACCTTCAAGGTACTTAAGTAATTAGTACCTTTTGAGTGGTTAATCTTTGATACTTATGAAAGCAATTCCGCAATACACTATGCTAACCCTAAATGTATGCGCTTGAATGAAGGGTTAACCTAAACTGATCAAGTTTGGAGTAATTAATATCCTAGAGAGGATGAGAGAGAGAGGGAGTCCATACATGTATAATAAACATGTAATGGTTATACCTCAACATTCTCAACACAAATAAAATATTCAATTAGGGTATGATTCTTGATAAAGAGATCATGAAAACCTAATTGAGAAGGTTGAGGAATCCTAACCCTAATCTAGGGTAATGATGTAACCATAATCTAGGGTAATGATGTAACCCTAATCTAGGGTAATGATGTAACCCTAATCAAGGGTAATGATGTAACTCTAATCAAGGGTAATTATGTAACCCTAATCCAGGGTGATGATATGTAATGCTATATGAAACCCTAATTCCGGGGAAAAGTTGCATAAAACCCGAATTTGGGGAAAAGTTATAAGTGAAACCCTAATTAAGGGTGATGTCATGTGAAATCCTAATCGAGGGTAATGTCATGTTAAACCCTAATTAAGGGTGATGTCATGTGAAATTCTAATCGAGGGTAATGTCATGTGAAACCCTAATTAAGGGTGATGTCATGTGAAACCATAATTAAGAATGATGCCATGTGAAACCTTAATATAGTAATATGAGGAGAGACTCTAATCCAGAGTGATGCTATGATGTTATATGAAATCCTACCCTAATATAGGGTGAAGATATGTAAAACCCTAATTTTGGGTTATAGTGCATGAAACCCTAATCTTGGGCAATATGATGATAAACCATAATCCTAATCTTGAGCTATGGGTTGAGAAACCCTTATTTTAGGTAATGCTATGTGGAACCCTGATATAAGATGATATTATGTGAAATCCTAATCTTGGGTGATGCCATATGAAACCCTAACCCTAATATAGGGTGAAGGTGTGTGGAACCTTGATATAGGATGATGTTATGTGAAATTCTAATGTAGGGTGATGTTATGTGAAACCTAAATATAGGTTGATGTTATGTAAACCCAAATTGATAAAGATGGGAAATCCTATCCCTAATAATGGAATAGTGATTAATATATTGATAAGTGAAACACCTAAGGTGGTTTTTAATGGATGAACCTATATCAATAATTCCTTAACTCGAGATGAGTCCATATCATTGACAATTGTTGCATATCTCAAATAAGTGACTTGTGACCAATACATTACATGATAAATGTGATGAACTGGTGCATGAAGTATTAGGATGGGAGATACCCTAATACAAGATAAGTTGATGAACTCAAGATAAAGGTGATGAGGGAAGTGATACATCAAGACATGATAGATATCACGTCCATCACCTCAAGATTGATACACATTGATGTATTCTAAATCCAATATACTTGGATGAGTAAAACATGAAGTGTGCCATGTCAATTGTTACATTGAGTTGTAATGCACTTTGACAATTGTAGGCTAACATACCTTATGAAAAGGTTGAGCCAAATTAATAAAGTATGATGTAATCATATTCTGGTAAAGGTGAGAGAGGAACTTATACCTTGTGTTGATAATTCATTCAATGATAAGTGATGAGAATAAATAAGCATGATTGAATACTTATGTTATCAATGTTGGCTCCTAGCTGTGTGGAGCAATGAATTAGGGCTTGATCATTAACAATATGATCTTGAGAACCTAAATAGTTAATAATGTAAAATCCTAACCCTAATGAAGGATGAGGAGATGTAAGAGTAATCCCAACCCTAAATAAGGGAATATTGATGCTACTCTTACATTGTATAGTGCTGATATATAATTGATATAACTGTTATCATGTAATGATTATGGAGATAATCATGAGATGATGAGCATAGCCAGGTATGATCTATGGTGTGTTAATTATTTAAATTCTTTATGGGCCTTGTGATCCATTATATGCTTTGTTTCCTAGTAAGAGGTAATAAGAGACTAAATGGGCTTTGAGAGTCATGTGAGATGCCTATATTGCAAGTATCATATTTACCTTGGTCAGATGACCTGAAGGTATTAGTTAACTGATAAGTGGTAAGAAGTGTTCTTTGATGAACTAAGGGTTTGAATACCCATATTCTATAATCATGATGATGAGATGCTAAGGGATTAGAATGCCCATGATGTGACAAGGGATTAAGATCCCAATGGTTTTATAAAGTTTTGAAAAGTATTCGATAGTTGAATTATACTTTTCATTGTAGAATTTGTCATAATTAATGTTTGAGAGCTTGGCTGATGCTAAAAGAATACAGTAATGCACTTAAATAATCAAGTGGAATCTTATCATGTAGTGCCCTGGCCATATAACCATCCGTGACAGAATTTGCTGGATGGTGAAACGGGTTGCTCTGTGGCTTAACCCGAAATGCATATTTTCAAATATGTGGGGGTGATGGGAGAAAATATCCTTATGCCCTAATGGAGGAATTGATGTGATATAAACATTAAATCTATCAATCCTGCATTATATATGTCGGGGTGGATGTATCATTAATCCCCCAAATGTTGGGATGGATGTATCACTAATCTCCCGATGATTTTAATGTTGGATCGATGTGAGATAAACATTAAATATCTCAATGTCAAAGGAGTGTAGTTGATGTTGTAACTCTATAGCGAAGTTGCCAGTATACCCTGGAAAGCTATTTAATAGAGACAAAAGATGTCCTGCATTGAATCTCGTACTGACTGAGATAAGGGAGGTCATGGCAGCCGTCTCTTCCATTGACCTTGTATGGCACTGATTTTGACTTCACAATGGTCGGTTGGAGTATGAGGGGTATACCTCATCTTCTCAGGGCATAAGTGTGATTGTAAAATGTAATCAGCCATATAGCATGTTTGCTTAAGGATTGAATATGAAAAATCATTAGCTGATGTTACATTTCTTTTATGTGTCTTTAGATGATAGTTGATATAATTATGTTCCCCTACATGCCTTGCAAAGTGGATAGATGATGTATATATCTACTATGGGTAGATGCAATGCTCTCATTAAGAAAGGAGATTATCTTATTCTGATCATACAATGATTAATACTATTGTTGATATAAAAGAAATCCTACTCAGTTTATTACTATTTATCTGCAATAATAATGTTTCTGGCGGAGAGTTATATCTCTCGCTAGGACAATTTGAATTGTGTCACCCCCGTGGGATCCAACTTTTTAGGTAAACGCAGAAGAAGAGACAGGAACCCCATAGCAGGGAAAGAGCAGTAGCAACAATAGGGATAGCAGTGATATTCTAGGTGGAGGCACTGGTTGTCATGTTTTGTATGGAAAGTCCTATGTGTCGTATCTGTACTCTCAGGTCCTCAGAGTTAGTAGATAGTGCTTTTATCATCGATCTGAGATTTTGGCTTGAATGCCTTGCGGTTTTATGTTGCTTATGTATAGTTTGGCAAAGCAACTGTTGTATGTAATCCTCAAGAAGAGATGGTACATGGTATGTACTTGTGAACCAGAATGTATATGTAATACTTTGGTTCTTGTTATAAGAGTTTTCTGGAATTGGATCTCTTTGTAAAAAGGTTTAAATTTTTAGTGATTTTTGTTAATCCGCTGCTAATGATCATTTCCGCTTAGTTAATAATGGTTTGTTCGAATGGTGAGTCACATATTTGACTCAATCTAATGCAAGGAGTTGTCCAAATCATCAAAGGAGAACAATCTAACTTTTGATATATCTCAAAAATGCATCACTGCCCACTTGATGCCTTGGTGATTTCTTTTAGTATGGTTCAAGAATCCTTATAGAATAGTCAAATTCATATAAATGCAGCTCAAAAGTGTTTTGGCCAAATTCTAGCTCCAAAAAATGGCTCTAAGCCATGAGTTTGTTGTTCACAAAATAGACCAAGGACATTTCTAGTTTTAAATTGTAAATTGGCACATAGCCATAGTCAATGGAAAAACTTAAGGAATGGGTCAAAGAGTTAAGCATTATAAGAGGTAAACCATTTCAAATGAACACTGGACAATTATATGCAAAGGAAAGCATTTAACTAAAGGGTTCGCACACAAATTTGATTGCACAAGTACAAATTAAGAAAAGTCCTACTATAGACCAGAAATCTCAAATTTTACACTAATATGCATGAAACAAGAAAGGTAAACATACATGCATGGGCAATGAAGATAAATGGAAGTGGTAGCGAAAAGGTCGAATGATGGACCAACCTACTACCCCAATCTTAAAGTTATGTCTATCCTTGATCAAATCCTAAAATTAGTATAGTAGGGAAGGAAAAAGCAATAAAACTGCTACTAGAACCCATCCTCAAAAGGTGGAGGTTTGAGCTAATGTTCTTGCATCCATCATGGGGAAGCTTGGTAAAGGAAGGATCCATCTATCATTGCCTTTCTGAAGAGGATAGGAGGTTAAAATATGTTAGATGTTGGTCTTGCTATGGAGGAGTGCAGTGAACAAGACACAAAGATAGAGTGAAAGCCTATAATGATGGGATAAAGGATGGCCCTGGGGGTTTCATGGCTACCTATGTAAAGGGAACATCAAAGGGGTCAGTGGAAGGTTGTTGCTGCTTCTGGGTGACAGTCGGTGGTGGTGGTGGTGGTGGCGGCGGCGGCGGTTAGATAATGTTGAATCTTCCTCTAAAAAGATTCATGTCTTGTCGACTCGGTTGGACCTCCTTTTGGATGTCATCAATATGAAATCCAATATCAATATGGTAGGTGTGGATGTCTTGTTACATACCTGAGAGCAACTCATAGAAGTTGCCAATATCAAAGATTGATGGTTGCTGCTCAAGATGATGAGGCTAGTGATAGAAAATGGGGAGATGCCTCTGTATGGGGTACTTCTTGATGAGGAACATCATGAAAGGTTTTCCCCTCAAAATGTTCTACCTCTTATAACTCTAGTATATGTCATGTTGAAGAAGAAGAACTTGTAATACTGTGTGATTTGGGTGTGTTGTCATCAATGTCTAAGGAAGAGACATTGATTAGTAACCCTTGGCATGCGAAATTGACATTTTTTTAAAGAATAATCATGCGGAGAGTCTATATCTAAAATGAAGAGGAATCCTCCATTGTAGGCCATGATCACTATGATGTGGCTAAGATGTTCCAAGTCCACTTTAGTATGCATTGTCTTGTCTATCATCTGTGCAAATTGGTAGTTTTTGACCCCAGTATGCTACACTTGAATGTGAACATGCCCCCCATAGGCATGTAGTTGTAGTGTTTGATGATTGAGTTGTGGAAGTGGTGGATCAAGAAATATTTGACATTTACCTTCCTTCTTACTGTGGAGCAAAAAAGGAGGTAGAGGCTAGCTAGACTAACTGCTCCATGACTATCCTATTTGGCCCAAATGAAGTTGACAATCACTCACTGTACGTAATGAAGGGTCGGGTTGTGAATAAGGGAGAACTTGGTGTGTCTTGAGGGGAATTTCTCTATCCCAGACAGCATTTCCCAGGTGAGTCGACTTTAAAGTTGGAGTCACTTCCCTCAAGCCATCACCTAGACATCACGATGTAATTAGCCTCATATCATGTCAACCACCTATTCAGTTGATACTCTGTGGCTTCTTGCCATGAACTCAGTAAGAGGAAAAGTACAACCTTGTGTGTAGCATCCTTCAACATTTCAAGTGTAGAATAGAACTCAAAAGTGATTCTATCATGCAAATCACAGGTTGAGTAGACGATGATGTCTCTCCCAAGTGCTTGTAGGTACCAATCAACATGTGTGGATATCAAGGGAGTTGCGGAAGGTTTGATCGGTGTATTTTAGGCCAACGAGTCTCTATCCATTGTTTTTTGGGATTTTCATTCTTCTTCTTCTACTCCCTCTTATGGAACTAGAGAGGAGGGATGATGTTTGGTGAGCTATAGGTAGAGGAGACTAATGGTTCATCTCCTGAGAAAGAATCACATGATAAAGATGATCAACACATCAGTGCTACTCATTCTGAAGAAACACTATGTTGTTATGTAGAGTATCACACCTATATAGATGAGCTTCAGTTTGGCATCCATGTTGACGAGCATAAGTGATGTCCTGTCACAGTGTGGAGATGAAAATCACAGTACAACCGTGAGAATTTTGAGACGAGAGCTCCTACACTCTGTGATCTGCGTCTCTACTACCAGTGTCCACAGGCATGATGGAGACACACTGGTAATTAGGCTCGAATGCATGTGACTTAGTTTGCAGTGATGGTAAACACTGGAAGGCATCACCATAAAAAGGATTCTAGGACCGCATGTCCAAAAGTGGGAATCGATGGAGACCTCATGGCATAGGGTTTGGGGTGGATGGTGTCTCTGAAGAGGACTCTTCTCCTCTACCCTTTAAAACCACCCTTTACAACCTCTAGAATCCACATTTTTCTCCTTCCATTCTATTAGTGGGGGGTGAAAGTAAAATCCAATGAAGGGAGAGTGAAACTAAGTCAGGTTCAATGAACTCGGCTCAGTTTCACTGTGTGGATGATGCTAATGTGTTGTGGTTAGAGAACTAGATGGTGATGGGTGATCAAAGTGGAATTAGGTTTTGTTGATTAGAGACAGAATGTATCTTGTATCAGTGGTGGTGATCATGGTGTCGATGTTGATGGCCTTGGGGCAGATCCAAATACACAACGATGTTGGTGGTGAGTGTGTTGGTGGCATCCTCTATCGATGTCACATCATTTGTCTGGGCCGACTCATTAGGGTTACCTCGATGGTGGTTGAATATGATTCGACAATGAGCCAGTGTGTCTTATGTCATGCGGCATGGAGAGACAAACTGGTGCTAGTATTTCTCAGTGTGTGGTACAAGGTGTGAAGTCAGTGGAAGAGATAATTTGTGGGGGTCTGTTGGGCTTCACCCATCATTAGGTTTTGATGCAAGGCATAGGACATTGTGGGTGAAAGAATGAAGATGACACTGAGTGCGTGGATGAAAGTAATTTGAGTCGAATTCCACCCCTTTTATAGACAACATCCGATGTCTGGGTGACAAAATTGCAAAGGTTCTACAAAATTGACTCAATTTCATTTGGCACCTTTTTAGAGGAGTTGATCTTATGACTGTGTCTGAGCTTTATTGATAAATTAGGCTTTTCTTAGATGATTACATATGTAATTAAATTGATCACTATTTAAACTTGATTAATGATGGTATCTCAACTGTGATGTTTACAACCTAAGAAGGAACTCTTATCATGATTTTATTTTGAAGGATTAGGGTTTGATGAGTGTAAACCCTAATTTCTAAAGTTAGGGTTTTGATAGTATATAAATACAAATTTTGATAGGTATAACAACATGGTAAATGATTTTCATGTATTATAAAGTGAGATCTAGCTTGCTGCAATACCTTCACATGTTGTAGTACACCTCATGTGGGTTCAGGGCATAATAACATGAATGACAGATTAATCAAGAGTGTGTAACATTCCAATTATTTTTTGTATTTTTATGAGTTACTATTATGTGACTAATCAAGTATGTTTTGATATTGATTCACTCTTGTAAATATCTAGAGTATCATGCCATATATATGCGTGTTTGTGACTGATTAGTTTCTTATATCTTGCTTTTGTTCTACTTCACACTAAATTGCTCAATAGTATATATCCTTTGACTATTAAAGTTCTTTAAACTATTTCTTTGAAGTACTCATTCACTAAGTGATTAGGACTCTCTACTGACACATTTTTGGAGAAAATATGTTGATTGAAGATGTCAATGCATCAGAGTAGATCTGAGCTTAATTGGTAAACTAGGATTTACCTAGATGATTACATGCTTAATTGGATTGATCATTTCTTAAATATAATTAACTATGATAATTCAATTATCACATTTGAAATCTAACAAGAACTTTAAGTGTGCTTTTACTTTGAGAAATTAGGATTTGAGAAATATAACCCTAATCGACCCAAATTAGGGTTTTGATGATATATGAATACAAAATTTGATAAGTATAGTGTCTCACTAAATGATTTTTAGTATTTTATGTATAACTCTTATTGAATTCAAATTTCTCTATAATTTGTATATATTAAATTTTAACACAATATAAAAATATCAGAATTTTTGGAGGATGTTCTGACCTATTTGTCGGTTGAGTTTCAAACTCGTCTGACCATGTTGCTGACTGCAATATAGCAGTGTAGTATTTGATTTTTCTTTATTTATTGTTACCTCCAAATGATCTTAATTTTTTACTGGAGATCTAAAAGACGATTATAAACAATATATAAAATTTTCATAATTTTTGGAGAATTTTTTATCTATTCAGTAGACGAATTACAGTAACATTTGTATGACAAAAAATTCAGCTGAAATATGAGAAAATATAGTGAGGGGTCCATGTGCAATTGACCCAAGCAGATCAATTGCTCTATATGGTCAACCTAACACACTAGGAGATCTCATAATTTATGATTCAATCCAGAGAAATGAAACCCTAGAGAGAGAGGGAGAGTTAGGGTTTGAGAGGAGAAAGAGGTGGAATTGTTGATCTAGGGTTTCTCTATCTGAGATATGATGAAATCAAGTAAGTTTAGCTTCTTTGCATAGGATTTCATGGTGAATCTTCTCTCACATGTCAAGATTCCGTCCCTCCCCTGATTTAATCCAAAATGGTATCAAAATTTCCCCTTTTCTCACTCTTTCTTCATAATCCCTCATTTTTAGGGTTTCCGAGTTGAAAGGAAGAAGAATTGGGTGAATTGCTAGGGATTTGATATGAGATCGAGATTTTCAGGGATGAGTTGCGTTTTTTAAGGTGTTTTCACACCTTAGGGTAAGTGGGAACTTCCTTTAAATATTATATTTCACGAAATTTGATGAATTCATCCATAGCCCTTAATTGCTTAATATGCAACTACAAACCCTGAATTGTCTATTTGATCTAAGTTGTTGCAAAATGATATGAAATGGAAACTTCCTATATTTGAATGAATTTCAGATGATAAAATCATATTATAAATGTATACAATACATCATAATGAGAATTCTCTTAATATTATAAGAGGTTATAAGAGTGAACTGAAATATAGGAAATTTGTTTATGACTGAAATTGTTGTATAATTCAATAGAGAAATTTGTTTATCTGGTTTCCCTTGGTTATGAATGATTGGGTATCCAAATTCATATTACACATATGCCAGATACTATCTCAGATTTCACTTAAGGTGAATAGTGTTTGTTTGATATCTCAATAAAAAGGGTGAAACCCTAGATGCGAGGAAAGTTGGATATTTGCAAATAGATATCTTGAAAATCCATTTGAAGGGATTTTCTTGACGTGATAGACTTTATTTATTTAATTTTATTCTTGATGCATGATATCTTAGTGAATGGCATGAAAACCTAAATTCAACTCAGTCCTAAGGTTTCATACATGTATTGATTGTATATGATTCGTTAAAAGCAACCTTTATTCAGTGAATATTTATGTCGTATGAAATCCATATGAGAGTCATGTGATAAGTGAATGAGGTAAATGAAACCTTAAGGATAGGGTGTTCAATGAATCAAGTAATGTGATATTGTGGGTTTTTATCTGAATATTATCTTATATGCATGTATGATTTGTTTAAAAGATTGGGATTCTCTAATTCAAAAACTTGTCATGAAATGATAAGTTATTATGCTATTACAAGCGAAGGGATATGACATGCCCTAAATTGGGATGTTATTGATGCCATGTATATATGTGTGAAATGTTTGAATGAGAATACTTGTTTAGTAGACATGATATATGTTTTAATACATGAGAAATGATATATGTACACGAATAAGAAGACATCCTAAGAAAAGGGTAAACAATATTGTAACACTCCTGACCTGGGTTATAAGCTAACCCTAGGTGTTTTGCCTAAATATGAAATTAAAAGTTTGTAATTATCCTTTGGCATGAAATTAAAGCTTTTATGGAACATAAGTTTCCCTTTCTGTCCCTTATAAACCAATGTTGAAGTATTGGTTGCAATACAGGGACCTATGTGCAATTTACCCAGTCAGAGGGGTTAACTTGCAAATTCACATGTTTATACGTTCCTTCAATGTTGAGACAACATAAGAATGAATATGATGAGGTTTAAGGGATTTCCCAAGCTTGAGCACCAAGGTGCAGCTGTGGAAGCAACCCCTGTACTTGAAAACCCTGAATTGGTGTAAAATGCAATTTACCCAATTTGAGGGATGCAAACTTATAAAATACATCATATAAAACATATTTTATGACTCTTGGCATCATTTAGAAGAGAAATGATGAAAAGGTCACTTCATGTGAAAAATCATATAATAAAGAACACCTTTGTGATTGAATAATCAAGGTGTATGTATAATAGCCCTTTTATGTGAATGCTTTAGTGATGGATTGATCCTCTTTGCCTTCAATTCTTGACCTTAGAAAGAGTTTGTCCTTAGAAATAAGATGTGGGGACGTGCAAGGAAGAAAGGGAGGACTTAGATGAGAAATGAGGAAAACATATGTCCTTATGTTGAAAATTCACCTAAGTATATATATACAACTTTTCCACTTAGCAAGGGAACGACCCTCTCCCTTTCATTTCTTTTCCCCTTGCTCAAACCGACTAAGGAGAGCTCTGGAGCTCATGAGGACGACCAGGGGAGTGCAAGGTAGGTTTGGATCCTTCCTTTTGCTTAAATTCTTGGATGAAACTCGAATTCAAGGTCAAATTCATGGCTAGCTCACTTAGCTCTATCTTTCTAGCCATCTCTTCTCAACTTTCCTTGGAGGATTCACCTTGGCCGACCTGTGGAGCTTCTAGGACGCCATTAAAGGCTTGGAGCTCGAAATCTTGGAGCTCAAGGAGCAAGCTTTAGGCGGGTTTTATAACTCTAAACTTTATGCTTTGATTATACATCTTTTCTATGCATATAGTTGATAGATCTTCTCCTTCCCTATCTTCCCTTGCATCCTTGCAAGAAAAATCGTGAAGAACTGCTACTGTTCTTAAGGTAGAAGATAAAGGCGTTAATTCCTATGCTTATCCACGGATTTCCACTTTATCAAACGGTCCCAACCTCTTTGCCCAAACGGTTTGAAACCGTTTGGTGGGCAAACGGTTTCTGGGTCGTGTGAGGGAAAACGGTCTTCAAGACCGTTTCGTCCCATTGACCAAGCAAAGACCGTATGGGAATCTTGTTCATAATTATGTAGGTTAATCACCCACAAAATATGAGAGCTTAACTCCAAAGGAATCGTGAGATATGAGCAAATCAATTAGCAAAACCAATTGAATTAAGTTCTGATTTGCAATATGTTTAATTTGCCCTTTTTGGGCAAACGGTCTCAAGACCGTTTAAGATGGTTGACCAAACGTTGACCGTTTGGGATTACTGTTCATAATGATGTTGATTAACGACTCACCAAATTTTAGGGATTAATTCCAAACGAGTCATGAGTTGAAGGATGATTAATAGGGCAAACCCTAATTGGAATTAGTGCTGAATCTCCAATGAGTTAAGTTGAGATTTTGGGTTGATTAGCCCAAACGGTTTCAAGACCGTTTGGGAATCACCCAAACGGTCTCAAGACCGTTTGGGGGTCACCCCAAGACCGTTTGGAGGTCTGGGGTCAAGTATAGTTGATCAATTTAAGGTCCAAAGGTACCACATCATATTGCAATTAAGTATTGATGTGATGATCAACTCAATAGATCAAACCTTGATGAATTTTCACTAGAGTCCAAAGGATGGATGGGCAAACGGTTTCAAGACCATTTGGAACTCATCCAAACGGTCTCAAGACCGTTTGGTATCAACCCAAGACCGTTTGGAGATCTAGGGTTAAGGTAATTTGATCAATTGAGGGCCCAATTACAGTGGGTTATTGGAATAATCAAATTGCTGTTTTTAAGCATAGATCTTGTTGAGTTTTGGGTTGAAGGACCCAAACGGTCTCAAGACCGTTTGGGGGTTCCTCCAAACGGTCTCAAGACCGTTTGGGCACAACCCAAGACCGTTTGGAGGTATAGGGTTGAGATAATCTAATAGTTTGAAGGTCCAATTGCAATAAGTTGATGAATTGATAAAATTGCTGATTTTAGACCTAATTGGAGTTCAATCCTAGTCTAACCGACTTGGTTTTTGGTCAAACTTTGGGAAAATGGTCTCAAGACCGTTTGGATGATGTCCAAACGATCTCAAGACCGTTTGGGCCAAGTTTGGGCCCAATTGGAGGTCAATTGATAGGTTCAACCTTGAATTGATTCACATTGTTGAATATTGATGACCATCCAATTTGAAACCCTAATTGAATTAGAATCAACCATAATTGGCTTTCAATTGAGGGTCAATTTGATGTCCAATTGATTAAAGCTAATATTGGTTAACTCAATTTATAAGTGGTTATCATGGATTTGGTTAATTGAGGGGTTCAAAACACATATCCATGACCAAATGTAACTTTTGAACCACTTTGGAGGTCCAAACGGTTGGAGCCCATTTGGACCAAACGGTCTCAAGACCGTTTGGGCTCAAACGATCTCAAGGTCGTTTGGACCAATCGATCTCAAGTCGTTTTGATCAAACGGTTTCAAACTGCATGAGCTTCAACCGGTTTGGAAAGTCAACCTTTCTAAACGGTCAACACATCCAAACGGTCTCAAGACCGTTTGAGGTCAAACGGTCTCAAGACCGTTTGGTGGTTGAAGGTTGAAACCGTTTGAAGGTATTCAATGTGATTTGTACTTAATCAATTGATGGTGTAATTGGTTCAATGGTGATCCAATCTAAACCCTAATGGTAACCTAAGTCATTAAGGGACTAAGTGATTATTGAGTTGACCCATGATGGTGATCAAGAGGTAAATTACCAAAATACCCTTGAGGGGTTTAATTGGGTAATACCTTGTTCTAGTCAAACCCTAATCACATGATAGTGATGTTTTGGCTTATGCTAGTCAATGAGGACTTAACCCAACTTAATCTAGAGTGGTGTTATCACCATCTACTAGTAAGAGGAGAGAGAAAGTATCCTAAGAGAGAGAAAGTATCCTAAGAGAGAGAAAGTACCCTTTTATGGTGGAAACTCAAGTAAGATACCTTCAATACACATGAATGTGCATGATTAGGGAATGATTCACCTTTGTGAGATCATGGAAACCCTAATTATGATGTTTAGTGAATCTTAATCTTATCTAAGAGCTTTAATGATGATGTTTCTCATACATGATGATGTTATGAGTTCAATTCACCATGATGTGAATAGTAAACCCTAAATTTAGGGTAATGACATATGATGTGATTAGTAAACCCTAATTTATGGAGATGTTTATAAGGTAATACCTTTAAATAAAGTATAGTCAAATCAATGAGTATGATGTGTTCACACCATGATAAGATTGAGAAGTGAATACATACCTTGAATTGATAATCGTTATGATGTTCAATAAATGTTGTATTTAAGGCAAATACTCACCATACCCTGGTATGCTTCCAAGGACGGTAGAGTTGCATACTAGAATTGGACTAATCATCCATAAAGGAAATATTAACAATGAAGGATGGGGTATGCTAACCTTAGTCCTGTCTCATGCCTTTAGGTATGGAACTTTGAGAACAAGTTAACAAATATGATGTCATATAAGAAAAAGAGTTTATAACCTTATTTTGTATAGGGTGAAACCCTATTTCTAGTTGTGCTTTTAAGCATGAATCCTCATGTTTGAAGTATGAGATGAGGAAACAATATTCCTAATCAAAAGTAAAGGAAATGAATAACCCTAATTGATGAAAATTGGGGAAACTGATTATTCTATGAGTTTGAAGGTATAACCTCTAGAATGAATTACTTACTGTTATCAGTCGAATTAACCATGAAGGTTGTCATGAGATGATGATCATATCCAGGTTTGGATTATGAAACTACATTCATTGAAAGCATGCTTTAGCTTTATGAATAGTGATATATCATGTTGCCTTGTCAATGGCAACCTACGAATTAAATGGGCTGTGAGAGCCATAAATACCATCAAGGTCATGATTTAGAGATGACTGTGATGAATGTATTGAGAAATGATGATTGATAAGAGTTAGGCTTGTTACATTTAGTATTCTCATTTTATAGCTGTTATGCCAATGTTATTGTTTGAAGAACAATGTATGATGTTGAAAGAATACTGAATGCCAAACTAATCAAGTATAATGTAGAGCCCTGATCATAGACCCATCATTGTCAGAGTCTAAATGATGGTGAAACAGGTTTTCCCAAGGGAACTCCTGGATCACATACTTTTGAGTATGTGGGGTATATGGATGTGTAGAACCTTACATCCTAGTGTAGGAATTTATGTAGATTTTTATAGTCCGTCAAACCTTCACTACAAAATCCAAAAGGTGAGAGGAATTGATGTATATTTTATAGTCTGTCAAACCTTCACTACAAAATCCAAAAGGTGAGATGTCTCACTATTCTCCCAAAAAGACACAAACACCGCATCGATGAAAGATAAACAAGAAATCTTCCAATGACGAAGAGAGTACAGAACACCACTGTAACTCTACTATAGTGAAGGACCAATTTACCCTGGTAAGCTATAACAAAAGGCGTCCCGCCAGATGTCTAACAAACAATCCTCTAACTGACTGAGGAAGATGAGGTCTTAAGAATCCGACTCTTTTAATGACCTATGTATGATACTGATGTGACTTCTTAGCGATCAGTTGGAGTATGAGTGGTATGCCTCATCTCCGCAGGGCATAATAATGTTTGTAAAACATAATCAACCGCGTAGTATATCTGCTTAGGTTTAACTACGAGGAATAATGTTTGGTGTTACATTGTTTACATTAATGATCTGTTCAGATATTTTGTATACATGTCCTTTATATACTTTAAAGACATGATTGCTTAAGTAGAAGTTACTTCACTTGTGATTAAACCTGCTGTTGTATGATTTATGTTATAATAAAGCTTCTAGTTGAGAGTTATAACTCTCGCTGGGACAATTTGTATATTGTCTCACTCCGTAGATTTTAACTCTTTTTAGGTGGTCGCCGAAGACGAAGGAGACGGTTTAAGAATGAGCAACAACGACAACAACAGTACCAGGGGCAGCAGTGAATCTCAGGTGGAGATACTGGTTGCTGAGTTATGTAGTTAGATAGTCCTATGCGTCTCTGTACTCTCAGGTTCTAGGAATCAGTGGTTTGAGTTTTTGGTGTTGGCTCCTGAGAATTTTGAATCATGTTGTACATAACTACTCAAGAAGTGGTTTAACAGAGATGTAAATTGTTTACTTGGTTTCTTATAAAAAGGTATTTTATAATTTCCAGATCTTGTCTAAAAAAAAAATTTATTTTCAGTAATTTTTCATATTCCGCAACTAATCGAATGTTTCCGCTAAGTTTATATCGTGGTTTTGGAGATCAGAGACCACAAATATGTTAAGCCTTCAGTTCAATATTATCAGTGAATTCAGTTCAGTAGTTAGAGTAGTCAGTAAGATACAGAGTTAAAAGAAATCAGTCTAAAAGAAAGATATAATCAAGTTATAATAGACTTAGGGGCCACCCCTCTGTGAGGTATACGCCTTAGGGGTGAAACAACCTAACCCGGGCAGTGTCCAGTATACGGGGGTCAGATCGTACTAACAGGTGGTACGGGGGACAAAGCCCTATTGGAAGTCTCCTTAAATTACAAAATGTAGTGTCCAACATCAACCAGAGGGCCTGGTGGCACTAGAGTACAGAAAAGCCAATAGGTGGCTTGACTCTACGCCTGTGTGCTCAGGTTAGAGGAGGAGTCCAGAGGATAGAGTGTCATTACACTGTTGCAGACTAGTGACATAATCAGACTTAGCATTCCTGGGTGTGTCAGCTAAGTCTTGTACGGTGTGATCGTAGTGCACTGCAAGTCTCATATGTAGAGTACACTACATATGATCAGGGCATAAGCTAAAATATTATCATATAGATTTAAAGAGTTTCTTATAAGTAAAAACAGTTAAGAATGATTTGAATACAGTTTCATAGTAGTTGTTCTTTAAATGGAATATTTACATTCTCTGTTATTTTATCTGTATGGTTTTAGATCAGCTTAGTGTAGTAATTACTATTGTTATAATTGATATCAGTTGCTCAAAGGTATAAGTATAATTATATCAGTGATTTAGACTGTTTCTTTGAAGTTCTCATTCACTGAGCGAGTAGGCTCACCCCTCTACTCAAAACTTTTAGGGAAATCACATGGACTTGAAGAAGGTCAAATCATCAGAGTAGATCTACCACATGAGTTGAGTATGGGATTAGTTAAGTTTAGTCAATCCTTGTCACTCTAGGTCCTTGTATAGATGTGAGAGAGTTATAAATGATGTTTTGTATCTTTGTTTAATTGATAAGATAGAATGTATTTGATTATCATGGCGTATGCACATGGAAGTGTGAGAAACAAAATGAATGTATGGATGTGTATCATGAATGTTGAGATCATATTAGAGTAATAAAAGTTTAATTATCTGGTAAAGCTTGTTTATGGGATTGAATGTTAGTAAACAAAAAGTTTGAAATAAATGAAGAAAAGTCAGGAGTGAACTTTGTATTAAGTGTAATCCTCTTAGTCATGCCCTAATCTCATGATTTGTGGTAATCGTGGGATGTGGGTGAGACAGCTTGGCATCAGAGCTTAGGCTGAGTCATCAGGGACCATTAGGATATAAAGTTAGAGTTATAAGTGTGGAAGATAGGAGGTGATGTGTTTGTAGCTCTGGGAAGTCTGGGTATTTAGATACCCTGGCCCCGTATCTGAATACTTAGATTGACTACTATCAAGCTACTCTATCTATTCTTCTCTGGATACCCTGGCCAGGCATGTAGTGGGAGAATAGGCTAGAGAGAAACCCTAGAAATAGTAGGGTTAGGAGACCGAAAGTAATGAAGGAGTAAGAGATTAAACATAGAATGTGATACAAATCTTGCTTTATATTGATTCTTTGATTGGAGATCAATAGAATTGTTCTTATATGTATGAATTCATATTATCGGTTTGTAGAATATGTATGGTTCTTTTAGATTGTTGTGTATCATGAAGTTGATTCAATTATTCTTTGTATCAAGTAGATCAGAAGTTATGTTTAAATGAGTTTGCCCTAAGTGGATATTCTTTCCACATGTTTGAGATTAATAATAGTTGGTTAATCTTGAGTAGCTCTTGGCTTCAGGACTGCAGGTTCGGCTTGGTCCGGCTGGCAGGATGTGTTATTGGGATCTAATGACTCCTATTAACAGTATAATAAGAGTAGAGTCTGGATAAATTAGACCCACATCATAGTGAGAATATACATACACTAAGATGTTGAAAAATACGGGAAAGATTAGAATAGCTAAGAATCAGTTGGAACTGATATCTGAGATCCAACTTTGGGACCTCATATGAGAAACCCTTAATTGGGAATAAAAGAACACGACATAAGGTTCAGATTAAGCGTAATGATTAGTATTATATGAACTCTAAATATGAAATATGGGAAAGATATGAGAAAAGTATGTAAGGGCCAAGATAGTAAGAATCAATCATGAGGAATGGATCATATATTAGAGTATAATGCTTTTATGTACTCCAAAGCAAAGGAAACATAGAAGAAAAGAGTTGAGTATACAATAAGTACATAGAAGTGAAGAGTCTTCAGAAACGTTAAAGTAAACAAAATTAGATGAACATGTAAATCATAACACTAGAACAACAAACTTAGTTGAAACAAAGAGAAATGTAAAATGATGAGCTTGATTAAGGAATGAACGTTATGATATAATTGATAGCATAGAATATATACCTTTATTATAAAGTTTAATACATTCACCCTTATTAACTTTGGATTTCAAGTCTCTAAAGAACAACAAACTAGTTTCTAAAAGAAGAACAAAAGTGTAGTTTAACAAATGAATAAGTCATACAAAGGTAGACTATATTTAGGAAGGAGAAAACTTTATTGAAAGAGAAACTAAGTTTGACCCATGCATGATCTGTTTGATTTAAAATGAAGAATATGTAATGTATTAAACATGAGGTGAAACTAGTCGAGAGAATATTGATTTAGAATTTCAACTTCACATTAGTAGAAGGATAAAAAGAAATATGTGCAACATGGTATACATGATCATACACATGAATAAACAACATTATCATAAGAAAAAAAATTGAAGTTAAAGATGACAGGTGGAAGAGTAGTATATGGTAAGAGGATTATGGAAAGTAAGGACGGGTTTGAAACGTGATGGAGTAATATAGATTGTAAAAGAAAGAGGTTGTGAGATTCAAGCAAGGGCTAATTAGTCAAGTATCCCTGTTGATAACTAATTAAACCTACATACAAGAAATGTATTAAGGGAATGTTTGAATATAAGAATTCTAAGTCTCAGAATCATCTTCTCTTTAATATCTTCCTTAATGAGAGCAAGGTGGGAATGAAGTGATAAGAAAATGAATAATAAATGATGCTTAATCACAATGGTAGGGACATCTAGTGAATGTAATACTGACACACAATATGATGATGAAACCCTAGTAGGGTAAATTGAGAATGTAATCTATTTGAATGGCCAAGTAAGAGAAAGGAAATGCAATTGATAGGATAAGGAAGACTTTAGTAAAACTTGTGAGATCCAAAGTTTGAATTTCAATTTAAGAGAATAAAGTCACATCACAATAACATCATGCTACTAATAAGGACCAAACCCTAGAATGTTTAAACTTGTAGTAGTTTAAGGGACGTCACTAGGGATTTGACCTTGAATACTAGCATTTCTATAAAATAAGATCATGAAATTTGCACTATGAGAAGTAAACTAGCATTCATAGTAATCCAAGTTTTAAAGGTAGTTAATCTAAAAGGTAGATAAACAATATGGAAATGATTCAGAGTAAAGGATAAGACATAGATTTGAAATAAAAGAAGTGTGTTTTGAACAAAAGGAGAAATACAATATGAGTGAAGTGTGATATGAAATAAATTCTTACAGCGATAGAAAGAATGATGAATAATCTATTTGTACCTTGTATGTTTCAATTTTAAGGATGTTTAATATACATGATTAAAATGAGAAGGATAAGTAGCAAAAAGTAAGTAGTAATGAATGAAGAGAGAGATAAGATAAAACAATGGCTTTTAGTAATATGTGAATTTGTTTTTTGAAGTATAATTTGTTGAAGGTATATTAAGGGATGTAAATTGGTTCTACGCATGATTTCAGTGTACATGTGCAAGCAATATGTTGATTAAAGGTGTCTGATAGTTGTAGTCATTCATACCAGTAATCCATCTTAGTATTGTACAATTTTGGTATGGTGATATGGGTTGAATGATGACGGAACAAATGGAGGGTTACCCTAAATAAGGTAGTCTTACCTATTCACTAATATGAATAGAAGGGATGATAACCATATTATATTGATATGCAACCCTAATGAGGTATAGTTTGTTACACCTAGCTTTAATATAACTAAGTGATGGTAATTGGGTATGAATAGTTCTTGAATGACTAATACAATCATGGAGTACTCTATTAATATTGTTGAAACCCTATTATGCTATAACCCGATGGTTACACCTTGAATTATGTGTGGGTTCATACTTGAGAATAGTATGGATTGTGATGGTAATGCTTCACCTTATGCATCCATGATCCAATGGGGATGTCGTGTGTGGTATTGTACAATTGTTGTTGGATTTAGTCTTCCAACTCAAGATTGTTTTGTTATTTGAGTAGCACAATAGTAAAAATTCAAAACAACATGGTGAACTCTCTTTTGTGACTTAAAGGTAATACAGAACAATAGTACATATTGAGTCGTATGAATTGAGATAGTTGGATCAGATTATCAATGTTGAGGTAACACCTCAAGAGTATGAAAATGTTGAAATGGTTGTTTATCTCTCTATCCTATGATTGATTGTGGCATATAGAATTTGTTTGTTATCATTGAGAACCATTTCAAACATGTTGTGATTTAGTAAAGAATTAATGGACTTAATGTTGAAAACTGCATTCAAGTATGAAATAAAAGAATATAATGACATGTAAGATTTTAGAAGCTTAAAATAAACCTTTCAATGTACTTTTCTTGCACGTTTATGTTTTGGGGACGAAATATTTTAAGGAGGGAAGAATTGTTATGAGCACATCTGAGCTTAATTGGTAAACTAGGGTTTACCTAGATGATTACATGCTTAATTGGATTGATCATTTCTTAAATCTAATTAATGATGATAATTCAATTATCATGTTTGAAATCTAAAAAGAACTTTAAGTGTGCTTTTACTTTGAGTAATTAGGGTTTGAGAAATATAACCCTAATCGACCGAAATTAGGGTTTTGATGATATATGAATACAGAATTTGATAAGAATAATGTCTCACTAAATCATTTTTATTATTTTATGTATAAGTCTGATTGAATTCAAATTTGGATATAATTTGGATATCTTAAATGTAAACACTATCGAAAAATATCAGAATTTTTGAAGAATGTTCTGACCTATTTTTTGGTCGAGTTTCAAACTTGACTGACCATGTTACTGGCTGCAATATAGAAGTGTAGTATTTGATTTTTAATTATTTATTGGTAACTCCAAATGATCTGAAATTTTTACTGGAGATATGGAACTCAATCATAATCAACATATGAAATTTCATAATTGTTGGAGGATCTATTAGCTATTCAGTAGATGAATTACAATAACATTTGTATGATAGAAAATTCAGCTGAAATAAGAGAAAATATAATGAGAGCAACTCAATTTCTCTATATGGTCAACCTAACACACTAGGAGCTCTCATAATTCGTGATTCAATCTAGAGAAATGAAATCCTAGAGAGAGAGGGAGAGTTAGGGTTTGAGAGGAGAAAGAGGTGGAATTGTTGATCTAGGGTTTCTCTATGCGAGATATGATGAAATCAAGTAAGTTTAGCTTATTTGCATAGCCTTTCATGGTGAATCTTCTCTCACATGTCAAGATTCCGTCCCTCCCCTGATTTGATCTGAAATGGTAACAAAATTTCCCATTTTCTCACTCTTTCTTCATAATCCCTCATTTTTAGGGTTTTCAAGTTGAAAGGAAGAAGAATTGGGTGAATTGCTAGGGATTTGCTATGAGATCGAGATTTTCAGGGATGAGCTGTGTTTTTAAGGTGTTTTCACACCTTAGGGTGAGTGGGAACTTCTTTTAAATAGTATATAGAATGAAATTTGATTATTCATCCATAGCCCTTAATTGCTTAGTATGGGACTACAAACCCTGAATTGTCTATTTGATCTAAGTTGTTGCAAAATGATATGAAATGGAATATTCCTCTATTTGAATGAATTTCAGATGATAAAATCATATTATAAATGTATATAATACATCCTAATGAGAATTCCCTTAGTATTCGCAGAGATTATAAGAGTGAACTGAAATATAAGGAATTTGTCTATGACTGAAATTGTTGTATAATTAAATAAAGAAATTTTTTTATCTGGTTTCCCTTGGTTATGAATGATTGGGTATCCAAATTCATATTACACATATGTCAGATACTATCTCAGATTTCACTTAAGGTGAATAGTTTTTGTTTGATATCTCAATAAAAAGGGTGAAACCCTAGATGCGAGGAAAGTTGGATATTTGCAAATGGATATCTTGAAAATCCATTTGAAGGGATTTTCTTGACATGATAGACTTTATTTATTTAATTTTATTCTTGATGCATGATATCTCAGTGAATGGCATAAAAACCTAAATTCAACTCAATTTTAAGGTTTCATACATATATTGATTGTATATGATTTGTTTAAAGCAACCTTTATTCAATGAATGTTTATATCGTATGAAATCCATATGAGTGCCATGGGATAAGTGAATGAGGTAATTGAAACCCTAAGGATAGGGTGTTCAATGAATCAAGTAATGTGATATTGTGGGTTTTTTGCTGAATATTATCTTATATGCATGTATGATTTGTTTAAGAGATTCGGATTCTCTAATTCAAAAACTTGTCATGAAATGATAAGTTATTATGCTATTGCAAGCGGAGGGATACGACATGCCCTAGATTGGGATGTTATTGATGCCATGTATATATGTGTAAAATGTTTGAATGAGAATACTTTTTTAGTAGACATGATATATGTTTGAATACATGAGAAATGGTATATGTGCACGAGTAAGAAGAAACCATAAGAAAAGGGTAAACAATATGTTAAGACTTCAGTTCAGTATTATAAGTGAATTCAGTTCAGTAGTCAGAGTAGTCAATAAAGTTAAAAGAAATCAGTCTAAGAGAAAGATATAATCAAGTTATAATAGACTTAGGGGCCCTGAACACTGTAGAACCCCTTTGTGAGGTCTACGCCTTAGCGGTGAAATGACCTAACCCTGGCAGTGTCCAGTATACGGGGGTCGGATCATACTAATAGGTGGTACGGGGGACGAAGCCCTAGTGGAAGTCTCCTTAAATTACAGAATGTAGTGTCCAACATCAACCAGAGGGCCTGGTGGCACTAGAGTATAGAAAAGCCAATAGGTGGCTTAACTCTCTGCCTGTGTGCTCAGGTTAGAGGAGGAGTCCAGAGGCCACAGTGCCATTACACTATTGTAGACCAATGTTGTAGTCAGACTTAGCATTCCCGGGTGTGTCAGCTAAGTCTTGTATGGTGTGATCGTAGTGCACTGTGAGTCTCATATGTAGAGTACACTGCATATGATCAGGGCATAAGCTAAAATATGATCATATAGGTTTAAAGAGTTTCTTATAAGTAAAAAGAGCTGAGAATGATTTGAATACAGTTTCATAGTAGTTGTTCTTTAAATGCAATATTTACATTTTCTGTTATTTTATCTGTATCGTTTTATATCTTCTTAGTGTAGTAATTACTGTTGTTATAATTGATATCAGTTGCTCAACGGTATAACTATAATTATATCAGTGCTTCAGACTATTTCTTTGAAGTTCTCATTCACTGAGCGAGTAGGCTGACCCCTCTACTCAATTTTTTAGGGAAATCACATGGACTTGAAGAAGGTCAAAGCATCATAGTAGATCTTCCACATGAGTTGAGTATGAGATTAGTTAAGATCAGTCGGTCCCTGTCACTCTATGTCCTTGTATAGATGTGAGAGAGTTATAAATGATGTTTTGTATCTTTGTTTCCTTGATAAGATAGAATGTATCTGATTATCATGTCATATGTACATGGAAGTGTGAGAAACAGAATGAATGTATGGATGTGTATCATAAATGTTGAGATCATATTAGAGTAATAAAAGTTTAATTCTCTGGTAAAGTTTGTTTATGTGATTGAATGCGAGTAAACAAGAAGCTTGAAATAAATGAAGAAAGGTCGGGAGTGAACTTTGTATTAAGTGTAATCCTCTTAGTCATGCCCTAATCTCATGATTTTTGGTAATCATGGGATGTGGGTGTGACAATCTGCCATAGGTACCATGTATCAGATTAGTCAAGTTTTGTCAATCCCTAGAACTCTAGGTTCTTGAGTAGAAGTGAGAGAGTTGTAAATGATGATGTGTAACTTTATTTCCTTAATAATATAGGATGTTTCCAATTATCATGGGGTGTGTACATGGCAGTGTGAGAAACAAAGTAAATGTTTAGATTATTATCTTTATGTTGAAATCAGACTAGAGTAATCAAACTTTATTTTCCATGCAATGTTAGTTTATGTTACTCAATGTGAGTGAACAAAGAGTTTGATATATCAAAAAAAGAGCAAAGGTTGATCTTTATATTATGTTTAATTGTCAACTTATGACCTAACCTCATGGTTTGTGGTAACCATGGGATATGAGTGTAATAATTGGTCCAACAAAACCAGTCAAGGTCACATCAAATGAGGAGTCTACCACCTTATAGGGTGTCATATGACAGGACTCAAGCGGGAAATGAGCTAATAGTGTGTGAACAAAAACTACAGGCAAAAACTACTTGGTTTGGCTAAAACTGAGTTGTTTTCACATCATAAAACTTCAGCACAAGAACATAAATTGTGTTATACAACTCGGTTGAAAAAAGTCTAACTTTTTTCAGCAAAAGGACACATGTGTGATAGAGAGAGGATGTGATGGAAAACACATGAAAAGGTGGGACATGAAATCATATCATTTGCACTAAAATTGATTTAGTTTGTGATTGTCTTTGCTTGGCATGTACCACTTGATGAAGGAAGGAACCACAAGGTAGGAAGCACTCAAAATTTGATCAAAAGGATAGAAGAGTACATACTTTTTTTGAAAAGATGGGAGAAAAAGTGATATGAAAATGGTTTGATCAAAATTGACTTGAGTGGGCGAAACCTGGTCAGTTTTGAGCAGCCTCTAGGTAAAATTCCAGAATTTATGATAAAGAAAAAATAAGATTGATCATGATATCAGACTTATCCAATTTGTGTATATATCAAAGACCAACGTATTCAAGGTTAGTTCTAAGTAGTTGTATGAAAAAGTGCAGATATGCATGTATGCAATATAATGGAAACTCTCTAAATTATGCAAGAAAGGAAATTTTGTATCTAGGTGATTAGAGGAAATATGAAGCTATGCTAGAAGTTGAAAACAAAATTATCATTATTGGAAATATAATGAAAACTAATGTGTATGAAAGACGGGGTGGATGCCCCCACAATTCTTGCACTTGGATCCCAAATATGTAGTTTTGGGTTTAGAGATACATGCATATTGTTGATGCCACCCACCTTCTAAAATAGGTGATAAACATTCTAAGTTTGAGGTAGGAAGTTTTTATCAGGTGACTCAGTGGATTGTTTGTTATTATCTTGATATACACAAAAGTGAAGTCCTCAAAGGTGAGTTTATTGGGCACCACCAGATGGATATGTCTGAAAGTGTATGCTCAGATATCTCAACACAAGGCGAGGTGGACACTGAATGTTTTGAGAACTTGTGATAGGTTCTCTCTTTGCTCTCCTTCCCCAAACTTGAGTGTGGATGCTATGAGAAAATCTTCATTACTAGTCTGAGTCATCCAATTGTCTTCTAAATAAGAAGTAACCTCACATAAATCAATTTACAATTCTAACACCACAACCTTATCACTTTCAATGGGGTTTAGGTTATTTTTAGGTTCTCTAATGACATTGTAGTGGACTCTCCATCTCGCTCCTTCAATGTTGACCAACCCATGTAAGGAAGTGGTGGTGAATGTTAGCTCATGCAGCTCTAGTTTGTCTTCATCAATATATTCAGTTCCCCAATTCGAACATTCATTGTCATCCTCCTCAAAAAAATTATTCCACACCATAGGAGGTACAAAGTTTGAGACAAAATGACAAGTTTAAATTTGTGAAGTGTCACCTTGGTCTAGGATAGAGGTTGATTAAGGCCACTCAAATTGATCTTCAAGATGTGAAGAAGGGGATTCGGAAGTTGTTTGAACACCCTAAGAAAGAAAAATGTCATCATCAAACTAAATTTGTGAACCTTTTATTTCCTACCCTTGTTTCTCAATCGAAACAACTAGAGAAATGAAGGGCTTCCTTGAATAGGTGAGCCTTCACAAAAAAAAATCTAGGTGAGTTCACTTGGAAGCCCAAATAGGATGGCAAGATAAGTTCCAAATTGGGTCTAACAGAGTGATCTCAATGATTGATGTCTTCTGGATTGCACAATAGAACTTGTTAGTGTGTAAGAACAAAACTAACTAGATCATGAACTCTCCTACTATGAACAATAGCCTCACTATGGGGTTGGTGGACTTGAGCTAAAATACCTTCAAGGTTCACCGATTCTTCCATATACGGTTGCTCCACTCTATCAAACCGCTGGGCATCAATGAATTGTTCAACATCTCAAAGTGTTTTTCTATTTTGGATTATGATCTCGGTGATCTCTTATAGTTGATAATATCACCTTTGAAGTATCACCCAAATAAAATATGTATGGTCCTCTAAGTAAGGTGTGAAGGAAGATAGAAGTGCATTAGAGCTTTATCTACCTAGAATGATTGCTTTTCCATACTCATGGTCTTGCAATAATGCAAAAGTTGGAAGGTGGTTAGCCATTTCCATTCCTGGAGCAACCACTCGAACACATCCTTTATCAGAAAGATAGGATTGAGACATGGATGTAATGTCCTCCTGGGACCTTTTTATGTGAAAACATGATGACGGGGGAGGGTGAATATACTTCAACTTGCTATAGGGCACAACTTTCAATTATTTTCCAATAGTTTGGGGTTGCGGAAAAATTTAAGAGGACATGTAGATAAAATGACCTACCTTATGAAGGAGAGATCCATGGTAGTAAAAAAAATAAAAAAGAAAGATATGTCAACGTGTATAAACATGTATGTGTAAAGTAAAGGCAAACGCTATGCATGTGCATATAATCTTGTGCTTACATAACAATATATTTGGGAATGTAAACATGGAAAAACCACTTCCCTGACAACGGTGCCAAAAGTTGATGCTCCCTTAGGAAACATTGAAAAGAAAATCCTACAACAGGATCATACTTCAAATTTATAAATAAAACCTTCCAGATGCTCACAACTCAATATGTGGTCAAAGTAGATATACGGGTCGAACACAATGACATGAAAAATTTTAGTTGCCTAAGGTTTCGATCTTACTTCGTTAATCAAAACTGAAGGTAGATAGATGTTTATAAGTATAATGAATCAAAACAACACATAAAAAAGTAAATAAAGAAATTAGATTCCATCATATACTACAAATTGAGAGGAGTTCTACGATAAGTAATCTCAAATTAGGTAGTCTATGCACCTCATTCTTGGTCATAGACAACCCTTGTACACCCAAGCAAGCAACTAGCATCCCAAACCAACAAGTATCATGGTATCTATTCAAGTGGGGGTCATCCCACCTGCTCTCATGAAGTGTGAACCCCACCCCCCATAAACTGTATCCCCACTCAAGGAAATTGATAAATAACCCAAATTGTCTCGAACTACCTCTTGGGTCCAAGACAATTACAGGCATCAAGAGCATTGGCGGTCATTTATGTATCCAACTTAGCATGTTTTAATTTTACCAAGTCCATGCTTGAATTCAACCAAATTTGCTATGGGATTAGTGTTGGGTTTTAGGGGAGGCAGAGATGGCAGTAGAAACAAAAATCTTCACCCCAAACCCAGAACCCAAAGAGATCTCATCAACATCTATATGGTAGGAATGATGGTTTGTAGAGGCGTACCTTGTCCTGAGGCTTTCTCGGTGATGTTACCTCACGTCTAGTGCAGTCTTCACCTCCGGTCTTGGACGGTGTCAATGCAACTCCTGGTCACACCTGGACTGATGGCTCTTGGTTGCACCCAGACTGACAGATTGATAGCTATCCTTCGAGCGGCAGAAATCTCCCGCCTCTGTAGTATTTCACACAGACGACTAGGAACTCCAGTCATCCTATCCTATAGGACACTAGAAGGAGTCATCCCCTTTTGTCGGAATACTAGTCACTGACATACTCTCCCGCCACCAGTTGTCTTTCCCTCGCTATACCTCCCTAGTTGGGTAGCACTTGCTTGGGCTCTCCCGTTTGACAACTGAAGAGGACAACTTTGTAGAGAAATTGGTGTTGTCTGAGATGCCCCTAATAACCCTCTATATATAGGAGCAGTCAGTGTCATGGTTCTTATCCCCGGGCAATGCGGGACTAAAGCGGGTGTAGAAGGGTCCAAAATTTCTACAAATTGATATACTGCTATAGGTGAACCTGTCATTTCACAAACGAAGTGATCGTTTGGAGCCTGAACCGATTGGTTCATCTCATGAACCGGTCATTTGGGGAGCTAAACTAATCGATTCATTCATGAACCGGTCATTTCAATTCCCAGGGAAGTTTCCAATTGACTTTCTTCTTACCATTTCCAATTAATCCAAAGATCAATACTTGTCCCAATCGAAATGTACAAGTGAAACAAAAATATTTTTCTCACCAACCTAAGTTTCCCAAACTGAATCATTTGGTCCAGCTGAACCGATCAGTTCAACACTTGAACCAGTCATGTCACTTGACCCTGAGCCAATTGGTTCAACAGTTTGAACCGGTCCGTTGGCAGTCCAGGTTGTGTATAAATCAGTCATTGCAGATCTCAATCAAACTGACACCAAAATTAGTTAGTCCAACACTTGAACTTGGTGATTGCGAGTCAAGTCAATTGATTGAATGTTTATTTGAACTACTAAACACATTTAGTAAACAATCTAAACATCATCCATGGATAAACTCCTCTTCTAGGTTAAATCCAATATGTGTGACCCTACAGGCCCATTTCACATTGGTAGTGAAAGTCCATAACACTCATGACTTCACAAGCAAAGAGTGGTGCCTAGTCGTACATCAGTGCTACCCAAGTGAAAAGGAAAGTTGGAGAACAACTTTCAATCCTACAATCCATGATTGGTGTTACAGTGAATGTATAATTCCTTTGTCACTGATATCATGAATGAACTCAAGACATGGAACAATCATCCTTTCAACATTCATTCATTTCCTTGATCTCAGAGTAGACTGGATGAGATATGTGTGACATCAATATCACATATTGATTCACACATGGATGTGCATGCCTTTATCAGTCCTACTCATCAAGTGGCCATGGACATCAAACTCCCTTAGGAGGGACAAATCTCATATCTATCACTCACCCCTCAAAAGCCACATGTGTCAAAGTCACCCAATCATCACATTTATCACAATCTATATCTCAAGACTGTGTTTGATGATGTCAAAGTGTACCCAATGACATGTGTTGAGTGTAGTGATTTTAGGTCAAAGAATCACACTCACCACCATCACTGTGAGAGCTAATTGTGACTACAAAGTCATGGTTCCATGTGTCACTCTCACAGTGGGTCTGTCTGATACACATGTTCTCTAACAAGTACCTATGTGCTTGGTTTGATATCACTATATCATGACTAATGAGATTCTGTCATCAACCAACATACAATCTAGTCTTGTGTGTCATTGTTGTCTATCAACATTTCACAATGACATCCGACTAGGGACATAGCAAGAATGTATACTCTTAACATTAGTATGATCTCATCGTTTAGGTCCTTAACCTAAAAGCATATGTCATTGAGTAAAACAATTCTTTAGACATTCAATCTGTTCTGTCATTATCTCATAACTAGCTGAACCAGAATGAATTGGAAGCTTGCCGTTGATGTTTATCAAATCAATCGTAATGTATCCCACCAATCATCCCATGATTGTCTCTCAGGCATACCTACCAACAGACTTTCACTTGCACTGTGATCCAATCACCCCAGAATCATATTCTTAGTGATCTTCAAACATGTCTGACATGTTATTGTGCTCTAGTACTAATGTAGTGAGTTATGGAAACACTTTGCCTAAGTTGGTATTATTGCATGTCTCACATCTCTTTGTTGTACGTCATACATATGAGATGGAGTTTCTGTAATATGTGATCCAATATTCCTTTGCTAACCTTTAGCCTCATTGCATGACTAAGCACTCCTTACTTGTCATCAATGATCACAATACCTATAAGTTAATCTCCATGAACTCCCAGATCCATATGGTATCCACTGTTGTTCTCCAACACGCGGATACTTGACATTTCCTTTTAAAATGACTTTATTGGAATGTTTCCATTTTTCAACACACATTCACTTTTATATATCCCATATATATTTTGTGATAAATATTTTGTCTTTTCCGGACGTTCGCATAAGTGTAACTCTTTACAGTGAACCCATCCTTATTTCCATAGAACTAGTACTTCTCAAGTACTTATCAAGTTCTCGTGGTATTCCAGTAACCTGTACTGGAACTAGATGGACATCCACTCATCATGTCCCACATATGAGTTATAAGGATGAGCATGTAATATTATCATGTCCTACATACAAGTTGATAAATGTATTTTATTCTTGTATGTCCATACATGCAAGATAACAGGATGATTACATACATGATAGATCCATATCTATTCTTAGTGTTCCCATTGTTCATGATAATTGGACACTTGGCCTTGGGATACTAACTCCATATAAAATGGATAAGTTTTCTACCACTGAATGTGTGCACACTGAACCCTTCTGTACATATTGCCAATGTATGCTCTCTCTTTTTTAGTTCAAGAGGTTTTCGAGAACTATCTCTATAGGTCTCTATTCCTATCACATAGGAAAAGTCTCTATCTTCCCTTAAACATATTTCCACAAAGGTCTTCATTTTAAAACATTCCATTCCTCATCAATATGTGGAATGTGAATATGCTCCCACTAAATCATAGATCCCTCCTTTATCTTTGTCATATCAGTCAAACCCTTTGACTATATTATCAAAGTAGATATCATAGCTCTCAGTTTCTTGTAGTCAATCGATCACATTGAGTAGTCCATTGTAACTTATAGACTTTATTTGCATTAATGGATTCATAAACCTCATAGGTTGTGTCACATACACATCCTTCTCTTATTCCTCATAGGAATGTGGTTTTAATATCCATATGTCAAATCTCTTAGTCATTAAGTTTCAATCAACAAGCATGATCCTTCTCAAAATGGCATCCATGTGTCTTAACACTTAAGACTTATATGTACTTATGGGTTTCATCCCAATGGGTGCTACCATCAAGGCCACACCTTGTGGTTCACATGGAAGTCATTTAGGATCTAATGGTCATAAACCATAACTCAAAATTTGGTTCCTCAATATCATCTACATTGTTGACTCATCATATGACCAACTCATCATGTAGATATTTGAGGTGTATCTGTTAAGGAATTTGAGAACTCATAACACTTTGTGATTCTTAATATCCTTTATTAGTGTAAGGTATTCTCTATTAAGAAGAATTTATTTATTTAATAATCATCCTCTAACTCCTTAGAGTATGACTCCTTTTTTATTTAGACATCACTTTGCCTTAATCATGAGTTCTCTATGATACACTGTCATAATCACTCATAAGGTTCTCAAACATTTGGTTTAAGTATCTCATTCATTGATTACATGAAGAATTATTACTTCTGCCAAATTTGTATTTCATTCATGATCTTCTTGAACACTTCAATATATTCATATTGGTATTTCTCTAAACACCATTTGAAGTATTAGCATTTGCTCCAATAGGTATATAAATACATCATATGTATTATACCTAATAGGATAATCATTCTCCCACTACCACTAGTGAAGATTGATTTATCATGTCTAAGATATTCATGTCTCTTAATGCTTCACAACCAAAAGAGTCTAGCTTTGTCCATCAATATGGTATTGGAAATGAATTTCTCATGATAATACTAATTACTTGTTTGAGTTATCAATAACTTTTAGGTATCATTTTATCTTATGCATAATAAGTACCACAAGATAAAGAAAGGCATTGCCGCAAAGATCATATCTTTGAAATTGAAATATCAACTTTATTAATAGCCATCCTTATCACAAAATATGGAAAAATAAAATGTTTCTATTTATTGGAAAATATGAAATAGCAGTTCATAACTCTATTACATGCCTTTAAGGATGAAAATAAACTAAATTAATACTATCTATGGTGGAAACACTTGCCCCATTTATTGAGTGTTTATCACTTTACATCTTAGTATCATATACCTTAGAAGTGTTACAAGTTTATTTTATGATACCTTTAGGTGGAGACGTCCATCACCTCCTTCTTCTTTTGTTCTTCCAGGTAGAGAGGACAATTCCTTTTCCAATGTCTTGGCTTTTGACAATGGTGGCAATTGTATCCCTTGGTGATACCTCCCTTGGCCTTAAGAGATGAAGATGACTTGGGTTGCTGGCTAGCATCAGAACCCTTCTTAGCTTTTCCCTTGCCCTTACCCTTAGACCTGCCTTTCTTTCTGTTGATCAACATCACACACTTAGGCTTGTCCTTCATCATCTGTGCCTTGGATGTCCTCAGCATACCCAACAACTCTCTCAACGGCTTGTCAAAGTTGTTCATGTTGTAGTTCATCACAAAATGACTGTAGGATTTTGGCAAAAAATGTAGTATCACGTTAGTATCCAACTCTTGGCTCAGGGGAAATCCCAGTCTTGTCAGGTTCTCCACATACCCAATCATCTTGAGTGTGTGAGGACCAACTGGATCTCCTTCTGTCATGACGCACTTAAATAGTGCCCTGGAGACATCATATCTCTCTTGTCGTGCTTGGTCTTGATACATGTTCTTAAGATGCTGAATTATCTCAATGACATTCATGTTCTCATGTTGTCTCTACAACTCATGGTTCATACAAAATAACATCAAGCACTTCGCATCAATGGTATCTTCAAAATGCTTCTTAAAAGCATCCCTTTCTGCCTTTGGTGTGATAGGAGCAGGTTCCTCTGGAGCTAGAGTATCCAGGACATATAGCTTTTTCTCTTGAGTGAGAACAATTCTCAATGTCCTAAACCAGTCATGGACGTTAGTCCCATTCAACTTGTCCTTCTTAAGGACCGATTGCAATGAGAAGTGATTGTTGTTTGTGGCCATTTGTACTACAAAAGGAAATATATGCAATTTAGTCCAAAAACTCATATTTGACTTATTTGATTGATTTGAAAAAGTTTTACGATATAATTAGGACTTCAATTAATTATCACTCCCATTATTTTTGTTCAAATTGATAGCCCTCACCATCAATTTGGAAGATTGCAGCGTACAACCTTCTAGTGGGTCAAGATCCTGAAATCCTCTCAGTCATGGATCAGTTAGGGCTGTCACCCATAACTTAGATCTTCCAGGTAGGCAACTCTTGCCAATTTCATCATATGAAACTCTTGAATGATTTCATGCACAACTCCTTGCCATGATCACCTCCATGCCTCAAGGTGTTAGATCCTATCTTAGTCACCTTGTTAACTCTGACCCAAAGCCAACACGATGAATATGCACCCTGATAGGGCAGACCCACATATCCATCCTTCATGCTTCTATGATAATGACGGTGCACCACACTAGGGTGTGCCTACACTTGGTCGATAAAGCTTTTCACATGTTTCGCATTTGGAAGGCATCTAAAACTTAATATTTATTGAGGGATTTGGATTTATAAGTACATATACATATCTAATCACCACAATATATAGTATGTATCATATACATGCTATATCCCATAGAAAACATGTGAAACGATAAAAAGCAATGATTATGGCCATCCTAATGTGATTCCCCAAGCCAAGAGGAATCACGATCATCTAGATCCACATTACATGCAACATGTACAAGATGAACTCTATGATTTGTTGTTATGGGTTTGATCAACTCATCTATATGATTGATCGACTCACCATCAGACATTCGGTTGGTGCCACCATTCGATCGACTGGCACCTCCAGCCAATTGGTTCATGGGTCATCGTGCAGCTCCTCAGGTCTCCACCCACTCGTCTCGCTCCAGGAACCGACCGCCTTGGTCCACCAATTGATCGTCTCACACCCAAGATGATCATCTTGATCCTCTGTCGTTCTTTGACATAACAGGAAATAAACTAATCATATTTATAATTGCGTCGAGAAACCCTGAGTTACATTCGAGGGGATCAAAAGTATGAAAGATTCTTGAGTTATCTCGAGTTACATCAACAATAGGAGGTAGGGAATCGGTGTGCAGACTGGGATGTAAGAAAGAACAATCAACCACACATGGATTTAGGGTTTATGACCACAATCACGCTATAATCACCACAGAAATAATATAAGGATGACATGTATCGAATGCATTTATATACCATATCATATATGTATATATAGGGATTTGTAGATTTATATTGGACATGCATAAAGTCAATTAATTATTCGCATCATATGCAATAAATAAAAGGTAACAAACTAAAAACTGATCACATCAATTATCCTAAAGTATAAAATGTTGGTGTGGCTCTGATACCATTGTTGGGTTTTAGGGGAGGCAGAGATGGCAGCAGAAACAAAAATTATCTCCCCAAACCTAGAACCCAAAGAGATGTCGTCAACATCTATACAGTAGGAAGGATGGTTTGTAGAGGTGTACCTTGTCCCGAGGCTTGCTCAGTGATGTTACCTCACTGCTAGTGTGGTCTTCACCTCTGGTCTTATACAGTGTCTATGCAGCTCATGGTTGCACCCGGACTGACGACTCCTAGTCGCACCCGGACTGACGGATTGACATCTATCCTCCGAGCGGCAAAAATCTCCCACCTCTGTAGTAGTCAACACGGACCACCAAGAACTCCAGTCGTCTTATCCTACAGGACACTGGAAGGAGTTGTCCCCTTCTATCAGTGTACTAGTCACCGATGTGCTGTCCCACACCAGTTGTCGTCCTACAGTTGTCTTTCCCTCGCGGTGCCTCCCTAGTCGAGTAGCACTTGCTTGGTCACTCCCAGTTCACAACCGGAGAGGACAACTTTGCAATGCAACTGGTGTTGTCTGAGATGTGTCTGAGATTCCCCCAATACCCCTCTATATATAGGAGGGGTCAGGGTCAGGGTTCTTAGCCCTAAGAAATGTGGGACTAAAGTGGGAGTAGAAGGGTCTAGAATTTCCACAAATTGATACACTGCTACAGGTGAACCGGTCATTTCACAAATGAACCGATCATTTGGGGCTTGAACCGATCGATTCATCTCATGAACTGGTCATTTGGGGAGTTGAACCGATCGGTTCATTCATGAATTGGTCATTTCACTTGCTAGGACAGTTCCCAATTGACTTTCTTCTTTCTATTTCCAATTAATCCAAAGATCATTACTTGTCCTAATCGAATTGAACAAGTAAAACAAAAATATTTTTCTCACCAACCTAACTTTCCCAAACTAGCTTGTCTGGTCTAGCTAAACTGATCAATTCAACACTTGAACCGGTCATGTCACTTGACCCTGAGCTGATTGGTTCAACAGTTTGAACCGGTCAGTTGGCAGTCCAAGTTGTGTAGAAATCAGTCAATGTAGTTCTCAATCAATCTGACACCCAAATTAGTTAGTCCAACACTTGAACTTGGTGATTCTGAGTCAAGTCAATTGATTGAATGTTTAATTGAACTACTAAACACATTTAGTAAACACTCTAAACATCATTCATGGATAAACTCCTCTTCCAGATTAAATCTTATGTGTGTGACCCTACAGGCCCATTTCACGTTGGCAGTGAAAGTCCATGACACTTATGGCTTCACAGGAAAAGAGCGGTGCCTAGTCACACATCAGTGCTATCCAAGTGAAAAGGAAAGTTGGAGAACAAATCTCAATCCTACAATATGAGACTGGTGTTACAATGAATGTATAATTCCTTTATCACTGATATCCTGAATGAACTCAAGGCATGGGACAGTCATCCTTTCAATGTTCCTTCATTTCCTTGATCTTAGAGCAGACTGGATGAGATATGTGTGAGATCAATATAACTTATTGATTCAAACATGCTTGCGCATGCCTTTCTCAGTCCTACTCATCAAGTGGCCATGGACATCAAACTCCTTTAGGAGGGACAAATCCCATATCTAGCACTCACCCCTCAAAAGCGCCATGTGTCAAATTCACCCAATCATCACCTTTATAACAATCTATATTTTAGGATTGTGTTTGATGATTTCAAAGTGTACCCAATGACATGTGTTGAGTGTAGTGATTTCAGGTCAAAGAATCATACTCACCACCATCACTATCAGAGCTGACTGTGACTACCTAGTCATGGTTCCATGTGTCACTCTTACAGTGGGTCTGTCTGATACACTTGTTCTCTAACAAGTACCTATGTGCATGGTTTGATATCACTATATCATGACTAATGAGATTCTATCATCAACCAACACACAATATAGTCTTGTGTGTCATTGTTCTCTATCAACCTTCCACAATGACATCTGACTAGGAACATAACAAGAATGTATACTCTTAACATCCATATGATCTCATCATTTAGGTCCTTACCTAAAAGCATACGTCATTGAGTAAAACAATTCTATAGACATTCAATCTGTACTATCATTATCTCATAACTGAATGAACCAGAATGAATTGGAAGCTTGCCTTTGATGTTTATCAAATCAATCTTAATGTATCCCACCCATCATTCCATGATTGGATCTCAAGGCATAAATACCAACAATTAGATCTTGAGAAAACCTTCCTTGCTTTGTCATCCTCTTAGAGTCCATATCCAACTCACTTTATCTATTTGTTTTTACCACTTATCTTTTGAGGTTAATAAAAATAGAGGTTCAAGATGGAGATCAACAACTAAAAAATCATAACCAAAAGAGAAGGTAAAATGACAACATGTTATATAAGGATATTACTTGCATAGAGTCAAAGTACATAAACATGACAAATATTGGTTGCACACCCTAGAAGGAATTAGCCATAGACAAGCATAGTTGGCACAGAATAAAGATGTAAATACAACATTTGCACAAAGAAGAACATCAGGAGAAAATAGGAAGAGGGAGAGACTAGACCATGAAGAAGAAGTGTCTTCTTTACTTAGCCTTCATTTGAGTGGATCTCATCCTTTATGTCATCCTTCTTGATCTTCAAACCTTTTTCGCCTCCTTCTTCCTCGACTTCACCCCCAAACATTAATATTATGGATGGAAATGGATAGATATATGGATGGAAGGTGTAGTAGAGGTTGGTGGATGGTTGGGCTTGTTGTTGACATGGAGTTTCTCAAATTCAGACAAAAATCCGAGCTCCACCTACTCAAACTTGATCAGTGTTCACTCCGATACAGGAGTCAAGTGTGGAAGGGAAGAGGAAGTGTAGGCGAATGATAGGAACTGGTGGAAATGGTTGTGAACTGATGGGAATGGGTGTCGGGTGATATTCTTGGCTGTAAGCGCACTTTGTCCACACCGACGCACAAGCCAGGATCAACTTCCCAACTGGTCACCCATCCCAGTACTACTCCAAGCTGAGCACGGTTAACTATGGAGTTCTTAGTGATGGGCTCCCGGAAAAGGAGATGCACCTTGGTGATATGGGTAGTTCAATCATTCCTTTTAAGATCATGTTATCTGAGGCCTCAAATCCTGGGATGTTACAATCTCCCCCACTTAGACTCTTGACATCCTCATCAAGGCTCAACTATATGGCCTCATAATCTGACCCCATTTCAGTGCAGACCCACAATGGCCCATGGACACCCAGCTCCCGTCCACGACTACCAGCGCAAGGGCGGCTCCATCTCGTCTCTACGGATAGCCTTTTCCAACTTGCCTGGACCGCACGTCTCAAGACTGGCATGCCACATGCCCATGTGGGCCCCACCTACTGGAGGGGTTATGGCTCTGATACCATTTGTAATGCCTATGTCCGTTGCCCAAGGCTCAAGTAGAGTTTCAGGAATGACGACTGTCCCCACAGACCACCACTAGCCTTAATTGCGCACTTTGTCCACACCGACGCGCAAGCCAGGATCAACTTCCCGACTGGTCACCCATCCCAGTACTACTCCAAGTTGAGCACGCTTAACTATGGAGTTCTTAGTGATGGACTCCCGGAAAAGGAGATGCACCTTGGTGATATGGGTAGTTCAATCATTCCTTTTAAGATCATGTTATCTGAGGCCTCAAATCCTGGGATGTTACATTGGCCCTCTAAGGCCTTAGAACTCTAAGAAAAAGTATGTGAACCAAAAATTGGAACCCTTGGCCCGGTGACCAAGGAATGTATATATATTGATAGGTGAAAAATCTATGAATAAGGGTGAATTTGATTTGTTATGGGTGAAACCTACTCATTATTGGTGAAACTGAGTCAGTTTCATGTCATTCGTTTGGTGGGGTTGGACATCCACCAGATGTGATAGTCAAAGGTATCCATTAGAAGGGACAATAGGAGTTGATCATCGGTCTTAACCATCAATTTTAATCATTATTCTTAACCATCGATCTTAACTGTCAGATGTTGATATTTGTCTATCTTCTGACAAAAAGATTCGAGAACATGGTTACCAAACTTAGTCAGTTTTGTTTAATTTGATTCCATTTTGCTCCATCAGAAGGCCATTCAGGTATGCACTCAGTCAATTCCATCCCTTGGTTGTGGCAAATGGTTGTGCAAATTGACTATGGTTTTGGGGGTCTTCTGATAGAAAAAGGGGACGATGGAGAGTCTACACATTTTGTTGTGTAGGGGATAAAATTGACTCAATTTTGAAGGAAATTGGGTCAATTTCATCGTTGTATCAGGAGGGCTGATGCTCTCTTTCGTTTGGTGTCTATACATCCCAAAATTGGCTAGTTGAGCAACTACATATTAAAAAGAGCTAAATTATGAAAAACTAAGTGTCTAGAGTTATTTTAGGCATATCAAGGCTATACAAACATGAAACTATTGAGATATATTTTGCATAAATGTCTAAATTTGGGTTTTACTAGCTTTAATGGTAATAATTAATTCTTTCAAGACCTTGAATTGCCTAAAAATTTAAGGGATCTCTATCTATTGTTCTATAGTATCCCAAAGTACCCTTTTGGTAGGTTCTAGTTGAAATCGAGCTAGCACAACAACCATATACAAACATATGTATTCAACAAAATCATTCAGATCAAAGATAGGTATTAAAGTAGACTTCTGTAATGCTTGAATTTCCATCACTCATAGAAATTGACCATGAAATTGTGAAAGTCAAGCCATACTGGAAAAGAAAATGTGAAACATACCAAAACGTAGCCTCTTGACCCTTAACATATGCCATAGAGGATAGAAGTTTGTTTCTTTATACTTTTCTATACAAGAATAATGCCATATACCTAACTAAGATATGATTAGGCTTGTAAACAAATATAATATAATAACCTTATATTAATCATAAGACCAATAAGGAATACATAAAATATGCCACGTGTTTGTTTAAGTTGTGATGTTAAGATTATGTGACTTTAATGTAAGATGAAAATCGTGTTCATAGATATTCCAATTAGCTTGGGAGTCAAGTTTCACCTTATTTGCACAATAATAGTTATCCTAATTACTTTTAGGAAAGAAAATACAAGTAACTCTCCAAAATATCAAAAAAAATATTAACTGACTTTAAAAGTGAAAATCAATCCCAAATTCCAAAATCTACATACTAAAATAAGTATATGTGTTAATTTTCATCTAATTTGGACAATCTTAAATGTTTATCGGAGGTTTAGGAGAGATGAAGTGAGTAAAAGCCCTAAATAATATATAATGAGATAAATAATCTCAAGAGATGAAATTAATAGGAAAAATCATATTCCATATGACAGAGTTTGCTTAAGGGTGAAGTTCCATATTAATTGGGTGAAACTAGATGCCTTTAATGCATTAGGAAAGATATTATATGATTTTTTTTAAAAGAATTAAATAAGATATCAAAAGTCTTCAAAAGAGAAAACTAATGCCAAAATCAGATTCTAGATTTCCTATTTGGTCTAGGTGCAAAGTTTCATTTAATTTTGATAATGTTTGGACCCTCAATTGGTATAAGAGAGAAAAGAAATTAATAAATAAATAAATATATATATATATCACTTTATTAGATTGTCTGATTTAAATGTAACGCTTATATGTTTCCTTGGTTTTTTCGATTTCCCAACTTTGTGACCATTTCCGGCCCTTCGATTGGTACGACACACAGGTCGTCTCCTACCTTGAGTAGGAAATGAGCATGTATGAACAATATCATGTCACCATGTTTCTCCCTCTGTGGTCCATGATTTTGCATCAAATCACTTCCTGCGTGACTGTGAGAGGATTTTGAATCCTCCAATCCCTACTTTCCCTATCTATTTCTTCTCTAAATAAAAACCACTAATTCAATTATCCTTATCCTTGATTCCCAAATCCTCTGCACCTAACCCCACATATATATATTTCTCTCTGAAGCATCCTCATCCTCTTTGAAACAAAATGCTTGGATCAATTCACTCAAAGACCCTGCCATATTGCTCGACCAACTCCAAGTTCCTTCGGTTTCTCCTGAATTGAGAATTCTTTGCTTGAAGCTCCTCTATCCAATTTATTTTGCCTGAACCTTCACAGTAACATCCCTGAACTTCTCGGCGCTTTGGTTTCCTATGGTTTTTCCTAGGTTGATCTACTCTAGCCGGTTAAAGGTGAATCACTAGGAGCTACCTCGACAATGGACATCGGGTGTCACCTCCACATAGGAAGCTAGGGAACCCTCGAGTTCATTCGAGAGTGGTGAATTTATCAGCCTCTTTAGAATTCTTTTGGCCTTGGTAAATCCTCAGTTATCCCTTCCACCCCTTACAGGTGTTGTTTCCCTATTTCAACTTGAATAGTGAGGTTTATGTCATTGTGACTTTGGTTTATGTTCCTTTGCCTCTGATGCAGCCTCACGTAGTTGCTCAGATCTAGCCCAAGGATTAAGGGCATGCAATACTGAGATTAGCTAAGCATCACAAAGCCATCTTCTGTTCATGGCATAGGTGTAGTGTAGGGGCAAGAATCCCCTCTGACGATTCTCGACTTTACCCCTCTTTTCTCCTTTCTTGTTTTGTTTTTCAACAAGGGCTAAAACGTCATTATGCCATTGTTTTGGAATTCTTTTCCACTTGTGCGACTTGCCTTGGTGTAGGTGAGTCTAGATAAGTTGTCCACTCTTGATTGGACCAATTTAGCACACACTCCCTCTCTCTCTCTTCCTCACGTGGATCTATTTTTCCTATGTGGCTTTTTCTGATTTTCTGATTGGTCTGACTTTGAAAAATTATAATTAATTCTACGATTAACCAAATTTTTTAAATAAATAACCATTGGACTCAAAAAAATATTCTCTATATAATGGAATCAACTCTGTCACCTAATTCTAAACTAATTAATATTTGGATTTTCCTAATTGGTTATAACTTGCAAAATTCATAACTAATAATCTATAAGTTAGATAAATAGAATAAAATATGATATGAACTTGGAAAAATATAACCTAAAACATGGCATGGTTTTGATAACCTAATTAGTAGATAATGAAAGGTGGTTTTTAGGGTTTATGAAATCAATGAAAACCTAACCCTAATTCTACATATATGCTTAATAGGTGCTCTGTAGATCTAGGCTTGAACCTAGGACTAACTTTGAACTCATAGAATTTTGAAGTGAGGTACGATTGCATCCCACATTATTTCTACATTGAGAAATTTCTAATTCCTCTAGGCTTGAACCTAGGACTAACTTTGAACTCATAGAATTTTGAAGTGAGGTACGATTGCATCCCACATTTTTTCTACATTGAGAAATTTCTAATTCCTCACTCTAAATGTATGTTTGTATCCTCAATTAATCTATATTGAGAAATGGTCCTAAATTATCACTCTTTTGATATCCACACAATATCTATCTTTTGAGAATGTACTCCATGTGAAATATTCTACTTGATTATGGTATTATTCTCATCCTATTTTGGTTAGACTTTCTTTTGACTCCACCTTATGCTTTATTCTTGAAGAAACCCTAATTTTTCCACTTAAGTGGTGGTTGTTTATATTGTCCATTTATGTGATGGCAATCTTGCTTATTCTGACTATACTTTTTACTTGCCTCTACATTAAGCATGTTATGTGATTCGATAGCCCTAGAGTAGTGTAATTGCTTTGGTTTTTGGGTTATGTGCCCTTATTATATTTTTGGGATGGGGATTATCTGTCCCATACCTGGGTTTTGTGCCCACACTTTATATATTGGGGAGTTTGGTTATGTGTAGATCTCTATCAAGTTTCAAGGTTATTAGCCTCGACTACCATTTGTCTTTATTGTTGGTATGTATGCCCTGAGAGCCAATCATGGGATGATTGGAGGGATACATTAAAATTGATTTGATAAACATCAAAGGCAAGCTTCCAATTCTTTCTGGTTCAGTCATATGGGATAGTGATAGAACAGATTGAATGTCTAGAGAATGATAGTACTCAATGACGTATGCTTTCAGGTTAAGGACCTAAACGATGAGATCATACGGATGCTAAGAGTTTGTACATTCTTGTTATGTCCCTAGTCGGATGTCATTGTGGAAGGTAGATAGACAACAATGACACACACGACTAGATTGTGGTGTTGGTTGATGACAGAATCTCATTAGTCATGATATAGAGATATCAAACCAAACACATAGGTACTTGTTAGAGAACAAGTGTACCGGACAGACCCATCGTGAGTTTGACACATGGAACCATGACATGGTAGTCACAGTCAATACTCACAGTGATGGTGGTGAGTGTGATTCTTTGACCTGAAATCACTAAACTCAACACATGTCATTGGGCACACTTTGACATCATCAAACGCAGTCCTGAAACATGGGTTGTTATAAAGGTGATGATTGGGTGGCTTTGACACATGGGGCTTTTGAGGGGTGAGTGATAGATATGGGATTTGTCCCTCCTGAGGGAGTTTGATATCCAAGGCCACTTCATGAGTAGGATTGAAATAGGCGTGCATACGCATGTATGAATCAGTATGTGATATTGATGTCATACATATCTCTTCCAATCTACTCTGAGATCAAGAAAGTGAATGAACGTTGACATGATGACTGTTCCATGCCTTGATTTCATTCGGGATATCAGTGACAAAGGAATTATACATTCACTGTAACACCATTCATGAATTGTAGGATTGAAAGTTGTTCTCCAACTTTCTACTTTCACTTGGGTAGCACTGATGTGTGACTAGGCACCACTCTTTTCTTGTGAAGTCATAAATGTTATGGACTTTCACTGCCAATGTGAAATGGACCTGCAGGGTCACACACATAGGATTTAACCTAGAAGAGGAGTTTTGTCCACAAGCAATGTTTGGATTGATTACTAAAGGAGTTTAGTAGTTCAATTAAACACTCAATCAATTGATAGCTCAATCTCATAATGTTCAAGGTGTTGGACACATTGATTGGAGTATCAGATAGATTGAAATCATAATTGACTGATTCTGAACAATCTGCACTCTCAACCGATCGACTCATGTGATGAACTGATCGACTGAGCTTGGTGAACCGGTCGGCTCAAGTGTTGAGTCGATCGGCTCATGGTCAGGGTGAAATGATTGCTTCAAGTGTTGAAACGATCAATTCAACTGGTGCAACCGAGCAAGTTGGGAAAGTAGGATTGGTGAGAAATTTCCTTTCATTTCAATTGCCCAATTTGATTGGAAAATAGGATTGGTATTCGATACCAATTAGAAATAAAAGAAGGAAAGTCAATCAGGAACTGACCAGGACCACCAACCGACCGGTTCAGTAATGAACTGACCGGTTAAGGTTTCCCAACCGATCGGTTGAGGTGCCAACCGACCGGTTCAGGTCCCCAACCGACCATTTCATTTGTGAAACAATCGGTTCAGGTTGCGAGTTGGTTGCTTTTGTGGAAAATCTCGAACCCTTATACTCCTGCTTTTAGTCCCGCATTGCCCGGGATAGAGAACTCTGTCCCATGACCCTCCTATATATAGGGGTATTGGGGGATTCTAAAAGTACATCTCAGTGCAACCAATTGCTCTGTAAAGTTGTCGTTCTCTCTGGTTTTGGTAACCGAGAGAGAGCCCGAGCAAGTGCTACCCGCAAAGGGAGGCGCAACAAGGGAAAGACAACTGCAGTTGCAACTGGAGGCAGGAGAGTGTGTTGGCGACTAGTACGCTGACAGGAGGGTGCGACTCCTTCCAATTCCTTGTGGGACAAAGAGATTGGAGTTCCAGGTGGTCCGTGTGGACTACTTCAGAGGCGGGAGGTTTTTGCCGCTCAGGAGGACAACTGTCAATCCCGACAGTCCCGGTGAGAGGAGGAGTCGTCAGTCTCAGTGCGACCAGGAGCTGCACAGACACCGCCCAAGACCGGAGGTGAAGACCGCGCAAGCCGTGAGGTATTGTCACCGAGCAAGCCTCGGGACAAGGTATGATTCCACAAACCATCCCTTTCCTATTATATAGACGTTGACACATTTCCTTGTTCTGGGTTTGGGGAGAAAATTTTTGTTTTCGCTGCCTTCTCTACCTCCCCTAAAACCCAACAGTGGTATCAGAGCCACGTCAACTGCTCTATATTTTGGGAATATCGATATGATCGATTTTAGTTTGTTGCCTTTATTTATTGCATATGATGCGAATAATATTGGATTTATGCATGTCCAATCCTAAATCCACAAATCCCAATTACATATATGATATGTATTATTAATGCACTTGATACGCGTCACCCTTAAACGAGTTTTGTGGTGGATGTATAGCGTGGTTATGGCCAATAAACCCTATCTATGTATGGTTGTATGTGGTTGCTTGCATCTCAGTCTGTGCACCAATTCCCCTTCTCCTATTCCTGATGTAACTCGAAATAATTTGAGATTTCTTTTCCTACCTTTGCTCCCCCCGAATGTAACTCGGGGTTTCACAATTCAATTGTAAATAGGATAGATTTTATTTCCTATTATGTCAAAGAATGGAGGACATCCTGACGACAGCTGAAACGATCGGTTCAAGGCGTGAACCGATCGGTTGACGTTCCAGACGATCGGTTCAAGGAGTGAGCCGATCGGTAGATGACCAGTTCGAGGAGCGAGAGGAGCAGGTGGCGGCCATGATGAGATGCACGATGACTAAGTGAACTGATCGGTTGGAGGAGCCAACTGATTGAATGGTGGCACCCAGACGACCGGGATAGAATGAGCAAGTCATTCATGTGATGAGTTGATCTACTCAGAAGGAAAAGCACAAATTTCATCTTGTACAGGTTGCATGTGATGTAGACCTAGATGACTGTGATTCCTCTTGGCTCGAGGAATCACATTAGGATGGCCATAATCATCGCTTTTATCATTTTGCATGTTTTCTGTGGGATATAGCATGTATATGATACATACTATGTATTGTGGTGATTGGATATGTATATGTATATAAAAATCGAATCCCTTATTAAAATATTAAGTTTTAGATGCCTTCTAAGTGCGAAACACGTGAAAAGATTGATCGACCAAGTGTGGGCACGCCCTAGCGTGGTGCACCGTCTACCTTATGGAAGCGTGAAGGATGAATGTGTGGGTCTTCCCTAGCAGGGTGCATATTCATCGTGTTTGCTTTGGGTCGGACTTAACAATGTGACCTAGATAGGATCTAGCACCTTGAGGCATGGATATAATCATGGCAAGGAGTTGCATATGACATCTTATCAAGAGTTGCATATGATGTAATTGTCAGGAGTTGCCTACCTGAGAGATCTAAGTTGTGGGTGACAACCCAAGTTGGTCCATGACTTAGTGGATTTCAGGATCTTTCCCACTAGAAGGTTGTACACTGCAATCTTCCGAATTGATGGTGAGGGCTATCAATTTGAACTAAAATAGTGGGAGCGATAATTAATTAAAGGCCTAATTATATCGTCAATTTTTCAAATCAATCAAATAAGTCAAAAATGAGTTTTTGGACTAAAATTGCATATTTTCCTTTATGTAGTACAAATGGCAACAAACAACAATCACTTTTCTTTACGATCGGTCCTTGACAAGGACAAGCTAAATGGGACAAACTTCCACGACTGGTATCGGACATTGAGAATTGTTCTCACTCAAGAGCGTAAGCTCTATGTCCTGGATACTCCAATTCTAGAGGAACCCACTCCTAATGCACCAAAGACAGAAAGGGATGCTTACAAGAAGCATTCTGATGATGCCATTGATGCAAAGTGCTTGATGTTATGCTCCATGAACCATGAGTTCCAGAGACAACATGAGAACATGGGTGTCATTGAGATGAATCAGCATCTCAGGAACATGTATGAAGATCAGGCACAACAAGAGAGATACAATGTCTCAAGGGCACTGTTCAAGTGCGTCATGACAGAAGGAGATCCAGTTGGTCCTCACACACTCAAGATGATTGGGTATGTGGAGAACCTGCAAAGACTGGGATTTCCACTGAGCCAAGACTTGGCTACTGACGTGATACTACAATCGTTGCCAGAATCCTATAGTCCGTTTGTGATGAACTACAACATGAACAACTTTGATATGCCACTGTCAGAGTTGTTGGGCATGTTGAGGACAGCCGAGATACAGATGAAGAAGGACAAGCCTAAGTCTGTGATGGTGATCATGAGCAAGAAAGGCAAGTCCAAGCGCAAGGGAAAGGGCAAAGCTAAGAAAGGTTCTAATGCTAGCCAGGAGCCCAAGACATCTTCAGCTCTCAAGGCCAAGGGAGGCGTGACCAAGAAAGGAAATTGCCACCATTGTCAAAAGCCAGGACATTGGAAAAGTAATTGTCCTCTCTATCTGGAAGAACAAAAGAAGAAGGAGGCGACTGATGTCTCTACTTAAAGGTGTCATGAAAGTAAACTTGTAACACTTTTTGAGGTATATGATACCAAGATGTAAAGTGTAAAGCACTCATAATTGGGGAAAGTGTTGCCACCATAGATAGGAGTACTTTAGTTTATTTTCAGCCTATACGGCATGTAATATAGTTATGAACTGCTATTTCATTTTTTTTCCAATAGATAGAAATACTTTATTTTTGCATACTGTATGACAATGATCGCGAACAATAAAGAGATGTTTCAATTTATAAAGATATGATCTTTGTGGCAGTGCCTTATTTATCTTGTGGTATTTGATATGCATAAGATAAAAATGATACCTAAAAGTTATAGATAACTCAAACAATAAAATCAACATCAATCATGAGAAATTCATTTCTAGTTTCCATGTGATGGATAAATCTAGACTCTTTTGGTTAAGAGAACCAGTAAGAGACATGAATATCTTGGAAATGATTAATCAATATTCACTAAAGGTAGTGGGAGAATTATTATCCTAATAGGTATAATGCATGTGATGTATTTACAAACCTATTGGAACAAATGCTAATACTTCAAATGGTGTTTAGAGAAATACCAATATGAATATCTTGAAGTGTTCAAGATTATCATAGATGAAGTGCAAATTTGGTAAAGTGTTAATTCTTGATGAGATCAATGAATGAAATACTTGGACCAAATGTTTGATATCCTTATGAGTGATTATTATAGAGTATCATAGTGAACTCATGATTAAGGCATGATGATGTCTAAATCAAGAAGGAATCATACTCTAAGGAGTTAGAGAATGATTATCAAATAACTGAATTCTTCTTAATAAATGAATACCCCTCACTAATAAAAGAAATTAAGAATCACAAGAGTTGTGAATTCTTATATCCTTACACCTCATTTATCTATATGATGAGTTGTTCATGTGATGAGTTAACTATCTAGATAAACATGAGGAACCAAATTTTGAGTTATGGTTTATGACCATTACATCCTAAATGACTTCCATGTGAACCATAATGTATGACCTTAATGGTAGCACCCATTGGATGAAATCCATAAGTGCAAATGAATCTTAAGTGTTAAGACACATGGATAACATTAGAGAAGGATGATGCTTGTTGATTGCAACTTAATGACTAAGACATTTGGCATATGGATACTAAAACCTCATTCCTATGAGGAATAAAACAAGGATGTGTATGTGACACAACCTATAAGGTTTATGAATCCACTAATGCAAATGAAGTCTATAAGTTACAATGGAATAATCAATGTGATTGATTAAGTACAAGCAACTCAGAATTGGATCTTTACTTTGATGATATAGTCAAAGGGTTTGACTGATATGTCAAAGATAAAGAAGGGATCTATGATTTAGTGGGAGCGTGTTCACATACCACATATTGATGTGAAATGGAAATGTTCTAGAATGGAAATCCAAAAGTGGAAATTATCTTTAAGTAAGATAGAGATGTTTCTTATGTGATAGTAATAGACATCTATGGAGATAGTTCTCAAAAACCTCTTGACCTGAAAATAGAAAGCATACATTGGAAATCTCTACTGAAGGGTTCAGTATGCACAGATTTAGTGGGAGAAAAACTTTTCCATGTTACATGGAGTCAGTATCCCAAGGCCAAGTGTCCAATTCTTATGAAGAATGGTAATACTAAGAATAGATATGGATCTATCATGTATGTAATCATCCCATTATCTTGCATGTATAGACATGGAAAGAATAAAATGCATTCATCATTTTGTATGTATGACTTGACAATATGATATGCTCATCCTGATAACTCATATGTGGGACATGACGAGTGGATGTCTATCTACTTCCAGTAAGGGTTACTGGAATACCATGAGAACTTGATAAGTACTTGGGAAGTACTAATTCTATGGAGATAAGGAAGAGTTCAATGTAAAGAGTTACATTGATGCGAACTTCTGAAAGGACAGAAAATAATCGCAAAATATATGTAGGATATATAAAAGTGAAAGTTTGTTGATAATTGGAAGTGTTCCAATAAAAACCATTTGAAAGGAAATGCCGAGTATCTATGCGTTAGAGAACAGCAGTGGATACTATATGGATCTGGAAGTTCATGAGATGAACTTATATTCCGCTCATTGATGGCAAGTATGGAATCCTTGATCATGCAATGTGGCTAAAGGTTAGCAAATGGAATACTAGATCACATATTACGGGAACTCCATCTCATACGTATGACGTATAGTGAAGAGATGTGAGACATGCAATTTATACTGACTGTGGCAAGGTGTTGCCATTACTCACTATGTTTGCACCTAGAGCACAGTAGCATGAGAGACATGTTTGAAGATCACTATGAATATGATTCGAGGGTGATTGGCTCGCAGTGCAAGTGGGAGCCTGTTGGTATGTATGTCCTAAGAGCCAATCATGGGATGATTGGTGGGATACATTAAGATTGATTTGATAAACATCAAAGGCAAGCTTCCAATTCTTTCTGGTTCAGTCATATGGGATAGTGATAGAACAGATTGAATGTCTAGAGAATGACAATACTCAATGACGTATGCTTTCAGGTTAAGGACCTGAACGATGAGATCATACAGATGCTAAGAGTTTGTACATTCTTGTTATGTCCCTAGTCGGATGTCATTGTGGAAGGTAGATAGACAACAATGACACACAAGACTAGATTGTGGTGTTGGTTGATGACAAAATATCATTAGTCATGATATAGAGATATCAAACCAAACACATAGGTACTTATTAGAGAACAAGTGTACCGGACAGACCCACCGTGAGTTTGACATATGGAACCATGACATGGTAGTCACAATCAGTACTCACAGTGATGGTGGTGAGTGTGATTCTTTGACCTGAAATCACTACACTAGACACATGTCGTTGGGCACACTTTGACATCATCAAATGCAGTCCTAAAACATGGGTTGTTATAAAGGTGATGATTGGGTGGCTTTGACACATGGGGCTTTTGAGGGGTGAGTGATAGATATGGGATTTGTCCCTCCTGAGGGAGTTTGATATCCAAGGCCACTTGATCAGACTAGGCACTGCTCTTTGCTTGTGAAGTCATAAATGTTATGGACTTTCACTGCCAACGTGAAATGGACCTACATGGTCACACACATAGGATTTAACCTGGAAGAGGAGTTTTGTCCACAAGCAATGTTTAGATTGATTACTAAAGGAGTTTAGTAGTTCAATTAAACTCTTAATCAATTGATAGCTCAATCTCATAATGTTGAAGGTGTTGGACACATTGATTGGAGTATCAGATTGATTGAAATTGCAATTGACTGATTCTGCACAATCTACACTCCCAACCGATCGGCTCATGTGATGAACCGATCGACTGAGCTTGGTGAACTGGTCGGCTCAAGTGTTGAGTCGATCGGCTCATGGTCAGGGTGAAACGATTGCTTCAAGTGTTGAAATGATTGATTCAACTGGTGCAACCGAGCAAGTTGGGAAAGTAGGATTGGTGAGAATTTTCCTTTCATTTCAATTGCCCAATTTGATTGGGAAATAGGATTGGTATTTGATACCAATTAGAAACAAAAGAAGGAAAGTCAATCAGGAACCGACCAGGACCACCAACCGACCGGTTCAGTAATGAACCAACCGGTTGAGGTGTCCCAACCGATCGATTGAGGTGCCAACCGACCGGTTCAGGTCCCCAACCGACCATTTCAGTTGTGAAATGATCGGTTTAGGTTGCGAGTTGGTTGCTTTTGTGGAAAATCTCAAACCCTTCTACTCCTGCTTTTAGTCCTGCATTGCCCGGGATAGAGAACCCTGTCCCATGACCCTCCTATATATAGGGGTATTGGGGGCTTCTCAAAGTACAACTCAGTGCAACCAGTTGCTCTGCAAAGTTGTCATTCTCTCTAGTTTTGGTAACCGATAGAGAGCCCGAGAAAGTGCAACCTGATGGAGTTTTGCAACGCCACTAAAAATCCTAGAGACGATGAATCCCTAAGTTTAGCCTTGCTAGTACTATGGTAAGATCTCCACCCACGTATGCTAAGACACGCGGAAGTCTTATCTTAGTATAGTTAAGGGTCGAATCCTCAGGACAACGGTCTTGATGTAATCAAGATGGAAAAGGTTTTAGTCGTACTTAACTACTTAACAGTTGATATTTAGATCGAAAGTTTGATTTGGTTTTAAGCTAAGTGCAAGGAAAGTAAAACAAGAAAGTAGAAATTAAGGTTGTAAACAATGGTTAAAAACCACTAGGATGTTGCCGGGTTTCACACCACTACACATGGATCACAAACATGCAACATAATAAAAAGACCTGCAAAGAGAAACTAATCGGCTAGTATCTTTGTAGACTTAGCTTCCTTTCGGATAACCAACTACAAGGAGTGTGGAGTATTGCAATGCCAGCCATCCCCTAATGAATGGTCACTTACTTTGCATTACTCCTTCATGAAGTGTGTTCCTCGACCTTCCTAAGGTTGCACTTCCATACATCAACTGATTCCATTTCATAGTATGAAAGTGCAATGATGGGAGTGAGTTTACTCCACTCGTGAAAGCACTCCTAGATACCGAAACATACATATGGTGACTACATATATCTAGAACCAACATTCAATCGATATTCAGATCTAAAGGTATAAACGTAGACAATTCATACCAAAAGATAATAAGTAACACAAGTTGGTGATCAAACAACAAGCATTCATTAAACGATAGATGTTGAGACAAAAAGGAGAGTATCTCTATTGCAAACGATTGAATTACATTGCATGAAATGAAAACATGGGTATCGGGGCTACTCCCCGCACCCTAGTGAAAAGGACTACTCGCTCATCTCAAGAGCAAAGGAGGAGGTGAGAAGAGAGAGAAAGAACGACATCTCCATGGAGGAGGGAAGGTTGAACCCTTGGTGGAGAGAGCAATGATCTTCACACTTCGTGGTTGCTTGATGATGGATCTTCTCCTCCCACCTTCTTTGTTGATGAGAGAGAAGGTAGCTTGATGATGAGATGTGGACCTCAAACCGGCAGCCTTAGGGCGATGGATGAAGCATGGAATTGCTCTAGAACTGGAGAGGCAGCCTTTGGGCGTCTGAGATCCGATCCCTTTGAAGTGACCCTTGAGGTCCTATTTATAGGCTCAAGTTGAGCCCAAACTGTCTTGAGACCATTTGGTCTCAAACGGTCTTGAGACAGTTTTCCTTCTCGCGGTCTTGGGACCGGGAGGCCTTTTCGCGGTCTTGGGACCGCGAGGCCTTCTCTCGGTCTTGGGACCGTGAGGCCTTCTCGCGGTCTTGTGACCGTGAGGCCTTTTCGTGGTCTTGGGACCGCGAGGCCTTCTCTCGGTCTTGGGACCATGAGGCCCTCTCGCGATCTTGGGACCGTGAGGCCTTCTCGCGGTCTTGGGACCGCGAGTCCTTCTCGCGGTCTTGGGACCGTGAGGCCTTCTCGCGGTCTTGGGACCGTGAGGCCTTCTCGCGGTCTTGGGACCGCGAGGCCTTCTCGCGGTCTTCGGACCGTGAGGCCTTCTCGCGGTCTTGGGACCGCGAGGCCTCCTCGCGGTCTTGGGACCGTGAGGAGTCTTTGTAATTTTTTTGTGTTTTTTATAATGAAAAAGAAGAAAAGTTAGTTTATTGGTGTATCCGCAATAAAGTAAAAAAGTTTAATGATTCTATCTAATTTATCTAAGAAAGAGTATGGAAAATTAAAGATAACTAAATAAGATAACGTCACAAAATGGGAGGTTATCACCCCCCCTAACTTAGAGTCTAGCTTGTCCTCAAGTTAGATAGAGCTAAGGCATGTAATGGCGAGGCGATTTTATTTGATTAGGGTTTCCATACTCTTGCTTCAATTCTAGGTCAGAGATCTAGCGAGGTCTTATTAGGGCTTCTGCTTACACTAACTCTTTCGAGTATCAAAAGTTGCATGGATCTCAGGTTCCTTTCATATCGTGAATCTCGCATTGGGACCACCTTTCTTATTATGTGCATGTCATCGACTCTAATCAGTTTTATACTTCTTTAGAGAAACCTACCGGTATCTAGAGTGGGTATGAGGGCTGTCTTAAAAGGCTTAGTGTGTAACTCCCCCTTCAAGTGGGGAAGGGTTTGTCTATGCTTTTTAGAGACTCACTACCGGGCACGACACATCTGCCTTCATGAGGGCAGCTGAATGTACCGGCCGGGTGAGCTCTTTTATCAGCCTTTTCATATATTAGGAAACCTTAGGATCTCATTACCGGGAACGACACATCTTCCTTCATGAGGGTAGATGTATGTACCGGCCGGGTGAGATCTTTGTTGGCTCTTCATATAGGTCCTTGTGCGTGGCACAACTCTCATGTTTTTATTCAACACTCTAGCTTTTATTCGAATCTCACAGGCTTAGGAAGTGGGTTTTGTTAGGGTTTTTGATTGGGAGGCCAAGCCTCTTTTATTGAAAGAAGAAAACTGTTCTTAGGGTTCCTGACATGCACTTATTTTTAATTGGTGGTCCGCGCGCGAGATTTCTTGATTTTGGATTTCCCTGATTTCCCTCTTGACTTTGAGAGTTTTCGGTTCGCTTTGGCCCTGAAGTTGACCTGTGAAGAGTCTGAGATAGAATCGAAGTAAAAGTATAGAAACCAATAGTGAATGAAATTTATGAATTCTCCATTTCATGCCTGTATGCTAATCTTATTATTTTTTTTTTTGAGGACTACTTTATCTCTAACTTAGCTAAGGGTGATTCTTTCCAGGATGAAAGTTATACTTAAAAGTTATTTTATTGAAAAAATTACTGGAAAAAGTCTAAATATGGACAGAAAGTTTGAAAATTGATATGCGAAAAAAATAGAAGGGTTGAAGCAGAATGATACCTCGCCCTTGTCCAATGCACTCCCCCCTAACTTATCACGCACTCTTTCCACAGAGTGTCAAAGTGATAGGTTGAGAAATGCATGGACAAGGGCATTCAGGCTTCGGTTAATCCTTTATTTGCCCCATGTGTTCTGAGTAAGTTGGCTGCGAACTTTCCCCATAGTGCGTGGTAATCCACCTCTGTCGTGTCCTCTACCAGCTTGTGAAGGGCCAGAATTGTATACATCCAGTAGAGGACGTGGAAGCCACAGTCATTTGATTCTCTGATTTGCTGGGGGCACCTGTGGCAGAAGGCTGGTGATTTGAAGTGATCTCTGTCATATGCCCGCGTGTGCTGACCCAAAAGATCGTGTAATTTGTCAGCGCACTCCTTCGCCACCTCCTCCGTTGGTGTCTTTGGAGTTGTAGTGTATGCTTTCCGTTTTGGATCATACTGGCTGTCGAAACTGTTGTAGATTATTGTTGTTCCTTCGTGAAGATTGGTTGCCAGTAACATCCAGTGCTCTTGATGAAGGAAAGGTAACATGATGAACTTCGGAGTTGTATGTTGGAGATAAGAGATGGTTGACTCCTTTGTTCCGAAGTTCTTCAGCCCGAGAAGATCATCCTTCATGTAAACTGACACCATATAGACCGTGTTGTGATTCCGTGCAAGCAAGTATTGATAAGTAGTCATTACACTTACAGACATGGAACCCTTGAACTATAAGGTCTCACAGAGGGCATCTGCCATAACCAATATATCCCCTTCAATATATACCATCTCGTCTTTTTCGGCATATAGCCGTGACATTATTAGTCGGAGCTCGTTATTTGAAAGAGTTTTGCAAGCTTCCGGATCGAAATCGGGAAATGAAGGTTCAATGGCAGATTGGGGTACCATATGTGATGAAGATGTCTTGATGGCTACCCCTGATATCAGATCAATGTCACCTTTATCTGGAGCCAGATCGAAGATGGAAGGATTCCATTGGCTTTTCTTGGTGACATTGGATGGGTGTTTTTCTTTTGTCAACGCCGCTAGGGTTTGTCTGAAAGGTCTCTTCTGCGGATGTTGAATAGATGAAAAGAGATAATGAGGGACGTCATCTTCCGCCATGGTAGGGTCGTTGAAGAACCTTCTGTCGCAGATAAGCTCCATGGCGTAACGTCCTCGCAGGGAGTGGAAATCATCATTAACGAGTTCAGTGAAAGGGACCTGTTGGTTTAGCGCTAGGATGTGCCTTATGACGTAAAAAGCGCTGTCCCAGGAACCTTCAGCGGCATGGACTTGTGGGTTAATTATTCTGAACCAGGGTGAGCTCCAGTCCTGGCGGAGAGAAGGGCACGCGGCCCATATGAGCTTTATCAGCCGGAAAGGGATGCATCTTGCCTCCCCAGCTTCAATTCCAACAAAATTGATTATCCCGGCCTTTAAGTCACTGGCACATAAATTGTATACTTTGGCATCACAAGCGACAGTGTCCACAATCATGAGCAACCAGTGTTTACAAACTTGGAAAGGTACGGTTATGTATCTCGCTTTTCTTGCGATCGCCCTGTGCAACCTTGTAATGGATTTGTGATGTAACTCTTTGTACAGTAAGCACAATCCCAGTGTGGGTGAGGCGTTGAGAACCGGTTGCTATCACCGAGAGCTTTTGTAGATCTCGATAGAGTTGGCAAGGAGAGTATGAAACATTGCCATCTTCACCGGCGACTGGGATCAAAGTAAGGAATGGAAGTCTTCACGCGTCAGATTGCGTTTGGTCTTCGTGTTTTGATATATGACATCCTCCCCTGCTTTGGCATCATCTACTATAGTGTTGAGGATGAAGATATCCTATGTGTCTAAGGTAGAGATGGCCGCCATATCTAAATCATGCATTTTGTTAGGTAGAGGTGGCGGCAGAGGTAGCTCTTGCGGTGTGGGGGAAGAAGTTTGTTCTATGCTGTCCATGTACTGCTGCAGATCGTAATCTTTATCAGAATCAGAAGGAGTGTCTAAATCTTCATCAGTGTCTAGGCATACTCTTTCTGATTCTTCAAGTTCAGGCGCTGACGGTTCGGGTGCAGAGATTTGCTGGGCTGCTGTGGCTGGTATAGTGTTGCTGGTTCCCTGAATACATTTTTCGAACTCAGCAAAAGCCACTTCTTTGGCAGCCTCCCCCAGAGATCCCGCAGAAAAGTTGAGAAATTGATCCCCGAAGTATATGTTGACGTTCTCTGTATGAGCAGGGGATTTGTGATCTTTATCACCAGTTTGGTGATCTTGCTGGTGTTTTGGTTCTGCTCCTTGGCTGGGTCCTACCCCAGCATCATCTGGCTTGTCGGAGTCATCAGCTGAGGAGGTACTATTCTTTGAGTCAGCGGAGGAGTCAGAATCTTTCTCGTCAACAACATCATCGTCATCGTCATCATATGGTTTCTTTTGTGCTTTCTTCTTGCACAGATGATGGATGGATTGGAGCTCATCGTATGCCACTTGCACGTGCTCGTGTGTTTCGAGCAGTGCTTCGTGGGTTTCTTTTAAATCAGAGTAACGTTGTTCGGCGGAGAGGAGTCATGCTGTGAGGTCGGTTACTTGAGCTCTTAGCTGAATAAGCTCATTATTTGACGACTCCTCCTGGCGATTATGTAGTTGCGTGAGGGTGGTGTTGATGTCATCCAGGCGCGTGATGAAAGCTTGCTGTTGCTGCTTCAGCTCGCGGAGGGTCTCTGGCAGAGGTAGAGTCTGCGTAGAGATCCTATCAACTTGCTTTGCCAACACTTCATGCTGGCATTGTACTCCATGGATCCACTCGGGCAAGTTTTTACAGTGGTCGTCGATGTGGTCGACTTGCTTGGCCACTGAATCTTGACGTTGCTGGATTCCTTGGAGGATGCCTGGCATGGCGCAGTTCTGCTCTCCAATCTGGGCAACCTGTTGTGTTAGACCCTGCACACATGAAAAAATAGAATTCAAAATGTTAGATGGGTCGGTGAGGAGGTTTCGGATGGTGTCGAATTGACGTCCGAATTCCGCACCGACGTTAGTATAAGGGACCCCAGTAAATGAAGAGTGAGGTGGCTGGGGTCGGGGTGGAATGGTAGTGTCATGCGGAAAAGACACTGTTGATGGACCCGCGAATTGCGTGGTGACTGTGGATGGGGTCACCAACGATGTCGGGGTGGTGGTGGGTGGAAAAAGTGGTGGCATACCCGGAGAGAGAAATGGATCCGGGAATGTTGATGGAAAGTCGGTGGATGTGAAGGAGGAGAATTCAGGCATTGTGGTGGAGAATGGGGCGCCCGAAGTGAAGAAGGGTGGGGGTGGTGGTATGGTTGTGGAGAAGGGTGGTGTAGTGAAAAGTGGTGTGGAGGATGATTGAAGGGTGGTTGATGGTGGTGGAGTAGTAGATATTGGGGTGGTGGAAGGTGGAGAGGTGGTAGTGAGCTCAACATTTAGACTCATTATAAAAGAGTCTAGTGATGAGGATGTAATATGTACTTCTGGGAGGGGGGGCTCAGGTTCGGGATTAGGTTTTGATGTTGGTGTCCCCGACAGCTCATGTGCCTTTACGAGCCTTCTGGAAGGTCGTTTGACTAGAAGTTTTGTTGTTTTGGTTGCTGGGACATTTATACTGAGTTCTGCCTGCCCTCCCGTTGCTTTCTTTTCTTTGGCTTTGACTGAGGCTATGATTTTGGTGATCTCGTCTTCTGTGAATAGGAGCTTGTCCTTGTCATAGTCAGCAAGCTCTGGAAGTGGAAGCAGGGTTCTGGAAGATTTTTGGGGCAGAACACGTAGTGCAGCTTTCCATCCTTATCTTTTAAGATATAGGAGTTCTTTAGTGTCTGTTCGTTGGTAAGGATGTCGCCGTTGATTGGGTTGCATTTGGGTAGAAGTCTATCCATCTTAAGATATTTGATGATAGATGTGATATGACCACCCGTGCAAATTTCTTTTCCGAGGGCGAAAGCTGATAGCTTGAGCAGCATATGTCGTCCAATGTTAACGGGTATTCCGTTTAGGACTGACCAGAGGACAAAAAGGTCAGATATAAGAACATTTCCTCCTTCAGATCTGGGGAAAAGTGCGCCAATGATGATTTTGTGGAGCGTGCGCACTAGGCCAGAATGAATGTTGGAGGCCTTGCTTGTCCTTGCATCAAAGGTTGGTAACCCCGTTAGTGTTTTCCAGAAGGTATGCTTGTTGAACTTGGGGTGTTCTGTACCAGCGGCTTTAGCTTTCTTCAGCTGGTCTTGATTATCGATAAAGATTTCATTTAGAAGATTTTCAGTGATGACCACCTCGTTGTGAAAGATTCTGGTGGTTATTCTGCGGTCACCACCGTCCCTTTCTTTATCCATGATGTCCACCGCTTCTTTGTGGAAGTAGGTGAAGAATTCTATTTTTGTCTCAATGTAGGGAATTTCGGATACGAAGCATAGCCGGGAGAGGTTTGAATTGTCAAGAAGAGTGAGGATTCTATTATAGATCCCCATCTTCATAAGTATGCTGGGGCAGACATACTTGGTTGGTTTAAGGAGCTGGCTGATGGAGGGGATGTTATGGAGATGAAGGTTTTCGGGTGGTGGTGCTGTGGTGGTGATGGGAGGAAAAATAGGAATAGTTATTGTGGCAGGGGTGGTAGTGGTGGTGGTGGATGGTGGGATGTACCCTTCCAGGATTTGTTCCCTTGCAGAAGCGGGGTGAACCTACTTCCTGGCTCTCTTCTTAGGTGCTGGCTCAGCTGTGGATTCTTGAGCCATTCTCTTCCCCTTAGATTTTGTAGTGGGTGATTCTTTCTCCGGGGGAAGGCTGGTATTCTGAGGCCTCATCGGATGAAATCTCTTCTACCTCCTCTTCAGAAGGTTCTTCATCTAAGTAGCGGTTGATTCACTTTATGTCTTTCATGACTTCAATCAGGTTCACTTGTGTTGGGACCTGTCCAGTCTTTTTGTACTGGTCAACTATGTTTTGGAGATTTGTTCGTTCAGCTAGTAATTCCTCTTTTGTCCAGAAAGGAGCATCTGTTGTTCCTTGCTTCACAGGTGAAGTCATTCTAAAATGATTGACAATAAAACAAAAGTTAGAAATCGTAAATTTTGAAATTATAATAAAGTAATATTATTTGAGTTTTGCAGGTTAATTGATTTCAAACGGTCCTGAGACCGTTTGGTCATTTTCATTTTTATTTTACATGGTATTGAGACCGCGAGGGACCTCACGGTCTGGAGACCACGAGGAAGACGAACCGCGCGGTAGACAAACCGCGCGGTCGTTCGTCGGCAAAGAACCATGAAAATGATGACGGCGACAAGGGCAAAGAGGAGTTCGAACGCAAGCGATTGTTTATCGGTGGTGTGGAGAGGTGAACCGCCAGGTTGTTAACCTGTTGGCGCGGACAGCGAGGAGCCTGGGTGCGGAGAGCATCAGAACGGGAGTGACGATGGAGCAGAGTAAGAGTGGCGAAGGTGTGAAGCAGCGTCGCAGAGACGAAGCTCTGAGCGCAGAGAAGGAAAGCGTTCAGAGAAGGAAAGCGCAGAGACAGCGTCGGAGAAGGAAAGCGTAGAGAGGAATGAAACAGGAAGGCTCGGGAATTCAGGCTTCTAGAAGAGAAAACGTAGGCGAGGGGGGTGTATTTATAGGTTTATGGGGGGGGGGGCGCCTCATACCGAACGGTTTTGAGACCGCGAGGGCCCAAACGGTCTTGAGACCGCGAGGGCTCAAACGGTCTTGAGACCAAGAGAGCTCAAATGGTCTTGAGACCGCGAGGGCCCAAACGGTCTTGAGACCGCAAGGGCTCAAACCGTCTTGAGATCGAGAGAGCTCAAACGGTCTTGAGACCGTGAGGGCCCAAACGGTCTTGAGACCGTTTACCCCAAGATTATGTGTATTTTTATGTATGTTTAGATTTAAAGAAGAAAGAAAAACAAAAAACAAAGAAAGTAAAAAAAAAACAAAATAAAAGGTTAGAAAATTAGGGAAGGTGATACTCAGGTCTTGGGCTGCCTCCCAAGAAGCACTTTGGTTTAACGTCGCTGGCTCGAAAAGATTTTGCTCCGGCTATGCTGACTTTATAGGATCATGGATCTCTATGGTTTGCCTTGATAGTTTGTCTGCCGGAGTGTGGTATTTCTTCAATCTGTGACCATTTACGGTCCTTTCTCCTCCATTATCATCAAGAATAATGACAACTCCTGTCGGGTATATGTGTTTGATTGTGAACGGCCCCGACCATTTAGTACGCAATTTTCCAGGAAACATTTTTAATCTGGAGTTGAATAGGAGGACTTTGTCTCCGACGGTTATATCCTTTCTTTTTATGTGGCCATCGTGCCACATCTTAGTTTGTTCTTTGTAAATTCTTGCATTGTGGTAGGCTGTCATTCGTAATTCTTCTAGTTCTTGGAGTTGCAGTTGTCTGAATTCACCAGCGCCTTTGAGATCGAAGTTTAGTTGCTTAATGGCCCACCAAGCCTTATGCTCTAATTCAACTGGCAAATGGCAAGACTTCCCATACACTAATCGAAACGGAGTTGTTCCGATTGGTGTTTTGAAAGCTGTACGGTAAGCCCATAGAGCGTCAGATAGTTTGGTGGACCAATTGGTGCGGTGCCGATTGACAGTCTTTTCCAGGATAGCTTTAATTTGCCTATTGGAGACTTCAACCTGTCCACATGTGTGTGGATGATACGGTGTAGAAACTTTGTGGTTGACTCCGTATTTTCTTAATAAGGCTTCAAAGCTCCGTTCCAAGAAATGTGATCCGCCGTCAGATATTATCGTTCTTGGGACGCCGAATCTGGGGAATATTATCTCTTTAAACATCTTGATTACCGGTTTTGAATCACAAGAGATGGTCGGTAGAGCTTCTACCCATTTTGACACGTAATCCACAGCAACTAAGATGTACATGAATCCGTAGGATGAGGGGAAAGGGCCCATGTAATCTATTCCCCATACATCGAAGAGTTCGATTTCTTGCCATATGTTCAATGGCATTTCATTTCTTCTGGTAATTCCCCCAGATAGTTCGCACTTGTTGCATGATCGCACATATTCATGTGCGTCTTTTGCGATGGTAGGCCAATAAAAGCCAGATTGCAGGACTTTAAGAGCTGTCTTTTTAGAACTCATGTGGCCCCCCAGTGGGGCCTGAGTGACAGTGCTCAAGAACCGAAGTGATTTCCGTCTCTGGAATGCATCTACGAAAGAGTCCATTTGCGCATAAGCGAAAAAGATAGGGCTCGTCCCAGAAATATTGCTTAGCATCGTGAATGAACTTCTTTTTGTCGTGATAGGATGCGGACGGGTGAATGAATCTTGTTGCCAAATGATTAACAATGTCGGCATACCAGGGGAATCCATTAGAGAATTTCATTAGTTGGTCGTCTGGGAGGGAGTCTCAGATAGGTACTTTGTCTTCATCCTCGACTCTAATAAGGCTGAGATGGTCAGCGACGACATTTTCCACCCCGCTTTTGTCTTTGATTTCCAAATCAAATTCTTGAAGAATTAATACCCAGCGGATAAGTCTAGGTTTTGCATCTTGCTTCTGAATTAGATACCGTATAGCGGAGTGGTCAGTGTAGACAATGACTTTAGCTCCAATCAGGTATGAGCGGAATTTCTCGAACGCGTAGATGACAGCTAAGAATTCCTTTTCTATAGTGCTGTAATTTTTCTATGCTTCATCCAGCATTTTAGATGCGTAGTATATAACATAGGGTTTCTTGTCGATTTTTTGCCCTAATACGGCCCCTATGGCATAATCGCTCGCGTCACACATGATTTCGAATGGTTGTGACCAATCTGGAGCTCTTAGAATGGGTGCGGAAATCAAGGCATTTTTCAGAGCTGTGAAACTTTGCAAACATTCTTGGTTAAAGTTAAATTTCGTGTCCTTGGTCAACAGTTGTGTCATGGGTTTTGCTATTTTTGAGAAGTCTTTGATAAATCTTCTGTAAAACCCAGCATGACCTAAGAAAGCACGTACCCCTTTTACATCTTTTGGTGGCATCAATTTCGAGATGACGTCAATTTTTGCTTGATCCACCTCGATCCCTCTGTCGCTCACTCTGTGTCCGAGGACAACACCTTCCGTTACCATTAAATGGCATTTTCCCCAATTTAAGATGAGGTTTGTGTCCTCGCATCTTTGTAAAACTTGAACCAGGTTGAGCAGACAATTGTCGAAAGAGTTTCCATAAACTGAGAAATCATCCATGAATATCTCCATTATAGATTATGTTTATCCTGCAAAGATAGCAGACATGCATCTCTGAAAAGTGGCTGGCGCGTTACAAAGCCCGAATGGCATTCTTCTGAAAGCATATGTCCCAAAAGGACAGGTGAAAGTAGTTTTCTCTTAATCTTCCGGGTGTATAGGGATTTGGTAAAACCCGGAATAACCATCGAGGTAATAGAAGAATTTCTGATGAGCTAAGCACTCGAGGACCTCATCTAGGAAGGGCAAAGGGAAATGATCTTTCCTTGTTGCTTTATTAAGTTTTCTGTAATCTATGCACATTCTCCACCCAGTTACTGTTCTAGTAGGTACCAGTTCATTCTTATCATTAAGAACAACAGTAGTCCCCTCTTTTTTAGGGACCACCTGCACGGGGCTTACCCATTGAGAATTCGAGATTGGATAGATGATACCTGCCTTCAGGAGTTTGAGAACCTCGATGTGAACTACCTCCTTGAGATTAGGGTTCAACTTCCTTTGATGTTCCCTCGATGGTTTGAATTCTTCCACCATAGGCAATCTGTGCATGCATAAAGCTGGGTTTACACCAGTTAAGTCAGTCATTTTATATCTGATAGCTTTCTTGTGTCTCTTTAGCTCATCAAGAAGTTTGTTTTCTTGGTCTTCTTCCAGAGTAGAGCTGATAATCACTAGACAAAGTTTCTCACTGTCAAGGAAGACATGTTTGAGTCCCTTGGGTAAGGCCTTCAATTCAGGGGCCTTAGGTGGTTCGGTAGTTTCTATAATGGTGACAGCCTTGAGTTCTTCAAAGGTGGCTGTTGGGGCTTCTTCAGCTTTTTCTAAATATTCAAGGCATTGTTGCACTAGTTCGTTTGCCAAAAATTCTACTTCCGGGTTTGTCAAGGCACTTTCCAACTCATTGGAGGGTTCAGACATTTCTAACTGGGACATTTGATATATAGCATCTAGGAGAAAAACTTCTTCTTGAATGCTTGGTCCTTTCATGCTGTTAAGGACTCTGAATTGGAAAGCGTCCTTCCCAAGTCTTAGTATAATCGTTCCTGCTTCTACATCGATGAGTGCTCGGGTGGTAGCTAGGAAGGGTCTTCCGAAGATTATCGGGTATCGTAGATCTTCTTGTATGTCCATAATAACGAATTCGCACGGGACGTAAGAATTTGTTCCTATTCTGACAGGAATATCCTCGATAATTCCAAGGGGAGCAGTTATGGTAGAGTCGGCTAACTGAATTGTCATTGACGTAGGTAACAAATCAGTAAAGCCTAATCTTTTACACATAGAATAGGGCATGATGGATATACTTGCTCCTAGATCTTCTAATCCCTTTTTGCTAGAGCCATTTCCAATTGAACACTGAATACCGAAGGAACATGGGTCCTTCTTTTTCTTTGGCATTTTGTTAAGCAGAATATCTGAAGTGGTCTGAGATAGTTTCACTGTTTCATGCTTTTCTGTCATATATTTTCTCGACAGCAGGGTTTTCAGGTATTTGGCCCAAGCGGGCACTTCAGAAAGGGCATCTAGAAAGGGGATATCGATATATAGTTTCTTCATAGCTTCTTTGAATTTCTGGAACCTAGTATCCATTTTGGTTCCTTTCAGCCTGTCCGGGTAAGGAATTTTGAGCGGAGCTTCTGGCGTAGGTCCCTTTTCGTTTTCCCTTTCAGTAGTTTTAGTGGATTTTTCCTTTTCATGAGTTGAGCTTTCTGTTGGTGAAAGAATAGCTACATCATCATCATCATGGATGATTCTAATGGTATCAGGAAGGACACGACCAGACCTCGTGGTGACAGCATTCAGTTTCTCAGGTCTATTTTGTTCATGCCTTGGGTTTGCCTCTGGTTGCCCAGCGAAGGTACCTGCTGGTGGTTTCAACTGAGCAGCAATCTGTGCTAATTGGGCCTCCACCGCCTTTTGTTGAGCTTGTTGATTCGCAAGCATGGTCTGCTGAGATAGCAGCATCTGCCTAATCAAAGATATTTCATCAGATGGTTGGGAAGGAGCACTCCTCTGTTGATATTGAGTGACTTGTTGCCCCTGGGGTTGCTGCAGAGGTGCTGTCAACTGCAGTTGTTGTGGCTGCTGCAACTGAGGTTGTTGGAGCTGTGGGTGTAGTCCTGGGTATTGATAGGAAGGATTCCTAGGATAATTAGATCGTTGGAACCCATTTCTATAATTCCCTTGGGCGAAGTTATTCTGAAATCCTGGTGGTTGTTTGCTGAAAGATCCACCTTGTATCAGTTGTTGAGGATTGGCAGTTCCTACAGGATTTCCATATTGGAACCCTGGGTGATTTCTTGGTTTATCTAGATTGTAGTACACCTGGCCATGTATTGAATGGATGGAGTTGACTTGCTCTGGCATTTGGTCCTCGGGATGCTCAATAATGGGCTCATATTGCGGCACGGGTGGTTGTAAATCCATCATGACATTGTACAACAGACCACATGATAATGTGGGATGGTCAGATGCATGACAGGCTTCACAAGTTCCAGTAGCTGCTTTTACTTGTTGAACTTGAGAGCTTTTCTTCTTGTCATATTCCCCGAAAGAAGTTCCGAGGGCTTGTTGCTTGCTAGCAATAGTCTTCAGGGCCTCTGCAATGGCCTTGAGTTCCATAGATTCTTCAGCTTTGTAGACTTTAAGAACTCCCTTGGGTTGGTTAGATGACCTTCCCCAATTGGATTGGTTCTCAGCCCCTAGCGTAACTATATTCCAAGCATCTTCATAGTTCTTTCTCATAAAATTTCCTCCAGATGAGGAATCTAGAAATTGCTTGATATCATCACTTACTCCTCTGTAGAATGTTTCTATTAGTTGATTTTGAGATATGCCATGGTGAGGACACTTTCTCAGGAGTTCCTTGAATCTTTCCCAAGCTTCCTCAAGCGTTTCTCTAGGTAGTTGGGCGAAGTGATTAATCTGTCCCCTAATCTCATAGGTTAGTGAAGGTGGAAAGAATTTCTCAAGAAACCTTTCTTCTAAAGGAGTCCAGGTAGTGATGATGGGGTGTCTATCTAAAGCATTGTACCAGCTTAGCGCTCTTCCAGATAAGGTGAAGTGGAAAAGGTGTAACATTATTGCTTCCAAGGCGATTCCTACTTGAGGTACAAGTCGGCAGAGTGACTTGAATCTCTTAAGGTGATCCATGCAATCGTCTTCGGGTGCTCCAGAGAAAGAGATGCCTTGCATGATCTGGATCCATTGCGTCTGGATTTCAAAGTATGGTATGTTAATAATCGGTGGTCGGACTGGGTGACCATCTTCATAATTCTTCGGGACTGCGTAGTCCCAAAGTTGCTTGTTTCTTAACGCAAGTTGAGCAGCAGCATGCTCTGCTTGGATGCGGGCTTGTTTATCAACTCGAATCTCAGCTTGCACTTGAGCACGAGTGTCTGCAATAAGTTGTGCTCGTTGTGCTGCTATGGCGGCGTTAACTCTTTCTGCAACAAGGCGTTGCTCTTCAGACATCTGTCTGGCTCTTTGGCGGTTAAGTCTAATCCTTCGGTGGAAACATCTTTCTACCTCAGAGTCGTACTCTGGTTCAGGGGAGAATCCGATGCTATGCGGCGGTTGCATACACGTTTTCTACCTGAGTAGAAAGAAAATCACACGTTAAGATAATGGAAGGAAATGAAGAAATCAAGAAGATTTGGAGTAGTTATCAAGAAAAAGTGTAAAATCCTAATCAACCAAGAAGTTGTTAAGTAAAAGCTAAAACGTTCCGTTGTCCCCGACAACGAAGCCAATTTTTTATGGAGTTTTGCAACGCCACTAAAAATCCTAGAGATGATGAATCCCTAAGTTTAGCCTTGCTAGTACTATGGTAAGATCTCCACCCACGTATGCTAAGACACGCGGAAGTCTTATCGTAGTATAGTTAAGGGTCGAATCCTCGGGACAACGGTCTTGATGTAATCAAGATGGAAAACGTTTTAGTCATACTTAACTACTTAACAGTTGATATTTAGATCGAAAGTTTGATTTGGTTTTAAGCTAAGTGCAAGGAAAGTAAAGCAAGAAAGTAGAAATTAAGGTTGTAAACAATGGTTAAAAACCACTAGGATGTTGCCGGGTTTCACACCACTACACATGGATCACAAACATGCAACATAATAAAAAGTCCTGCAAAGAGAAACTAATCGACTAGTATCTTTGTAGACTTAGCTTCCTTTCGGATAACCAACTACGAGGAGTGTGGAGTATTGCAATGCCAGCCATCCCCTAACGAATGGTCATTTACTTTGCATTAATCCTTCATGAAGTGTGTTCCTCGACCTTACCAAGGTTGCACTTCCATACGTCAACTGATTCCATTTCATCGTATGAAAGTGCAACGATGGGAGTGAGTTTACTCCACTCGTGAAAGAACTCCTAGATACCGAAACAGACATATGGTGACTAAATATATCTAGAACCAACATTCAATCGATATTCAGATCTAAAGGTATAAACGTAGACAATTCATACCAAAAGATAATAAGTAACACAAATTGGTGATCAAACAACAAGCATTCATTAAACGATAGATGTTGAGCCAAAAAGGAGAGTATCTCTATTGCAAACGATTGAATTACATTGCATGAAATGAAAACATGGGTAGCGGGGCTACTCCCCGCACCCTAGTGAAAAGGACTACTCTCTCATCTCAAGAGCAAAGGAGGAGGTGAGAAGAGAGAGAAAGAACGACATCTCCACGGAGGAGGGAAGGTTGAACCCTTGGTGGAGAGAGCAACGATCTTCACACTTCGTGGTTGCTTGATGATGGATCTTCTCCTCCTACCTTCTTTGTTGATGAGAGAGAAGGTAGCTTGATGATGAGATGTGGACCTCAAACTGGTAGCCTTAGGGCGATGGATGAAGGATGGAATTGCACTGGAACTGAAGAGGCAGCCTTTGGGCGTCTGAGATCCGATCCCTTTGAAGTGACCCTTGAGGTCCTATTTATAGGCTCAATTTGAGCCCAAACGGTCTTGAGACCATTTGGTCTCAAACGGTCTTGAGACCATTTGCCTTCTCGCGGTCTTGGGACCGTGAGGCCTTTTCACGGTCTTGGGACCGTGAGGCCTTCTCGCGGTCTTGGGACCATGAGGCCTTTTCGTAGTCTTGGGACCACGAGGCCTTCTCTCGGTCTTGGGACCGTGAGGCCTTCTCGCGGTCTTGGGACCGTGAGGCCTTCTCGCGGTCTTGCGACCGCGAGGCCTTCTCACGGTCTTGGGACCGCGAGGCCTTCTCGCGGTCTTGGGACCGTGAGGCCTTCTCGCGGTCTTGGGACCGCGAGGCCTGACCGTGAGGAGTCTTTGTAATTTTTTTGTGTTTTCTGTAATGAAAAAGAAGAAAAGTTAGTTTATTGGTGTATCCGCAATAAAGTAAAAAAGTTTAATGATTCTATCTAATTTATCTAATAAAGAGTATGGAAAATTAAAGATAACTAAATAAGATAACGTCACAAAATGGGAGGTTATCACTACCCACAAAGGGAGTCGCAGCAAGGGAAAGACAACTGCAGTTGCAACTGGAGGCAGGAGAGTGTGTTGGTGACTAGTACACTGACAGGAGGGTGCGACTCCTTCCAATTCCTTGTGGGACAAGGAGATTGGAGTTCCAGGTGGTCCGTGTGGACTACTTTAGAGGCGGGAGGTTTTTGCCGCTCAGGAGGACAACTGTCAATCCCGACAGTCCTGGTGAGAGGAGGAGTCATCAGTCTCGGTGCGACTAGGAGCTGCACAGACACCGTCCAAGACCGCGCAAGCCGCGAGGTATTATCTCCGAGCAAGCCTCGGGACAAGGTATGATTCCACAAACCATCCCTTTCCTATTATATAGACGTTGACACGTTTCCTTATTCCGGGTTTGGGGGAGAAAATTTTTGTTTCCGCTGCCTTCTCTGCCTCCCCTAAAACCCAACATTTATATTGTTCTAGGGCTATGCTTATCTCATATGCATGTAGGTTGATGATTATTATTGATGGGTTGTGAGCCCTAATTCTTAATACGTGCGTGTGTGGCACAACTTTATTTGTTGATTATATGGAAAGTATTCTTTTGTTATCATATGATTGCAATTCATTTTCTCTTGATACCCATTTGGGTAGTTCTTTTCTCTTCTATGGGAATCATTTTTAATTTTATGTCCTTTATTCAATATATTTCTCATTCCATATGTATTATGAAGATACCAACCTTTTGTTGGTGTCATCTTCTTTTTCTCCTATTGTTGGGGTATGCGTCCAACCCCAGGTGTACGATATGGAGGACATGGCATGTTGAGATGGATCTAACTTAAGGATATGATGCTTGGAGAAAAACTTGATATGGTTTCGATTTCCCTCAACTAGATCCTTATTATGTAATAATATCCATGTGAACCCTATATAGGAGATGATGACATACTTTTATAAAATTGATTATAGTCATGCTTTATATTTTTCCCCTATACTTTGGTCTTTTGTATATGATAAAGTGAGATTTGAAAATTTTACACCTATTCCAGCGTACCGTATGTGTGTGTTTGGAATGGATGTTTTATTCTTCAAATTCTAGTACGGAGTGTATTCCCTACTGGGTCCCACTCCTTATAGCACGGTACTAGAGCATATGGTAGTTGGAATATGAATATTTAAATTTTTCCTTCCTAATTAGAACCCTTGGCTTATATAGTTGTCCTCTAGTTGAGATGTTCACCTTAGAATTGATCTATGTTTTATCATGAGATGATGAAAGGTTGATATGAGTTTCACATTAGAACCATGTTTAGCAAAGCCAATGTGATAAGTTTGTTGGTGATCTTACCCTACCATATAGGTTGACGGTGACATATATCTTTGGATGTTATTAGGCATTGGCTTGAGGATAGAGTCATGTTATAAAGATGAGCAACTATTTGGATAAGGAGATCTTGTATGGAAAAATTGTGACTTAGTTCTCGCATTAAATTTTGGCCAACATATTTTTTTATCTCGCAATGTTTCTTATTATTTAAATTTATTTTCATTTTACTATTATATGTACAAAAGAAAATCAGCTATTTCATGAACTAAGTCACAATGAAGCGATATGTGAAGTTTTTGTGGAGAAATCCTAGATTGAGTTGTAATGTATATCATAAATCCTAGTTTTGTCTATGTGGTGACTAGAATATGTGGAACAATATAAAGGTGAAGTGGACCTACCCTTTGCACCCTATGACTTTTTGGTTGATAATGTGAACCTTAGGGTTGATAGGTTAGAGATACAAGGACCTAAAGTACAACCATGGGTTGTTATGAAATGTTAGTTATATGCTTGACCAATGAACAATATGAAAAGTATTCACAACTAAAAGATTCATGTGAAACCATAATATCTTTAAGAATGGTTTAGTTTGACTTATTAGGTTAAACCTTTTAAGCAGTAGAGAGTAGTTGTTTGATGATGTATGAACTATAAGATTTTGAGGACAAAATCCTTTTAAGGGGTGGCATTGTAACATATTGAAACCTAGCATCTTGACCCTAATGTCATGCCTTGAAGGATAGAAAGTTTGATTCTTTAGATTTGGCCTAATAAGGATAACATTAGAGACCTAACTAAGACATGATTAGCTCTTGCAAACAAATATTATATAATACCCTCATTTAATCATAAGACCAACAAAGAATACATAAAATATGTCACATGTGATAATATTGTTTTAAGGTGTGGTGTTATGATTATGTGACTTTAATCTAAGATGAAAATCATTTTGCTTGAGTTCCAATTAACTCGAGAACTAAGTTTCACCTTATTTGCAAAATAATAGTTATCCTAATTTCTTTTAAGAAAGAAAAAATATGAGTAATTCTCCAAAATATCAAGTAAATCATTAAATGACTTTAAAATAGAAAATAAATCTCAAATTCAAAATCTACGTACTAAAACAAGATTGTGTTAATTTTCATCGAATTTGGAAGAACTTATATGTTTAGTGAGGTTTAGGAGAGAGGAAGTGAGTAAGAACCCAAAATAATAAATAATATGATAAATAATCTCAAGAGACAAATCTGATGGGAAAATTGTATTCCATATGATATAGTTTGCTTGAGGGTGAAGTTTAACATTAATTGGATGAATCTAGATTCCTTTAACACATTAAGAAAGTGAAAATGTGTTTTTCTTTAAAAGAATTAAATAATATATCAAAAGTCTCCAAAAGTGAAAACTAATGCCAAAATCATATTCTACGTCCTATTTGTCTAGGTGCAAATTTCATTTAATTTGGATAATGTTTGGATCTTCAATTTGTTTGAGAGAGAAAAGGAAATAATGATCATATATATATATATATATATATATATATATATATCTTTATATATCTTTATTAACTTATCTGATTTTAATGCCACGCGTATAGGTTTCCTTGGTTTTTTTGGTTTCCCAATTTTGTGATGATTTTCAGCCCTGCACACACAAGTCATATGCTATCTTGAGTAGGAGATGAGTGTATGTGAATAGTAACATGGTGCTAGTCAATTTGATGTTTCTCCCTCTGTGGTCCACGATTTTGCATGAAACCACATCCATCGTGAACGGGAGAGGATTCTAAATATTGAAATCCCTACTTTCCCTATCTATTTGTTTACTAAATAAAAACCCCTATTTTGATTCTCCTTATCCTTGATTCCCAAAATCGATTACACCTAAACCCACATATATATATTTGGCTCCAAAGCACCCTCATCCTCTGTAGAACAAAGTGCTCTGATCAATTCACGAAAAGACCCTTCCATATTTCTCAACCTACTCTGTCTTCCTTGGGTTACTCCTGAATTGAGAACTCTTTATTGGAAGATCCTCTATCCAGTTGCTTTCACCTAAACCATCACAGTAAAATCCTTGAACTTCACAACACTTTTTTTATATGTAGTTTGTCCTAGGTAGATCTACCCTATCCATTCGATGATGGATCACCAAGAGCTTCCTTGACAATTGACATCAGGTGTCGCCACCACATTGGAAGGACACCCTCGAGTTTGTTCAAGAGTGGTGAATCTTTTGGCCTTCATAAATCCTTAGTATTCCCTTATACCCATCGTAGATGTTGTTTCCTTATTTCTACTTGAACAATGAGTTTTATGTCATCATGAGATTGGTTTCTCTTCCTTTGCCTCCAATACAGCCTCATTTAGTTGCTTGGAACTAGCCCAAGGCTTGACAGTGTGTGATGTTGATCTTAGCTAAGCACATCAAAGTTTTTTTGATGTCCATGGTGTAAGCATAGTGTTGGGTCCAGAATCCACTCTGTGATCACGACTTTACCCCTCTTTTCTCCTTTCTTGTTTTGTTTTTTAATAAGGGGTAAAACTGTCATTTTGCCACTATTTTGGAATTCTTTTCCGCTTATGTGACTTCCTTGGTGTTGTTGGGTCTGGTTGAGTTGTCCATTCTTGATTGGACCAACTCAGTGTGTGCTCCCTCTCTCTCTTCCTCGCGTAGATCGGTTTTGCCTATGTGGCTTTTTTATTTTTTAATTGGTCTTACTTTGAAAATTTATATATAATTCTCTAATTAACCAAAATTTTTAAAATAAATAGTCATTGGATCCAAAAAAAGATTCTTATCTAATGGGATCAGTTTTGTCTCTGAATTCCAAATTAATTAGTGTACGGATTTTCCTCATTGGTTGTAACTTGCAAAATTCATAACTAATAATCTATAAGTTAGAAAAATAAAATAAAATATGAAGTGAACTTATAAAAATATAACCTACAATATGATATGACTTTGATAACCTAATTCACAAATAGTATAAAGGTGATTTTTAGGGTTTATGAAATTAATTAAAACCTAACCCTAATTCTACATATATGCTTAATAGGTGCTTTGGAGATCTAGGCTTGAACCTAGTACTAACTTTGGACTTATATAGATTCTAGAGTGAGGTATGATTGCATCCCACATCAATTCTATATTGAGAAATTTATAATTCCTCTCTCTAAATGTATGTTTATATCCCCAATTATTCTATATTGAGTAATCATCCTAAATTATCACTCTTTTGATAGCCACACAATATCTCTCTTTTGAGCATTTACTCCATGTGAAATATTCTACCTGATTGTGATATTATGGTCATCCTATTTTGGTTAGACTTTCTTTTGACTCCATATTATTCTTTATTCTTGAAGAAACCCTAGTTTTACCACTTATGTGGTGGTTGTTTATATTGTCCATTTATGTGATTGCAATCTTATTTATTCTGACAATACTTTTTACTTGCCTCTACATTAAGAATGTTATGTGATTCGGTAGTCATAGAGTAGTGTAATTTCTTTGGTTTTTGGGTTATGTGCCCTTATTATATTGTTGGGATGGAGGTTATGTGCCCACACTTGATATATTTGGGAGTTTGGTCATGTACCAATCTCTATCAGGTTTCAAGGTTATGAGCCTTGGCCACCATTGTCTTCATATTGTTCTAGTGCCATGCTTATCTCAAATGCATGCAGATTGATGATTATTATTGATGGGTTGTGAATCCTAATTCTTGATATGTGCTTGTGTGGCAAAACTTTTATTTGTTGATTATATGGCAAGTATTCTTTTGTTATCATATGATTGCAATTCATTTTCTCTTGATACGTATTTGGGTAGTTCTTTTCTCTTCTATGGGAAGCATTGTTATTTTGATGTCCTTTATTCAATATGTTGCTCATTCCATATTTAATATGTACATACCAGCCTTTTGTTTATGCCATCTTCTTTTCCTCCTCTTGTTGGGGTATGCTTCCAACCCCAAATGTAGGACATGGAGGACATGGCAGCTAATATGGACCTAACTTAAGGAGTTGATGCTTGGAGAGAAACTTGATATGGTTTAGATTTCCCTCTATCAAATCCTTATGATGTAATATCCATGTAAGCCCTAAATTGAATATGACGATATACTTTTGTAAAATTGATTATAGTCATGTTTTATATTCTACTTATATACTTTGGTCTTTTGTTTACCATCATGTGAGATTTGAAAATTTTACACCTTATTCAGCATACTATTTATGTCTATTTGGAATGGATGTTTTATTCCTCAAATTTTAGTAGGAAGTGGATCCCCTTTCAGGTCCCACTCCTTACAAAATGTCAAAGTGACACCTATTTTCATGGGGCCAATTACTAATATACAACCTAGTTTCACCAATTTTGGCAGTAGTGCATGTATTGATCTTTTTGAAGATGACCTAAATCTCTTGATAAAGTGTCATAAAGATGATTATGATAATTTTGTAATATTTTTGCAATAATATTTTTGTCATGAAGGATGATATTTGTGAAACAATTAATATTGAAGGCTAAATGTTGCTAAGTCTTATGGCCACATATCAATCACTTCTGAGCCAGGATCTTAAAGGCATTTACATGGCTGGTTCTAGTTTGATGAATGATAAATATGTCAAGGAGAATTCAAGGGAGAGATATATGTTAGTGTGTCATCGTACATTTTCAATTCCAAAATATATTTCTTTACCTATTCTTCATGACAATCAATGGATGCTTCTTGTAGTATTCGTTGATGACTAAAAAATTGTTTTCTATAATAGTTTTGGTTATCTATTCAATCTTGTAAGCCTCAAGGATTCCACAAAATTTAGCAGCAAGATGGGATGTCGAGCTAAAATATGTGCCAAAGATCTCATGAATCTCATTCGTAAGCATGGCCACTGCACCTTCAACAATGATGCCTATTAATTGACTACAACTTCCATATCCTCTACTGGATGTAATCATTATTTGTTCTTAATGTCAATATGGAAGATTTCTTGGTAGATAAATATCATCTCTTATATATTTTGCAAGCAAGCTCCTACACATTGAAGGTGGCACATGAAAACCATTGCTAGAGTGTTAAGGTGGAATCTCACATAATTCCATTTCTTCATTACTTACTCACTCTGAGGACAAAGTGCAAGATAGGTTTTGGGTTATAATCAGGTGAGATGGGTACAATTTATATTTCCTTATTTTTTGTTCTTTTTTTTATCTTCTCATCACTTTTTCAAAAAAAATGAGATTTTTTTATTCTCATGTACATAATAAGAATGTATATCTACACTTAAAAAATATGGTTTATCTATCCTACAAAGATATTTTTTAGAAATCTAGTATAAAGAGAAAATTAGTCAGGTCATTTCCATATCCTAATGTGATGATGACAATACATTCCTATCATTCTTTCAGAAAAATATTGCAAATTCTACTAACATGATTTTAGTCCAAGAAAATCATCAAAGGATCCTTGCTTTAGCCATACAAAAATAAAAAACAAACTCATGTTTATTAAAATATGCATAATCATGGAATAAGAAAGAACTACCCCATCCACTGATCCACAATCACATTCAGAGAAAATACCAAAAAGAATGAGGAATAAAAAAAAGAACTGTGTTAATAAAATAAGAGATTTGTGACATGTTTAGAGGAAAAGAGGTTATCTAAATAGTATATAGTTGTACTTATGAATGCCACATATTTCTTTTGGAAAATTCTTAAGCCAATACTATGAAACTTGGTCCTCAATGATGTTCATTTGAGGTATAGAAATCTCGAGCGGTGGTACATGGGTTGTGTAATCACTTTTATAAAACCAACTAGTTTGGAATACAAGGACCACTTTATCACTAAACAAATCTATAGTCGAATGACCCAAAAAAAGGAAGGGAATCACCCTTATTCCTTTAAGCCCACCTATTCATCTTTTTCCTCCCATACAAGAAAAAAATGAGAGCAAAAGTTGCTTTAGAATGAAGATGTGCTTCAAAGATTGTGCATGAGAAATAACTCATACAAAGTGAAAAGGAATGATTAATTAATTGAAGCACTATGTTTTTAGCAATAATTGTTTAAATAATTGGTAACCATTTTGATAATAGGATGGCATAAAATATTTCTATATTATCAATCACACCTTCTTACTAGTTTATCACAACCTTATGATTCTAAATTTTGAGCTTGAGGAAAAACTAGATTTTAAGTTGGTGGATTATTAATGTCAACTTTTATGAGCTTGTCATACTTATTTTTCTTGTAAACCAATCTATATTTGGACATAATACTCATGATATCCTTTCATATTCAGCATAATTAACAAATTCATTTTTTATCAACCTACCTTTGCATATTGTAGAAAACTTAACTCCTCATGGACAAAGATCAAATAAAAGTTATTAATCTCCGCATCGACTAATCTCATCATAAATAATCATATCTAGCTTCAAGATTGATTGAATAAAGGGGTCAAGAAAAGGTTGCAAATCCAATAGATGAAGACATTGATCAAGCTCCAAGCTCAATAGTTAAAGCAGCTCAAGAAAGAATGGTTGAGCTACTTCACAAACAAGTAAATTGACCTTCAAGACAACATTACCAAGTAAACATAGTCAAACTTCCAAGATAAATCAACAATCAAGGTCGATCGACCTTAATTGAGCTTCAAGCAAAATTTCAACTTGATCAAAATGATATACATGTGCCAATCTACCTATCTCATTGAGGTACCCCCTATTGAGCAAGGAGGTCGACAACTACAAGAACCACACAAAGACTGAGAGCTCAATAGTCAGGTTGAGCCAAAGAACTACAAGTACCGCGATGGTCAACAAGAATACAATCAAGAAAGAAGGTCGGTCGATTTTCAACTAGATATCTAGAAGCCAAGGGTCGACTACCACATGAACCAATTAGAGTTGACACAAGCCAAGTTGTACATGTATATAGGACCCCATGACGTCACATCTAGGACATATTGTCTTATGCAATAGAGTTGGTATGTTCCACTAAGAGTTAGAACAAAGTTTATCTGGTAGATCTCAAGAGTGATCAAAGCCTGATTTTGTTAGCACAACCACTAAATTCACCAGTTGGATGAGTCCTACCAGCCTGATTAGTTGCAAGTGCCTTTTGTAGGAGTAGATATGATTGACATCCCTAATAAAATTAATCATCTTGATTGTCGAAACTGGTCAATCAACCTCAGGACAAGATTCATCATGAAAGGTGGGTAGATCTAATGATCTAGCCTTGTAATCAACCTCCTTCTTTTGTCTTATTTTTTCATTGTTAACTATTGAAATAAAATGGCCAATTCAACTCATAGTTTGACATTGTCTTGCATAATGAGTGGCTTACTACATAGAATTGGATTAGGGGTAGCCATCAGGCCCTCCAAACTGTATAATCTTTCTTTTTATGTTTAATGCATATATTCTTCAAAGCTTTGTTTCCATGCTCATATTTTATTGCATTGCTTTTTTTATTACCTACCTTATTGAAATGTTTGATATGAAATTTTTTGAAAGAATGAGTTCAAGAAGATATAGAGTATGGTTTTAGTGAGGAATCACTATGGACATAGTCATATATTTGTTCTCAAGCTTTTGGTTGCCATACTGAGAGAGAGATAACTTTTGATAGAAATCTACCGAAAACTTGAGAGAAGGAAGGTGTTACATACCTTTGATAAATACTTGTAAAACCACTTTGAGAATGTATAAAGTAGAATATAGAGTGTTTCATGATTGACAATAGGCTTGATTGGTGAAATCTAGTCCCAGTTTCCCTTTATCATAATCACCATTGTCTTTGCTTAAAATTTTGTCATGTAGGTGTCCTACTTTAAGTAGATTAATTCATTCCTTATTGTAACATCAAAATCCTACCTCTTGTATCACACTAAACTAAATCAAGATTTATAGTTTCTTACTTAGTTGTTAACCATGTCCTTGTCTTTGACCCCATTTTACTACAATGGACTCCATCTTGAGTTCTAAAGGTCTATTGAAGTTGGGTATGAATTGAAAGTTTGATCCTTTTTAACCAGGACATCGTGTTCTCCTTTTGCCCCACGCTTAAAGGTGGTAAATCTCCTAGTTTGAACAAATACCATGAAAAACTCTTTTTAAATCCTAGAAACCATGCAAAGAGTAATTGTGTGAATGCCCTCATCATGGCATTCCCTCTGTATAGCTTGCCAAAAACTTCTATAGGTGAATAGATGATGACATCTTAGTTTCTTAATTATGCATTAAAAGGGAACTTGATTATGAATATCTTTGATTATGAATGGAAATGTGTGACTACATTAGATGGTAATCAATCTAATTAGGGTACATCATGAAAGTGAGGACTTGTATTTCATTAAATATAATCTATCGAATCTACTGAGATCATCTACAAATATAATGAGGTACTTGTAACTACTTCTAGAATTTGTTCTAAAAGGTCTATATCCATCAGTATGTATGAGGACTAATATAATACTCGGTCTCCCACTACTTCTAGTACAAGGTGCATTTACCATATTGTCCAACAAATAATACTCACATGTCTCTATTGGTTCAAGAACCAAAAGAGTTTAGATAACCATATTTATGGATTTCAAAAATGCATTTCTCATTTATGTGCTCTAGATGAAAATGTTATAGGTATTCATTGTTTGGGTCATTGAGTCATTCAGTATCAGTGTTATATATGTTTTTCTTTAGAACTAATGAGTATAGACTATGAGACATAGAGAACTTCCATATAAGATCTTATCTTTTAGAAAAATCATCAAATATTCATAATATTCTTGTTTGTACAAGGTACATAAAATTTCCATTAATGGTAGGTACAGAATAGCAATTCACTAATTCCATTACATGCCCATTAGGAAAATCATAGATTCCAACTGTAGTGGCAACAACTCTTGCTCTACATAGTTCTAGCTTACTTCTTATCGGGTCCTGATCTCTATCTCCTTCTTCATCCAAAGTTCCTTTATATAAACAGGGTAGTTCCTTTTCCAATGTCTAGGCTAGTGACAGTGGTGGCACTTCCCTTCCTTATTCACTACTCTCCTAGCTTTCAGTGCAGATACTTTGGTTTCTGGCTAGCTTTAGAACTCTTCTTAGCTTTGGATTTTCCCTTGGACTTCCCATTGCCTTGTTGATCATCATCAAAGGTTGGGTTTGTCCTTCTTCATATGTGCTTCATTTGTCCTCAACATCCCAAGTAATTCTAACAAAGACTTGTCAAAATTATTCATGTTATAGTTCATGACAAACTGGTTGTATGATTATAGAAGTGACTATAGAATAATATGTGGCCAACTCTTGACCTAAGGGAAATTTGTGTCTAGCAAGGTTCTCCACATACCCAATCAACTTGAGTGTATGGGGACTTACTCCATATTTCACTTGAACAATGCCTTTAAGACATCATATCTCTCTTGTCTTGTGTGATCTTGGTACATGTTCTTAAGATGTGTTACCATCTCAATACCATCCATGTTCTCATGTTGTCCCTACAACTCATAGTTGATTGAGTACAACATCAGGAACTTGACATCCACAAAATCTTCAGATGCTTCTTGTAAGCATCCCTGTCAAACTTAGGTGCAGTGAGAGTGGGTTCATCTGGCTTAGGTGTCTCTAGGACATAGAGCTTGTGCTCTTCAGTGAGAATGATTCTTAATAACCTGAATCAGTTGTAGACGTTATTCCCTTTCATCTTGTCCTTATCAAGGAACAATCCCAATGAAAATTTATTTGTGTTTTCCATTGGTTTCTACAAAAGAAAATTTTTCAATTTTTGTCAATACACTTTTGGTTTGATTCGATGACATTGATGATACTAGTTAGGGCTCTAATTCATTATCACTCCCACTATTTTTTCATATTGATATCCCTCATTACAAAATTGGGAAGAATGTATTGAACAATCTTCTAGTGAGTCAATATCCAAAACAATTAAGTTATTACCCTGCCAACATTGGTGCTCACAACCAATTATTAAGGTAGGGAACATTTTCTAATTCCATATCATGCACTTCTTGGATAGGTGGCATGAGAAACTCCTTGTCACATTCCATCTGTATTATTCTAGTCACTTAATCTCATTAAGGCCACCTAGTTAAGACTGATCCAAAAGCTAACACGATAAAATATGCATCCTACTTTGGAAGACTCACATATCTACCATCACACTTCCACAAAATAGACATCACATTACTCTAGGGCATGCCCAAGCTTAGTCAATCAAGATTTTCATGTATGCTACTTATGTAAAGATCTTAGGATTAACATTTATTGAGATATTTATTATAAATACATATACATATCCAATCACCACATACTTATAAGTGTATCATATACATCCTATATCCACAAATGAAACATGCTTATCATAAAACATATGAGTGATGGTTATGGACATACTAATGCAATTATTCATAGCCATAAAGAATTGCTACCACCTAAGGTCATACATCTCATGTAGCAATGTGTACTTGATAATATGTTGCTTGAACAAGTTGGTTGACTAGGTGAACCCTTCAATCAAATGGTTGGACTACCTGATCAATCAGTTGGCTTCCATCAATCAGTCGAGTGGCTCTGGATCATGCACTTGACTGAATTCCTCCAGTCGGTCAGTTGGGCCTCCAGTCAATTGATTGGGTCCTTCTGTCAGTTGTCCACCTTGGTCCTCTGGTTGATCAAATCAATTTCCTAATCGGTCAACTCGTCTGGTGTAGAATCTCTTCTCTTTCTGAAAATAGAAATCAAAAGTATCCTATCCCTATTAACTTATTATTGTAAAAGGGAAACTTCAAGTTACACTCGAGGAGACTATAGTAAGAAGAGCATTAATCTACATTTGGAAAGGAGATAGGATCAGTATGCAAACTGAGTAACAATAATGAAACCAAAGAACCAGGTGCACACATCCACAGTGGGTTTTGGCCATAACCACACTAACACCACCATCACAATGGTTTTAGGGTGACCCGTATTGATTGCATATATATGGCATTGTATGTGGTATTTAATCAGATTTGCAATCATTTTAAATATTCACATCATATACAAAAAAATATTTCTTATCACATCTATTTAAATTGAGACACATCGTAAATTGGTGTGGCTCTGATACCACTATTAGGAAAATCGGGTAGCAAATAAGGTAGCAAAACTAAAAAAAATGCCCAAATCCCAAACTAGCAGATTGCCTCAACAATAATTTATCTAGGAAAGGGGTTTGAAAGGTATAAATCTGATCCTAGAGCAAATCCATCGATAATCCTTATAGTATGTCTCATGCTTCTTCTTCAAGTAGCATACTAATGGTCATCAGCAATGCCTCCTGATGCAGCACCACAGACGGCAGTTGATGACATTTGCCATACCTCTATGTAGTCCATGCGGATCATCGAGAACTCCTCATCCCATTTCTAGATCCAACAGGAGTGAGTTGTTCCTTTGATGTCAATGTGCTAGCGTTGACTTGTTCTCCCTTGTTGTCTCTCCCTTTTAAGGGTAAGACTTTCTTGGGCTCTCACGTTACCACAACTATGAGAGGATAATGTTTGTCAACGTTAGTTGTGTCTCATGAAGGCCTTGACTACCCCTCTATTAGGAGTGTCGGAGTTAGGATTTCTAGATCAAATGGAAGTCAAAGAGATAGTTCCCAAATTTATGGCTATTGCATATCATGAATTTGTCAGTTCACATTTGAATATGTCATTTCACATGTGAAATGCTTGAATAAAGACTTGAATCATTTGATTCACTATATTTCCTATCCATAAACATATTGGCATTTAAATATGATAATTAATGCACAATATGAAGTCAACATCAATCCTTGATCTAGTCTTACAAATTGCTCAACTAGTCAATTCACATTTTAATTGGTCGATTCACATTCTAAATTGGTCGCTTCACATTATAAAGAGGTCAACTCACATTCCTATTTAGACAATGTTGTATAAATTGACTTGACACTGGAGTTGGTTGACTCAACACTTGAGCCAATCAACTCACATTCCCAGTCAGAACAAATGTTAGCCAATGTTGTTTAAATTTAATACATAAACACTTTAGTAATCAAATTAAACCTTATTCATGAGAAAAATACTATTCTAGATGAATTATATGTGTGTGACCCTATAGGTCCCAAGTTATGTTGGCAGCGAATATCCATAGTGAATTTATGATATCACAAGAAATGAGAGGTATCTAGCAATACATAATTGCTACTCAAGTAATTTGAAAGTTGGAGAAAAAATTCAACCTACAATCTGTAATCAATGTTACATTGATCATATAGTTCTTTTGTCTCTGATATCCAAATTGAACTCAAGGCATAGAATTGCCATCCTCTTGATGTTTGATCCATGTTCCTTGAACTAGAGCAGACTGTATAACATGCATGTGAGTTCACATATATTATATTGAGTCACATGAATATGGCCACACGTTTCTCAGTCTCACTTATCAAGTGATCAAGTTATCAATCACTTGTAGGAGGGACAAATCCTATCTACATCACTCACAATCAATCCGCATGTGTCACAATGTACCAGAGCATCACCTTTATGGAAAACCTTATTCAAGGTCACATTGGTCGATGTCAAAATACATTGATGATGTGTGATTAATGTATTGATTTCAAATATAAGAACCAAAATCACAACTATCGGTAGGGAAATATGGTACAGAGCAGGTAAAAGAATTTAAAATTTTATCTACCATATTCCCCATAATCAGTAGATCTCATCAATAACTATAATGTGGGAAGGATAGTTTCAAGGATATACCTAGTCTTGGAGCAAGTACAATGACACCTCCTCATCGTCATTGGTGCACAAGTCTCTTAGATGGTGTATGCGCAACTCCTTGTTGCAATGGGACTCATATGATTGTTGTGCCTTCTAATCTACACTTCAGGCAGTAGGACTGTTGCAACTCCTCCTAGTCACACCAGAGACTACAACCACAAACATCATCTTCTTCAGTAGATCCTCTTGTCACAGACTACTGGTTGACGTTCTCCTCCAAGCGGCAAACATCAGCTTACCGCCTCTATGGTAGTTTAATGGACCGCCTAGAACTCCTGTCATCCTACTGGACCGGACAAGAAGGAGTCATCCCTCTCTATTAGTGTACTAGTCACTGACTTTCTCTCCCACAACAACAACTCTCAATTGTTTTCTCCTGTGTCTATCCCTCCCTTGTCGGGTATGACTTGCCTAGGCTCTCGTGGTTACCACAACCAGAGAGGACAACAATTGTCAGAGGAACTAATTCTCAGTTATATGTGTTGTGCTCTGGGAATCCTCCAATACCCCTCTATATATAGTAGAGGCCAGGATCAAGGTTCCCGGTTTCTATCCAATGTGGGATTAATGTGTGGGATTCAAAAGGACCGTGAGAACTCAAATTTGTGCAACAATTTTGGAAATTGCACAACTTGCGACAGCCAAAATGGTTGTTTGGCTGAGCCAGACAGTTGTCTCGCATGTGAGATAGTCATTTCACTATTTCTAGTTGTATATCAATTTGGCAAATCAATTCCAATCAATGGTAGACATTGATTTCCTTATGCATCAAATATTACTCAAGCTAAATGATAGGGAAACATCTAGAACCTTCCCCAACTGAGCTGGACCATCTCGCTCATGTCCATCTCAATTCACCCATATGGTCATCTAGTGACCTGAGTAAACCTGTTTGGCCGGGTTGGTTCATTCCATTGCCAATTTCTAACTCACAACGTGGCCTGACACCCACACGCCCGTCTCAACTCTTGAGATGGCCATTTGGCACTTCCATACGGTTTTCTCAACACTTGAGATGGGAGTTTGGCACTACTATCAGCCTATTTGTTTCCTGAATCAAATGCCTAAATACTTTAGCATTTAAATCAACTATCATTAGAGATATGAACTCCTCTTCTAGGTCAAGACCTATGTGTGTGAACCTATAGGTCGCATATTACTTTGGCAGTGAATGTCCACAACAACTTATGACATCACAAGTAAAGAGTGGTGTCTAGTCGCACATCATTGCTACTCAAGTAAATGGAAAAGTTGGGGAACAACTTCAACCTACAATCTATGTATGGTGTTGCAGTGTTTGTATAGTTTCTTTTTCGTTGATGTGTAGATTGAACTAGAGGCATGGAGCAGTCACCCTCATTATTATTCAATCCTTTTCTTGAACGAAGAGCAGATTGTCTAAGATATATGTAATCTCAACATCACATATTGACGCACATGCACATGGTCATGCTTTTCTCAGTCTCGCTCATCAAGAGGCCTAGGACATCACACTCCAATAGGAGGGACAAATCCCATGTCTATCACTCATAGTCAATCTTTATGTGTCAAAGTCACCCATGTTTCAGGACTGTGTTTGATGATGTCAAAATGTACCCAACGACATGTATTCAGTGTAGTGATTTCATGTCTAAGAACCACAACAACCATCATCACTATGAGAACCAACTATGACTTCTACAAAGATGGCTTCCATGTATCAGTCTCATGGTGGGTCTATCTGATACACTATTCTCTAACATGTATTTGTGCTTGGTTTGATATAGCTATATCATGACCAATGAGACTCAGTCATCAACCAACTCACACTCTAATCTTGTGTGTCATTGTTGTCTATCAACCTTCCACAATAGCAACTGATCAGGGACATAACGAGAATATGTATATGTACTCTTAACATCCGTGTGATCTCATTTCTGAAGTCTAATACTTGAAGACGTATTCCATTGAGTAATATAATTCTTTAGACATTTATAATGTTACATCATTATCTCATAACTGATTTAAACATGAAAAATTGGAAGCTTGCCCTTTTATTAATAATCAAATTGTTTGCATGATATGCCATTACAATCATAACATGATTGGCTCTATGGGCATACATAAGCAACAGACTCCCACTCGCACTTAGAGCCAATCACCCACAAATATTATTTCGAGTGACCTTACATGACCATCATGCTTTTGCTGTGAAAGTGCTTTAGTAAAAGGAACAACAACATTGTTCTCAGTTGGCACTTTACAAATCTTAACATCTCCTCACTATAAGATTTCTCATATGAGATGATACTGCCTTTGTATATGCTTTGAGCGCTAATGCGATCTGGGTTCCTTAGCTTGAGTAATAGCTCCATTGTTGACACAACATATCTTGATTGCTTCACTGATGCTAGGAATGACCCCAAGTTCTGTTATGAACTTCTTCATCCATATAGCCTCCATTGTTCCACTTGATGTAGCAATATACTCAACCTCTATTATAGAATAGGCAACTATTCTTTCTTGGAACTCTTCCAGCTCACAACTTCATTGTTGAGTCAAAACATGAATTCTAATTGTGATTTGTAATCATCTTGATCAGTCTGGAAGCTTGCATCAGTGTAACCTTTTACCATCAACTCTTCCTCTCCACCGTATACCAAGAATCGATCCTTAGTCCTTCTCAAGTACTTGAGGATGTTCTTCACAGCTATCCAGTGAGAATCACCTAGATCTGACCGATATCTAATTGTCATGCTCAAGGCATACAAGACATCTGGATGGGTGCACAACATTTCAGACATGATTGATCCAATTTTTGAGGCATATGGAAACTCACTCATGTGGTCCCTTTCTTCACAATAACTGGGACATTGAGCTCTATAGATGGGGACACCATGGCACGCAGGTAGGTTTCCTCTCTTTGAGTTCTCCATGCTGAACTGTTTCAGCACTTTCTCAATGTATATGCTCTGACTTAGTCCAAAAAGTCTTCTGGATCTATCTCTATAGATATTTATCCCTAAGATGTAGGATGCTTCTATCGAGTCTTTCATAGAGAATGTATTTCCTAACCATGTCTTCACCTTTTGTAAAGTAGGGATGTCATTCCCCTTCAATAGTATGTCATCTACATAATGTCACTATCCTTCCATTAACTTTCTTGTACACACAAGGTTCATCTTCATTTTGAGCAAAGCCAAACCCTTTGACTGCCTCATTAAAATGAAGATTCCAACTCTGAGATGCTTACTTCAATCCATAGATTGACCTTTGTAGCTTACAAACTTTATTGGCAAACTTTGAATCTACAAACACCTCAGGTTGTGTCATGTACACATCCTCCACAAGATTCCCATTAAGGAATGTGGTTTTAACATCCATTTGCCAAATCTCATAGTTGTGATAAGCTGTAATAGCAAGCATGATCTTTATGGACTTAACCATGGCCACTAGAGAAAAGGTTTCATCATAGTCAACACCTTGATCTTATCTAAAACCCTAGGCAACCAATCAGCTAGTATAGGTTTGAACTTTTCCATCCATTTCAATCTTCTTTTTGAAGACCCATTTGCACCCTATGGGTTTTACCCCTTCAGGTGGATCCACCAAAGTCCATACTTTGTTGGTATACATGGATTCCATCTCAGATCTCATGGACTCAAGCCATTTCTTAGACTATGGTCCCTCTATAGCGTCTTTATAGGTAATTGGCTCATCATCTATGACCAATTCACTGCCTTCCTGAGTTACCAAATATCCAAATCTCTTAGGTTCAAGTTGTCTCATATTAGATCTATGAGGTCCATGTGTTACTTAAGGAATTTGAGATTTACAAAACCTTGTGAATCTTTTGGTTCCTCTTGTACATCTAATAGTTCACTGTTTTTTGTTGGTCTTGAACCTATTCAAGTTCTCCTTGCCTTCCACTATTTCCTTTGGAAATAAATTCCCTTTCTAGGAGCATAGCCTCTTTAGCAACAAACACTTTGTTGTGAGATTGGGGATAAAAGTAATATCCTTTTTGGTCTCCATAGGATATTCAACAAACTAACATTTATCAGATCTTAGGCCAAGATTTTTAGGAAACATTTTCTTGACATAAGCTTTGCAACCCCAAATCTTCTTAAAAGACACATTGGGATGCTTCCCATACCATCTCTCATATGGTGTCTTTTGAACCAATTTAGATGGTACATGGTTAAGTGTAAATGCGGCAGGTTGTAGAGAAAAACCCCAGAAGGTTGTCAAAAGATCAACAAAACTTATCATAGATCACACCATATCAAGTAATATTTGATTCCTTATTTTTTATACACCGTTATGTTTAGGTATTCCAGGTGGAGTCCAATGGGATACAATCCCATGGGCTCTTAGAATGTTACAACCCCAATGTTGGGTTCATAAGGAGAGAAATGTAAATTCTCATTTTAAAGATATTGGAACAAATGATGATATAATTTGTGTTGAATAAATGAGATTCGTTGAAAATAGCCTTGTTGATTGATTTGTGGGCTTTATTGGCTATTGGGCCCAATAACAAGGATATTCAATTAATTAATGAATAATTGAGTTTTTGGTGTGGAAACCTCTAGAAAGCAAATCCAAAGAGGGATTTCGTTCCTCTTGGGTTCCTTAGGATTCAAGGAATTCAAAGTTACAAAAAGAAAGCAATAGGGAAAGAAAAGATTAATCAAGTATTTCTTAGTAAAGAAATTGAAATTAATGTTAAAAGGTTGGAAATAAGTGGAAAAATGTATAATTGGGATATCCTTAGTGGAATTTCGTATTCCAAGGATTCCTAATGATAAAAGGAATACTAATGAGGAAAATAGAAGAGAAATAAAGAAAAATCCTCAAAAAGGAAATATCTTAATAAGGAATAAACAGGATAATGAGGAATAATGCATATTGATGCATTTAAGGATAATGAGTATTCCTTAAAAAGGAATTTCTAAATAATAGAGTGTATTGGGATCCAAAGAGTCCCAAAGGAGAAAAAAAAGAGGAAATACCAATAATGGGACATAAGAAAATAATATGGTGCATAATTAAAGAATTTCATGGTATTTACTAAAAGAGAGATATGTGCTACTAAATGAAAATAGAATTTCTTGCCTTAGGAATTAGGGGCAAGAACTAAGAGGATAAAAGAATTTATTTTTGAAATCTTGAGATCTAGAGCATTAAAAAATATCAAGGAGATAAAATTTGGATTTTCCTAATGGCTAAGAGATATGAATAATTGGAAAAGAAATGTTTTCTTTATAAGAAAGGAAAGAAGGGTTCCTATAGACTATGGGACTTTCCCTCCTCGTGGGGAGGCATGCTAACACACTACTACCTATCGCTATAAAGGAAACAGACCCGCAGACTTGGGTTTCTTGGTATCCCACTCTTCTCCAGCCATGTAGCCGTTCAAACCTTAACAAAGGGAAGAACTCGAACTCTGGAGCGACAAGAAACCATAGACAGAGGGTTGAGGGAAGCAGAATGACCCCACGATGATTGCGGAGGGGGGTTGCTATCGCCACCCTACTTCCACCACCATGCAGCCCTGCAGAGGAATCTGCAGCACGGCCATGGTTCGGAGGTCCTGTGACCCCGTGCGTAGCCAACCAGGCCGAGAATAGGAGCAGGGGCGGCTGCGATGGGGGTCGCCGGAGTCAGGACGGCAGCTTTTGGTGGCCACCAAGGTCCGAGGAGAAGTATACAGCCACGTGACGCACGGCTAGGCCGCAGCACGGCTCCGTCGTGAGCTTGAAGATGAGGAAACGTGTATTGGACCGTTTTACCCTCCGAAGAACTAAGAAGCTAACAGTCGCACCGAGGGTGTTCTGGTAATTAGGTTATAAACTCAAACGCGGGCCAACTTACTTGCATGTGATGACGTGGTAGCTTCCGGTTGGTCTAAAAAGGTATTCCTTGCAAAAATCATAACTCTTTAATAGTAGCTCGGATGGCAAAAGTTAATACATGAATGTTGCTTAGAAAATCGAGAGGAATCTAAATAAAATATAGTTGAAGCCTAATTCTGCTTGTAATTCGAAAAGTAGTATAAGTTATTAACTTTAATGTAATGATGATTAAGAAACCCTATTTTGAAGTGTTTAATGTGATTAGGAGGGTTTAATAGATGATTAAAGTTGATATTAGCCTGTTAATGATAAAAAGGAATATTAGTAAGAAAAAGGATGAACTTTGCATATAATTAGTTAATTTAGAGTTTCATATGCATGAATATGCTTTAATGGGCCTTGAAACCCTAATGTTGACTAATTAGACTATTAATGGCTTTAATTGACTAATTTCATGAATAAAGTTAGAATATGCTGAATCTAAGTATTTTGAGCATTAAGTTCCTAATTTGTGGATAAATGCCCTAAAGGTAGTAATTAGGGTTTTCTGATGAATGAAAGATAGAATTAATAACAAATCGAGTTCATGAACTTTGAAGTGATGATAAATGCGTATAATGATCTTGTCATGGATTAAAAGGATAAAAATAGTAGCTTTAATATAATAGAGGATTAATGAGCTTAATTAATGGATAATTATGCCTTTAATCCGAGATTGAAGATTAAATGTTAAAAATAATTAGGGTTTGTAATCGATTGCGTTAAATTAGGGTTTAAAATGGTAAAAGATAGAGTGAAACCCTAATTTCCAAGGAAACCCTAAAATTGGAATAGAAATCCTAAGGAATATGAGGATGTTGGATAAATATTAATAAAAGGAAATTGGTATATTTATTTCAGGATTCTGTGCATGATTGGTTGCTTGATTAGGATTTCTATGTTCTGGTTAATTCAGTCTCAAATCTGCAATCAAAGGTATGTGGTTACGCTCATGACTACCCGAATTAGTGTTCCGGGTTTTTTATCGATGTTTCCATCGTGGCTTGAATTAAACTGTTGAGTGTATTCAATTCATGCAAACTATAATGTGGATATGACTATCACATAAGATATGTGCCTACTAGCTTAGATCTTGATCCCCTCTGTGGCTTAATAGTTGACTTAGTAAATGGCTACCAATGGGGTAGGCCCATCAGGTCTTTGGATGACTTAGTGAATGGATACCAATGGGGTAGGTCCATCAAGTCACATTGAGTTAGAGATTGGACTACCTATGGGTAGTGCCATGCGACTCAACCCTAGATATTGGTCTACCTGTTAGGTAGGATCATGCGGGGTTTAATAAGGATCTACCTAGAGAGAGGTAGTAACTCAGTCCGCTGCAGGGACAACACAGAGATAGGGGATAGGAAAGGATTGAGTAGTATGGTTTAAATTGCAATCTTGGCTGTTAAATGATAATTGGCTGATTACTTTGTTATTGTAGTTGCATGCTTATTGTTTCCCCCACATACCAGCTTCTCGCTGACCGACGTTTTGTTTGTCGGCGTTTTAGGTACAAATGAAAAGAACAAACAATAAAGTGGCATATGTGGAATTAAATGAGAAGTAATGTGCACAGGAGGATTAGTTAGATTAGTATCTTCATGGATAGAAGATTAGAAATCCCAGATTTCAAAAGGTAAACAAAGTTTTATTTTATACCAATTTTCAGTTAGTTGGTAAAGTTTATTAATTGTTATTGATTATTTGTCGAACCTTTGATCCTGTTTATTGAATAACGGATCTGACCTTCGGGTCTCCCTTAATTGGGGGTTACCAGGAGACGGGGTCGTTACAATTGGTATCAGAGCATAGGTTGCTCAATTAATCTTTAATAATTATTAAATTTTACAAATTTCGTAGAACCCAAGGGAGTTATTAGAGGATTATCCGAAAGACAGAGGTGTCTAGAAAAGGATCACGACCGGGGGCTGGCAAGATTTTCCTCCGCACCGCTAGTCGGAATACGAGGACTCCCAGATCCGTGTGACTGCCTGGCCAAAGTCTTAGGGTATGAATCGAAATAAGATACCTTTAGGACTTTCTCATCTTATTCATCCCTTCTCATCACAAAATTCTGATAAGGACCTAAAGGATTAGGGTTTTCTTTCTTCTCCTCACCCTCTTGAGGTATGGGTAAGGTTAATAAGGTTTAAGGGATCCTCCATCAAATTAATGAAAGCCATGTAAATAAGATGTCATGGACATAAGCTTAATAGGTTAAGCGCAAATTAAAGAATAGATACATGCTTAGGTCGTATGGCATAAGTTGTCATGTCCTCAGAATAGACCTGAGAGTAGACTTTCTTGTCAGGAGGATAAGTCAGTTTTGGAGATAGAGATCTCCATTGCTAGTAGAGACCTGGCACATCCTCAGAGGATGATGCTAACCCTAACCCTAAGTGAAGGATAGAGAAAGATGAGTTGGACCAGGTGTTTGAAGGGACATGCCTTTGGGATGCCATATGATCCATGGGTGACTCAACCCCTTTGGCAACCCAAGCCTGGGAAGGGTCATGCATGTTAGAGTGAAGGATAGCTCCTGCATCAATGAGGTTAGAGAAGAACCTATAGTTACCCTATGGGCTTGGGCAAGTAAGGTATAGCTTGGTGAAACCATGGTTAAGAGATCATGATGGGTGGCTTATGAGATAAGCATAAGTTATAATGGATAACCATGAGTGAGTTGAGCGTAAACATAGGCTTCACCAGGTAAGGATATGCTTATGAGCTTGATCCTTCAGGAAGAAAGGACCTTTTATAGAGAGGTTGGTTGTAGGATTAGCTCTAGAGAGAAAGCAGACCTCAAGCAAGAAGGTTGTAAGCTCAAAACCCTAAGACCTAAGGAACAGAGGGTAGTTAAGGATGATGCGACCTACGTGGAGGATAGTGGTCTTCTTATGCTTGATTCCTGGAAGCTGATGATATCTTGGTTACCTTTAGAGAAACCAAACCCTAGAGAGAGGACGATGCTTCTAGTACCCATGGTATAAGTGGTTACCTGCTCCAAAGAGTGCCTTAGGCCCTGAGGAGGTTTAAGTAACCTGTTGTGAGGTTTTATACCTAGTTGGTTGTCCTAGAAGAAGACTCGACCCTAATGTGTTGCTCAAATAGAAGAATGATAGGGAGTACGTGACATACCTTGGACATGCTTGATTTGTGGGTAAGAGGTTGAGCATGCAGTTGGTTACCCAAAGGAGAACCTAGGGTTCCTAAGCCTAAGAGGGGAAGCAGTGTATCCAATGCTCATAAAGAGATTTGAGTCTCTATATAGTTTCGAGCATGGTAATCCTCAGGTGTAGAGGTAAAGGAAACCCCTTAGGATAAGGGTATGTTTGATGAACCCTTCACGACTAAGTTGATCTAATATGGAGGAAAGAGAACAAGTAGGACCTATCATGATTTAATAGGTGGTCTTCTTGTGCCTTAGTAGCTTGCTAGGGCTAAGCATGCTCAGGTGGATGCATACCCTAAACATAAGGATGCTTGTGACCTTTGTTATCCAGATATAGTTTCCTCCCATCCCGGGAGAAGGACCCGTTGGTAGGGTGTATACCAGTTTTATTGGTTTTGGGGTAACCTAAAGAGGTTTCAGAGGATCTTGTGAAGCTAAGTGAAAAGTACATGGCATGAGGAAGAACCTGTAGACCCATAGATGACCATCTTTAAGTGCATGTGGATGCGTTACCATGGAGGTAGCCGGTATGGGGCCTGACCAAGGTAGGCAGGTTGCCATGACCCCCATGAAGGAATGAAAGTCAGTCATGAATGCAATGAGAGAAGATGAAAGATTGGGTAAGGTTCTAAGTTGAACATGTACTATGATATAATCCTAAGTCTATCCTAGGGTCAGGTAGGGATAAGACCGATGGAAGTAGGAGTTCCCCAATTCCCTAGTTGCACATGACCATAGGGTCGGGAGGTAACAGCTATCATTGTCTGAGGGCCATGGGTTGGGAGATTGATCACCTTCATGAACTCATGTGACCCAAAGGGCAAATGAGTAGGGCACTCTCTGGTGCATATGGGAAGAGGGATGACCCCAAAAGTGCCGGTACCCTATAGACCTAGAGGATATGACCAAGGATTGTGTGTAAACCCAAGTAGGTTCGAGGCCAGTTTTCCATGGAAGTAACTTTGATATAATGATTGTGAAATAGAGACATGAGTTGCACGTTTCAACGGAGATTTGAAGGTGTACTGGCGAGGTGGGCTGTACCATCCCTACTCTTGGAATAGGAAGAACTCTGTATTTGGACGGCCGCCAAATGCTTATTTCTTCTTGTTATGAGAGTGAGAGATAGGACAGTATGCATGCCATACACCAAGGACAATGATGTTGTGAGTTGGAACGTTGCTATAAGGAATAAGGATAGAGATGTGGAAGGAATGATACATGGATGGTTCACAAACACTAAGAGAGGTAGTATATCCAGCTTATGAGGATGTTTTATCAAGAACTATGTGGAATTTGCAGATTGACCAAGGTCGAGTTCGATCACAGTGAGTATGAGCTTAGAGTTTCTTGATGAAGACAAACTTAGAGTTTGATATGAGATGATAAGTAGAATACATGGAAGAGTATGTCTTCAACGTTACCTAATACCGAAGGATGTGAAGTGGTAATGGATGCTCTGGTGGAGATAGAGCTGCCTAGTTTGGCTAGAAGGGAGTTGTTAGGCTAACCCTACATTTGGAAAGAAGATGTGTTTTGGCTAACACTCAGATGTAATGAGATAGGTTGAACAAGTTAATGATTGTTTGGTTAGCCAGTCTAGTCCTTGACGTAGTGAAAGGATGGATTAGAGCCTCAGATGCACTTCTCTGGAAGGGAATGTGATGAAACCCTGATTAGAATGGTTTAGGGTTTTCGAGGTATCTAGTTTGAGGGATCATGACACACTGGAGATCATGATTTTAAGATCACCATATACCATGGTATTACTGAGATGGTAGCACTTTGGATGCTTAAGATGAAGATGCATGTGGCTTGTAGCCATGCATGATAAAGGTAAAGGACGAATACCAGTAACCCAGTGTACCAATATAGAGGATAAAAGAGTCCCTGAAAAGGAATGAGAGTTCATCACTATGGATGATGTGGAAACTCTCCCCTTAACCAAAGAAGATCAATGAGGGTTATGGTAGATCACCTTACCTAGATGACAGGAAAAGAAGAGTATTTTCAAGTGACAGATCGGGTTCAACTACTTATAATAGAGAAAGAAATGGTTCAACAACACCATCATGTGAGTTCAAAGAGTTCTTGAACATGATTAGAAGGTTTACTTCCATGCGGAAGAAGTAGGTACATGAAGAACTCGTTTCAGTACCGTTTATCACCCCTAACTAATAAGTAGTATGATCCAGACTAGAAGGTCTGATGAGAGCAAGTGTACTTGTTCAGGGTGATAAAAGAGACAGTTCTTAAGATGTGATGTTAACCACCATAGCCTTTATCGGGATGTAAGAAGCTATATAAGGAGGGTGTGTCGGTCACCACTTCATTATAATGATGTTGGTAAAGGAGGCCTCGTGAAGGTCATAAAAGAACCACAATGTGTGCAGATGAAGTCGCTTGATCGTGTAATGGCTGAGAGAGAGCCAAGGGTGACATGCGTCACGAGCTAATACAAAGCAGACTGACATGCAGTTCACTGTGGGAGAATATGTGATGTGAAAATCCGACTCCTCTAAGCTACAACTAATAAAGATGAATCCCCGATAAATGGGACCATTTGAGATGGATGGGTGGACATGATTGTGTTTAGCTTTGCCCCACAGGATAACATGATGTGTAATGTGTTCCATGAGTCTGATCTAGAGCACTATGTGAGGTACCCAAGCCATGTGTTGAGCCCTGAACCTATTCAGCTTTTGAGAGGCTGAAATATCCTGAGTCACCTATGAGGGTATGATATACCAAGGTAAGAAAGAACTCAAATGGAAGAATATGAGATAATGAAGGTTCTTGGAAAACACCATGGAAAGGGTGAAACCACATGGGAGCCATAATGAAAGGCTTATCCTGTTTGTTTGCTTGCTTGATGGAATTTTGAGGACAAAATTCTTATAAGAGGGGAAGGATGTTACAACCCCAATGTTGGGTTCATAAGGAGAGAAATATAAATTCTCATTTTAAAGATATTGGAACAAATGATGATATAATTTGTGTTGAATAAATGAGATTCGTTGAAAATAGCCTTGTTGATTGATTTGTGGGCTTTATTGGCTATTGGGCCCAATAACAAGGATATTCAATTAATTAATGAATAATTGAGTTTTTGGTGTGGAAACCTCTAGAAAGCAACCTCTTGGGTTCCTTAGGATTCAAGGAATTCAAAGTTACAAAAAGAAAGCAATAGGGAAAGAAAAGATTAATCAAGTATTTCTTAGTAAAGAAATTGAAATTAATGTTAAAAGGTTGGAAATAAGTGGAAAAATGTATAATTGGGATATCCTTAGTGGAATTTCGTATTCCAAGGATTCCTAATGATAAAAGGAATACTAATGAGGAAAATAGAAGAGAAATAAAGAAAAATCCTCAAAAAGGAAATATCTTAATAAGGAATAAACAGGATAATGAGGAATAATGCATATTGATGCATTTAAGGATAATGAGTATTCCTTAAAAAGGAATTTCAAAATAATAGAGTGTATTGGGATCCAAGGAGTCCCAAAGGAGAAAAAAAAGAGGAAATACCAATAATGGGACATAAGAAAATAATATGGTGCATAATTAAAGAATTTCATGGTATTTACTAAAAGAGAGATATGTGCTACTAAATGAAAATAGAATTTCTTGCCTTAGGAATTAGGGGCAAGAACTAAGAGGATAAAAGAATTTATTTTCGAAATCTTGAGATCTAGAGCATAAAGAAATATCAAGGAGATAAAATTCGGATTTTCCTAATGGCTAAGAGATATGAATAATTGGAAAAGAAATGTTTTCTTTATAAGAAAGGAAAGAAGGGTTCCTATAGACTATGGGACTTTCCCTCGTCGTGGGGAGGCGTGCTAACACGCTACTACCTATCCCTATAAAGGAAACAGACCCGTAGATTTGGGTTTCTTAGTATCCCACTCTTCTCCAGCCATGTAGCCGTTCAAACCTTAACAAAGGGAAGAACTCGAACTCTGGAGCGACAAGAAACCATAGACGGAGGGTTGAGGGAAGAAAAATGACCCCACGACGACTGCGGAGGGGGGTTGCTATCGCCACCCTACTTCCACCACCATGCAGCCCTGTAGAGGAATCTGCAGCACGGCCATGGTTCGGAGGTCCTGTGACCCTGTGCGTAGCCAACCAGGCCGAGAATAGGAGCAGGGGCGGCTGCGATGGGGGTCGCCGGAGTCAGGGCGGCAGCTTTTGGTGGCCACCAAGGTCCGAGGAGAAGTATACAGCCGCGTGACGCATGGCTAGGGCGCAGCACGACTCCGTTGTGAGCTTGAAGATGATGAAATGGGTATTGGACCGTTTTACCCTCCGAAGAACTAAGAAGCCAACAGTCGCGCCGAGGGTGTTCTGGTAATTAGGTTATAAACTCAAACGCGGGCCAACTTACTTGCATGTGATGACGTGGCAGCTTCCGGTTTGTCTAAAAAGGTATTCCTTGCAAAAATCATAACTCTTTAATAGTAGCTCGGATGGCAAAAGTTAATACATGAAAGTTGCTCAGAAAATCGAGAGGAATCTAAATAAAATATATTTGAAGCCTAATTCTGCTTTCAATTCGAAAAGTAGTATAAGTTATTAAGGTTAATGTAATGATGATTAAGAAACCCTATTTTGAAGTGTTTAATGTGATTAGGAGGGTTTAATAGATGATTAAAGTTGATATTTGCCTGTTAATGATAAAAAGGAATATTATTAAGAAAAAGGATGAAATTTGCATATAATTAGTTAATTTAGAGCTTCATATGCATGAATATGCTTTAATGGGCCTTGAAACCCTAATGTTGACTAATTAGACTATTAATGGCTTTAATTGACTAATTTCATGAATAAAGTTAGAATATGCTGAATCTAAGTATTTTGAGCATTAAATTCCTAATTTGTGGATAAATGCCCTAAAGGTAATAATTAGGGTTTTCTGATGAATGAAAGATAGAATTAATAACAAATCGAGTTCATGAACTTTGAAGTGATGATAAATGCATATAATGATCTTGTCATGGATTAAAAGGATAAAAATAGTAGCTTTAATATAATAGAGGATTAATGAGCTTAATTAATGGATAATTATGCCTTTAATCTGAGATTGAAGATTAAATGTTGAAATAATTAGGGTTTGTAATCGATTGCGTTAAATTAGGGTTTAAAATGGTAAAAGATAGAGTGAAACCCTAATTTCCAAGGAAACCCTAAAATTGGAATAGAAATCCTAAGGAATATGAGGATGTTGGATAAATATTAATAAAAGGAAATTGGTATATTTATTTCAGGATTATGTGCATGATTGGTTGCTTGATTAGGATTTCTATGTTCTGGTTAATTCAGTCTCAAACCTACAATCAAAGGTATGTGGTTATGCTTATGACTACCCGAATTAGTGTTCTGGGTTTTTTATCGATGTTTCCATCGGGCCTTGAATTAAACTGTTGAGTGTATTTAATTCATGCAAACTATAATGTGGATATGACTATCACATAAGATATGTGCCTACTAGCTTAGATCCTGATCCCTTCTGTGGCTTAATAGTTGACCTAGTAAATGGCTACCAATGGGGTAGGCCCATCAGGTCTTTGGATGACTTAGTGAATGGCTACCAATGGGGTAGGTCTATCAAGTCACATTGAGTTAGAGATTGGACTACCTATGGGTAATGCCATGCGACTCAACCCTAGATGTTGGTCTACCTGTTAGGTAGGATCATGCGGGGTTTAATAAGGATCTACCTAGAGAGAGGTAGTAACTCAGTCCGCTACAGGGACATCACAGAGATAGGGGATAGGAAAGGATTGAGTAGTATGGTTTAAATTGTAATATTGGTTGTTAAATGATAATTGGCTGATTACTTTGTTATTGTAGGTGCATGCTTATTGTTTCCCCCACATACCAGCTTCTCGCTGACCAACATTTTGTTTGTCGGCGTTTTAGGTACAAATGAAAAGAACAAACAGTAAAGTGGCATATGTGGAATTAAATGAGAAGTAATGTGCATAGGAGGATTAGTTAGATTAGTATCTTCATGGATAGAAGATTAGAAATCCCAGATTTCAAAAGGTAAACAAAGTTTTATTTTATACCAATTTTCAGTTAGTTGGTATGGTTTATTAATTGTTATTGATTATTTGTCGAACCTTTGATCCTATTTATTGAATAACGGCTCTGACCTTCGGGTCTCCCTTAATTGGGGGTTACCGGGAGACGGGGTCGTTACATAGAAGATCCTCAAACTCTTGGCTGAAGTATTCTCCACCTCGATTGGAATGAAGTGTCTTAATACCTTTTCCAAGTTGTTTCTATACTTCATTCATAAACTCCCTGAACTTTTCAAGAATTTCCAACGTGTGTCTCATCAAGTAGACATAACCAGGGCATCCAAGTACTGAGATTAGGAAGTATGCACCATGTTTTTGTGTCACGTTCCTAACTTAGACATCATCCTAGTCTTAAGTCCTAGTGTCTCTATAGAGTCCGTGAACCTAAAGCTCTTATACCAACCTGTGAGGACCCGTTACACTAAACGAGATTACTCAAAACATAAAACAAAATCAATCACTAATTAATCACATACCCAAAAATATGGGTAAATTAAAACGATTTCAACGTCAGCACCCGCTCAAAAACATTTGCATAAGAGCCCAACATCTTTCTTATATCCATACTATGCCAAGAATTTAATATAAATTGTTCTATCACCTTAGTCGCAACATATATACATAGGAGAACAATATTCCTATATGCCACACAAACAAGCATTACTAACAAAAGTTTGATTCGTTTGAAACACCATATACAAACTTTTTCTCACCTGAACCTGAGAGTACAGGGACGACTCTAGGACACACTAGACATCTAATCATCTTTCTCAAAGATTCATTATTGTAGTTCCTCTTTACTTCCATGGTTCTGTTGTTGTCACTGGCAATTACTTTAAAAAATGTGGCGAACCACAAGGGTGAGACTCATGTCCCAGCAAGAGATATAACCTCCAACAACATTTATTGATTACAACATTTTTAAGTAATTAAACAGTTAAACAGTACAATTAGATATAACAAATAAGCTCAACAACATTGATGATTAAAAAACCCATAAAGGGACAGATAATAATTATCATCATTAGCCAGGCTATTATCCTTTATCTTGTTGACAATATAAGCAATTTAGTGGCATATGCATATCTAGCATCATGAGCAAGTCTAGTAACATAGCATAGCTGACAACATGAGCATGTCTAATTGGTTGAACATATCAACATCATAAAAAGAGCTAACAACATAAGTGCAATTATCTGGATAAGCATGATTAGCAATATATGCATCCCTAGTTACAAATCCATGGCAAAAATGCTAAACATAACTAACAACATGAGATATCTAGCATCATGATTATAATCAGCAGTAGTAGTATAGTTATCAACATAATCATGGCTATTGTATGTACGCATCTACAATCTTAAGCATATCCACAACATAAGTATATCTACTATCTCCTAATTACACTAAGCATCATCTTTATGTAAAGAGAACAATCAAGGGTTATCATCCAATGTGAAGCGTCATATATAACCCTAAACAGATATGTTATACGGCTATATTACATCTTTTATTATGCCCTAAGGAAATTGAGGATACCACTCAAAATCCAACTGACCACTGCTAAGTTCAAATAAGTGCATTACAAGATCTAGGAAGAGTCCGACTCCTAAGATCTTCTCTGCCACTAGTCAGTACGGGTCCGTCACAGTGACGCATAAGGTCAAGCTGCTAACAGCCTAGTCCGTCCTTGATACAGGTCACAACACTAGTGAAAGGAGGTGGGTACGCATATCCTACCCTCTGAGGTACAACCGCAGTTGTCCTCCAATCTTGTCACATTATAATCACCAAGACACGACCACATCCATTCTCAATCACATCATATGTATGAGGCATGACCATAGCCAACCTCCATGATCTACATTGTGGATGACAAGGATATATCCTCAACTTGCCACCCCCACATACTCAATAGTATGCACTCCGAGTTTCCCTTAGGAATACTCATTTCACCATCTAGCAAATTCTGACACTGAGATGGATCTATGGCACACGTTACTACATGATTAGAGTTTCACTTGATCAGTTATACCAATTGGGCGAATTAAGGATGCATCAAACAAGTGGACATACAAACCCTAATTCATTTCTAAGAAGCACATATATATCAAAACTTGAAAATATATAAAATGTGTGAAACATAATTTCTCATCTCATCATCACATAGTACTATTTACTTGCCATTCATGAGACCACACTAGTCCTCATACTATCACAAGAGATAAATCCTTTTCAAAATATCACAGGGTATCAACCCTTATCAACACAAGAGGATTACACCTCATTCAGGGCTCAACCATGCCCAAAGGTCATTAAGACCATCATACTATTCCCTGCAAGATCATTATCTTTACATGCCTTATAACAAGGCTCAACAACATCACTTGCATATAATACACTAGATCAACACAATATTGCATTAATGAGCTAAGAGATATTAATAAAAATTCATAGCATGATTATATTAACATTAAGAACATTCCTTTTTCACATCAACATGTAAGGAATCTAGATATGATTAACCCTCATCATATTCATAATGCACATGTTTAGCATAAGAAAATATCAACTATGTGGCTATGATAACCACCAATTACCACATTAAGGTTATGATCATGTTAAGGAGGTTATTCCACCATCATTCCATCATATAAGAATGGTAAACATGAATACTCATCTTTATCTATTTGCATTAGAGTTAGATTCAACATGATAAAGTATATCAATGTTACTAATCAACACTTATACCCAAATCCAAACTCACGGCATCCCCATTGGATCATGGATGCATAAGGTGAAGCATCACCATCACATTCCATACCATTCTCAAGTATGAACCCACACATAAATCAAGTTGTAACCATCATGTTATAGCATACTAGGGTTTCAACAACAATAAAAAAGTCTCCATGTTGTATTAGTCATTCAAGGACTATTCATACCCAATTACCATCATTTATTTATATTAAATCTAGGTATAAAAAGCTATAGCTCATTAGGGTTACGTACCAACACAATATGGTTATCATCCCTTCTATTCATATGAGTGAATAGGTAATACTACCTTATTAAGGGTAATCCTCCATTTGTTCCATCATCATTCAACCCATATCACCATACCACAATGTCAACCAAAATCATTAGATGTTTAAAAGGTAAGACCATTGGTTGTTTACAAAAGTAAACACCTTGGATAAACCACCTATTAAGTCCTTGATTTTTTTCTCTAGAAAGAGTCACCATTTGACCCTAGGCATCCATTTATTAACAACACAAAAGGTTACGTTGAAATTAGGGTAAAACCCACAATCGACTGTTCATTTAGAACAAGCCATCCATTGTCAACAAGTAAGATCCTTAAGTTGATCATATAAAGGAAACCATATAAATCACATTATTAGGACCCAAACATTACATTATCCATAATTTCACTTTATTGGAGGAATAAACACTATATCTTGACCATTGGATCAAGTTCATATGTTAAAACCATCAATTACAGTATAGGTCCGACCATTGCTGTAACATCCCTGACCTGGTTTATACTCTAACACTAGGTGTTTTGATTAAGAAAGATGATTATATGCTTAATAATATCTTGTGAAAAGTAATTAGGGCTCATGAGGAGCTTATGTTTCAATTTTGGTCCTGTTTGGACAATGTTGAAACAATGTTTGCTTATTTTGGACTAATGTGCAAATTACATAAGTTGAGGGGTTTAAGTGCAAATTGTGCATGATAATATGTTCCTCATGTTTTGAATCATCATGAGAGTGAAAATTATGCTGAGGTATGGCTTATGGAAGCCTGAATACCAAGAAAGAGCTGATAAAGCAATATACGTGCATGAAAACCTAGTTTTGGTGTAATATGCAATTTACCCAAAAACAAGGGTGAAATATGTAATTTATCACTTCAATAAGGTCCCTAATATTTCTTGGCATCATTTATAGCAAATAAAATGAGAGGGGCACCTCTTTTGGATTAATTTGGAGGAGAGAAAATCTTGATATTAAAATAATCAAGATTTAATCCTAATTGAAACCCTAATTCAATTTAGGGCAAAAATGAATATATTAATTAAAGGGCCTTCAACCAAAATGTTATGGGTTGAGTTTGAATAAGGAGAGAAGTCCTTTTGCATAGATAAGGCACGAAAATATTTAAAGGAGGTGAAACTCCACTCACCTTATTATAAAGGAAAGTAATATCCACTCACATTATGGATATTACTATTATATGATTAAGGTGCTTATTTTGCTTTTCTTTTAATTTGAGGATAATGAAGGAGAATTAAAGGCAAAGGAAGGTGCCTTCGTACACAAGGGAGTGAGGGGGTTTATGTGGCACCAATTTGAGAGTTGAGGGAAATTAAAAATACTTTCTCTCTCCTCATTTTCCTTTATAAAAACTTCATTTCCAAATCAATTGAAAGGATTTTTCGGCCCTCTCTTCTTCCCTTGATTTGGATGAGCTCAAGGAGACTTAGGAGAAATAGGAGGACGAGCCCCAACCTGTTGGTAAGCTTATTAACCCTCATTCATCTTGATTCCATGGTGGAAATTGAAAATAAATTATGGATTCCTTCTTATTTCGATCTCCTCTTCAACCCTAGCCAACTTTTACAACCAAAAGCTTGAGGACGAGCCTATGGGGGAGTTGCAAAAACTTCATCCACCATTGATGTCATGATCTTGGAGATTTGGAGCTCATTTGTAGGTGGGTTTTATAACTTAAACCCATAATCATTGCTATTGCATCAATTCTCTATGCTTTGTTGATTGTTTTCTTCAATTTGATACACTTTTGTTTCTTTGCTGCAATTTCCATCAAGAACGGTTGTTGTTCTTGGTTGTTCGAAGTAAGGGGATGATTACATAATCCTAGATGCTTATCCAAAGAAAAGTACCAAGACAAATGGTTTTGATAGCTATTCCAAATCGTTTTAATTTGATTGGCTATGCGGTTTCAGCAAACCATTTAAAGGCAAACGGTTTGAAACCGTTTGGGAGAAAACGGTTTCAAGACCATTTGAGATGGTTGACCAAGAGTTTACCGTTTGGGAATTTTGTTCCTAATTATGTAGGCTAATGACCCACCAAATTTTAGGGGTTAACTCCAAAGGAATCGTAGGTTGAAGGTCAATCAATTAGGCAAATCAAATTGAATTAAATGCTTATTTTCAACCTGATTAACGTGACCTATTTGGGAAAACGGTTTCAAGACCATTTGAGTGAGTTGACCAAGCATTGCCGTTTGGGATTCCTATTCATAATTATGTTGGTTGATGACCCTTCAAATTTGAGGGATTAAATCCCAAGGAATCGTGAGTTGAAGGCTAATCAATTAGGGAAACCTAATTGGATTAAGTGCTGATTATCAATCTGATTTAATTGAACTTTTTGGGGAAATGGTCTCAAGACCGTTTGAGTGCGTTGACCAAGGGTTGAACATTTGGTATTACTGTTCCTAATTATGTGGTATAATGAATCATAAAATTTGAGGGATTAACTCCCAAGGAATCGTGAGTTGAAGGCTATTCAATTGGGAAAACCCTAATTGAAAACAGTGCCGAAATTCCAATGAGTTAATTGGAGATTTTGGGTTGATTAGCCCAAACGGTCTCAAGACCGTTTGGGAATCACCCAAACGGTCTCAAGACCGTTTGGGGGTCACCCCAATACCGTTTGGAGGTATGGGGTCAAGTATAGTTGACCAATTGAAGGTCTAAAGGTACCAAATCATATTGCAATTAAGTGTTGATTTGTTGATCAACTCGATAGACCAAACCTTGATGATTTTTCACTAGAATCCAAGGTTTGGATGATACAAACGGTCTCAAGACCATTTGGGACTCATACAAACGGTCTCAAGACCGTTTGGGGGTCACCCAAGACCGTTTGGAGGTCTAGGGTTGAGTATGGTTAAGCATTTGAAGATCCAATGTCACTAAGTTGAAGTGTAATCAATTGTTGATTTGGTGATCAATCCAATGATCCAAACCTTAATTGGTTGACTTGTATATTGATGATATGATGAACAAACGGTCTCAAGACCATTTGGTGGTCATCCAAATGACCTCAAGACCGTTTGGGGTCAGGTCATGTTCAATTTGAATGATGGTTCAATAGTTTCAATGTAACCAATCTTGTATTGATTAGTGTTGATGAATCATCGATTCCAAACCCTAATTCAATTGAACCAAACCCTAATTGATGACCAATTGAGGGTCAATTTAGGGTCAAATCTGAAAAACACTAGAGGGGGGTGAATAGAGTTTTTAAGACAATTTTAACAATTATTTAACTCAAACAACCAACCACAAAATATTGGACAAGGGGACAAGGATTTAGAGTGGTTCCAACTTTAGCAAATACTAAAGTTGTCAGTCCACTACCCGGTTGCTTACCCAACCGGGATTTGGAAAGAATTTAATTTTATTACCTCACAAGGACTTTACATAAAATTACAATTCTCTCCCTAAACACTTCAAGAAGCCTTCACCTAGAAGTAATCACACCAACCTTGAAGCAGCCTTCACCTAGAAGTAATTACACCAACCTTGAAGCAGCCTTCCTCCTGAAGTAGCTTCCCGTTGCAATAGCCTTCTTGAAGTAGCTTCCCATTGCGATAGCCTTCTTGAAGTAGCTTGAAGTCCACCTTCTCCTCCGAGAAGAACCTTCTCCAATCTGCAGCCTCCAACCCTAGGAGTAGCAAGGAGAATACAAAGAATAAAAGGAACAAGAAGGAAAACAAAAATTACAACTTATCCTTTTAAGCACAAGGCTTGATTTGCCTATATCAAGCGTATTGATCTCCTAACCAATGAGTGTAGAAGTGTAAGTGCTGTGGAAAGGAGATGCTAGCCTATAGGACACGAAATTAGAGCAATGGGAATGAATAGCCAATGTTGGAATTGCTCTATTGCTCAAAACAGATTGCCAATGAGTATTCAAGCTCAAGTATAGCACAAGTGTAGCTTAGGTGTCCTAAGGCATGTCCTATTTATAGGAATAGCCTAAAAGTGCTCAAGGACGTTCTAGACACTTTCTAGGGGGTTCTAAGTGCTTAACTAGCCGTTAGGTACAAGTTAGGCACTTTAGCAACTGCTAGTTAATTAATTCTGCAGTTGCTGTCAGAGTCCATCTCGGTCGAGGACTTGTCGACCGAGACACCTACTCGGTCGAGGATTTGTCGACCGACAGGCACTCTGGATCAAGTGTTTGCAATGTTCATCTCCAACTGCCAACTACCTCTAACGGCTACTTGGGTCATTCTCGGTCGAGGAGTTTGTCGACCGAGAGTGTCTCGGTCAAGGAATTTGTCGACCGAGATTGACCCTGTTTTAATCTTTAAATTAAGGCATTGAGTGTGTGTATGAATGTGCATATGTGACACTATTGAAAGGGATGACCTATCTAAGTGTGGTGATTGGATAGGGAAGATCTAACGCTTGATTTACATGAAATCTAATTACTTGTACATTATATATTTGTACAAGTTTACAATTGATTACATTGTATGACTTTTACAATCATTCAAGCGTATAGTTTCCCTAAAGATTTGTCATCCTCTTAATTCCTGCAACACTCAAGTAGCACGTTAGATCAACAAGAATGAAATGTTTGTCATCATCGAAACAAAGGGATTTATCATAATGTCCATTTTATCCAACAATCTCCCCCTTTTTGAAGATGACAAACATTTCCTAAATATGAAATGAGGAAATATAAAGCATGTGAGTTTCATACCTGACGATTACCTTTTGTAGCCATTCTGGTTTTGCAAGTGAGTGCTGACCACGATGTTATGAAACTCATTTATATTTTTGATTTTATATTCTTTCTCCCCCTTTGTCATTTCAAAAAGATATCCAAGTTGAATATTTTATTTTTCTTCTCCCCCTTAATTTTATATTATGCTCCCCCTTAAATAGATATTCTTATTAGGAACAAGGGTTTAATATCATTTTTGTCTAATTTATCCACAATTTGTTTCTCAATCATTTGCAAAGGATGTTAAGCCTTGAAATGATATGAGATTCCATTAAGCTTATGATGAATGTATATTGATTTCTCATCTATCAAGGGATGTTAAGCCCTAAATTAAATGAGAATCCGTTAATCTTAAAGTACATAAAAATGTCTCTAACCAAATGCAAGGGATGTTAAGCCCTGATTTGTTTAGAGAGTTCCTTTAAGAACAAGATATATCATTTTTATGAAATTCATGGATTTCTTCATAATCAAGAGTAAAGAAAAATACTAAGGTTGTTAACAAGCTTCAAATGATATTTACAATATTTTTGTAAGCTTCTTGATCAAATAATCGAATTTGTTTTTATGATCTCCCCCTTAATTTAAAGCAATTTAAGGCTTCTAAGGTCACAAATGATTTTAAATTTTTATTTTGACTTTTATCAAAAGTATACTAAGATTAAGTACAATAGAATAATGTCCAAATAAGCATTTTGTCAAAGCTTATTTTAGGTCGCCCTTGACTACGACCATAGCGCCCCTTGGTCAATTTTAATTTCAACCAAGAGGCAAATTCTGCAGATTTCCAATTTAAACATTCATATGTGAAGTATAATTTTTGCAGATAGCTTTAAATAAATATCTATTTGAAGCATATTAAGATATACCTATTATGAAGACTTAATATGGGCATCATAGTGAAGTCTTTGTCCTTGATTTTTCTAGAACGCATGTTTTACATTCATTGTGAATGATGTTTTCATAAGCTTTGCTATGGGTACATATTAAATCACATTTCTTCTTATACCCTTATTTTCATATTAATCATAAGATTCTTTAGAGACATATATTCTGAAAGCAAGATTAATATCTTAAAGTCAAGATTTTTGCTTTTGATTTCTTAGAACAAACAAATAGATAAAAACATTAATATTTTTGTTCTAAGAGGCACCGTTTGGCTTGTCATAGCAACATCAATATTTTATCACAAGCTATGTCCACAATCATTGTTTATTATGTCAAGATGCTTTTATGCTAATGGCATTTTCAATTTATCTGAATCACAATGATCAAGAATAATATCCATTCATGGTTTGTATATATGAATCAAAGATTATTTTAGACAAACTAATGAAACATAACGATTATGATGAAGCATATTCATGGTGTAATGATAGAACAATTGAAGCATATACAATGATTAGCATATAAATGCAATAATTATGATCATTTAAAACAAATTTCAATACACACATGGTTCATGTATAGATATTCCAAAGGTTACCATGAAAACAGTAATTTTCCCTTAACTTAAATCAAATATGATTCATAGATAAAAATGATCTCATATAAGTGTTCCAAAGATGATTTCCATAATTTGTGCATGTAAAACAGTTATTAACAGCAAATAGATAGCACTTTGTTCCTTTATAGAATTATTCATCAGACTTATTTCAGACTGACATCAGTAACCTGCTCGGTCGATGATTTCTCGACCGACTGACTGCTCGGTCGAAGATTTCTCGACCGATCAGGTTTCTGTATTGTTTTCAGAACCATTTTCAGTAATTGTTTATAAGTAAATCATGAATGGTTATTTACTCAATTAAACAATTTGAAGACTCAGTTTAGTTGAGATAGACTTTATGAACATCAAAGGAACTTTTAGATCAAATCCCAACTAATTGTATCCAAATCTTTATTAACAATTTAGCTATGAGTAAGGCAAAATTTTATTTTTGCAATTTGAAAGATTTTGTATATATCCAAGTTAGGTGTTTAAAAACTTGAATTAATTTATTATCCCATTATGGTGAGTTGAGATAGACATAGAAATATGCAACTAAGGTCCTTGGTCATATCTCAACTTAATTACGTTCATTTAGTTTGGAGGTTTTGGAACCCATACCAACTCAACATCCTTTTTCTTGTATGGGCATGAAAAGGAGTAATGTACAAGACGTAAGCAATAATGGCAACATATAGAATCAACCTCAAGTCTCTTTCTATGTTTTTGTTCTAGGTTGTTCTTTGGTACATATGTATATTTGCCTCTAGGTACATACATGGATTGACTCTCTAGTGCTTGTGTCCTTCTCCAACTAGGTTTTTGATGAGATTTTCCTTTAGGCTTATAACCTAGTCCTCTCCTTCCAATTTGACGATAAGGATCACTTAAGATTTTATCGAGAATATCATTGTTACTCAAGCTAATGATTTCTTGTTGTAACTTAACAATTTCATCCATTCTCTTCTTGATATCCATCTTCGCTTGATCTAGATTAGATAATAAAGAATCTCTTTCTTTCACAATAATATCATAATCTAGATGTGTACACAAAATAGGTTTTTTTGAAGATCATTTACTTGAGTTTGCAAATTTAGCTTTTCTAGGGAAAGAAGATTGCAATTTGCTTCTACAGATTTTAGCTTAATATCATGATCTTCAATAACCTTTTTGAGATCTTCATTTTCAGATGTAAGAGCAAGAAGTCTAGCATTCAACTCATCATTTGTTTTATTAGATTTCTTTAATATCTTCTTGCACTCAATATACTTATTATGTGTTTCTTCAAGACTAGAAATTAGCTCTTCTTTTGATAAATCAAGAAGGCTTACCTCTTCTTCTTCTTCATTGGTTGTAGCAATGAGACAATTTTTGTGGACCTCTTTCTTCTTTTCTCTCCAAGGACAACCGATTGTTGTGTGGCTTGTTCCTAAACACCAATTGCAACTTGTTGAAGGTTGGTCCAAGTTTCTCCTTTGCTTGCGGTTGTAGTCACCACCACCCTTCATTCTTCAAGACCTGGTTAGGGTTCCTTGAAGCCTGCTCTGATACCAACTGAAAAACACTAGAGGGGGGGTGAATAGAGTTTTTAAGACAATTTTAACAATTATTTAACTCAAACAACCAACCACAAAATATTGGACAAGGGGACAAGGATTTAGAGTGGTCCCAACTTTAGCAAATACTAAAGTTGTCAGTCCACTACCCGGTTGCTTACCCAACCGGGATTTGGAAAGAATTTAATTTTATTACCTCGCAAGGACTTTACATAAAATTACAATTCTCTCCCTAAACCCTTCAAGCAGCCTTCACCTAGAAGTAATCGCACCAACCTTGAAGCAGCCTTCACCTAGAAGTAATTGCACCAACCTTGAAGCAGCCTTCCTCCTGAAGTAGCTTCCCGTTGCAATAGCCTTCTTGAAGTAGCTTCCCGTTGCGATAGCCTTCTTGAAGTAGCTTGAAGTCCACCTTCTCCTCCGAGAAGAACCTTCTCCAATCTGCAGCCTCCAACCCTAGGAGTAGCAAGGAGAATACAAAGAATAAAAGGAACAAGAAGGAAAACAGAAATTACAACTTATCCTTTTAAGCACAAGGCTTGATTTGCCTATATCAAGCGTATTGATCTCCTAACCAATGAGTGTAGAAGTGTAAGTGCTGTGGAAAGGAGATGCTAGCCTATAGGACACGAAATTAGAGCAATGGGAATGAATAGCCAATGTTGGAATTGCTCTATTGCTCAAAACAGATTACCAATGAGTATTCAAGCTCAAGTATAGCACAAGTGTAGCTTAGGTGTTTTTAGGTGTCCTAAGGCATGTCCTATTTATAGGAATAGCCTACAAGTGCTCAAGGACGTTCTAGACACTTTCTAGGGGGTTCTAAGTGCTTAACTAGCCGTTAGGTACAAGTTAGGGGCATTAGCAACGGCTAGTTAATTAATTCTGCAGTTGCTGTCAGAGTCCATCTCGGTCGAGGACTTGTCGACCGAGACACCTATTCGGTCGAGGATTTGTCGACCGACAGGCACTCTGGATCAAGTGTTTGCAACGTTCATCTCCAACTGCCAACTACCTCTAACGGCTACCTGGGTCATTCTCGGTCGAGGAGTTTGTCGACCGAGAGTGTCTCGGTCGAGGAATTTGTCGACCGAGATTGACCCTGTTTTAATCTTTCAATTAAGGCATTGACTGTGTGTATGAATGTGCATATGTGACACTATTGAAAGGGATGACCTATCTAAGTGTGGTGATTGGCTAGGGAAGATCTAATGCTTGATTTACATGAAATCTAATTACTTGTACATTATATATTTGTACAAGTTTACAATTGATTACATTGTATGACTTTTACAATCATTCAAGCGTATAGTTTCCCTAGAGCTTTGTCATCCTCTTAATTCCTGCAACACTCAAGTAGCACGTTAGATCAACAAGAATGAAATGTTTGTCATCATCGAAGCAAAGGGATTTATCATAATGTCCATTTTATCCAACAAAATCATTTGAAGGTTGACCTAGTAAACTCAATTGAAGTATGAGGATAGGTCCAATTGATGATTGATTCCATGAATTCAATGATTGAAGGAATCAACATTGGAAACCCTAATTCAATTGGATACTTATGTAATGGAGGTCCAATGTGATTGAATCTCTTGAGAATCAAGATGGTGAATGATCCATTGATCCAATTCTGATTAGTAATGATAGTCAATGAATGTACAAAGGTTGAAACCCTATTAGTACCTAAGTGGTTAGTGCCAATTAAGGGATGAACCCTAATTGCTTATAGGATCAATGACTTGATATACTATGTTAATCATAGTTCTATGAACTCGATTGAAGGGTTGATATGACTTAATCAAGTTGAGATGATGATAGCATGAATTCCTATAAGAATATGATTCATGTGGTGTTTAAGGGTATGATCCTTAAGTAGAGAGATCATGAAACCCTAATCATGAACATAAACCCTAATTATGGGCAATGTGATATGAAACCCTAATGAAGGGTGATGCTATATGCAATCCCTATTCTAAAGAAAGGAGATGGTATGTGAAACCCTAATCCCTAATGAGAGAATAGAATTCATACTTGAATATGATTCATGAGGTGAACTCCCTTTGCACGACCATGCAAGGTAGCACGGCCGTGGTAGCTTCCCCTTGCACGGCCGTTCTTGGTTGCACGGCCGTGGTGCTCTATGCTTGATTTAGAGGTGATTTGAAAGTGACCTCATATGATCGTATACCTTGATATGATTATAAGTCCAATATAATTGGATGAAGGATACATAAGATATGTGATGAGAAACCCTAGTTGAGGGTGTATCATTGTGATTATTTATAAGCAACTTTATAATAAAGTCATGCCTTAAACTAAGATAAGTCCATATCATGTGAGATAGCTGTACAATTCTAATGTGTGGCCTTTGCATTATATGCTAAAGGTAAGAGATTAGTGATGGAATGTATTAAGAGGGAAATACCTTAATACAAGATAAGATGGATAACTCAACAGAGTTTGAAATGATGAGAAAGTGATACATCAAGATATGATAGTTATCACATTCAGCATTTCAGGGTTTATCTGCCTTGATGTACTTCAAATCCAATATAATTGGGTAAGAAACATATGAAGTGTTTTATGCAACTATTACAATGAAATGTAATGAGTTGTTACACCTTGATGAGTGTTAATTAATGTACCTTGAGAATGGGGTTAAGCCCAAATGATGTGTATGATATAATCATACCATGATAAGGATGAGAAATGAACTCATACCTTGAATTGATGATCATTAATGCTATATGATGAAAGTAATGTTCTAGAATAATCAAATATGATATCCTTGAATGCCCCAGAGGTATGGAATAATGTATTAAGGGTTGGACAGATAATGAGATCATGAACTCTTTATTAATGAGAAATGGGGAACCCTAACCCTAATTTGGGTATAGGGAATGAAAACCCCTATTTGATAGTAAACCCTAATTCCCGGTAGAGGAATAATGGTGTTGCTATCACATCACATGATGTGATGAATATCTTGTATGACTGTTATCATGCCTAATAACCATACAGATATTATGAGATGATGTATATAGTTAGTGTGAGCTGTGACATTTATATAATAAATGTTGATTGGCATTATGTGCCTTAATTTTGTTGTTGCTTAGTAAAAGAAACAATATGCATGGAATTTTATGAGTCACATGAGTAAGTTGTTACCTAGTGAGAGGTGACAAGATATTTCATGGCCTTGTGAGCCAGGTGTGATGCTTGTGTAACAAGTATCATGAATGCCTTGGTCAGATGACCTGAAGGTGATACTTACCTGAAAAAGGTATAATAATACTCAATGATGAGTTAAGGATTTGAATACCCAGAACCATATGATTATGGTGATGAGAAAGTGAAGGGATGATAATTCCCAATATTGAAATGAGGGACTGAGTTCCTAGGGTCTTTGAAAGACTGATAAATATTTGATAAAAGTAGTACATGTCTCTTTATAGCATTGTTGTAATAAGTTATGTTTGAGAACTTGGCTGATGCTAAAAGAATATGAAAATGTACTTAATAAATCAAGTGAAATCTATTCATGTAGTGCTCTGACCATAGATCCATCATCATCAGGAATAGGTGATGGTGAAACGGGTACCCGCGGCAAAACCCGGAGCACATATTTTGAATATGTGGGGGTAAATGGGTGAAAATATCCTTACGTCCTCTTGAAGAGATTGTTGGAAGGTAAACAAGAAACCTCTCAATCCTTCATGAATATGTCGGGATGGATGTATCATGAATCTCCCAATGATACTTAATGTCGGATTGAGGAGATAAACAAGAAATCTCTAGATTGGCGATGAGAGTGCAGTTGACGCTGTAACTTTGTAGCAAAGGTGCCAGAATACCCTGGCTAGCTAGTTAGCAGAGACACGAGATGTCCTGCATGTGGTCTCGTACTGACCGAGATAGATGAGGTCATAAGAATCCGGCTCTTTTGATGACCTATGTATGGTACCGAGGCGATTTCGTAATGGTCGGTTGGAGTATGAGCGGTATATCTCATCTCCGCAGAGCATAAGTGTGATTGTAAATATGTAATCAGCCGTATAGCATGTTTGCTTAAGGATTGATTACGGAGATTCATTGGCTGATGTTGCATTTCTTTGTACATTCCTTAGTAGATAAATGTTAATTATGTTTCTTTATATTCTCTGCAAAGTAGACAGATGAATTACTTATCTACCATGGGTAGATGCAATGACCTCCTTGAGAATGGAGATTATCTTATTCTGTTCTATGCTGAATAATTCTGCCTGATAATGTAAAAGTAACCCCTGCTCAGTTTTAATTTCATAAACTGCAATAACAATGTTTTAGTTTTAATTTGATAAACTGCAATAACAATGTTTTTGGCGGAGAGTTATCTCTTGCTGGGGCAAATTTCAATTGTCTCACCCCCGTGGGAAACATTTTTAGGTATGCATGGAAGGCAGAGCAGAAACCCTAGAACATGGAAAGAGCAGCAGCAACAGCAGGGGCAGCAATAAGATCTCAAGTGGAAATATTGTCTGTCTAGTCATATAGATAGTAGTTTTATGTGTCGTCTCTGTACTCTCAGGTCCTCGGAGTTTTAAATGTATCAATCTGAGTTTTGGCTTAGTTCCTCGAAGTTTTTATACTGCCTGTGTATATTTGTTAACAGGGCAGTCAATGTTGTAATCCTTGAAAAGGAATGGTACAGGTTGTGTACTTGTGAACCAGGATGAATTTGGAATACTTTGGTTCATGGTTAAAGAGTTTTCCTATGAATGGATCTCTTTGCAAAAATTTTTAAATTTTTAGTGATTTTCAGTAATCGGCTGCAAATAATTCGCTTCTGCATTAGTAAATCTTGTTTTCGCGAGACGGTTGTTTCAATTGCATCAAGCGACCCAAGAAATCATTGGTATAAGGCTTAATTGATGATACAACTACAATTCTTAACTCAACATAGGTTTTAGAGACCTTATCCACCATCATTAGTGATCATGAAATCACCATAGGTTGTTAGATCAACACTATATTCATTAATCAGTATCAAATATTAAGCTAATGTCAACAATGATTGATAACATCAGTAGGGTACTTAATGGTTGATCATTAAACTTCTAATTGATCCAAAACCTGACCTAAGGGGGTGACCATAGGTTGTGACCATCATTTTACACCCTTGATCACGACCATCAGTTTTTATGAAAACAAAATTATAGTGTTGTTGCAATGGTGCCATCATCGGGTCATGGTTTATAGAAGAAGTCAACTTAAAACCCTAAAATTGACCATTGGTTGATAGGTGCTTAGCACCATAGGTTGTCAAACCAACCTGATCCAAGTAATATTATACCTTAGGAATAATATACACATGATCACAGGTTCATCTATAACTGAAATAATAGCAGGGAACATTATAAAAATCGAAATCCAAGTCAAGCATAGCTTTTTAGTGCATGAATCATCATTTTCAAGCAAGAACATGATCTAGAAAGCTTATGGTAAGCAATAGACGTGGAGCAAGTTATAAAACTTTCCTCTAATGAGAATATTGAACCAAACACAGAAGAAAACTTGAGAAGGTAGGGTAGAAAATCCAAGAATAAACTATGAATTCGTCCATCTAGCACCTTTCTTCATCAAATGAGCAAATCCTAAGCATAAGGAGCAAGAAAGGTAGGGTTTTGGAGCTTTAGAGAAATTTCTACCATGGAAAACCAAGGTTCAGACCTGGAGAAATCTAGGAGGAAGGATAAAAAAGAAATAGATGGAGGAAAGAAGGTAATTATTACACTTTTAGGTCAAGATCCCTAGAAGGAAGCTTTTTCAACCCTAAAATGAAGTCAATTTCAACCTTAGAGCCTTTCTCCAAGAAGATCCCCACTTTATTCTTCCTTGGGAAGGAAAATTCGTAGATGAATAGAAGGATAACGAGGTTGGTAGAAAGAGGTAGGTGGTGGAGATAAAATGTCTCGTTTTGATGCTTGGGGATAAGTATATGACACTTTAAGATAAAGAAAAAGAAAAAGTTGAAGTTCTAGTATCTATCCAAGTGTCCATGGCTTTAATTTATTAAGAATATACAATCGCACACACAAGAAGCTTTCCCACCATGTGTATAGACCTGCTTATATTTTCTTGGTCGAATTTCCCAGCCAATCAAATAATTCATTAGTTGATAGCTACTAAAGGTAGCTCATCCGTGAAGGGGAAAACCCTAAAATCCCCTTGGAGAAAACACCTTCAAACCAAGGTTTAAATACGTTCCACATGGCTCAAAAATCTCAATAATGATGAGATAATATCCAAGGAAAATAATTCAAGTGATAAATTGCAAATAACACCTCTCAATTGGGTAAATTGTAGAAAAGTCCAAAATGTGCATAAAATTGCATAACTTGCTCAAATAGTGTCCAAATTGGACCAAATTTGAAACTTAAGCTTGTATTATGATTTCAAAGAATATCACAAGGTTATAATAGGGTTATAAAAATTCAATTATGATAATTAATCTTTTTCAATTCATTAAGCAAGTTTAGGGGCCTTACAACTATAAACCCCTAATAGGGATTTTGCCCCTGAAATCCAAGGTAAACAAAGATGGGTACTTCCTTTGCACCTCATTCTATTACCTTCACATGGTTACTTTCATATCATGGTGGTGTCACATCATTCATACATATCTCATCTTGGGTCAGCACAAAAACCCCCACATAAGAAGACATTTGCAAATATGAAACATAGAAACTTGTTGTGCCACCTGTACAAAGCTAATAGTAATGTTCAACTTTAAATTCTAGCTATCATCCTAAAATTATATCTATTGTATCAACACATTACTCAAAATTCATACTTGCTAGTTTTTTACCAATCATGCTATGTTTCTCATGCCATTCTTTGAAGCATAAAAAATAAATCCACACATACCAAGTGGCAATGATCTACTTGAAAGTTGTGCCCTAGAAAGGAAAGACACAAAGTGAAACACGCTTCCCATATCATAGCAACATTGTTCAAGGGTCACTAGCAAAAAGATAACCAATTCTATTTTCATTATGCGAGTTACAACTTCTTATGTATCATTTTTCCCTTTTCATTTTGGGTTCCTTGCCATTAGCATAGGAATCATCATGATTAACATATCTCATTACTCCTTATTTGATGACTATTTATCACACTTGGGTATGTTGTCTTATTTTATTATGTTTTTCAACCACTTATCAATAAGTAAATCATCATATTCCACATTTTCTTCATTAAACATCGATCACCTCCCTTAATTTCTTTCCCATGCAATGTTGATTTTTCATTAACACTTTCTTACACACTTAGGTTGGTCTGAGATTAACTCAGGTTCCACCTTATTTCTTTGCTATTGTTCCCATTCATCTTCTCATTTTGTACTTGTTATAGGAGTTCTTTCTATCTTATGTGGATTTCATACCTTGATTCACTTTATAAGCATAGACTTGTCTATCTTTTACTTTATTATCTTCTTAAATCACATCTTCAAGAACTCCTCTTTTCCTTCTTTGTATTCAGATTTAGATTCCATGGTGTTGTATATTTCTCTTATAGTTACCAAACATTCAAGTTTTGATAGATAATGATACAATTATCATCTTCTTTAAGGTAGGATTGAGATATTCACACCATGATTTCTTATTCATTATGCTCTTTAGATTGTCTCAAAATGACTACTTGATCAGATTAATCAGAAAGATAACAATCTAAGTGTTCCATACTTGCCTTTTCTTCAATAATTGAATACTTATCTTTTCTTCAATAATTGAATACATGGCCAGGGCACCCAAGTACTAAAATTAGGAAGTATGCACCATGTTTTTGTGTCACGTTCCTAACTTAGACATCATCCTAGTCTTAAGTCCTAGTATCCCTATAGACTCAGTGAACCTAAAGCTCTGATACCAACTTGTGAGGACCCGTTACACTAAATGACATTACTCAAAACATAAAACACAAACAAACACTAATTAATCACATACCCAAAAATATGGGTAAATTAAAACTGATTTAAACGTCAGCACCCGCTCATAAACATTTGCATAAGATCCCAACATCTTTCTTATATCCATACTATTCCAATAATTTGATACAAATTGTTCTATCACCTTAGCCGCAACATATATACACAGGAGAACAATATTCCTATATGCCACACAAACAAGCATTAATATTCTAACAAAAGTCTAATTTGTTTGAAACACAATATACAAACATTTTCTCACCCAGACCTAAGAGTACAGGGATGACTCTAGGACACACTAGACATCTAATCAACTTTCTCAAAGATTCATTATTGTAGTTCCCCTTTACTTCCACGGTTCTTTTGTTGTCACTGTCGATTACCTAAAAAATGTGGCGAACCACAAGGGTGAGACCCATGACCCAGCAAGAGATATAACCTCCAACAACGTTTATTGATTACAACATTTTTAAGTAATTAAACAGTTAAGCAGTTTAATTAGATATAACAAATAAGCTCAACAACATTGATGATTAACAAAATACATAAAGGAGCATATAATAATTATCATCATTAGCCAGACTATCATCCTTTATCTTGTTGACAATATAAGCAATTTAGTAGCATATGCATATCTAGCATCATGAGAAAGTCTAGTAACATATCATAGCTATCAACATGAGCATGTCTAATTGGTTGAACATATCAACATCATAAAAAGAGCTAACAACATAAGCACAATTATCTGGATAAGCATGATTAGTAGTATATGCATCCCTAGTTACAAATGCATGACTAGCATCCTAAACATAAATAACAACATGAGATAGCTAGCATCATGATTATAATCAGTAATAGTAGTATAGTTATCAACATAATCATGTCTACTGTATGTATGCATCTACAATCTTAAGCATATCCACATCATAAGTATATCAACTATCTCCTAATTGCACTAAGCATCATCTTTATGTAGAGAGAACAGACAAGGGTTATCATCCAATGTGAAGCATCATGTATAACCCTAAACAGATATGCTATATGGTTGTATTACATCTTTCATTATGACCTAAGGAAATTGAGGATACCACTCAAATCCTATTGACCACTGCTAAGTCGAAATCAGTGCCATATAAGATCTAGGAAGAGTCAGACTCCTATGATCTTCTCCGCCCCTAGTCAATATAGGTCTGCCATAGTGACACATAAGGTCAAGCTGCTAACATCCTAGTCCATCCGTGGTACAGGTCATGGCACTAGCGAAAGGAGGTGGGTACGCATACCCTACCCTCCAAGGTACAACTGCAATTGTCCTTCAATCTTGTCACATATATAATCATTGAGACACGACCGCAGCCATTCTCAATCACATCATATGTAAGAGGCATGACCATAGACAACCTCCACAATCTACATTGTGTATGACAAGGATATATCTTCAACTTTCCACCCCCACATACTTAACAGTATGCACCCTGAGTTTCCCTTAGGAATACTCATTTCACCATCTGGAAAATTCTGACACTCAGATGGATCTATGGCTCAGGGAACTATATGATTAGAGTTTCACTTGATCAGTTATACCAATTGGGTGAATTAAGGTTGCATCAAATAAGTGGACATACAAATCCTAATTCACTTCTAGCAAGCATATAAATATCAAAACTTGAAAAGATATAAAATGTGTGAAACATAATTTCTCATCTCATCATCACATGGTACCTTTTACTTGCCATTCATGAGACCACACTAGTCCTCATACTATCACAAGATATAAATCCTTTTCACAATATCACATGGTATCAACCCTTATCAACACAAGAGGATTACACCTCATTTAAGGCTCAACCATGCCCAAAGGTCATGAAGACCATCATATTATTCCCTGCAAGATCATCATTATCTTTACATGCCTTATAACATGGCTCAACAACCTCACTTACATATAATACAGAAGATCAGCACAATATTGCAATAATGAGCTAAGAGATATTCATAAACAATAGCAGGGTTATATTAACATTAAGAACATTCCTTTATTACATCAACCTGCAAGGAATATAGATATGATTAACCCTCATCATATTCATAGTGCACATGTTTAGCATAAGAAAGTATCAACCATATGGCTATGATAACCACCAATTACCACATTAAGGTTATGATCATGTTAAGGAGGTTATTCCACCATCATTCCATCATATAAGAATGTTAAAAATGAACACTCATCTTTATCTATTTGCATTAGAGTTAGGTTCAACAAGATAAATTATATCAATGTTACTAATCAGCACTATACCCAAATCCAAACTCACGACATCCCCATTGGATCATGGATGCATAAGGTGAAGCATCACCATCACATTCCATACTATTCTCAAGTATGAACCCACACATAAATCAAGGTGTAACCATCAAGTTATAGCATACTAGGGTTTCAACAATGTCTCCATGTTGTATTAGTCATTCAAGGACTAATTTTACCCAATTACCATCATTTAGTTATATTAAATCTAGGTATAACAAGCCATACCTCATTAGGGTTACATATCAACACAATATGGTTATCATACCTTCTATGCATATGAGTTAATGGGTAAGAATACCTTATTAAGTATAACCCTCCATTTGTTCCATCATCATTCAACCCGTATCACCATACCACAATGTCACCCATAATCATTGGATGTTTAAAAGGGAAGACCAATGGTTGTTTACATAAGTAAACACCTTGGATAAACCACCTATGAATTCCTTGATTTGTTCTCTAGAAAGAGTCACCATTTAACCCTAGGCATCCCTTGATTAACAACACAAAAATTTCCATTGAAAGTAGGGTAAAACCCACAATCGACTGTTCATTTAGAACAAGCAGTCCATTGTCAACAAGTAAGATCCTTAAGTTGCTCAAATAAAGGAAACCATATAAATCACATTATTAGGACCAAAATATTAAATTATCCATCATTTCACTTTATTGGAGGAATAAACACTAGATCTTAACCATTGGGTCAAGTTCATATGTTAAAACCATCAATTACAGTATAGGTCTGACCATTGCATCAAGTGACCCAAGAAACCATTGGTATAAGGCTTAATTGATTATACAACTACAATGATTAACTCAAAATAGGTTGTAGAGACCTGGGTTACAATCATTAGTGATCATGAAATCACCACAGGTTGTTAGATCAATGATATATTCATTAATCAACCTCAAATATTAAGCTAATGTCAACAATGATTGATAACATCAGTAGGGTACTTAACTGTTGATCATTAAACTTCTAATTGATCCAAAAACTGACCTAAGGGGATGACCATAGGTTTTCACCATAATTTTACACCCTTGATCATGACCATCAGTTGTTATGAAGATAAAACCATAGGGTTGTTGCAATGGTGCCATCATTGGGTCATGGTTTATAGAAGAAGTCAGCTTAAAACCCTAAAATTGACCATTGGTTGATAGGTGCTTAGCACCATAGGTTGTCAAACCAACCTGATCGTGCATGAATCATCATTTTCAAGCAAGAACATTATCTAGAAAGCTTATGGTAGGCAATAAACGTGGAGAAAGTTATAAAACTTGCCTCTAATGAGAAGATGGAACCACACACAGAAGAAAACTCGAGAAGGTAGGGTAGAAAATCCAAGAATAAACTATGAATTCGTCCATCTAGCACCTTTCTTCATCAAATGAGCAAACCCTAAGCATAAGAAGCAAGAAAGGTAGGATTTTAAAGCTTTAGAGCAATTTCTACCATGAAACACCAAGGTTATGACCTGGAGAAAGCTAGGAGGAAGGATAAAAATAAAAATATGGAGTAAAGAAGGGAATTCTTACACTTTTAGGTCAAGATCCCTAGAAGGAAGCTTTTTCAACCCTAAAATGAAGTCAATTTCAACCTTAGAGCCTTTCTCCAAGAAGATCCCCACTTTCTTCTTCCTTGGGTAGCAAAATTTGCAGCTGAACAGAGGGAGAACTAGGTTGGGAGAAGGAGGGAGGTGGTGGAGAGAAAATGGCTCGTTTTGATTCTTGGGGATAAGTATCTAACACTTTAAGATAAAGAAAAAGAAATAGTTGAAGTTCTAGTATCTATCCAAGTGTCCATGGCTTTAATTTATTAAGAATATACAAGCAAACACACAAGAAGCTCCCCCACCATGTGTATATACCTTCTTATATTTTCTTGGTTGAATTTCTCAGCCAATCAAATAATTCATTAGTTGATAGCTAATAAAGGTAGCTCATCCTTGAAGGGGAAAACCCTAAAATACCCTTGGAGAAAACACATTCAAACCAAGGTTTAAATAGGAGCCCCTTGGCTCAAAAAGATCAATAATTATGAGAGAATATCCAAGGAACATAATGCAAGTGATAAATTGTAAATAACACCTCTCAATTTGCTAAATTGTAGAAAAGTCCAAAATGTGCATAAAATTGCATAACTTGCTCAAACAATGTCCAAATTGGACCAAATTTGAAACTTAAGCGTGTATTATGATTTAAAAGAATATCACAAGGTTAAATTAGGGTTCTAAGAATTAAATTATGATAATTAAGCCTGTTCAACTCATTAAGAAAGTTTAGGGGCCTTACAGTTTTTGTCTTTTGGTATTTACATTATATACACTTGTCTCTAGATCTATCAAGTATATACCATAAGGCATAGGGGCACTACCATAAAACATCTCATCTTTACTCATAGAAAATCTTCCATTATTTATAAGAAACTGGAATCCGTTATTGTCTAAAAATGATGCAGATATGATGTTTCTATTAATGGCAGGTACGTAATAGCAATTCTATAACTCTATGAAAAGCCCACTAGGTAGAGATAACTCATAGGTTTCAAATACACTGGCCGGAACTCTTATGCCATTTGCAACACACAATTCAACCTCACCTTTCTCTAAAGGTATACTTCTTTTCATATCCTTCACATTTGAGAAAATGTGTGATCCACATTTGTATCTAGTACCCATGATGATGAAGTAGTGAAGTTAACCTCCACATTTGTATCTAGTACCCATGACGATGAAGTAGTGAAGTTAACCTCAATAACATATACACGAGAAGTAGATATCTCAATCCCTTTCTTCCTAGGTTCCCTTGTTCGTCTTATAATTTTAAGTGTTGAAGACTTGGCCTTAGCTTAGCCACAAAACACTTCTTGGACTTGCCTTTGTCCTTGGACTCAACTCCACTGATCATCATCATGGATTTTTCCTTCTTCATTTGTGCTTCGAGACCGATCAAGATGTCATGCAACTCTAACAACGGTCTAGCCATGTTACTCGAGTGGTAACACTTGATAAAGTTGATGAGAAGATCCCTCAAGACAAACCCCTCAACAAAACATAAGGCGACATATTTATTGGGATACATCGAGCATCAAGATGTTGGCCAACAATGATTATCATCAACAACCCTCCTCATTGACATCCAGAATTGCTTCAAAAGGGTCTCATGAGTTGCCTCTTTAGGATCAAGGCATTACCTAATGGAGTCTTTCTTGAAGTTTTTATGAGCCAATCATGCATCAACTAAAAGTATGCAAAGCATTTTGAAACAACTTGGTAATTGAAGAACAACAATAAGTAATAATAAAGAAAATATTGTGTTATTTCTCTCAGTCCAAATGAAAATAATGACACAAAAAGCAAGTGTGGAGTTTGATTAAAATTGAGTGTTGTCATAGATAGGAAAACTAAAGATTTTATTGTAGGTCATTTCAGCAATATCAATTATTGCATCATCTCTCTGAAAGAAGTGTATCAAATTAAATTGAATTTGTGAAAATGCGAGTGAAAAATAAATTTTTGCAATCATGAATATCCCAATGGACCAAAATGTAATGACGTGGTCCTAGAAATCCCCTCAAGTTCCATGTTTACCCACAAGGAGTTTATCACGACCAATAGGCTATAAGAGAATGAACATCTAGATAAGACATTGAATTCTCCAATTCTTTTCACTTAACATGAAAGTGATGTCCAGATCATTGAAAAATTAGTATGCCTTTCTGTAAGAGTATCTTAGTTCCCAGAGCCATACAATAGCTTGAAAAGTATCCTTATAAATGATGTATTATTTGATGGAATTGATCTTATCCATGTTAAAGAAGTTGCCTCAAAGACAATGTTTCAATGAGTTATCTCTATATGACCAAAGGAGATAGGAAGTTGTATAAGTCAAGATATAAAGGAGAGAGATAGAGATGTAAGTTGTTGATTTTATATTGGAGACGGAAAACCCACACAACCAAGGACAAACTAAAAATGAGTGTTATGTGAAAAGAAGGGGGCAGTGTGGATGCTCAGTTGGATGTACAATTGGTTTTGGTAATGTATATACAAAGAGGGGAGATATTGATGGTGTGAGTAGTGTTCCAAAGATTGTGGTTTCATAGGATTTGTTTAAAATAGGATTTGACCAAATGGAATCCTTTCCATGACAGCAGGAAATAATGTCTTATTGGTAATACAATGGAATGTATTTTAGTGTCAATCATACCCGACCTCCAAGGGATTTAGGTTTATAGATGGTTTTCCAATTAATAAAGTGTTTATGTTTCTTAAATATGTGTCACCTCAAAGCAATTGCCTTCAATTTTGTCAAATTTTGTAACAAAATTTGAGGGAAGTGGAATACAATTATGAAAGTAAGGAGTCAGAGAACTAATGGTGGATAATATGAGAGTGAGACCACAAAATGATTGAGAAATTTAATTTTCTAGTTTGAAAGATTGTATGAGGTTTTGTGAGTGATTGGTTTCCTTACTTAATTGTTGAGTTTGTATGGGGAGAGAGAGGAGGAAGTATATTTAACTGTATAAGATTTCTCAACACAACCAACCATATTTTTGTATCAAGTCATGTCTAAATAATTAACATGTCTACCAAAATTATACATTTAGGAATTTGATTTTTAGGCAAGAAAGATGGAAGAAAATACCAAAACTATGTATAGTTCTCACGATGTTGTTGTCATCTTTTTTATTGCATGATGTTGGATAATGTGCAAATAATCGTGAATGTCATCAGTTAGGCCATTTGAAGTGATCATTTGAGTAAGATGCATGTGACAATGATAAAAAAAAGATGACAAAGGGTCACCTTGTTGAAGACCATTTGTATTTTTGAGGCAACAAGAAGTTGATCCATTAATCAGGGTAGAAAACCATGGAATGCCAATGGAGATTTTTAACCAAGTTATTCAGTAAGAGAAAAGACAAATCCCTATAGACAATTCAATATGAAATTCTAGATGATATTATCAAAATCTTTGAAAAAGTCAAGTCTGAGGTCCAAAGGGGAGTGTAATTTATGAGAAATGTGTATATTTTTTCACTAACCAAAAGGTAACATCTTGAATACAAAGCTCTTTGTTAAAACTTGATAATTTAGACGTACAACGTTAGAGATTTGTTGCTTGAGTTTGTGATTGAAGACCTTGGAAACAATTTTATATGAAGTGTTGATAATACATATATGTTGGAAATGTGGAAAATATGTTGGATCATATATCCTTTTAATGAGATTTTTGTGGTATTGATTACTGATTTTTAGGGAAAATTTGCATTTGTCAAAAACCTTTTAGATTTGATTTGATTTGAAATTTTTTTACAATATAATTAGGTCTTTAATTATTAACACTCCCAATATTTTATCGGAATTGATAGCCCTCAATATCAATTTGGAATATTGTAGCATGCAATATTTTAGTGGGCCAATATCCAAAACAATTTAGTCAATGCCCAGCCAACGCTCGCGTTCATGACTATATTGTTAAGGTAGGCAACAACTGCTAATTGCACCATATCCAACTCTTGGATAGATGATATGCACAACTCCTTTCCATAATAATCTACATGCTTCTGGGCCCAGAAACTCTGAGAATCACCAGTTAAGCTTGACCCAATAGCCAACACAATAATAATGCACCCCTCTTGATGGGCCCACATTATTACCATCACACTTCCACGAGATAAACAACATACCACCCTTGGGGTGCCCACGCTTGGTCGATCAAGGTTTTCATGTGTACTACTATGGAAAGCATATTTGACTTAATATTTTATTTGAGGGAGTTTGTATTTATAAGTATATACATATACTTTATCTAATCACCACATATATGGTATGTGTCATATACATGTTATATCCCACAATGAAAACATGCAATATATGAAAGCAATGGTTATGGCCAGTCCTAATGCAATCCCTTGGAGTCACAAGGAATTACGGTCATCTAGGTCTACATCAAATGTAGAAACTTGTTATTGATGAAGATTGTGCTTGCCAATTTGGGTTGATCAGTTCAACCCTTAAATGGATCGGCTCACCTCCTGGATGATTGTTAGGTCATATCATCGGTCGTATGGTCCTTTTTTCCACCACCGGCTGGCTCCTCCCGTGGATCAGTTGGGTCCACCAGGCGATTGGTTTGGCTTGTCCACTTTGTACAAATATTGTTGACTGAGTAAGGTAGTCTTCAACATAATATAAATAGATGCACATGTAAACAGTATATATATATAAAGTTTGGTATTATCATGGTGTTTGGATTAGACAAGATATTATTCAATAGAATGACAAAACGAAAATCAGATCATAGCAATTATCTCATAATATAGTAAATTGACGTTGGCTATGATGTAACTATAAGGAAATATGATACAGAGTAGGCAATAGGATTTAAAATTTTATCTTCCTTATCCCCCATAATCAGTAGATCGTGTTAATAACTATAATGCTGAAAGGATGGTCTCAAAGATATACCTGATCCTGGAGTAATTCTAGAGACATATCCTCATCATCGTTGGTGCACAACTATCTTGGACGGTGTCAGTGGAGCTCCTTGTTGCACTAGGACTCGTCTGACTATTGTGCGTTCTGATCTGCACTTCAGGAAGTAGGACTGCTACAACTCCTCTTAGTCACATCAGAGACTACAGCCATGAATGACGTCTTCTTCAGCAGCTCCTCTTGTTATGGACTACTGGTAGACATTATCCTCCAAGCGGAAAACAATGACTTCCTTCCTCTATGGTAGTCCAAATGGACCGCCTAGAACTCATGTTGTCTTGTTGGATCAGATAGGAAGGAGTCGTCCCTCTCCATCAGTGTACTAGTCACCAACTTGCTCTCCCACATGACAACTCTTAGTTGTTCTCTCCTATTCCTATCCCTCCCTTATCGGGTAGGACTTGCCTGGGCTCCCGTTGTTACCACAACCAGAGAGGACAACAATTGTCAGAGGAACGAATTCTTAGTTGTTTATGTTGTGCTCTGGGAAACTACCAATACCCCTCTTTATACAGTGACGTCCCCGGATTTTCTAAAGCTTAATATGATGTGTGACGTCCAAATTGAAACCCTCACCTCAGCGAGAATCCCAATTTAAACACCACACACTAGGCTAAGAAGAAGAAAATCGAGGGAGTCAGAAGGAAACAATCAGTAGCACATGTACATGAACAATAATAAAACCATACACACATGTTCACCATTCAACATATAATTACAACATGAATTGTTACAACATTTGATATTACATATTGGACAACAACTTATACATATACATGTACTACATTCTAAAACAACAGGATCTTTAGACAATAGGTCCACTTGTACATCAGCTCGCTACACAACTCTCAACTATCCTGCATCTTCAAGAGCATAACCACAACCTAAACAAAAGATTACATGTGGTACACGTCAGCACAATATTTCATGAATATTGTACTGAGTACGCCTACGTGTCTTTTTATATACCTCTCATCATATCTTGGCAATAAGATAAAACTAATACTTGTCAGTAACAGAAGAATATAAGAAAAGCATATACTTGCACAAGCATATTCATTAACAAAAGATAACACATATTTTAAGCTTATTTTCCATTATATACCAAGGCCTTTATGATCACTACCAAAGAGTTAGATCATTTGTACAAGGTGACCACTACCAAAGAGTTAGGTCAAACCACTACCAAAGAGTTAGGTCATATGTACAATGTGACCACTACCAAAGAGTTAGGTCACTTCCAAGCACACTGCCAAAGAGTTAGTGCTTTCATATAATGGAATATATATATTATGTTTGATGTGTTCATAGCAGTAATCATGGAAAATCATGCAACATATCATACAAGAACAATCATTTCAGCCAATATCATATGCCAAGTATTTTACTACACATATAACACAAGCATATTGTAAAATAAGCCAATTAAGAGGTAATGGTGTACCTTCCAAAGAGATAGATCATACTAAACACATATCACTCATGTCAACTATAAGCTTGGTCAAACTTGATCAAAACAAGACCATATACTATCATCAGGTTCTCATCTTATTATATCTCATCTTAACCCTAATCGTGCTCATATTAGGGTTTCACTTAGTTAATTGGGATATTCTCATCATTACTTGCATTCTTGCCTTAGATTTATCATACTGATGTCATTTTCCAGATTATGATTCATTATCTGAACATTATCTTCCATAGCATTTTTGTGCACATTAGTTGACCCTAGGTTACATCATTAACTGAGATTAGGGTTTTATAACATGTATTAATATTCATCTTCACATAACATGGATTTTGTTCATCATTATGATCTCATAACTAAAACTGAGGTTCAATATACTGATATGAGCTTTCTCTGTAAATTTCATCATTTATTGAGCATGTATGCATTTATTACATTTTATTTAGGGTTATTAACCCTAATTAGCCATATTAACCAAATTATATAATTTCATGCATCACCATGACCATAACTGACATCATATGCATTATAAACCTGGTTATGGACTTACTAACATTTTATCATAATTTTATATCTTTGTTTATTATTTATTATGCATGAAAAGACCATTTTACATCTTACATGATTACTCTGATATTAGTTCGTCAAAACCTGATATTATGCTTTCATTGTGTTCTACTAATTTTTCTGAACGTTTTGGTACCTTATTTGTATTTTTCTGATAATCAGACTATTTTCTACGAATTATCTAAGATCTGAGTATTTATAAATCTTTTACCTTTTGTGGCCAATTGGCCGCCGACACGTGTCCTCTAATGGGGCGCTTGGCCCTTTAGTTGCTGTCCGGGTTGAGTCATGGTTTGGTTGGTTCATCCGACCTGAATGAACATGGGGCCCGGTCCAGCTCTGGGATTGGTTGGGTCGAGGCTGGTTCGCTCCTCCTTTCTTTCTTTGCAATCGCCCGATCCTGGGTCTGCGAGACCCAGTTCTTCGTGAGGCAGGAGCGCTGCCGCAGGCGTGACGGATGACGGCAAATCGTGCACTCACCAAGCCTCTAACGGATAAGGAAAAACCGACAATGACTCTGTTATCTCAACAACTATGTTTCCAGTGCTTCGATTCCTCGTCGCCACCTCCTCGTAGCTGGATGGATGATCTTGCCACCGTAGCAAGCGCACCTCCTGCGTGTAGCTGCTGTGGTGGAGCCAAAGGGGCAAAACAACACTTCCCCCACTAACGCTTCATAGGAGTTATGAAAATGGCCGCAAGGACTCCAGGAAGTTCCACGCCATCTTCATCTGTAGTGGGAACGCTGGTGGAAGGCCCTCAAAGGTGGTCTTCTTCTCCGACAAGATCCTTTGTGTCCAACATCCAAACCGCCTCGGCAGTCCATGGGGACGGCTGAGTTGGATTTCCTTGGACTACAGCTCACTTTTTGCTTCCTTAGATTCCTCAAAACCGCCTTCCATCTTGCTCCCTACTCGTGGGCTTTGTAGCTGCAGGTTGTGAAGGAGAAAGCATGGCGTGGAGTTTCTCGTTCTCTCTCGTCAGTCCACTAAAACATCTGAGTGTGGGGTCATTTTGAACATGCTTCGCGAGCCGAGATTAATGCAGAATCAGATCTCTTCTTAGCCCACCCCCACGATGAGGTGGTGGCCAGAGTCACGACCTCCAGTCATCTCCACAATCTCCTTTTTAGTTGGAGGTAGGGGATGATGCTCCAATCACGTGATTCCGATCTAAGGGCTAAAGGCCAACATCCACTTAAGACAGTCTGTGGTTTCCCCTTCTTGATGCCACAACCACCAGATTTCCCATGAATGGCTGTGATTTGTCCGTACAAATTGCCCTCAACCTAAGGGGCGCGTGACACATCCAAGCACAACGAGATCTAAGCTAAATAATCAAAGCTTGGTAAGCATATATACCAATAATCACATTATTACATGGTGTTCAAACCTAAATAATTCCCTCTAGGAGCACCCAAATGCCACCAAAATTTAACCATAGCTTCACCATACCTCAAGGTAAAATCCATTCGATTTTAGTGCCACAACTAAGCTATTAGACTTGTCAATTAAATTCCTCAAGAAGGCATAAAATTATGGATCCAAAATATTGTATAAACCTCAACAACACTCAAAATTTATTAAAACATTTGGGGTTCTCAACACAAATCAACATGTGTGACTTTACTTGTGTCATTGGACATTTAGGGTTCTAAAAGTCCACTCCATCACATCCTACACACCTTAAAAGAAATTCCGTCCTTGGAATTAAGCCAAAATCCATTTTGTCACATCATATACATCTTAAAAGAAATTTCGTCCTCGAAATTAAGCCATCCACCCACTCCAAGGAAAACCAATGATCTCAAAACCACCTACAGGGCACCTCTCTATGTGCAACATATTCGAAAACAAAGCCCCATTTTCATGTCCAAACCATTATTAGGAGGGTTCAAAAGCATCTAGGGCGAAACCTCACTTCATAGAAGGCTCAAACAAGAGTTTAGAAGCTTAGGTTATGTCATGACAAATCTCATATGATAGGATCGCATTCTTATCGTTACCCATGCATTAGGGTTTCCACATCATATTACCATGTTCTTAAGGAATTAACTAAGATTAACCCATTATATCAAGGCATCATCAACATTATATTGTGCTAATTATCAACTAGATATTTCATCTTTATTAAGCACTGGGATTAACACCTCATGTACATGTTTCATTCATATGATCTTGTTTTATTGCTCATGACAAATTTATGACATTTATTAATGAATTCATCACAAGATTAACCAACACTATCAAATTATCATCATTATCATGTACATGGTCAACCATTTATGCATTGATATCTATCAAGCCATCTCTAGGTTTTCATCATATCATGTCTATATATCATGTCTCAAGATTAAATCACATCTTACATATATTATATCATAGTTGTGTGGAACGAACTTATGTGAGTGGCTTATCAAACATATATCAAAAATTCATCTAGTCCCACTGAGGTTATCCTGACCCATATCATGAGGGTAGCGTCATGCTCAGTCTCTCTGAGCTAACTCAACTCTATGAGTATCTCATAAACAAAACTTATCTTCCCTCTCATAGTCTAGGGTTCTCAAATTACCTCATTGGCACTAGTTGATTAACTTCTTTAGCTCTAGCCACATAAGAACAAACCAAAACATGATATGAGATACTCTTCATAGATCTCTAACCATGAAACATCTTACCCAAAACTCTCTTATACATGCAACCACTAGATTCCTATGCGGGAAACCGCCAACCTGAGCATGAGGCTTCAGAGAAACTAACATCGCTACCTCCTCCAGGGTCTTGGGACTCTCTCTCCCTCACCCAGATGGTAGGCACTCATATTCATGTTCACATGTGCACATATATAACTAGCCTCTCTCTGTCTCTAGGGTTTGGCCTTCCCAAGGACATCTAGGGTTCAACAAGACTATAGGAATCATGCATAAAGCTACTCAACTCAATCACTCAGGAGTAGTCTAGTTTAGGACATATCATATCACATATCTCATATTTCTCATATTGTGGAGTCTAGGTTCTCTGACCTTCTCCCTATGGGTCTCGCTCTCTCTTGAGCTAACCCTAAAACTGGTCCTAACACTAGAGGTCCTCCTTTGTAAAAGAGCTTGAGGCTCGTGCTGACTCACAACCTAGTCTTAACTTGAGACATATCTTATCTCATAAAAGTCTATTTACTTGCATCATCAACACTTACCTAAAATCCTCAAAACTGGACCTAAGTCCTCAAAGCCAAACACATGTTATCGTAAGCCATCTTATACCATCTATATACAACTTATATCATCATCTAATCTTATTCCATCTATCGCATATATCCCAACAAGGCTCTAGACATCTAATCTAGAACTACACTCTCTTCTAGACTGATGTCATTCACTTTCACTTAGGTTGCATGACCACCTCCTACTCGTACATGTGTGGGGACACATTTTTATAATAGATATACATAATAAAATATTATATACTTTTTCTCCGATAAATCAAACGTCAGAGAAAACTATCGAGGTTCGATCCGATTGGAATCAAAAACCAAATCCTGAAAATGAGTGTCCCACACATAGTAGAGAGTCCAGTGTCATGAGAACTAGTGAAAAGGGTGAGAACAAGGGGTAGACTAGTGTAGCTACACTAGACAATGTGCGCAATATGTCTAGGGTTTCTCTTCCCTTGATGCACGTCATTTCCAAATAATGCAACGTCCCATACTGCTGCACTATAAGGAAAGAATGACATCTAAGGACTTGCTACTCAACAAGCACCGGTCTAGGCCTAGTTCTCAGACATCTAGGTGCTAACCTAGAGGCTAGGTCAGATCTAGTCTCTAAAAGACGACTAATCTAACCCTAAAAGATTATTATGGTTCAAGGTTCTTTAGTTTTCAGTGCATAATGAGCAAATGTCAGGCTTTGCTATTGTTCATGCTCTGATACCACCTGTGACATCCTCGGATTTTCTAAAACTTAATCTGATGTGTGACGTCCAAATTGAAACCCTCACCTCAGCGAGAATCCCAATTTAAACACCAAACACTAGGCTAAGAAGAAGAAAATCGAGGGAGTCAGAAGGAAACAATCAGTAGCACATGTACATGAACAATAAAAAAACCATACACACATGTTCACCATTCAACATATAATTACAACATGAATTGTTACAACATTTGATATTACATATTGAACAACAACTTATACATATACATGTACTACATTCTAAAACAACATGATCTTAAGACAACAGGTCCACCTGTACATCAGCTCGCTACACAACTCTCAACTATCCTGCATCTTCAAGAGCATAACCACAACCTAAACAAAAGATTACATGTGGTACACGTCAGGACAATATTTCATGAATATTGTACTGAGTACGCCTACGTGTTTTTTATATACCTCTCATCATATCTTGGCAATAAGATAAAACGAATACTTGGAAGTAATAGAAGAATATAAGAAAAGCATATACTTGCACAAGGATATTCATTAACAAAAGAGAACACATATTTTAAGCTTATTTTCCATTATATACCAAGGCCTTTATGATCACTACCAAAGAGTTAGATCATTTGTACAAGGTGACCACTACCAAAGAGTTAGGTCAGACCATTACCAAAGAGTTAGGCCATATGTACAATGTGACCACTACCAAAGAGTTAGGTCACTTCCAAGCACACTGCCAAAGAGTTAGTGCTTTCATATAATGGAATAGATATATTATGTTTGATGTGTTCATAGCAGTAATCATGGAAAATCATGCAACATATCATACAAGAACAATCATTTCAGCCAATATCATATGCCAAGTATTTTACTACACATATAACACAAGCATATTGTATAATAAGCCAAGTAAGAGGTAATGGCGTACCTTCCAAAGAGATAGATCATACTAAACACATATCATTGATGTCAACTATAAGCTTGGTCAAACCTGATCAAAACAAGACCATATACTATCATCAGGTTCTCATCTTATTATATCTCATCTTAACCCTAATCGTGCTCATATTAGGGTTTCACTTAGTTCATTGGGATATTCTCATCATTACTTGCATTCTTGCCCTAGATTTATCATATTGATGTCATTTTCCAAATTATGATTCATTATCTGAACATTATCTTCCATAGCATTTTTGTGCACATTAGTTAACCCTAGGTTACATCATTAACCGAGATTAGGGTTTTATAACATGTATTAATATTCATCTTCATATAACATGGATTTTGTTCATCATTATGATATCATAACTAAAACTGAGGTTCAATATACTGATATGAGCTTTCTCTGTAAATTTCATCATTTATTGAGCATGTATGCATTTATTACATTTTATTTAGGGTTATTAGCCCTAATTAGCCATATTAACCAAATTATATAATTTCGTGCATCACCATGACCATAACTGACATCATATGCATTATAAACCTGGTTATGGACTTACTGACATTTTATCATAATTTTAGATCTTTGTTTATTATTTATTATGCATGAAAAGACCATTTTACATCTTACATGATTACTCTGATATTAGTTCGTCAAAACCTGATATTATGCTTTCATTGTGTTCTACTAATTTTTCTGAACGTTTTGGTACCTTATTTGTATTTTCCTGATAATCAGACTATTTTCTACGAATTATCTAAGATCTGAGTATTTATAAATTTTTTACCTTTTGTGGCCAATTGGCCGCCGACATGTGTCCTCTAATGGGGCGCTTTGCCCTTTAGTTGCTGCCCGGGTTGAGTCATGGTTTGGTTGGTTCATCCGACATGAATGAACATGGGGCTTGGTCCAGCTCTGGGATTGGTTGGGTCGAGGCTGGTTTGCTCCTCCTTTCTTGCTTTGCGATCACCCGATCCTGGGTCTGCGAGACCCAGTTCTTCGTGAGGCAGGAGCGCCGCCGCAGGCGTGAAGGACGACGGCAAATCGTGCGCTCGCCAAGCCTCTAATGGACAAGAAAAAACCAACAACGACTCTATTATCTCAGCAACTATGTTTCCAGTGCTTCGATTCCTCGTCGCCAGCTCCTCCTAGCTGGATGGATGATCTCGCTGCCGTAGCAAGCTCACCTCCTGTGTGTAGCTGCTGTGGTGGAGCCAAAGGGGCAAAATGGCACTTCCCCCGCTGACGCTTCATAGGAGTTACGAAAATGACCGCAAGGACTCCAGGAAGTTCCTTGCCATCTTCATCTGTAGTGGGAACGCTGGTGGAAGGCCCTCAAAGGTGGTCTTCTTCTCCGATAAGATCCCCTGTGTCCAACATCCAAACTGCCTCGGCAGTCCATGGGGACGGCTGAGTTGGATTTCTTTGTACTGCAGCTCACTTTCTGCTTCCTTAGATTCCTCGAAACCGCCTTCCATCTTGCTCCCTACTCGTGGGCTTTGTAGCTGTAGGTTGTGAAGGAGAAAGCATGGCGTGGAGTTTCTCGTTCTCTCTCGTCAGTCCACTAAAACATCTGAGTGCGGGGTCATTTTGAACGTGCTTTGCGAGCCGAGATTAATGCACTGTCAGATCTCTTCTTAGCCCACCCCCACGATGAGGTGGTGGCCAGAGTCACGACCTCCAGTCGTCTCCATCATCTCCTTTTCATTTGGAGGTAGGGGATGATGCTCCAATCACGCGATTCCAATCTAAGGGCTAAAGGCCAACATCCACTTAAGACAGTCTGTGGTTTCCCCTTCTTGATGCCACAACCACTAGATTTCCCATGAATGGCTGTGATTTGTCCGCACAAATTGCCCTCAACCTAAGGGGCGCGTGACACATCCAAGCACAACGAGATCTAAGCTAAATAATCAAAGCTTGGTAAGCATATACACCAATAATCACATTATTACATGGTGTTCAAACCTAAATAACTCCCTCTAGGAGCATCCAAATGCCACCAAAATTTAACCATAGCTTCACCATACCTCAAGGTAAAATCCATTCGATTTTGGTGCGACAACTAAGCTATTAGACTTGTCAATTAAATTCCTCAAGAAGGCATAAAATTATGGATCCAAAATATTGTATAAACCTCAACAACACTCAAAATATATTAAAACATTTGGGGTTCTCAAAACAACTCAACATGTGTGACTTTACTTGTGTCATTGGACATTTAGGGTTCTAAAAGTCCACTCCATCACATCCTACACACCTTAAAAGAAATTTCGTCCTCAGAATTAAGCCAAAATGCATTTTGTCACAGTAGAGGCCAGGGTCCAAGTTCCCAAATGATATCCATTGCAGTATTAATGTGCGGGAATGGAAATGACTAAATGAACTGGAATTTTTGCAACAATTCTAGAAATTGCACAACCAGTGACAGTAGAAATGATTGTTTGGTTGAGCCCATCAATGTTAGACATTGATTTCTTATGCAACAAGTATTGTTCAAGCGAAACAAATAGGTAAACATATAGAACCTTCCCCAACTAAGGTGGACCATCTTGCCTGTGTGAGATGGCTATCTCGGTACACCCAGATGATTGTCTGGTGACCCAAGTGGAGGCTGTTTGGTCGGGTCAGTTCGTTCTATTGCCAATTTCAACTCACAACCTAGCCTAACACTCAAATGCCTGTCTCAACTCTTGAGACGGACGTTTGGCACTTCTAGACGATCGTCTCAACACTTGAGATGGGTGTTTGGTAGTGTTGTCAACATGTTTGTTGCCTGAACACTTTAGCACTTAATTCAACTATCATTCGAGATCTGAACTCCTCTTCTAGGTTAAGACCTATGTATGTGACCCTATAAGTCCCATATTACGTTGGCAGTGCATGTCCATAACAACTTATGACATCACAAGTAAAGAATGGTGCCTAGTCGCACATCATTGATATCCAAGTAAATGGGAAAGTTGGGAATCAACTTCAACCTACAATATGTGTATGGTTTTTTAGTGTTTGTATAGTTCCTTTGTCACTGATGTCTAGATTGAATTAGAGGCATGGAGCAGTCACCCTCATTATTATTCAATCCTTTTCTTAAACTAAGATCATATTGTCTGAGTTATATGTAATCTCAATATCACATATTGATTTACATGTGCATGGCCATTCTTTTCTCAGTCTCGTTAATCAAGAGGCCTATCACATCACACTCCAATAGGAGGGACAAATCCCATGTCTATCACTCATAGTCAATCCCCATGTGTTAAAGCCACCCAGTCATCACTGTTATAACAATCCATTTTTTAGGACTGCATTTGATGATGTCAAAGTGTACCCAACAACATGTGTTCAGTGTAGTGATTTCAGGTCTAAGAACCACAACCACCACCATCACTGTGAGAGATGACTATGACTTCCATAAAGACGGCTTTTGTGACATCCTTGGATTTTCTAAATCTTAATCTGATGTGTGACGTCCAAATTGAAACCTCACCTCAGTGATAATCCCAATTTAAACACCCCACACTAGTCTAAGAAAAAGAAAATCAGAGGAAGTCACAAGGAAACAACAGTAGCACATGCACATGAACAATAAACAAACCATACAACATATGTTCACCATTCAACATATAATTAAAACATGAATTGTTACAAAATTTAATATTACATATTGAACAACAAACTTATACATGTACATGTACTACCACTAAACATTAGGATGTTAATACAATAGGTCCACCTATACATCAGCTTGTCACACAACTCACAACTATCTTGGTCTTTAAGATCATATATCCATAACCTAAACAAAAGATTACATGTAGTACACACCCTCACAATATTCAAGAATATTGTACTGAGTACGCCTACGTGTCTTTTATATACCTCTCATCATTTCTTGTCAATATGATAAAACAAATACTTGGTAGTTATAAAGAAATATAAGAAAAAGCATATACTTGCACAAAGATGTTCACTAACAAAAGAGAACATATTTTAAGCACATTTTCCATTATTTCATCCATGCATTTACTACATGAGAGTTGAATGCATTAAGGCCTTTATGATTTACTACCAAAGAGTTGGATCATTTCACAACGAGATCTACTACCAAAAAGTCGGATCACTTTCAAGTACATTACTACCAAAGAGTTGAAGTACTTACTTTTCAACACTTTACTACCAAAGAGTTGAAGTGCTTGGATATAATGGAATAGATATATTATGTTTCATGTGTTCATAGCAATAAGTATGGAAAATCATGCAACATATCATACAAGAACAATCATTTAATCCAATATCATATGCCAAGTATTTTACTACACATATACCACAAGCATATTGTATAATAAGACAAGTAGGAGATAATGGCATACCTTCAACCAAGATAACCTAATCATCATATATGCCTCATGTCAACTATATCCTTGTCAACCCCTGATTAATACAAGATCATATATACCATCATCAGATTCTCATAATCTTAACCCTAGTATGATTCATTAGGGTTGCACTTAGTTCATTGGGATATTGTCATTGTTACTTGTATTCTTGTCTTGGGATTATCTTACTGATCTTATATTCTGGATTATTGTTCATTAACTGGTAATTGTATTTTCCACCTTTAGGTGAACATATTAACATTATGTCACATATTAACCCAAGGTTACATCATTAACCTAGATTAGGGTTTAATAACACGTATTAAGGTTCATCTTCATACAACATGGATTCTGTAACATACTAAATCTCAGGGTCTTTCTTGCAATTTACCCACTTTTGAGCTTTTCTTTGCCTTTGTAGTCCTTTTGGACCAATTTCATATATTTCCCTTCTTTTATATTCTTCTTGGACTCTTTGTGCAGTTTGAGCACAATTCGAGGTTGAAATTACCTTTTTCCCTCATTTATATGAATGGAGGGGTGTTTGCACAAATAACCCACTTAAGGTAATAATTAAGGGATAATAATGCAAAATGGAATTTTATTTGAGAATATAAGTAGATAATATTAATTTGAAGCTTTTTGGATAAATATATTAGCAATAATGTGTATTTAAGTTAATGTATGAGAACATTAACCTTAATTGTTTCTCTCTCCTCAAAATATAATTTTAATTCATGAAAATATGTTATTTAATTGAGAAATGATTATTGAAATCTTAATGTTTAAATATCTCGAAATTTACTCACATGTTTCATAGAAATAAGTCATTTCATATAATTCATTCAATTTAATATATTAATATACACTTTAATGAGCAATATATTTATTAAGGGCCATATTATGAGTAAAACGAGAATATAATTGCATAGGATTGTTCTAGACTTTAATGTGAGCTAATGGTTCAAATTTGGTGATTTTTGGAATTCATTTGATCCCTCAAAATGATTTTATATACTTTTAATATAGTGAAAATTAAAATGGTGAATAATAACTCACCTTCATACCTCACACTTAATATGGGATAATTAAAGTTGAAACATGTAATAAGTCAGTGGAGGACTCTTGGACTCCAAATCTCGAATTTGGGAACCACTGACTTATTACATGCATTTTCAACTTTAATTATCCCATATTAAGAGTGAGGTATGAAGGTGAGTTATTATTCACCATTTCAATTTACACTATATTAAAAGTATATAAAATCATTTTGAGGGGTCAAATGAATTCCAAAAATCACCAAATTTGAACCATTAGCTCACATTAAAGTCTAAAACAATCCTATGTAATTATATTCTCGGTTTACTCATAATATGGCCCTTAATAAATATATTACTCATTAAAGTGTATATTAATATATTAAATTGAATGAATTATATGAAAGGACTTATTTCTATGAAACATGTGAGTAAATTTCGAGATATTAAACACATTAAGATTTCAATAATCATTTCTCAATTAAATAACATATTTTCTTGAATTAAAATCATATTTTGAGGAGAGAGAAACAATTAAGGTTAATGTTCTCATACATTAACTTAAATACACATTATTGCTAATATATTTATCCAAAAAGCTCCAAATTAATATTATCTACTTATATTCTCACATAAAATTCCATTTTGCATTATTAGCCCTTAATTATTACCTTAAGTGGGTTATTTGTGCAAACACCCCTTCATTCATATAAATGAGGGAAAAATGTAATTTCAACCTCGAATTGTGCTCAAATTGCACAAAGAGTCCAAGAAGAATATAAAAGAAGGGAAATTTATGAAATTGGTCCAAAAGGACTAGAAATTCAAAGAAAAGCTCAAAAGTGGGTAAATTGCAAGAAAGACCCTGAGATTTAGTATGTTACAGATTCTGTGTATAAAATTGGTCTCATATTTACATATCATCTTACAGTTACTAATATGAGGGTTTTCTATGAATTTCATCATTTATTAAGCATGTATGTATTTATTGTATTTTAATTAGGGTTATTAGCCTCAGATAGACATTCTAAGCAAATTACATGATTATTTGTCATGACATGATCATTTCTAATGTCAAATGGATTCTAAAACACATTGAAGAGTTTTTGATGCATTCTCCTAATTTTAGGTCTTCGTTTGATATTTACTACCCATTAAACAAACATTTCACAACTTACATAATATTCCTAGTATTAGTGCATCAAAAGCCAGATATCATGGTTCCATGTTTTTCTACTTATTTTTCTGAACATTTTGATGCCTTATTTGTAATTTCTGGACAAACAAACTATTGACTGTGAATTATGCAAGATCAAGGGAATTTTTGGGAATTTAACTTTTTTAGACCTATCATAAGTTGCCATGTGTTCTCTGTGGGTGCGTTGTTGTGAACCAGGTGAGCCGACAGTTTGTTTTGGGATTTGGTCAGCTTATTTATGATTTGAGTGAACTGGGACTGGCTCACTGACTCCGTCTTTCGTTTGTGGTATCACCCTTCACATGAGAGTGTGCCCGCCGCCACCGTGAGGTGTCTCTCCCAATGGGCAATCAGGCATGGTCAATCCCTCCCTTATAATCTTTGATTCTATTTCAAGCTTTGGAATCAGCCCGTAGAGATTCTTCGATCTGTGGTTTCTCCTCTATTTCTCTCAAGCTCCACGCACGTGAGTCGTCTATGATGGCTGGTGACGTGGCCTCCACTCCGATAAGAGACTAGCTACGAGATGTAGTGTTTCAGTTCAATTCTTTTGTAGGTAGCTTTGTCTAGTCAAACGTTAAGAACCTATCCTCTCTGGCTTGTAGACGGTGGTCCTTCCTCCTCCTTATGCTCTATTTAGGCATTGCCACACCACTTTGCCTCACATACATGAGTGTCACCATGAGTGGTGGCTCTGATGGTAGTCAGGGGCTTGGAGAGCCTACCGCCGCTACCTTCTCCCAAGTGCCACCGTGGGTTCAGATGTCGGTGAAGGATTTTAAAGGATCGGTTCCCCATTCATCTACTCAGACCCTTCCTTCTTCATTTCCTCACCTCAACAGTTGTGCATAGCAAGAGATGATGTCAAAGTGTACCCAATGACATGTGTTGAGTGTAGTGATTTCAGGTCTAAGAACCACAACCACCACCATCACTGTGAGAGTTGACTATGACTTCCATGAAGATGGCTTCCATGTGTTAGTCTCATGGTGGGTTTGTTCAATACACTATTCTCTAACATGTATCTGTGTGCTTGGTTTGATATAGCCATATCATGACCAATGAGACTCAATCATCAACCAACTCACACTCTAACCTTATGTGTCATTGTTGTGTATCAACCTTCCATAATAACAACCAATCAGGGACATCATGAGAATGTGTATATGTACTCTTAACATCCTTGTGATCTCATTTCTCAAATCTAATACTTGATGATATACGTCATTGAGTAATATAATTCTCTAGACATTTATAATGCTACATCATTATCTCATAACTGAATTAAATAGCAAAAATTGGTATCTTTCCCTTTTATTAATAATCAAATTGTTTACATGATATGCCATTATAATCATCACGTGATTGGATTTCTAGACATACATAACCAACAACTATCACTATGAGAGTTGATTGTGACTACCATTCCATGGTCTCCATGTGTCACTTCAAGGTGGGTCTATCTGATACACAGTTTTCTAACATGCACCTATGTGTTGAACTTGATGTCTCATATCGTGACTAATGAGACTCTATCAGTAGTCAATACACACTCTAGTCTTATGTATTAGTGTTTTCTATTTTTCTTCCACTAGAATATCTGACAAAGGACATAACAAGAATGCATTTATTCTTATCATACATATGATCTCAATGTTTAGGTCTGAAACCTAAAAACATATGTCATCCTGTAACATCATTCTTTAGAAATCTACTATGTTTGTGTCATCTTCTCATGATTGAGACAAATTAATAGATGAAATTACATTTATAATTATCAAATCAAGTATATGATGCCCCATTACAATCATTATATGATTGGCTCTATGGACATAAACCAACAATCAATGATGTCAGCTCTATGATAGATGTACTACAACCCCAATAGACCAAGAATCATCCATTTTTCTGGTATGGAAACTCATACAAAGAAGAGAAGTCTCATTAGCTCAAGTAAGGTCCTCCAAGTTTCCAACAAAACTATAAATTCCATCAAAACAACTTCAATCTTAGGCAATCACTCAACAACTACAGTCAAAACAATAACTACAACATCTAGAGACAACTTCTCCTAGGGTAGGATAACCAACACAATATATCTACATCCAATGATCAAGGTTGCTTATATGATATTAAGAAGCTATTGGTAGGTCAACCAGCATACAAAAATTTTGTGAAGGCTCAACCCGCATAGATCATTACATCTACATTCCCTCCTATAGACTCTTTCATTGGATAGACTAAAAACAACTTGAATCATAAGGAGAAGTTGAAGGTTTCACCCTAGTTCTAGGTATGTACTATCAGAACTAATATTCCTAGTTACCAACAAGCTAATTCTTGAAGTGGACAATGGTGTTCAAGTTGCTCAAGTGGACATACCTAATGAATCATTGATGGAAACTCCAAGAATGAGGAAACATCCAATCTAGATAAGATCCCATAATCTACATTAAAATATAATTCACCAAGCGCAACCACAATAGTGACCCATGTGGAACCTGTCTACAAGGGATATATTTTCTATGAGATCTGACTACTAATGACCCGACTTGACTTGAGATTGATGAACTTCAATGAAGTGATGAAGAAGTTACATATTGATATCCCCTTCCTTGATGCTTTAGTAGAGTTCTCCTGCCAATCCAAACTCTTTAAGGTGCTTCTCACTCATACATATACAACAGAGTCGTACAATATTATGAAACTGTCAAGGACAGAATCAGACATCATCAAGAACAAAATGTCTAAATAAGTCAAATATACAATATCCTTCTGTTGGTATGTATGCCCTGAGAGCCAATCATGGGATGATTGGTGGGATACATTAAGATTGATTTGATAAACATCAAATGCAAGATTCCAATTCTTTCTGGTTCTATCATATGAGATAGTGATAGAACATATTGAATGTCTAGAGAATGACAATACTCAATGACGTATGCTTTCAGGTTAAGGACCTGAACGATGAGATCATACAGATGCTAAGAGTTTGTACATTCTTGTTATGTCCCTAGTCGGATGTCATTATGGAAGGTAGATAGACAGTAATGACACACAAGACTAGATTGTGGTGTTGGTTGATGACAGAATCTCATTAGTCATGATATAGAGATATCAAACCAAACACATAGGTACTTGTTAGAGAATAAGTGTACCGGATAGACCCCCCGTGAGTTTGACACATGGAACCATGACATGGTAGTAATAGTCAGTACTCACAGTGATGGTGGTGAGTGTGATTCTTTGACCTGAAATCACTACACTCAACACATATCGTTGGGCACACTTTGACATCATCAAACACAGTCCTGAAACATGGGTTGTTATAAAGGTGATGATTGGGTGGCTTTGACACATGGGGTTTTTGAGGACTGAGTGGTAGATATGGGATTTGTCCCTCCTTAGGGAGTATGATATCCATGGCCACTTGATGAGTAGGATTGAGAAAGGTGTACATGCATGTGTGAATCAGTATGTGATATTGATGTCATACATATCTCTTCCAATCTACTCTGAGATCAAAAAAGTGAATGAATGTTGAAAGGATGACTGTTCCATGCCTTGAGTTCATTCGGGATATCAGTGACAAAGGAATTATACATTCACTGTAACACCATTCACGGATTATAGGATTGAAAGTTGTTCTCCAACTTTCTATTTCACTTGGGTAGCACTGATGTGTGACTAGGCACCGCTGTTTGGTTGTGAAATCATAAGTGTTATGGACTTTCACTGCCAACGTGAAATGGGCCTGCAGGGTCACACACATAGGATTTAACCTGAAAGAGGAGTTTTGTCCACAAACAATGCTTAGATTGATTACTAAAGGATTTTAATAGTTCAATTAAACACTCAATTAATTGATATCTCAATATCATAATGTTCAAGGTGTTGGACACATTGATTGGAGTATCAGATTGATTGAAATCGCAATTGACTGATCTGCACTCCCAACCGATCGGCTCATGTGATGAACCGCTCGGCTGAGCTTGGTGAACCGGTCGGCTCAAGTGTTGAGTCGATCGGCTCATGGACAGGGTGAAATGATTACTTCAAGTATTGAAACGATCGATTCAATTGATGCAACCGAGCAAGTTGGGAAAGTAGGATTGGTGAGAATTTTCCTTGCGTTTCACTTGCCCAATTTGATTGGAACAAGGATTGGTATTCGATACCAATTAGAAATAAAAGATGGAAAATCAATCGGGAACTGATCAGGACCACGAACCGACCGGTTCAGAAGTGAAACGACCGGTTGAGGTGTCCCAACCGATCGATTGAGGTGTCAACCGACCGGCTCAGGTCCCCAACAGACCGTTTCAGTTGTGAAATGATCGATTCAGGTTGCGAGTTGGTTGTTTTTGTGGAAAATATTGAACCCTTCTACTCCTTCTTTTAGTCCCACATTGCTCGGGATAGAGAACTCTGTCCCATGACCCTGATATATAGACGGGTATTGGGGGCTTCTCAAAGAACAACTCAGTGCAACCATTTGCTCTGTAAAGTTGTCTTTCTCTCCGATTTTCGTAATAGAGAGAGCCCAAGCAAGTGCTACCCGATAAGGGAGGCACAACAAGGGAAAGACAACTGTAGAAAGCGACTGGTGGCAGGAGAGTGTGTCGGTGACTAGTACGCTGAAAGGAGGGTGTGACTCCTTCCAATTCCTTGTGGGACAAGGAGGTTGGAGTTCCAGGTGGTCCGTGTGGACTACTTCAGAGGCAGGAGATTTCTGCCGCTTGGAGGACAGCTGTCAATCCCGACAGTCCCAGTGAGACCAGGATTCGTCAGTCCCAGTGCAACCAGGAGTTGCACAGACACCGTCTAAGACCGGAGGTGAAGACCGTGCAAGCCGTGAGGTATTGTCATCGAGCAAACCTCGGGACAAGGTATGATTCCACAAACCATCCCTTCCTATTGTATAGATGTTGAAGTGTTTCCTTGTTCTGGGTTTGGGAGGAGAAAATTTTTGTTTCCGCTGCCTTCTCTGCCATCCCTAAAACCCAATAGTGGTATTAGAGCCACGTCAACTACTCTATACTTTAGGATTATCGATATGATTGATTTTGGTTTGTCGTCTTTATTTATTGCATACGATGCGAATAAAATTGGCTTTATGCATGTCCAATACTAAATCCAAAAATCCCAATTTACATATATTATTAATGCAATCGATATGCGTCGCCCTTAAACGAGTTTTGTGGTGGATGTATAGCGTGGTTATGGCCAATAAACCCTATCTATGTATGGTTATATGTGGTTGATTGCATCTCGATCTGCACACTGATCTTCCTTCTCCTATTCCTGATGCAACTCGAAATAATTCGAGATTTCTTTCCTACCTTTTCTCCCCTCGAATGTAACTTGAGGTTTCTCTTTTTACAATGTAAAATAGGATAGAATTTTATTTCCTGTTATGTCAAAGAACGGAGGACATCCTGACAACAGCTGAGATGATCGGTTCAAGGCGTGAACCGATCAGTTGATGTTCCAGAAGATCGGTTCAAGGAGTGAGCCGATCGGTTGATGACCGATTCGAGGAGCGAGACGAGCAGGTGGCGGCCATGATGAGATGCACGACGACCAGGTGAACCGATCGGTTGGAGGAGCCAACTGATCGGCTGGTGGCACCCAGCCGACCAGTCTGATGGCAAGTCGATCATTCATGTGATGAGTTGATCAAACCCAGAAAGGCAAAGCACAGAGTTCATCTTGAACAAGTTGCATGTGATGTAGACCTAGATGATTGTGATTCCTCTTGGCTCGAGGAATCACATTAGGATGGCCATAATCATCGCTTTTATCATTTTGCATGTTTTCTGTGGGATATAGCATGTATATGATACGTACTATGTATTGTGGTGATTGGATATGTATATGTATATAAAAACCAAATCCCTCATTAAATATTAAGTTTTAGATGCCTTCCAAATGCGACACACATGAAAAGCTTGATCGACCAAGTATGGGCATGCCCTAGCGTGGTGCACCGTCTATCTCGTGGAAGCGTGAAGGATGAATGTGTGGGTCTGCCCTAGCAGGGTGCATATTCATCATGTTTGCTTTGGGTCAGACTTAACAAGGTGATCTAGATGGGATCTAGTACCTTGAGGCATGGAGAGGATCATATCAAGAGTTGTATATGATGCAATTGGCAAGAGTTGCCTACCTGAGAGATCTAAGTTGTGGGTGACAGCCCTAGCTGGTCCATGACTTTAGGGGTGAGCAAATAATGGTCCAGACCGCAAAACCGGACCGGACTGCTCAATTCGGTCCGGTCCGGTCCGGTGCGGTCCAAAACCGGTCTGGTCCGGTCCAGACCGCAGATTGACTTTTATATAAAATTCATGTATATTTGAAGGTGTATTCTATAATAATTATAAATAAAGTACATATATAATCACTACTAGTATAAATGTTTGATACTAAAGTTATATAATTGTTAGAAGTGACTAAGATTATCAACTTTGTACAATTAAATAAGTTGTAAAACATGTAAAAAAGGCTGATTACGGTCCAAACGGTCCGGTCCGGTCCCGGTCCGGTCCTACCTCGAAATGGTCCGGTCTGCGGTCCATATATTTGTTCAAATTCGGTCCGCGGTCCGGTCCGGTTCTGGACCGATGCTCAGTCCTACATGATTTAGAGGATTTCAGGATCTTGGCCACTAGAAGGTTGTACGCTGCAATCTTCCAAATTGATGGTGAGGGATATCAATTTGAACTAAAATAGTGGGAGCGATAATGAACTAAAGGCCTAATTATATCGTCAATTTTCAAATCAATCAAATAAGTCAAAAATGAGTTTTTGGACTAAAATTGCATATTTCCTTTTGTAGTACAAATGGCAACAAACAACTATCACTTTTCTTTGTGATCGGTCCTTGAAAAGGACAAGCTAAATGGGACAAACTTCCATGACCGGTATAGGACATTGAGAATTGTTCTCACTCAAGAGAAAAAGCTCTATGTCATGGATACTCCAATTCCAGAGGAACCTGCTCCTAATGCACCAAAGACAGAAAGGGTTGCTTACAAGAAGCATTCAGATGATTCCATTGATACAAAGTGCTTGATGTTGTGCTCTATGAACCACAAGTTGTAGAGACAACATGAGAACATGGGTGTTATTGAGATGATTCAGCATCTCAGGAACATGTATGAAGATCAGGCACGACAAGAGAGATACAATGTCTCAAGGGCACTGTTCAAGTGCATCATGACAGAAGGAGATCATGTTGGTCCTCACACACTCAAGATGATTGGGTATGTGGAGAACCTGACTAGACTTGGATTTCCACTGAGCCAAGAGTTGGCTACTTACGTGATACTGCAATCGTTTCTAGAATCCTACAGTCAGTTTGTGATGAACTACAACATGAACAACTTTGATAGGCCACTGACAGAGTTGTTGGGCATGTTGAGGATAGCCGAGATACAGATGAAGAAGGACAAGCCTAAGTCTGTGATGGTGATCACGAGCAAGAAAGGCAAGTCCAAGCGCAAGGGCAAGGGCAAAGCTAAGAAAGGTTCTGATGCTAGCCAGGAGCCCAAGTCGTCTTCCTCTATCAAGGCCAAGGGAGGCGTGACCAAGAAAGGCAATTGCCACCATTGTCAAAAGCTAGGACATTGGAAAAGGAATTGTCCTCTCTATCTGGAAGAACAAAAGAAGAAGGAGGTGACTGATGTCTCCAGTTAAAGGTGTCATGAAAGTAAACTTGTAACACTTTTTGAGGTATATGATACCAAGATGTAAAGTGTAAAGCACTCAATAAAATGGGGCAAGTGTTGCCGCCATAGATAGGAGTACTTTAGTTTATTTTCAGCCTAAAAGGCATGTAATACAGTTATGAACTACTATTTCATATTTGCCAATAGATAGAAACACTTTATTTTTGCATATTGTATGACAACAATGGCAATTAATAAAGAGATGTTTCAATTTCTAAAGATATGATCTTTGTGGCAATGCCTTGTTTATCTTGTGGTATTTGATATGCATAAGATAAAATGATACCTAAAGTTATAGATAACTCAAACAATCAAATTAGCATCAATCATGAGAAATTCATTTCTAGTTTCCATGTGATGGATAAATCTAGACTCTTTTGGTTAGAGAACCAGTAAGAGACATGAATATCTTGGACATGATTAATCAATCTTCACTAAAGGTAGTGGGAGAATGATTATCCTATTAGGTATAATACATATGATGTATTTGTTGGTATGTATGCCCTGAGAGCCAATCATGGGATGATTGGTGGGATACATTAAGATTGATTTGATAGATATCAAAGGCAAGCTTCCAATTCTTTCTGGTTCAGTCATATGAGATAGTGATAGAACAGATTGAATGTCTAGAGAATGACAGTACTCAATGACGTATGCCTTCAGGTTCATGACCTGAACGATGAGATCATACGGATGCTAAGAGTTTGTACATTCTTGTTATGTCCCTAGTTGGATGTCATTGTGGAAGGTAGATAGACAGCAATGACACATAAGACTAGATTGTGGTATTGGTTGATGACAAAATCTCATTAGTCATGATATAGAGATATCAAACCAAACACATAGGTACCTGTTAGAGAACAAGTGTACCGGACAGACCCACCGTGAGTTTGACACATGGAACCATGACATGGTAGTCACAGTCAGTACTCACAGTGATGGTGGTGAGTGTGATTCTTTGACCTAAAATCACTGCACTCAACACAAGTTGTTGGGCACACTTTGACATCATCAAACGCAGTCCTGAAACATGGGTTGTTATAAAGGTGATGATTGGGTGGCTTTGACACATGGGGGCTTTTGAGGGGTAAGTGATAGATATGGGATTTGTCCCTCCTGAGGGAGTTTGATATCCAAGGCCACTTGATGAGTAGGATTGAGATAGGCGTGCGCACGCATGTGTGAATCAGTATGTGATATTGATGTCATACATATCTCGTTCAATCTACTCCGAGATCAAGAAAGTGAATGAACGTTGACAGGATGATTGTTCCATGCCTCGAGTTCATTCGGGATATCAGTGACAAAGGAATTATACATTCACTGTAACACCATTCACGGATTGTAGGATTGAAAGTTGTTCTCCATCTTTCTACTTTCACTTGGGTAGCACTGATGTGTGACTAGGCACCGCTCTTTGCTTATGAAGTCATAAGTGTTATGGACTTTCACTACCAACGTGAAATGGACCTGCAGGGTCACACACATAGGATTTAACCTGGAAGAGGAGTTTTTTCCACAAGCAACATTTAGATTGATTACTAAAGGAGTTTAGTAGTTCAATTAAACACTCAATTGATTGATAGCTCAATATCATACTGTTCAAAGTGTTGTACATGTTGATTGGAGTATCGAATTGATTGAAATCGCAATTGACTGATTCTGCACAACCTACACTCCCAACCAATCGGTTCAAGTGTTGAACCGGTCGGCTGAGGTTGCTGAACCGGTCGGCTCAAGTGTTGAACTGATCGGCTCATGTACAGAGTGAAATGAGCGGTTCAAGTGTTGAACCGGTCAGTTCAACTGATGCAACCGAGCAAGTTGGGAAAGTCAGGTCGGTGAGAATTTTCCTTTCGTTTCAATTGCCCAATTTGATTGGGAATAGGATTGGTATTCGATACCAATTAGAAACAAAAAAAGGAAAGTCAATCGGGAACTGACCAGGACCACAAACCGACCGGTTCAAAAGTGAACCGATCGGCTCATGGGTCCCAACCGATCGGTTGGTGCTCCAACCGACCGGTTCAGGTCCCCAACCGACTGGTTCACTTGTGAACCGATCGGTTCAGGTTGCGAGTTGGTTGCTTTTTTTGGAAAATCTCGAACCCTTCTACTCCTGCTTTAGTCCCATATTGACGGGGACAGAGAACCCTATCCCATGACCCTCCTATATATAGGGGTATTGGGGGCTTCTAAAAGTACAACTCAGTGCAACCAGTTGCTCTGCAAAGTTGTCGTTCTCTCTGGTTTTGGTAACCGAGAAAGTGCTTCCCGCAAAAGGGAGGTACAGCAAGGGAAGGACAACTGCAGTTGCAACTAGAGGCAGGAGAGTGTGTTGGCGACTAGTACATCAACAGGAGGGTGCGACTCCTTCCACTTCCTTGTGGGACAAGGAGTGTGGAGTTCCAGGTGGTCCGTGTGGACTACTTCAGAGGCAGGAGGATTTTTCCACTCAAGAGGACAATTGTCAATCCCGACAGTCCCGGTGAGAGGAGGAGTCTTCAGTCCCGGTGCGACCAGGAGCTGCACAGACACCGTCCAAGACCGGATTTGAAGATGTTGCTAGGCGCGAGGTATTTTCGCCGAGCAAGCCTCGGGACAAGGTATGATTCCACAAACCTTCCTTTCCTATTATATAGACGTTGACGTGTTTCCTTGTTCCGGGTTTTGGGGAAAAAAAATTTGTTTCCGCTGCCTTCTCTGATTCCCTTAAAACCCAATAGTGGTATCAGAGCCACGTCAACTGCTCTATATTTTAGGAATATCGATATGATTGATTTTGGTTTGTCGCCTTTATTTATTGCATACGATGCGAATAATATAGGCTTTATGCATGTCCAATCCTAAATCCACAAATCCCAAATTACATATATGATATGTATTATTAATGCACTCGATACACGTCGCCCTTAAACGAGTTTTGTGGTGGATGTGTAGCATGATTATGGCCTATAAACCCCTATTTGTGTGTGGTTGTGTGTGGTTGCTTGCATCTCGGTCTGCGCACTGATCTTCCTTCTCCTATTCCTGATGTAACTCGAAATAATTCGAGATTCTTTCCTACCTTTGCTCCCCCCGAATGTAACTCGGGGTTTCCCTTTTAAAAGCAATGTAATATTAGAATATATTTTATTTCCTGTTATGTGAAAGACCGGAGGACATCGAGATGACAGCTGAGACGATCGGTTCAAGGCATGAATCGATCAGTTGACGTTCCTGACGATCGGTTCAAGGAGTGAACTGATCGGTTTATGACTGGTTCGAGGAGCGAGACGTGCGGGTGGCGGCCATGATGAGATGCACGACGTCAGGCGAACCGATCGGTTGGAGGAGCCAACCGATCGGCTGGTGGCACCCATACGACCGGCCAGAGAGAGAGAGCAGATCATTCATATGATGAGTTGATCAACTCGGAAGGCAAAGCACAGATGTTCATATTATACAGGTTCCATGTGATGTACACCTAGATGGCCGTGTGTAACGACCCCGCCTCCCGGTAACCCCCAATTAGGGGAGACCTGAAGATCAGAGCCATTATCCAATCAATAGGATCAAAGGTTCGACAAATAATCAATAACAATTAATAAACTTTACCAACTAAATGGAAAACTGGTATAAAATAAAACTTCATTTACCTTTTAAAAACAGGGATTTCTAATCTTCTATCCCTGAAGACACCAAACTAACTAATCCTCCTGTGCACGTTACTTCTCATTTATTTCCACATATGCCACTTTACTGTTTGTTCTTTTCATTTGTACCTAAAACGCCAACAAACAAAATGTCGGTCAGCACTAAGCTGATATGTGGGGGAACCAATAATTGTGCAACTATGTTAACAATGTAATCAACCAAATATCATTTAACATCCAAAATTACGTTTTAAGCAATACTACTCAATCCTTTCCTATCCCCTTTCTCTGTAACGTCCCTGTAGTGGACATGGATACTACCTCTCTCATATGGTAGATCCTTACCCCCATGGCCCTACAACACGGGTAGCCAATACCTAGGGTATGGACTCGCATGGTCCTAACCAAAGGTAGACCAATCCCTGACTCATGATGACTTGATGGACCTACCCCATTGGTAGACATTGACTAAGTCTTTTATTGACCTGATGGACCTACCTCATTGGTAGCCATTTTACTAGGCCAATCTATAAAGTTACAGAGGGGACTAGGATCTGAGCTAGTAGGCACATCTCTTATGTGATAATCATATTCACATTATAATTTGCATGAATTAAATGCAACCAACAGTTTAATTCAAGTCATCGATAAAACCTCGAAAATCCTCGGGAATCTAATTCGGGATATTCATAGGCGTAACCACATACCTGATTTGATGATTTCAGAAGTATTAAGTAATTCCATACAAGAAAGCAATCCAAGCAATCAATTCAACAACCATATGATAAGAATATGTACTCTATTTATTGCACACTTTATCAAAAATCTACTTTATTGACTTGGATTCACTTTCTAGGGTTTCTGTATCCATTTTAGGGTTTCATTTTTTTTTCAATTAGGGTTTCCCTTCATCTTTTACCATTTTAAACCCTGGTTTTATGCCATTACTCATAAACCCTAATTATCTCATCTATTCATCAATATTAAGGTTATCTTAACAACATATAACCCTATTTCCATATTGAAGGCACATTAATCATCAATTAATTTCATTAAGCTTCTTTAAAGCTACCATTTTTACCCTATCCACGACAAGATTTCTATGCTTATTTATCATCAATTCAAAGTTCATTGTGGTCTAATTCTCATATGGACTCGATTTGCCATTAACTCCATCTTTATTCATTAGAAAAACCCTAATTTATCATTGATTTCACTTTCAGACTCTAATTATCCAAACAAAGGGTATTTATCCTTAATTAGTCAAATAACACTATTTTCATGCCTTCTAGATTGATTCCCATATTTCAAACCATTAAATCTTATTACTATATGAATTAGGGTTTTTAACCTAAGTAATGCACTTCTGAGAACATGAAACCCTAATTTCACAAATTATGAACAAAAATCTCTAACTAGATCTCTTTCACCATATTTATGAATTTAATTCAGACTTTGACCAACTAAGTCCATTAAATACATCCATAATCAAAACTAGGGTTTTGATTCATATAGCGTTAAAGTTACCAATTTATGTACTTTTCAAATTCCAAGAAGATTCAGATTTCCTTTATATTTTTATTGGATTCTACACATTTTTATGATCAACTTTTATATATAACATGACTTCATCGGAGTTACCAATGAATATCTACAATTATTGCAAGATTAATATGCTTGGACCAATCATAAAACACCACGTCAGAAAATTACCTTTTCTTTTATTTGGTCCGGCTAGATCAGAGAAAGGATGCTCTCTCCCTTCTTCTCTTTTACTAGAGTCGGGGGCAGGGGGGTCTTTTCCCTCTATCTTCTTCTAGCTTGCGCAAGCTCGCCTCCTGCGAGCAGGACCCCGCCCAGTGAACCAAGCGGTTGACTTTGGGTTCCAGGGAGTCGGAGACCGAGGCGAGTCGGCCAAAGCTCCGCTGGGACCAGTCGGAGTCAACCGCACCCATGGATTCGTCGATGGTGCACCATACCACCGGGATGAAGAAGCATTCCTCGAGTAGGATACGTGGCCTGGTCCAGCTCCTTGGCGGCCGCTATCCTCGCAATTGCCTGCACAAAGTCGGTTCATTCCTCCTTGCGAACCCACTGGTGTCGCCAGGGTTGGCACACACGGCTTGTGCCTCCCTTCCTTATATAGGGATTAGCCCCCCCCCCCCCCCCCCCGTGCTTTCCCACGATTTAGGGAAAAACTATACATATTAGGAAAGGTTCGCAACCTGAGGTTGGTTTGATGCGGAAAATGCTCCTGAACACAAACAAACATGATAAGCCTTTCTTATGTCCATCAAGGCTCCCATGTGGCTTCACCCTTTCCATGGTGCTTCCCAAGAACCTTCATCATCTCATATTCTTCCATCTGAGTTCTTTCTTACCTTGGTATATCGTACCCTCATAGGTGACTCAGGACATTTCAGCCTCTCAAAAGCTGAATAGGTTCAGGGCTCAACACATGGCTGGGGTACTTCACATAGTGCTCTAGATCGGACTAATGGCACTCATTACACATCACATTATCCTGAGGGGCAAGGCTAGACACAATCATCTCCACCATTCCATCTCAAATGGACTCATATATCGGGGACTCAGCTTTCTCAGCTGTAGCTTAGAGGGGTCGGATTTTCACATCACATATTCTCCCACAGTGAACTGCATGTCAGTCTGCTTTGCATCATCTCATGACTCATGTCACCATTGGGCTCTCTCTTAGCCATTGCACAATCAAAGCGACTTCATCTGCACACACTGTGGTTCCTTTCTGACCTTTGTGAGGCCTCCTCCACCAACATCATCTTAATGAAGTGGTGACCGACACAACCTCTCTATAAGACTTCTTGCATCCCGATAAAGGCTATGGTGGTTAACATCGCATCTTAAGAACTTCCTCTATGTATCATCCTGAATGAGCACACATGCTCTCATCAGACCCTCTAGTCTAGATCATACTGTCCATTAGCATGGGGTGATATACTGTACTAACATCGAGTTCTTCATATATCCACTCCCACGTCATGAAAGTGAACCTTGGTCATACTCAAGAACTTTTGAACTCGCATCATGGCGTAGTTGAACCATCTCTCTCTTTTATGTAGTTCAACAAAAACTGTCTCTTGACGGTACTCCTTTCTCATGTCAGCTAGGTAAGGCGATCTACCATAACCCATATTGCATCTTGACCTTCCTTGGTCTAGGGGAGACTCACAACATGCATAGTGATGAACTCTCATTCCCTTTCGGGAACTCTTTATACTTTATTTCCATGCACTGGGTTACTAGTGTCCGTCCTTCACCTCCTGACTTGCATGGCCACATGCTACATGAAATTTCATATTAAACATCCCAAGTACTACTATCACTTACTATCTTTGTAGTATCACGGTATTTGGTGATCTTAAACCATGATCTCCTGTACGTCATAATTCCTCACAATCGATTCCTCAGAAACCCTAAACTATTCTCATCAGGGTTTTATTACTTTCCTTTCCAAAGAAGTGTATCTGAGGTTCTATCACCATCCTTTTATCACATCAAAGCCTAGGCTGGCTAACCAAATAACCACTAATCTTGTTCAATAGATCTCGTTATATCGGAGTGTTATCCAAACTTATCTCTTTTTCTCAACATAAGGTTAGCCTAACAACCTCAACTTCTTCTAGATTCCAGCTAATCTAGGCAGCTATATGTCAACCAGAGCATTCATTACCACTTCTTATCCTTAGGTGTTATGTAATGTCGAAGACATACACCTCCATGCATTATACTTATCATCTCATCTCAAACTCTAAGTTTGTCTTCATCAAGAAGTGCTGAGCTCATCCTCATGGTGATCACACTCAACCTTGGTTAACTTCCAATTCCACCTAACTCTTGATAAGACATCCTCATAAGCTGACTACACTACTTCTCTTACTATTTGTAAACCATCCATGTATTATTCACTTCACCCAGGTATATAATCATCTCTATCCTCATACCTCGTAGCAACGTTCCAACTCGCATCATCTTTTACCCTTGGTGTATGGCATGCGTACTGTCCCATCTCTCACTCCCATAACAAGAAGAAATAAGCATTTGGCGTCCGTCCAAACACAAAGTTCTTCCTATTCCAAGAGTAGATATGATGCATCCCACATCGCCAGTACACCTTCAATTCTAAGTTGAAACGTGCAACTTATGTCTCCACATCACAAACATCATGATATCAAAGTTACTTCCATGACAAACTGGTCTCAAACCTACTGGGGTCACCACACAATCCTTCGTCATCTCCTCTAGGTCTATTGGGTGTCGACACTTTTGGGGTCCTCCCTTTTCACCTTATGCATCCATAGAGTGCCCTACTCATCTGCCTTTTGGGTCCCATGAGATTATGAAGGTGATCAATCTCCTAACCCATGGTCCTCAGACAATGATAGTTGTTACCTCCCGACCCTATGGTCATGTGAAACTAGGGAATTAGGCAACTCCTTCTTCCATCGGTCTTATCCCTACCCGACCCTAGGATAGACTTAGGATTATATCATAGTACATGTTCAACTTAGAACCTTACCCAATCCTTCATCATCTCTCTCTACATTCTTGACTGACTTTCATCCCTTCATAGGGGTCATGGCAACCTGCCTACTTTGGTCAGGTCCCATACCGATTACCTCCATGGTAACACATCCACATGCACCTAGAGATGGTTATCTATGGGTTCACTGGTTCATTCTTATACCATGTACTTTTCACTTAGCTTCTCAAGATCCCATGAAACCTCTTTAGGTTACCTCAAAACCAACAAAACTGGTATACACCCTACCAAAGGGTCCCTCTCCCAGGATGGGAGGAAACTACAACTCTTGACGAAAAGGTCACAACTACCCTTAGGGTTTACCTTCGCATGAGCATGTCTAACCCAACAACTACTAAAGCACAAGTTGGTCGCCTATTAAGCCATGCTAGATCGTACTTGTTCGATTTCCTCAATACTGGATCAACTTAGTTGTAAGGGGTTCATCAAACATACCCTCATCATAAGGGATTTCCTTTTCCTCTACATATGAGGAGTACCATGCTCGAAACTATAGAGACTCAAATCTCATTACGAGCATTGAGTACACTGCTTCCCCTCTTAGGCCTAGGAGCCCTAGGTCCTCCGTTGAGTATCCATCTGCATGTTCAATCTCTTAACCACGAATCAAGCATTTCCAAGGCATGCCATGTACTCCCACGATCCTTTTATATGAGTAACATCTCAGGGTTGAGTCTTGTCAAGGACAACCAACTAGGTACAAGGCCTCACAACCTACTACCAAACCTCTCCAGGTCTAAGGAACTCTTCTTCCTATCTCATAAGGTAAATTCCTATACCACAAACACATAGGTACCAGAAGCATAATTCTCTTTTTAGGGTTTGGTTCCTCTAAAGGCAACCAAGATATCATCAGCCTTCAAGAATCAAACATAAGGCAACCACTATCGTCCACTTAGGTCACATCATCCTCATCTACTCACTGTTTCTTATGTCTCAGAGTCTAAGCTTCCAACCCCCTTGCTTGTGTCATGCTTTCTCTCTCTTACTACCTGAGGTCATTTCTCCATGATGAATCAAGCTCACTAGCCTACCTCCACATGGGTGAAGCCTATGCTTGAACTTACGTTTGCTCAAGATCATTCATAGCCCTTTATGCTTATGTCATAATACATCCATCATGATCTCTTAACCAGGGTTTCATCAAGATATACCCTACTTTCCTAAGACCATAAGGTACCTATAGGTTCTTCTCTAACCTCATCGAGGAAGGAGCTATCCTTCACTCTAACATGCGTGACCCTTTCCAGGGTTGGGTTGCCATAGGTACTTGATCATTAACTTCTCATGGTTCATATGGCATCCAAGGCATGTTTATCCAAACACCCAGTCAACCATGTCATCTAACTTGTCATGTCATCTCTCTCTCTAACCTCCACTTAGGGTTAGGGTTAACATCATCCTTAAAGGATATGCTCGGTCTCTACTTTAATGGAGATCTCTACCTCCAAGACTCACTTCCTCTACTCATCCTACTAACAAGGAGGTCTAGCCTTAGGTCTCTCCTGAGGGCAATGACAACTTATGTCATACGACTTAAGCATGTATTTATTCTTTAATTTGCACTTAATATATTAAACTTATGTCCATGACATCTTATTTACATGCTTTTCATTAATTTGGTGGAGGATTCCTTAATCCTTATCAACCTTACCCATACCTCAAGAAGGTGAGGAAAAGAGATGAAACCCTACTCAGGTCCTTAATAGAATTTGAGTTGAGAAGGGATGAACAAGATGAGAGGGTCCTAAAGGTATCTTATTTCGAGTCATACCCTAAGACATCGGCCAGGAAGTCACACAATCCGGGAGTCCTCGTATTCTGACTAGCGGTGCGGAGGAAAATATTGCCAGCCCCCAGACGTGATCCTTTTCTAGGCACCTCAGTCTTTCGGACAATTCTCTAATAACTCCCTCAGTTCTATGGAATTTGTAAAATTTAATAATTATTAATGATTAGATGAGGAACCTAAGATCTGATACCAGTTGTAACGACCCTGCCTCCCGGTAACCCCCAATTAGGGGAGACCCGAAGATCAGAGCCATTATCCAATCAACAGGATCAAAGGTTCGACAAATAATCAATAACAATTAATAAACTTTACCAACTAAACTGAAAACTGGTATAAAATAAAACTTCATTTACCTTTTAAAAATAGGGATTTCTAATCTTCTATCCCTAAAGACACCAATCTAACTAATTCTCCTGTGCATGTTACTTCTCATTTATTTCCACATATGCCACTTTACTGTTTGTTCTTTTCATTTGTACCTAAAACGCAGACAAACAAAATGTCGGTCAGCACTAAGATGGTATGTGGGGGAAACAATAATTGTGCAACTATGTTAACAATGTAATCAACCAAATATCATTTAACATCCAAAATTACGTATTAAGCAATACTACTCAATCCTTTCCTATCCCCTTTCTCTGTAACGTCCCTGCAGTGGACATGGATACTACCTCTCTCATATGGTAGATCCTTACCCCCATGTCCCTACCACACAGGTAGCCAATACCTAGGGTATGGACTCGCATGGTCCTACCCAAAGCTAGACCAATCCCTGACTCATGATGACTTGATGAACCTACCCCATTGGTAGCCATTTACTAAGTCTTTTAATGACCTGATGGACCTACCTCATTGGTAGCCATTTTACTAGGCCAATCTATAAAGTTACAGAGGGGACTAGGATCTAAGCTAGTAGGCACATCTCTTATGTGATAATCATATTCACATTATAATTTGCATGAATTAAATGCAACCAATAGTTTAATTCAAGTCATCGATAAAACCTCAAAAATCCTCAGGAATCTAATTCGGGATATTCATAGGCGTAACCACATACCTGATTTGATGATTTCACAAGTATTAAGTAATTCCATCCAAGAAAGCAATCCAAGAAATCAATTCAACAACCATATGATTCCTGAAAAGAATATGTACTCTATTTATTGCACACTTTATCAAAAATCTACTTTATTGACTTGGGTTCACTTTCTAGGGTTTCTGTATCCATTTTAGGGTTTCATTTTTTTTTCAATTAGGGTTTCCCTTCATCTTTTACCATTTTAAACCCTGGTTTTATGCCATTACTCATAAACCCTAATTATCTCATCTATTCTTCAATATTAAGGTTATCTTAACAACATATAACCCTATTTCCATATTGAAGGCACATTAATCATCAATTAATTTCATTAAGCTTCTTTAAAGCTACCATTTTTACCCTATCCACAACAAGATTTCTATGCTCATTTATCATCAATTCAAAGTTCATTGTGGTCTAATTCTCATATGGACTCGATTTTCCATTAACTCCATCTTTATTCATTAGAAAAACCCTAATTTATCATTGATTACACTTTCAGACTCTAATTATCCAAATTAAGGGTATTTATCCTTAATTAGTCCAATAACACTATTTTCTTGCCTTCTAGATTGATTCCCATATTTCAAACCATTAAATCTTATTACTATATGAATTAGGGTTTTTAACCCAAGTAATGCAATTCTGAGAACATGAAACCCTAATTTCACAAATTATGAACAAAAATCTCTAACTAGATCTCTTTCACCATATTTATGAATTTAATTCAGACTTTGACCAACTAAGTCCATTAAATACATCCATAATCAAAACTAGGGTTTTGATTCATATAGCATTAAAGTTACCAAATTTATGTACTTTTCAAATTCCAAGAAGATTCAGATTTCCTTTATATTTTTATTGGATTCTACACATTTTTATAATCAACTTTTATATATAACATGACTTCATCGGAGTTACCAATCAATATCTAAAATTATTGCAAGATTAACATGGTTGGACCAATCATAAAACGCCACATCAGAAAATTACCTTCTCTTTTATTTGGTCTGGCTAGATAAGAGAAAGGACGCTCTCGCCCTTCTTCTCTTTTACTAGAGTCGGGGGCAGGGGGGTCTTTTCCCCCTATCTTCTTCTAGCTTGCGCAAGCTCGCCTCCCAAGAGCAGGACCCCGCCCAGTCAACCAAGCGGTTGACTTTGGGTTCCACGGCGTCAGAGACCGAGGCGAGTCGGCCAAAGCTCCGCTGGGACCAGCCGGAGTCAACCGCACCCATGGATTCGTCGATGGTGCACCATACCACCGGGATGAAGAAGCTTTCCTCGAGTAGGATACGTGGCCTGGTCCAGCTCCTTGGCGGTGGCTATCCTCGCAATTGCCTGCACAAAGCCGGCTGATTCCTTCTTGCGAACCCACTGGTGTCGCCAGGTTTGGCGCACACGGCTTGTGCCTCCCTTCCTTATATAGGGATTAGCCCCCCCGTGCTTTCCCAAGATTTAGGGAAAAACTATACAGATCAGGAAAGGTCCGCAACCTGAGGTTGGTTTGATGCGGAAAACGCTCCTGAAGCCAAAGAAATTGTTTCCTCATTCGCACATTGCCTATACTTTGATCAAATCCAAAAAGAAGATTGCACCTGCTGGACACTGCGTTCCAGACTCCTAGCGAGACTAGGATCAGGTCTGGGTCATTGGATTTTAAATCTACGGTCCTCGTTAAAACCGAAAATCCAAATAATCCCAATTTCATTGTGACATTTAATACTTTCTTCTTGTATGGTCCATACTTTATGAATTCTTGTAAAATTCGTATCTCCCAAAATACTCATCCAAATAACCCCAAATTTTGAGGGAAAGTACGTCTTGGCATTATCTAACTCTGTATTAAATTTTGGAAACAAATTATAAGGGATGAGAAGGCTTCCTTCTCTCCTAAGTTATTCATTAATTTATACAAAATTAATTGTTATTTATTTTCCCTTTGCTATTATCTTGTTATTTTGGGTCCCTTGGACCTCAAGAAATCCTAAAGGCACGGATTCCCATATTTGGGAAAATCTATTTGCCTTTATCTTCTTTCAAAAGTCAATTCTCATATTTCCCCTTTTATTAATCAATTTCTTTTCCTTTTTAATTTTCTTTTTAAGGATTTCTCTTTATCTCTCCTATATATTCCTATTGGAAGTCCTTTTGGTATTAGGAATCCTTGGGATATGAAAATCCACTAAGGATAACTCAAATATACCTCTTTTCACTTATTTTCCCATTTTATCATTATTTCTAATTTCTTTCTTAACAAAGAAATACTTAATAGATCTCTTATTTTCTTATTGCTCTATTTATGCAACTTTGGACTCCTTGGTACCCAAGGAACCCAAGAGGCACGAAATCCCTCCTTAGATTTTCCTTCTAGAGGTTTCTACCTTTTCTCTTTTTCTCCACAACTCAATTATTCATTAATTAATTGAATTTCCTTGTTAATGGGCCCAATAGCCAAAAAAGCCCACAAATCAAACAACAAGGCTATTTTCAACATAACTCATTTATTCAACACAAAATATATCATCATTTGTCCCAATATCTTTAAAATGAGAAATTACATTTCTCTCCTTTTGAACCCAAAATTGGGGTTGTAACACCGTGATTCCTCTTGGCTTGAGGAATCACATTAGGATGGCCATAATCATCGCTTTTTATCGTTTGTGCATGTTTTCTATGGGATATAGCATGTATATGATACGTACTATGTATTGTGGTGATTGGATATGTATGTGTATATAAAAACCAAATCCCTCATTAAAATATTAAGTTTTAGATGCCTTCCAAATGTGACATACGTGAAAACCTTGATCGACCAAGTGTGGGCACGCCCTAGCGTGGTGCACTGTCTATCTCGTGGAAGCGTGAAGGATGAATGTGTGGGTCTACCCTAGCAGGGTGCGTATTCATCGTTTTTTCTTTGGGTCGGACTTAACAAGGTGATCTAGATGGGATCTAGTACCTTGAGGCATGGAGATGATCATTGCAAAGAGTTGTATATGACATCTTATCAAGAGTTGCATATGATGCAATTGGCAAGAGTTTCCTACCTGAGAGATCTAAGTTGTGGGCGATCAGCCCTAGCTGACTCATGACTTAGAGGATTTCAGGATCTTGCCCACTAGAAGGTTGTACGCTGCAATCTTCCGAATTGATGGTGAGGGCTATCAATTTGAAGTAAAATAGTGGGAGCAATAATTAATTAAAGGCCTAATTTTATCGTCACCTTTCAAATCAATCAAACAAGTCAAAGGAGTTTTGGACTAAAATTTCATATATTTCTTTTTGTTAAAATAAATGGTTAATCAACAAATCACTTTATTTGTGATCGGTCTTTGAGACCAACAAATTAAATGGGAATAATTCCACGAATGCTTAGGATGATGAGAAGTGTTCTCAAAGAAGCGAAAGCTCCAAGTCCTACCAAGACCAGATAAACTCAATCCCACCACATCAATGGAAGAAGGTATGCTTATGGAAGCATACCGAGGATGACATTGATGATGAGTGCTTGATGATGTTGCAGAGACAACATGAGACAAATGATGTCTCAAGGACACTGTCCTAGTATGTCATGACAGAAGGAGATCCAGTAAGGTATTCACACACTCAATGTGATTGGGTATGTGGAAAACCTGACTAAGAAGGATTCCCTCTAAGCCAAGAGTTGGCTATTGGTATGATACTGCAAATGTTGCGAGGATCATACAATTCACGATAAGCTACAACATGAACAACTTTGACAAGTGTTGACAGAGTTGTTGGACATGTTGAGGATAGTAAATGCAAAGATGAAGAAAGACAAACCATAATCTTTGATGTGATCAAAGAGAAAGGTAATTCTTAAGGGCAAGGATAAGGGCAAGGCAAAGAAGTGTTCTGATGCTAGCCAGCAATCCAAGCCATTTTCAGCCTCAAGGCACATGGGGAAAGGGTGTATGAGGGATTGCCCTCTATATCTGGAAGAACAAAAGAAGATGAAGGAAGGGATGGATATCTCCACCTAAGATATCATAAAATGAACCGCTTCTTTATCCGAGGTATATGATACCAAGATATGGATATGTCATATATGATATGCAATATCCGCAAAGAAGTGATGGCCTTTGTGAAAGGACCAAGAAAGAAGTACCCATCATTGGAGCAAGTGTTGCTTCCATAGATAGGTGTACCTTTCAGTTCATTTCAGCCTAAAGGGCACGAAATAGAGTTGAGAACTGCTATTTCATATATTGCCAATAGATAGAAACACATTATTTTTGCATATTGTATGACAATGATGGCAATTAATAAAGTTGATGTTTCAATCTTAAAGATATGATCTTTGTGGCAATGCCTTGTTTATCTTGTAATACATGGTATGTATAAGGTAAAATGATACCTAAAGTTATTGATAACTCAAACAATCTAATTAGCATCAATCATGAGGGATTCATTTCTAGTTTCCATATGATGGATAAATCTAGACTCTTTTGGTTAGAGAACTAGTAAGAGACATGAATATCTTGGACATGATTAATCAATCTTCACTAAAGGTAGTGGGAGAATGATTATCATATTAGGTATAATACATGTGATGTATTTACATACCTATTGGGACAAATGTTAATACTTCAAATGGTGTTTAGAGAAATACCAATATGAATATCTTGAAGTGTTCAAGATTATCATAGATGAAGTGCAAATTTGGTAAAGTGTTAATTCTTGATGAGATCAATGAATGAAACACTTGAACCAAATGTTTGAGATCCTTACGAGTGATTATGATAATGTATCATAGTGAACTCATGATTAAGGCATGGTGATGTATAAATCAAGAAGGAATCATACTCTAAGGAGTTAGAGAATGATTATCGAATAACTGAATTCTTCTTAATAAAAGAATACCCCACACTAATAAAGGAAATTAAGAATCATAAGGGTTGCGAGTTCTTATATCCTTAACAGATACACCTCAATTATCTAAGTGATGAGTTGTTCATGTGATGAGTCAACTATCTAGATGAATATGAGGAACCGAATTTTGAGTTATGATTTATGATCATTACATCCTTAATGATTTCCATGTGAACCATAAGGTATGACCTTGATGGTAGCACTCATTGGATGAAATCCATAAGTGCAAATGAGTCTTAAGTGTTAAGACACATGGGTAACATTTTGAGAAGGATGATGCTTGTTGATTGCAACTTAATGACTAAGACATTTGGCATATGGATACTAAAACCGCATTCCTATGAGGAATAAAACAAGGATGTGTACGTGACACAACCTATAAGGTTTATAAATCCACTAATGCAAATAAAGTCTATAAGTTACAATGGACTAATCAATGTGATTGATTGAGTACAAGCAACTCAGAATTGGATATTTACTTTGATGATATAGTCAAAGGGTTTGACTGATATGTCAAAGATAAAGAAGGGATCTGTGATTTAGTGGGAGTGTATTCACATTCCACATGTTGATGTGAAATGGAAATGTTCTAGAATAGAAATCCAAAAGTGGAAATTATCTTTAAGGAATATAGAGATGTTTCTTATGTGATAGGAATAGAGATCTATAGAGATAGTTCTCAAAAAACCTCTTGACCTGAAAAGAGAGAGCATACATTGGCAATCTGTACTAAAGTGTTCAGTATGCACAAATTCAGTGGGAGAAAACTTGTCCATGCTACATGGAGTTAGTATCCCAAGGCCAAGTGTCCAATTCTTATGAAGAATGGGAACACTAAGAATAGATATGGATCTATCATCTATGTAATCATCCCATTGTCTTGCATGTATGGACATGGCAAGAACAAAATGCATTCATCATCTTGTATGTATGACATGACAATTTGATGTGCTCATCCTGTTAACTCGTATGTGGGACATGACGAGTGGATGTATGTCTACTTCCAGTAAGGGTTACTGGAATACCATGAGAACTTGATAAGTACTTGTGAAGTACTAGTTCTATGGATATTAGGAAGAGTTCAATTTGATTGGAACAAGGATTGGTATTCGATACCAATTAGAAACAAAAGATGGAAAGTCAATCAAGAACTGATCAGGACCACGAACCGACCGGTTCAGAAGTGAACCGACTGGTTGAGGTGTCCCAACCGATTGGTTGAGATGTCAACCTACCGGCTCATGTCCCCAAACGACCGTTTCAGGTGTGAAATGATCAGTTCAGGTTGCGAGTTGGTTGTTTTTGTGAAAAATCTTGAACCCTTCTACTCCTGCTTTTAGTCCCACATTGCCCGAGATAGAGAACCCTATCCCATGACCCTCCTATATATATAGGGGTATTGGGGGCTTCTCAAAGAACAACTCAGTGCAACCAGTTGCTCTGTAAAGTTGTCGTTCTCTCTGGTTTTGGTAACCGAGAGAGCTCGAGCAAGTGCTACCCGATAAGGGAGGCACAACAAGGGAAAGACAACTGCAGAAAGCGACTGGTGGCAGGAGAGTGTGTTAGTGACTAGTACACTGACAGGAGGGTGCGACTCCTTCCAATTCCTTGAGGGACAAGGAGATTGGACTTCCAGGTGGTCCATTGTGGACTACTTCAGAGGCGGGAGATTTCTACCACTCGGAGGATAGCTGTTAATCCCGACAGTCCCGGTGAGACCAGAAGTCGTCAGTCTCGGTGCGACCAGGAGCTGCACAGACACCGTCCAAGACCGGAGGTGAAGACCGCGCAAGCCGCAAGGTATTTTTGCCGAGCAAGCCTCCGGACAAGGTATGATTCCACAAACCATCCCTTCCTATTGTATAGATGTTGACGTGTTTCCTTATTCTGGGTTTGGGAGGAGTTAATTTTTGTTTTCGATGCCTTCTCTGCCTCCCCTAAAACCCAACACCTTCAACATCTCTTACTTTTTGGGGACTTGGCATGTCAAAAAGGTTTACTTAACCTTATGTAAAATATTTTCATCATGCCCTACATTTTCTAGGAAGGATCAGATTTGCTGACATCCTATCCATTGGGATTGTGATACAACTCACTCAATCTTCTATGACCACCACTATAGGGATTCTAGAGGAAGTACCTATGAGATTGGGACCCAAATCTTATGTGCCATGTGATTTTATCATCATGAACATCGAGGATGACATGCAATTCCAACTCCTATTGTGGAACCCATTCCTTGCCTGAATATTAGCATTATGGATTGGTATAGACATGATTGACTTGAAAATCTTTGATAGTCTCAATGATCCATCTTTCTAGGAACAAGTTTTCCTCATGAACTATATTAACAAAATGGCACAATTTAGGTAGGAGATGCCTACTTTAGGAGACTCTCTTGAGACAATTCTCATTGACCCTAATGCTCATGATCTTAATAATGAACAAGTGAAGCATATTTTCCTCTAGTTATACAATGTCAAGGAAGACCCTGAAGCAAAGAATGAAGAGATCAATTGTATCACCATCATTGAAGAAGAACACAAGGCACCCACTACACCAGAAGTGAAGCCTATAGCTGAGGAGCTAAAGTGTATCCTTCTACAGAAGGTATGCCCACTCGTCATCAATTTAGATCTCACCATTGAGTAAGACAACATGTTGATGATAGAACTAAGGAAGAGGTAGAAAGAATTTGGCCACAAAATGGTTGATCTAACTGGAGTGATCCAAGCCCTTTGTATGAATATAATTAATATGATTGACAACTATAATCCCTTCATCAATCCCAACATAAGTTGAATCCAATTATGAAGAGGTAATGTGCAAGGAAGTGATAAAGCTAATGTTGTCCTGGATCATCTCTCCAACTTTTAATTCACTACGGGTGAGTCTTGTGCAAGTAGTGCCAAAAAAGGAAGTACTACAATGGTTTTAAATAAGAAGATTGAGCTTATACTGGCCCTCATCATGAATGAGTGGCACATGTTCATTGACAATTAGAAGCTCAATAATGCTATTGAGAAGGACCACTTCCACTTCTAGATCAATGCTTAGAGAAACTTTCACACTAGGAGTTATCATGTTACTTGGATAGGTATCTGCTTCTACTAGATCCATGGGAACCCATTGGTTAATAAAAGACTACCTTTGTGTGACCCTTTGGTACATATGCATTTTTTCTATTGCCCTTTGAAATGCAATGCACCTACCAATTCAAGCAATGCATGTCTTCCATCTATGTCAAAATGATAATGGAAATCTTCATGGATGATTTTTTATCTATGTATATTCTTTGGACTCATGCCTACGTCACCTTTCCATGGTCCCAAAAAATTTTGAAAGAGCATATTTAATTCTTACTTAGGAGAACAACTTCATGGTGAAGGCTCACATTATTATAAGACATTGCATCAAATCTATAGGCATCAAGGTTGATAAAGACAAGATAGAAGTGATTTCCAAGATGGCTGCTCCAAGTGAATGAAGTCTTGGAATTTTTGGGACATGCTAGTTTCTATAGGAGGTTCCTTTGTGACTTTAGCAAGATCACTAAAACTCTAACAAATCTTCTATAGAAGATGTTAGACTTTATCTTTGACACTAATGGCATGAAGAGACTCACCATGCTAAAGGAAGCCCTCACTACCCCCATACTTCATGCCCTAGGTAAATATCTTCCTATTAAGGCCATGTGTGATTCCAGTGACTACATAGTAGGTGAAGTTTCGAAGCAACACATCGTCAAGAAGAATCATATCATTTACTAACTAGCAATATGTCAGATAGTGTGTAGAGAAATTATGCAACCACTAAAAAGAAGCTTCTCTTGATTGTCTATTCCTTTGAAAAAAATTCTCTTATATTATAACCTTGCAAGTGATAGTCTACATAGACCATGTTGTTATCAAGTATTTAATGTCAAAGAAGGATGTAAATCCCTGGTTGATCATATGGATATTGTTGATGCTACAATTTTATCTAGAAATCAAGGAAAAAAATAGAAATGAAAATGTTGTCACCTATCATCTCAACCAATTGCACATCCAAGATGGTAACCCAGTCCCTATCAATGACTCTTCACTTGAAGGATATTCACCCCATGGTATGTGATTTTTTGAAGTACCTAGTTGAGGGAGGCCTTCATCTTGATTGTACTGGGAATGAGAAGAAGGTGTTTATGTCTTATCATTGCCATTACTACTAGGTTGATCCTTATATATTCCATTTTTATTACATTTAGTGTAGGTGCATATATAAGGAGGAATCATCTCTCCTCTTGAATAATGTCATTACAACCCAACTAGATGTCACATGAGCACTAACACGACTATTTTTTAGGTTCTTCATTGTGTCTTCTTAATGTCATCTATATTCAAGGACATCCACAACTATGCCAAGTCATGTGATCAATGTTAGAGGGCTAGAAACATCTCTAAAACCGATGAAGTGTCAGTAATCTTTAGAAGGAAGTGAAGATTTTTTTGTAGGGATTTGACTACATGGGCGCATTCTCCTCTTCCTTTTTCTTCTCCTACATTCTGTTTCTTGTTCATTATGTTTCCAAGTGGGTTGAAGCAATTCCCTCAATTTCTAGTGATTCCAAGGTTGACGTTAAGTTGTTTAGAGACATCAAATTTCCTTACTTTGGATCCCATGCATTTTTATTTCCGTTGGAGTATTGCACTTCCTTAAGTGCATATTTAAAGTGCTCCTTCACAAGTATGGCATTTCTCATTGCGTGCCTACTCCATACCACCAACAACTGCACAAGTGGAGGTTTCCAATAACCAAATCAAGGCCATTATTGAGAAGAAAGTCAACATGATAGAGTAAAACTAGAACCTCAAGTTAAATGACATTCTTTTATTCTACAAAACTTCTTACAAAACTCCCATGATAATTACACCTTTTCACTTGATCTATGAGAAATCTTGTCAACTGACAATATATCTTGAAAATAGTAAATGGTGGAACATCAAGTAACTCAACTTTTATCTCCATGCAGCAAAAGACAACCAATATCTTCACTGTAAGTGTAACACTAGGTGTTTGCTTACGACATGTGATTAGATGCTTTTGGTTATCTTTTAATATGTCATTAAAGCTTTTGAGGAACTTATATTTCCATTTCTGTGCTTTTTGAACAATGTTGTAACATTGTTTTGTTAAATATGGACTAATGTGCAAATTAACCAATCTAAGGGGTTAACTTGCAAATTGCACATTTTAAGACGTTCCTATGATGATGAGACATCATAATAATGAATATTATGTAGTGATATGGATTCTCCAAGCTTGGGCACCAAGATATAGATTGTAGAGCAATCCTTGTGCTTTAAAACCTAGTTTTGGTGTAAAGTGCAATTTACCCAAAACATAGGGTGCAACATGTAAAAGATACCCTCTAGAGTATCTTTCATGACTCTTGAAATCAATTAGAGCAAATATAATGAGGAGGGCGCCTCATTTGTATAATCATATAAGAAGGATAACCTTTATAAGTAAATAATCAAGATGTATGCAAAACGACCCTTTTATATGTGCAACTTAGTAAGGTGTTTGGTTCCTTTTTCCTTAACCTTGGTTGAGAGAGAGGTTTTGAATGTGATATGAAGGGAGAAACGTGGCAAAGGAAGGGATAAGGACCTATTTGAGAAACAAAGTAAATAATTGTCCTTATCTTGAAAATATACCCAAAATATATAAGCAAACTCCTTCCACAAGCAAGGGATCGTTTCCCATTCATTCCTCTTCTTATCTTCTTGCTTTGGCCGACTAAGAAGGATCTCAGGAGCCGAGGAGGATGACCAAACTGAATTGGGTAAGTTTTGATCATCATCTAGCTCGAATTCATGGAGGAAGTCTTGCTATAAGGTTGGTTTGTTAGTCTTTCTTACACAAATCTTCTTTCTAGCCATCTTCTCCATCCAATTCTTGAGGAAAGAACCTTGGACGACCTATGGAGCTCAAACCACCATTAAATATATGGAGCTTGGAGCTCTAGATCAGATCCTAAGGTGGGTTTTATAACTCTAAACCTTAAAGTTTTGTTATGCATCTTCTTTCCTTGAAAACGTTGCTTGTTCTCCTTTCTTTCACACTTCTATGTGTTCGTGCAACTAAAACCGTGAAGAACAATCCATGTTCTTGAGGTATAAGAAGGTGGTATTAATTCCAAAGTTCATCCTGATCCTACTTTATCAAACGGTCCTCCACCTCTTGCCCAAACGGTTTGCAAAACCGTTTGGAAGCAAACGGTTTCAAAACTGTTAGGAGGGCAAACAGTTTCCCAAGATCATTTGGAGCAAACAGTCTCAAAGACCGTTTGGATGTGTTGACCAAGCATTGACCGTTTGGAGGGATGTTGTACATATTATAGACTAATCATGCACCAAGAATCATCAATTAATTTCAAGTAAATCACCAATTGAAGGCACATTAATCACCTAAACCCTAATCGGGTTTATTGTTGATTTCAATGGTGCAATCATGTTGAAGTTTGGGTTGAGTGGCCCAAACGGTTTCACAACCGATTGGGGATCACCTTAATGGTCTCAATACCTTTTGGTGATCACCCAAGACCGTTTGGAGGTCTAGGGTTAAGTAGGGTTGACCAATTGAGGGTCCAATCATATCAAGTTGTTGAGCAATTAAGTGTTGTTTAGGTGACCAAACCTAGGGTTCAACCCTTAAGTGAATGACTTGGTTTTTGATGACATCATGGAAAAACGGTCTCAAGACCGTTTGGAGGATGTACAAATGGTTTCAAAACCGTTTGGAGGTCACCCAAGACCGTTTGGAGGTCTAGGGTTGACCATGGTTAAGTGGTTGAAGATTGAAAGGCAACAAGTTGAAATATAATCGATTAGTGATCTAATGATCCGATCTATGGTCCAAACCTTAATAGGTTGACTTAGTTTTTGATGTTGACTTGAGAAAACAGTCTCAAGACCGTTTGGAGGATGTCCAAACGTTCCCAAGACCGTTTGGGGTCAGGTCATGACCCAATTGAGTGATGGTTCAATGGGTTCAACATCAATTAGGCTCATGTTGATGCATGTTGAAGGGTGATCGATTCCAAACCCTAATTCACTTGATCCAAGCCCTAACTGGTGATCAATTGAGGGTCAATTGAGTATCAAATCAGTAGAGGGTTGACCTAATTAACCCAATTGATAAGTGGTTAACAAGTGCATGGTTAATTGAGGGGTTCAACATTGAAAACCCTAATTCAATTGGAAGAGTTGATGCACTTTTTGGTCCATTCGGTTTTGAGGTGTTTGGACCAAACGGTCTCAAGAACGTTTGGGGACAAACGGTCTCAAGATCGTTTGGGACCAAACGATCTCAAGACCATTTGGTGGTCATGCGGTTTCAAACTGTTTGGTGACCATGCGGTTTCAAGATTGATTTGTCCATGCGGTTTCAAAAGTCAAAGTTGGCCAAACGGTCAACGGGACCAAACGGTCTTCACCTCACCTAGGGCAAATAGTCTTGAGTATGTACTTGGCCATGTGGTCTTGAAAGTCAAAGGGACCAAACGGTCAACAACTCCATGCGGTTTCAAAATCGTTTGGAGGTTGAAAGTGTAAAACCGTTTGGGGTCTATTAAGGTCAAGAATGTTTGATGCCTTAAAGGTCAAGATGGTTTAGTAGTTGATTAACGTAAACCCTAAAGGCATCTAAAGTGATTAAGGGAACAAGTAATTAGTTTATTGATGCATGTTATGATCAATGGTGAACATTACAAAAGTACCCTTAGTGGGTCATTAAGACTAGTACCCCTTGATCAAGCAAACCCTAATGACCATAATGGTGATGATATGACTTATGTTATCAAAGATGATTTGACTTAGTCTGACCAAGAGTGATGTAATCATCAACTCATAAAAGAGGAGAGAGAAGACTCCCTAATATGAATGAGAATCAAGTAATATAATTCCAACATGTATGAATACATATAATTAGGGTATGATCCTTCATAGTGAGATCATGGAAACCCTAATCATGATGATTAATGAATCTTAACCCAATTAGAGGGCATTAATGAAAGTAATTTTCATACATGATGAGGGTATGATCTTAATGTGATGTAATGTGAATAGTAAACCCTAATCTAGGGTAATGTGATGTAATGTGAATAGTAAACCCTAATCTAGGGTAATGTGATGTAATGTGAATAGTAAACCCTAATCTAGGGTAATGTGATGTAATGTGAATAGTAAACCCTAATCTAGGGTAATGTGATGTAATATGAATAGTAAACCCTAATCTAGGGTAACATGATGTAATATGAATAGTAAACCCTAATCTAGGGTAATGTGATGTAATGTGAATAGTACACCCTAATCTAGGGTAATGTGATGTAATATGAATAGTAAACCCTAATATAGGGTAATGTGATGTAATGTGAATAGTAAACCCTAATCTAGGGTAAAGTGATGTAAAGTGAATAGTAAACCCTAATCTAGGGAGATGTGATGATATGAACAAGTAAACCCTAATTCTGGGTTATACTTTTAAATATGAAACTCTATGATTGAAGTATGAGTTAAGGAATCACTATTCCTAAACAAGCTATGGGGTTGAATAACTCTAATTGGATTGAATGAGAATCCTAACCCTAGAAACCAACCGTGGTAATATGACACGGTCATGGTGAATCCTTTGTTGCACGACCGTGTAATGAAGCATGACCGTGGTGGCTTACTCTTGCACGACCGTGCAAGATAGCACGGCTGTGGTATCCTATATATAATTTGAAAAGAACTTGTATCGTGTTGATATAGTTACAATGTGCATGTTATTAGTAAATGTTAACCATGCAGGTTTTCATAAAGAGGTGATCATATCCAGGTAAGGGTTATGATGTTATATGCATTGAAAACACTTTACATGCTTCAAGTATAATGATATGCTATGTTACCTGGTGAGTGGTAACATATGAGCTTGATAGGCTGAATGAGCCTTGAGAAATATATGCATTGTTATAATCAAAGGTCATACTGTTAAAATGACTCGATGATAAGATGTTACATGGTAACAAGTGTTATGATGATTCAAGGGTTTGAATACCCACATTCCTGAATCACAATGATGAGATGGTTAGGGATTGATATCCCAATGTATAAAGTATGTGATGTGAACTTGATACAAATAGTACTCTTTCTTTATAGCATTTGTTTTATTATTTTATGTTTGAAAACATGCTTGATGCTAAAGATTGCCATAATGTACTTAAATAATCAAGTATAATGATATCATGTAGAGCCCTGACCATAGATCCATCATTGTCATAAATTAAATGATGGTGAAATAGGTTTTCCTAAGGGAACTCCTGCAGAGCATACTTTTGAGTATGTGGGGGTTATGGATGCGAATATCCTTATGTCCTAATGTTGGATTTGATAGGATATGTACCATTAATCTCTCAATCCTTCATTATATGTTTATGTCGGGAAGATATATCACTAATCACCTGATGATGTTGTTAATGCCGCATCAATGAGAGATAAACAAGAAATCCCTCGATGGCGAAGAGAGTACAGAACACCATTGTAACTCTAAATAGTGAAGTTTCCAGAATACCCTGGAAAGCTATTATAGCAGAGACACAAGATGTCCTGCATGATGTTCCTCATATTGACTGAGGAGTGATGAGGTCATCGGAATCCGGCTCTCCTGATGACCTATGTATGGTACCGATTGCGATCTAGTGATGGTCGGTTGGAGTATGAGAGGTGTAACTCATCTCCTCGGGGCATAAATATGTTTGTAAAATGTAATCAGCTGTATAGCATATTTTCTTAGGTTGAACTACGAGAAACAATGATTGATGATACATTGTTTATAGTGCTCTAGTTAAGTAACTAGTATACATGTTCTTCGTATTCCTTATTGTTATATGTCTTGTCATTCAATTAAGTTATAATTGAAATTATTACTTATAAGGATGTTGCTTCACTTAGTTTATACAATGTTAAATCTACTGTTGAATATTTATAATTCTACTGCTTTATGTTATTCCATTATTACAACAATAAAGCTTCTGGCGGAGAGTTATAATTCTCGCTAGGACAATTATTCAATTGTCTCACCCCCGTGGGATTCGACATTTTAGGTAGACGCCGAGGATGAAGGAACCATCAGTGGGTGAGCAGCAGCAGCAGCAATATTAGGGACATCAGTGATCCTCAGGTGGAGACACTGACTGTCAAGTCTTGTAGATAGTATGTCCTATGTGTCGTCTCTTTACTCTCAGGTCCTAGGAGTCAGTATATCTGAGATTTTGGCATGATGCCTCGAGATTTTGTATCTTACCTTGTACAGTTAACAAGGTGGTTGATGATGTAACTCTCGAGATGTGTTTGTTACAAAGATGTAATGATGGATCAGTTTGTAAATAACTTATCATGTTTCTTTATGAAAGAGTTTTTATCGTTTGAAGGTCTCTTAACAAAATGTTTTAATTTTTAGTGATTTCTGATAATTCCGCTGCTAATCGCTTCCGCATTCGTTGATCTTATTTTCGTGATTCGATCGTCTCAATAAGATATAGAAGATTTGTGACTGGAGGCATATGAGAATGCATGCATTTACAAGGAGCACACCAATATGTGCCATTATGGCCTCTACAGCTTGACGATCAAGTTTTACTTCATAATTCTCATCTCTGACTCTTTTGTAGGAACGCTCAAGACTGAATGGTCAAGTTCATTCATCATTAAGAACATCTTTGCTCATGAATTTGTTGCAATTTAGAGTGACAAGATCGGTGAATTCAAAAACAACAACCAATGTCTCAAATGCCACATCACGATAGTCGACTTGCATATTGGCCATCCATACATGCTTCTTTTACCTTCATCCAATGATTAAGCTTTGGGTATCAAGCCATCGACGTAAAACAAAAGGCACTTTTTAGGAGGCAACTGAAATGTTGCTTTCAGTTTCCAGGTTCTTGATCAATTTGCTTCATCTTTGCATTATTAAGATGGTGCATTCCTATGATAAGATCACAAATTCTAACAATTTTTATTGTGGGTTGATGACTTCTACTAAATGGATATCAACCACGGCTCATGGTCCAACCAACATGGTTCTTCCCCTCCATCTTACATTAGTGTTTGATCGAGGAAGAGCAAATATCTGGGTTTGGGTTGCAGGGTGGGTAGTACGATCTGCCCACACCTATCTATTTTGACCTATGATCTCATTGTTACGTTTGCACATCTAATTTAGCTAAAGAAATTTCATTTTTTTCTTTTATAGAGTAATAAGAACCATTATCTAGATGGCCTATATTCAATCTCTCTATTTGACTCCATTCATGTCATTATCACTTAGCTCCCCTTACTCTATGCAAAACTTGCAATTGACCAATGTTTGAAACAAACCAATGGCCAGAAATCACCTTATTGGCCTAGGAACTCAAACATCATGTTTTATCATAAATGATGGAAATTATTTGAGGAACTAAGAGGATCAATCATGTCCTTCTTCTAACTGAATAGTGAAACTAATTCATGGAACCATCCTTTTTTCATTATCATGTCATTATTTGAGCATAATAGGACTAGAATAACCATATGGTGGAATGAATTGTAAATCAAATTGTATTTTTATCTTTCCCATCTTCTACACTTGTTATTTAATTTTCTTATATTCTACCCACCAAAAATAAAAAGAAAAGACAAAAAGGTGCCAAAATATTAAGTTTGAGGTGGTACACCCCCTTCTTACTCTATCGACTTCTTCCATATTGCTCTCTATGTAATAGGGGTGTACCATCAAAAATAAAGAAAATATGTCAATGTGCGCAATCTAAAAATATTATCAACCTTTCAAGGAAAAAAAATAAAAATAAAAATGCAATATTAAGTAAAATAGGGGAGATATTTTCCATTAACTTTGTCACCCATTCCATCCTTTTTTCTCATAGAGATATAGTGAATGTATCATTTTTGACATCTTTTCCATGCACCCCAGTGTTGAATCATATGCATATTTATTGGTTATGTGGGTTTCTTTGCACTCTCTCAAAACTCTTAGACGTTCTTGGTATTGTGACTAGTAGTGGAAAAATATTTTTGGGAAGAAAAAGCAAAACAAGGACATGAATAGATGCATTTAGTGACCTCAAGGTGTTGGGTATATTATACATATTATGTGGTAGGAAATTCAACATAGTGTGATAGTGAGGCATTCACATGGTTTGGAAATATTAATTTGACAAGTATTTCAGAATTTATGTTATTCAAGGATGATAATCATGTAAATTTTGGATTATCCGATGAATGTGTATTCATCCTAATTTTAGTCACATTTCTAGCTGAGTTTTTCATTTTGATTTCATGTTTTTTTCTCTAGAATTAGCTTGTGCATAGTTCTCCTTAATTTTTATGTTAATTTATTAGAATTTTCATCCCATACTTTGAATTTCATGGTAGGTTTAAGCTTCGATCCATACACACAAGTGTAGAACCATTAGTTTTGAAGCAAATCTTAATTATGGATATTATTTTGACTGATATGCCCTTCTATCAGTATGTGATCTCATTGACGTAGGACACTCAATGTACATTAATATACCCTCATCAACATCCATCAGTATTATCATAAGAAGAACTTTCATCGATTTGCATTCTCTTAGACTAATGCAATCCATACTCAATGATATATCAAGTGATGAGGTCCTGGAGCCCCATCAACTGATGAGACTCTATGCCCATTGACTCTAAAAATGTATGAGAATTTTGTGCCTCATCAATTGGTAGAGCCAACAGATGAAACTCCAAAATGATGAAGCTTGTGCACACCAACTGATGAGACTCCAAACAAATGAAGCATTTTATCATCAATGATGTGACTAAGAAACTCTACCAAACAATGACACCAATGACTGATGAAAATCATATGGATTCCTACCACAAAAAATGTACACTTACAACAACTGATGAAACTCATGTGCTCATCAACTAAAAATTCTATCAATTGAAGAAACCTAAAACCGATGAAACTCCCAACTCATCAACTGATGGAACTAATGACTCATGGGGATTTTGGGCATCGTAAGAACCACATCTTCCTCCTAATCCCACCCATGCATTCATCAAGAATGATGCCTTTACTCCAAGCGGCTAGAGGCTGCAAACCCTAACTCTAGTATATATATACATGTCCTTGTCTTCATTGAAAGGAATCTCTACAGTGACATTGTTAAGCCTCCATATTCCATACACATCATCTATCTCCATTTTTTATTGATAATTTCACATCATTTGATCAACCATATCAATCAATAATGCCTTTGGCTACACTAAGGCTCTAGGTCCTAACCTCAAAATATGACTCGATCAATGATGCCCATTCACCACCAATGACCTCTACCATCATAGATCCACCTACTCCTCTCTCACATGGATAGATCTGAGCCATAAAGAAGGATGCCCAATGACAAAAGGCCACCACAAAAGAAATTCAATAGGTATCTTATTGTTGAGCCAACCATAATCCTCTCCAAACTTGAAGATAGGAAACTGCAAACCATAGGTGTGCCTCCATATTTTACTATTCTTCCTTTATATCCCTATCAATCTCATTACTATTGCCATGAGAAATTAGTCATCTCACTTGGGTGTGTGGAATAGCCCCACTACCTAATTCTGCCTTTTTTGGTCGAATTCATGTTTGTGTGAACACTGTTACATTTTGAATCTATCACTTACCATCTTGCTTATGTGTTCGACTAACATATCTACATGTTCATCTAGATTAAGGTGTATAGGACTTCAAACCTAAGATCAAGGATATCAATTAGATTCTTGTTAAGCATATTATTAAAATTTTAGATAGACATTTTGTGGGGCAACAGTAACATGATCTCTAGGTTACATGACATTGAGCTTAGAGTACTATAGTTTTGGTTTTGGTACAAATCTATAAGGATGGACTATTCTGGCCTTATTTGTAGGGCTTTGGTAAAGATGGCAGAATAACACCATATTTATTGGATCCGCTGTAGATATAAAATGTTAATCACAAATAGGCATATAAAGAGAAACTATTATACATTTATGAAGACTAATTGTCCAATAACTAGACAACTCTTTTTTGGTGAAGCACTCAAAATTTGGATCAAAATCTGAATTGGCCACCAAGAAATCTAAATATTCTAACAAGAAATGTGAATAACTACCAAGTTGTTGCACAGTTATGTTTTTTACATCTCCTTGTTGTCGTCTAGTGGAATTCCTTCTTCAAGCCTCCACACAAGTTCCATGTCATGTACTTCATGCAAGCAGATAAGGGAGAATGTGGTACACCACCTTGGCCACCATGTTTAGATGTAATGGGAGTTTTCAATGTGTTATTCGTCCCAAAATATTTTTTATCCTATCTTGGAATCCATCCTTAAGGAAACATTCCCTCTCACCAAGAGATAAAATTTATGGCCAACTTGTCTCAAAAGTTGTGTCAAGTGTTCCCACCCTTTGGGATGCACCCCTTTATTAGGAGATTTATGGGCTTGGAAAACTCGATTTCATATCCCTTTCATAATAGCAATCTCAAAAATAATCTCAAATTTCAAAACTCAGACTACCATTTCAATCATCCAACTGGGACTCCCAGTCACCCGAATGGGTCATTGCTGATAATGAGATGGGTTGCACATTGATCAATTGGCTAAGTGAGTTGGTCAACTTGCCTATCTAGAACCGGATTGGTTTCCCTATTTGATTCCAAATTAAGTGTGGAGACATTCCTTTTTGGGTTGTAATTGCCCAAATTTTGAAAGTGAAAGTTTGTTGACTGATTGATGATCAATTGATCCATTAATCTACCAATCTAGTCAACTGATTGGACATTCCAGTCACCCAATTGGGCATGAAATTAACCTAAATGATTAAGATTCATTATAAATAATCTATTTGACTATGAACTTGAATTCCCTTATGAATCCTTATGTCTGAGATGCTATAGGTTTCTAATTATGTTGGTGTGATGTTCGAAATCTAACTAGAAAATATTGGTGTTTATAGACACATAATTTCTGCTGAAGTAATTAGAATGAGTTGGATAACAACTTTAACTTGTAAAGTGACCAATTTTACCATGACTGTATATTCCCTTAGTCACATATATCCATATTGAAACTAAGGCATGGAGTTGTCATCTTCTTATTGTTCAACATGTGTTCCTTGAACTATTCAATATATCATAATCTCAATATATGTAATGACTCACATAAGCATGGCCATGCATTTCCATAATCTCTCTTATCATGTGATTGGTATATCACTCTAAAGGAGGGATAAATTCCATCTATATCACTCACAGTAGTCCATAAGTATCACAATGCACTAAAACACTACCTTTCTGAACCCTAATTCAGAGCCTGTTGGGCTAATGGTCAATGTACGCAAAACAACATGTGATTATTATAGTGATTCATGTGTAAGAATCACATTCACCACTATTACATTGATATAAGAGTATGACATGTCACTACTTGAATTCCATGTGTCATTCTCAAGGTAGGTATGTACAATACAACTTGTTCTCTAAAAAGTACATGTATCTGGAGATAATATCCAATATCATGACTAGAGAAGCATAGTCATCACTCACCACACATTCTAGTCTTGTGTATTATTCTTGTCGTATGATATCCACAATCATCACGTACTAGGGACATAATAAAAATGAATATGCTAAGTACACATATCATCTCATCTTCAGGTCCTCAACCAAAATCATATGTCATCGAGTAAAAACATTCTTAGGACATTATTAAATTTATTCATTCTAGCAATATTGAAAAAAGGTGGATTTTCCTTTTACTAATAATGAAATCCTTTACAAAGTTCCCTATTAAGATCATAACATGAAGGCTCTCGTGGCATAAAACTAATTTTAATGCTATATGTTCAGGATTGTATGTGATCCACTAAGAGTGAAGGTTAGGTAGCATTGGTGAAACCCACTCATTCTAGTGTTTCCATCCATTAATAAATCTAGAACTCTAAACTACCCTTTCAACTATCAAAATCTTAGTAGAATCAAACAATTAAACTATTTTTATAAATACTAGTTCTTCATGGTTACTTTGATCGAAATAATTCATAAAAATATTATCCTTTAGGTTCGATCATAACTATAATACATTTTAAGGCCCATCCGCTTGGGGGTGGTATTGTCGTATCTATTAGTTTAGGTAAAATCAGGGGTTTCAGTCCTAGTGAATTTGAGGGTACAAATATCAACATTTATTTCATCAACAACATCTCTCTTATCACCACTTCTTTAACAATACAAAAACTCTTCTAGGTCCCTATAAAACTAAGGCCTAGAACCTATTAAAACCCTTTAAAATGATCATTCACACACTAGGGACATGATCACACCCTCAAGATCATCTTATTTGATATTTGTTTCCACTCATGAACCCTTTCTATCTTTCTACCTCCTATCATGCTTTAGTTTTTGTGGTAATTTTTCTATCTCCTCAAAGACCTAAAAGGTATGGGAGTGACTAATGTTGTATCCGTCAAGCTATATGCACCATCAATTTCACCTATCTCATGGTAATCTCAATTTTTCCCTCATTATTCCTTCTTTCTCTATGTGGGTGTTTGTCACATTCTGGTTAATTATTCTTCATGATCTAGTGTCATCTTTGTTTTGGCTCAATGAGCTCAAATTGCCTTGACTAGTATCCTCAAGTTTTCCTCTTACAGATCACATAATGGAACACTACTCTCCTAGAAACAGACTCTATCCAACCCCATCTTTGGCTCTTTAGGACTAGAAGTAGGTGTATGTCTGTATGTGAAGCCAAATTTCCTTGGTCAATTTCTTGATCAGGAGTTTGCTTTGTAGAGAAAAATCTATTCATAGTTGGTTGTAACGAATATGTGTGTTACGACCCCACCTCCCGATAAACCCCAATTAAGGGAGACCAAGAGGTTGAGCTGCACCCATTAATCCTGGATCAAAGGTTCGACATACAACCATAAACAATTATTAAATTCTAACAGACTATACTGAAAATGGTAATAAAATTTTTCTTTACATACCTTTTGAAAACTTGGATCTCTATTCTTGTATCCACACTAATACTAATCTATCTAATCCTCATTTGCACTTTAATTCTCATTTAGTATCACATTTTCCACTTTACTGTTTGTTCTTTTCATTGTACCTAAAACGCCGACAAACAAAACGTCGGTCAGCCGTAGCTGGTATGTGGGGGAAACAATAAACATGCAACTATGATAACAATGTAATCATTCAATTACTTATTTAACAACCAATATTACGTTTTAGATATAACTCCGTGATCCAAGAGTACCCTATCCTCTGTATTGTCCCCATTAAACCCCTCATGATCCACCTATAAGTGAACCAATTTCTAGGGTTGAGTCACATGGCTCTACTCGTAAGTAGACCACTCAACTCGAGATTTGCTAAAGAGTCTCTAACTCACGGTAACCTAGACCTTACTCTAGGATTACCCCTTTTTTTAGCATTTTCAAGTAACAGAGGTGGACCCGGATCTAGCCAGTTATATTTGCACATTTATGGTGATAATCATAGTCACTTTATAGTGGCATGAAATAAATAAACATCCAACAATTTAGTTGCATTCAATGCGATTAAACATCCAGGAATCCATCAGGAAACTAAAACGGTTATTCATAATTGTAACCACATACCTGATCCATAATAACTTGATGTCCATGCATTAACATTCATCACAATTTATCCAAATCCAACTAGATGTCCAATCAAGCAAGCCAATCAATCAATCAAGCAAACATTGATCCTGAAAACATGTATAAAGTCTAATTGTCACAAGCATATCCCAAACAACTCCTTATTGACTTGGGGCACCTTTCTAAAGTTTCTAAGTCTCATTAGGATGCATTAGGGTTTCTTAGATCAATCTCTCAAACTTTACCCTTTTTAGGTCAACAAACCCTAAAACAACTTTTCCACTCATAAAAACCCTAATTACTCAAATTATCCACCTTAAGGATCTTTTATGCTCAAATTGGCTTAGGATCATCACATCTCTATGTTATTCTTGGATTTACATAATTAAACCAATTAAAACACATATTCATCAAGATTAGGGTTTTCAAGCTCATTAGTGCATAATCATGCACGAAACCCTAAATTAAACCAAATAAATAAAAAGATCATATTTTTAAATCCTACTTTCTCTTTCATTAACAACGGGTTAATATCATCTTGAATTATCCATCTATCATCAAATCTAAGGGTTTTTCCTTAATTGAATCATTAAAGATGATAACTTTATGCCCTTTTCGAATTTCATGCATATTTAAGCACATAAACCCTAAATTAGACTAATCACGTGCAAAGTTCTTCCTTTTTGAACTCAATGTTCCTTTTTACATTTAACAGATTAATCAACTCTAAAGATCCATTAAACCCTATTAAACACATTAATCATACCAAAATAGGGTTTCTTAATCTTTAATTCATTAAAGATAATGATTTACACTACTTTTAGAACTAGGATCAGATTCAGGCTATAAAACCATTTTTAATGGATTCCTTGCATTTTTCTGATCAAAATACATATATAATTTGTTTTAATCCGAGTTACGAATCATGAGATATGATTTTAGCAAGAAAATTACCTTCTGGCCAATGAGATCGTGCCACGTCATCTCAGTCCATGCAGCGCCTCACGCGATTTGGGAAACATAATGAAATGTCATTTTTACCCTTGACTTAAAGTACTGTTCTTTATTATGCAGAGGGGTAGCACGGTCAAAAGCCGCCCGTGCCTTCTTCTTCCTTGAATCCGCGGCAGTGGCCACCCTAGCCGCTCGGCCTGCAACCCTAGGCGCTGCTCCAGCGGCTCCTCCTTGACCCATGTCCTCTGGAGATGGTCCCCTGACCTCCGATGCTTCATGACGCATGCGAGGATGCTGTTGTCTCATGGCCAAGATGCCGATACAAGCTCCTCATACCTGCAACATGCGGACGACCTGTAGTTGACTTGCGGCTGTCATGTGAGCGCCATCGCATGAGGATGATGGACGCAACTCGCTCCCCGTGTACGTGAGGGTAACCAGCAACCATCCATCCCACCCAGAGGTTGGTTATCGATCCAGGGGCTGGAGTATCTCCCTCGGTTAGGGTTAGGAAGAAGAAGAAGCAATAAGAAAGGAGGATAAGTGAAATCCCTCCCCCAGACTCGGCCCAGGCTCCCTCTCCTTATATATATAAGGGTAGAAACATCCTATAATGCTTGCTCACGAAGAGATGATATCCTTTCCTATTAGGAATTGGATTCTTTTAAGAAAAGCAAGCTCTCTCTCTTTCTCTCTCTCCCATATCTCTTTAATCTTCTTTATTCTTTAGACATTAGAAATTCGAAAATAACTTCTCTTATTCTTTTATTTACTTGCCCTTTATTTCAAAGGCACGAAATCTATTTTCATTTAATAGGAAGCTACTTTCTTTTTATCAATATCACAAATTCACTAATAATGTATCTCATTATCTTTTTATTTTGCAAATTTGTTATTTTCTCTTTCCACTTTGCAATTATCTTGTTATTTTGGGTCCCTTGGACCTCAAGAAAACCCAAGGCATGGATTCTCACATTGGGGAATATTGGTTTGCCTTTATCTTCTTTTAAAAGCCAATTTCTCATATTGTATTTGTTAAAATACCTCCTTTTTGAGGATTTCCCTTTTATTTCTCTTTTATTTTCCTCATTGGTATCCCTTTTATCATTAGGAATCCTTGGGATATGAAATTCCACAAAAGATAACTCAATTATACCTCTGTTCACTCATTTTCCCCATTTTCTCATTATTTTCCAATTTCTTTCTTCATAAAGAAAAACTTAATTAATCTTTTTTTTTCTTATTGCTTTCTTTTTGCAACCTTGGACTCCTTGGTATCCAAGGAATCCAAGAGGCACGAAATCCTCTTTGGATTTGCCTTCTAGAGGTTTCCACATATTTCTTTTCTTAGAATTTCGATTATTCATTTACTAATTGAATTTCCTCGTTATTTGGGCCCAATAGCCAACAAAGCCCACAAATCAAACAACAAGGCTATTTTAAACGAAATCCAATTATTCTCAACCAAATATATGATTATTTGTTCAAACATCTTTAATATGAGAAATTATATTTCTTACCACTTGATCCCAAAAATTGGGGTTATAACATCCTTCCCCTCTTATAGGAATTTTGTCCTCAAAATTCAAGCAAGCAAACAAACAACTCAGGATAAGACTTTTCCATGTCCATCATTGGCCCCTATGTGGCTTTGCCGTACTCATGGCATTTTCAAAGAACCTTTATCATCACATATTCGTTTCTCTGAGTTCTTTCATCCTGGCATCTATAAACTACACAGGTGACTCAGGCCATTTCAACCTCCCTTGGGGCTCACTAGGTTCATTGCTCAGCACATGGTCGGGGTATCTCACATAGTTCTCTAAACTGGAAACATGGAACTCATCACATATTACTTTATCCTGAAGGGTAGGGTCAAAACCTAACCATCTCCACCCATCCATCTCTAATGGACCCATGTATCGGGGACTCAGCTTTCTCAGCTGCAGCTCAGAAGGGTCGGATTCTCATATTATACTCCCCCACATTGCACTTCATGTTAATCTACTTTGCATCTGCTCATGACTCACATCGTCTCTAGGCTCCTTTCAGCCCTTGCATGATTAAAGCGACTTTCATATTCATGCACTGTGGTCCTTTTCTAATCTTCATGTGGTCCTCTCACCAACATCACCTTACTGAAGTGGTGACCGACTCAACCTCCCTTACAGAGCTTCTTAGAATCTCGATACTGGCTATGGTGGTCATCATCACATCTTTTCATAGGACAGGAACTGTCTCTAACTATCACCCTAAACGAGCACATATGCCCTCATCAGACCCTTTAGTTTGGATTATATTAACCATTAGTTAGGGGTGACAAACTGTACTAGCATCGAGTCTTTCATGCACCTACTTCCATCTTTTGGAAGGGAACTTTTAGGTCAAACCCAAGAACCTTTGAACTCACTTCATGGTGTAGTTGAACCATCTCTCTCATGGGTAGTTCAACTAGATCTGTCCCTTGACAGAACTCTTTATTTCTTATGTCATCTAGGTAAGGCGATCTACCATAACCCATATTGCATCTCGACCTTCCTTAGTCTAGGGAAGACCTATCACAACATTCATAGCGATGAACTCTCATTCCCTCTCAGGGACTCTTTTGTCATCCATATCGATACCTTGGGTTACTGGGCTTCGTCCTTTACCTCCTGGCTTGCATGGCCATAAACCACATGCAACCTCATCTTAAGCATCTAACGTGCTATTGCCATTCTCCATGGTGTATCATGATTTCCTGTATGTCATGATTCTTTTAAGATCGATTCCTTCGAAACCCTAAACCACTCTTGTCAAGGTTTCATCACCTTATTTTCCAAAGAAGTGCACTTGAGGTTCTACCACCATTCTTTCATTGCAACAAGGACTAGACTGGCTAAACAAACAACCCTTAACTTTTCAACGCATCTTGTTATATCTGAGTGTTATCCAAACACCTCTCCTTTTCAAACTTAGGGGTAGCCAAACAATCTTTTCTAACTTCTAGTCAAACAAGTCTTAACCAGAGCATATATTACCACCTCTCATCCTTAGGTATTAGGTAACATTGAAGACATACACTTCCATGTATTTCACTTATCATATTACCTCAAACTCCATGTCTATCTCTATTAAGAACACTCTCTGATTTCATCATCATGGTGACCAAAATCAACCTGGTATAACTTGCAAGCTCCACTTAGCTCATGCTAGAAACATCCTCGTAAGGTGACTACCTCATTCCTCTTAGGGTTTACAAACCATCCATGTATCATTCACTTTACCAGGGTAGATATCTTCTCTATCCCCATTTCTCGTGGAAACGTTCCGACCTACCTCATCTCTTATCCTTGATGTATGGCATGCGTAATGTCCTATCTCTCACTCCCATAACAAGAGGAAATAAGCATTTGGCTGCAGTCCAAATACAAAGTTCTTCCTGTTCCAAGAGTAGAGATGGTACATCCCACCTTACCAATACACCTTTACATCTATGTCGCAACGTGCCACATATGTCTCTACATCACAACCATTTCTATAACAAGTTACCTCCATGGAAAACTAGTCTTGAACCTACTGAGGTTTATATCCTTGGTCATCTCCTCTATGTCTATAGGGTACCGACTCTTTTGGGGTCATCCCTCTTCCCTCATGCATCAAGAGAGTGCCCTACTCATCTTCCCTTTGGGTCACATGAGTTCATGAAGGTGATCAATCTCCTAACCCATGGCCCTCAGACAATGATAGCTGTTACCTCCCGACCCTATGGTCATGTGCAACTAGGGAATTAGGAAACTCCTACATTCATCGATATTATCCCTACCTGACCCTAGGATAGACTTAGGATTCTCCATTATAGTACATGTTCACTTAGAACCTTACCCAAGTCTTCATCATCTCTCTTTCTGTATTCATGGGCTGGCTCCCATCCTTTCATAGGGATCATGGCAACCTGCCTACCTTGGTCAAGCCCCATATCGGTTACCTCCATGGTAACACATTCATATGCAATTAGAGATAGATATCTATGGGTCTACAGGTTCATTCTCATACCATGTACTTTTCGCTTAGCTTCTCAAGATCTTATGAGACTTCTTTAGGTTACCTTAAACCACCAAAACTGATGTACACCCTACCAAAGGGGTCCCTCTCCCATGATGGGAGGATAACTATCACTTGACCACAAGGTCACAGAAGCTCTTAGGTCTAGGATTTACATCCACACGAGCCTACTTAACCCTAGCAAGCTATTAAGGCACAACAGATCACCTACCGAACCATGCTAGGTCATACTTGTCCTCTTTCCTCAATGTTAGATCAAAATCGCACCTCCCTTTATCATCAACCTAGTTGTGAGGGATCCATCAAACATACTCTAAACTTAAGGGGCTTCCATTTTTCCTCTATTCATGAGGAGTACCATGCTCGCTTCTATAGGAACTCAACTTCTCATTATGAGCCTTAGGTACACCACTTCCCTTCTTAGGCCTAGGAACCCTAGGTTCACTTGTAGGTGTACAACCGCATGCTCTATCTCTTATCTACGAACCAAGCATGAAAAAGGCATGACATGCACTCCTTGTCATCCTTCAACCCAAGCAACACTTAGAGTCAGGTCCTCCTTAAGGACAACCAACAAGGTAAAAGGCCTCATAACCTGCTACTAAACCTTTCTAGGTCTAAGGAACTCTTCTTCCTACCTTGAAAGGTAAACATCTATACCATAGGCACGTAGGTACCAGAAACTTCATCTTAATTCTCTAGGGTTGGTCCCTCTAAAGGAAACCAAGATATCAATAACTTTCAGGGATCGATCATGAGGCAACCACTATCATATTGTTCAGAGTTTTAGGCTTCCAACCTTCTTGTTGGGTTTCCTACCCTCTCTCTAGAGCTAACCCTACAACCAACCTCTCTATAAGAGGTCCTTTCTTCAAGAAGGATCATCCTCAAAAGCATGCTCTACATAGGTGAAGCCTAGGTTCGAACTTATAGTTGCTCAAGATCATCCATAACCCGTTATGCTCCATCATGATTCCTGATCCAGGGTTTCATCCGACCGTCAGCACTATGACGTGCCCTAGGTTCCATCTATGCCCTACTGGTACAAGCCCATGGGGTTATAATGGTCCTTCACTAACATAATCATCTAAAGAGCTATCATGTACCCTAACATGCACGACCCTTCCCAGGGTTGGGGTTGCCAAAGGTGTTAGGACACCCATGGATCCTATGGCATCCCAAAGGCATGTCCTTTCAAACACCTGGTCCAACTCATCTCTCTCTAACCTTCACTTAGGGTTAGGGTTAGCATCATCCTCCGAGGATGTGCCAGGTCTCTACTTGGAATGGAGATCTCTATCTCCAAGACTAACTTATCCTCCTGACCAGAAGGTCTAGCCTCAAATCTCATCTGAGGACATGACATCTTATGTCATACGGCCTAAGCATGTATCTATTATTTATTTTGCGCTTAATCTATTAAGTTTATGTCCATTACATCTTATTTACATGCCTTTCATTAATTTAGTGGAGGATTCCTTAAACCTTATTAACCTTACCCATACCTCAAGAGGGTGAGGAGAATAAAGGAAACCCTAATCCTTTATGTCCTTATCAGAATTTTGTGATGAGAAGGGATGAATAAGATGAGAAGTCCTAAAGGTATCTTATTTTGATTCATACCCTAAGACTTTGGCCAGACGGTCACACGGGTCTGGGAGTCCTCGTATTCCGACTAGCGGTGTGGAGGAAAATCTTGCCAGCCCCCGGTCGTGATCCCTTTCTAGACACCTCCATCTTTCAGATACTCCTCTAATAACTCCCTTGGGTTCTATAGAGTTTGTAAAATTTAATAATTATTAATGGTTAACAGAGGAACCCATTCTCTGATACCAAATGTTACGACCCCACCTCCCGATAAACCCCAATTAAGGGAGACCAAGAGGTTGAGCCGCACCCATTAATCCCGGATCAAAGGTTCGACATATAACCATAAACAATTTTTAAATTCTAACAGACTATACTGAAAATGGTAATAAAAATTTTCTTTACATACCTTTTGAAAACTTCGATCTCTATTCTTCTATCCACATCGATACTAATCTATCTAGTCCTCCTTTGCACTTTAATTCTCATTTAGTATCACATGTGCCACTTTACTGTTTGTTCTTTTCATTGACAAATAAAACGTCGGTCAGCCGTAGCTGGTATGTGGGGGAAACAATAAACATGCAACTATTATAACAATGTAATCATTCAATTACTTATTTAAAAACCAATATTATGTTTTAGATATAACTCCGCGATCCAAGAGTACCCTATCCTCTGTATTGTCCCCATTAAACCCCTCATGATCCACCTATAAGTGAACCAGTTTCTAGGGTTGAGTCACATGGCTCTACTCGTAAGTAGACCACTCCTTAACTCGGGATTTGCTAAAGAGTCTCTAACTCACGGTAACCTAGACCTTACTCTAGGATTACCCCTTTTTTTAGCCTTTTCAAGTAACAGAGGTGGACCCAGATCTAGCCAGTTATATTTGCACATTTATGGTGATAATCATAGTCACTTTATAGTGGCATGAAATAAATAAACATCCAATAGTTTAGTTGCATTCAATGCGATTAAACATCTGGGAATCCATCGGGAAACTAAAACGGTTATTCATAATCGTAACCACATACCTGATCCATAATAACTTGATGTCCATGCATTAACATTCATCACAATTTATCCAAATCCAACTAGATTTCCAATCAAGCAAGCCAATCAATCAATCAAGCAAACATTGATCCTGAAAACATGTATAAAGTCTAATTGTCACAAGCATATCCCAAACAACTCCTTATTGACTTGGGGCACCTTTCTAAAGTTTCTAAGTCTCATTAGGATGCATTAGGGTTTCTTAGATCAATCTCTCAAACTTTACTCTTTTTAGGTCAACAAACCCTAAAACAACTTTTCCACTCATAAAAACCCTAATTACTCAAATTATCCAGCTTAAGGATCTTTTATGCTCAAATTGGCTTAGGATCATCACATCTCTATGTTATTCGTGGATATACATAATTAAACCAATTAAAAGACATATTCATCAAGATTAGGGTTTTCAAGCTCATTAGTGCATAATCATGCACAAAACCCTAAATTAAACCAAATATATAAAAAGATCATATTTTTAAATCCTACTTTCTATTTCATTAACAACAGGTTAATATCATCTTGAATTATCCATCTATCATCAAATCTAAGGGTTTTTCCTTAATTGAATCATTAAAGATGATAACTTTATGCCCTTTTCAAATTTCATGCATATTTAAGTACATAAACCCTAAATTAGACTAATCGCGTGCAAAGTTCTTCCTTTTTGAACTCAATGTTCCTTTTTACATTTCACAGATTATTATCAACTCTAAAGATCCATTAAACCCTATTAAACACATTAATCATACCAAAATAGGGTTTCTTAATCTTTAATTCATTAAAGATAATGATTTACACTACTTTTAGAACTAGGATCAGATTCAGGCTATAAAACCATTTTTAATGGGTTCCTTGCATTTTTCTGATCAAAATACATATATAATTTGTTTTAATCTGAGTTACGAATCATGAGATACGATTTTAGCAAGAAAATTACCTTCTGGCCAATGAGATCGCACCACGTCATCTCAGTCCATGCAGCGCCTGACGCGATTTGGGAAACATAATTAAATGTCATTTTTACCCTTGACTTAAAGTACTGTTCTTTATTACGCAGAGGGGTAGCACGGTCAAAAGCCGCCCATGCCTTCTTATTCCTTGAATCTGCGGCAGCGGCCGCCCTAGCCGCTCGGTCTGCAGCCCTAGGCGCTGCTCCGGCGGCTCCTCCTTGACCCATGTCCTCCGGAGATGGTCCCCTGACCTCCGACGCTTCATGGCGCATGCGAGGATGCTGCTGGCTCGTGGCCAAGATGTCGATACAAGCTCCTCATCCCTGCAACACGCTGACGGCTTGTAGTTGACTTGCGGCTGTCGTGTGAGCGCCATCGCACGAGGATGATGGACGCAACTCTCTCCCCGTGTACGTGAGGGTAACCAGCAACCATCCATCCCACCCAGAGGTTGGTTATCGATCCAGGGGCTGGAGTATCTCCCTCGGTTAGGGTTAGGAAGAAGAAGAAGCAAGAAGCAAGGAGGATAAGTGAAATCCCTCCCCCAGACTCAGTCCAGGCTCCCTCTACTTATATATATAAGGGTAGTAACATCCTATAATGCTTGCTCACGAAGAGATGATATCCTTTCCTATTAGGAATTGGATTCTTTTAAGAAAAGCAAGCTCTCTCTCTTTCTCTCTCTCCCATATCTCGTTAATCTTCTTTATTCTTTAGACATTACAAATTCGAAAATAACTTCTCTTATTCTTTTATTTACTTGCCCTTTATTCCAAAGGCACGAAATCTATTTTCATTTAATAGGAAGCTACTTTCTTTTTATCAATATCACAAATTCACTAATAACGTATCTCATTATCTTTTTATTTTGCAAATTTGTTATTTTCTCTTTCCACTTTGCAATTATCTTGTTATTTTGGGTCCCTTGGACCTCAAGAAAACCCAAGGCATGGATTCTCACATTGGGGTTGGTTTGCCTTTATCTTCTTTTAAAAGCCAATTTCTCATATTGTATTTATTAAAATACCTCCTTTTTGAGGATTTCCCTTTTATTTCTCTTTTATTTTCCTCATTGGTATCCCTTTTATCATTAGGAATCCTTGGGATACGAAATTCCACAAAGGATAACTCAATTATACCTCTTTTCACTCATTTTCCCCATTTTCTCATTATTTTCCAATTTCTTTCTTCATAAAGAAAAACTTAATTAATCTTTTCTTTTCTTATTGCTTTCTTTTTGCAACCTTGGACTCCTTGGTATCCAATGAATCCAAGAGGCACGAAATCCTCTTTGGATTTGCCTTCTAGAGGTTTCCACATATTTCTTTTCTTAGAATTTCGATTATTCATTTACTAATTGAATTTCCTCGTTATTTGGGCCCAATAGCCAACAAAGCCCACAAATCAAACAACAAGGCTATTTTAAACGAAATCCAATTATTCTCAACCAAATATATGATTATTTGTTCAAACATCTTTAATATGAGAAATTATTTTTCTTACCACTTGATCCCAAAAATTGGGGTTATAACAATGTGACTATTGGTTTTACTCATGTTTCCCCTTAATCATTTAAAATGTCATGTCAGACATGTGCATGAAGGTCTTTCTCAAGTTTATGCCTAGTTAGATGGGTATAGTTTTAAAATGTGATTTTTACTATAAATCATGTCTCATGTTTAAAGTTTGGATATCATATGAGGGGTATTATGGTCTTTCCACCTAGGGTTTTTATTAAGAATATTATTTAAGAGTTATTTTTTAAAACTTATAATAGTTCATACGAGTGTCACAAAAATAAAGCAAAATATGTTTTGAAATCACAAAGGATAGATATGTCAATTGGATAGGTTTTCAAACCTAATTGAGAAGTCACCCTTTTCCAAGGTTTTCACATGTAATGGAATACTAACCCTAATGTTAAAACCCTGATCTTTGATTCTATGGTTTTGATTGGAAAACTATGTTTGGATCTTGAGGTATGTGCATATTTCTAGATTATTTAGGTAAAAAATTACTAAACCCTTGTCTCTTGTGTATAAGGCATGTTTCAAATTACACTCCTCTTTTTAAATATCTTGGAATCTTTTTGGAATATCAATTGTTATTCATTGATTTCTCCATCATTGATTATTGAGAATCATGCTTCTTTTGTATATGGGGCATGTGATCCCAATTTCCATATGGTGGATGTTCTCACCCATTTTTGTACATGAATATTAGTTAGATAGAACTTATGCTCTCCGTCACTAAATGTGCATGTGTGGTTTGACTAGTAATATCCAGAAGTAGAATAGCCATTCTAGGAACTGAGTTTTCATCCCCCTATCACAACATTCAGGTTTTGTCCTTGTGGCCATACTTGAAATTTAGACACTAAGGTTTTAGTACTCCTTCTAGAAACTGAGGTTTTAGTCCTCCAACCATGCTATATTTATCTAGAATTAAGATTTTTGTCCTCCTACCCTTCTTTTGAAATTTTATGGGTTCTTATCCAGCTTTTTAAATTATAATAATCTTTAGTGTAATAAACATGCATTGCTTTGTTTGATCATAATTGTGGTATTGTTTAATAGTCAAGAACTTCATCCTTATTAAGTATCTCTTCAAATGGAATATCTCATTACTCTTTGGAATTGTTATTCCATTGGATACTTTCTCTTGAACTTACCTAATTTCTTATAGCCCACTTTTGATTGGGAAAGCCCCTACTTATGTACTTACATATTTAAATGCCCAAATAGTTCCCTTCTGGAACATACCATTATTTACTGACTCAAATTTCCTTGTTCTCACTTTCTAGATGGTGTTTCCAAACCACCCAATTGTAGCTAATAAAGAGGTAGATGACTCCATTGGAACTTGGTAGTTGAGGACATGTTAAGATGGAAAAAACAAATGGTCCTTTGTATTAGTTTAGTTTGTACATTTTGTGTTGTAGTTTCCTTTGTGGTGACGAAACATGTAATGGAATATTCTATGATAATGAATGGTTCAAAATTTCCATTTCCATAGAGTTGTATTGCTTCATCTATCATGATTTAGGAAATAAAGACGCATTCTTTCCATCATAATTTTTAGTGTGTTTATATTTGGATGTTTTGATTCCTCACTTAAGTAAGTATTGGATCACATATTGGTTACCCCTCCTTACACAAAAACTTGGTTTCCTATTCAAAAAAAGGTGGCTTCATAGCTTGAGTATGATTGACCTTGTATATTTCCTTCATTGACTTGAATGTGAGTTTTACATTGCTCACATTATTTAATCCCTTCTTGTGGCTAAGAAGGGGTGTCTAGAGGTAACAGAGATCATTTTTCCTCATCCATGTCAACTATAATGAAATCACTAGGTAATACAAATGCAATTAGAGAGATGAACATGTCTTATAAGAATCCAACAAGCTTCTTTAGAGTGGATATCACATGATAGAGTTGTATAGTGGTTGTCTTTAGGAAACCAATGGATAGATATCTATATATTGAGAATATCATGTAGACATTGGAATCAAGGATGCTTTGGTTTGGTTTATGATCAATCTAGGATTTTTCATGGGGTACTAAATCTAACAGTGTGGGAGAATTGTTTCCAAATATTAAACAAGATCAAGTCAAAATGTGCGTTCATAAGTTCAACAAGAAATCACCCATTGACATTTTCATTCAAAGAATTATTTATTTCATCAAGTTGTGAACATATTGATTTTTACATCAACTTCTAATAGTGAAGTGAAGATGTATACTTCCTTTAGCATATATATGAAATTTCCAAAATTTATTTTCCATTTTACCCTCGAAGTATGTTGGAGGAAGGAAACCAAGAGTAGACCCATGGATGGCTACTTGTTGAGGTAGTGACAATAGGAGATGGTTCATAGATATACAAGTGAGATCAGATATACTATCTACACATTACTAGTAACCTTAGTGTTCAAGGTCAAAGTCTCTATTATCATGAACTATAATATATTATAGGAGGACTTCAGTGTGACATGCAAATATACTTGGAATTGACTTGTGTCTAGTTGGTGTTGGTAGCTTATTTTGTTAATGATAAGGCTTGAACGGAAAGTCAAAGATCAACATCTTATGTGGTTCTCAATATTTGCATTGTCACAGAGTGAAGTTGGGATAGAATGTCATCCTATATCCACATGTAGAGAATTTTCTCAATCATCTTCTTAATATTTGAATGTTCAGAAGGTTTCAAATTGGAAGTTGTGGAAAAGAATCAGTGAAGATGGTGGTTGTAGGTAAGGTTTGAGGTATAGATTGGGATTCTCATATGATACATCAGTATGATTTCTCATATTCAAATGATAAATATTATCATCCATTTGATGTATTTGGCTTGCTACTATTCATTAATGGTGTGATTTCTCATTATCAAATGATAATTATTAATTTTAGTTCATGGGATGGATCCTCATATCAAAGAGAACTTTCTATTGCAATTTAATAGATTTGATAGATCAGACTATGAACTTTTTTAAGATGCATTAGAAGAGTGTTCATATTCCTAAAAGAGGTTAGGAATCCCAATGCCTTTGCTTTATTGGTGTCAGTGATGGTGTAGTTCTTCAAGGACTACTATTGATTCTTGGCCATGTCTTCTAGAAGCATGGTGTATATTGTTGCATTATTCTTCATAGAGGTCCCTCATGCACCGCCACCGATAACAAAAAGCATGTTATAGTCAATCATATTGGAAGTTCTTATAGACACTTTTTGAGGACACAATTATGATGGTTGATGCATTTCTTTTTAGGTCACTTTTAACAAGCTATTTTTTGGACTGCTTTAGAATATTTGTTTACTTTGAGATGCATTTATGGATTATTTCCCATTATGAGCTTGTGTCTCATTATTACATCAAGTATTCAATATTTTTACTGAATCATGTTAATTTATGATCCATATATTGAACTTAGTTTTGTTCCTCTCTCTTTTTAGGGGATTTATCACTAAAAAAACATCTTTGTGTTACTGACATATCACGATCTACAATAGCAACGAAGGGTAGACTTAGTGCTATGGAGAAGGCACTCACTGCTATTGGGAGAGGCATCAATACTACTGAAGACAATGGTCGGAGCTACCAACTCATGATCTAGGGAGAATCAAAACTCAAGATTAATTGTCTTGATACTAGTAACTCACATGTCAGTGGTATCAGCTTCAACATCCAGTCCTCTACGAGAAACAATTTGGTGCTACCAACACACATGTCGAGAGTACTGACATAGTTCTAGGAGACACAAATTGGTTGCTCTCAATGCCATTGACACCATGTCGGTGGTACTGACATTGTGCAATCATAGCATATTTGATATTAAGTCAGATCTAATGGCCACTACTTAACGAGGGAAAATGCCTCCTTTATGACATACACTACTACAGAAATGGCTTATAACATCACATTTACAGGCGTCGGTTGTATACAAGAAACCAATGCCTAAACGCTACAGCGTTGGTTGAATACACAAACTGACATCTATATGTGAAGAGCAGCCAGACACAGGTATCACTTTTAATTTAGCGTCAGTTCCTTAATAAGAAACCGACGCCTAAAATCGACCGCGAAATCCAAATTTTCCAGTAGAAAAAAATAACCTCCAAAATTTAACATACGGCGTCAGTTATTAATTAATTAATCGGCGACTAAAGGTTTTTTTGCGCGACAGAAATTAGGACATTTTTATCGTCTGTTATATTCTAATAACTGACACCAATGTGTTTTCCTGCGCTGTCCGCATGAAAATTTTTACACCCATGTGGTGTCGGTTTTATATGGCAACCGACGACTATGGTCAGAATTCGAGAATATTTTTTTGTCGGCATATGTAGATAGATGTCAGTTTTTATAGTAGAAACTGACGACTATCATTGAGCATAGGTGTCAGTGTTTTTCTGGTAATCAACACCTATTGTTATTAGCGTCAGTTTTTTAAATAATCGAAGTTGATGGTTCACTTAATAGCACCCGCACGAGCCAGACTCTTCCCCTTTCTCAGTTTCATTCTTGATTGAGGTTAGGTCCGCCGATTTCATGCTCATCGCTGCTCATTGCTCCTCTGCTCACCACAGCTCGCTGCTCCTCTTCTTGCCACTACCGCCGCTCGCTGCTCCTCTCCTCGTCACCGCCGCCGCCGCTCGCTGCTTCGGTCGCCTGGTAGCTCTCCTGCTTACTGCTTCATCCATCGCTCCTTGCTCCTGCTCCTAGTCACCCGCTCACCGCTGTCGCCCGCTCTCCTGCTTACTGTTCCAGCCACCCGCTCGCTTCTCTTATTACCCTTCTTCCTCCTCTTCTTGCTCCTTGCTCCTACAATGGGTTGGATCTTATAGACATTTGAGTACATTAGGGTTCTAATATACCCTTTTGTCCTATATTTGATGCTAATTGTGCATATATGTTGAGTTTGGGACTTTAGTGATGGACTTTGTCCTAAGTTGCTGATTTCGATCAACTGATTAGTATTTACTTATCTACTTGTTTGTATTTATTTATCTACTGATTTTTATCTACTTATATACTTATTTGTATTTACTTATCTAGTGATTCGTATTTACTTCTACTTATTTGTATTTACTTATCTACTGATTTGAATTTACTTATCTACTGATTTGAATTTATATATCTACTAATCTGTATTTACTTATCTACGGATTTGTATTTACTTATGTACTAATTTGTATTTACTTATGTGTTGATTTATATTTACTTAAATACTAATTTGTATTTACTTATCTACTCATTCATTCATCTAATGATTTTTATCCATCACATTATTTAAATTTAGGGCTTTGTATTTGTTCATCTACTTTTTGAAATTATTTAATCATCTACTGATTTATATTTGTTTATCAATTGAGCTGTACTTTTTTATCTATTGCTTTGTATTTGTTTATCTACTGATTATATTTATTTATCTAATGCTTTGAGTTTACTTATTTAGATGTTGCTATTGTAAATGAACCTAGGATATGAACAAGTCCTGTGCTTGCATATATTTGTGCTTCTAATCCTCATGCTTGACCTAATTCAATAAATTTTGATGCATGTTGAAATAAGATTCAAACTTGTCCATTATAGCATCCTAATTTGGTTTGATTTTGTGCTTTGAACCTTGAAACATGCGTTTTAAAGATACATTGATGTCTCAAACTTAACTCACATGTGGGTCTTCTATTTCTAAAATGATTATGTGACCTAGTATGTATGTTGATATATGAAGCTCTAGTTAAAACTTCAAGGTTGACCCCTAATTAATACATTATAATAGAATTGAATCGTGCATTTGTGTTGTTGCAGGTGTTGTTGACTTGCTGTTGATTTGCATATATTTCTTCTTCAGCCTTCAAGTGAGGTATAATATTCTCACTCTCCCAGTGTTCTATTAGGCTCCATTTTGATTCAAATCTTTGATATATGGAATCATGGTTTATTTACTTATTATTATATACTGACAAGCATGATTAAATTGTTGGCTAAACTGGACATTAGTATAATCCCTTTGTTTTGATGATGACAAACATTTCATTCTTGTCGATCTAACGAGCTACTTGAGTGTTGCGGGAATAAGGTGGATGACAAAGATTTGGGAAATCTATATGCTTGGATTATTGTAATTTCATGAAATGTAATCAATTGTAAAACTTGTACAAATATATAATGTACAAGTACTTAGACATCATGTAAATCAAGCGTTAGATCTTCCCTAGCCAATCACCACACTTAGATAAATCATCCCCTTCAATAGTGTCACATATGCACACTCATGCACATACTTAGTACTTTAAATTGAAACATTGAAACATGGTCAATCTCGGTCGACAAAATCCTCGACCGAGACACTCTCGGTCGACAAACTTCTCGACCGAGAAAGACCCAAGTAGCCGTTAGACACAACTGCAAGGTAGTTGGCAGTTGGAGATGAACGTTTCATACACTTTCTCCAGAGAGTCTGTTGGTCGACAAACCCTCGACCGAGTAGGACTCTCGGTCGACAAATCTTCGACCGAGATGTGTTCTGACAGCAACTTTCAGAATTAATTAACTAGTTGTTGCTAAAGCAACTAAAGTGTACCTAACGGCTAGTTAAGCACTTAGAACCCCCTAGAAAGTGTCTAGAATGTCCTTAAGCAATTGTAGGTCATTCCTATAAATAGGACATGCCTTAGGACACCTAAATTCACCAATCTACACGTGTGATACACTTGAGCTTACACTTGCAATTGTCAATCTGTATTGAGAAATTGAGCAACACTTGCATTGTCTATTCTTCTCCTTGCTCCAATTTTGTGTCCTATAGGCTAGCATCTCCTATTCACAGCAATTACACTTCTATATACATTGGTTAGGAGATCAAAATGCTTGATATAGGAAATCAAGCCTTGAGCTGCAAAGTGGTATTGTAATTTCTATTTTTCTTTCTTGTTCCTTTTATCCTTTGTATTCTCCTTGCTACTCCTAGGGTTGGAGGCTGCGGATTGGAGAAGGTTCTTCTCGATGGAGAAGGTGGACTTCGGACTACTTCAAGAAGGTTGTTGCAATGGGAAGCTACTTCAAGAGGAAGGCTACTTCAAGGGGGAGCTTGAAGTTACTTCAAGAAGGCTGCTTCAAGGTTGGTGGAACTACTTCTAGGTGAAGGTTGTTCGAAGGGTTTAGTGAAAGAATTGTAATTTTATGTAAAGTCCTTGCGAGGTAATAAAATTTAATTATTTCAAAATCCCGATTGGGTAAGCAACTGGGTAGTGGATTGACGGCCTTAGTATTTTCTAAGGTTGGAACCACTCTAAATCCTTGTCCCCTTGTCTAATATCTTTGTGGTTGGTTGTTTGAGTTAAATTATATTGAAATTATCATAAAACCCTATTCACACCCCCTCTAGTGGTTTTTTCAATTGGTATCAGAGCAGGCTTCAAGGAACTCTAACCAAGTCTTGAAGAATGGGTGACGGGTTGCTCAACAACCTCAATCTTGAAGGAACGCTTGTGGCTAGGCCTCCTGCATTTGATGGTACGAACTACACCTACTGGAAAAGGAGGATGCAATTTTACTTCCAAGGGATTAGTTGGGATCTATGGAGGATGGTGTCAACTCCCTACGAACTTCCTCAAGTGGAATTTGCAGCTTGGGATACTAATACGGTAAAGTCTGCCCAATTGAATGCAAAGGCTGTAAGTATACTTTATTGTTCAATTTTAGTTGGAGAATTTAATAGAATATCAAATTGTGAAACAGCTTATGAAATATGGTATAGACTGTCTATAACATATGAAGGAATCATTCAAGTTAAAAATTCTAAAATTGGAATGCTCAAACAGAAATTTGAACAATTTTGTATGGATCAAAATGAATCTATTAGTGAAATGTATGCAAAATTTTCTTCTATTGTAAATGGTTTGAATGCCTTAGGCAAGGTAATTAGTGAAGAAGACCAGGTGTCAAAGATCCTTAGATCTCTTCCTCCCAAGTACAAGCCCAAAGTGACGACCATTGAAGAAGCAAATGACCTCACCCGACTAAGGATGGAACAACTCATTGGCATCCTAGAAGCTCATGAGGCAACCTTAGAAGAGGAAGAAAAAAGAGAGTGTGAACTTCAACAAGGGAGAAAGAAGGATATTGCATTCAAAGCATCAACCAAGAACAATCATGATACAAGTGAAGATGATAGTGAAGAAGAAACTCTCATTGTAAATGGTAAGCAATATAAAAGTTTTAAAACTAATAAAACTTCTAGTGTTTCTTCTTCCAGGTGCTTTGAATGTGGAAAGAAGGGACACATGAAAGGTGATTGTCCAAACCTCAAGAAAGGGAAGAAATCATCTCACAAAAAGAAAGAAAGAGCATATAAAGCTGCATGGGATGATTCAAGTGATGATAGTGATGATGGAAAAGAAGAAGTAGAATGCCTCATTGCTACAATAAATGAAGAAGAAGAAGAGGTAAGTCTTTTTGATCTACCAAAAGAAGATCTAATTGCTAGTCTTCAAGATACTTATGAGAAATATATTGAGTGTAAGAAGAAACTTAAGAAATCAAATAAAGTAAATGATGATTTAAACGTTAAACTTCTTGCTCTTGCATCTGAAAATGAAGATCTCAGAAAAGAAATTGAAGATTATGATATTAAGTTAAAATCTGTAGAAGCAAATTGCAATCTTCTTTCCTTAGAAAAGTTAAACTTGCAAACTCAAGTAAATGATCTTCAAAGACAATCTATCTTATGTTCACATTTAGATTATGATAAGGTTGTAAAAGTAAGAAACTCTCTATTATCTGATTTAGATCAAGCAAGGAAAGATATAAATAAGAAGATGGATGATATTGTTAAGCTACAAAGAAAAATAAATGAGTTAAGAGGAAACGACATTCTTGATAATATTCTGAAAATTTCCTCTAGTTACAATGAAATAAGAGGATTAGGATATGATTCAAAGAGAAATCAACCCAAAAGAGCTAAAGCATCCAAGACTAAGACTATGTTTGTACCTAAGAACACAATTCCTAGAAAGAGAAATGAAATTGACTCTATTAGTTGTCATTATTGCTTGTGCCTTGGACACTACTCTTTTTCATGCCCATACAACAAAAGGAATGATGATCTATCTTGGGTTCCTAAAACTTAGAAGCTTAAATTTGACTAGTTGAGATTTGACCTAAACTGATTCTTGATATACAAATGTCATATCTCAACACAATCGAGCTCTAACTTTCATAATTCTGTTTTTACTTGAAAGCAATTACTGAAAATAGTTCTGAAACAATACAGAACCTTTCTCGGTCGAGAAACTGTCGACCGAGAGAACCGTAGGTCGAGAAATCATCGACCAAGCAGGTTACTGATTTCCAATCTACAATAAATTTACTGAATATGTTTTCAAATAATCTATTTGCTATCAATTTGTTATTAATGACTGATTTTACATGCAAAACAAGAATAAATGTTGAAGACCATCCTTGAAACAAAATATATTAATCTTTTGCATCATGAGTTAAGATAAATATTATGAATATGAAAATCCTTAAACATATTGCAAAACTGCCATATGAAGACTGATCTTGAACAAACCTTATTCATTGATTGAAAAATTTTATTAGGTATGATCAGTTATATAGCTTATCTTAAAATTGAAAACTTATGAACCTAAATGAAGATTATTTTGGTTTATCCTCTAAATGGTTTAAAACTGAAAATCATGATTAGTTAATCAAAAGAAATTACTATTTTATCGTTATTCACATGGTTTTTCCTAAAGTATTTCTTGGTCTATCCATATAGGAACCATGTGTTTTGATATTTAGTTTAAATGATCATAATCATTGTATTTCATGAAATTATCATTATATGCTTCTATTGTTCTATAAAAATAATTGTGCCATGATGTTTCATTGGTTTGTTTAATATAATCTTTAATCCCTACACACAAACCATGAATGGATAATATTCTTGATCATCTATCTTATATGAAGATTCTATTTTGCATAAACAGTAAAATTTCATGGCACAAATGCATTTTAAATTTGAAAATCTACAGAAATTGCCTCTTGGTTGAAATCAAGTTTGACTAAGGGGCGCTATGGTCGTAGTCAAGGACGACCTAAAATAAGCTTGACACAATGCTTATTTGTACAACATTTTTAATGCACTTAATCTTAGTATCTTGATTCAAAATAAGTTTATCATATTGAAAACATAATTTTAGTGCACAACGCTCATAAAAGGTCAACTTATTATGATCTAATGATTGTGACCTTAGAACCCTTAAATTATCTTAACTATAAGATTAAGGGGGAGCTTGAAAACTACTAGAGGGGGGGTGAATAGAGTTTTATAGAAAATTTAACAATTTTGAACTCAAACAACCACAATGAAAATATTGGACAAGGAGAAACAAGGTTTAGAGTGGTTCCAACTATAGCAAATACTATAGCCGTCAGTCCACTACCCGGTTGCTTACCCAACCGGGATTTGAAAAGAAATTTATTTTATTACCTCTTCAAGGAATTTACATAAAATACAATCTCTTTTCCTAAACCCTTCAAGCAGCCTTCACCTAAAAGTAATCGCCAACCTTGAAGCAGCCTTCCCTTGAAGTAGGTGCACCAACTCCCGTTGCACCAGCCTTCTGAAGTAGCTTCCCTTGTGATAGCCTTCTTGAAGTAGCTTGAAGTCCCCTTCTCCACCTGAGAAGTCAACCCTCTCCAATCCGCAGCCTCCAACCCTAGGAGTAGCAAGGAGAGTACAAAATATAAACAAGAACAAGAAAGAAAAAGGAAATTACAACTTATCCTTTAAGCCCAAGGCTTGATATGCCTAGATCAAGCGTAAGATCTCCTAGCCAAGTATGTGAACTTGTGATTGCTGTGGGTAGGAGAGTCTAGCCTATAGGACATGTGATTGAGCTAATGAGAATGTAGGCCAATGATCACTGTGCTCAAATTGCTTGCAAAAGATTGCTCAAGTATGCTCAAGTGTATTCTCAAGTGTAACAAGTAAGTTTTAATGTCCTATAGTTGTCCTATTTATAGGAATGGCCTAAGTATGCTTAAGGACGTTCTAAATAACTTCTAGGGGTTTCTAAGTGCTTAACTTGCCGTTAGGTACAAAGTTGTTGCTTTAACAACGACTAATTAATTTATTCTGCAGTTGCTGTCAGAGACCATCTCGGTCGACAATTTGTCGACCGAGACACCTACTCGGTTGAAGTTTGGTCGACCGACAGGCTCTCTGGATCAACGTTCATTTGCAACTGCCAACTACTTTGTCAGCTGTGTCTAACGGCTACTTTGGATCTTTCTCGGTCGAGTAGTTTGTCGACCGAGAGTGTCTCGGTCGAGGAGTTCGTCGACCGAGAATGATCCTGTTTCAAGATTTCATTTTAGGCACTAATTATATGTGTGAGTGTGCAAAGGTGATTCTATTCAATTGGGATGACATGTCTAACTATGGTGTTTGGCTAGGGAAAATATTAACGCTTGATTTACATGCAAATCTAAGTACTTGTACATTATATATTTGTACAAGTTTTACAACATTGATTACATTGCATGAAAATATAACTGAGTAAGCTCTTGGATTTTTCCCTAGTTGCTTTGCCATCCATCTTAGTCCTGCACACTCAAGTAGCTCGTTAGATTGATAAGAATGAAATGTTTGTCATCATCGAAACAAAGGGATTTATCATAATATCCAATTTATCCAACAATCTCCCCCTTTTTGAAGATGACAAACATTTCTTAAATATAAAATAAAGAAATATAAAGCATGTGAGTTTCATACCTGAAAATTACCTTTTGGAGCCATTTATGTTTTGCAAGTGAGTGCTGGCCAAGATGTGATGAAACTCATTTATATGAAACTCATTTTTGATTTTTATATTCTTTCTCCCCCTTTGTCATTTCAAAAAGATATCCAAGTTGAATATTTTATTTTTCTTCTCCCCCTTAATATAATGCTCCCCCTTAACTAGATATCCTATTAGAAGCATGGATTTTTATCTAATTTATCCACAATTCGTTTCTCAATCATTTGCAAAGGATGTTAAGCCTTGAAATGATATGAGATTCCCTTAAGCGTATGATGAATGTATATTGATTTCTCATTTATCAAAGGATGTTAAGTCCTCAATAAAATGAGAATCCTCTAATCTTAGAGTACAAAAAATGTCTCCATCCAAATGCAAGAGATGTTAAGCCCTGTTTTGGGCAGAGAGTTCCTTCAAGTACAAGATACCATTTTTAATAAATTCATAAATTTCTTGAAAATTCTCAGCTAGTATAATGTTTTTGTAATCTTCTTTAATCAAATGGTCAAAGTTTTTATGATCTCCCTCTTAGTCTTATGCTTTGCTCCCCCTTAGATAGATATCTCAAATGAAAGTTTGAGTACTAAGCAAAAACTATAAAATGTTGTAGATGATCTCCATGATTAACAAAGATGTATGCAATTTATGTCAGTCTGGAAAACAGAAACCCAGTCGGTCGACAATTGCTCGACCGACAGTGTTCTCGGTCGACTAGTTGCTCGACCGAGAATGTTTCTGGAGAACTGTTTTGTCATTTGTCAATTTAGCTACAATTTTAATAGTTGCCTGTTTTAATTATTACTCCCCTTATTTGTTACGCTCTACAATAATGAACTTATCATCCATATTTTTTACTAGGGAAAAATCCAAGAGCTTACTCAGTTATATTTTCATGCAATGTAATCAATGTTGTAAAACTTGTACAAATATATAATGTACAAGTACTTAGATTTGCATGTAAATCAAGCGTTAAGATTTTCCCTAGCCAAACACCATAGTTAGACATGTCATCCCAATTGAATAGAATCACCTTTGCACACTCACACATATAATTAGTGCCTAAAATGAAATCTTGAAACAGGATCATTCTCGGTCGACGAACTCCTCGACCGAGACACTCTCGGTCGACAAACTGCTCGACCGAGAAAGATCCAAAGTAGTCGTTAGACACAGCTAACAAAGTAGTTGGCAGTTGCAAATGAACGTTGATCCAGAGAGCCTGTCGGTCGACCAAACTTCGACTGAGTAGGTGTCTCGGTCGACAAATTGTCGACCGAGATGGTCTCTGACAGCAACTGCAGAATAAATTAATTAGCCGTTGTTAAAGCAACAACTTTGTACCTAACGGCTAGTTAAGCACTTAGAAACCCCTAGAAGTTATTTAGAACGTCCGTAAGCATACTTAGGCCATTCCTATAAATAGGACAGCTATAGGACATTAAAACTTACTTGTTACACTTGAGAATACACTTGAGCATACTTGAGCAATCTTTTGCAAGCAATTTGAGCACAGTGATCATTGGCCTACATTCTCATTAGCTCAATCACGTGTCCTATAGGCTAGACTCTCCTACCCACAGCAATCACAAGTTCACATACTTGGCTAGGAGATCTTACGCTTGATCTAGGCATATCAAGCCTTGGGCTTATAGGATAAGTTGTAATTTCCTTTTTCTTTCTTGTTCTTGTTTATATTTTGTACTCTCCTTGCTACTCCTAGGGTTGGAGGCTGCGGATTGGAGAGGGTTGACTTCTCAGGTGGAGAAGGGGACTTCAAGCTACTTCAAGAAGGCTATCACAAGGGAAGCTACTTCAGAAGGCTGGTGCAACGGGAGTTGGTGCACCTACTTCAAGGGAAGGCTGCTTCAAGGTTGGCGATTACTTTTAGGTGAAGGCTGCTTGAAGGGTTTAGGAAAAGAGATTGTATTTTATGTAAATTCCTTGAAGAGGTAATAAAATAAATTTCTTTTCAAATCCCGGTTGGGTAAGCAACCGGGTAGTGGACTGACGGCTATAGTATTTGCTATAGTTGGAACCACTCTAAACCTTGTGTCTCCTTGTCCAATATTTTCATTGTGGTTGTTTGAGTTCAAAATTGTTAAATTTTCTATAAAACTCTATTCACCCCCCCTCTAGTAGTTTTCAATTGGTATTAGAGCAGGCTTCAAGGAGCCCTAACAAGGTCTTGAAGAGATGAAGGGAGGAGGTGACTACAACCAAAGGAGCATGGACAAATGTTCAACAAGTTGCAATTGGTGCTTAGCTACAAAGCACTCTACATCTAGATGTCCATGGAAGTCAAAGAAGGAAGATGCAAATAAAGAATGCTTTATTGCTACAACTAGTGAAGAAGAAGAAGAGGTAAGCCTTTATGATTTACCTAAAGAAGAACTAGTTGTTATTATTGAAGAAACACATAGTAAATATATTGAGTGCAAAAAGAAGCTAAAGAAATCGAATAAAGTAAATGAGGATTTAAATACTAAACTTCTTGCTCTTGAATCTGAAAATGAAGATCTAAAAAGGGCAATTGAAGATTGCGATCTTAAATTGAAATCAATAGAAGCTAACTGCAATCTTCTTTCCCTTGAAAAGACTAATTTGCAGACTCAAGTAAATGATCTTCAAAAACAACCTATATTGTGCACCCATGTAGATTATGACAATATAGTGAAAGAAAGAAATTCTTTATCATTCAATCTAGATCAAGCAAAACTAGATATTAAGAAAATAATGGATGAGATTGTTAAGTTACAATGAGAAGTTAGTAGGTTAAACAACAATGGAATCCTTGATAGAATATTGGATAATTCCTATCATCAAATAGGGAGAAGAGGACTAGGTTATAAACCTAAAGAAAAATCACATCAACAACCTAGTCGGAGTAAGCCACAAACCTATCAATCCATATATGTACCCAAAAGGACACCCTCACCCAATGACAACACAGGGCAAAATCATAGAAAAAGGCTTGAGGTTGATTCAATTTGTTGCCATTATTGCTCACGCCTTGGACATTATTCTTTTTCATGCCCATACAAGAAAAAGAATGTTGAGATGGTATGGGTTCCAAAACCCCCAAATTAAATTGATTAGACTAAGTTGAGATATGACCAAAGATCTTAATTTGCATATCCTTATGACTATCTCAACTTAACATATAAGGATAACAAAATCAAAAATTTAATTTAAATATCACTTTGATACACATATGTCTTATCACAAACTGATCTTTGAAATAGTTGAATTAGATACAGCCTATAGTGCACTTGAAATAGATTTCTGAAAGTTTTCCAGAAAATTGATCGGTCGAGAAGTTGTCGACCGAGTGAACCTCGGTCGAGAAATTGTCGACCGAGCATATCACTGATTTTTTTTTACTGCTGTAAATTTTTTTTTAGTTACAGTATTACACTATATGTGGAAATTATTCTTGAAAGATTATATGGAATAAATATTGATTGATAATGCTTAGATTAAAGAAAATTCCTATGCTTTTATACTTGAAATGAATAAAATGTTTCAAATTGATTTTTGAAAATATTCATTGTGCTCTTATATTAAGCATCACTTAATATGCTTCATCATATTTGAATTAGTCTATCCAAAATAATCTGTAATTCATAAATGGATATTATTCTTGAATATACTTCATCATATTTGATGCCCTTATTAATTTCTCATAATTGGTACACTTTAATGAGCCTCAAATTGATACTCGTAAGCTATCTGCAGAACTTATACTTCGTACATGAATGTTTATCCTGGAAACCTGCAGAATATGCCTCTTGGTTAAAATAAAATTTGACCAAGGGGCGCCACGGTTGTAGTCAAGGGCGACCTAAAATAAACTTTGACAAAAGATTGTTTATTTGGACATCAATTTATTAGACTTAATCTTAGCATATTTTTAATAGAATCAAAATTTAAAGCCTTAAAAAAAATTGTCAAAAACAAAACATTATTACTCCCTCGGAATATCCATATATATGCTCTACAAAAATGATCTATGATCTGCATTTAAATTAGGTCTCAAAAGTTGAACTCAGTAAGTCTGTCGGTCGACGAATTCGTCGACCGAGAACCGCTCGGTCAGCCCATCTCTCTCGACCGACAAATTCTAAACAAACTCAATAGCGGACGAACTGTCGATCGAACAATGCTCGACCGAGACAAAGTCGGTCGACAAGTGCTCGACCGAGAAATAGCCGTTGAATACGACCGTTGTAACCCGACCGTTATGACGGTTTTCTTTACCATTGGGGAACCAAGTGGCGCGTCTGCAACTCGACCGTTGCGGATGCTCGGTCGACGAGTCGTCGACCGACCAGGTCGCTGGAATACTATAAATAGGAGCAAAAACGGGTCACTTACTCACACTTGCATTTCCTTGCCTCCACAGCCCATCTCTAGTGCATTCTCGTGGGAACATTCAGCATTCTTATACTCCAATCTTCCTTGCTTCTTCTCCACTCTCAAGAAACACAATGGCCTCATCATCAGCTGTCCGTGGGAAGAAGAAAGTTGCTGGAAGAAAAAGAAGAGAAGATCGGGAAGCCACTCCGCCACTGACGATCATCAATGACATCGCCTTCGTCGACGGAGATGCTGGAGATAGATATCTACGGCTTTCCTCTAAAGCTCCTCTTCCCTGACGCCCGGTCGAAGCTATGGACTTCATCAACATAATCGATCTGGAGAATCTCTTTGGAGTGCAGAAGCTGAAGGACTTCATCAATCCTTCTTTTCCTATCTATTCCATTAAGGTAGTCAACGAATTCTATGCCAATCTCTTATCCCACACCGAAAATGAAACCACATTCTTCTACACCATGGTCAATGGGCGTAGTTTTAAATTTTCCGAAGGGGATATTCTTGACATGCTAGAAATTGATATAGATGAATATCAAGATTTCCTTGACCTTACCACCGGCAATCCACTAAATTTATTTTCCCATGATGACCACTCCACTAGCCTTAGTGATATAAAAAGAGCCATATTTCAAACCAATACCACTAGTCATGAAGATAGGGGAACCTATTATGCAATAAACCTGAAACCTGCATGTAGGATAGTAAACCTCATTGTTTCCACTAACATACATCCTAGAGCCAATAAATCTGAGGTCCCTATTTTCCGCATGTGTCTAATTTATGCTATCATAAAAGAAATTCCTATAAACTTCATTCGCATAATACTTAAAAACATGCTTGAGTTTTCTGGCAATCCACCGTATGCCGATTTTGTATGCCAGATCACTCAACATTTTCTTAAGTTACAAATTGAAGATATGGGGTATACATGGGAGCGTAGACCACCAAAGATAAGTAAGAACACCGTAGAGAAGATGGGGATTGACTTTGGTCATAAAAGGGCAAGAGTAGAAGGAGAATCATCACATCAAGATATACCACCACCCCCTCCTCCTACTAATCTTTCTGTTGATCCCATCCAAAATACTCTCACTTATCTTGTCGGCTCCCAATATCATCTCAGTAATCAAATCAACTATACCCATCATGCCATGACATACTTAAATCAAAGAATGCAAAATCTTTCTCCGGCCGAAACCGATGAATATCCGCATTCCTTATGCCATCCATCTTAGTCCTGCACACTCAAGTAGCTCGTTAGATTGATAAGAATGAAATGTTTGTCATCATCGAAACAAAGGGATTTATCATAATATCCAATTTATCCAACAGAGCTCACACAAACTACCTTTATTAAAAGATTAAGAAGGTTACAAAATTTTGTAAACATCATTTGAAGCTTGTTATGACCTTAGTATTCTTAAAAATAATTTTTGTTAACAAAGAAATCTACAAAATTTATGAATATGACATATATATTGTTCTTAATGGAATTCTCTAAACAAATCAGGGCTTAACATCCCGTGCTTTTGGTTAGAGACACTTTTCATGTACTCTAAGTTTAAAGTATCCTCATATCATTTTCAGGGCTTAACATCCCTTGTAAAATGGGTGAGAAATAAATACACATATGCCATGAACTTAAAAGAAACTCATATCATTTCAAGGCTTAACATCCTTTGCAAATGATTGAGAATTCAATTGTGGCTAAATTTACCATTAATTGGAGTGCATTAATCCCTTGATTTTAATTGGATATCTCTTGAAGGGGGAGCAAAGAATAAAATTTAGAAAGAAAAACACAAAGTCATACTAAATTATTTTCTTTGGATATCTTTTTGAAATGACAAAGGGGGAGAAATAATATAAAATCACAAACATAAATGAGTTTCATAATATCTCGGCCAGCAATCACTTGCAAAACAAAGATGGCTACAAAGGTAAATTTCAGGTATGAAACTCACATGATTTATATTTCCTTATTTTATATTTAGAAAATGTTTGTCATCTTCAAAAAGAGGGAGATTGTTGGCTAAATTGGACATTAGTATAATCCCTTTGTTTTGATGATGACAAACATTTCATTCTTGTCGATCTAACGAGCTACTTGAGTGTTGCAGGAATAAGGTGGATGACAAAGATTTGGGAAATCTATATGCTTGGATTATTGTAATTTCATGAAATGTAATCAATTGTAAAACTTGTACAAATATATAATGTACAAGTATGTAGACATCATGTAAATCAAGAGTTAGATCTTCCCTAGCCAATCACCACACTTAGATAGGTCATCCCCTTCAATAGTGTCACATATGCACACTCATACACACACTTAGTACTTTAAATTGAAACATTGAAATAGGGTCAATCTCGGTCGACAAAATCCTCGACTAAGACACTCTCCGTCGACAAACTTCTCGACTGAGAAAGACCCAAGTAGCCCCTAGATACAACTGACAAGGTAGTTGGCAGTTGGAGATGAACGTTGCATACACTTGCTCCAGAGAGTCTGTCGGTCGACAAACCCTAGACCGAGTAGGACTCTCGGTCGACAAATCTTCGATCGAGATGTGTTTTGACAGCAACTTTCAGAATTAATTAACTAGTCGTTGCTAAAGCAACTAAAGTGTACCTAACGGCTATTTAAGCACTTAGAACCCCCTAGAAAGTGTCTAGAACGTCCTTAAGCACTTGTAGGTCATTCCTATAAATAGGACATGCCTTAGGACACCTAAATTCACCAATCTACACTTGTGATACACTTGAGCTTACACTTGCAATTGTCAATCTGTTTTGAGAAATTGAGCAACACTTGCATTGGCTATTCTTCTCCTTGCTCCAATTTCGTGTCCTATAGGCTAGCATTTCCTATCCACAGAAATTACACTTCTATATACATTGGTTAGGAGATCAAAATGCTTGATATAGGAAATTAAGCCTTGAGCTGCAAAGTGGTATTGTAATTTCTATTTTTCTTTCTTGTTCCTTTTATCCTTTGTATTTTCCTTGCTACTCCTAGGGTTGGAGGATGCAGATTGGAGAAGGTTCTTCTCAGTGGCGAAGGTGGACTTCAGACTACTTCAAGAAGGCTGTTTCAACGGGAAGCTACTTCAAGAGGAAGGCTACTTCAAGGGGGAGCTTGAAGTTACTTCAAGAAGGTTGCTTCAAGGTTGGTGCAACTACTTCTAGGTGAAGGTTGTTCGAAGGGTTTAGTGAAAGAATTGTAATTGTATGTAAAGTCCTTGTGAGGTAATAAAATTTAATTCTTTCAAAATCCCGGTTGGGTAAGCAACCGGGTAGTGGATTGATGGCCTTAGTATTTGCTAAGGTTGGAACCACTCTAAATCCTTGTCCCCTTGTCCAATATCTTTGTTGTTGGTTGTTTGAGTTAAATTATATTGAAATTATCATAAAACCCTATTCACCCCCCCTCTAGTGGTTTTTTCATAAATGATGTTACACAGAACTTAGGATATGAATGATGAAACTAGGATTGTAGGTATAAGAATGACAACAAACATGTATTTGTTGGCCTAGAAACCCATCCAAGATTTACTCATTAGGAGTTAATCTTGGATAGTCCCCGGTTTGGGACTGTTCTTGAACACCTAATCTCACTTAGCATGTAAGTGTATAATATCTATTGGTTTTTCAAGAAAATTTCAGTAGCATTCCCCCATTTGTTCTCTTAGTACATATGTACTTGGAGAACAGTGGGGAAATGCTGCCAAAATTTTCTTGAAAATCCAATACACATTATACACTTACTAGTGAGATTAGGTGTTCAAGAATGGGATAGGTGGTACACATTAATTATATATAAGAATGACATCACATGTATTTGTTGGCCTAGAAACCCATCTAAGATTTACTCATTAGGAGTAAATCTTGGATAGTCCCCAGTTTGGGACTATTCTTGAACACCTAATCTCACTTAGGATGTAAGTGTATAATGTGTATTGGGTTTTCAAGAAAATTTTGGTAGCATTTCCTCGTTTGTTGTCTAAGTACATATGTACTTGGAGAACAGCGGGGAAATGCTGTCGAAATTTTCTTGAAAAACCAATACACATTATACACTTACTAGTGAGATTAGGTGTTCAAGAATGGGATAGGTGGTACACATTTATTATATATAAGAATGATAGCACATGTATTTTTTGGCCTAGAAACCCATCCAAGATTTACTCATTAGGAATAAATCTTGGATAGCCTTTGGTTTGGGACTGTTCTTGAATACCTAATCTCACTTAGGATGTTTTAACCATTAATTATATATAAAACCTTAAACCCTAAAGTTTTAACCATAAAATCTAATCTGTTAACCCTAGACCCTAATATTGTTCTAATATATACTTGTTTTCTCTTTGATCATAGAATGCATAGATCATGGATGTCCATTCCAAATCAATGCACCCCAGAGTTTATTTCTGGTCTTGATCTGTTTATTAGATTTGCCGAGGAACATAGGAAACAACCTGGAGATAGGTTCTATTGTCCATGTGGGCACTGCGGTAACAACTCAAAAGTCAGCACTGGTGACGAAAACAAAAGTCATGTCATGTGCAATGGGATTGTACAAGGCTATACAGAATGGCACTGGCAAGGAGAAATTTCAAACTTGAAATCAGTGGATGTCGATAGTAGTGCTTGTGTGGAAGAAGAAATTGCCTCTGATGATGTAGATGTGAATGAACCAGTTCCAGTAGACATTGTTGATGCGATGTTGCATAGTTGTGGGGTAGAGCACACCGATCCACCTCCCATGTTTAGAAACATTGTGCATGATGCTGAGATACCGTTATACACATGTTGTAAGTTTATGAAGCTTAGCGCTATGTTGAGATTGTATAAGCTGAAAGCTATCAATAGATGAAGCGACAAAAGCTTCACATCATTGTTGTCTTTGTTGAAAGAAATTCTTCCTGAAGGAAACGAGATGTCAATCTCAACATACCAATTAAAGAAATTGTTGTGCCCAATGGGAATGGAGGCCAAGAAGATACACTCATGCCTGATTGATTGTGTATTATTTCAAAAGGACTATGCAGGTTTGAAAAATTGTCCAAAATGTGGTGTGTCAAGGTAAAAATTGACGTCTTTGGGGGAGTCCAAAACTGGTTCTCCTACCAAGGTGATGTGGTATCTACTTATAATACCACAGTTTCAACGCTTGTTTTCCAATCCGATAGATGCGAAGAATTTGAGGTGGCATGCAGATGTTAAGAAAAATAATGATGGGATCCTACGACATGCGTCTGATTCCCCACAATGGAAGAAGATTGATTTATTGTACCCTGAATTCGATGAAGAAGTTAAGAATTTAAGACTTGGGCTTTGTACAGATGGGATGTGTTACAACCCCAATTTTTGGGTTCATTTGGTGAGAAATGTAATTTCACATAATAAAGATAAATGAACAAATAATGGTGTCTTTTGAATGCATGGATTTCGTTTAAAATAGCCTTGTTGTTTTATTTGTGGGCTTCATGGGCTATTGGGCCCAATAACAAGGAAAAGGCAAAAGAAACTCCATTATTAATAAGAAATGGAGAAAAGAAAAATGTAGAAACCTCTAGAAGGCAATAGAGCATAATCCAAAGATGGATTTCGTGCCTCTTGGGTTCCTTTGGTCCCAAGGAGTCCAAAATTGCAAAGATAAAGCAATAAGACAAGAAAAAGTAAATTAGATATTTCTTTGTTAAGAAAGAAATTGGAAACAATGATAAAATGAGGAAAATAAGTGGAAAGAAGTATAACTGAGTTATCCTTAGTGGAATTTCGTATCCCAAGGATTCCTAACACTAAAAGGAATACCAATGAGGAAAATAAAAGAGAAATAAAGTGAAATTCTCATAAAGAGATATTTTAATAAGAAATAAACAAGATAATGTGAAATAATGAATATAGATGCATCTAGAAGGATAATAAGTATACTTAAAAAGGAATTTCGAAATATTTGAGTTTCTTGGGGTCCAAGGAGCCCCAATGAAGAAAGAGGAAAGAGAAAATATCAATGATGTCAAATAAGAAAATAATATGATGCATAATTAATGAATTATGTGGTATTATTAAAAAGGAAGTAATTTCTATTAAAAGAAAATAGAAATTTGTGCCAATGGGTTAAAAAGCAAGAATAAAGAGAATAAGTGAGAGGAATTTTGAATTCCTAATTATCCAAATAATAAAGAATATAATGTTTAAGAGAGAGAAGCTTTCTTTTTCATGAAGGAATCGGATTCCTAGTAGGAAAGGACCCTATTTCTTCGTAAGCAAGCATCATAGGCCATTGTTACCCTTATCTATAAAAGGAGAGAGAGCCCTGGGCCGAGTCCAGGAGAGAGATCCCACGTACCCCCTTGCTTCTTCATAATTTTAGTTCAAAACCCTAGTAGAGGGGAGCCACGTGACCCTGGGACAGCAAGGAGCCCAGGTAGGGTTGCGAGGGAAGCTGCATGTGCCACGATGACAGAGCGAGGTCAAGAAAGCATAGTCGTGCCCTGATGAAGGTGAAACAGTGGCTGGTTGATGGCAGCAAGGGTTGCAAGATGCATGTCTATTTCTCCTGACCTCGCCACGTAGGCCACACACTGGGCAGTGCCCCAGGTGAGGATGATGGCGGCGAGGCTAGGGTGAGAGGTGGTGGCAGCTGTCGAGGACTGAGGGAGAGAGAAACAGCCACCCAAGTCATGTCTAGGTCTGCGCTCAACGGAAGTAGGGGCAGCCAGAGGTTTAAGACAACATGTTGGCCGATTGGACAGATATACCCCCGGGGTGTGAAGCGCCGACCCACTTAAGTGGAGGGCAGAAGCGTCACTTAAGAAGGGACAAAGGCTACATGGCACCTCCCCATTGGCCAAAGTAAGTGGATTTTGTAAAATTTGTAGTTAATTATTTGTAGCTTGGATTAGCACGCATAAAATATGAAAGTTGCTCAGAAAAATGAGGGGAATCCATTAAAAATATAATTGAAGCCTAATTCTAACTTAAATTCGAAAAGTAAAGGAAGTTATCAACTTTAATACTTTAAAGATTAAGAAACACTATTTTGAGATGATTAATATATTTAATAGGGTTTAATTTGTGATTAAAGTTGATATTAACTTGTTAATCATAAAGAGATACATTAAGGTTGAAAAAGATGAATTTTGCACAATTTAGGGTTCCATATGCTTTAATGAACCTTAAAACCCTAATATTGGTAAATGTGACTTTTAATGGCTTTAATTATTCAAAATTGTGAATAAATGATTCTAAGCTATTTTGAGCATTAAAGTTCCTAATTGTAGTTAAATGCCCTTAATGTGGAATTAGGGTTTCCTAGTGGATAAAAGGTAGAATTAATGATAAATAACTTTCATATGTGAATTACAGCATAATGAACTACAAATTGGTGATAAACGAGCATAATGACTTTGTCATAGATTAAAATGGATAAAATGATAGCTTTAATGTAAAAGAGGCTTAATGGACTTAATTGATGGTTATTTGGAATTAATTAGGAATTAAGGTTATGTGTTTGTGAAAGGTAACCTTAATAACTTTCGTGAAGGATATATGAGAAAATTAGGGTTTAAAAAGAGTAAAGGGAAGTAAAACCCTAATTGCAAAGTAAACCCTAAAAGAGGAAGAAACCCTAAAAAGGAATAGAAACCATAAGTAGCAAGATGGGTTGGATAGTTTTTTATAAAAAGGAATTGGATGTATATTTTAGGATTGAACTATGTACTTGCTTGATTCTAGATTACTTGCTTATTTGGACTATTCCTGCATCTGAGTCTACCTGAAAGGTATGTGGTTAATTATGGTTAATCGTATTAGTTTCCCGAGGGTTTTTTGAATGTTTCCTCATATTGAATGCAATCTAAATAGTTGTATGTTCATACTTGAAAAATTATAAAGTCACTATGGTTATCACAATTATAAAGAAGTGTGTATTCTCGCACCTACATGCCACCCTGATGGAAGATGCCATAAAGGTCAGGCCCAAGAGGGTAGACCCATGGGGACCATGAGAGGTGACCCCAGACACCAAGCTCGAGAATTAGAAGGTGGTCTATGATGCATGACTATGGAGCACCATGAGAGGTGACTCCCAGGCACCAAGCTCGGGATTGAGAACGTTGCCTTAAGTCAATGGCAAAAGAGAAACCCTAGAGGGGTATGCCAGGGTTAGGGCAAAAGCGGTGGAGAATGACACATTGAAAATGTAAATTGTCTTGTTAAATAATTTGATTGTGATTATTAAATTGTTAGCCATATCTGTGAAATTGTGGATGTCCCCACATACCAGCATATTTCGATATGCTGACCGATGTTTTGTTTGTCGGCGTTTTAGGTACAAGATTGAAAAGTACAAATAGTAAAGTGGCATATGAGAAATTAATTAAGAGTTAAAGTACAAAGGAGGATTAGTTAGAGTAGACTCCTGATGCGGATAGATATAGATATCCCAGATTTGAAAAAGGTATGCAAAGTTTTATTTTGTACCAATTTTCAGTTTAGTTTGTAAAATTTTTTAATTGTTATTGATTATTTGTCAAACCTTTGATCATGTTAATTGAGATAACGACACCGACCTTTTGGTCTCCCTTAATTGGGGGTTACTGGGAGGTGGGGTCGTTACAATTGGTATCAGAGCATAGGTTCCTCACTTAATCTTTAATAATTATTAAATTTTACAAATTCCATAGAATTGAGGGAGTTATTAGAGGATTGTCCGAAAGATTGAGGTGTCTAGAAAAGGATTGTGTCCGGGGGCTGGCAATATTTTCCTCCGCACCGCTAGTCAGAATACGAGGACTCCCGAATTGTGTGATTGTCTGGCCGATGTCTTAGGATATGACTTGAAATAAGATACCTTTAGGACTCTCTCATCTTATTCATCCTTTCTCAACTCAAATTCTCTAAGGACCTCAAGGATTAGGGTTTTCTCTCTTTTCCTCACCCTCTTGAGGTATGGGTAAGGTTGATAAGGATTAAGGAATCCTCCACCAAATTAATAAAAAGCATGTAAATAAGATGTCATGGACATAAGCTTAATAGAGTAAGCATACAAGAATAGATACATGCTTAGGTCGTATGACACGAGTTTTCATTGCCCTCAGAAGAGACCTGAGGATAGACCTCCTTGTCAGGAGGATGAGTAGAGAGAGTTAGTCTTGGATGTAGAGACCTCCATTAAAAGTAGAGACCTAGCACATCCTCTGATGATGATGTTAACCCTAACCCTAAGTGGAGGTTAGAGAGAGAGATGACATGCTGAGTTAGATGTCATGGTAAACCAGACGTTTAGATAGACATGCCTTGGATGCCATATGAGCCATGAGAGGTTGGATGATCGAGTACCTTTGGCAACCCAACCCTGGGAAGGGTCGTTCATGTTTGAGCGAAAGATATCTCCTTCATGGATGAGGTTAAAGAAGAACCTATAGAAGCCTTATCGGCTGGTGTAAGTAGGATATAGCATGCACCCAGAGTACATCAGTAGTACGAGTAGTAAGTTAAAACTGAGGCCAGAAGGACAAGATGGATGGCTTATGAGATAAGCATAACGAGCTATAGATAATCATGAGCAAACATAAGTTTGAGCATAGGCTTCACCCGCGTAGAGGTATGCCTGTGAGCTTGATCCTTCATGGAGAGAGGACCTCTAGTAGTATGGTTGGATGTGGAGTTAGCTTTAGAGAGAGAAAGTAGGACCCCAGCACAGAGGATGGAATCCTAAAACCCTGAGATTTGAGAAACAGTGGGGAGTTGAGGATGATGTGACCTAAGTGGATGATAGTGGTTGCCTTATGCATGCTTGATCCCTGGAGGCTGATGATATCTTGGTTGCCTTTAGAGGAACCAAACCCTAGAGAGAGGATGAAGCTTCTGGTACCTATGTGCCTATGGTATAGATGTTTACCTTCTGTGATAAGAAGAGTTCTTTAGACCTAGAAAGGTTTAGTAACAGGTTGTGAGGCCTTATACCTAGTTGGTTGTCCTTGAGGAGGACTCAACTCTAAGGTGTTGCTCATATAAAAGGATCATGGGAGTACATGACATACCTCGGACATGCTTGATTTGTGGTTAAGAGATTGAGCATGCAGTTGGATACGCAAAGGTGAACCTAGGGTTCCTAGGCCTAAGAGGGGAAGAAGTATACCCAATGCTCATGATGAGATTTGAGTCTCTATAGTTTCGAACATGATACTCCTCATGTGTAGAGGTAAAGGAAACCCCTTAAGTTAAGGGTATGTTTGATGAACCCCTCACAGTTGGTCTAATGTTGAGGATGAGAACAAGTGTGACCTAGCATGGTTTGGTAAGTGTCTTCTTGTGCCTTAGTATCTTTCTAGGGCTAAGCATGCTCATATGGATTCATACCCTAAACATAAGGATGTTTGTGACCGTTGTAATCAAGGTGTAGTTTCCTCCCATCCTGGGAGAGGGACCCTTTTGTAGGGTGTATACCAGTTTTGTTGGTTTTGAGGTAACCTAAAGAGGTTTCAGAGGATCTTGTGAAGCTAAGTGAAGAGTACATGGTATGAGAATGAACCTGCAGACCCATAGATAACCATCTCTATGTGCATGTGGACGTGTTACCATGGAGGTAACTAGTATGGGGCTTGACCAAGGTAGTCAGGTTGCCATGATCCCTATGAAAGGATGACAGTCAGCCCATGAATGTAGAAAGAGATATGATGGAGGCTTGGGTAAGGTTCTAAGTTGAACATGTACTATGTTAGAATCCTAAGTCTGTCCTAGGGTCAGGTAGGGATAAGACCGATGGAAGAAGGAGTTTCCTAATTACCTAGTTGCACATGACCATAGGGTCGGGAGGTAATAGCTATCTTTGTCTGAGGGCCATGGGTTAGGAGATTGATCACCTTCATGAACTTGTGGGACCCAAAGGACAGATGAGTAAGGCACTCTCTAGATGCATAAGGGAAGAGGGATGACCCCTAAAGTGCCAGCATCCTATAGACCTAGAGGAGATGACCAAGGAATGGGTGTGGACCCAAGTAGGTTCGAGACCAGTTTTCCATGGAAGCAACTTTGATACCAAGATGATGGTGATGTAGAGACATAAGTTGCACATTTCAACTTAGATTTGAAGGTGTACTGGCAATGTGGGATGTATCATCTCTACTCTTGGAACAGGAAGAACTTTGTGTTTGGACGGCCTCCAAATGCTTATTTCCTCTTGTTATGGGAGGGAGAGATGGGATAGTACGCATGCCATACACCAACGATAAAAGATCATGTGAGTTGGAATGTTGCTACGAGGTATGAGGACAGATATGATAGCATATATACCTTGGTGGAATGAATGATACATGGATGGTTTGCAAACAATAAAAGGAATAATGTAGTCATCTTATGAGGATGTTTTTTTCATGAGATATGAATCATACAAGGTTGAATTCTAAAACCAAGAGGATGAGCTCAGAGTTTTCTCAATGAAGACAAACTTAGAGTTTGAGATGAGATGATAAGTATAATACATGAAGGTGTATGTCTTCAACATTACCTAACACCTAAGGATAAGAAGTGGTAATGAATGCTCTAGTTGAGATATAGTTGCCTAGTTTAGCTAGAGGCTAGAAGAGGTTGAGGTTGTTCGACTAACCCTAAGTTTGGAAAGGAGATGTGTTTTGGCTAACACACAGATGTAACAAGATATGTTGAACAAGTTAATGGTTGTTTGGTTAGCCAGTTTAGTCCTTGATGTAGTGAAAGTATGGTGATAGAACCTCAGATACACTTCTTTGGATAGGAAGGTAATAAAACCCTGATGAGAGTGGTTTAGGGTTTCTGAGGAATCGATCTTGAGGAATCGTGACATACAGGAGATCATGGTTTTAAGCTCACCAAACACTGTGATACTACAAATATAGTAAGTGATCGTAGTACTTGGGATGCTTAATATGAATTGCATGTAGCATGTGGCCATGCAAGTCAGGAGGTGAAGGATGAACACCAGTAACCCAATGCATGGATATATAGTATAAAGAGTTCCTGAGAGAGAATGGGAGTTCACCACTATGGATGTTGTGGTAAGCCTTATCTAGACCAAGGAAGGTCAAGATGCAATATGGATTAAGGTAGATTGCCTTACCTAGATAACAAGAGAAAGAAAAAGTATGGTCAAGGGACAGATCGGGTTGAACTACTTAGAGAGATGGTTCAACTGTACCATGATGCGAGTTCTTGAGTATGACCTAGAGGTTCACTTCCATGAGGTGGAAGCAGATACATGAAGAACTCGATGTTAGTACAGTTTATGACCCCTTACTAATGGTTAGTATAAACTAGACCAGAGGGTCTGATGTGGGCATATGTGCTCATTCAAGGTGATACATGAAGACAGTTCTTGAGACGTGATGTTAACCACCTTAGCCAGTGTCAGGATGTAAAGAAGCTTTGTGAAGGAGGATGTGTCGGTCACCACTTCATTAAGATGATGTTGGTGAAGGAGGCCTCGTGAAGGTCAGAAAAGAACCACAGTGTGTGCATATGAAGTCGCTTTGATCATGCAATGGCTGAGAGAGAGCCCAGAGGTGACATAAGTTGTGATCTGATGCAAAGTAGATTGACATGCAGTTCACTGTGGGAGAGTATGTGACGTGAAAATCTGACCCCTCTAAGCTACAGTTGAGAAAGTTGAGTCCCCGATATATGGGTCCATTTGAGATAGATTGGTGGAAATGGTTGTGTTTATCCTTACCCCTCAGGATAACATGATGTGTAATGTGTTCCATGAGTCTGATCTAGAGCACTATCTGAGGTACCCAAGCCATGTGTTGAGTCCTAAACCTATTCATATTTTGGGAGGCTGAAATGTCTTGAGTCACCTATGATGGTACGATATACCAAGGTAAGAAAGAACTCATATGGAAGAATATGAGATAATGAAGGTTCTTGGGAAGCACCATGGAAAGGGTGAAGCCACATGGGAGCCTTGATGGACATAAGAAAGGCTTATCCTATTTGTCTGTGTGCCTGATGGAATTTTGACGACAAAATTCTTATAAGAGGGGAAGGATGTTACAACCCCAATTTTTGGGTTCATTTGGTGAGAAATGTAATTTCTCATAATATAGATAAATGAACAAATAATGATGTCTTTTGATTGAATGCATGAATTTCATTTAAAATAGCCTTGTTGTTTTATTTGTGGGCTTCATGGGCTATTGGGCCCAATAACAAGGAAAAGGCAAAAGAAACTCCATTATTAATAAGAAATGGAGAAAAGACAAATGTAGAAACCTCTAGAAGGCAATAGAGTGTAATACAAAGATGGATTTCGTGCCTCTTGGGTTCCTTTGGTCCCAAGGAGTCCAAAATTGCAAAGATAAAGCTATAAGAAAAGAAAAGATCAGTTAGATATTTCCTTATTAAGAAAGAAATTGGAAATAATGATAAAATGTGGAAAATAAGTGGAAAGAAGTAAAATTGAGTTATCCTTAGTGCAATTTCGTATCCCAAGGATTCCTAACATTAAAAGGAATACCAATGAGGAAATTAAAAGAGAAATACAAAGAAATCCTCATTAAGAGATATTTTAATAAGAAATAAACAAGATAATGTGAAATAATGAATATAGATGCATCTAGAAGAATAATAAGTATCCTTAAAAAGGTATTTGAAAATATTTGAGTTTCTTGGGGTCCAAGGAGCCCCAATGAAGAAAGAGGAAAGAGAAAATACCAATGATGTAAAATAAGAAGATAATATGAGGCATAATTAATGAATTATGTGGTATTGTTAAAAAGGAAGTAATTTCTATTAAAAGAAAATAGAAATCCGTGTCAATGGGTTAAAAGTAAGAATAAATAGAATAAGTGAGAGGAATTATGAATTCCTAATTATCCAAATAATAAAGAATATCAAAAGGGTGTTTAAGAGAGAGAAGCTTGCTTTTTCATGAAGGAATCGAATTCCTAGTAGGAAAGGACCTTATTTCTTCATGAGCAAGAATGATAGGTCATTGTTACCCTTATCTATAAAAGGAGAGAGAGCCTTGGGCAAAGTCCAGGAGAGAGATCCCACATACCCCCTTGCTTCTTCATCATTTTAGTTAAAAACCCTAGTAGAGGGGAGCCACGTGACCCTGGGATAGCAAGGAGCCCAGGTAGGGTTGCGAGGGAAGCTGCATGTGCCACGATGACAGAGTGAGGTCAAGAAAGCATAGTCGTGCCCTGATGAAGGTGCAACAGTGGCTGGTTGACGGCAGTAAGGGCTGCAAGACACAGGTCTGTTGCTCCTGACCTCGCCACATAGGCCACACATTGGGCAGCGCCCCAAGTGCAGATGATGGCAGTGAGGCTAGGGCGAGAGGTGGAAGCAGATGTCGAGGACCGAGGGAGAGAGAAACAGCCGCCCAGGTCATGCCTAGGGATGCGCTCGACGGAAGTAGGAGTAGCCAAAGGTTGAAGACAACATGTTGGCTGATTGGATGGATATACCCCCAGGGAGAGAAGCGCCGACCCACTTAAGTGGAGGGAAGAAGCGTCATTTAATTCTAACCTCAAACGGGTCGTGCTGCATGGACAAAGGCTACGTGGTGCGTCCCCATTGGCCAAACTAAGTGGATTTTGTAAAATTCGTAGTTAATTATTCGTAGTTCGGATTAGCACGCATAAAATATGAAAGTTGCTCAAAAAAATGAGGGGAATCTATTAAGAATATAATTGAAGCCTGAGTCTAATTGCAATTCGAAAAGTAATGGAAGTTATCAACTTTAATACTTTAAAGATTAAGCAACCCTATTTTGAGATTATTAATATATTTAATAGGGTTTAATTGATGATAAAAGTTGATATTAACTTGTTAATCGTAAAGAGATTCATTAAGGTTGAAAAAGATGAATTTTGCACAATTTAGGGTTCCATATGCTTTAATGAACCTTAAAACTCTAATATTGGTAAAAGCAACTTTTAATGGCTTTAATTATTCAAAATCGTGAATAAATAATTCTAAGCTATTTCGAGCATTAAAGTTCCTAATTGTGGTTAAATACCCTTAATTTGGAAATTAGGGTTTCCTAGTGAATAAAAGGTAGAATTAATGAGAAATAACGTTCATATGTGAATTAGAGCATAATGAACTACGAATTGGTGATAACGAGCATAATAACTTTGTCATAGATTAAAAAAATAAAAATGATAGCTTTAATGTAAAAGAGGCTTAATGGACTTAATTGATGGTTATTTGTGCATTAATCTGGAATAAGGTTATGTGTTTGTAAAAGGTAACCTTAATAACTTTCGTGAAGGATAGATGAGAAAATTAGGGTTTAAAAAGAGTAAAGGGAAGTAAAATCCTAATTGTAAAGTAAACCCTAAAAAGAGGAAGAAACCCTAAAAAGGAATAGAAACCATAAGTAGCAAGATGGGTTGTATAGTTTTTGATAAAAAGGAATTGGATGTATATTTTAGGATTGAATTGTGTACTTGCTTGATTCTGGATTACTTGCTTGTTTGGACTATTTCTGCATCTGAGTCTTCTTGACAGGTATGTGGTTAATTATGGTTAATCGCATTAGTTTCCCAAGGGTTTTCCAAATGTTTCCTTGTATGGAATGCAATCTAAACAATTGGATGTTCATACTTGAAAAATTATAAAGTCACTATGGTTATCACAATTATAAAGAAATGTGTATTCTCACACCTACATGCCACCCTAATGGAAGATTCCATAAAGGTCAGGCCCAAGAGGGTAGACCCATGGGCACCATGAGAGGTGACCCCAGACACCAAGCTCGGGAATGAGAAGGTGGTCTATGATGCATGACTATGGAGCACCATGAGAGGTGACTCCCAGGAACCAAGCTCAGGATTGAGAAGGTGGCCTTAAGTCAATGGCAAAAGAGAAACCCTAGAGGGGTATGCCAGGGTTAGGGCAAAATCGGTAGAGAATGACACATTGAAAATGTAAATTGTCTTGTTAAATAATTTGATTGTGATTATTAAATTGTTAGCCATATCTGTGAAATTTTGGATGTCCTCACATACCGGCATATTTCGATATGTTGATTGATGTTTTGTTTGTCGGCATTTTAGGTACAAGCTTGAAAAGGACAAATAGTAAAGTGGCATATGTGAAATCAATTAAGAGTTAAAGTACAAAGGAGGATTAGTTAGAGTAGACTTCTGATGCGGATAGATGTAGATATCCCAGATTTGAAAAAGGTATGCAAAGTTTTATTTTTTACCAGTTTTCAGTTTAGTTAGTAAAATTTGTTAATTGTTATTGATTATTTGTCGAACCTATGATCCTATTAATTGGGATAACAACACCGACCTTTTGGTCTCCCTTAATTGGGGGTTACTAGGAGGCGGTGTCGTTATAGGATGAATCTGTACGGGACATTGAGCAGCCAACATAGCACTTGGCCAGTTATGCTTGTTATATACAATCTTTCCCCTGGTTGTGTATGAAAAATAAGTATGTTATGATGTCGTTGTTGATATCAGGCCCTAAACAACCTGGAAATGATATCGGTGTTTATCTTGAACCTCTGATTGATGACTTGAAGAAGCTCTGGGGTGAAGGTGTGATGACCTATGATGCTTCACGAAGAGAGACATTTCATTTGCACGCTATGTTGTTTTGCACTGTGAATGACTTTCCAGCATATGGAAATTTGTCTGGATATAGTGTCAAAGGATCTAAAGCATGTCCTATATGTGAAGAGAACACTAATTCAATACGACTAAAACAGGGCAGAAAGATTGTATATATTGGTCATCGAAGGTTTCTTCTAAAATTCCATTTGTATCGTAGATTGTGAAAAGCATTCAATGCACAGAATGAGGAATGGAGTGCACCTAAACCTATACCAGAGGAGGATGTTTATGAAAGAGTAAAAGACATTGCCAATGAATTTGGTAAGATATCACAATGTACGATGGCCACACAGAGTGACAAATCTTTATTCAAGAAGAAGTCAATATTTTGGGATCTTTCTTATTGGAGTTCTTTGGAAGTCAGGCATTGTACCGATGTCATGCATGTTAAGAAAAATGTCTGTGATAGCGTCATCGGTACTCTGTTGAATATAGAAGGTAAGACTAAAGATGGGATAAAATCTAAAATGGACCTACATGAAATGGGAATAAGGACAGCATTAATAGAAGTAGTTAGTAGTGATCGGAGAACATACTTACCTCCTGCTTGTTACACATTGTTTAGAAAGGAGAAGAAAGCTTTTTGTGAATGCTTGGTAAATGTTAAGGTTCCACAGGGTTACTCATCCAACATCCGTAGATTGGTATCAATGAAAGATCTGAAGTTGATAGGTCTTAAATCTCATGATTGTCACACTCTAATGCAACAAATATTGCCCGTGGCAATTTGATCTATATTGCTGAAGCATGTAAGGTTTGCAATCACCAGACTTTGTTTCTTTTTCAACAATCTATGCAGCAAAGTTATTGACCCTGATAATCTTGATAAATTCCAAAGAGAAGAGGTTGTTACCCTATGTCAGCTTGAGATGTATTTTCCTCCTTCGTTCTTTGATATCATGGTCATGTTGTTGTCCACTTGACTAGGGAAGTAAAAATGTTGGGACCAATTTTTTTGCATTGGATATATCCATTTGAACGATACATGAGTGTTTTTCAAGGTGATGTTCGAAACCATTATCGGCCTGAAGGGAGTATTATTGAGGGTTATGTGGCGAGAGAGGTTATGGATTTTTGCAATGACTTTCTGAGTGCTAATGATGCTCATGTTAATGACAAGAATATTGAGGAGCATTTTGGCAAAGGAATTTTGGGATCACGGATGAAAGTAATCAGTCGTGAGTAGTTGGAACAAGGTCACTTGTATATTTTACACAACATCGACGAAGTGAGTGTTTATATCGAGGAACATACCAATTTCATCAAGAGATTATATCCTCGATCCAATTCAATGTGGCTTGCTAGAGAGCATAACAAGACATTTATTAAGTGGTTTGAAGATAAAGTCTTACATCAACTATCTCAAACACCAGATAATCTTACAGAAACTATCAAATGCCTCACCTTTAAACCAAAATTGAATGTTATGTCTTATGAAGGCTTTGATGTAAATGGATTCTTGTATTACACAAAGTGTCAAGATGATAAGAGTGTCGTCCAAAACAGTGGGGTCACCCTTCAAGCGTCTTCATTGTTTTTTGCAAGTGCAAAGGATAAGAGTCCACGTGAAGCTAAAATGTCATATTACAGTGTCATTAAAGACATATGGGAGATTGACTACGTAGATTTTAGAATTCCGCTCTTTAAATGTAATTGGGTTGATAACACCAAAGGAGTTATAGTGGATGAAATTGGTTTCACATTAGTGAACTTTGAAAAGATTGGAGAGAAGGAAAAACAAGTATTTTATATTGATGATCCTGCAAATGATAAATGGTCGGTTATTCTTCATGGTAAAAGACAGTTCATTGAAGATCTTATAGATGAATAACAATACTACGATAAGTATGATGACTCCAGTCCATTCTCAGTTGGGTTGCCAACACCACCAAATATTAAATCTAATGATGACTTGTATGTGCGCAGAGATCACAATGAAGGATTGTTAATTGATAAAAGATCGCAATATTAGAGGCATGCATGTTTATATTTTTTTTATAATGTGAATTACTTTACAATGTGAATTATTTTACAATGTGAATTACTTTACAATGTGAACTTTACAATCTGAATGTGAACTTTCAGATGGCTGAGCATTCATATGATGACTGTGTTGATGATTATCGTGAGGTTGAGGATGTCATTGTGCCGCCTCACAATGTTCATTTTAAAATATATATCCCACCTCACATTTATAGTTATATCCTGTAAGTGTGTTTTTTTTTCAAATTTTAGGTTGGTGGTGTACCCCCTGAAGAAATTGGGGCACTTGATGAGCAGCAAAAAAAATTGAGAAGGTGAGGGGCATCACAATGATGAGAAAGTTACAACAACAAAGGGGCAATGGACCCAAACTTGTTGTGGCTTTCGATAATGCAGGAAATCTAGTTGGAGTGAACCGCAACTCATTTATTTCATATCTTGGGGTTCTTACTTGTAGCCATTGTAGTCCTAACCTAGAATCCTGGCATAAAGTTCCTAAGGGGAAGAAAGACTTAGTCTGGAAGGAACTATGTGTGAGTTATTATTATTTGCAAGTCTATTTTTGTAGATTACTAATTTTTAAGATTACTAGTTAATAGAAATTCTATTTTGCAGAGTATATTTGATCTGGATGAAAAGTTGCATCATAAATGCGTGATGCAACACTGTGGGAGGGTCCTAAGGAACTATAGGACAAATCTCACCTGAGATTACATACGTGATCCTGAGAAGAGGTTCTTGATTGATTTCCAATTCTAGACATTGATCACTTTTTGACTAACTCTACACTAATAATTTTTGTTTGTATTCTATTTAAAAAATAAATTTAGAAAGAAGGTAGCCCCTGATCAATGGAACTACCTGGACCCCAAAGAATGGGAGGAGTTTGTTACCCAAAGAAAAATAGATGAATTCAAGGTATTAAGCGCCACTCCCAATTTAATTAATATATGTTCTTATGTATTCACCTATTCAAGATTAACCTTTGGTGTTACTAACTAAATCAATGTGCTTACTAACAAGGCTATCAGTGATGCTCAAAGAGCAAGGAGTGCACTGAATGTGCATGACCACACAATGGGTCCAAGAGGCTATGTAGGCGTTCACCAAAGACTACAGGATGAGTCTGCTGCTCAGTCTTCTGCTACTCAGGAGACTACATAGTCCTCTACTATTGGTCCTGCACCTCTGCCTCACCATGCTATGTGGATAGCTAGGAGGTAAAACAAGAAGGGAGATATAAAAAGACCACAACTACTTAGGCGGATACAAAAATGGTAAAATTCAACTCTTAGAGCAATCGATCGGTATTGATTATTGTTATGTTTACTTACCAATTTCTATTGATGGTGATTAGCGGGAGTTGCACAAGCAGAGGAAGGAAGGCAAGTTCATCCCTGAGGGTACAAGGGATGAATTGACAGATGCTCTGGGTAACCCAGAGCATCCTGGACGTGTTAGGGGTGCAGGCGCTGGTGTGGGCATGAAAGCGTTCTTTGGGCCATCCCAGCACAAACCTATCCCAAAAGCAGGACTTTTACAAGATGAGGTAACCTATTCTATTTTTAGAATGTTATTGCAAAAGCGAATTCAATAATCAATAGCTAGCGTTTCTTTTATCCATGTATAGGTAGATGAATTAATTGATAGGAAAGTCTAAGAGGCAATGGTGAAGTGGCAGGCATCTCAGACGACCACTCAGACGGTACATGTGATGTGTCGCACTTCTATTACTCCTACTGCAGAGGTTGGGAGTAATCGTGTAGACCCACCACCTAGCACATCCTCTATAAGTATTTTTATGACATAGTAGCTAGTCTTTTCAAGATGATATGTTTGTGTATATATGCATATAACATTCTTTATGTAAATTTGTAGGGGTTGAAGACATGTCGACTAAAAAGTCAAGAATATGTCGTTGCAGAGGCGTCGTCTTACCCAGCCCTTCTAGGGGAAATGTTTCATGGGTATCCAGTACCATATGGTACAGTTTGTGTGAGCCCGATAAGTGTAGTCCCCAAATGGAGGGATCTTACATTGCCATATGCCCACCCAGATCTTGAAATGATTAGTGATGCAGAAGGCGGAGTGATATTGTGGCCCAATGCGGATGTTGTCTATACTAATATTGTATGGTAAATTTACATTAAATTAATTTGTTAGTGTGTACGTACATATGAGTCAATTGATCTGAAATTATATACAGGTCAAAAGGAAGACACCCGCTACATCTCGGCCTCCACCTCCACCTCCACCTCCTGAAGTACCAAGTTGGCTTCCAAGGGACCTACATGCCTCATTAGGTCCTAATTGTAGGGGTATGGCAGACTGGATAGGCGAACATGATCCAAATTGCCCTATAAATGTTACTATCCCAGAGGAAGCTACAAGTCAATCATACGATAACAAGCTATTTATACAAGATATTTTGGAGATGTTTCATTATGCTTGGCTGAATACATCTATGATAGAGCTATGGATATGGTGAGATCTTGTTTATACATCCATATACCTTGTTTATATACGGTGATCTGGTTTCTTATATATTAATGCATATGTAATACATGTTTTGCAGCCACTTACACACGATATGTACATATTTTTCATTTCTCCATGTGGGATTTTTGGTTCCATCTTTGATTAGTCTTGTAGGTCAAAACCCTAGGTCAGTTACTTCATACTGTTGTGATGTTTATAAATATTTTGGTAAAAACAACAAGACAGTGATAATATCTTCATTCAATGTCGGGTAAGTTTACTTTGCTTATAATTTGGACTTAAGAAAATTACATTTTTATTGTGACTTTTGAGTTATTAATTTTTAACTTTCTTACCTCTAGTGGTATGCATTGGGAGTTACTATTTATTGTCCCCGAGACGTTCACTGTCTATTATCTAGATCCTGCGGGGAAGGAATTGAATATATATGGACACGCAATGAAAAGATCATTATTCTCATGAGAAATATTTCATATTTTTATATCCGTCAACATCTGTTATTACATTACTATTTAATTATGCAATTTAATGTGTTGCATTAACATGTAGGGCTTTACAAGAGTACAAAAAAGCTGGAGGAAAGGTCCCCAAGAAAAATAACCAGCCACTAACTTGGGAGAATGTGAAAGTAATTTCCCAACTCCAATGTATATATTATTTATGTGAACTGTGCGTATTTGTATTTTTGAATATTTTGTATGTTTCAATTTATAGTGTGCTACACAAGACAATGGCTAGGCATGTGGATACTATCTGATGCGATTTATGAGCATAATTATCCAACATGTCGTAATGGAAATCGATACCATGCATTATGTATTATATGTAGTCTCATTAGATAATATGAAATATATCAATCTTATTATATATTATTAATTATATATATAGATCATTCTCTTTGCAGGTGTTTAAAACAGACTTTACTAAAGGTAAAAATTTATTAGATGTACATACGCCCTATATGATGGATGAGTTAAATGATGTAAGAGAACAATGGGCAGAAGCCCTACAAGTAGTGGGAATTTTTAAATATAATTGGGATACTCATGGAGATCATGATAATGATAAATAAAGAATGATATTTCTAAAATTTGTTCTCATAATTATTTTTGTGTGAATGTGAATGACTTTTTATGAATTGTCATATGTGTGAATGTGAATGTGAATGTGAATGTGAATGACTTTTTCTAATCAATCCATGAATGTTTCTACATGTATCTGAATGTGAAAAGAGATGAAATGAATGGAACTGAATGTGTATGTAAATGACTTTACATGTTTCTACATGTATCTGATCAATACATGTGCCTGAATGTGAATGACTTTTCAGGTATGTGACCTGATGTATGGCTGATATCGATGGATGTTGTAAACCTGCAGTTCAGAACTAAACTGTAGGTTCAACATCATGCTGACCAGCCATACAGTAGGCCTGCAAACTGATAAGAAGAAAGAAAAAAAAGCAAATAGGCGTCGGTTGTTTGTAAAAAACCAACACCAAAGACATACGGCATTGATTATTATAAAAAAAACGTCACAGATACTTCCCTTTATGGCGTCGGTTGTCAAAAGAACTGACGCCAATTGTGGCCCAAAACAACCGTGCTGGCGGAGAGATGGCGTCGGTTTTTTACTAATAACCGACATCTTTATCTCTAAATAGTGTCGGTTAAATGCTAATAACCGACATCGATACTGCCCTTGCTGGTGCTTTACTGGTGGCGGGAAGGGTAATGGCGTCAGTTTGTTTAATAACCAATGTCTTTAACCATGATATGGCGTCGGTTTTCCAAGATAAAAACGCCTATAGTCCCCTTGTTGGCGTGTTTTTAGTGGTGGGAAGCATTTTGGCATTGGTTATTGAACCGACGCCGAAGGGGTCGACCTTTAGCGGATCCCACTTGGGTGTCGCTTGAAAAATGATGCCTTAGGCCTTAAGTAACCGACGCCAAAGGCCATTTCTGTAGTCGTATAAGCAGAGCTTCCAAAAATGGAGGATCATGTTATTGCAGAGCACAGAGATGAGAAAGAAGATGAAGGAGATATCCATCAAATGGACATTTTGGAAGCTTATGGAGGATGAATCTGTAGCTATAAAATTAAAGATTAGGGTGTTCATTAGAGGGGACAACTAAGATGACTTTCCCAAGGGTTTTTATATTATTTTTCTTATGAGTAACATATTTTCCTCTTCTTCCTCTTACTTTATGATGATGACAGTCAGGGAGGGATAAACCCCATATCCCTTAGGACTCAATAGTAGCTTAGTGTTGCATTATATTTGAATTCTATGAGTTGATAATTTATTTCTTTTTTTCTGGATGTGAATCTATGATCTCCTCATTGGTTTTTTAATGCTTTATCACCATCATCAAAGTAATAGACCACTAATTACTTCAAAAAGAGGGATTATATGTTGGTCTAGTTTTATATTCACAAAGCCTATATTGCACTTTGAGATAAGGCTTATGGCTATGAAATAATAACCTATAGGTTTCCATCATGCACCCGAACTAATTCCTAAATCACTACAGGACTGGGTTTTTTTAGTTTAGGAAGTGCATTATGTTACAGGAGGGAGTAATGTTTTTTTAGTCAAGAGTAATAGGTAAATGATTATTAATGAAAAGGAATCTAAATGCAGTGTATATCATGGTGAAACCACAAGTCCTAAGGAATCCATTTCTGATCACAATAATCTTCAATTAGGTTTAAATTTTAGTTCTTATTTAATTCAACACCAATCAATTCTTTGCTATGTCTAGCTGGTTTGGTTTGAGTAGTTAGTACTCTCGAGTGAATGTTTTTATGAGTTTGAAAGTAGAGCCTCATATACATGTATCACAGCACATGGACACTTTTATTTTGGATGCACAGTTCATGTGTGTGTTTCACCCCAGGAAACTTCAACTTTAGCATGGCGTGAAGAGAAAAGATAGTGCCACAACATGGATTCATCATCTACTACATCAATCGTCCATCATGGATATAGAGAATCCCTTCACCCACATTTTTCCTCTCTACCAGACGAGCATGATCTTTGCCTTGCCAACACAAGGGTAGGTGAAGGTCCAGTAAGCAAACCTATATAGCCCTTCTTGACCATAGCAAGGGATTCAGTCAATTTGGGTTTGTTTTTCCTTCTCCATGTGTTGGCCATGAAGAAGAAAACTCAGAGAATAACCCTCATTCACTTTTGAGGATTGATCAGACCATTGGCCATGCATCTCCTCCTCAACCTCTCCAAGGCCAACACCCTCAAGATTTCATGTTGACTTGAGTTCAAGCACTTCAAGCAGGCTTACCTTGTCTTCAAGTACCAAGCTAGGGTGTATGTCTATTGTTCCATAGATGGATAGCTAAAGGAGAGGGCTCCCCCAGTCCCATTTATAGTATGTGAGAAATGAGCTATCTTAGGTGTCCAGTAGAGACGCAGAGGTTGTACTAGAGGGGTAGGATATCCACACAATATATGAGGAAGAAGAAGAGGAGGAGGAGGACGAGGAAAAAGAAGAGAATGAGGAAGCAGAACAAGCATCCATGCCTTAAACAACATGCCAGTGCATCCACCACATCTCATGCCAATACATAGCTTTGTTCTGTACAGCTCCAGCGCCTCCATTGCCAAGAGATTCATTCTCCATGGAGGGCATGTGTGGGATGTTTCAATCCATCCAACGAGGATAGCAACAACAATCAGCCACTAACGCAGATTCATAGTGTTCTTGAGTAATTGCTTCAACAACAAAAGCCATCTACAACAGTGAGTGCCTTCTCTTGGTCAACTAGGAGAACATCCATACTCGTCTACAGCTTATTGAGTACCATCAAAAATATCTCTACAATCAGTACTAGAGCTAGGGGAACTCTGCTAGCTATCCTCAGCCACCAAACATGCCAACCCAGCCTCCTTAATTCACCAACACATTTTATCCACCTCATCCACAAATGCCTCTGGTAACATTCAATCCACCACCACCTTTCTGAGTTTTGGGTACCACCGTTCCACCTCATAGTTTGATTTTGAGTATGAGGAAAGCTTGGGCTGATGCAACTGATTTCTTTTGCATTACCTTCTATCTTAGTTAGTTTTCTTGTGTGTTTTTATTTTTCTCTTGAGTTGCTTCAAGTATTAGGACCCACAATCTATCTAAGATAATCATGGAGCTTAAATTATGTAGATTTCATTGTATAAGTAAAATGAATGTGCTTCATGATCTTGCAATGAATTTGAAATTTTCTTTAATGCTCTATCTCTTGAGCTAACTTGCAAAGTCTAAGAGAAGACCAACTCGAGGAAGTGTTTGGGCCAGTTAGGTTGAGGACATCTCAAATGAATGAAAATCTTAATTTACCTAAGCCTCATGTATGATTGAAATGTTTGAGCCCAAATCAACAAAACAATAATGAGATCTTAAATGAGAATGTAAGAAATAAACTCCAAAGGTCACCCTATGTCCATCATATATGGAAATATATAATGGAAATGTTTGATCCCAAATCAACCAAACAATAATGAGATCTTAAATGGAAATGTAAGAAATAAACTCTAAATGTCACCCTATTATACAAGTTAATAGATAGGGATATATCATAGCTAAGAAATACATTGTCTCTTCCTCATATGATTTCATCCACCCTTCAGTCAGTTTCATTTGCCACCACAAGAGGATCAAGTAAATCCAAATTGTTTTCCTCTTGACATGATTGCATGTCATAGTAGGTAGCATGCTAATTACTTTTGTTCTCATTGCATTAGAAGAAGAACAAATTCATGTCATTTTGTTTTACTTGAGAAATTATAGTTGCATAACAACTTTCATATAGATTATTGCATTTTCCTTTACAGCATTTTACATTATGTGAAACATTTATCTTGTTTCGATTTCTCCACTAATAAAGGGTGAAATAGTGTACATCCATATTCCTTCAAATGAAAAAGAAGAGAAATATGTACAGTTAAGAAAGCCCAAGCATAAATAATGTATCATGTTAAAAGAATAGGGTATAAAAAAAGAATAAGGAAATGAAGAAAGGATGCCACGAACTCACAATTGAAGTTTTCCCAAAGGAGAAAGTGGGTATAGATTACATGTATGTATCTTTCCATGGATACTCATCATTAGGATGAGACACTCATAGCATTCATCATCCCAACATAATAGCAGGTCTTAGAGGACATGCATTTTCTTTCATCCATTTTGTTGGTCAATCATATTTTGTTTATGCATAAATAATTTGGACTTTACTTGTAATTCTTATTTCATAGCCACCTATTTATATACAAGGTAGGTCACATAAATGATTATTCTCCTCATTCATGTCATTGTGGGGAACTGCTTCCATCATAGTTGTGTAGGTAGATCAGAGAAATGTAGATAGGGGAATCACACGGAACATCAAGTGTGTGTCATATTGACTATGATGTTAATTGCTCCATATTAATAATATTTTCATTAATCTTATTATGGACATATTTAATGAACATTTCTTGTCACTTTAGAGTAGTTACTGTGATACACAGTTCAAACAAAATGTCATTAACTAAGCGGAAGTGATCATTAACAGTGGATTACTGAAAATCACTAAAAATTAAAACCATTTACAAAGAGATCCAAACACAGGAAAACTCTTTTATCAAGAACCAATGTATTATTTACATCCTGGTTCATAAGTACATATCATGTACCATCCCTTCTTGAGGATTACAAGCATCAACTGCTCTGTTAAAACTATACACAAGCAACATAAGAACCTCGAGGCATCAAGCCAAAATCTCATATAGATTCATTAAAAGTACTAACTACTAACTCCGAGGACCTGAGAGTATAGAGACGACACATAGGACTCATATCTACAAGACACAACAGTCAGTATCTCCACCTGAGATGTTACTGTTGTCCCTGATGCTGCAATCCTTTTTCCTGCTATATGATTTCTACCTCTTCGTCTGCGTCCACCTAAAAATGTTGGATCCCACGGGGGTGAGACAATTGAAATTGTCCCAGCGAGAGATATAACTCTCTGCCAGAAACATTATTATTGCAGATAAACATTATAAGACTGAGCAGAGGATAAGCAGTTTAGAACATTCTCATATTTTAAAGCATTGCAACTATCTATGATAGAGCAGTAAATCATATGTTCTCTTTATAAGGAATAGGAAGAACATGCATATCATTTACCCATCATACTATATCAACATCTCAAGCTTATCATGTGATACTCATTATCATGGTATGTCATCCATGAATCATTCTCATTTCTATCTGTTGGCCATAGCCAATCTTCTAACCAGATATTGTATTGTACCAGACATGTGAGTATACATCATCATATTCTGTCTAGGCATTGGACTGCCAATCCTGTGCAAACATTCTAGGCATTGGACTATGCCAATCTTGTGCAAACATTCCAAGCATTGGACTATGCCAATCCTGTGCAACCATTCCAGGTATTGGGTTATTACCAATCATGTGCAATTATTCCAGGTATTGGGTTATTACCAATCATGTGCAATTATTCCAGGTATTGGGTTATTACCAATCATGTGCAATTATTCTAGGTATTGGGTTGTGACCAATCCTGTGACATTATTCCAGGTATTGGGTTATTACCAATCTTGTGACATTATTCCAGGTACTGGGTTATTACCAATCATGTGCAATTATTCCAGGTATTGGGTTATTACCAATCATGTGGTATTATTCCAGGTATTGGGTTATTACCAATCCTATGACATTATTCTAGGTATTGGGTTATTACCAATCTTGTGACATTATTCCAGGTATTGGGTTATTACCAATCATGTGCAATTATTCTAGGTATGTGACCAATCCTGTGACATTATTCCAGGTATTGAACTATGTCAATCATGTGCATCATCATTGAATACCACATCACCTTAACTAGGTATTAAACATTGGCCAAGCCATCATACTTATTCACATCCTTTATGTAATTCAATTATTTCTCGTATATCCTTTAAGCTTATTCAAAACACTATAGCTCTTATTTGGCTATAAGCATAAAGCATGTATGATCAAGATTTCATTATTATTATTATATCCATTAGTTATTATTATTATGTTATTAAGTTTCCATTTCCTAGTTTATTTGAACATTATCATTGCTTACATGAAACTTTTATAAACATCTTGTTACCTCTTACTAGGCAACAACTATTCACATGACTCACAAGGTCATTAAACATCTTTTCACCTTTCACTGGGCAACAACTATTCTCATGGCTCACAAGGCCCATTAAACATCTTGTCACCTCTCACTAGGCAACAACTATTAGGGTTAGGGTTTCCCTCTATATCCGAATAGGGTTTCAAGTTCATATTATAAATTCAATCCCTAAGTCATTGCTCCACACATCTAGGAGCATACTTTTTTTTGGGAAGCCAGGAGGCTATTTTATTCATCTCGCCCTCCTCTTGCGAGCCAATATGGGTAGGTAGTATAGGGATTTAGATTTTGCTGGAAAATAAACTTGGTAGTACTACTACCATTACAATTGTCTTTAGCTAACTCTGATCGGATATCCTCTGGAGGTCTTCCGTATTCCACATACCCTAAGGATCTAGGAGCATACATTGATATCATAAGTATTCAATTATACTTGTTTATTCTCATCTTTTATCATTAAATGATAATCAATACAAAGTATGAGTTTCTCTCTCATCCTCTCTAGGATATTGATTACATCATACTTTGTTATCTTGTCTTAACCCTTTCTCAAGGTATGTTAGCCTACACTTATCAAAGTGCATTACATCTCAATGTAATAATTCTCATGACACACTTCATGTGTTACTCATCCAAGTATATTCGATTTAGGGTACATCAACCTTGAGGTGTTGAATGTGATATCTATCATGTCTTGATGTATCACTTCCCCCATCACTTGTAACTTACTTAAGTTCATCAACTTATCTTGTATTAGGGTATTTCCCATCCTAATACTTTATGCACCATTTTATCACATTTATCATGTAATATATTGGACGTAAGTCACTCATTTGAATTATTCAACCATTATCAATAATATGGTCTCATCTCGAGTTAAGGCATTATTGATATTGAGACTATTTGAATTAAATATTAATTAACCCCAAATGGTTTGAGACCGTTTAGTCCTCAAACAGTTTGAGACTGAATGCTCCTCAAACAGTCTAAGACCGTTTGGTCAATTCAGCTTGAAACAGTTTAACTCTAAATTAGGGTTTCTACAATCAATCGATTTAGGGTTTGCTTCATTGAATCATTCATCAATTAGACCATTGAAAATACATAAAATTATAACCCTTGGATCTCCAACCATCCATCATAGCCCTTGACCTCCAAACGGTCTTGAGACCATTTGGTCTCAATCGGTCTTGAGACCGTTTGACCTCAAACGATCTTGAGACCGTTTGGTCAACAAAAGGTGAAATTGTTTGCTCATGATTTTTAATTGAGATGTGTTCTAAGATGACATCATAATATTCAAGCTTCAAACCTTCGAAATTTTCTGTGATCTTTGTGGTGATTTCAACAATTAATCAAAAGGAAATTTGGGATAGAAAAAGGAATCAACATATGATGAAGAAGTGAAATCAATAATAAAATTTAAGGGTTCAAGTTATATAACCTACCTTCAAAGTTGAATCCAAGATTCAAGCTTCACGTATTTAATGGTGAATGAAGCTTTCTCAACTTCCCAAGGTCCGTTGTCAAGTCTTTGAGTGGAAAGAATGGCTAAAGTTGAAGATTGAATGGAGAAAAGAAGAAAATAAGCATTGAATTTCGATTTCCACCATGAAATCAAGGTTGAAGATGATAAAGGAGCTTACCTACAGGTTGGTGTACGTCCTCCTGTTTCTCCTAAGATCCCTTGTGTTTGGCCAAAGAAAGGAAAGAAATAAGGGTCGAAAAAGCCTTTCATGTGGGTGAAAGAATGGAGTGTATATAAGGGAATTTCAAGAGAGAAAGTGTTATAAAATCCTCTAATTCCCTGAATTGGTTCCACTTATCCCCCTCACTTCCTTGCATACGAAGCCATCATCCTCCCCTTGAAATCCTCTTCTTTATCCATGAATTAAAATAAAACAATTAAGCACCTTAATCAATATAATAATAATATCCAAAAATTAGTGGATATTACTTTTTATTTAACTAATGTGAGTGGGATCTCCACTCACTTTAGATATTTCGGTGCCATTGCAAGGCACAAGGATGTCCATACTTATATAAATTCAACCATCACATTTTTGGTTGAAGGGCACTTCCATTAACATATTTATTTTTGCATTAAATTGAATTAGGGTTTCAATTATGCTTAAATCTTGATTATTTTAATATCAAGATTCTCTCTCCCCCAAAGAGATTCAAATGAGACGCCCCTCTGATTTTCTTGTCTCTAATTGATACCAAAAAACATTAGGGACTCTCTAGAAGTGGTATTTTGTATATTGAACCCTAGGTTTTGGGTAAATTGCACATTACACCAAAACTAGGTTTTAATGCACAAACATTGCTTAATAAGCTCTTTCTTGGTGCTCGGGCTTCCACAAGCCATACCTCTGCATCATTTTCATTCTTATGATGCTTCAACACTTGAGGAACATTTTATCATGTAACATTTAAAAGTTAACCCCTCAACTTGGGTAATTTGCACTTTAGTTCAAAACGGGAAAAACATTGTTTTCAACATTATTCAAAAAGGACTAAAATTGAAACATAAGTTCTTCTTGAGCCTTAATTACTTTTTAAAAGATAAGAGCAAGCATATAATTACCTTTCTTAAACAAAACATCAAGGGTTAAAGCATAACCAAGGTCAGGGATGTTACAATTATAAACCCCTAACAAGGATTTCGTCCTCGAAATCCCAGGTAAAGGAAGACAGATATTATTTATTTATCATATCGTCAAGTCTCCACCTAACATCTTAATGTCATGGAGATGCCATAGAACTTTGGTCAACACAAAGTTCTTCCATACAGGGTTATCATAGAATCTGTCATACAGGACACATACTCCACTATCTTTTTCATTATTGATTGTGGAGTCAACTCTGTATCAAATAACACTTTTCTTAGTCAGAGAAACATTATACATACCTTATTTAATTCAGGTGTTAAACCTCATTGATCTGTCACCTTTCTCAACTTTCAATTTTATTGTGACAAGATTCCTGATTCCGGGGAGTCTCCCATACTCCTTATTTAGTTTAGCAGTTTAGCATTTCACTTTCAAGGAAAGACTAGAGTTACGTTCTGTTACCCACTTGGGACTACAAGTATTATCATACAACTATTGTGTCATCAATCTACTGACACAACACTAAACTTTCTTACTATTTGTATCAATTATCCCTTTAGATGTTTATTTTCTTATCATAAGGAGAGGCTACTTATTATGAAGAACCATCTCAGAGGTATCTCTAGATGTTATGTATAAGCTTCCTTAACAAATCTAGATAGAGGTATTCTACGAAATTATTTTTTTTAGCTTGATCAAGTTTTCCCAAAACAATTTTTACAATTGTTCCTTTGACTCATACATATTTGTTGATGTCATGTTTATGCGGGGCATAAACCCCTAACATATGGTATCCATACTATAGTATGTAACTGGACAAATTTCAAAGTTGGCCCTTCTAGGTAACCAAACATTACTTCTTATGAGGAGTCATGTTCCCATTTTCTCATATCATTGAAAGTTCTTGGATACTAGGATTCTTTACCTTGGTATCCATTATATGTGCCAAAAACACATCACATCATCATGATTACTATATTTGGGTATTCAAACACTTAGTCCATCATTGAACATTGTTACCTCTCATCAGGTAAAAGTTACCTCTAGGTCTAAGGACCAGGGTATACATTATAATAAACATCTTCTTTTGTTTATAAGTTGATCTACGATTAACTCAGATTTCTCCATATATAAATTTGGATGTGGTAGAAATATCCATGCCACATCTCTGACTTCATTATGCTCTTTAGATTGTCTCAAAATGACTACTTGATCGGAGTAATCAGAAAGATAGCAATCTAAGAGTGTCATACTTACCTTACCTTCAATAGATGAATACCTGGCCAGGGTATTCAAGAACTAAAATTAGGTAGTATGTATTGGTTTTTATATTATGTTTCATTTCTTTAAGTTTTACTACTTAGTATCTTTAATTTTCTCTGGGTGTTTCTTCTATATCTCTTCCCTTTTCTATATGAAGAGAGAAATAAAACATACAAGAGAATATTGAATTGAATATAAATTCTCATCCTTCTTAGCTTTTCCCCATGTCCTCATAAGATTAATTAAATGAAGCTCAACAACAACTACCTTTCTTACAATTATTAGGCAGAGAGTAGAAAAAAGAAAGATGATTCAGAATGAAAAGTTCTATCTTGACATGTTACCTCTTACGAGTTATCTAGTGTCTTATCTGACCCAATACATGGAGTCAGTTGTCATCTGCTATTGCCTTTGTTCTCTACTACCAGAGGTAGATGGACCAAACTATGACACTTGTCTTCATCCTCGGCCTTCTTCTTCACTAAACTGGGGTCCTTGTGGGTTTTGTAGATTATGCCTTGACTGTTGGGTCACCACATTATTTCTTCTTGGACATTGCTGCCTAAAATGTCCTATCTGTCCACATTTATGGCAGGTTCGGCCCTCACTTGATGACCACTGCATTGGTGTACTATATCGTGGTTGAACAGGTGTTAATGAAAACTTTGGTTGTTTAGTACCACCAATCCACTATTCATGTGACTGTGTAGACCTCCTTTTGAGGTTTGCCTCATGTTTCTTTGTCACAGACCTTTCTATTCTCCGAATTGACTCCACAAATGTGGCAAATTTCTCTCTACTTTCTAATGCAGCTGCCGAGATAGACACCTCAGCATTCAGTCCTTTCTCAAAACGTCAAATATTCTCCTACTCAGTAGCAGCCATTTGAGGACAAAACCGTAAAAGTTCCATAAACCTAGCCCCATATTCATTTATTGACATGGTTCCTTGTCGAACCTTCTCAAACTGTGAGATCTTTTCATCTAAGTATGTTCTTGGAAAATACTTATTGACAAATTCTTGATGAAATTCCTCCGAACCAACTTCTTCATCATTCCTTTTTACTTCTTCTATAGCCCACCAATGGCCAGCACTGCCCTTCAAAAGGTATACGGCATGTTTGACTTTGTCAACATTTGGAATACTAAGGATCTTAAAAGCCTTTTCTAACTCAGTGAGCCATAGATCAGCATCTGTTGGGTCAGTTGTCCCAGCATATTCTATAGCTCCTACATGACGTAATCATTGAAAAGTCTTACCAGACCCATGTCCCTCATTGGGAGTTGGTGTCCTAGGTGTTGGTGTGGGCATCTGGTCTGCCATATGCCTCTTTGTGGTCATGAATTCCCTAAATAAAGCATGAATGGTTGGGTTTTCTATCATAGCTTCATCAAAATGGGGATTCTCAAGCACTGATTCCTTTCTTGCATGATCCCTTACACCTCCTACTGGTGCAGCAACATTGCTTTCAACGACGTGATCCTCGTGTTCTCCAGACATCTTTAAGCTACCTCCCTTCTTCTACAAAAGAAAAAGTCACTATAAGATATATTGGAGGACACTAGAACAGACTCAACACCTTAGTCCTATGTCTCTGTAGACTCAGCGAACCTTAAGCTCTAATACCACTAATTATGATACACCGTTCGAACAAAATGTCATTAACTAAGTGGAAGCAATCATTAATAGAAGATTACTAAAAATCACTTAAAATTAAAACCATTTACAAAGAGATCCAAACACAGGATTATGCTTTTATCAAGAACCAATGTATTATTTACATCCTGGTTCATAAGTACATATCATGTACCATCCCTTCTCGAGGATTAAGCATCAACTGCTCTGTTAAAACTATACACAAGCAGCATAAGAACCTCAAGGCATCAAGCTAAAATCTCATATCGATTCATTAAAAATACTAACTACTAACTCCGAGGACCTGAGAGTACAAAGATGACACATAGGACACATATCTACAAGACAGGACAGTCAGTATCTCCACCTGAGATGTTACTATTATCCCTGATGTTGTTGTCCTTTTTCCTGCTGTATGATTTCTACCTCTTCGTCTGCGTCCACCTAAAAATGTTGGATCCCACGGGGGTGAGACAATTGAAATTGTCCCAGCGAGAGATATAGATCTCCGCCAGAAACATTATTATTGCAGATAAATATTATAAGACTGAGCAGAGGATAACTAGTTTAGAACATTCTCATATTTTAAAGCATTGCAACTATCTATGATAGAGAAGTAAATCTTCTATTCTCTTTATAAGGAATAGGAAGAACATGTATATCATTTACCCATCATACTATATCAACATCTCAAGCTTATCCGGTGATACTCATTATCAGGGTATATCATCCATGAATCATTTTCATTTCTATATGTTGGCCTCAGCCAATCTGCTAACCAGATATTGAATTGTACCAGTCATGTGAGTATACATCATCATATTCTATCCAGGCATTGGACTATGCCAATCCTGTGCAAACATTCTAGGCATTGGACTATGCCAATCCTGTGCAAACATTCCAGGCATTGGACTATGCCAATCTTGTACAACCATTCCAGGTATTGCGTTATAACCAATCATGTGCAATTATTCCAGGTATTGGGTTATTACCAATCTTGTGCAATTATTCCAGGTATTGGGTTATTACCAATCATGTACAATTATTCCAGGCATTGGGTTGTGACCAATCCTGTGACATTATTTCAGGTATTGGGTTATTACCAATCCTGTGACATTATTCCAGGTATTCGGTTGTTACCAATCATGTGCAATTATTCTAGGTATTGGGTTATTACCAATAATGTGACATTATTCCAGGTATTGGGTTATTACCAATCCTGTGACATTATTCCAGGTATTGGGTTATTACTAATCCTGTGCAATTATTCTAGGTATTGGGTTGTGACCAATCCTGTGACATTATTCCAGGTATTGAACTATGTCAATCATGTGCATCATCATTGAATACCACATCACCTTTACTAGGTATTAAACCTTGGCCAAGCCATCATACTTATTCACATCCTTTTTGTAATTCAATTATTCCTCATATCTCCTTTAAGCTTATTCAAAACACAATAGCCCTTATTTGGCTATAAGCATAAAGCATGTATGATCAATATTTCATTATTATTATTGTATCCATTAGTCATTATTATTATGTTACTAAGTTTCCATTTCCTAGTTTATTTGAACATTGTCATTGCTTACATGAAACTTTTATAAACATCTTGTTACCTCTTACTAGGAAACAACTATTCACATGGCTCACAAGGCCATTAAACATCCTTTCACCTTTCACTAGGCAACAACTATTCAAATGGCTCACAAGGCCCATTAAACATCTTGTCACCTCTCACTAGGCAACAACTATTAGGGTTAGGGTTTCCCTCTATAGCCGAATAGGGTTTCAAGTTCATATTATTAATTCAAACCCTAATCCATTGCTCCATACATCTAGGAGCATACATTGATATCATAAGTATTCAATTATACTTATTTATTCTCATATTTTATCATTAAATGATAATCAATACAAAGTATGAGTTTCTCTCTCATCCTCTCTAGGATATTGATTACATCATACTTTGTTATCTTGGCTTAACCATTTCTCAAGGTATGTTAGCCTACACTTATCAAAGTGCATTACATCTCAATGTAATAATTCTCATGACACACTTCATGTTTTCTTGGAAAGTAATTAAGGCCCAAAAGGAACTTATATTTCAATATTAGTCCTTTTTTAATTATGATGAAACATTGTTTTATTTGTTTTGAACTAAAGTGCAAATTACCCAAGTTGAGGGGTTAATTTGCAAATTGTGCATGATAATGTGTTCCTCATGTGTTTAATCATCATGAGACTGAAGATGATGTAGAGGTATGGCTTGTGATAGCCTGAATACCAAGAAAGAGCTGATAAAGCAATGTTTGTGCATTAAAACCTAGTTTTGGTGTAATGTGCAATTTACCCAAAACCTAGGGTTCAATATGCAAAATACCACTTCTAGAGGGTCCCCCATGTTTCTTGGCATCAAGTAGAGAAAATAAAATGGGAGGGGCGCCTCATTTCAGTTGTTTTGGAGGAGAGAGAATCTTGGTATTAAAATAATCAAGATTTAAGAATAAAAGGAACTTTACTTTAAATTAATGCAAAAAGAAATATATTAATTGAAGAGACCTTCAAACAAAAGTTGAGGGATGAGTTTGCAAATGGTTGGACGTTCTTTGTGCCTTGTAAAGGCAACGAAACTATCAAAGGGAATGGATAACTCACTCCCATTATTAAAGGAAAAAGAAATATCCACTAAAGAGAGGATATTAATATAATATGTTTAAGGTGCTTAAATCCTTTTCTTTTAATTCTTGGATAATGAAGAGGTTTTGTACATGAATGAATATGGCTTCGTGGTCAAGGAATGTAGGGGAAGAGGCGGCACTAATTTTGGAAATTAAAGGAATTAGTTCCATTTTCTCTTTCCTTGGAATTCCCTTATACATATCTCATTTCCTACCCACTTAAGGATCTTTTTCAGAATTCCTTTTCTCTTCTTGCTTGCAAACCGACCACAGGAGCTAGGAACAGCTTGAGGACGACCCCCAACCTATTGGTAAGTTCTTGATCTTCTTTCACCTCGATTTCATGGTGAAAATCATAAAACAATGCATAAATCTTCTCTATTTCACTCCCTCTTCAAACCTCGCCAATCCTTTCATCAAAAAAGCTTGAGAATGGACCTTAGGCAATTGCAAAAGCTTCCTCCACCATTGTTGACGTGAAGCACCAAGATTTGAAGCTCAATTAGAAGGTGGGTTATATAACTTCAACCCTTAAACATTGATATTACATTCAATTCTCCATGATTTGTTATTCATCTTGTTCTATTTTGAACTTCCTTTGATTCATTATTGTAATTTCCAAGAAAACGACAGTAGTTCTTGGATGAACAAAGGAAGATGATGATTACATCATCTTGTACATTTTTCCCAAGAAAATCCTACTTGAAATGGTTTCAACAAATGTGTTCAATCGGTTTCCACAAGACCGTTTGAACATAAACGGTTTCATCAAACCGTTTGGGAGTAAACAGTTTCGAACCGTTTGGAAGAGTTGACCATGGTTGACCATTTGAAGATTTGATGCTAATGATAATGGTCAATGACCTATTAAGTTTAGTTGATTAACTTCAAAGGGTTCATTAGTTGAAGGTCCATCAAGTAGCAAACCCTAATCGGGTTAAGTGCTGATTTTGTAATTATTTGATTTAGAACTTTGGGTTGATTGACCCAAACGGTTTCAAAACCATTTGGGGATCACCCAAACGGTCTCCAGTCCATTTGGAGGTCAACCAAGACCATTTGTAGGTCTAGGGTTGAGTATGGTTAGGTATTTGAAGATCCAAAGATACCAAATTGTAATACAATCAATTGCTGATTTGATAATCAATCCAATGACCTAAACCCTAATTAAACTTCACCAATTTTGATGAGAATTGGGGCAAACGGTCTCAAGACCATTTTTAGGTCATCCAAACAACCTCAAGACCGTTTGAGGTCAGGTCATACCCAATTTGGACGGTGGTCCAATGACTTCAAAGTAAATAGTTCCATAATGACTAATATTGAAGGTTCATCAATTACAACCCTAATTCAATTGGGTTCAAACCCTAATTGGTGATCAATTGAATATTGAATCAATTGAAGAATGATTCTTTAATCTCACTTGAAGCATGGTGCTTTGGTTCAATTGATTAGTAATTACATGGATTCAATTGACGAAGAGGTTAACCTTGGAAACCCTAAATCGATTAGAGAGGTTGAGACCCTTTTTGGTCCATTCGGTTTTGAGGAGGTTTGGACCAAACATTCTCAAGACTGTTTGGGACCAAACGATCCCAAACCAGTTGAGGCTCAAACATTTTCAAAGGTTCACTTTAGCAAACGGTTTCAAAGGTTCACTTTAGCAAATGGTTTCAAAGGTTCACTTTAGCAAAGGTTTCAAAGGTTCACTTTAACAAATGGTTTCAAGTGTTAACTTTAGCAAACGGTTTCAAGTGTATACTTTAACAAACGGTTTCAAAGGTTCACTTTAGCAAACGGTTTCAAGTAACCACTTTGCTAAATTGTTTCAATTGTTAGACTTAGACCGTTTGAAGGTTACCCATGCAAGACCGTTTGAGGTCTGATTGGTCAAGACCGTTTGGGGTCTAAGTGATCAAGACCGTTTGGAAGTAATTAACCCTAAAACTGCATGAACAATTAAATTGCTTAAAGGTCAATTGTTTAATTGATTATTTTATGATGCCATCCAAAGGTGATTATGGTAATTATACCCTTAATAAGATAGGGTGATTAATACCTTGTGAATGATTAATCCTTAATGATTAAGGAAGTATACCTCGAAAATACTTAAGTGATTAGTATAATTAAAGTGATTATCACTTCATGCCTATGAAAGTAATAAATGCAATAAATGCAATGCACAATGATAAGCATATGTGCATGTACTTAGTGGATGGTTAAGTCAATTGAATAAGGTATGATAGTGATGTGTGTTCCTAAGTACATTGAGCAATGATAAGTATGATTTAATACTTAAATAATGCTATGTACTCCAAGATATGTGGAAGCACTGACTTAGGGTTTGGATTAATGAGACAATCATAAAACCCTAACTAATTGATAAAGATGTGAAACCCTAATATAGGGTGATGTTATGTGAAACCCTAATACATGGTGATGTTATGTGAAATCCTAATATAAGGTGATGTTATGTGAAACCCTAATACAGGATGATGTTATGTGAAACCCTAATACAGGGTGATGTTATGTGAAAATCTAAAATAGGGTGATGTTATGTAAAATCCTAATTGATAAAGAGGGGAACCCTATCCCTAACAATGGAATGGTGAATAATATATTGGTAGACGAAACACCTAAAGTGGTTGATATTACATTAATGTTAATCATGAGAAGGTTAAGTCTCAACACTTTCAACATATATGAATGTGTAATTAGGGTATGATCCTTGATAAAGAGATCATGAACCCTAATTAGGAAGGTTAATGAGCCCTAACCCTAGTTAAGGGTAATGATAAGTGAAACCCTAATCCATGTGAATAGTAAACCCTAATTGAGGATGTTGTTATGAGAAACCCTAATTCAGGGTATTTTAATAATAAATCATGATTGAATGTGAATAGTAAACCCTAATTGAGGATGTTGTTATGAGAAACCCTAATTTAGGGTATTTTAACAATAAATCCTGATTAAATGTGAATAGTAAACCCTAATTGAGGATGATGTTATGAGAAACCCTAATTCAAGGTATTTTAATAATAAATCCCGATTGAATGTGAATACTAAACCCTAATTGAAGATGTTATGAGAAACCCTAATTCATGGTATTTTAATAATAAATCCTGATTAAATGTGAATAGTAAACCCTAATTGAGGATGATGTTATGAGAAACCCTAATCAAGGGTAAAGCCATATGAAACCCTAAGTGAGGGTGATGTCAAAATGGAATTATAATAATGTGATATAACTTTTAATTCAAGGTAAAGCCATATACTGATATGTGACTCTTTGATATGAAATCCTATACTGAGATAGGATAAAGACATGTGGAACTCTAATCTTGGGTTGTAATGTATGAAACCCTAATTTTGGGCAATATGGTGATAATCATAACCCAAATCGGGGTAATGAGATTAAGTATTCCTAATTGACATAAATTGGGAAATATTAACTCAAATAAGGAAATATTGATGATATTCTTACAATGCATAGTGCTAATTTTTAATTGATATAATTGTTATCATGTGCACTAATTATGCAGGTTTTATGAGATGATGGGCATAGCCAGGTATGAGCTATGATGTTTTACTATTGAAACTGCTTTATGGGCTTTATAAGTCATAACATGTTGTGTTGCCTAGTAAGAGGTAACAAGATGTATTTTTTTGTCAGTAAAAAAATGTGTTACTATAGAAACCAAATAACTTTGGGCACTAAGTACCCCATTACATCACGAGGAGCTCAAAAAAGCTCAAACAAAGATCAAACTCCCCACGCAGGGGGAAACACAATTTTTCTAGATGAAATAGAACTAAGAAGACGTGTCTAGCTACACAAGCTAGCTACAAGCAATCCTACCAGAAGAAGACTATTCCAAACCACTATTACATGCATTCAGCATACCAACAAGTAATAACAGTAGCTTGACATAGAACAAACATTGATTCTCCTGCCTATAGCACGCCTTGAAGCTTCTGACCTTCTTATCAACCAGAACATGAGGATTCTAACAAGGGCAAGATCACCCAAAAAAGAAACCCCCTGAACCAGATCAACAAAGAAGCTAATCCAGCCGGAGCAGAAATAAGAACCACCACGTTTAAGAAATAGAGAGTTGGATGGAAATGAACAGCTCCAATTCACTCCTTTGTGATAAGCACAGTACCAACTAACTATTAAGAGTACCCACAAAGTGAGGTACTATGCCAAGATTACAGAGATCCTTCTAACTATCATCCCACCCAACAGCCCAGTAGCAGACCTACCAGGTCCATGATCTTCAGTAGATGTTGTTTACACAGCACCAAACCATCATGCCGGGGAAGACGCCCCAAGCTACTGTTTGCATACAACAATTCCAACAAACACCATGAGAACACAAACAACACAGAGTGGGGGGAAAACGCCCAAAGCAGCACAACAACATCTCAATAGCCTTTCAAGCAGAAGTGAACCTCAATGCGAACAGAGTGAGTACACGAGTGTGCGGCGGTTAAGTCAAGGAAACCAGAGCTAGGGGGCACCGCCAAACATGGAGCACCGCCGACTGGATAGGGGCACCCAAACCAACCAACGCGCCTTGGCCACACCTGGACGGAGAACTACCACCTCCGTGTACAACCATAGAAACTCGAATAACGAACCTGTAACCCAGGACCTAGAATAGGTCTAGGATCTGAACCCCAGAATGGGGCGCCACCATCGCAGCCAGAAAGAGGCCGCAACTCCGAGCAGACCAGGGGGAACCCGGACACCCATTGAGGGAGCCTACATCACCAGCGCCAAGACCCGTTCCATCCAGTCAAAGCCAAAGAGCACCATTATCCTAGACCAGGATATCTTGACCACCAGACGAGCACCAACTGGGAACTGAGATGTATTATTGGGCTTTAAGAGCCATGTGAAATACCTACAATGCAATTATTATGTTTAAAATGATCAGTTAACCTGAAGGCATTAAGTTACCTAATAAACTGGTAACAAGTGTTTGGATGAATTGAGGGTTTGAATACCCATGTTTCATAATCATGATGATGAGATGATAAAGGATGAGTTTACCCTGATGTGATAAGGGATTGAGATCCCAATGTTTAACAAGCCTTGAAATGAACTTGATCGAAACAGTATTCAATCTTTATAGAAATTGTTATAATGTTTTATGTGTGTAAACATGTTTGATGCTAAAATAATACTGTAATGTACTTAATTAATCAAGAGAAATAGTGTCATGTAGAGCCCTGACCATAGATCCATCATCGTCAGTAGTTTGGTGATGGTGAAACAGGTTTTCCTAAGGGAACTCCTGGAGGGCACACTTTTGCATATGTGGGGGTTATGGGCGAGAATATCCTTACGCCCTAATGGAGGAATTGATGTGAGATAAACATTAAATCTCTCAATCCTTCATTATATGTGACGAGATGGATGTATCACTAATCTCTTGAATGCCGGGATGGATGTACCATTGATCTCCCGATGATCTTAATGCCGGATCGATGTGAGATAATTATAATATCTCTCGATTGCGAAGAGAGTACAACATGCCACTGTAACTCTAATAGAGAAGTTTCCAGTATACCCTGGAAAGCTATTTTAGCAGAGACACAAGATGTCCTGCAGTTGATCCTCACACTAACTGAGGAAGATGAGGTCATGGGAATTTGGCTCTTCTATTGACCTATGTATGGTACCAATTTCAATTTCACAATGGTCGGTTGGAGTATGAGTGGTATACCTCATATCCTCAGGGCATTAAGTATGATTGTAAAATGTAATCAGCTATGTAGCATATTTGCTTAAGGTTGAAATACGAGAATCATTGGTTGATGTTACTTTGCATAGTATGATTCTAAATGAACAAATGTTATCTATGCTTTTCAATTTTCCATTGGATATGTAACCTGCTGATTTATTAAGATATAACTGAAAGGACTTGAATAGAGATTACTACTCAAACCTATTTATATATTGATTTAACTATTGTTAAATACTTATGAATCTTCTGCTCATTTAAATTCCATTAGCTGCAATAATAATGTTTCTAGCGGAGAGTTATATCTCTTGCTGGGACAATTTTTCAATTGTCTCACCCCCGTGGGATTCAACTTTTTAGGTAGACGCAGAAGAGGCGGAAACCCTTCAGTAAGGGAAGAGCAGCAACAGCAGCAGAACCAAGGACAACAGTGAATTCTCAGGTGGAGACACTGATTGTCATGTCATGTACATGGAGAGTCCTATGTGTCGTCTTTGTACTCTCAGGTCCTAGGAGTCAGTAGTTAGTTTAATATCGATCTGAGATTTTGGCTTGATGCCTCAAGATTTTTATACTACTTTGTATAGTCTAGCAGGACAGCTGAGGTTTGTAACTCTCGAGAAGAAATAGTACCAGAGATGTACTAGTAAACCAGAACGTATTTGAAATATCTTGGTTCCTTTATGAAAGAGTTTATCAACTTATGGATCTCTTTGTAAAAAGTTTTAATTTTTAGTAATTCTGCTGCTAATGAATGCTTCCGCTTAAGTTAATCGTATTTTAAGAAGTTGGATGTCACAATTAAGTGGTATTAGAGCTCTAGGTTTGCTGAGTCTAGAGAGACATAGGATTAAGGTTGTTGAGTCTATTCTAGTGTCTTCTAGTTTATCTGATAGTGTCTTCTACTCATATAGGAGGAGAATAGAAACTATATATGTCTGGATCACACGATGAACATGCTGCCAAGAGTAGTGTTGCTTCACCAGGAGGAGGTGCAAGAGACCATGATAGGGAGGAGCCCGTACCTAAACAACCCCAGTTCAATCAAGCAGATATGGGGAACCCAGCCTTCCAAGCTATGTTTGGATAGTTTATAGCAGCTATGACTCACATGATAGATAGGATGCCGTTGCCTGCACCTAGGGAACCTACCCACCATGAGGGATAAGGAGCCGGAAAGAAATTCGAATGACTTTGTCAGGTTGGAGCCACAGAATATGCCGCTACAGCTGACCCAGTAGATGTTGACATGTGGCTGACTGAGCTGGAGAAGGCCTTTAGAATCCTTAACATCCCAGAAGCTGAGAAGGTTAGACATGCAGTCTGCCTTCTTAAGGGGAGTGTTGGTCACTGGTGGACCATAGAGGAGGGAAAAAGGCCAAATGTGGAGATAGAATGGGAAGTATTTCGACGGGAATTCGTCAATAGATACTTTCCCAAGACGTTCTTAGATGAGAAGATCTCTCAGTTTGAGAGATTAAGGCAAGGACCAATGAACGTTAGCGAGTATGAGGCTAAGTTCATGGATCTTCTGCGGTTTTGTCTGCATATGGCAGCTACTGATGAATAAAGGATTCGACGTTTTGAGAAGGGGTTGAATGTCAATTTGACCACTCCTGTGTCTGCTCTGGAGAAAATGGAGAGCTTTGCAACTTTTGTGGAGTCTGTCAGACGAATAGAGAGGTTTGTGATAGAGAAGAGACAGAATATGAGTAAGAAAGTGTATCCTCAGTTTCATGGATAAGGACCCAAAAGCTTTAAGAAACTGAGGTTTTCTGCACTAATAGCACCACCAAGGTTCAATACCCATATGTAGTGGACGTCTAATAGGGGTAAAGGTCATAGTTTACCGCCAGAAAGAGCTCACAGTTCAGCATCAGTATCGGTAACAGGACCATCCAGACCTCAGCCAGGGAATAGAGGTTGCTTTATATGTGGAAAGATGGGGCATTTGATGAAGGATTGTCAAGCCAGAGAGGCAAGTGTGACTCAACCTCAGAGGCAGAGTCAGCAAGGCTCTCAGAGGCAACAGTTTCCAAGTGGAGCTAGAGGACGTGGACAAGCATCCCAAGTTGGATCATCGACACCCAGTAATCGAGCACCAAGTCAACCACTGGTGACGGCGAGATTCTATGCGATGAATCAGCCTGATGCAGTAGTCAACCCTCGGGTGGTGGCAGGTCAGATGAAACTGTTTTACTCTGATATGTCTATATCATGTGTTGTATTTGTTTTAATTGATATGGGTGCTATGCATTTTTTCATCACTAAAAGAGTGATTCTTGACTGCAATATGATAGTTGGTCATAGGGCAGAGAGTTTGAAGCTAGAAACTCCTTTGAAGGGATTTGTAGTGTTGCGGGATGTGTGTTCTTCCTGCACACTCTTCTTTTCTAAACATTGCATTCAAGTGGATCTTATACCACTTGAGATGCATGGGTTTGATATATTTCTCAGAATGGACACCCTAGAAAAGTACAAGGTTGTCTTAGATTGTGAATCCAAGCAAGCTATGTTTACAGATGATAGTGACACATGGATCTTTCAAGGAGATAGAAAGATTCTTCCAATCTATCTTGTGTCAGCTATGGTAGCTGAGAAGTTGATGAGGAAAGGATGTATCACGAGTCAGAGGATCAAGTAGTTTATTACCATGGTAGGATGGTAGTACTTGATGCCAATGATTTGAGGAAGTTAGTCCTGGAAGAAGCTCATTCTTCGATGTATGCTATGCATCCAGGGAGTACGAAGATGTATCATGCTGGACTGAAAAAAGATGTAGCTGAGTTTGTTATGCGGTGTCCAGTGTGTCAGCAGGTTAAAGATGAACATCAAAAGCCCACAGGAACAATGCAACCTTTGCCTATACCATAGTGGAAGTGGGATCATATAACCATGGACTTTGTGGTTGGTTTGCCTAGAACAACCAAAGGTCATGATTCCATATGGGTTATAGTGGATAGGTTGACAAAGGCAACACATTTTTTACCTGTCAAAACAACCTAAACTGCTGAGAAGCTGGCACAGTTATATGTAGATGAGATAGTGCATTTGCACGGGGTCCTAGCCAATGTTGTTTCTGATAGAGGTCCCCAGTTTACAAGTCATTTTTGGGAATGACGTCATAAAGCTTTGGGTACGCAATTGAGGTTTAGTACAACCTTTCACCCTCATACAGATGGACAATCTAAAAGGACCATACAAACTTTGGAGGACTTGCTTAGAGCATGTGTCATTCAATTTGTTGGAAGTTGGGATCTATACCTGAGCTTGATAGAATTTGCTTATAATAATAGCTATCAGCACAGTATTGACATGGCACCATATGAAGCATTATATGGTAGACGATGTATATCTCCCTTATGTTGGTATGAAACTGGAGAAAATCAACTTTTGGGTCCTGAGCTAGTGCAGCAAACAACGGAAAAGATTAAAGTAATACAACAACAGTTAAAGACTGCACAGGAAAGGCAGAAATCATACGCCGACAAACGGCAAAGACCTTTAGAATTCCAAGTTGGGGACAGAGTATATCTTAAGGTCTCACCTTGTAAAGGAGTTCTTAGATTTGGAAGGAAAGGGAAGTTAGCTCCTAGATTAATGGGGCGTTATCTACTCATTGAATGGATTGGAAAGGTAGCTTATAAGCTGGAGTTACCACCTAAGTTGCATAAGTTGCACCCAGTGTTCCACATCTCCATGTTGAGGAAGTGTCATCCTGACACAGAATTAGTTCTACAACCTATGGAAGTAGAATTAAATGATGACATATCATATGTTGAAGGACCCGTAATGATCCTTGATAAAAGAATGAAAAAGCTAAAAAAGAAAGACATATGTCTTGTAAATGTCCTCTGGAATCACTGTGGCATTGAAGAAGCCACATGGGAACTAGAGGAAGAGATGAGGAGGAAATACCCTACTCTTTTCTCTTAAAATGTTTTTGTTTATGATTTCGGGGATGAAATCCTTGTAAGGGGTGGATAATTTGTAACATCTCTGACCTGGGTTATGCTCTAACCCTAGATGTTTTGCTTAATAAAGTTGATTAGATGCTTGTTCATATTTCTTGGAAAGTAATTAAGGCCCATGAGGAACTTATATTTCAATATTAGTCCTTTTTGAATTATGTTGAATTGTTTTATTTGTTTTGGACTAAAGTGCAAATTACCCAAGTTGAGGGGTTAATTTGCAAATTGTGCATGATAATGTGTTCCTCATGTGTTGAAGCATCATGAGAGTGAAGATGATGCAGATGTATGGCTTGTGATAGCCTGAATACCAAGAAAGAGCTGATAAAGCAATGTTTGTGCATTAAAACCTAGTTTTGGTGTAATGTGCAATTCACCCAAAACCTAGGGTTCAATATGCAAAATACCACTTCTAGAGGGTCCCCCATGTTTCTTGGCATCAAGTAGAGAAACGAAAATGGGAGGGGCACCTCATTTGAGTTGTTTTGGAGGAGAGATAATCTTGGTATTAAAATAATCAAGATTTAAGAATAAAAGGAACTTTACTTTAAATTAATGCAAAAAGAAATATATTAATTGAAGATCCCTTCAACCAAAAGTTGAGGGATGAGTTTGAAAAGGGTTGGACGTTCTTTGTTCCTTGTAAAGGCAACGAAAATATCAAAGGGAATGGATAACTCACTCCCATTATCAAAGGAAAAAGAAATATCCACTAAAGAGAGGATATTAATATAATATGTTTAAGGTGCTTAATTCCTTTTCTTTTAATTCTTGTATAATGAATAGGTTTTGCAAGTGAATGAAGATGGCTTCGTGGCCAAGGAATGGAGGGGAAGAGGCGGCACTAATTTTGGAAATTAAAGGAATTAATTCCATTTTCTCTTTCCTTGGAATTCCCTTATATATATCTCATTTCCTACCCACTTAAGGATCTTTTTCGGAATTCATTTTCTATTCTTGCTTGCAAACCAACCAAAGGATCTAGGAGTAGCTGGAGGACGACCCCCAACCTGTTGGTAAGTTCTTTATCTTCTTTCACCTTGATTTCATGGTGAAAATCATAAAACAATGCATAATTCTTCTCTATTTCACTCCCTCTTCAAACCTAGCTAATCCTTTCATCCAAAAAGCTTGAGAACGGACCTTGGGCAATTGCAAAAGCTTCCTCCACCATTTTTGATGTGAAGCACCAAGATTTGAAGCTCAATTAGAAGGTGGGTTATATAACTTTAACCCTTAAACATTGATATTGCATTCAATTCTCCATGATTTGTTATTCATCTTGTTCTATTTTGAACTTCCTTTGATTCATTATTGTAATTTCCATGAAAATGGCAGTAGTTTTTGCATGAACAAAGGAATATGATGATGACATCATCTTGGACATTTTTCCCAAGAAAATCCTACTTCAAACGGTTTCAACAAATGTGTTCAATCGGTTTCCACAAGACCGTTTGAACTTAAACGGTTTCATCAAATTGTTTGGGAGTAAACGGTTTCAAACCGTTTGGAAGAGTTGACCATGGTTGACCATTTGAATATTTGATTCTAATGATTATGGTCAACGACCTATTAAGTTTATTTGATTAACTTCAAAGGGTTCATTAGTTGAAGGTCCATCAAGTAGCAAACCCTAATCGGGTTAAGTGCTGATTTTGTAATTATTTGATTTAGAACTTTGGGTTGATTGACCCAAACGGTTTCAAAACCATTTGGGGATCACCCAAACGGTCTCAAGACCGTTTGGAGGTCAACCAAGACCGTTTGGAGGTCAAGGGTTGAGTATTGTTAGGTATTTGAAGATCCAAAGATACCAAATTGTAATACAATCAATTGCTGATTTGATAATCAATCCAATGACCTAAACCCTAATTAGACTTCACCAATTTTGATGATAATTGGGGAAAACGATCTCAAGACTGTTTGGAGGTCATCCAAATGACCTCAAGACCGTTTTATGTCAGGTCATACCCAATTTGGATGGTGGTCCAATGACTTCAAAGTAAATAGTTTCATAATGACTAATATTGAAGGTTCAGGGATTTCAACCCTAATTCAATTGGGTTCAAATCCTAAATGGTGATCAATTGAAGATTGAATCAATTGAAGAATGATTCATTAATATCACTTGAAGCATGTTGCTTAGGTTCAATTGATTAGTAATTACATGGATTCAATTGATGAAGGAGTTAACCTTGGAAACCCTAAATAGATTAGAGAGGTTGAGACCCTTTTTGGTCCATTCGATTTTGAGGAGGTTTGGATCAAATGGTCTCAAGACTGTTTGAGTCCAAACGATCTCAAGACCGTTTGGGACCAAATGGTCTCAAGATTGTTTGGGACCAAACGATCCCAAACCGGTTGAGGCTCAAACGTTTTCAAAGGTTCACTTTAGCAAACGGTTTCAAAGGTTCATTTTAGCAAACGGTTTCAAAGGTTCACTTTAGAAAATAGTTTCAAAGGTTCAATTTAACAAATGGTTTCAAGTGTTTACTTTAGAAAATGGTTTCAATTGTTTACTTTATCAAACGGTTTCAAAGGTTCACTTTAGCAAATGGTTTCAAGTAACCACTTTGCTAAACGGTTTCAATTGTTAGACTTAGACCGTTTTAAGGTTACCCATGCAAGACCGTTTGAGGTCTGATTGGTCAAGACCATTTGGGGTCTAAGTGATCAAGACCGTTTGGAAGTAATAACCCTAAAACCGCATGAACAATTAAAGTGCTTAAAGGTCAATTGTTTAATTGATTATTTTATGATTCCATCCAAAGGTGATTATGGTAATTATACCCTTAATAAGATAGGGTGATTAATACCTTGTAAATGATTAATCCTTAATTATTAAGGAAGTAATAATATAATACATGGTGTCAACCCTTCAATCAAGTTGAGTGGACTTAATCCAATCAAGACTGATGTAGATATCATTCTATAAAGGATGAGAGTGAGAGAACTTCTTACATTAATGATAATCATGAGAAGGTTAAGTCTCAACACTTTCAACATATATGAGTGTGTAATTAGGGTATGATCCTTGATAAAGAGATCACTGACACGATTTTACCGTGCGTATAATGCAAGAGTGCATGTCAAAGTAATATAGGCCTTTGTGAGGCCCGAGTCGAACACAGGGACACTGAACTATCGATACACTACTTACTAACTACTCATGATCAGCTAGACCGATTAAAAGGTTTTGAGAGTTGATTGCAAAATAAAAGAAAAATAACAGAAAACATAGCAATCGATTAAAAGTTGAGTTTTATCAATTTAGATGAGAATCTTTAGGATTGCGGTTTCACCACGGGTTCTCGTTGCATTTATTTCTATATAGTTAATCACACTCATCTCTTATTCTGGGTAGTGGCCTGTAGTCAGAATTGTTCACTGTCGTGATACAATTCACTACCTAGATCTAGGTCGATTCCATGGTCGTAATAACCTATACCATAAACTAGGTTCATGAAGACCAAACTTTGGGTTTCCACCATTAACCGTACATCACCTTGATCAAGGGATTTATTAATTAATGTGAACTTCATCTCTTTTCAACCATTAATCCTTCTTTCAAAGAAATTAAAGGAATTAGATTATCATTACGGTGATCAGCATAATGATATAATGGAGAAAACGAAATCATACCACGGATTTAAGAGACAAAATATGAATTACTATGATAAAAATGTCATACAAAGATTACCCGCGCTACTCCCGGTCCTAAAGACAAAGGGGATTAGCCCTGCATGTTCATCTCAAAGCAGGACATGATGGAAGAAAGGGAAAACATGGAGAAAATGTGGATGAAGTGATGTAAACCACTGAACAGAGAAGATCTGGGTGTTCCTCGACGTAGAGTGTGCAATCTACAACCTTCCAGCGGTGGAAAACGTCTTCTTCAGCTCTCGGAACGGTCAGGGCGTGCTTTTGGGCTCCGTTCTCTTCTCCCCACCTCCTTGGGACTTGTGTAGTGGCTAATGATGTGATAGATCACTTAGGGCTGCCGTCATTAGGTATATGGACCACTTTGAGTCATTGCAATATCCCCCACCGTTGGATTCGGGCCGATCTGGAACAAAAATTGATCTGACGGTGTCGATACCATCGACGCGGGTCAATGGTATCGACCCCTCGTGATATCGACAAGCTTTCCTTCTTCTTTGACGTTCTGCCTGATGCCAACTCGATACCATCGACGCGGGTCGATGGTATCGACATGTTTAGGTGTCGGTTTTGTCACCTTTCCGACACTGAAGCTGTAGAACGTCGATAGTATCGACAGGTGGATTGTTGGCTCGCTGAAGGTATCTCGATACCATCGACTTCAATGTCGATAGTATCGACTCATCTTGGCTCCTTGTGGCTATCTCATTGTGACTGTGTCGATACCATCGACACAGGTCGATGGTATCGACAGCTGTGTATACTCGGTTTTCCTGAAATTACAAGACAAAACCAAATCAGCTAAGGTAAAACCCATTATTATAATTGTATATACTCACAAAGATAAAATATGAGAGATTTGATACAGAATGAGATCATAGACTAAAGTAAGTGAATTATGTGATACTAACCACAAAAGCGACTAATAAACACATAAAATGCATGTAAAACAAGTCTATAAATGTGCCTGAAAATCATCGCTTCAAACTCCCCTAAGCTTAAACATTGCTCGTCCTCGAGCAGCAGAACTATAGAATAGAATTGCGAGAGTCAACTAAAGTATAGATTATCACAATAGACATTGCCATATGATCCCCGCCAGACATTCACATTCCGGCCCTCACTAACCACAGAATGGTAATCACCCTCAAGGCAACGATGATCATCCATAAGAGATGTCTACCCCAAGATTGATGAATACTATCACATAAGGCAGTTAACATAATAAAATCCTCCGGTTCAGGATTGGTGCATCTTTGTGATCTTCTATCTACGTTGCTCATTTCCTAACTACCATCTAAATCGAAGCAGCTCTCCTGATATTAATGAATGAGGAGATAATTATGGTGGCCTACCAATTCGAGCAACGTGTGGATGGAATAGGTAGTTGTGGAAGAAATGGAAGCACAATACAGTTTTACCATGCACAAATAACAATCATGACCTAAATGATGCATATTCCTACTATCCCATCTCATGAGAGATAGAATATCTACAAACTACCTTATGTTCTTATTCTTCTTATTCTGCATGTAAACAAATTCCTTTCTCTCTCTGATCTTCATATTTTTTCCATGCCCTTATCTCGCTTAACAGAACAAGATCAAATCTTCAATATTTTTTTTTATTGGGCTTATTCACATATCTGTTATTTTTTTTCTTCTTCTTTTTTTCAAAAAAAATTTAGAGAGTATGAAATAAGTCCTTTATTTGCAGAAGAAGCAAGGCACATCATTGTACAAAATGATTAAATTCATGCAAAATGCAACTAAAATGACATTGACATGCACTCTAAAATTTCTGAATGCATGATTATAATGCAACATTTTTTTTTCAATGCAACAAAAGTAAACACTAACTACAATGCAATCCTATCTACATGATATGCAATTAAGAAATGCCAAATTGTATAGTGCTCCCAATTCTTATGGTGGATGTAGATGAGATGAAGTGGATAGATCACAAGATCAATTGACAGAACCATTGGAAGATATTATATGTCCCTCCTTACTGACATGTGTACAATCAAGAGGTTTCTATTTCTCATTTCATATTAAAGCCCCATTACCATTTGGTCAGTTTAGACTCAACATTCAATTCCGTCCTCTTTCCTTGAATCATAGGCATGTACAGTTGTGGTCTTATGTTCTTAAGTTGACAAACCCAATTATTTTCATAAGCCATATGCTCAAATTCAAACAAAGCCAGCTCACAATTTCATTAAAAATTTTAAAAATGACCCCTGACTCCCATGTAACCAACAAATAGATGACACATTTTTATAGACGTCCACGATTACACTAGATAGAATGTGGATCCTAAAAACTAATAAAATAGCAAGAACAAAAGAAAAAGCAATAAATGATAAAAACTAAAAGTAAAAGATAGAAAAAAAAAATAGAAGTTGTTCCATCTCCCCCCCAAGCTTGAATTCGACTATGGCCTCAAATTCAAAAACAACCTTAAAAGGTGGAACAGTGATACCAATCATTGCTCAGGTGGTGGCGGGTACTGCGGGGCGGTGGGATCCCATGATGGATATTGCCCCTGGAAATTTGGATCATACGGGGCATGGGCGAAGGTTGAGGATATCCCCCGAAGTAGTTCTGGCTCCAATAATTGTCGTACAACGGCTGTTGTTGATGCTCAATCCTTCCCAATTGATCATAAACATGTTGTTGATTGGCGAACAATTGACGCTCATTCTCAAAGATAGCTTGCTGATTAACATAGAGATGATTCATAGTCTCCTGAATATCAGCAAATGACGTCAGTTGTCGCTGTTGTGTCTGTTGGATATCCTACAACATTGTGTACATGCCCTGCATAGAATAGACAACCTCTCCTTGCTGAGAGGGCTGAGGTGGCAGAGGCTGCAAAGATGAAGATGCACCCGGTTGGAAGTGTGGATGCTTCCGCGGTGCCACTCGTGAATGAAGAGGAGTGAAAGCCTCCTCTTCCTCTTCTTGCTCATCGTCGTCGGCATTGTCATCGTCATTACAGTCACCTCATCGTCGGAGTCGTCGATGGCGATGATGGGCCACCGAAAGTGGTGAGCTCCCTGGATGTTGAAGACAGGATCGGGAAGTGCACACTCCTGGTACTCCTGATTGACATGGCATTATGCATATGTTGCACCATCATGGAGCATAAGAAGGTTGGAATGGTGTAGGTGATGCAGGTTGACTTTGTTCCTGTTAGACAACGGAGTGAGTTGGGAAAAATCCAACCCGAGATACAGATCAAGCGGTGTGATAAGCCCCCCCAAATGGATAGGAGCTTTCCTTGTACTCCTCCGCACGGCCAGCACACGCGTTAAGAAAAATGTGCCCCAGTTGCATTCTTCCTGTTTCAGCAGCTTATACAAAAAGAACAAGTTTGTCTCTTGAAATTTACTGAGAGAAAGGTTGCCTCGAGCAAAGAGCGTAGTGCAGAGCATATGATGTAGAATCTACACAAAGGGATGCTCGAAATTGGTGACAGTTGCATTATGATAGCTGACGGATTTTCCCGGAGGTGTGGTCACCAGCTGGGCGAAGATCTCATCATAATCCGTCCGGTTATCTAGCCTCCTATGCTGATTCGGAGAATGGTACCAGTTGTAAATTGCATTGAACTGTTGGAGGGTGAGATTGTAATTGTTGTTGTAGAGCCAGAAAGAAATGCGGCCCTTTATCCATTCCCGATCGGTGGCGATGAGGTCGTTAGGCATGACACATATATCCAGTGATGCCATAAACTCCGCCACTAACTCCTTGTAGGTCGGCCACTTACCAAAAAAGGGGTGGCCCTCAGTGTGGAACTAGACCTCATCAGACCTCCAGGTCGTATGCTGCGCTTGCCCTTGAAGGACATAAGCGAGATTGGCCTCGAACCCAAGGTTGCGGTTCATGGTCCGATCGATGTATCAGGTTGGCTCGATCTTCCGCTTGAGCAACTCCTCATATATCTTCTGTACTTCTGCTGAAGGATGAACAATCCTCGGGTGAGGAATGGATCTGGGTGGTGGAGGAACAAAAGTCGGGATCTCCATTCGGGCCGCCCTTGAAGAAGACGCTCCTTCCATCTGCACCATCGTCTCCGAGAGAAAGGGAATAGGAGATAGAGCTCGGTGAAGGTCAAAGAAGATTATCTATGTTCGGTGTAGAGCTCGGTGAAGATATCATGATCCTTGGATGCTCAGCAAAGGCCTCAGGTCGCTCAACAATGCTCACAGCACAAGTGGAAGGAAGAAGCTTTGAAGGTGTGAAAAGAATTGACAATCAACCCTTCCTTTTATAACTGAGTCTGTCGCTGCTGCCGCTCCATAGATACCAATCTGGGGCTTCCCTAGTATCGACGGTTCTTGATTGCTTGATGTGGGGGCCTAGATCGATGACGTCTTGATACTATCGACAAAGGTCGATGGTATCGACCCATCCCACGGATTGACTTCCTTGATTTAGCGGCCGTTGTTGATTCCTTCTCGCGGATCGGTGACGTGTCGCGTCGATACCATTGACACGAGTCGATGGTATCGACTCTGTATGAATTAATTGCCCTCGCGAGGCCCGAGCGCCGCTTCCTTGTTGTTTCTGTGTCGATACCATCGATAGGGGTGTCAATGGTATCGACTTCACTGAGACAATATCTTCTGTAAATCTTCAGGGATCTCACGAGTATTGACATCCTAGTTGATACTATCGACCATGTGGCATGTTTTTCTTTGGTGTCACTGTAGGTATGTCGATACCATCGATGGGACCGTCGATGGTATCAACTCAGAAAAATTTCTGCAGCCGGTTCCCTGTACCCATGTCTCTACCATCGACACAATGGTCGATAGTATCGACTCTGCCTCAGTCCTGCACACAGAACAAACGATCAAGGTATCATTTTTACACTAAAAACAAAATTAAACCAAACTAACTTGTAAATGCAAAGGAAAATGAAGAAACTACCAATGGTTGGGTTGCCTCCCAACAAGCGTCCTCCTTTAACGTCTTAGGCTAGACAAACTCAAGCTCATCTTGCATCCTTAAGTGCTATGAGTTTGACCTCATGAACTTTCCTCATGTAGTCCTCACCAAAGTACAACTTCAACCTTTGACCATTAACTACGAATGTCGTCTCTCCATCACAAACCAAGATGGCACCATGTGACTGTACCTCCTCCACAATAAAAGGTCCACTCCATCGGGATTTCAATTTCTCGGGATGCAGCTTCAACCTCGAGTTGAACAATAACACATGATCTCCCTTTTTGAAGAGACACAGTTGAATGTGTCGATCGCGAATTAGTTTTGTTCTCTCCTTGTAAATCTGCGATTTCTCATAGGCGTTCATCCGCAGCTCGTCCAATTCATTCAGCTCTAGCATTCTCTTCTTCCCTGCCTCATCATAAGTCAAATTAAGCTTCCTTAACGCCCAGTGCGCCTTGTATTCCATCTCTACCGGTAAATGGCAAGCCCATCCATAAGCCAACCTAAAAGGTGTAGTGCCTATAGATGTCTTAAATGCGGTTCTATATGCCCATAAAGCATCCGGTAGCAAAGTACTCCAATTTTTCCTTGTCGAAGCGACGGTGCGCTCCAAAATTTTCTTGATTTTCGGCAGGTAATTTGGCGATCCTAATCCCTCACAGCATATGGCGCATAAGATGTGGAGCTAAATATGATGGTAAGATGAAGTCGTTCAACCATGAATGGGTATATATCATGAGCATCATAAACCATCATTTGAAGAGGATAGCTTTTCCTATTGCTATGGATAGCGATATTTATGACAGGATGATAATGACGGGCTTGAGGGAACCAAAGACAATAACAAAACAGATAGTATTGTTGTGATGGGAGAAGCCGGACTTACATAACCTCAAGCTTAACATCACGATTGGGAGGAATAGGGATGCCCACAGTACATATAGAAGATGGGCAGTTGGTGTCATTCGTAACCACAATGCCAATATATGCCTTGTGTTCCGAGCATGGATCAGGAGCTCTGATTATTTCCTTGCGTACATGCAAGCATGCACCATTGGTCTAAAACTAGCAGGTGACCACGCTTTGAGCATCTCGAGTATTGAAGTAGACGATCCTTACACATACGAGGTTCTATGGCATGGTGGTAGAGAACCATGGCGGACAACATCTTTTATTAGAGAGCTGCGAGAAGAGATAGTATCATCCATGATTTCTGGTTCATTAGTTCACAAGGTTATCAACTCGATACCTCATGAATTAGGAAGATGGGGGAACAGAACGCATGAGATGTTGGTCTCTTCGGATCTATATAATATGCCGTTGAGAATTAGGGGCATGGCGCTGATGGAAAAAAGATATACTCCCTATGTGGTTTTAAAGAAAACAGAAGTTGGAGGCGAGGACGAGAGGTATTACAGTGAGTTTTCTGTCGTTGTTTTTTATTTCGGTGGTGAGGAATTTTCTTGTGGGAATTGGGAAAATACCCGAGTTATAAGTGCGGGAGTTGTATTTTTTTGTTGTGATTTAGCCCACAAGAGGGGTGTGGGATGAATAAAAGCGGCCCATGGCTTAACCAAAAAAAAAATCTTGATTTCTTTATTTGACACTTCGACCTGCCCTTGTGTATGCGGGTGGTACGGGGTACCAACATTATGCTTCACCCCGTACTTTCTTAACAATGCAGCAAACTTTTGATTCTTAAAATGGGTGCCTCCATCACTAATAATCATCCTTGGCACACCAAATCTACAGAAAATGTGATCTTTTACAAACCTGCACACTACAGCAGCGTCATTAGTCCTTGTGGGTATTGCCTCTACCCACTTCAATACATAATCAACAACAAGTAAAATGTATAAATTAGAGTTCGAAGACACAAAGGGTCCCATAAAATCGATGCCCCAAATATCAAATACCTCAACTTCTTGAAATACTTTGAGGGGCATCTCTTGCCGCTTAGAAATATTACCTGCCCTTTGACAGGAATCACATCTCCGCACATAGTCATAGGCATTCCAGAAGAGTTTAGTCCAATAAAGACCACTCTCTAGCACCTTGGCCGCCGTTCTAGAGCTCACATGATGACCACCAGTTGGTAGTGTATGACAATGACTAAGTACACTGTCATATTCTATCTCCGGTACACACCTGTGCAAAATGTCATCCCGGCATTGCTTCAACAAAATGGGATCATCCTAGAAATAATATCTCAAAGCGTGGAATAATTTCTTTTTCTCTTGATAAGTCCAATCATCTGGGATTATTTTACAGGCAAGATAATTAACAATATATGAAAACCATGGATCCTTGGATTTTACAGAAAGGATTTTCTCATCAGGGAATGTCTCGGTGATGGGTATATGAATGTCCATTCTAACCTAGACAAGTGGTCCGCAACCACATTCTCGACTCCCTCCTTATCTTTAATTTCAATGTCAAATTCTTGTAACAATAAGATCCACCTAATCAATCTAGGTTTGGCATCTTTCTTTTTCATCAAATATTTTATGGTTGTGTGGTCCGTCCATACCACAACTTTGGATCCTACTAGGTATTGCCGGAATTTTTTTACTGCAAAAATGACGGTGAGAAGTTTCTTTCCAGTTGTGGTGTAGTTGAGTTGTGTTTCATTTAAAGTCTTGGATGCATAGAAAATCATAGCGGGTTTGTTTTCAAAATGTTGCCCGAGAACAGCCCCTACCGCAAAATCTGAAGCATCGCACATTAGCTCAAAAGGCTTTGTCCAATCCGGCGTTTGAACAACCGACACAGAAATTAATTTCTCCTTGAGTACATTAAAAGCATGCAAACACTTTTCATTAAAGTCAAACATCACATCTTTCTCAAGCAGTTCAGATAATGGTTTAGTGATTTTCGAGAAATCTTTGATAAAGCGGCGATAAAATCTTGTGTGACCGAGAAAACTCCTTACCCCTTTAACCGAATTAGGTGTGGGTAATTTTGAAATAACCTCAATCTTAACTAGATCCGCCTCCAGCCCCTTGCTAGACACTTTATGTCCAAGCAAAATTTCTTCACTAACCATCATATGGAATTTTTCCCAGTTGAGAACTAAATGTGTGTGTCCTCACATCGTTGTAAAACTTTATCCAAATTATACAAGCACTCATCAAAATACGCACCATAGACGGAAAAATCGACCATGAAGGCCTCTAAACAGCGCTCAACCATATCAGAGAAAATGGCAAGCATGCAGCACTGAAAGGTTGTTGGTGTGTTGCACAAGCCAAAAGGCATACGACGGTATGCAAATGTTTTGTAGGGACAAGTGAAGGTAGACTTCTCTTGGTCCTTAGGATCAATGGAGATCTGATTGTAGCCGGAGTAGCCATCTAAAAAACAAAAATGTGATCGACCCGCGAGTCGCTCTAAGATTTGATCGATGAACAAAAGAGTAAAATGATCTTTTAACGTAGCGGAGTTCAAGCGGCGATAGTCAATACACACCCGCCACCCGGTTACCAATCGGGTCGTGACCAACTCATTTAACAACTTGTGAGTGATAGTAATTCCCCCCTTTTTAGGGACTACCTGTGTGGGGCTTACCCATGTCGAATCAGAGATAGCATAGATGATGCCTGCAGAAAGGAGCTTGATCACCTCCTTCTTGACAACCTCCATCATGCTTGGATTGAGTCTGCGTTGTGGATGGATTACAGGTTTGGCTCCTTCCTCAAGACGGATCTTGTGTTGGAAAAGTCTAGGGGAGATCCCCTTAATATCTGCAACTGACCACCCGAATGCGCCACGGTGGTTCTTCAACACGATCAGCAATTGCTCCTCTTCCTCGGCACTCAGATATGCCGAAATAATCACCAGTAGTCTTTCACCATCGGCTAAAAATGTATACTTCAAATGGGGAGGCAGCGGTTCAGTTCTAACTCTGGCGGACTGATCAATGATGATTGAAGCGGTGGTGGGAGGGGCCCAAGACCTTCATAATACTTGGCATAGTAGCACGGAAGCACTTTAAGCATCTTGATGCATTCTTGTAACGACTTGCTTCTCATCCAGTCATACATCATGTTGACAAGGAAAGCTTCAAGAGGCAGCTCTGGATATGTGTCAAGGACAGAACTTGCCATTGCATCATCTTCAGTAGATAGCAGAATTTCCTCCTCTTCATCATTTGGAAAACCCACAGCTCTGCAGAGAGAAACAACTTTGGTCTGTTCCATAATGTCTACACCCAGTGTCCCCTTATCTACCTTGTTCATTACATGAGCCATATCCATAAATGGCTTCCCTAGGCAAAGAGAAATGTTCTGATCAAAATGTTTTACCATGCGACACTGCTCCATTGCCTTTGATGGTGTTGTACTTGTGGGCATAACCATTTCAAATTGGTCATCAGTAATTCCCAATGTCAGGCGGCCTCTTCCCATTTCGAGTATCATATCTACTGTAGCTTGGAAGGGTCTTCCAAGGAGTAGCTCATTGCCTTGTTCATCTTGCATTTCCTCTACCACAAAATCTGCTGGAAATACAAACCTGTCAACTTTAACCAAAACATCCTCACAAATACCATATGGCTTAACCATTGAATTGTCTGCTAACTGAATTGTCATGTTGCTTTGTCTTGATTCTTTAAGTCCCAGCTTCTTGAAAGTAGAAAGAGGCATCAAATTGATACTTGCCCCGGAATCACACAATGCTTCACTGAATTTCACCTTACCGATGTAACATGAAATATTGAAGCAGCCTGAATCTTGTCTTTTTGGTGGAAATGTGCCCAAAATGAAGGCGCTCACTTGCTCCTTAAGAACCACCACTTTAGTATCAGGAATCTTCCTCTTCTTTGTAATTATATTTTTCAGAAACTTGCCATAGGAGGGTATCTGCTCTATTGCTTCTAACTGCAGAATGTTGATAGAAAGTTTCCTAAAGCTATCCAGGAACTTCTTGAACTGAGCATCCACTTTATTGGCCTTCAAACTATTTAGATACGGCACTGGGACAGTCTTTGTCCTTTGATGTGGCGACACATATGGTGTCCTCTTTTGAGTTTCTTCCTCAGCAATAGGTTCTGGTGTGGCTTCCTCTACCATATCCTCTATCGGCTCCATGATTATAACCTCCTCTGTGGCCTCACTTGTGGTTTCCGACTGGGGTGTGCTCGATTCATCAGCCCTGGGGTTTAAAGTCTTCTTTCACTCCGCAACAGAATTGCCTTGGCTTGTTGATTTCCTCCAGGAACATTTGTATTTTCGAGAAAACCTTGTTGTGTTGGTTTTTTCAGATTTTCTACCTCAGCTGCCATCTGCGCTAACGATGTCTCCATAGTTCTCATCTGAGCCCCATGACTTTGTAAGGTCTGCCCAAATTGATTCATAAATTCTCCTTGTTGCTTGATCTGTTGGCCAAACGTGCTCATCAGTTCCTGATTCTGCTTGATTACTTGATTAAGCAACTCATTACTCTTGTCCTCTACTGACGGTTGTGGTTTGGCATCGGGGTCCTGCAGGAAATTGTTTGGGTCCTTCCATGAAAATTTCTTATCTTTCCTCCAAGAATAATCATTGTTTCTGTACCCCAGTTGCTGGCGCATATATTTGATTTGTGCCTCATCATCGTATTCTGCGTCTTCTTTTGCTAGTAATTTCTTAGCTAAAAGGTCCATCTTCTCATTCAGCTCCTTGATGGCCTTTGACTCTCCTGCAACTCGAACCTATTCGGGTGCATCTCTATCACCCCAGGACTGCTTTTTGGCTATATTCTTCAAAATCTCCCAGCACCTAGTGCCAGTGTTGTTCAAGAAGAACCCCAAACCTACCGAATCCAGGTTGCTTCTATCATGCTCAGAAAGAGAAAAATAGAAAATCTTTACCTATTTCTCCTTATCCAGCCCATGATGTGGGCACTTCCTTAGCATTATCTGAAAACATTCCCAAGTCTCAGAATACGTCTCCCCGGCTTTCTGGGTGAAGTTGTGGATCTTTCTTACAAGATCATTAGTCTTTTCATGCGGAAAGAATCTCTCGAAGAACACCTCGACCATATGATCCCATGCCTCCACATACTTGTAGTCCAAGTTATGCAGCCATTCTCGGGCATTTCCCGCTAGCGAGCTAGGAAATAATTTCAAATAGAGCATCTCTTGTGGGCACCTGTCGATTTTGATCATATCACAGTTCTCCACAAACTGGCTAATGTGAGTCACCAGATCTTCATTTTTAAGCCCATGAAATGCATTTGATTTGACCAAATTTATTAGGCCTGGATCGATCTTATAATTGGGAATGTTGATAGCCTGCCTCTTGATCGGCCCTTTCGATGCAGATGCAGAAGACGCCTTGATCTTCTCCCAGATTGTCTGTTCCTCAGCCATAGCTTCTGGTTCAGAGTCTGAATCTATATTCTCAGGTTGGTCTTGAATGTTGTTCTCCTCATCGTCTGATCCCTAAAATGGGATCTCTGGTGATGGTTGTGTGTAGTCTGTACTACAGGTCTTCACCATGCACTGGTACCTGTAAGGTAATAAATTTGATTCAGTACAGTGCTAGATGATTACCAAATATGAAAGATGAACGATGAATTTCAAAAATAAAAATAACAATAAAAAGTGGCCTAGAGTGGCCGCTTGCGGCACTCGTAGTGCCGACAGTTGTCGTGTCCCCGACAACGGCGCCAAAAACTTGACACGATTTTACCGTACGTATAACGCAAGAGTACGCGTTAGAGTAATATAGGCCTTTGTGAGGCCCGAGTCGAACACAGGGACACTGAACTATCGGTAGACTACTTATTAACTACTCGCAATTAGCTAGACCGATTAAAAGGTTTTGAGAGTTGATTGCAAAATAAAAGAAAAATAAAAGAAAACAAAGCAATCGATTCAATGTTGAGTTTAATCAATTTAGATGGGAATCTTTAGGATTGTGGTTTCACCATGGGTTCTCATTGCATTTATTTCTATATAGTTAAACATACTCATCTCTCATTCTGGGTAGTGGCCTGTAGTCAGAATTGTTCACTGTTGTGATACAATTCACTACCTAAATCTAGGTCGGTTCCACGGTCATAGTAACCTATACCCCTAAACTAGGTGCATGCAGACCAAACTCTGGATTTCCACCATTAACCGTACATCACCTTGTTCAAGGGATTTATTAATTAATGTGAACTTCATCTCTTTTCAACCGTTAATCCTTCTTTCAAAGAAATTAAAGGCATTAGATTATCATTAGGGTGATCAAGCATAATGATATAATGGAGAAAACGAAATCATACCACAGATTTAAGAGACAAAATATGAATTACTATGTTAAAAATGTCACACAATGATTACCCAGGCTACTCCCGATCCTAAAAACAAAGGGGATTAGCCCCACATGTTCATCTCAAAGCAGGACATGATGGAAGAAAGGGAAAACATGGAGAAAATGTGGATGAAGTGATGTAAACCCCTGAACGGAGAAGATCTGGGCGTTCCTCGACGTAGAGTGCACAATCTAAAGCCTTCCGGTGGTGGAAAACATCTTCTTCGGCTCTCGGAACGGTCGGGGCATGCTTCTGGGCTCTGTTCTCTTCTCCCCACCTCCTCGGGACTTGTGCAGTGGATAATGATGTGATAGATCGCTTAGGGCCTCCGTCATTAGGTATATGGACCACTTTGAGTCGTCGAAATATCCCCCACCATTGGATTCAGGCCTATTTGGAACAAAAACTGATCTGACGGCGTCAATACCATCGACATGGGTCAATGGTATCGACCCCTCATGACATCGACAAGCTTTCCTTCTTCTCTGACGTTTCGCCTGATGCCGACTCGATACCATCGACGCGGGTCGATGGTATCGACACCTTTAGGCGTCGGTTTTGTCACCTTTCTGACACTGAAGCTGTAGAACGTCGATAGTATCGACTTTTGTGTCGATAGTATCGACAGGTTGATTGTTGGCTCGCTGAAGGTATCTGAATACCATCGACTCATCTTGGATCCTTGCGGTTGTCTCACTGTGATTGTGTCGATACCATTGACACAGGTTGATGGTATCGACAGTTGTGCATACTCATTTTTTCTGAAATTACAAGACAAAACCAAATCAGCTAAGCTAAAACCCATTATTATAATCCTTTATACTCACAAAGATAAAATATGATAGATTTGATACAGAATGAGATTATAGACTAAAGGAAGTGAATTATGTGATACTAACCATAAAAGCGACTAATAAACACATAAATGCATGTAAAACAAGTCTATAAATGTGACTCAAAATCATCGCATCAATCATGAACCCTAATTAGGAAGGTTAATGAGCCCTAACCCTAGTTAAGGGAAATGATAAGTGAAACTTTAATCCATGTGAATAGTAAACCCTAATTGAGGATGTTGTTATGAGAAACCCTAATTTAGGGTATTTTAATACTAAATCCTGATTGAATGTGAATAGTAAACCCTAATTGAGGATGTTGTTATGAGAAAGCCTAATTCAGGGTATTTTAATAATAAATCTTGATTAAATGTGAATAGTAAACCCTAATTGAGGATGTTGTTATGAGAAACCCTAATTCAAGGTATTTTAATAATAAATGTTGATTGAATGTGAATAGTAAACCCTAATTGAGGATGTTGTTATGAGAAACCCTAATTCAGGGTATTTTAATAATAAATCCTGATTAAATGTGAATAGTAAACCCTAATTGAGGATGATGTTATGAGAAACCCTAATCAAGGGTTAAGCCATATGAAACCCTAAGTGAGGGTGATGTCAAGACAAGGGTGATGTCAAAATGGAATTATAATAATGTGATATAACTTTTAATTCAAGGTAAAGCCATATACTGGTATGTGACTCTTTGATATGAAATCCTATACTGATATAGGATAAAGACATGTGGAGCCCTAATCTTGGGTTGTAATGTATGAAACCCTAATTTTGGGCAATATGGTGATAATCATAACCCAAATCTGGGTAATGAGATTAAGTATTCCTAATTGAAATAAATTGGGAAATCTTAACTCAAATAAGGAAATATTGATGATATTCTTACAATGCATAGTGTTGATTTGTAATTGATATAATTGTTATCATGTGCACTAATTATGCAGGTTTTATGAGATGATGGACATAGCCAGGTATGAGCTATGATTTTTACTATTGAAACTTATTTATTGGCTTTATAAATCATAACATGTTGTGTTTCCTAGTAAGAGGTAGCAAGATGCATTATTGGGCTTTAAGAGCCATGTGAAATACCTGCAATGCAATTATTATGTTTGAAATGATCAGTTAACCTGAAGGCATTTAGTTACCCGATAAACTAGTAATAAGTGTTTGGATGAATTGAGGGTTTGAATACCCATGTTTCATAATCATGATGATGAGATGATAAGGGATGAGTTTACCCTGATGTGATAAGTGATTGAGATCCCAATGTTTAACAAGCCTTGAAATGAACTTGATAGAAACAATATTCAATCTTTATAGCAATTGTTATAATGTTTTATGTGTGTAAACATGTTTAATGTTAAAAGAATATTGTAATGTACTTAATTAATCAAGAGAAACAGTATCATGTAGATCCCTAACCATAGATCCATCATCGTCAGTAGTTTGGTGATGGTGAAACAGGTTTTCCTAAGGGAACTCCTGGAGGGAATCCTTTTGAGTATGTGGGGGTTATGGGCGTGAATATCCTTACGCCCTAATGGAGGAATTGATGTGAGATAAACATTAAATCTCTCAATCCTTCATTATATGTGACGGGATGGATGTATCACTAATCTCTCGAATGCCGGGATGGATGTACCATTGATCTCCCGATGATTTTAATGTGGGATTGATGTGAGATAATTATAATATCTCTCGATTGCGAAGAGAGTACAACATGCCACTGTAACTCTAATAGCGAAGTTGCCAGTATACCCTGGAAAGCTATTTTAGTAGAGACACAAGATGTCCTGTAGTTGATCCTCACACTGACTGAGGAAGATGAGGTCATGGGAATCCGTCTCTTTTATTGACCTATGTAGGGTACCGAATTCGATTCCGCAATGGTCGGTTGGAGTATGAGTGGTATACCTCATATCCTCAGGGCATTAAGTATGATTATAAAATGTAATCAGTCATGTAGCATATTTGCTTAAGGTTGAAATACGAGAATCATTGGTTGATGTTACTTTTCATAGTATGATTTTAAATGAACAAATGTTATCCATGCTTTTCAATTTTCCATTGGATATGTAACATGCTATTTTATCAAGATATAACTGAAAGGACTTGAATAGAGATTACTGCTCAAACATGTTTATATATTGATTTAACTGTTGTTAAATACTTATGAATCTTCTTCTCATTTAAATTCCATTAGTTGTAATAATATTGTTTCTGGCGGAGAGTTATATCTCTCGCTGGGACAATTTTTCAATTGTCTCACCCCCGTGGGATTCAACTTTTTAGGTAGACGCAGAAGAGGCAGAAACCCTTTAGTAAGGGAAGAGCAGCAGTGTAACATCCCTGACCTGGGTTATGAGTTAACCCTAGGAGTTTTGCCTAAATATGTAATTAAATCCTTGTGATTATTTTTTGGCATGTAATTAAGTTCCTAAGGAACATACATTTTCATTCCTGTCCCTTTTAAACAATGATTGTAGTATTGTTTGGTAATACAGAGACCTATGTGCAAATTACCCAGATAAGGGGTTTAACTTGCAAACTTCACAAGTTAAGATGTTCCTCTGATGATGAGACATCTTATGAGTAGATATGATGAGGTATGATGGATTTCCCAAGCCTGTAAGATGCAGCTTGTGGAATGATACTTGTGCTTAAAAACCCTAATTTGGATTAAAGTGCAATTTACCCAAATGAGGGGTGCAACTTATAAAATACACCATCTAGAACATCTTTTATGACTTTTGACATCATTTAGAGTAATAATGATGAAGGGGGCACTTACTTTGAATAATCATATAATAAGGAACACCTTTGTAATTAAATCATCAAGATGTAAGTAAGGAGACCCTTATGTACATATATACCTTAGTGATAAGTTGACCTTCCTTGCCTTTAGTTCTTGGTTTTAGAAGGAGTTTTACCTTAGAAAAGAAGAGTAGGGACATGCCTAAAAGAAAGGAAGGACCTAGTTGTGAAAAGGAGAAACTAGTTATCCTTATGTTGGAAATGACCCCAAGATATATATACACCCTTCCTTTGTTTGTAAAGGAACGTTTCCTTCACTTCCTTTCTTATTTCCTTGCTTAGACCGACTTAGGATAAAGCTCTGGAGAAGAGGAGAACGGCCAAGCAGTTCTAGGTAATCTTTGATCATCATCTTTCTCAAATTCATGGAGGATATCATGTTACAAGGTTGGTTTGCTAGTTTTCTTACTTAGCTTTCTCGTTCTAGCCATCTTTTCCCAACCTTTCCTTGGAGAAACACCCTTGGCTGACCTGTGGAGCTCAAGACACCATTAAAGACTTGAAGCTTGGAAGCTTGGAGCTCAAGGAACGACCTTAAGGCGGGTTTTATAATTCTAAACCTTTTGCTTTGTTATGCATACTTTTATTCGTGCAAATAATAGTTAGTTCTTCTTCTTCCCCATCCTTCTTTGCACCCTTGCAAGCTTTTTCGTGAATAACAGACCTTGGTTTCAAGGTTGAAGACAAGGGGTGTTAATACCTATGTTGGTCCTTATCCAACTTTACTAAACGATCTTGGACCAATAGGTCAAACGATCTCACACTCATTTCAATCCAAACGGGTTCAATAGGTTGGTTTGGCCAAACGGGTTCCAACTCATTTGAGGGCATTGACCGTTTGGGTTTTCTGTTCACAATTATGTAGGCTAATGACCCACCAAATTTTAGGGGTCAACCCCAAAGGAATTGTAGGTTGAAGGCCAATCAATTAGGCAATCGAATTGAATTAAGTGTTGTTCTCTAAACTGATTAACTTGAATCTTTGGGCAAACGGGTTCCAACCCATTTGAAGGAGTTGACCAAGCATTGACCATTTGGGATTCATGTTCATAATATATTGAATTTCATTTCTACCAAGAATCATGATCTAATTCCTAACCAATTAAGAGTTGAAGGCATTTCAGCACCCTAACCCTAATCGAGTTAAATTTGCTGATTTCAATATAGATCTTGTTGAGTTTTGGGTTGAAGGACCCAAACGGGTTCCAACCCATTTGGGGGTTCATCCAAAAGATCTCACACTCGTTTAGTGACACCCCAAGATCGTTTGGAGGTCTAGGGTTAAAGAAATTTGATGGTTTGAGGGTCCAATTACAAGATGTTGATAAATTGTTGAAAAGTGCTGATTTTTAATTTAATTAGGGCTCAACCCTTATCAAATCATTTTGGTGTTTAGTCAAATGGTCTCAAGATCGTTTGGAGGTCACCCAAAAGACCTCAAGACCGTTTGAGCCAAGTTTGGGCCCAATTGAAGGTCAATTGATAGCTTCAACTCTAATTTGAAACATATTGTTGAACATTGATGATTAGCCGATTGGAAATCCTAATTGAGTTAGATTTTAACCCTAATTGGCTTTCAATTGAGGGTCAATTTGGTGTCCAGTTGGTTGAGACTCATTCTAATTGACTCAAATTATGTATAGTTAACATGGCTTGGGCCAATTGAAAGCTTCAACGTAAGAAATCCTTTTCAAACATACCTATGTGTCACCTTTTATATTCATGCGGTTTGGACCCAAGTGAGTTGACACCCGTTTCATCTCAAGTGGGTTGACACCCGTTTCATCTCAATTGGGTTGACAACCGTTTCATCTCAATTGGGTTGACAACCGTTTCTTCTCAAACGAGTCCTCACTCGTTTCATCTCAAACGGGTTCACACCCGTTTAAGCTCAAACGGGTTCACACTCGTTTAGGCTCAAACGGGTCCACACTCGTTTGGACTTAAATGGGTCCACACCCGTTTAACATCAAGGGGGTTCACACTCGTTTAAGGCCCAAATGGGCTCTAGGTCGTTTAAGGTTAAACGAGTTCTAGGTCATTTAAGAATCAAATGGGTTGAAGGTTGAAGGTTAAAACCCTAAACCATTTGGAGACCTTCAAGGTTGATTATACTTAATCACTTGAAGGTGTAAATGGTTCAATGATGATCTAATATAAACCCTAATGGTAATCTAAGATGTTAAAAGACTAAGTGGCTAATGAATTGACCCATGATGATGGTCAATGGGTAAATTACCAAAATGCCCATGAAAGGTTCAATTGAGTGATACCTTGTTTTAATCAAACCCTAATCACATAATAGTGATGAGTTGACTGGTGTTAATCAATGAGGACTTAACCCAACCTAATATAGAATAGTGTAGTAACCATCTACTAGTGAGAGGAGAGAGAAAGTACCATTTATGGTGGAAACCCAAGTAAAATACCTTCAATATACATGAATGTGCATGATTAGGGTATGATCCACTTATGAGAGATCATGGAAACCCTAATTATGATAATTGATGAATCTTAATCTTATCCGAGGTCTTTAATGATGATGTTCCTCATATATAAGGATATTATGAGATCATTTCACCATGAGGTGAATAGTAAATCCTAATTGATGAAAACCAGGGAAACCTCGCTCTTGTATGAGTAGGGAGATACAACTTCTTTAAATGAGTTATTTACTGTTATCAGTTGATTTAACCATGCAGGTTCCTTTATAAGGATGATCATACCCAGGTATGGATGATGATACTATATTCATTGAAAGCATGTTGTTAGCTTAATGATTAGTGATATATCCTGATGCCTTGTTAATTGCATCTTATGAGATTGATAGGCTGTGAGAGCCATGAGTACCATCAAGGTCATGCTTTGAGAGATGACTTGTGATGATAATATTGAGAAATGATAATCGATGAAAGTTAGGCTTGTTACATTTAGTATTCTCCCTTCATAGCTGCTATGCTAATGATTAATGTTTGAAAACATGAATGATGATAAAAGAATACTGAAATATACCTAACTAATCAAGTATAATCATACCATGTAGAGCCCTGATCATAGATCCATCATTGTCAGGAGTTAAATGATGGTGAAACAGGTTTCCTAAGGGGATTCCTGGAGCACATTTTTTTGAATATGTGGGGAAAAATGGATGTGAATTTCCTTACATTCTAGTGTAGGAATTGATGTAGATGTATCTTAATCTATCAATCCTTCACTATGTTTTATGCCGGGGTGATGTAACACTAATCTCCCGAGGAAATCTTTTATACCGCATCGATGAGAGATAAACATGAAATCTTTCGATGGTGAAGAGAGTGCAGAATGCCACTGTGACTCTAATAGCGAAGTACCAGAATACCCTGGTAAGCTATATTGGCAGGGACACTAGATGTCCTGCATGTTTTATCCTCATTCTGACTGAGGTAGTTGAAGATCATGAGAATCCGGCTCTTTCGATGACCTAGTATGATACCGATGTGACTTACTAGTGATTGGTTGGAGTATGAGCTGTATACCTCATCTCCGCAGGGCATAATGATGTTTGTTAAACATAATCAACCGCGTAGCATATCTGCTTAGGTTGAACTACGAGATACATTGGTTGAAGATACATTACTTAGTATACATGTTCTTCATATTCCTTAAAATGTTATTGTTCTAATTGATAACAATCTGTTGCTGATTACCTTAAAGCTTTTATTGCCTATGTTATTCTTGGTTGCTATAATAAAGCTTCTGGAAAAGAGTTATAACTCTCGCTGGGACAATTATTTAAAATTGTCTCACCCCGTAGATTTCAACTTTTTAGGTGGTCGTCGAGGGCGAAGGAATCAATCTTCAGGAGATCAATATCAACAGCAGCAACATAAGGAGTAGCAGTAAATCTTAGGTGGAGATTCAGACTGCTAAGTTGTATAGTTAGATAGTCAGTCCTATGTGTTCTCTGTACTCTCAGGTCCTTGGAGTCTTTTGGTTTTGAGTTCTTGAGATTTTGTATCATGTTGCATATAATTACTCAAGAAGTAATTATCTGAGATGTAAACAGTTTATCTCCTTTTATGAAAGAAGTTTTTATAGATTCAAGCTCTTATCTCGAAAAGTTTTAATTTCCCATGATTTTTGTCTTCCGCTGTTAAACGAATCGCTTCTGCTAAGTTTATATCGTGGCTTTGGAGATCAGAGCCCACAATTAGTGGTATCAGAGCCCGGTTCGCTGAGTCTACAGAGACATAGGACTTAGGATGTCGAGTCTATCCTTAGTATTTCTTTCTTATCTAATAGAGTCTTCTGCTCCTCAAGAGAAGAAGATAATTAAGGATGTCTAAGCAACACGAAGAATACAAGGCCAAAAGTAGTGTTGTTGCGCCTCGAGAAGGTGCAAGGAACCTAGAAATAGAGCAACATGTACCTGAGCCACCCAGAGAACCACCTCAGTTTGACCCAGCTGACATGGGAAACCCAACTGTTCAAACTATGTTCGGGCAGTTTATGACTGCTATGACACACATCACCGACAGGATGCCCATGCCTGCACCTAGGGCACCTGCCCAGCCTGAAGGACAAGGTATCGGTAAGATGTTCAAGTGACTTCGTTGTGTCGGAGCAACTGAATACTTTGGAACAGCTGATCCTGCATATGCCGATCTATGGTTAACCAAGTTGGAGAAGGATTTTAGAATCCTCAACATCCTAGAAGCTCAGAAGGTTAGACATGCTGTCTATCTTCTCAAGGGAAGTGCTGGTCACTGGTGGACCATGGAAGAGCAGAAGAGGCCTAGAGTGGAGATCTCGTGGGAAGATTTTCGCCGGGTATTTATCAATAGATATTTTCCAAAGACCTTCCTAGACGAGAAGATCTCTCATTTTGAGAGATTGAGGCAAGGCATGTGAACATTAGCGAGTATGAAGCTAAGTTTATGGAGTTATTGCGATTTTATCCGCACATGGTTGCCACAGAAGAAGAAAGAATCAGAAGGTTTGAGAAGGGTTTAAACGCCGACTTGACTACTCCCGTGTCTGCCCTAGAGAATCGGGAGAGGTTTGCTACCTTCATTGAGTCAGTCCGAAGGATAGAGAAATCCGTAGTCGAGAAGAGACAAACCCATAAAAGATATCCGCAGTTCCAGGGTTCTTCATCCAGAGACTTTAAGAAGCCTAGATTCTCTGCACCTACATCGCCACCACCCAGAACTAGTGCTCAGACATAGTGGACACCGAGTAGAGGCAGGGGATGAAGCCTACCACCAAAAGAGACTCACAGTTCAGCATCAATGTCAGTTACAGGACCACCCAGACCACAACAACTGGGAAAGAGCTGTGACAACTGTGGGAAGGTGGGACATTTGATGAAGGACTGCCGATCTAGGCTTGTCAGTGTGACACAGCCTCCGAGACAGAGTCAACAGGGATCACAGAGAAGGCAATCTCAAGGATCAGCTCGAGGACGTGGACAAGCGTCTCAAGCTGGATCATCAGCACCACCTCAACACCAGGCGACAATGAGGTTCTATGCTATGAACCCACCAGATGCAGTGGTCAATCCACGGGTAGTGGCAGGTCAGATGGAACTTTTATATTCTGATATGTCTAAATCATGTGTTGTATCTATTCTGATTGACCCAGGTGCTACGCACTCCTTTATCACTCGAAGAGTGATTCGTAACTGCTATATAACAGTTAAACATAGGGCAGATAGTTTGTTGCTTGAGACTCCGTTGAGAGGGTCTGCTATGTTGCAGGAGGTATGCTCTCCCTGTAACCTCTTCTTTTCTAACCATCGCATTCAAGTGGATCTTATACCACTTGAGATGCAAGGATTTGATATAATTCTTGGGATGGATACCTTAGAAAGGTATAGGGTTGTCTTGGATTGTGAATCCAAGCAGGTTGTGTTTGTTGATGAAAGCAACACATGGATCTTTCAAGGAGAAAGAAAGATTCTTCCCACCTATCTTGTATCAACTATGGTTGCTAACAAGCTAATGAGGCAAGGATGTTATGCATTCCTGGCACATGTGGTAGATGTTACCAAAGAAGGTCCCAACCCTGCTGAAGTTCCTATAGTCAGGGAATTCAATGACGTGTTTCCTGAAGAACTTCCAGGTATACCACCGCCTCGGGAAATTGATTTTGAAATCAATTTGAGCCCAGATACAAAACCTATAGCCCAGACACCGTATAGGATGGCGCCTGATGAGATGGCAGAACTCAAGAAACAACTTCAAGAGTTGCTTGAGAAAGGTTTTATCCGACCGAGCACTTCACCGTGGGGTGCTCCAGTTTTGTTTGTTAAAAAGAAAGATGGGTCAATGCGGTTGTGCATTGACTACAGACAACTCAATAAAGTAACAATAAAGAACAAGTACCCTTTGCCGAGGATTGATGATCTTTTTGACCAGTTGCGTGGTGCAATAGTCTTCTCAAAGATAGATTTGAGATCTGGATATCATCAACTCCGCATTAAGGACAGTGACATATCCAAGTCTGCCTTTAGGACACGATATGGTCACTATGAGTTCACAGTTATGTCGTTTGGACTAACTAATGCACCGGCTGCATTTATGGAACTTATGAATAGAATCTTCTGACCTTTCCTCGATCAGTGTGTTGTCATCTTCATTGATGACATTCTGATTTATAGTAAGGATGCTCAGCAGCATGAACAACATCTCTGACAGGTTCTAACTTTGCTAAGAAAACATAAGCTATATGCTAAATTTAGCAAGTGTGAGTTCTGGTTGCCGGAAGTATCTTTTCTGGGACATGTGATATCTACCTCAGGTATTCGTGTTGACCCTACAAAGGTAGAATCTGTGCTACAGTGGGAACAACCGAAGACACCAACGGAGATTCGAAGTTTCCTGGGATTAGCTGGTTATTATCGAAGGTTTATTAAGAATTTCAGTTCTATAGCCTTACCCTTAACCAAGTTAACCCGGAAAGATGTTCCTTTTGTCTGGAGTGATAAGTGCCACCAATCTTTTCAGTTGCTGAAGGAGAGGTTGACAAGTGCACTTGTGCTTGTGCTACCTGAGCAAGGCAAAGGATACATAATTTTCTGTGATGCCTCCAAGAATGGACTCGGGTGTGTGTTGATGCAGGATAAACAAGTAATTTCTTTTGCTTTCCGACAGCTTAAGAAACATGAAGAGAATTATCCAACACACGATCTAGAGTTAGCTGTTGTGGTTCATGCCTTAAAAATCTAGAGACATTATCTTTACGGAGAAACCTTCCATATTTTCACAGATCACAAGAACCTTAAGTATATCTTTTCTCAGCATGAACTTAACATGAGGCAACTTCGCTGGATGGAGTTAATCAAGGACTATGATTGTACAATAGATTACCATCCAGGAAAGGCCAATGTGGTTGCAGATGCCTTGAGTAGGAAGTCAGCAACATCAACCTCTGATAGGACACAATTAAACTCTTTAGTATGCCCTAGGAGAGATATGCTTATCTCCTTAAGGCAAGACAATGTACAAATGAAGGTGTCATGGATTGCCGGGTTATTGGCTGAGATGCATATCAAACCCACCCTAAGAGAGCATATTAAGGAGGCACAACAAGTTGATGTTGCAGTTCAGCAAATCAGATCTGGGTATGGTGATGAGAAGCAAGAAGGTTTTCATGAATCAGACGATCAAGTGGCATGATATCATGGGAGGATGATAATACCAGATGTAGATAACCTGAGGAAGTTAGTCATGGAAGAAGCTCATTCTTCAATGTATGCTATGCATCCAGGAAGCACCAAGATGTATCGAAACTTGAAAAATATGTATTGGTGGCCTAGGATGAAGAAGGATGTAGCTGAGTTTGTTCTGAGGTGTCAAGTGTGTCAGCAAGTTAAAGCTGAACACCAGAAGCCTGTAGGAACAATACAACCTTTACCCATATCACAGTGGAAGTGGGATCATGTAACCATGGACTTTGTTATTGGTCTACCTAGAAAAAACAAAGGACATGATTCCATTTGGGTAATTGTTGATAGGTTGACTAAGACAGCGCATTTCTTACCTATCAAAACAACCTTTTCTACTAAAAGGTTATCACATTTGTATGTTCAAGAGATAGTGCGTTTGCACGGAGTTCCTGTCACCATAGTTTCTGACAGAGGTCCCCAGTTTACAAGTCGCTTTTGGGAGCAGCTACACAGAGCCTTAGGCACCAAGCTAAGGTTTAGTACGGCTTTTCATCCACAGACTGATGGACAGTCAGAAAGAACCATACAAACCCTGGAAGACCTGTTGAGAGCATGTGTTCTCCAGTTTACCAGAAGTTGGGATCTACACTTAAGCTTGATAGAGTTTGCCTATAACAATAGCTATTAGCATAGTATTGATATGGCACCTTATGAATCCTTGTATGGTAGACGTTGTAGATCCCCTTTGTGTTGGTATGAGACTGGTGAACATCATTTGTTAGGTCCTGATCTTGTACAGCAAACTACAGAGAAGATCAAAGTTATACAACAACAGCTTAAGACTGCACAGGATAGACAGAAGTCATATGCTGATAAGCGTCGTAGACCGTTAGAGTTCCAGGTTGGAGATAGAGTGTACCTCAAGGTCTCGCCTTGGAAAGGAGTCCTTCTCTTTGGAAGGAAAGGGAAATTAGCACCTAGATTTATGGGACCTTATCCAATCATTGAACGGGTTGGAAAGGTAGCCTATAGACTAGAGTTACCACCAGAGTTGCAGAGGTTACACCCTGTGTTTCACATTTCTCTGCTGAGGAAATGTCACCCCGACACTGAGTCAGTTTTACAACCTATGGAGGTAGAATTGAATGATGATATAACTTATGAGGAAGGACCAGTGTCAATTCTTGACAACAGAATTAAAAAGTTAAAGAAGAAAGATATAAACCTTGTGAAAGTCCTCTGGAACCATCATGGTGTTGAAGAAGCCACTTGGGAACTAGAGGATGAGATGAAAAGGAAGTACCCTGCTCTTTTCTCCGAATATGTTTTATCGATTTCGAGGACGAAATCCTTGTAAGGGGTGGATAATTTGTAACATCCCTGACCTGGGTTATGAGTTAACCCTAGGTGTTTTGCCTAAATATGTAATTGAATCCTTGTGATTATTTTAAGGAACATACATTTTCATTCCTGTCCCTTTTAAACAATGACTGTAGTATTGTTTGGTAATACAGAGACCTATGTGCAAATTACCCAGATAAGGGGTTTAACTTGCAAACTTCACAAGTTAAGATGTTCCTTTGATGATGAGACATCTTATGAGTGGATATTATGAGGTATGATGGATTTCCCAAGCCTACAAAATGCAGCTTGTGGAATGATCCTTGTGCTTAAAAACCCTAATTTGGATTAAAGTGCAATTTACCCAAATGAGGGGTGCAACTTATAAAATACACCATCTAGAACATCTTTTATGACTTTTGACATCATTTAGAGTAATAATGATGAAGGGGGCACTTCCTTTGAATAATCATATAATAAGGAACACCTTTGTAATTAAATCATCAAGATGTAAGTAAGGAGACCCTTATGTACATATATACCTTAGTGATAAGTTGACCTTCCTTGCCTTTAGTTCTTGGTTTTAGAAGGAGTTTTACCTTAGAAAATAAGAGGAGGGACGTGCCTAAAAGAAAGGAAGGAACTAGTTGTGAAAAGGAGAAACTAGTTATCCTTATGTTGGAAATGACCCCAAGATATATATACACCCTTCCTTTGTTTGTAAAGGAACGTTTCCTTCACTTCCTTTCTTATTTCCTTGCTTAGACTGACTTAGGACAAAGCTCTGGAGAAGAGGAGAATGGCCAAGCAGTTCTAGGTAATCTTTGATCATCATCTTGCTCAAATTCATGGAGGATATCATGTTACAAGGTTGGTTTGCTAGTTTTCTTACTTAGCTTTCTCGTTCTAGCCATCTTTTCCCAACCTTTCCTTGGAGAAACACCCTTGGCTGACCTGTGGAGCTCAAGAAACCATTAAAGACTTCGAGCTTGGAATCTTGGAGCTCAAGGAACGACCTTAAGGTGGGTTTTATAATTCTAAACCTTTTTCTTTGTTATGCATACTTTTATTCGTGAAAATAATAGTTAGTTCTTCTTCTTCCCCATCCTTCTTTGCACCCTTGCAAGCTTTTTCATGAAGAACAGACCTTGGTTTCAAGGTTGAAGACAAGGGGCGTTAATACCTATGTTGTTCCTTATCCAACTTTACTAAACGATCTTGGACCAATAGGTCAAACGAGCTCACACTCGTTTCAATCCAAACAGGTTCAATAGGTCGGTTTGGCCAAACGGGTTCCAACCCGTTTGAGGGCATTGACCAAGCGTTGACCGTTTTGGTTTTCTGTTCAAAATTATGTAGGATAATGACCCACCAAATTTGAGGGGTTAACTCCAAAGGAATTGTAGGTTGAAGGCCAATCAATTAGGCAATCGAATTGAATTAAGTGCTGTTCTCTAAACTGATTAACTTGAATCTTTGGGCAAACGGGTTCCAACCCATTTGAAGGAGTTGACCAAGCATTGACCGTTTGGGATTCCTGTTCATAATATATTGAATTTCATTTCTACCAAGAATCATGATCTAATTCCTAACCAATTAAGAGTTGAAGGCATTTCAGCACCCTAACCCTACTCGAGTTAAATTTGCTGATTTCAATATAGATCGTGTTGCGTTTTGGGTTGAAGGACCCAAACAGGTTCCAACCCATTTGGGGGTTCATCGAAACGATCTTACACTCGTTTAGTGACACCCCATGATCGTTTGTAGGTCTAGGGTTAAAGAAATTTGATGGTTTGAGGGTCCAATTACAAGATGTTGATAAATTGTTGAAAAGTGCTGATTGTTAATTTAATTAGGGCTCAACCCTTATCAAATCATTTTGGTTTTTGGTCAAACTTTGGTCAAACGGTCTCAATATCGTTTGGAGGTCACCCAAACGACCTCAAGACCGTTTGAGCCAAGTTTGGGCCCAATTGAAGGTCAATTGATAGGTTCAACTCTAATTTGAAACATATTGTTGAACATTGATGATTAGTCGATTGGAAATCCTAATTGAGTTAGATTTTAACCCTAATTGGCTTTCAATTGAGGGTCAATTTGGTGTCCAGTTGGTTGAGGCTCATCCTAATTGAATCAATTTATGTATAGTTAACATGGCTTGGGCCAATTGAAAGCTTCAACGTAAGAAATCCTTTTCAAACATACATATGCGTCACCTTTTATGTTCATGCGGTTTGGACCCAAGTGAGTTGACACCCGTTTCATCTCAAGTGGGTTGAAACCCGTTTCATCTCAATTGGGTTGACAACCGTTTCATCTCAATTAGGTTGACACCCGTTTCTTCTCAAACGAGTCCTCACTCGTTTCATCTCAAACGGGTTCACACCCGTTTAAGCTCAAACGGGTTCACACTCGTTTAGGCTCAAACGGGTCCACACTCGTTTGGACTTAAATGGGTCCACACCTGTTTAACATCAAGGGGGTTCATAATCATTTAAGGCCCAAATGGGCTCTAGGTCATTTAAGGGTAAATGAGTTCAAGGTCATTTAAGAATCAAATGGGTTGAAGGTTAAACCCTAAACCATTTGGAGACCTTCAAGGTTGATTATACTTAATCACTTGAAGGTGTAAATTGTTCAATGATGATCTAATCTAAACCCTAATGGTAATCTAATATGTTTAAAGACTAAGTGGCTAATGAATTAACCCATGATGATGGTCAATGGGTAAATTACCAAAATGCCCATGAAAGGTTCAATTGAGTGATACCTTGTTTTAATCAAACCCTAATCACATAATAGTGATGAGTTGACTGGTGTTAATCAATGAGGACTTAACCCAACCTCATATAGAATAGTGTAATCACCATCTACTAGTGAGAGGAGAGAGAAAGTACCATTTATGGTGGAAACCCAAGTAAAATACCTTCAATATACATGAATGTGCATGATTAGGGTATGATCCACTTATGAGAGATCATGGAAACCCTAATTATGATAATTGATGAATCTTAATCTTATCTGAGGTCTTTAATGATGATGTTCCTCATATATAAGGATATTATGAGATCATTTCACCATGAAGTGAATAGTAAATCCTAATTGATGAAAACTAGGGAAACCTAGCTCTTGTATGAGTAGGGAGATACAACTTCTTTAAATGAATTATTTACTGTTATCAGTTGATTTAACCATGCAGGTTCCTTTATAAGGATGATCATACCCATGTATGGATGATGATACTATATTCATTGAAAGCATTTTGTTAGCTTAATGATTAGTGATATATCCTGATGCCTTGTTAATTGCATCTTATGAGATTGATAGGCTGTGAGAGCCATGAGTACCATCAAGGTCATGCTTTGAGAGATGACTTGTGATGATAATATTGAGAAATGATAATCGATGAAAGTTAGGCTTGTTACATTTAGTATTCTCCCTTCATAGCTGCTATGCTAATGATTAATGTTTGAAAACATGAATGATGATAAAAGAATACTGAAATATACCTAACTAATCAAGTATAATCATACCATGTAGAGCCATGATCATAGATCCATCATTGTCAGGAGTTAAATGATGGTGAAACAGGTTTCCTAAGGGGATTCCTGGAGCACATATTTTTGAATATGTGGGGAAAAATGGATGTGAATTTCCTTACATCCTAGTGTAGGAATTGATGTAGATGTATCTTAATCTATCAATCCTTCACTATGTTTTATGCCGGGGTGATGTAACACTAATCTCTCGAGGAAATCTTTTATACCGCATCGATGAGAGATAAACATGAAATGTTTTGATGGAGAAGAGAGTGCAGAATGCCACTGTGACTCTAATAGCGAAGTACCAGAATACCCTGGTAAGCTATATTGGCAGGGACACTAGATGTCCTGCATGTTTTATCCTCATTCTGACTGAGGTAGTTGAAAGTCATGAGAATCTGGCTCTTTCGATGACCTAGTATGATACTGATGCGACTTACTAGTGATCGATTAGAGTATGAGCGGTATACCTCATCTCCATAGGGCATAATGATGTTTGTTAAACTTAATCAACCGCGTAGCATATCTGCTTAGTTTGAACTACGAGATACATTGGTTGAAGATACATTACTTAGTATACATGTTCTTCATATTCCTTAAAATGTTGTTGTTCTAATTGATAACAATCTGCTGCTGATTACCTTAAAGCTTTTATTGCCTATGTTATTCTTGGTTGCTATAATAAAGCTTCTGGCAAAGAGTTATAACTCTCGCTGGGACAATTATTTAAAATTGTATCACCCCGTAGATTTCAACTTTTTAGGTGGTCGTCGAGGGCGAAGGAATCAATCTTCAGGAGATCAATATCAACAGCAGCAACATCAGGAGCAGCAGTAAATCTCAGGTGGAGATTCAGACTGCTGAGTTGTATAGTTAGATAGTCAGTCATATGTGTTCTCTATACTCTCAGGTCCTTGGAGTCTTTTGGTTTTGAGTTCTTGAGATTTTGTATCATGTTGCATATAATTACTCAAGAAGTAATTATCTGAGATGTAAACAGTTTATCTCCTTTTATGAAAGAAGTTTTTATAGATTCAAGCTCTTATCTCGAAAAGTTTTAATTTCCCGTGATTTTTGTCTTCCGCTGTTAAACGAATCGCTTCCGCTAAGTTTATATCATGGTTTTGGAGATCAGAGCCCACAAGCAGTAGCAGCAGAACCAAGGACAACAGTGAATTCTCAGGTGGAGACATTGATTGTCATGTCCTGTACATGGAGAGTCCTATGTGTCATCTCTGTACTTTCAGGTCTTAGGAGTCAGTAGTTAGTTTAATATCGATCTGAGATTTTGTCTTGATGCCTCAAGATTTTTATACTTCCTTTGTATAGTCTAACAGGACAGCTGATGTTTGTAACTCTCGAGAAGAAATAGTACCAGAGATGTACTAGTAAACCGGAACGTATTTGAAATATCTTGGTTCCTTTATGGAAGAGTTTATCAACTTATGGATCTCTTTGTAAAAAGTTTTAATTTTTAGTGATTTTCAGTAATTCCGCTGCTAATGAATGCTTCCGCTTAAATTAATCTTGTTTTAAAAAGTTGGATGTCACAATAGCCATCCTTCACAACCCGCATTGCGGATGACAAAGATATATCCTCAACCTGCCACCCCCACATACTCAACAGTATGCGCTCTGAGTTTCCCTAAGGAATACTCATTTCACCATCCAGCATTTTGTGACACTGAAGATGGCTCTACGGCACTTGGCACTACATGATTAGAGTTGCACTTGATTAGTTATGTCAGTCGGGTGAATTAAGGTTGTATCAAACAAGTGGACATACAAACCCTAATTCATTTCTAGCCAGTATATAAATATCACAACTTTTAAAAGATATAAAATGTATGGAACATAAATTCTCATCTCATTATCACATGGTAGTATTCACTTGCCATTCATGAGACCACACTAATCATCATACTATCACAAGATATAAATCCTTTTCACAATATCACAGGGTATCAACCCTTATCAACACAAGAGGATTACACCACATTTAGGGCTCAACCATGCCCAAAGGTTATTCAGACCATCATACTATCACAGGATATAAATCCTTTTCACAATATCACAGGGTATCAACCCTTATCAACACATGAGTATTACACCTCATTCAGGGCTCAACCATGCCCAAAGGTCATTAAGACCATCATACTAGTCCCTACAAGATCATCATTATCTTTGCAAGCCTTATAACAAGGCTCAACAACATCACTTACATATAATACATTGGATAAACAAAATATTATATTGATGAGCTAGGAGATATTCATAAACAATCATAGTAGGGTTATATTAACATTAAGAACATTCCTTTATTACATCAACATGCAAGGAATCTAGGTCTGGTTAACCCTCATCATATTCATAATGCACATGTTTAGCACAAGAAAGTATCAACCATGTGGCTATGATAACCACTAATTAACATATTCAGGTTATGATCATATTAAGGATATTATCCCACCATCATTCCATCATATAAAAAATTTAAACATGAATACTCATATTTATCTATTTTCATTAAAGTTAGGTTCAACAAGATAATTTATATTAATATTACTAATTAGAACTTATACCCAAACCCCTAACTCACGACATCCTCATTGGATCATGGATGCATAAGGTGAAGCATCACCATCACATTCCATACTATTCTCAAGTATGAACCCACACATAAATCAAGGTGTAACCATTGGGTTATAGCATACTAGGGTTTCAACAATAGTAACAAAGTACTCCATGATTATATTAGACATTCAAGGACTATTCATACCCAATTACCATCATTTAGTTATATTAAAGCTAGGTATGACAAGCTATACCTCATTAGGGTTGCCTATTAATTCATTATGGTGATTATAAATCATAATCATATGAGGGAAAGTATAACACTACAAGTTTAAGGCATTGAACCATCAAATTCTCATCATTAGAATCATAACATTATACTACACACTTCACCCAGAACAATGGAAATATTGAGGCATCAACTTCTAACCATGAAATGTTGAAAAGGTAAAGCCATTGGTCATTTACATAAGTAAACACCTTGAATGAATCATCTATAATGTTATTGACTTGTGATCTATAAAAGTCATCATTCAACCCTATACATCCTTTAACTAAGAACAATAAGGGTTCTGTTGAGAGTACGGTAAAACCCACAATCAAGTGTTCATTTAAAACAAGCCATCCATTGTCAACAAGTAAGCTCCTTAAGTTGATCATATTAAGGAAACCATCTAAATCACATTATTAGGACCAACATATTACATTGTCCATCATTCCACTTTATTGGAGGAGTAAACATTAGATCTTGACCATTGGGTCAAGTTCATACGTTAAAACCATCAATTACAGTATAGGTCTGACCACTGCATCAAGTGACCCAAGAAACCATTGGTCTAAGGATTAATTGATGCTAAAACTATATGATTAACTCACCATAGGTTGTGGAGACATGATCCACCATCATTAGTGACCATTAAGTCACCATAGGTTGTTAGATCATCACTATATTCATTAATCATCCTCGAATATCAAACTAATATCACCATTGATTGATAGTATCATTAGGGTACTTAGTTGTTAATCACTAAGCTTCTAATTAGGCTTACACCTGACCTAAAGGGTGAACGTCAGTTGAAACCCTTGGTCACCACCATCAGTTGTCATGAAGACAACACCATCGGTTGTTGCAATGGTACCACCATTGAGTCATGTGTTTATAGAAGAAATCAACTTTAAACCCTAAAATCGACCATTGGTTGATAGGTGTTTAGCACCATTGGTTGTCAAACCAACCTGATCCAAGTCATATTATACCTTAGTAATAATGTACACATGAATACAGGTTCATCTAGAACTAAAATTAGAATAGAAAACATTAAAAATCGAAATCCAAGTCAAGCATAGATTTTTAGTGCATGGATCATCATTTTCAAGCAAGAACATGAGCTAGAAAGCTTATGGTAAGAAATAAACATGGAGCAAGTTATAAAACTTGCCTCTAATTAGAATATAAACTCCCAAACATAAGAAAACATGAGAAGGTAGGGTAGGAAATCCAAGCATAAGCTATGAACTTGTCCATCTAGCACCTTTCTTCATCAAATGAGAAAACCCTAAGCATAAGGAGCAAGAAAGGTAGGGTTTTAGAGCCTTAGAGCAATTTCTACCATGAAACATCAAGGTTCTGACCTGAAGAAACGTAGGAGGAAGGATAAAAAATAAATAAATGTAGGAAAGAAGGGGATTCTTACACTTTTAGTTCAATATCACTAGAAGGAAGCTTTTCAAACCCTAAAAGGAAGTCAATTGCAACCCTAGATTCTTTTTCCAAGAAGATCCCCTCTTTCTTCTTCCTTGGACAGGAAATTCACAGCAGCACAGAGGGAGAAAGAGGTTCATATAAGGAGGGAAGTGGTTGATATAAAATGGCTTGTTTGGATGCTTAGGGATAAATATATGAAACTTTAAGATAAAGAAAAAGAAAAAGTTGAAGTTCTAGTATCTTTCCAAGTGTCCATGGCCTTAAACTATTAAGAATATACAAGCACACACACAAGAAGCTCCCCCACTATCCATAGAGACATGCTTATCCCTCGTTTCTTGAATTTCCATGCAAAACAAATAATTCATTAGTTGATAGGTACTAAAGGTAGCTCATCCATGAAGGGGTAACCATAAAATACCCTTGAGGAAAACACCTTCAAACCAAGGTTTAAATAGGCACCCCATGGATCAAAAAGCTCAAGAATGATGAGAGAATATCCAAGGAACATAATTCAAGTGATAAATTACAAAGAAAACCTCCCACTTAGGTAAATTGTAGAAAAGTCCAAAATAGGCATAAAATTACATAACTTGCTCAAACAGTGTCTAAATTGGACCAAATTTGAAACTTAAGCTTGTATTATGATTAAAAAGCATATCAAAAGGTTATATTTAGGTTCTAAACATTAAATTATGATATTTAAGCATGTTCAATGATTTAAGCAAGGTTTGGGGTCTCACATATATCATCACATAATTGCGGCGACAATCTAACAGATTGCATGATATATGTTGGTAGAGCTTGCAAAGTACTCCTGGAAAGTGTAACACACCATGTAAGAGATAAGTGACACATAGACCAACTATTGAGCCTGTCCGCAATGAAGGATGTAATATGACCATGTGTTTGTTTGTTAACTCTATGGTGTAATATAGGGACCCCAAGGTATCTCCCCAGATCCTTGGTCCATGGGAAACTAAGTTTCCTATTAATTAATCATCTTTCAGATGAATTGACAGTTTGTGAGAATAAACACATGGATTTTTCCTTGGAAACTACCTGTCCAGATACCATAGAGAAGTTTTGAAGCACATTGTTAATTATGGATGTCTCTCGGGTGGTGGCTTCAGCAAAGAGTAGAATGTCATCCGCAAAGCAAATGTGGGTGAGGGACGTTCCTCCTCGGGTGAGAAGAATTGTCTTCCAATCACCTAAATTCATAAAGTTCATGATATCTTGGGATAGATGTTCCATGCATAGTAAAAAAACATACAGACTAATGGGATCACCCTACCTTACTCCCTAGGTTGCTTTAAAGGGTTCAAGTGGGACACCTTCCCACAAGATAGAGGTATCACTAATAGTAATGATTTGCATAATTATAGAGATGATTGAATGTGGTAGCCCTATTTTATATAGTGTGTCTTAGATGAAGTCCCAGTTCATCCGATCAAACACTTTTAATAGATCCAGCTTGATGCAGACCCATTTCTTTCTTGTCAACTTGGCCTTCATCGAATGTATCACTTCTTGAACTAGTAGTATATTGTCACTTATTTTACATCCAAGAATGAAATTGGACTGGTGGGGTGAGATCCAAAAGTTAAGATGAGTTTTAATATGCTTTACGATAATTTTGGATAGAAGTTTGAAGCAGCCATTGTTCATAGAAATTGGGCAGAGGTCACTGCACGTCATAGGAGCTTCAATCTTTGGAATGAGGACCATATGCAAGTTTGCAGAAGTTTTTTCAATGGTACTAGAATGGAAAGTGTCAGTGATAGACCTCACCAGTAAGGGCCCGACTTGATTCCAATTGTTTTGAATAAGCTCATTGAACATGTCGTAAGGACCAGGAGCCTTAGATGCATACATCATGAACATGACTGATCGAATTTCCTTTGTGGAAGGGCATGAGGCAGTGTGAGCAACATCATGTTGTGTAAGTTTCTGGATAGGTGAGGATGATAGTAAGTTCAAGGGTGAAGGTGCTTGATATAAGGTTCTAGAAGTAGCTATGGAAATGTATAGCAAGTGCTTGAGCATCAAATGTCTAGGAGCCGACATCATCCTTCAGTTGAGAAATCTTATTGTGATGGTTTCTTGCCTTGACAAAGGATTGAAATTTTTTTGTATTCCCATCACTGTGACGAAGCCAATCTATATGGGCTTTTCACCTCCAATCAGCCTCCTCAGGAGTGAGGATACAATTGAGTTGTTCCTGCAATTGAATCTCCAGATGTTCATTAGTGGTGTTTAGATTGACTTCAGATTATACCTGGAGGCACTCAATATGTTCAAGAAGAATGGCTTTTTCTTTACGTTGCTTATTGAGGTGGTTTATGTCCCACTTCAAGGCAAAGTGTTGGAAAGCCGAGAGCATTGCGTTGTATGGGGCAATATTATCCCGTTACTTTAGAATTGTATTGTGAAATTTTGGAAGCAGCTTCCAGCTGGCTCGAGTCTTGAAAGTAGGGTGTTGGATGGAAGACGTGTCTTTAGTACAAAGAAGTAAAGGATTGTGGTCAGAGTAGAGACAGGGCAAAGCGATAACAGTGGCGATGTCGAATTGACGGAGCCGCTCATCATTAGCAACAACACAATCCAGATTCTCAAGAAGCGATCCTCGCTTGAAGGTAAACATGTTGCCTTGAGTGTGTAGTTCAGCACGGCCAAGTTTATAAGGATATTGTTGAAGAAACTACATGACACTTTGTAGCTACATATGTTTTATCCATTGTCATGAAAAAAGTTTTTCTATATGAAGTAAGACCATTTTTGTTATGACTGCATCTGAGCTTAATTGGTAAACTAGGCTTTACCTAGATGATTACATGCTTAATTAGATTGAACATTTCTTAAATCTAATTAATGATGATAATTAAATTATTGTGTTTGAAATCTAACAAGAACTTTAAGTGTGCTTTTGCCTTTAGAAATTAGGGTTTGAGTAATATAAACCCTAGTCGGCTGAAATTAGGGTTTTTACCCTACAAGCCAATGTTGGAGAGGAATGAGAGAGGTAAGTAAAGGAAAATGAAAATGGTATCAAGTCTTGGTTAACATGGTTGTCGCGGCAGTTAGCATGGCCGTTTTGGGGCATTTACTCTTCAATTGACATTTCCGTAGAATTCTGGATAGCAGTGCACTATTCGGTTTTTATTTTTTTAATGGAAACTTTGAATAATCTCAAATTTTAATTAATTCTTTACAACTAAATTATACACAACCTACTAAATTTTAAGAATTTTTGGATAAGGATTGATCTCTAAAATACACAAATTACTGTAACTTTTTTATGATAGAAAATCTGCTGAAATAAGAAAAAGTTTAGTGAGGGGTCAATGTGCAATTGACCCAAGCAACTCAATTTCTCTATATGGTCAACCTAACACACTAGAATCTCTCATAATTCGTGATTCAATCTAGAGAAATGAAATCCTAGAGAGAGACGGAGAGTTAGGATTTGAGAGGAGAAAGTGGTGGAATTGTTGATTTAGGGTTTCTCTATCCGAGATATGATGAAATCAAGTAAGCTTAGCTTCTTTGCATATCCTTTCATGATGAATCTTCTCTCACATGTTAAGATTTCGTCCCTCCTCTAGTTTGATCTGAAATGGTATCAAAACTTTCCCTTTTCTCACTCTTTCTTCATAATCCCTCATTTTAGGATTTTCGAGTTAAAAGGAAGAAGAATTGGGTGAATTGGTAGGGATTTGATATGAGATCGAGATTTTCAGGGATGAGCTGCATTTTCAAGGTGTTTTCACACCTTAGGGTGAGTGGGAACTTCCTTTATATTGCATGAAAATTTGTTAAATCATCCATAATCTTTAATTGTTTAGCATGCTACGACAAACCCTGAATTGTCTGTTTGATCTAAGTTGTTGCAAAATGATATGAAATGGATTTTTACTCTGTTTGGACGAAATTTAGATGATAAAATCACATTATAAATGTATACAATATATAATAATGAGAATTCTCTAAGTATTCGCAGAGGTTATAAGAGTAAACTGAAATATAGGGAATTTGTCTATGACTAAAATTGTTGTATAGTTAAATAGAGAAATTTGTTTATCTTGATCCCCTTGGTTATGAATGATTGTTTATCTGAATTCATAGTACATATATGTTGGATACTATCTTGGATTACATTTAAGGTGAATAGTGTTTGTTTGATATCTCAGTAAAGAGGGTGAAACCCTAGATGCGAGGAAAGTTGGATATTTACGAATAGATATCGTGAAATCCATTTGAAGGTATTTTCTTGACATGGTAGACTTTATTTATTCAATTTTATTCTTGATGTATGATATCTCAATGAATGGCATGGAAACCTAAATTCAACTCAGTTGCAAGGTTTCATACCTATATTGATTGTATATGATTTAAGCAGTTTTTATTCGCTGAATGTTTATGTCGTATGAAATCCTTATGAGAGCCATGTGATAAGTGAAGGAGGTAAATGAAACCCTAAGGATAGGGTTTCAATGAATCAAGTATTGTGATATCAACGTTCTCAGTATGAGATGTGGTGATGCTTAACATTTCAATTGCATGTTTCTAGTGCATTTGATTCTACATGTTTGATCTCTTTGATTTGATATACAGATAATAGAGTTTATAATTTTCATAATACATATCCCATGAATAGCAAGTAATCAAGGATGGAAACCTAATCTAGTATGCTTTTAAAAGTATACATATCTAATTTAGTATTAAATGTCTGATTGAAATGATTAATGTGATATTGTGGGTTTTTAGCTGAATATTATCTTATATGCATGTATAATTTGTTTATGAGATTCAGATTCTCTAAATAAAATACTTGTCATAAAATGATAAGTTATTATGCTATTGCAAGTGGAGAGATATGACATGCCCTAGATTGGGATGTTATTGATGCCATGCATATATGTGTGAAATGTTGAATGAGAATACTTGTTTAATAGACATGATATATGTTTGAATACATGAGAAATGCTATATGTGCACAGTAAGGAGAAACCCTAAGAAAAGGATAAACAATATGTTAAACATTCAGTTTACTAGTATCAATGAATTCAGTTCAGTAGTCTGAGTAGTCAGTAAGATACAAAGTTAAAAGAAATCAGTCTAAGAGAAAGATATAATCAAAGTTGTAATAGACATAGGTGCCATGAACACCGTAGATTCCCTACAGATGTCTGCACTATAGGGAGGAAACGATCCACCCTGGAAGCAACCAATATACGTTGGATCAGAATGCACCCACAGAGTGTGTGGGGAGACAAAGCTCTTAAGGAAGTCTCCTAAGGGAAGATAGGTTACCCAACATGAACCGGAGATCCCGGTTGTAACATCCTTGGCCTGGGTTATGCTTTAACCCTAGATGTTTTGCTTAATAAAGTTAATTATATGCTTGCTCTTATCTCTTGAAAAGTAATCAAGGCCCAAGAGGAACTTATGTTTCAATTTTAGTCCTTTTTGAATAATGTTGAAACAACGTTTTGCATGTTTTAGACTAAAGTGCAAATTACCCAAGTTGAGGGGTTAACTTGAAAATGTTACATGATAAATGTTCCTCAAGTTTTGAAGCATCATAAGAATGAAAATGATGCAGAGCTATTGCTTGTGAAAGCTTGAGCACCAAGAAAGAGCTTATAAAGTAATGTTTGTGCATTAAAACCTAGTTTTGGTGTAATGTGCAATTTACCCAGAACCTAGGGTTCAATATGCAAAATACCACCTCTAGAGAGTCCCTTATGTTTCTTGGCATCATGTAGAGAAAAGAAAATGAGAGGAGTGTCTCATTTGAATCACTTTGTAGGAGAGCGAATCTTGATATTAAAATAATCAAGATTTAAGCATAATTGAAACCCTAATTCAAATTATTGCAAAAATAAATATATTAATTGAAGTGCCCTTCAACCAAAAATGGGATGGTTGAATTTGTATAATTTTGGACGTCCTTTTTCCTTGCAATGGACACGAAATATCTAAAGTGAGTGGAGAGTCCACTCACATTAGTAAAAGAAAAAGTAATATCCACTAATTTTGGATATTATTATTATAATGGTTAAGGTGCTTAATTTGCTTTCTTTTAATTCATGGATAAAGAAGAGGAATTCTATGCGGGGGATGATGGCTTCGCATGCAAGTAAGTGAGGGGGATAAGTGGCACAAATTTAGGGAATTAAAAGATTATTATATCACTTTCTCTCTCATTGAAATTCCCTTATATACATCCCATTTCCAACTCAAATGAAAGGCTTTTTTGACACTTCTTTCTTTACTTGCTTTGGTTGAACACAAGGGAGCTTAGGATAAACAGGAGGACGTGCCCCAACCTATAGGTAAGCTCCATAATCATCTTCAACCTTGATTTCATGGTGAAAATCGAAATTCAATGCTTATTTTCTTCTATTTTTTCACTCAATCTTCAACCTTAGCCATTCATTTCACTCAAAGACTTGAGGACGAGCCTTTGGAAGTTGAGGAAGCTTCATTCACAATTTAGGATGTGAAGCTTGAAGCTTGGATTCAATTTTGAAGGCGGGTTATATAACTTGAACCCTTAAACGTTGTTATTGATTTCATTCCTTTATCATATGTTGATTCCTCCTTTACTTTCGAATTTCCTTTTGATTGGTTGTTGAATTCACCACAAGAATCACAATGGATTTTGAAGGTTTCAAGCTTGAAGATGATGATTTCATCTTAAGCACACACCTCAACATAGAACATGTGCAAACAGTTTTGCTTTTTGGTGATCAAACGATCTCAAGACTGTTGACACCAAACGGTCTCAAGACCGTTTGAGGGCAAACGGTCTCAAGACCGTTTGAGGGAAAACGGTCTCCAGACCGTTTGAGGTCAAGAGGACTCAAACCATTTGAAGGTCAAATGCTTTTGTGGTTGGCTGATAATCCAATGGTTCCAATTAATTGAATTTAAAAAGTTCCATGTATGTATGATTCACCAATTGCAAGCCCTAATCGATTGAATTGATTGAAACCCTAGTTGAGGGAATCGATTTTAAGGTTGATTGACCCACATGGTCTCAAGACCATTTGGAGGTAAATGGTTGATTGTGGTGGATGGTTTCAGATCTAAGGACTACAATCTGATGTACTTTCAATAGTTCAATTGATGGATGGTTCAATGATTACAAATCCTAAATCGATTTGATGTTGGAAACCTTAATTGTGATAATAGTTATATCAATTACATTTTAGAACCATGCTATACAAAGTAACACCACTTATACCCTTATTAGGGTTAGGGTTTCCCAATTCATATCAATAAGGATTACTCATCCCCTTACACAAATTAGGGCTAGGTTTTCAAATTAGGGTTTCATAATACATAGCATCACCCTGGATTAGGGTTCAATATCACATTACCCTATATTAGGGTTTCACATTACATCCTTACCTTGAATTAAGGTTTCTTATAACATTTCCCCTAAAATTAGGGTTTCATGTAGCTTTACCCAAAATTAGGGTTTTTCGTGAAGCATTCCCTTAAATTAGGGTTTTTCATTAAAATACCCTGAATTCGGGTTTCTCATATCATTACCCTAAATTAGGGTTACACCATCACCCTAGATTAGGGTTTCACCTAACTTTACCTTAAATTAGGGTTAGAGCTCATCAACTTTCTCGATTAGGGTTTCATGATCTCATCATCATGGATCAAACCCTAATTACATATTTTATTCATGTTGAAAGTGTTGAGGATTAATCACTACATGATTATCACTCATGTATAAGTTCCTCTCTCTCACCCTCTCTAGGAGGTTAATTACTTTAATCTTGATTAGATTGAATCAACTTGAATGAAGAGTTGACATAGTGTATTAAGTCATTGCTTCCATAAGCATCAAAGGTTAACCACTCTAAAGGTACTAATCACCTAAGTACTTTAGAGGTACAACCACTAGATTTAACTTTGATATATGCCATTAAAAATCAAGGGGTTAATTGGTCTTTCATAACCTTAGGTCTCCAAACGGTTTTGACCTTCTTGTACTCCAAACGGTTTTTAAACCATTTGCCCTCCAAACTATTTTGAAACCATTTGGACACTCAACTCATGAAATCGTTTGAACAAATTATCATTGAAACTGAATGGACAACCCAACATTGAAACTGGTTGAATATTGAAACAGATTGGACAATTCAAACAGTTTGAGACCGTTTGAACTCAAACGGTTTTGAGACCGTTTGATTCCAAAGCCATAACATGCTTTGTTGCCTAGTGATAGGTAACAAGAGATGAAATGGGCCATGTGATCCATGTGAGATGCTTGTGTAGAAAGTACCATGTTTACCTTGGTCAGATGACCTGAAGGTATTAGTTACCTGATAAGTGGTAACAAGTGCTCCTTAATAAATTGAGGGTTTGAATACCCATTTTCTATAATTATAATGATGAGTTTATTAAGGGATGAGAATACCCCTGATGAGATGAGGGATTGAAATCCCAATGCTTTATTAAATATTTGAATAGTACTTGATGAAAGTATTACACATTCTTTGTAGAAATTGTTAAAATAATTGATGTTTGGAAACTTGTTTGATGCTAAAAGATTATGGTAATATACGTAATTAATCAAGTGATATCATATAATGTAGTTGCCCTGACCACAGATCCATTAGCGTCAGAATTTGCTGAATGGTGAAACGAGTTAAACTCGGAGCGCATATTTTTGAATATGTGGGGTAATTGGGCAATTATATCCTCATGCTCCATAGGAATGGTTGTGGTCTATATCCTATGTACGGGATTGGTTACGGACCATACCCCAGTATGAGTATGGCTACAGGCCATCACTCCATGATATGATACCAGGCATTGGCTACAGGCCATAACCCTGAAGAGAGTATATGATGCAGACTATAACTCTATAACAAAGATGCCAATATACCCTGGCAAGCTAATTTCAGTTTGACACATGATGTCTCTGCCATATAATCTCGTATTGGCCGAGAAGGTTGAGGTCTTGGAGTCTAGCTCTTCCATTGACCTTGTGTGTTACCAATGCTTTATGTAATCGTGGTCGGTTGGAGCATGAACGGTATACATCATCTCTTCAGGGCATTAAGTATGATTGTAAAATATAATCAGCCGTGTAGCGTATTTCTTAAGGTTGAAATATGAGAATCACTGGTTGATGTTATCTTGCTTAGTATATCAGATAAAAGTTATACATGTTCTTCATATTCCTTATTGGATAAGTGACATGCTACTTTATCAAGTTATTGTTGAAATGCTTTGAATAAGAATATTGCTCTAACCTATTTAGACATTGATTTAACTGTTGTTGAATATATATGATTCCTCTGCTCAGTTTTATTCTAATAAACTGCAATAATAATGTCTTTAACGGAGAGTTATATCTCTTGTTGGGACTAGGTCTCACTGTGTTGGTCACCAACACTTTTTAGGTTGACGCAGAAGAAGAGGCAGAAACCATATAGCATGGGAAGAGCAGCAGCAGCAGCAACATGGACAGCAGTGACACTCAAGTGGAGGCACTGGCTGTCATATCTTGTATATAAAGTCCTATGTGTCGTCTCTATACTCTCAGGTCCTCGGAGTCAGTAGTTAGTTTAATAAATCGATCCGAGATTTTAGCTTGATGCCTCAATGTTTTAATGTTGCCTGTGTATAGTTTTAAACATGGCAGTTGATGCTTGTAATCCGCGAGGAGGAATGGTACAAGATGTGTACTTGTGAGCCATAATGTAACTGAATTACTTTGGTTCTTTTTGAAAGAGTTTTCCAGTGTATGGATCTCTTTGTAAATGGTTTTAATTTTTAGTGATTTTCAGTAATCCGCTGTTAATGATCGCTTCTGCTTGGTTAATGACATTTTGTTCGATCAGTGTATCACAATTTAGTGGTATCAGAGCTCTAGGTTCGTTCAGTCTATAGAGACATAGGATTAAGGTTGTTGAGTATGTTCTAATGTTTTCCAGTATATCTGATAGTGTCTTCTGCTCGTATAGGAGAATAAGAACTTAAAGATGTCTGGATCACATGAAGAACATGCTGCTAAGAGCAGCATTGCTGTACTAGGAAGAGGTGCAAGGGATCAGGCTAGGGATGAACCAATCCCTAAATATCCTCAGTTTGACCCGGCCATGATAGAGAACCCAACTTTCCATGCTCTATTTGGGTAGTTTATGGCAACTATGACGCATATGGTGGACAAGATGCTACCACCTGCACCTAGGGCACCAGTCCATAATGAGGGACAGGGAGCTGGCAAGACTTTTAAGAGGCTTCGCAGGGTAGGAGCCACAGAGTATGCTAGTACAGCTGACGCAGCAGATACTGACTTATGGTTGAGTGAGCTGGAAAAGGCTTTCAGAATCCTCAATATCTCGGAAGTCAAAAAGGCATGCAGTGTACCTTTTAAAAGGGAGTGTTGGCCACTGGTGGACAATAGAAGAGGGCAAGATGCCAGGTGTCGAGGTCAGATGGGAAGAATTCCGATGAGAATTCGTCAGTAGATACTTCCCTAAGACCTACCTAGATGAAAAGATATCTCAGTTTGAGAAGATAAGACAAGGAGCGATGGACATTAGCGAATATGAGGCTAAGATCATCGAGCTTTTGTGGTTCTGTCCGCATATGGCAGCTACTGATGAAGAGAGAATTCGGCATTTTGAGAAGGGGTTGAACACTGAATTAACCACTCCTGTGTCTGCTTTAGAGAACAGGGAGAGGTTTGCCACATTTGTGCAGTCCGTAAAACGAATAGAGAGGTCTATGATCAAGAAGCGAAAGACCAGTGGTAAGAAGGTGTACACTCAGTTTCAAGGACAAAGGTTCAAGAGCTTTAAGAAGCCAAGGTTTTCTGCACCGACAACACCATCAAGATTCAATACACTGACACAATGGACGTCAAGTAGGGGCAGGGGCCGTAGTTTTGTTCCAAATAGAGCCCCCAACACAACATCAACATCGGTGATTGGACCTCATAGACCCTATCCTGAGACCAGGATTTGTCATCAGTGTAGACAAGTGGGACATTTGGCAAGGGATTGTCCATTCGGGAACACAATGGTGACTCAACCCCAGAGGCAGAGTCAACAAGGATCTCATAGGAGATAGTTTTCTAGTGGTTCTAGAGGACGTGGACAAGCGTCCCAAGCTGGTTCGTCGACACCTAATAACCGAGCACCGGGTCAACAACAAGCAACAACTAGATTCTATGTGATGAATCAACCTGAAGCAGCAGTTAACCCACGGGTTGTGACAGGTCAGATGGAACTATTTCATTCTGATATGTCTTCATCCTGCTTCGTATCTGTTTTAATTGATCCGGGTGCTACACATTCCTTTATCACTAAAAGAGTCATTCTTGACTACAATATGATTGTTAGTCATAGAGCATACAGTCTACTATTAGAAACCCCTTTATTGGGATTTGCAGTGCTGCGGGAGGTGTGTTCTCCCTACATTCTTTCCTTTTCTAAACATCGCATTCAGGTGGATCTTATACCACTTGAGATGCATGGGTTTGATATAATTCTTGGGATGGACACCCTAGAAAAGTATAAGGTTGTCATGGATTGTGATTCTAAGCAGTCTGTGTTCATAGATGATAGTGACACATGGATCTTTCAGGGAGATAGAAAGATTCTTCCAACCTGTCTCAGCTATGGTAGTTGAGAAGCTAATGAGACAAGGATGTTTTGCATTCTTGGCACATGTGGTAGACACCACAGTGGAGAGCTCTAATCTTTTTGAAGTTATGATAGTTAGGGAGTTTGAAGATGTGTTTCCTGAGGAACTTCTAGGTGTTCCTCCCCCCTAAGAGATTGATTTTGAGATTAATCTAATCTCGGGAACACAGCCAATAGCACAAACACCGTATAGAATGGCACCTGCTGAGATGGCAGAGCTCAAGAAATAGCTATAGGACTTGCTTGAGAAAGGTTTTGTCTGACCAAGTACTTCACCATGGGGTGCTCCGGTTCTCTTTGTTAAGAATAAGGATGGATCAATGTGGTTATGCATTGATTACAAACAGTTGAATAAAGTAACCATAAAGAACAAGTATCCTCTGCCAAGGATCGATGACCTATTTGATCAGTTGTGTGGTGCAACTATCTTCTCTAAAATAGATCTGAGGTCGTGATATCATCATTTGTGTATCAAGGAGAGTGACATACCTAAGTCTGCCTTTAGGACAAGGTATGGTCACTATGCATTCATAGTTATGTCATTTGGACTAACTAATGCACCAACTGCATTCATGGAACTCATGAATTGAATCTTCCAGACTTTTCTTGATAAATTCATAGTAGTCTTCATAGATGACATCTTGATATACAGTAGAGATGCTCAACAGCATGAGAAACACCTCCGTCAGGCTTTAACTTTGCTAAGAGAGCATAAGTTGTATGCTAAGTTTAGCAAATGCGAGTTCTGGTTACCAAAAGTTTCTTTTTTAGGACACGTAATATCTGCCTCAGGTATCCATGTTGATCCTAAGAAGGTAGAATCTATCCTACAATGGGAACATCCAAAGACACCAATAGAGATTTGTAGTTTTCTTGGACTGGTAGGCTATTACAAGAGGTTCGTTAAGAACTTCAGTTCTATAGCTTTACCTCTAACCAAGTTGACCAAGAAGGAGGTTCCTTTTGTCTAGAATGACAAGTGTCAACATTCTTTCCAGTCATTGAAAGAAAGGTTAACGAGTGCACCTGTGTTGGTGTTACCTGAGCAAGGGAAGGGGTACATAGTTTTCTGTGATGCATCTAAGAATGGTCTAGGATGTGTGTTAATTCAGGATAATCAAGTGATTTCTTTTGCCTCTCGACAACTTAAGAAACACGAGGAGAATTATCTGATACATGATCTAGAAGCTAGCTGATGTGGTCCATGCCTTGAAGATCTGGAGACATTATCTCTATGGAGAAACATTCTAGATTTTCACAGACCATAAGAATCTAAAATATATCTTCTCACGACATGAGTTGAATATGAGACAACGCTGCTAGATGGAGTTAATCAAGGACTACAATTGTACAATTGATTATCATCCACGGAAGGCTAATGTAGTAGCTGATGCACTAAGTAGGAAATCATCATCACCAGCCTTAGATAAAGCACAGTTGAACTCTTTAGTGTGTTTTAAAAGAGATATGCTCATCTCCTTGAGGCAAAACAATGTACAACTTAAGGTATCATTGTTAGTCGGGCTATTAGTTGAGATGCAAGTGAAACCTACTCTGAAACAGCAAATTAAAGAAGCACAACAAGCTGATGTTGTGATCCAGCAGATCAGGTCAGAGTATGGTAGTGAGAAATGGGATGGCTTTCATGAGTTAGAGGATCAGGTAGTCTATTACCATGGTAGGATGGTAGTACTTGATGCCAATGACTTAAGGAAGTTAGTTTTGGAGGAATCTCATTTTTTGATGTATGCAATGCATCCAGGAATCACCAAAATGTATCATAACTTGAAAGATATGTATTGGTGGCCAGGTCTGAAGAAAGATGTAGCTGAGTTTGTTATGCGGTGTCTGGTGTGTTAGCAGGTTAAAGCTGAACATCAAAAGCACGCAGGAACAATGCAACCTTTGCCTATACCGTAGTGGAAATGGGATCATGTTACCATGGACTTTGTGGTTGGTTTGCCCAGAACAGCCAAAAGTCATGATTCCATTTGGGTGATAGTTGATAGGTTGACTAAGACATCACATTTCCTTCCTGTCAAAACAACCTATACTACAGAGAAGCTTGCATAGATATATACAGATGAGATAGTGCGTTTACACGGGGTACCAGTTACAATTGTTTCTGATAGAGGTCCCCAGTTCATGAGTCATTTTTGGGAATGACTACATAAAGCTTTGGGTACACAGTCTAGATTTAGTATTGCCTTTCACTCACAAACAGATGGACAATCTGAGAGGACCATACAAACCTTGGAGGATTTGCTTAGAGCATGTGTCCTTCAATTTGTAGGAAGTTGGGATCTACACCTGAGCTTGATAGAATTTGCTTATAATAATAGCTATCAGCACAGTATTGATATGGAACCATATGAAGCTTTATATAGTAGATGTTGTAGATCTCCTTTATGTTGGTATGAAATTGGAGAATATCAACTTTTAGGTCCTGAGCTAGTGCAGCAGACAACTGAGAAGATTAAAGTAATACAACAACAATTAAAGACTGCACATGATAGATAGAAGTCGTACACCAACAAATGGTGAAGACCCTTAGAATTCCAAGTAGGAGACAGAGTATATCTTAAGGTCTCACCTTGGAAAGGTGTTCTTAGATTTGGAAAGAAGGTAAAGTTATCTCCTAGATTTATGGGGCCTTATCCAATCATTGAACATATTGGAAAGGTAGCCTATAAGCTAGAGTTGCCACCTGAGCTGCATAAGTTGCATCCAGTGTTCCATATATCTATGCTGAGAAAGTGTCATCCTGACACAGAGTTAGTTCTGCAACCTGTGGAGGTAGAACTAAATGATGATATATCATATGTTGAAGGACATTTGATGATCCTTGATAAAAGAATTAAAAAGCTGAAAAAGAAAGACATATGTCTTGTGAAAGTTCTATGGCATCATCGTAGCGTTGAAGAAGCTACTTGGGATGTAAGGACCCTGACCTCCATTTAGGGTTTACCCTGTTTTCTTTGCTTAACCTTGATGCTTTGGTGCTTGCTAATCACCTTTAGTGGTGAATAGGGTTTGGTTGTGCTTTGATGAGAGTTGGAGGTGTTACTTGCAAATAACACAAGTCTAGGGTTTGTGGGCAAGTTTGCCATCTTGTGAGGTGTTCCTCTCTCTCCTTGCTTCCTCTAGTGTAGAGAGGAAGGTTTGGGCTCATTGCTTGAGTTATTTTGGGCTTGGTTGAGCTTGTTGGGCCTTATGGTGGCTTGTTTTGGCTTGGTTGGACCTTGTATCGGGCAAGAGAGGAGTGTGTCGCCCATGGGAGTGTGTCGCCCATGGAGGTGTGTCTCCCATGGGAGTGGGTCGCCCATGGAGGTGTGTCGCCCATGGGGGTGTATCGCCCTAGTGTATCGTCCATGAGCCTAAGACCAAGCTTTGACCTCATTTGTGTCACCACTAGTGGACACTTGGTGCTTGATGCTTGCATGTCGCAATGACCTTGGACATGTGTTTGGGGCTTGCTAGAGTGGTGGCTCGTGCACTAGGACAAGTGTCCCTAGGTGGACAACACCTTTCTTGGCTCTACCTTGTTTTCTCCTCCCTTTCCTTCTAAATAGGCGTTTCCTTTCCCTTGCTAAGAGTTCCTTTGGTCCCTTAGTTTCTTCTCCACCTTGGTGTGCACGACACCCTTCTCTTTTGCAAGTTGGTGGTCGATATCCTTGGAGTCTCCTTCTTCCTTGCTTGGTGGTGCTTGGAGCTAGGAGCTTGGAGCTTGCTTAAGGCGGGTTACATAACTCCTAACCCTAACTACACTATCTCCTTCTATGATCTTGTTTATATGTTGTAAGATTAGTATCTTGCTTAAGTATCCATGTTGGCCGATCCTTGTGATCTAGGGTTCTTGGTGAGCAATACTCCTTTCTCTCCTTGGTCTAGAGGAGTGAGTTTGAGTTTCTAGTAGCATGGGCAACACCCCTCTCTCGTTTTAGTTGAGAGGTGAGCTTGTGTTCTAGTTGCTTGAGCAACACTCTCCTCTCACCATGGACTAGAAGGGTGAGCTTGGTGATAGTGGTGACTCTTTCTAGGGTTTTTCCTTGTGTTGACCGTTTGGGGATAGTTTATGTGCAAGAACCCTCTTTCTTAGTCGATTGAGGTGAGCCGTCTTATTGACCCACTAGGGTTTTGGGTGTCCTTGTGCTTGAGGTGGAAGATGGCCTTGTGAGTTGCACCTTGGTCGTTATGAGTTTGGGGATGTGCTGCCTGACAGACCTAGAACCTTGCACGACACATGTGTGATGGTGGTGGACGATACCCTTGTCTTTGTGACGAGCGTCACACCACTCTGCCTTGTGACAGCCGTTAGGCCCTAGTTTAGTTGGCTGGACAATAGGCCCCTTTGTTGGTTAGTACACCTAACTTAGAGACAGCCGGTTGACGTTGTGCTTTGAAGGGGGACGTTGCTGGTTACGTTCTGTGATGAGTTGTTGCACGATACGCCCACCAGCACGACACCATGTTGCCTGATATACACCTTGTGACGGGCATTGCTAGCAGTGTGTGACGGGCATCACACTGGTTCTGTATTGGCCGACAGCCCTGCCTTGTGATGGGTGTTGCAGCTGGGCATGACACTGCGTCGCCCGATACACCCTGTGCGGCACAGGTGCACGACTGACCTTGGAGCGCAGCATTGTGCGTTGCACTTGGGTGCTAGCCATTGTAAGTTGGGCGTTAGGGTGAGCCCTGCCCGATACATCTTATGGTGAGGGTTTGTGATGCTTTTAGTGAGGATTATACCTATCATGGAAAGTCGTTATGATGGATTATATTCTTGTTAAATGATGGTGACTCTTTGCATGCTTAATAGTATTCACTATGGTAACGCTTGTCCTTTTTACTTAGCATGGCTATATACATGAACTTGATCATCATGATTATATGTATAATGCTAAGGAGAATAATGAGCATGTAATGTGGATTGCTTAATGATGTGTCTTATGCATATGATCATAAGTTGATGCATGGTTGACAAAGTATATAATCATTAATGTCACCTTATACTAATAGCATGGTCATACTATTGAAGCCTATGATTGTTGTTACTAATCATGCAGGTGATGCTTAGCCAGTTAAAAAGGGGTATGAGGTATATGTATATGTGGAGTAACTCTGAAGTGACTGTTACTCTTGATGTTGAAATTATCTATATGATGTACATGACTAAAGTATTGGGGATTGCTATCCCATGATGATGATGTAAGCCTTGAGAGGCAGTGGCACTATGTGATGAGGGATTGAGATCCCATGGCATGTGATGATCCTTGAGATGGATCTGGATGGTTGGCAAGAGGCCAAGTGATAGCATGTACTGTTGGATCCGTGTGATGGATCAGGATGATGTGATTACAATAAGAGCATAACATTGAGATTTATGTTGTTTATTTCCTATTATAGTTTACATGTTATCTAACTTGGTTGAATCTTGCAATCCATATAAAAGATACTATTTAATCACAGTGGAATATATCATGTAGTTGCCCTGGCCATAGATCCATCATTGCCAGGAGCTGGAGATGGTGAAACGGGTTCTCCTACGGGTTAACCCGGAACGCATATTGTTGAGTATGCGAGGTTTCTCCTAGCCTAAAGTGAGGAGGTAAGAGTGCAACTTCGGTTGTAGACTCCAGGGTGCGGATTCAGGCATGTAGCCCAAATATGTGAAGAGCATGGTGAACATGCCCATGGCTCAGGATATGTGATATGAGGAGCATGAATGCATTCATGGCTCAGAGCACGGTGAACAGGATCGTGGCTCAGTTTCACTAGTGCCCATACTTGTACCGAGGTGGGCTAGGCAGAGGGTAGCCTGACCCTGTGGCTAAGACCACTTCAGCATGAGACTGTGGTCATGCTTGTGTTGTACTCGTGCACTGACCATGAGGTGGGAGGTCGTGGATTCCAGCTCTTCCATGTGACCTTGTATGGCACCGACTCTGGGTTTCGCAACAGCCGGTTGGATTTGAACGGTACGATTCACTTCCTCAGGGCATAAGAATACATAATCCAGCCGCATAGTATTTATTGCTTAAGACAAAACACAGAACATTGGTTGAGGCCTTGCTTGTGTAGTTAATCTTGTTATATCTTGCAGTTACTCATATGTTCCTCATGTTACATAGCAATATATCTTATCTTGTTAATCATGTTCCATAAAAGAATTGGATATATGCCTTCTGTACATCTGGTAAGCTTAATGGTACAAATAGCTTCACTTTACATAAACTGCTCTTGTTATACCTCTTATTAGTTATCTACTATTATTGCTTTATCTTTCTGATGTTCTATAGTTTCAGCGAGGAGTTATGTTTCTTGTTGGGACTGTGTGTCTCACCCCGCTGGTTTACACCCTTTTTAGGTGGTCGAGCTAGGCATGGTGGTGGTCGCGGAGTTGCGGCCGAGTAGCTAGATGAGCAGTAGAAGGCAAGCGATGGATATGATGTTGTTTTGGATGTTTTGTAGTAGAGTCTTAGAGTCATCCATGTACTCTCAGGTCCTTGGAGGTGTTTGACGTTGTTTCACTATGTATAATCGTTGATGTTTTGTATATCCTGTTGTTGGTCGGATGTGGGCCTTTATGTATGTATAAACAAGTGATGAACTCATGTGATGGTTAGACAGTTGTTCCTCTAAGCTGCGGAATGTATCAGATCTTGTATATGTTTATATAACATGTTTCCTTGCAGGATGAGGACTTGAATATAATAGTTCTCAGTTTATCAGTTTTCCGCAATCGGTTTTAATTAACTCGTATTTTGGTAATCTGTGGTTTATGGTGATTTCCGCACGTTTTCGCATAACACCTCGATGTCTGTGTGATAGTGGGATGTGTTGCCACAAGTTTTGGTATCAAAGCTCTAAGTTTGTTGAGTCTACAGGGATTTAGGACTAGGTTGAGTATGTTCTTGTGAGTTTTCCAGGTTTTCTTACGGACATCTTCTGCCCTCAGCAGAAGAAAAGCCAAGATGTCTGGAAACCATGAAGAACATGCTCCTGAGCATAGTGATGCGGCATCGGTTGATGGAGCTATAGGGCAGGCACATGAAGATCGGGTGCCTGAGGTCCCCCAACGTAACCCAGCCATTCTTGAACATCCTGCTTACCAACAACTTATGGGGCAGATGATGGCTACGATGAATCTCATGGTTGAGTGATTGTCAGTGCCTCCTCCTAGAGCACAGGCTCCCCATGGAGAAGCATCGGGTATTGGGAAGACCTTCGAGCAGCTTCGCCGAGTCGGAGCTTCAGATTATGCTAGAACGGCTGATCTAGCAGATGCAGATCTGTGGCTGACAAGTCTTGAGAAGGCTTTCCGGATCCTCGACATCCCCGAAGCAGACAAAGTAAAGCATGTTGTCTACCTTCTGAAGGGTAGTGCGGGTCACTGGTGGACCATCGAGGAAGAAAAGCGGCCTGGTGAGGTGATCTGTTGGGAAGTTTTTTGGCACGAGTTCGTCAGCATATACTTTCTGAAGACGTATCTGGATGAGAAGATCAGTCAGTTTGAGCATTTGCGACAAGGAACGATGAACATCACCGAGTATGAAGCCAAGTTCATGGACCTGCTGAGGTTTTGTCCTCACATGGCAGCGACAGATGATGAGTGGATCAGACGCTTTAAGAAAGGTCTGAGTGTTGAGCTAACAACACCTGCTTCTGTGTTGGAGAACTGGGAGTGGTTTGCTACGTTTGTGGAATCTGTCCGGAGGATTGAAAGGTCAGTAAGGGAGAAAAGAGAGTCCATGTCTCACAAAAGGCCTGCTCAGTTTCAGAGACAAAGGTTTGGTGGCTTCAAGAAGCCCAAGTTTTCATCGCCGTCAGTGATGAGAGGTTCTGGTGTACCATCACAGTGGTCTCCAAGTAAGGGAAGAGGTTATGTTTCTTCGCCGTCTAAGGCACATAGTACAGCTTCAATGGCAGTGACAGGGCCATTTAGGCCAAGGTTCGATGATAGGGTATGCCATCTATGTGGTCAGACCGGGCATTTCAGGTTGAATTGCCCGAGCAGAGATGTTGAAGTAACACAGCAGCCGAGGCAGAATCAGCAAGGGTCAGATCGACAGCAGCCTGGTGGTAGTAGAGGATGAGGACGCGGTCAAGCGTCTCAAGCGGGATCGTCTACTCAAGGGAATAGAGGACGTGGATAGCAAGCAACGGCTCGATTCTATGCTATGCGTCAGCCGGAGGCGATAGTCAACCCCCGAGTAGTGACAGGTCAGATGGAGTTATTTCATTTTGATATGTCTTCTTCTTTCTTTATATCTATTCTGGTTGACCTGGGTGCTACACACTCTTTTATTGCCTATAATATGCTTGAAAACTGTCATTTACCTATTAGTCGTAAGAAGGATAGCTTGTTGTTAGAAACCCCTCTTGATGGTTCCTCGTTGCTTCGAGAAGAGTGTCCATCTTGTGTCTTGTCTTTTTTGGGACATTATATACAAGTGGATCTTATACCACTTGATATGCATGGTTTTGATGTCATCCTTGGGATGGATACCTTAGAGAAGTATAAGGTTGTTCTAGACTGTGGTTCCAAGCAAGCTGTGTTTGATGATGCCGGAGAGAAGTGGATCTTCCAGGGAGATAGGAAGATTCTTCCGACGTGTTTAGTATCAACGATGGTGGTAGAGAAGTTGCTACGGCAAGGATGTGAGGCGTTCTTAGCTCAAGTGGTGGATACCATTGTGGATACCAAGGCGAAAGGTCCTAGTATCGAGGAAGTGTCAGTTGTTCGAGAGTTTGCCGAAGTGTTTCCTAAGGAGTTTCCTGGTGTTCCTCCACCCCGAGAGATTGATTTCGAGATCAATCTGGTACTAGGAACACAGCCAGTTGCACAGACACTATATCAGATGGCTCCAATAGAGATGGAAGAGCTGAAGAAGCAGCTGCAAGAGTTGTTGGAGAAAGTTTTCATCCGATCGAGTACGTCGCCTTGGGGTGCTCCTGTGTTGTTCATTAAGAAGAAAGATGGGTCGATGCGGTTGTGTATAGATTACCGACATTTGAACAAAGTCACGATCAAGAACAAGTACCCGTTGTCGAGGATAGATGATCTGTTCGATTAGTTGCGTGGTGCTACAGTGTTTTCAAAGATTGATCTACGATCTGTATATCATCAGTTGAGGATTAAGGTGGATGACATACCAAAGTCAGCTTTCAGGACGAGGTATGGTCACTTGAGTTTGTGGTTATGTCATTCGGACTAACCAATGCACCTGCTGCTTTCATGGACCTGATGAACAGAGTGTTCCGTCCGTTCCTAGATCAGTTTGTCATAGTCTTCATAGATGACATCTTGATCTATAGTCGGGACAGGCTAGAGCATGAGCTACATCTTCGTCTAGCGTTGACTCTTCTTCGCCAACATCAGTTGTATGCCAAGTTTAGTAAGTGTGAGTTCTGGTTGGAAGAAGTGACTTTCTTGGGTCATGTGATATCTGCTAAAGGAGTCAGAGTAGACCCGAAGAAGGTGGAATCTGTTGCGGACTGGGAACAACCAAAGACGCCGACATAAGTTTGTAGTTTCCTGGGTTTAGCAGGATACTACTAGAGGTTTATCAAGGACTTCAGTGCGATTGCGTTGCCGATGACAAAGTTGACCAGAAAGGATGTACCTTTTGTTTGGGATGATCGATGTCAACAAGCTTTCCAGAGTTTGAAGGAGAAGCTGACCAGTGCTCCAGTGTTAATCCTGCCAGAGTCTGGAAAGGGCTACGTTGTTTTCTGTGATGCTTCCAAGAAAGGTTTAGGTTGTGTGCTGATGCAGGAAGATCATGTGGTTTCTTTTGCTTCACGACAGATTAAGAAACATGAGGAGAACTATCTGACTCATGACTTGGAGTTGGCAGCAGTGGTTCATGCATTAAAGATTTGGAGACACTATCTGTATGGGGAGGTGTGTCAAATCTTTACTGACCATAAGAATCTGAAGTACATCTCTTCGCAGCATGAGTTGAACATGCGACAACGTCAATGGATGGAGTTGATCAATGATTATGATTGCACTATCGAGTACCATCCTAGTAAGGCGAATGTGGTAGCTAATGCGCTTAGCAGAAAGTCTTCTTCTCTTTCTTCAAAGAAGGCACAGTTGAGTTCTCTGGTATGCCATAGGTGGGATATGTTTGTTTCTTTGCGACAAATGAATGTATAGATGGAAGTTTCCTTATTAGCCGGACTTTTAGCATAGATACAAGTCAAGCCTACGTTGAGATAGCAGATCAAAGATGCACATGAGACAGATGATGCAGTACAGTTGATCAGATCAGAGTTCGGTAGTGAAAAGCGTGATGGGTTCCATGAGTCCGAGGATGGGCTAGTTTGCTATCGTGATAGGATGGTGGTTCCAAATGCTGGTGATCTGAGGAAGTTAGTGCTCGAGGAAGCACACATGTCAATGTATGCTATGCATCCAGGTGTCACCAAGATGTATCATAGTCTGAAGGACTTGTATTGGGGGCCCGGTTTGAAGAAAGATGTAGCTGAGTTTGTGACTAGATGTGCGGTATGTCAGCAAGTGAAGGTTGAGCATCAGAAGCCGGTAGGTACATTGCAACCCTTACTGATACTGCAGTGGAAGTGGGATCATATAACCATGGATTTTGTAGTTGGTCTACCCAGGAAAACTAGGAATCATGATTCCATTTGGGTGATAGTGGACAGATTGACGAAGTTTGCCCATTTCCTACCAGTAAAGACGACGTATACAGCTGAGAAGCTCGCTCGAGTATATGTGGATGAGATAATACGTTTGCATGGTGTGCCAGCAACGATAGTTTCTGAAAGAGGTCCTCAGTTCACGAGTCATTTCTGGGAGCAGTTGCACAAAGCGTTGGGAACGCATTTGAGGTTTAGTACTGCTTTCCACCTGTAGACAGATGGACAGTCTGAGAGGACTATTCAGACTTTAGAAGATCTCCTTCGAGCTTGTGTTTTGCAGTTTCTAGGCAATTGGGATGTACATCTCAGTTTGATAGAGTTTGCCTACAACAACAGTTATCAGCGGAGCATTGACATGGCTCCTTATGAGGCTCTGTATGGAAGGAAGTGTAGATCTCCTTTGTGTTGGTATGAGTCTGGTGAGTATCAGCTATTAGGTCCTGAGTTAGTACAGTAGACAACAGAAAAGATCAAGGTGATACAGCAACAGTTGAAAGTGGCATAGGACAGGCAGAATTCTTATCCAGACAATCGTCGACGACCTTTGGAGTTCCAGGTAGGAGACAAAGTGTATCTTAAGGTCTTGTCGTGGAAAGTTGTGCTAAGGTTTGGTTGGAAGGGTAAGTTAGCGCCTAGGTATATGGGGCCTTACCCAGTCATATCACGTGTTGCCAAGTAGCTTACGAGTAGAGTTGCCTCCAGAGTTGCACAGGTTACATCCAGTGTTCCATGTCAGTATGCTGAAGAAAAGTCATCCAGATTCGGGAATAGTGATACAGCCAGTTGAGGTTGAGCTTGATGAAGATGTGACCTACGAGGAAGGTCCTGTGGCGATCCTTGACAGAAGGGTTAAGAAACTGAAGAGGAAGGACTTGGTTCTTGTGAAGGTTCTTTGGCATCATCGTGGCGTTGAGGAATCCACGTGGGAGCTTGAGGAAGAGGTGAGGAGGAAGTATCCGTCACTTTTCTCTTCAGATTTCGGGGATGAAATCCCTTGAAGGGGGTTAGCTTGTAAGGACTCTGACCTCCGCTTAGGGTTTACCCTATTTTCTTTGCTTAACCTTGATGCCTTGGTGCTTGCTAATCGCCTTTAGTGGTGATTAGGGTTTGGTTGCGCTTTGATGAGAGTTGGAGGTGCTACTTGCAAATAACCCAAGTCTAGGGTTTGTGGGCAAGTTTGCCATCTTGTGAGGTGTTCCTCTCTCTCCTTGCTTCCTCTAGTGTAGAGAGGAAGGTTTGGGCTCGTTGCTTGAGTTATTTTGGGCTTGGTTGAGCTTGTTGGGCCTTGTGGTGCCTTGTTTTGGCTTGGTTGGACCTTGCATCGGGCAAGAGAGGAGTGTGTTGCCCATGGGAGTGTGTCTCCCATGGAGGTGTGTCGCCCATGGGAGTTTGTCGCCCATGGAGGTGTGTCGCCCATGGGGGTGTATCTCCCTAGTGTATCATCCATGAGCCTTTGACCAAGCTTTGACCTCATTTGTGTCACCACTAGTGGACACTTGGTGCTTGATGCTTGCATGTAGCAATGACCTTGGACATGTGTTTTGGGCTTGCTAGAGTGGTGACTCATGCACTAGGACAAGTGTCCCTAGGTGGACGACACCTTGCTTGGTTCTACCTTGTTTTCTCCTCCCTTTCCTTCTATATAGGTGTTTCCTTTCCCTTGCTAAGAGTTCCTTTGGTCCCTTAGTATCTTCTCCACCTTGGTGTGCACGACACCCTTCTCTTTTGCAAGTTGGTGGCGGATACCCCTTGGAGGAGCAAGCTTGGTGGCTGATATCCTTGGAGTCTCCTTCTTCCTTGCTTGGTGGTGCTTGGAGCTAGGAGCTTGGAGCTTGCTTAAGGCGGGTTACATAACTCCTAACCCTAACTACATTATCTCCTTCTATGATCTTGTTTATATGTTGTAAGATTAGTATCTTGCTTAAGTATCCATGTTGGCCGATCCTTGTGATCTAGGGTTCTTGGTGAGCAATACTCCTTTCTCTCCTTGGTCTAGAGGAGTGAGTTTGAGTTTCTAGTAGCATGGGCAACACCCCTCTCTCATTTTAGTTGAGAGGTGAGCTTGTGCTCTAGTTGCTTGAGCAACACTCTCCTCTCACCATGGACTATAAGGGTGATCTTGGTGATAGTGGTGACTCTTTCTAGGGTTTTTCCTTGTGTTGACCGTTTGGGGATAGTTGATGTGCACGATCCCTCTTTCTTATTCGATTGAGGTGAGTCGTCTTCTTGACCCACTAGGGTTTTGGGTGTCCTTGTGCTTGAGGTGGAAGATGACCTTGTGAGTTGCATTTGTTCGTTATGAGTTTGGGGATGTGCCGCCCGACAGACCTAGAACCTTGCACGACACATGTGTGATGGTGGTGGACGATACCCTTGTCTTTGTGACGGGCGTCACACCACTCTGCCTCGTGACGGCCGTTAGGCCCTGGTTTAGTTGGCTGGACAATAGTCCCCTTTGTTGGTTAGTACACCTAACTTAGAGACAGATGGTTGCTGTTGTGCTTTGAAGGGGGATGTTGTTGGTTACATTCTGTGATGGGTTGTTGCACGATACACCCACCAGCACGACACCATGTTGCCCGATATACACCTTGTGATGGACGTTGCTAGCAGTGTGTGACGGGCATCACACTGGTTCTGTATCGGCCGACAGCCCTGCCCTGTGACGGGCGTTACAGCTGGGCACAACACCGCGTCGCCCGATACACCCTACGCAGCACAGGTGCACGACTGACCTTGGAGCGCAGCGTTGCGTGTTGCACTTGGGGGTTGGCCGTTGTGAGTTGGGCGTTAGGGTGAGCCCTGCCCGATACAGCTTATGGTGAGGGTTTGTGATTCTTTTAGTGAGGGTTCTGTCTATCATGGAAAGCCGTTATGATGGATTATATTCTTGTTAAACGATGGTGACTCTTTGCATGCTTAATAGTATTCACTATGGTAACGCTTGTCCTTTTAACTTAGCATGGCTATATAGATGAACTTGATCATCATGATTATCTATATAATGCTAAGGAGAATAATGAGCATGTAATGTGGATTGCTTAATGATGTGCCTTATGCATATGATCATAAGCTGATGCATGGTTGACAAAGTATATAATCATTAATGTCACCTTATACTAATAGCATGGTCATACTATTGAAGCCTATGATTGTTGTTACTAATCATGCAGGTCATGCTTAGCCAGTTAAAAAGGGGTATGAGGTATATGTATATGTGGAGTAACTCTGTTGTGACTGTTACTCTTGATGTTGAAATAATCTGTATGATGTACATGACTAAAGTATTGGGGATTGATATCCCATGATGTAGATGTAAGCCTTGAGAGGTAGTGGCACTATGTGATGAGGGATTGAGATCCCATGGCATGTGATGATCCTTGAGATGGATCTGGATGGTTGGCAAGAGGCCAAGTGATAGCATGTATTGTTGGATCCTTGTGATGGATTAGGATGATGTGATTACAATAAGAGCATAACATTGAGTTTTATGTTGTTTATTTCCTGTTATAGTTTACATGTTATCTAACTTGGTTGAATCTTGCAATCCATATAAAAGATACTAATTAATTATAGTGGAATATATCATGTAGTTGCCCTGGCCATAGATCCATCATCGTCTGGAGCTGGTGATGGTGAAATAGGTTCTTCTATGGGTTAACTTGGAGCGCATATTGTTGAGTATGTGAGGTTTCTCCTAGCCTAAAGTGAGGAGGTAAGAGTGCAACTTTGGTTGTAGACTCCAAGGTGCAGATTCAGGCCCGTAGCCCAAGTATGTGAAGAACATGGTGAACAGACCCATGGCTCAGGATATGTGATATGAGGAACATGAATGCGTTCATGGCTCAGAGCACGGTGAACAGGCCCGTGGCTCAGTTTCACTAGCCCTGATACCTGTACCGAGGCGGGCTAGACAGAGGGTAGCCTGACCCTGTGGCTAAGACCACTTCATCATGAGATTGCGGTCCTGCTTGTGTTGTACTCATGCACTGACCAAGAGGTGGGAGGTCGTGGAGTCCGGCTCTTCCATGTGACCTTGTATGGCACTGGCTCTGGGTTTCTCAGCCGTCGGTTGGATTTGAATGGTACGGTTCACTTCCTCAGGGCATAAGAATACGTAATCCAGCCGCATAGTATTTATTGCTTAAGACAAAACACGGAACATTGGTTGAGGCCTTGCTTGTGTAGTTAATCTTGTTATATCTTGCAGTTACTCATATGTTCCTCATGTTACGTAGCAATATATCTTATCTTGTTAATCATGTTCCATAAAAGAGGTGGATATATGCCTTCTGTACATCTGGTTAGCTTGATGGTACAAATAGCTTTACTTTACATAAATTGTTCTTGTTATACCTCTTATCAGTTATCTACTGTTATTGCTTTATCTTTCTGAGGTTATGTAGTTTCGGCGGGGAGTTATGTTTCTCAATGGGACTGTGTGTCTCACCTGGCTGGTTTACACCCTTTTTAGGTGGTCGATCTAGGCGTGGTGGTGTTCGCGGAGTTGCGGCCGAGCAGCTAGACGAGCAGTAGAAGGCAAGCGATGGATATGTTGTTGTTTTGGACGTTTTGTAGTAGATTCTTAGAGCCATCCCTATACTCTCAGGTCCTTGGAGGTGTTTGACGTTGTTTCACGATGTATAATCGTTGATGTTTTGTATATCCTACTGTTGGTCGGATGTGGGCCTTTATGTATATATAAACAGGTGATGAACTCATGTGATGGTTAGACAGTTGTTCCTCTAAGCTTTGGACACGTATCAGATCTTGTATATGTTTATATAACATATTTCCTTGCAGGATGAGGACTTGAATGTAATAGTTTCTCATTTTATCAGTTTTTCCGCAATCAGTTTTAATTAACTCATATTTTGGTAATCTATGGTTTATGGTGATTTCCGCACATTTTCACGTAGCACCTCGTTGTCTGTGTGATAGTGGGATGTGTTGCCACATGGGATCTAGAGGAAGAGATGAGGAGGAAGTACCCATCTCTTTTCTCTTGATGATTTCGGGGACGAAATCCTTGTTAGGGGTCAATAATTTGTAACATCTATGACCTGGGTTACGCTTTAACCCTAGATGTTTTGCTTAATAAAGTTAATTATATGCTTTCTCTTATCTATTGAAAAGTAATTAAGGCCCAAGAGGAACTTATGTTTCAATTTTATTCCTTTTTGAATAATGTTGAAACAATGTTTTGCTTGTTTTGGACTAAAGTACAAATTACCCAAGTTGAGGGGTTAACTTGAAAATGTTACATGATAAATGTTCCTCAAGTGTTGAAGCATCATAAGAATGAAAATGATGCAGAGCTATGGCTTGTGAAAGCCTGAACACCAAGAATGAGCTTATAAAGCAATGTTTATGCATTAAAACCTAGTTTTGGTGTAATGTGCAATTTACCCAAAACCTAGGGTTCAATATGCAAAATACCACATCTAGAGAGTCCCTTATGTTTCTTGGAATCATGTAGAGAAAAGGAAATTAGAGGGGCGTCTCATTTGAATCACTTTGGAGGAAAGAGAATCTTGATATTAGAATAATCAAGATTTAAGCCTAATTGAAACCCTAATTCAATTTAATGCAAAAATAAATATATTAATTGAAGTGCCCTTCAACCAAAAAAGGGATGTTTGAATTTGTATAAGTGTGGATGTCCTTGTGCCTTGCAATGGCCATGAAATATCTAGAGTGAGTGGAGAGTCCACTCACATTAGTAAAAGAAAAACTAATATCCACTAATTTTGGATATTATTATTATAATGGTTAAGGTGCTTAATTTGCTTTCTTTTAATTCATGGATAAAGAAGAGGAATTCGACGGGGGGATGATGGCTTCACATGCAAGGAAGTGAGTGGGATAAGTGGCACCAATTTAGAGAATTAAAAGATTATTATATCACTTTCTCTCTCATTGAAATTCCCTTATATACATCCCATTTCAAACTCAAATAAAAGGCTTTTTTGACCCTTCTTTCTTTCCTTGCTTTGGTTGAACACAAGGGAACTTAGGAGAAACAGGAGGACGTGCCCCAACCTATAGGTAAGCTCCATAATCATCTTCAACCTTGATTTCATGGTGAAAATCGAAATTCAATGCTTATTTTCTTCTTTTTTCACTCAATCTTCAACCTTAGCCATTCATTTCACTCAAAGACTTGAGGACGAGCCTTTGGAAGTTGAGGAAGCTTCATTCACAATTGAGGACGTGAAGCTTTAAGCTTGGATTCAATTTTGAAGGCGGGTTATATAACTTAAACCCTTAAACATTGTTATTGATTTCATTCCTTTATCATATGTTGATTCCTCCTTCACTTTCGGATTTCCTTTTGATTGGTTGCTGAATTCACCACAAGAATCACAATGGATTTCGAAGGTTTCAAGCTTGAAGATGATGATGTCATCTTAAGCACACACCTCAACATAGAACATGTGCAAACGGTTTTGCTTTTTGGTGATCAAACGGTCTCAAGACCGTTTGACACCAAACGGTCTCAAGACCGTTTGAGGTCAAGAGGACTCAAATCATTTGAAGGTCAAATGTTGATGTTGTTGGATGATAATACAATGGTTCCAATTAATTGAATTTTAAAAGGTTCCATGCATGTATGATTCACCAATTATAAGCCCTAATCGATTGAATTGATTGAAACCATAGTTGAGGGAATCGATTTCAAGGTTGATTGACCCAAACAATCTCAAGACCATTTGGAGGTCAAACGGTCTCAAGACCGTTTGGAGACCAAACGGTCTCAAGACCATTTGGAGGTCAGTGGTTTATTGTGGTGGATGGTTGGAGATCCAAGGGATACAATCTGATGTACTTTCAATAAGTACAAATCCTAAATCTATTTGATGTTGGAAACCTTAATTGGTCCAATCGATTTTGAGGTGGTTTGGACCAAAGGGTCTCAAGACCGTTTCAGTCCAAATGGTCCTGAAACCATTTGGAATCAAACAGTCTCAAAACCGTTTGAGATCAAGCGGTCTCAAACCGTTTGAATTGTCCAATCGGTTTCAATATTCAATCAGTTTCAATGTTGGGTTGTCCATTCAGTTTCAATGATAATTTGTTCAAACAATTTCACGAGTTGAGTGCCCAAATGGTTTCAAAACTGTTTGGGGGGAAAACAGTTTCAAAACGTTTTGGAGTACAAGAAGGTCAAAACCGTTTGAAGATTCAGCGTAACCAAAATCGTTTGGATACCTAAGGTTATGAAAGACCAATTAACCCCTTGATTGTTAATGGCATATATCAAAGTTAAATCCAGTGGTTGTACCTCTAAAGTACTTAGGTGATTAGTACCTTTAGAGTGGTTAACCTTTGATGCTTATGGAAGCAATGACTTAATACACTATGTCAACTCTTCATTCAAGTTGATTCAATCTAATCAAGATTAAAGTAATTAACCTCCTAGAGAGGATGAGAGAGAGTAACTTATACATGAGTGATAATCATGTAGTGATTAATCCTCAACACTTTCAACATGAATAAAATATGTAATTAGGGTTTGATCCATGATGATGAGATCATGAAACCCTAACCGAGAAGGTTGATGAGCTCTAACCCTAATTTAAGGTAAAGTTAGATGAAACCCTAATCTAGGGTGATGGTGTAACCCTAATTTAGGGTAATGATATGAGAAACCCTAATTCAGGGTATTTTAATGAAAAACCCTAATGTAAGGGAATGCTTCATGAAAAACCCTAATTTTGGGTAAAGCTACATGAAACCCTAATTTTAGGGGAAATGTTATAAGAAACCTTAATTCAAGGTAAGGATGTAATGTGAAACCCTGATACAGGGTAATGTGATATGAAACCCTAATCCAGGGTGATGATATGTATTATGAAACCCTAATTTGAAAACCTAGCCCTAATTTGTGTAAGGGGATGAGTAATCTTGATTGATATGAATTGGGAAACCCTAACCCTAATAAGGGTATAAGTGGTGTTACTTTCTATAGCATGGTGCTAAAATGTAATTGATATAACTGTTATCAAGTGTATTAACCATGCATGTATCATGAGATGATGAACATAGCCAGGTACGAGCTATGATGTTTCATTTATTATTGTTAATGGGCCTTGTGAGCCATAACATGCTTTGTTTCCTAGTGAGAGGTTACAAGAGATTAAATGGGCCATGTGAACCATGTGAGATGCTTGTGTAGCAAGTACCATGTTTACCTTGGTCAGATGACCTGAAGGTATTAGTTACCTGATAAGTGGTAACAAGTGCTCCTTGATAAACTAAGGGTTTGAATACCCATTTTCTATAATTATAATGATGTGTTTATTAAGGGATGAGAATACCCCTGATGAGATGAGGGATTGAGATCCCAATGCTTTATTAAAGATTTGAATAGTACTTGATGAAAGTATTACACATTCTTTGTAGCAATTGTTACATTTAGTTGATGTTTGGAAACTTGTTTGATGCTAAAAGATTATGGTAATACACTTAATTAATCAATTGATGTCATATAATGTAGTTTCCCTGACACAAATCCATTGGCATCAGAATTTGATGAATGGTGAAACGAGTTAAACTTGGAGTGCGTATTTTTTAATATGTGGGGGTAATTGGGCAATTATATCCTCATGCTCCATAGGAATGGCTGCGGGCTATATCCTATGTACGGGATTGGTTACGGACCATACCCTAGTATGAGTATGGCTACGGGCCATGACTCCATGATATGATACCAAGCATTGGCTATGGGCCATAACCCTAAAGAGAGTATATGTTGCAGGCTATAACTCTATAGCGAAGATGCCAATATACCCTAGCAAGCTAATTGCAGTTTGAAATGTGATGTCTCTCCCATATAATCTCTTACTGGCTGAGAAGGTTGAGGTCTTGGAGTCTGGCTCTTTCATTGACCTTGTGTGGTATTGATGCTTTATGTAATCGTGATCGATTGGAGCATGAACAATATACTTCATCTCTTCAGGGCATTAAGTATGATTGTAAAATATAATCAGCCGTGTAGCATATTACTTCAGGTTGAAATACGAGAATCACTAGTTGATGTTATCTTGCTTAGTATATCGGATAAAAGTTATACATGTTCTTCATATTTCTTATTGGATAAGTGACATGCTACTTTATCAAGTTATTGCTGAAATGCTTTGAATAAGAATATTGCTCTAACCTGTTTAGACATTGATTTAACTGTTGTTGAATATATGTGATTCCTCTACTCAGTTTTATTCTAATAAACTGCAATAATAATGTTTTTGGCATAGAGTTATATCTCTCGCTGGGACTGGGTCTCACTCCGTTGGTTACCAACACTTTTTAGGTGGACGCGGAAGAAGAGGCAGAAACCCTATAGCAGGGGAAGAGCAGCAACAACAACAGGGACAGCAGTGACACTTAGGTGGAGGCACTAGCTGTCATGTCTTGTATATAGAGTCCTATGTGTCGTCTATGTACTCTCAGGTCCTCAAATTCAGTAGTTAGTTTAATAAATCGATCCGAGATTTTGGCTTGATGCCTCAATGTTTTAATGTTGCTTGTGTATAGTTTTAAATAGGGTAGTTGATGCTTGTAATCCTCGAGGAGGAATGGTACAAGATGTGTACTTGTGAACCAGAATGTAACTGAATTACTTTGGTTCTTTTTGAAAGAGTTTTCCAATGTATGGATCTCTTTGTAAATGGTTTTAATTTTTAGTGATTTTCAGTAATTTTTTGCTAATGATCGCTTACGCTTGGTTAATGATGTTTTGTTCGATCAGTGTATCACACCGGTGGTAACCCAGAGGTACCCACAAAGTGTACCAAGATGAGGCCCACATATCATCTTAGACCCTCCGCCTGTGTACTCAGCCTAGAAGGAGAGGTCCAGTTAAAGGCCAGCTATTTAGCCGCCTTAGTCAGACATGACGGTTCGAGTCAAGCAGACCCAGATTCAGTTCTAGGCTTAGCTTCCCAGGTTTTGAGCTAAGTCTTGTACGGTGAGATCGTAGTGCACTGCGAGTCTTCATATGTAGAGTACACTGCATATGATCAGGGCATAAGCTAAAATATGATCATATAGGTTTAAAGAGTTTCTTATAAATAAAAAGAGTTAAGAAAGATTTGAGTATATTTTCATAGTAGTTGTTCTTTAAAATCAATATTTACATTCTCTATTATTTTAACTGTATTGTTTTATATCTACTCAGTGTAGTAATTACTGTTGTTATAATTGATATCAGTTGCTTAAAATTATATTTGTAATTATATCAGTGCTTTAGACTATTTCTTTGAAGTACTCATTCACTGAGCGAGTAGGCTCACCCCTCTACTCAATTTTTTTTAGGAAAACCACATGGACTTGAAGAAGGTCAAAGCATCAGAGTAGATCTACCTCATGAGTTAAGTATGAGATTAGTTAAGTTCAGTCGGTCTGGCCCTATCACTCTAGGTCCTTGTATAGATGTGAGAGAGTTATAAATGATGTTTTGTATCTTTGTTTCCTTGATAAGAGAGAATGTATCTTATTATCATGTCATATGTATATGGAAGTGTGAGAAATAGAATGAATGTATGGATGTGTATCATTTATGTTGAAATCATATTAGCGTAATAAAAGTTTAATTCTCTTGTAAAGTTTGTTTATGTGATTGAATGCGAGAAAACAAAGAGTTTGAAATAAAAAGGAAAAGTCGGGAGTGAACTTTGTATTAAGTGTAATCCTCATAGCCATGCCCTAATCTCATGATTAGTGGAAATCGTGGGATGTGGGTGTGACAGCTTGGTATCAAAGCTTAGGTTGAGTCGTCAGGGACCATTAGGATAGAAAGTTAGAGTTATATGTGTGGCATATAGGAGGTGATGTATCTATAGCTCTGGGAGGTCTGAGTATTTAGATACCCTGGACCGATATCTGAATACTTAGGTTGACCAGTATCAAGCTACTTTGTCTATTCTTCTCTGGACGCCCTGGCCAGGTATGTAGAGGAAGAATGGACTAGAAAGAAACTCTATAAATATTAGGGTTAGGAGACTGAAAAGTAATGAAGGAGTAAGAGATTAAACATAGAATGTGATACAACTCTTGCTTTATATTGTTTCTTTGATTGGAGATAAATAGGAATGCTCTTATATCTATGAATTCAGATTATCAGTTTGTAGAATATATATGGTTCTTCTATATTGTTGTGTATCATGAAGTAATTTAGTTATTGTTTATATTCTTTGTATCAAGTAGATCAGAAGTTATGTTTAAATGAGTTTTCCCTAAGTGGATATTCTTTCCACATGTTATAGGAGTTAGTTTATCCTGAGTAGATCTTGGCTTCAGTACTGCAAGTTTGTCCTGGTCTGGTTGGCAGGATGCGTTACTGGGATCTAATCATATTGAAAATATATTATGGGAAAGATATGAGAAAAGTATGCAAGGGCTAAGATAGTAAGAATCAATCATGAGGAATGGATCATATAATCGAGTATAATGCTTTTATGTACTCCAAAGCAAAGGCAAAATAGAAGAAAAGATTTAAGTAGACAATAAGTAAATATAAGTGAAGAGTCTTCAGAAGAGTTAAAGTAAAGAGAATTAGATGGACATGTAAATCATAAGACTAGAATAACAAACTTAGTTGAAATAAAGAGAAATGTAAAAATAATGAGCTTGATTAAGGAATGAGCGTTATGATATAATTGATAGTATAGAATGTATTCCTTTCACTACTACGGAAATGGCTTATAACGTCACATTTACAAGCGTCAATTGTTAACAAAAACAGATGCCTAAAACCTAAAATGTCGGTTGAATACAAAACCGACATAAATCTATGGGGATTGGTCAGACACGGGTATCGCTTTTTATTTAGCGTCGGTTCCTCAATAAGCAACTGACGCCCAAAATCGACCGCCAAATCCAAATTTTCCAATGAAAAAAAAATTACCTCCAAAATTTAACATACGGCGTCAGTTGTTAACAAACCAACCAACGACTAAAGGTTTTTTGCAAGACAGAAATTGGGCCCATTTTTATCATTGGTTTTCTTGCAATAACTGATGTCGATGTGTTTACGCACGCTATCCCCGCAAAAATTTTCACCCCCTTGGTGTCAGTTTTCTACTGAAACCGACAACTATGGTTATAATTCGAGAACTTTTTCTTTTGTCAGCATATGTAGATAGACATCGATTTTTTTAGTTGAAACCAACGACTATCATTGAACATAGGTGTCGGCTATTTTGAATAACCGATGCCAATTGCTTTATGTGTCAGCTATTTCGAATAACCGACGCCTATTGTTAACTTAATAGCACCCGCGTGAGACAAACTCTTCCCCCTTCTCTATTTCATTCCCGATTGAGAGCTTTGGTCTGGCGATTCCTTTCTCCACCATCGCTGATTGAGAGCTTTGGTCTGCCGCCTACCGCTCACCTGCTCGTTGCTCGTCACCACTGCCGCTCGACACCTGCTGCTCGCTGTCGTCGCTCGACACCTGCTCACTTCTCGCCGCCGCCGCCGCTCGACATAGGTACCCTCTTCCTCCTCTATTTCCTCCATTGAGAAGGCAGTCACTACTTATATCCTTCAGTAGATGCTTGTTCCTAAGCACAACTAATCACACAAAAGGGTCTTAGATTGATAGTTCAAAATCACCACAGCTAGGGTTCTTAGATTGACAGTTCAAAATAAGATGAAGTCAGTGTTAAACTCAATTTTATGTATGAAACAAAAGTGATGTCACTTCCAAACCTGGTTTCTATTTATACGTCCCAAGAGGACATTTTTATTGTTCTATATGATTAAAAATAACAACTGGATACGCATCTATGTCCATGAAATATATTATTGTTTCTATTTAGTTGTGCCCTATCGATGTATTGTCTCATAGTTCTAAATTTTCATGTTCTGAAATTGTTCAAAAATTATATCTTCAATATGCTTTTTTTCACCTTTATACTATATGTATTGCCTCTAAAATAGAAGATTTATTTGGTAGAATTGTAGACCTTTGTCCAGACCCTAAAGTGGACTCTATGAACACAACCAATTAAAGTATCATATTAATATATAATAGTTTATTTATGGAAGTTACATAGAGACATGCAATTTTTAGTAACAAAATGATCAAAATAACCCCTATTATAATTTTCTACTGTAAAAAAGTAAACCCTAGGAATTGATAGTATAAATTCATCTAAACATTCATAAGCTATTAATGTGTCACTTGGAGAGAAATGGACATATTCCTCTTTAAGTAAAAATTACATAGAACATAATATCAAGTAATGATTAGTAACATAATGCAGTGGTTATCTATATGAAATTGATTATATATGCAATTCAAGTAGAAATACTAGAAAAAAAGGTAATGAAACAAGCATGAGATTGCAAATAACCTTAGATGGGAAAGAAAACTTCAAATCAATGCATGGTGTTTCATGGTCTCTCTTCCTAATGAGTTAAGTTACAAATATTTGTATATTAGGTTAAGGACATGTTTCTGTTGTGACATGTTGAGTGTTTGGATATGTTATACCCACCAAATTTGTGTTATATATAAAACAATACATTGATTAATTTAGAAAGCATTGATATGTTGTTATGGTTGTCCACAAGTGTTTTTATAAGAAAATTGTGTGTTGAACCCCCTTGTGAACAAGGGACTGGTGTTATATTTTGTTGGCCTAGAAACCCATCCAAGATTTACTCATTGGGAGTAAATCTTGGATAGTCCCTAGTTTGGGACTGTTCTTTAATACCTAATCTCACTTAGGATGTAAGTGTATAATGTGTATTGGGTTTTCAAGAAAATTTCAGTAGCATTTCCCCATTTGATCTCTAAGTACATATGTACTTGGAGAACTGCGGGGAAATGCTGCCGAAATTTTCTTGAAACCCCAATACACATTATACACTTACTAGTGAGATTAGGTGTCCAAGAATGGGATAGGTAGTACACATTTATTATATATAAGAATGACAGCACATGTATTTGTTGGCCTAGAAACCCGTCCAAGATTTACTCATTAGGAGTAAATCATGGATAGTCCCCAGTTTGGGACTATTCTTGAACACCTAATCTCACTTAGGATGTTTTAACCATTAATTATATATAATACCTTAAACCCTAAAGTTTTAACCATAAGCTCTAATATGTTAACCCTAGACCCTAATATTGTTCTAATATATACTTGTTTTCTCTTTGATCATAGAATGGATAGATCATGGATGTCCATTCCAAATCACTGCACCCCAGAGTTTATTTCTAGTCTTGATCAGTTTATTAGATTTGCTGAGGAACATAGGAAACAACATAGAGATAGGTTCTACTGTCCATGCTGGAACTGCGGTAACAACTTGAAAGTCAGCACTGGTGACGAAATCAAAAGTCATGTCATGTGCAACAGGATTGTACAAGGCTATACAGAATGGCACTGGCATGGAGAGATTTCAAACTTGAAATCGGTGGATGTCGATAGCAGTGCTTGTGTGGAAGAAGAAATTGCCTTCGATGACGTAGATGTTAATGGACCAGTTCCAGTAGACATAGTTGATGTGATGTTGCATAGTTGTGGGGTAGAGCTCACCAATCCACCTCCCATGTTTAGAAACGTTGTGCATGATGTTGAGATACCGTTATACACCGGTTGTAAGTTGATGAAGCTTAGTGTTGTGTTGAGATTGTATAAGTTGAAAGATAACAATAGATGGAGCGAAAAAAGCTTCACGTCGTTGTTGTCTTTGTTGAAAGAAATTCTTCCTGAAGGAAACGAGCTGCCAATCTCAACATACCGGTTAAAGAAATTGTTGTGCCCAATGGGAATGGAGGCTAAGAAGATACATGCATGCCCGAATGATTGTGTATTATTTCAAAAGGACTATGTGGATTTGAAAGATTGTCCCAAATGTGGTGCGTCAAGGTATAAATTAATGACTTCGAGGGAGTCCAATACTAGTTCTCCTGCCAAGGTGATGTGGTATCTACCTATAATACCACAGTTTCAACGATTGTTTGCCAATCCGATAGATGTGAAGAATTTGAGGTGGCATGCAGATGTTAAGAAAAATAATGATGGGATCCTACGACATGTGTCTGATTCCCCACAGTGGAAGAAGATTGATTTATTGTATCTCGAATTCTGTGAAGAACTCAGGAATCTAAGACTTGGGCTTTCTGCAGATGGGATGAATCCATATGAGACATTGAGCAGCCAACATAGCACTTGACCAGTTATGCTTGTTATATACAATCTCCCCCCTGGTTGTGTATGAAAAATAAGTACGTTATGTTTTCGTTGTTGATATCGGGCTCTAAACAACCTAGAAATGATATCGACATTTATCTTGAACCTCTAATTGATGACTTGAAGAAACTTTGGGGTGAAGGTGTGATGACCTATGATGCTTCACAAAGAGAGATATTTCGTTTGCACGCTATGTTGTTTTACATTGTGAATGACTTTCCAGCATATGGGAATTTGTTTGGATATAGTGTCAAAGTATCTAAAGCATGTCCTATATGTGAAGAGAACATTGATTCAATATGACTAAAACACGGCGATAATATTGTATATCTTGGTCATCGAAGGTTTCTTCTAAAATTATATCTGTATCATAGGTTGCGCAAAGCATTTAATGGACGGAATGAGGAACAGAGCGCACCTAAACCTATACTAGGGGAGGATGTTTATGAAAAATTAAAAGACATTGCCAATGAATTTGGTAAGAGATCACAATGTATGATGGCCACACAGAGTGACAAATCTTTATTCAAGAAGAAGTCAATATTTTGGGATCTTCCTTATTGGAGTTCTTTGGCAGTCAGGCATTCTATCGATGTCATGCACGTTGAGAAAAATACATGTGATAGTGTCATCGATACTCTGTTGATGATAGCAGGTAAGACTAAAAATGCGATAAATTCTAGAATGGATCTACGTGAAATGGGAATAAGGACATAATTAGTTAGTAGTGATCGGAGAACATACTTACCTCCCGCTTGTTACACGTTGACTAGAAAGGAGAAGAAAGCTTTTTGTGAATGCTTGGTAAATGTTCAGGTGTCACATGGTTACTCATCCAACATCCGTAGATTGGTATCAATGAAAGATCTGAAGTTGATAGGTCTTAAATCTCATGATTGTCACACTGTAATGCAACAAATATTGCCTGTGGCAATTTTATCTATATTGCCAAAGCATGTAAGGTTTGCAATCACCAGAATTTGTTTCTTTTTCAACTGTCTGTACAGCAAAGTTATTGACCCTGATACTCTCGATAAATTGCAAAGAGAAGTGGTTGTTACCCTATGTCAGCCTGAGATGTATTTTCCTCCTTCGTTCTTTGATATCATGGTACATCTTGTTGTCCACTTGACTAGGGAAGTGAAAATGTCGAGACCAGTTTTCTTGCATTGGATGTATCTCTTTGAATGATACATGAGCATTTTTAAAGGTGATGTTCGAGACCGCTATCGGCCTGAAGGGAGTATTTTGAGGGTTATGTGGCGAGAGAGGTTATGGATTTTTGAAATGACTTTTTGAGTGCTAATGACGATCATGTTAATGACAAGAATATTAAGGAACATTTTGGCAAAGGAATTTTGGGATCACAGATGAAAGTAATTAGTCGTGAGCAGTTGGAACAAGGTCACTTGTATATTTTACACAACATCGACGAAGTGAGTGTTTATATCAAGGAACATACCAATTTCATCAAGAGACAATATCCTCGAGCCAATTCAATGTGGCTTGCTAAAGAGCATAACAAGGCATTTATTAAGTGGTTTGAAGATAAAGTCTTACATCAACTATCTCAAACACCAAATAATCTTACTAAAACTATCAAATTCCTCGCCTTTAAACCAAAATTGAATGTTATGTATTATGAAGGGTTTGACATAAATGGATTCTCATATTACAAAAAGCGTCTAGATGATAAGAGTGTCGTACAAAATAGTGGGGTCACCCTTCAAGAATCTTCATTATTTTTTGCAAGTGTAAAGGATAACAGTCCACGTGAAGCTAAAATGTCATATTACGGTGTCATTGAAGACATATGGGAGTTTGACTACGTAGATTTTAGAATTCTTCTCTTTGAATGTAATTGGGTTGATAACACTGAAGGAGTTATAGTCGATGAATTGGGTTTCACATTAGTGAACTTTGAAAAGATTGGCGAGAAGGGTGAACCATTCATATTGGCATCACAGGAAAAACAAGTATTTTATATCGATGATCCTGCAAATGATAAATGGTCGGTTGTTCTTCATGGTAAAAGACAGTTCATTGAAGATCCTATGGATGATGAACAATACTATGATAAGTATGATGACTCCAATCCATTCTCAGTTGGGTTGCCAACACCACCAAATATTGAAGCTAATGATGACTTGTATGTGTGTGGAGATCACAATGAAGGATTTTTAATTGATAAAAGATCACAATATTAGATGCATGCATGTTTATATTTTTTATATGTTTTATTTTTCTGAATGTGAACTTTACAATGTGAATTACTTTACAATGTGAATGTGAACTTTAACAATGTGAACTTTACAATGTGAATTACTTTACAATGTGAACTTTACAATTTCAATGTGAACTTTCAGATGGCTGAGCATTCATGTGATGACTGTGTTGATGATTACCGTGAGGGTGAGGATGTCAATGCGCTGCTTCACAATGTAAGTTTTAAAAATATATCCCGCCTCACATTTATAGTTATATCATGTAAGTGTGTTTTTTTGTCAAATTTTAGGTTGGTGATGTACCCCCTGAAGAAATTGGGGCACTTGATGAGTAGCAAAAAATTTGAGAAAGTGACGGGCATCACAATGATGAACAAGATATTACAGTAAAGGGGCAATGGACCTAAACTTGTTGTGGATTTCGATCATGCAGGAAATCCAGTTGGAGTGAATTGCAACTCATTTATTTCATATCTTGGGGTCCTTAATCGCAGCCATTGTAGTCCTATTTTTGAATCTTGTCATAGAGTTCCTAAGGGGAAGAAATACTTAATCTGGAAGGAACTATGTGTGACTTATCATTATTTGCAATTCTATTTTTGTATATTACTAATTTTTAGGATACTAGTTAATAGAAATTCTATTTTGTAGAGTATATTTGATCTGGATGAAAAGTTGCATCATAAATGTGTGATGCAATGTTGTGGGAGGGTCCTAAGGAACTATAAGACAAATCTCACCTGAGATTACATACGCGATGCTGAGAAGAGGTTCTTGATTGATTTCCAATTCTAGACATTGATCACTTTTTGACTAACTCTACACTAATAATTTTTTTTTATATTTGCTTTAAAAGTAAATTTAGGAAGAAGGCAACCCCTGATCAATGGAACTACCTGGACCCCAAATATTGGGAGGAGTTTGTTACCCAAAGAAAAATGGATGAATTCAAGGTATTAAGGGCCACTCCCAATTTAATTAATATATGTTCTTATGTATTCACCTACTCAAGATTAACCTTTAGTGTTACTAACCAAATCAATGTGCTTACTAACAAGGCTATCAGTGATGCTCAAAGAGAAAGGTGTGCACTGAATGTGCATGACCACACAGTGGGTCCAAGAGGTTATGTAGCATTTGCCAAAGACTACATGCTGAGTATACTACTCAGTCTACTGCTCAGTCTGCTACTACTCAGGAGTCCTATACTATTGGTCCTGCACCTCTGCCTCACCATGCTATGTGGATAGCTGGGAGGCAAAACAAGAAGGGAGATATAACGAATCATGCAACTGCTGAGGCATCTACAAAAATGGTGAAATTCAACTCTTAGAGCAATCGATCGATATTGATTATTGTTATGTTTACTTACCAATTTCTGTTGATGGCGATTAGAGGGAGCTACACAAGCATAGGAAGGAAGGCAAGTTCATCCCTGAGGGCATAAAGGATGAATTGACAATTGCTCTGGGTAACCCAGAGCATCCTGGACGTGTTAGGGGTGCAGGCGTTGGTGTGGGCATCAAAGCGTTCTTTGGGCCATCCCAGTGCAAACCTGTCCCAAAAGCGGGACTTTCACAAGTTGAGGTAACCTATTCTTTTTTTAGAATGTTATTGCAAAAGGGAATTTAATAATAGATAGCTAGCATTTGTTTTATCCATGTATATGTAGATGAATTAATTGAGAGGAAAGTCTAAGAAGCAATGGTGAAGTGGCATGTGTCTCATACGGCCACTCAGACGGTACCTGTGACGGGCCGCGCTTCTATTACTCCTACTACAGAGGTTGGGAGTAATCATGTAGACCCATCACCTAGGACATCCTCTATAAGTATTTTTATGACATAGTAGCTAGTCTTTGCAGAGGTTGGGAGTTTGTGTATATATGCATACTAGGGAACACACACGTGCACATGCACGTGTCACATTTATATTGTTAAATTTTTAATCCATGGATTTTTTAGAAAATAACACACAACGGAATTTTTGATCACATTTTATTTTGATGTAATCTGTCATCTTATTACTAACTCATTTTATGGTTTAGTGTTCTCTGCATAAATTCCAAATTCAAAAGCTCTAAAGACATTTGAAATTAATCAAATATTATGTTCTGCATTATATGAAATAAAAAATTAGAGGAGACAGTGAAAGGAAAGTAGACAACAAATGATTTGTTGTTTTAGAAAACATGTAATATGCATCTCATGGTAAGATTTGATAATTAGTGTATAATCTTAGTGTTTGTACCACTGGTTTCGTACATAATTGTATGGTTGATTACAATATAGCATTGATTCGTGTACGATATATTGCAACAAGCGTAGTCTAAAGATATAATATCTTAAGGTATCACATCCCAAAATTCATTAAAGTCTCATTGTTATTTAATTCTGGTAGTTTTTTTCAGACTTGTATTCCATAGTTGAAATTCAAAACTCAAAGTGAAAATATAAGTATACTGGTGAAAAAATGATACAAAACAACTTGTATTCTATAGTTAAAATTCAAAACTCAAAGTGAAAATATAAGTATACTTTAAAAGCTTGTCAACTAAAATTTATCCTATTCATATCATATATATTTAGTTCTACACTTGGACTGTGCGAGAAAAATATACAATAGTATGTAGTTATTTTGCTAATGCATTTTAAAAAATGGACATGTTCATGAGTGTATAACAGTTGGAAACATGTAATATAGTAGAAGGAATTACTAAACTAAACATTTTCATATTATTTAAGAGAAAAATCAAACTTGTCAATTTGTTTGCTAAACATAGCTACTCCATCAAATAAAACATAGAAGGAAAATAAGGACAATATTTATCATTTGTTTTGTAAAAATATGAAAGAATAAATAACAACAATATGAATATATATCACAAGTCCATAGTAGTAACCCTTCATTGGTGATGAGCAGGACTCTTCCTAAATGATAATTGTACAGATGCGTATATACCCTATTCAATAGTCAGTATATGTAAAGCATTTTGTGCCGAGTGGAAGTAGACATAAATAACAATAAATACTATTGATGATTAGTCATCAACACTTAGTAATAAGCCACGAAAAGAGCAAACGACAACCTTTTATATTATAATGGGCATGTGGCGTTGACTCCCGAAAAGAACTTCCAGAAAGAATGTTCTGTATAGTTATAAAAATCACGTTTACCATTGTCGTCTTACACATCGATATCACTATCCATGGCTAGAGACACTATCAGTGACACCATGCTCTATGTGATCTGATACTAACCCAGAAAAAACTGCTATGAAGAAAGTGCTTTTTCTTAGTGGTACCATTGTAACGTGTCTTAAATTTACTTATAAAATTAAATTTGACACTAAGAACTATCGGTGTCATCCTCGTAGATGTAGAGTTTTAGTATGGATCTGTTGCCAGTGGTACAAGAGTCAATCAAATTAGTTGAAGTAGCCATAACAATGGTATATGGTTCATAACTATGGATTCAAGCAAGTGTTAAGGAGTACACATGCCCATCTGAAATTTTAGTCCATACATAACAAAATGAACCCCATACGCAGCACAAGAACTTCACACATGAAATCGATATAAACAAAAAGTGACTCCCAAGAGGATATGAAAATGAACTATTTAATTTTATGACATACATATGATGCAAGATAATAAATTGTACATCAAATAAATTGAATAAAGTGACATATATTAGGTACATGGCTGATTCTAGACATTGGCAGTGATATTGAAAGGATAGACGGCGGACATACCCAGTTAATTGCAAACCTCAGGCTTACTCTATTATTGGTACGGTTTGAAGTGTGTTGGCCGATTCCGCTAGGAGTTCTGCTCCTTATGACAATTAAGGACACGTACGTCTCGGCCTAATATCTCGGGACTCTTCGGGGTGGTAGGGAGCAGAACTTCATTGTACGCTGAAGATTTAGTGGCCGTATAGCAGAAGTTGCAAGAGGTGATCTGACAGTCCGAGCAGGCAAAGGCTGGGATCCAGGCAGCGACATTGCTCGTGTCTAGGGCCATGAGTAGGTGGTGTTCTGGAATTCCAAAGGCGACCTCGACGATATAAGTAAGCCTCGGTCTAGACATTGCTCGTGTCTAGGGCCTGGGCAGTAAGCCTCGGTCTTGACAATACAATGGCGTAGGTTTTTTTTGGACTGAACAGGAGCGACTACAGGTGGCGTGGAAGACGCAATAGCGGGCTTTATCAACCAAAGTAGTCACACGGCGTAGGAGGTTGGATTGTTTCCGCAACCTCTCCCCTGTTCGAGGAAGTTCACAGCCACGAATAGATGCCGCTGGATGTGAGATGAGGAACACCCGATGCCCCCACATCTCCTCGGTGCGGTACTACCTCGCATGCACATTTCGCAGTACATGGTGAGAACAGAACAGATGACCATGAGTTGCCTTAGTGCCTAACGGCCCTAACCGCTTGTATTAGGGTGCATACGGGAGCTCACAACACCGCTGCCAGACACCCTCAACACTTCTTTGCCACACCAATCCATTCCAGAAAAAGGAACTGCAGAGAGGTCAAAAAATAGAAATTCAAGCAAAGAGAGTGAGACGGAGAGAAAGAAAAATCTTGCTGCTCCACTCACGTCGACCCACCCGGATGCCGACCTTCACGCCAGGGGTTCTCCTGAAGGTTCTCCGTTTGATGAACACCAACGCCAAGCGGGCACTGCTCGGTAGTGCTGAAGGTAACCCGTATCGTTCCGGCACGAATCAGTGGCCTAGACCGGGCTTCTATGTCTGGCTTTCCGACTCCGCCAACTCCATGTACGTCTCCCTCTCAGACGCTGGAGTTGACGTATTCCTCTCCACCCGCACATAGCTGTGGCAGTTTGTCCACGTCTATCAGCTCGACCCATCGTCTTCTATCCCTAGCCTCTGGACTATGACCAACACGTCCCTGACACTTCTCGCAACCCCCTCCTCTTCCTCGGCCACCCAGAGCCGCCTGCTTCATCCACCCCCGCCCAGAACGGTTTTCTCATAGAGATCGCTTCATCTGACCCACCCCGTCCACCTCTTCTGCTAGGGGCACAATATAAGGTTGTGGATATCCAATCGGCAAAACTGTTAGAACGTTTAGGATTGTGATAGATATGTAGTAACCGTTTCCGAGAAGAGGGAAATGTGGGGCTTTGAGAATGCTATGTTTTATTGACTCGTGGGTGAGTGGGGCATACACACGTCGTTGGATTTGTAAAGAAGAATCGCCGAAATTTATCAGAAAACTGAGAACAAAGGAGAGAAGACTGAGAGTTAACCAGAGAGCAGCATTTTTGAAATCCTCCATTCTGATTGGTTATTGGTTTAGAGAAGAAACAAAATAGTATAACTGCTACTTCATTCAAACATTCGCTTTTTTTATAGTAGTATAGATAACATCCTTTATGTAAATTTATAGGGGTTGAAGCCATGTCGTCTAAAAAGTCAAGAATATGTCATTGCAGAGGCATCGACTTACCCACCCCTTCCAGGGGAAATGTTTCATAGGACTCCAGTACCAGATGGTGCGGTTCGTGTGAGCCCGATAAGTGTAGTCCCCAAATGGAGGGATCTTACATTGCCATATGCCCACCCAGATTCTGAAACGCTTGGTGAGGCAGAAGGTGGAGTGATATTGTGGCCCAAAGCGGATGTCGTCTATACTAATATTGTATGCTAAATTTACATTACGTTAATTTATTAGTGTGTATGTATATATGAGTCAATTGATATGAAATTATATATAAAAGTCAAAAGGAAGACACCCGCTACATCTCGGCCTCCACCTCCACCTCCTAAAGTACCAAGTTGGCTTCCAAAGGACCTACACGTCTCGTTAGGTCCTAATTATAGGGGTATGGTAGATTGGATAGGCGAACATGATCCAAATTTCCCTATAAATGTTACTATTCCAGAGGAAGCTGCAGGTCAATCATACAATAACAATCTATTTATACAAGTTTTGTATACGTATTAATGCATATGTAATACAAGTTTTGCATACATGTTAATGCATACGTATTAATGCAGGTCAATCATATGATAACAAGATATTTATATAAGATATTTTTGAGTTGTTTCGTTATGATTGGTTGAACACATCTATGATAGAGTTGTGGATATGATGAGATCATGCTTATACATCCATATACCTTGTTTTATATACGGTGATCTGGTTTATTATATATTAATGCATACATAATACATGTTTTGCAGCCACTTACACACGATATGTACATATTTTTCATTTATCCATGTGGGATTTTTGGTTCTATCTTTGATTAGTCTTGTAGTTAAAAACCCTAGGTCAGTTACTTCATACTGCTGTGATGTTTTTAAATATTTTGGTAAAAACAAAAAGACGGTTATAATATATAGCTCCATTCAATGTCGGGTAAGTTTACTTTGCTTATAATTTGGACTTAAGAAAATTACATTTTTATTTTGAGTAATTAATTTATAACTTTCTTACCTCTAGTGGTAAGCATTGGGAGTTACTAGTTATTGTCTGCAAGATGTTCACTGTCTATTATCTAGATCCTGCAGGGAAGGAATTGAATATATATGGACATGCAATGAAAATGCCATTATTCTTGTGAGAAGTATTTCATATTTTTATATTTGTTAACATCTGTTATTACATTACTATTTAATTATGCAATTTAATGTGTTACATTAACATGTAGGGCTTTACAAGAGTACGCCAAAGCTGGAGAAAAGATCCCCAAGAAAAAGAACCAGCCACTAACTTGGCAGAATGTGAAAGTAACTTCCCGACTCCAATGTATATATTATTTATGTGAACTATGCTTATTTATATTTTTGAATATTTTGTATATTTCAATTTATAGTGTGCTACACAAGACAACGGTTGGGCATGTGGATACTATGTGATGCAATTTATAAGCATAATTATCGAACATGCCGCAATGGAAATCGATACCATACATTAGGTATTATATGTAGTCTCATTAGATAATATGAAATATATGAATCTTATTATATATTATTAATTATATATATACATCATTCTCTTTGCAGGTGTTTAAAACTGACTTTACTACATGTGAAACGTTATTAGATGTACATACTCCCTATACGATGGATGAGTTAAATGATGTAAGAGAACAATGGGAAGAAGCCCTACAAGTAGTGGGAATTTTTAAATATAATTGGGATAATGACGATGATGAATAAAGAATGATATTTCTAAACTTTGTTCTCATAATTATTTTTGTGTGAATGTGAATGACTTTTTATGAATTGCCATATGTGTGAATGTGAATATGATCAATACATGAATGTTTCTACATGTGTCTGAATGTGAAAATAGATGAAATGAATGGAACTGCAGGTTTCTAAATGTATGTGAAAATGGAGGAAATTTGAAATGGAACTACTAGTTTCTACATGTGTGTGATGAAAAATAATATGAATTAAATGTGCTTATACATGTGTGTGAATCAAATGATACATATATAATATTGTCTATCTTGTTAATTTTATAGGTTTGTGGCCTGTTGTTGGCTGATATCAATGGATGGTGTAAACCTGCAGTTCAGAACTGAACTGCAAGTTTTGCATAGTGCTGACCAGCCATACAGCAGGCCTGCAACTGATAAGAAAAAAATCAGAACATAGGTGTCGGTTATTTGTGTAAAATCGACAAAAAAATACATATGTGTCGGTTGTTAGTGTAAAATCGACGTCTTTATCCCCTTCTGGCATTGATTATCCATAAACTCGACGTCTATTGTGGCCAGGTACCACGGTTGTACTGGGTAGCACGGCCGTGGTGGCAAGGGATATGGCGTCATTATTAGTATACAAACCGACACCGATGGTGTCGGTTATTAGTAGATTCTGGCCAGGTACCACGGTCGTGCTGGGTAGCATGGCCGTTGCGGTTGTGGATATGGCGTCGGTTACCGATATAAAGTCGACGTTGATGATGCCCTTGCTGGCGCCTTTTTGGTGGCAGGAAGGGGTATGGCGTCGGTTGTTACTTAATAACCGACGTTTTTAAGAAGGTTATCGTGTCGGTTTTCTTTAAGAACTGATGTCGATAGTCCCCTTGTTGGTGCATTTTTAGTGGCGGGAAGGTTTATGGTTGGTTGGGGGACCGACGCTGAAGGTGTCGACTTTTAGTGGCGCCCACTTGGGTGTCGCTTGGAAATCGACGTCTTATGCCTTAAATAACCGACGCCAAATGTTATTTTTGTAGTAGTGTTTATTATAAAGCTTAATACATTCATCCTTATTAACTTTGGATTTCAAGTCTCTATATAACAACAAACTAGTTTCTAAAAGAAGAACAAAAATGTAGCTTAACCAATGAATAAGTCATACAAAGGTAGACTATATTCAGGAAGGAGAAAACTTGATTGAAAGAGAAACTATGTTTCACCCATGCACGATATGTTTGATTTAAAATGAAGAATATGTAATGTATTAAACATGAGGTGAAACTAGTAGAGAGAATATTGATTTAGAATTAAAACTTCACATTAGTAGAAGGATAAAAGAATATGTGCAACATGGTATATATGATCATACACATGAATAAGCAACATGGTCATAAGAGAAAATTAGAAGTTAAAGACGACAGGTGGAATAGTAGTATATGGTAAGAGGATTATGGAAAGTAAGGAATAGTTTGAAACGTGATGGAGTAATATAGATTATAAAAGAAAGAGGTTGTGAGATTCAAGCAAGTGCCAATTAGTCAAGTATCCCTATTGATAACTAATTAAACCTACATACGAGAAATGTATTAAGGGAATGTTTGAATATAAGAATTCTAAGTCTGAGAATCATCTTCTCTTTCATAACTTCCTTAATGAGAGGAAGGTGGGAATGAAGTGATAAGAAAATGAATCATATATGATGCATAATCACCATGGTAGGGACATCTAGTGAATGTAATAGTGACACACAATATGATGATGAAACCCTAGTAGGGTAAATTGATAATGTAATCTATTTGAATGACTAAGTAAGAAAAAGGAAATTCAATTGATAAGATAAGGAAGACTTTAGTAAAACTTATGAGATCCAAAGAATTTCAAATTAAGAGAATAAAGTCACATCATAATAACGTCATGCTATTGATAAAGACCAAACCCTAGAATGTTTAGAGTTGTTGTAACGACCCCGCCTACCAGTAACCCCCAATTAAGGGAGACCCGAAGGTCAGAGCCGTTATCTAATTAACAGGATCAAAGGTTCGACAAATAATTAGTAATAATTAATAAACTTTACCAACTAAACTGAAAACTGGTATAAAATAAAACTTTTCTTACCTTGGAAAAACTGGGATTTCTAAACTTCTATCAATGAAGATGTTACTCTAACTAATCCTCCTGTGTATGTTACTTCTCATTTAATTCCACATATGCCACTTTACTGTTTGTTCTTTTCATTTGTACCTAAAACGCCGAAAAACAAAACGTCGGTCAGTATATCGAAATATACTGGTATGTGGGGACAACCAAAAGTTTGCACATATGGCTAACAATGTAATTATCACAATCAAGTTAATTAGCAAGCCAATTTACACTTTTCAGTATGACATTCTCCACCGCTTTTTCCCTAACCCTGGCATACCCACCTTAGGGTTTCTTTTGCCCATGACATAAGGCCACCTTCTCAATCCCGAGCTTGGTGCCTGGGGGTCACCACTCATGGTGCCCTCTAGTCATGTAATATCATAGGCCACCTTCTTGGTGCCTGGGGGTCACCACTCATGGTGCCCATTGGTCTACCCATCTGGGCCTGACTCTCTTGGCATCATCCATCAGGGTGGCATGTAGGTGCGAGAATACATACTTCTACTATTAATGTGATAATCATAGTGACTTTATGATTTCCAAGTATGAACATCCAAACTGTTTAGATTGCATTCAATGCGATTAACCATCCGACAAACACGCGGGAAACTAATGTGGTTATTCATAAGAGTAACCACATACCTGATCCAGAGCAACTTGTTGTCCAAGCAATAATGATAAAGAACAAGCAACAAGCAATCAACAAGTATCCGGAAATTAATGCATGACATCCAAGTGTTATAATTTATCCAGAACATTCTAAAGCTAGACTTGGATTCCACCTTAGGTTTTCTAAACCACATTAGGGTTTTTGCCTCCATAATGCTTTTATCATATTAAATGCTCTCTTAATTCATAAACCCTAATTTCGACATCAAAAGCCCAATTAAAGATGATTATTTCTCTTTTATGCCAAAACTATCTTCTTTACCCTTTTAATTTATTTCAAGGTCATTAAACTCAATTATAACCTTTAGTTTCTTTCGGATTAACAACTCATAATTCATGATGGTCTAATTCCCATATGAACTCTATTTAGTATTAACTCTACCTCGATTCAATCGAAAACCCTAATTTCTATATTAAGGTTATCTTTCCACAAATTATTGACTTTAATGCTCAAAATAGCATATTCCAACCTTAATCATGAAATTAGTCAATTAAAGCCATTAAGAGTCGAATTTACCAACATTAGGGTTTCATGGCTCTTTAAAGTATTATTCATGCTCATTAAACTCGAAATTAAACTAATTATATGCAAATTCATCCTTTTCAATCTTAATGATCATTTTTATCATTAACAGGCTAATATCAACTTTATATACTCATTTAACCCTTTCTAACTCATTAATCATCAAAGGTTAGGGTTCTGTATTGATTAAACTATTAAAGATAGTATCTCGATATACTTTTCAAATTTCATAAGGAATCAGGCTCCAAATATATTTTATTTAGATTTCTCTCGATTTTCTGAGAAAGATTCATGTATAAACTTTTGTCATCCGAGTTACTATTAAAAAGTTATAAATTACGGAAGAAATACCTCATTTGGGCCAATGGGGAGGCGCCACGTAGCCTTTAACATGCAAGGTTACTCGGCTGCTTGCAAACATAACGAAAAGGCTGATTTGCCCTCCACTTGTGTAGCCCGTCTTTTACTACGCTGAGGGTATATTTGTCCAAAGCCATTCATCTTCTTCCCCCGTGTGAGGCTGTTGGGCGCGCCGTCCAGTAACCCTAGCCGCGATGGGCGGCTTCTCTCCTCCTTCCTTCAGCCCGATTTTTTTTGCCAACCCTTGCTCTGGCTACGTCATACCTTGGCGCATGCAGGGAGCCCTCTGGTCGTGGGTTGAGCGGTAGTGTCAGACCCGTTGAACTCCACCACAAGTGGCCGACCTGCAGCCATGCGCGGGTCGGTTCTTCTTCCCTCGGCCGTGCTTCTCACAGGGAAACCCTTCCCTGACTCCGACGCATCCTCACGCACATGGGGCGCCGCCCCCATCACGCTCAACATAATTGGTTTGGGGCTGTACTGATCCGCAACCCATGGACAGAGTTGCAGTCATGCAGCCGCTTGCTGCACCTGGTTTAGCGCGCCGTCATGGTGTCAAAGCTCCTCCCTGGTACCACGGAGTATCAAGCTACCAATGCAACTCTCTTTTCTGCCTCGTGGCTTCAGGTTCTCATTGATCCTCTTAGTTAGGGTTTGGCGTGCATGAAACAAGAAGAAGGAAGAGAGGGGTGCGTGGGATTTCTCCGGACTTGGCCCTAGGCCTTACCCCTTATATAGGGAGGGGGTATCCACGTCCAATGACGTTCATCCAAGATAAACTGAGTCCACCCTCTAAAGGAAACCTATTCCTTCAAGGAGAAGAAATCTTCTCTCTCCTAACCTACTCCTTTAGTAACCATATTTCATGTTTAATTAGGAAATTCGAAAATCCCTTTCTCTTAGACTCTTTTATACTTGCCTTTTACTCCACAAGCACGAAATCCTATTTTCTTTTATTAGGAAATACTTTCTTTTATCAAAATTACATAATTGATGGACCGTGTATTCCCATTATCTCCTTATTTTGTAATTATGTATTTTCTCTTTCTTCTCCCTTATTGGGGCTCCTTGGCACCCAAGAAACTTTAAGAATTTGAAATTCCTTATTAAAGGAATACTCATTATCCTTAAATGCATCAATATGCATTATTCTCATTATCTTGTTTTATTTCTTATTAAAATATTTCCTTTTGTGGATTTCTCTTTATTTCTCTCTTATTTTCCACATTAGTGTTCCTTTTATTATTAGGAATCCTTGGGACACGAAATTCCTCTTAGGATTATCCATTTATTCCTCTTTTCACATATTTTCCACATTTCACCAATGTTTTCAATTCCTTTATCAACAGGGAAATACCTAATTGTTATTTTCATTTCTTATTGCCTTTCCTTTGCAACTTTGGACTCCTTGGAACCCAAGGAATCTAAGAGGCACGAAATCCTCTTTGTATTTGCCTTCTAGAGGTTTCCACACCTTTCTTATCTCAAATTCTCAGTTATTCATTAATTAATTGAATATCCTTGTTATTGGGCCCAATAGCCAATAAAGCCCACAAATCAATCAACAAGGCTATTTTCAAAGAACTCATTTATTCAACACAAATTATATCATCATTGGTTCCAATATCTTTAAAATGAGAAATTACATTTCTCAGCAAAAGAACCCAAAATTGGGGTTGTAACATCCTTCCCCTCTTATAAGAATTTTGTCCTCAAAATTCCATCAAGCAAGCAAACAAACAGGATAATCCATTCTTATGTCCATCAGGGCTACCATGTGGCTTTAACCTATCCATGGTGCTTTCCAAGAACCTTCATTATCTCATATTCTTCCATCTGAGTTCTTTCTTACCTTGGTATATCGTACCCTCATAGGTGACTCAGGACATTTCAGCCTCTCAAAAGCTGAATATGTTCAGGGCTTAACACATGGCTTGGGTACCTCACATAGTGCTCTAGATCGGACTCATGCAACAAATAATTCTATCCTGAGGGGTAAGGTCAGACACAACCATCTCCACCAATCCATCTCAAATGGACCCATATATCGGGGACTCAGCTTTCTTAGCTGTAGCTTAGAGGGGTCGGATTTTCACATTATATTCCTCCACAGTGAACTGCATGTCAGTCTTCTTTGCATCAGCTCGTGACTCATGTCACCACTGGGCTCTCTCTCAGCCATTGCACGATCAAAGCGACTTCATCTGCACACACCTGGGGTTCTTTTCTGACCTTCGCGAGGCCTCCTTCACCAATATCATCATAATGAAGTGGTGACCGACACAACCTCCTTATAGAACTTCTTGTATCCCGATAAAGGCTATGGTGGTTAACATCATATCTTAAGAACTGCCTCTATGTATCACTCTAAATGAGCACACATGCTCTCATCAGACCCTCTAGTCCGGATCATACTGTCCATTAGTATGGGGTGATAAACTGTACAAACACTGAGCTCTTCATGTATCTACTTCCACCTCATGGAAGTGAACTCTGGGATCACATCAAAAACTTTTTAATTCACATCATGGTGTAGTCGAACCATCTCTTTTCATATGTAGTTCAACCAGATCTGTCCCTTGACAGAACTCTTCCTTTCTCATGTCATCTAGGTAAGGCGATCTACCATAACCCATATTGTATCTTGACCTTCTTGGTCTAGGAGAGACTCACAACATCCATAATGATGAACCCTCATTCCTTCTCGGGAACTCTTTATACTTTACATCCATGCACTGGGTTAATGGTGTTCATCCTTCACCTCCTGGCTTAAATGGCCACATGCTACATGCAACTTTGTTTTAAGCATCCAGAATGCTGCCATCACTTACTATCTTTATAGTATCAAGGTGTATCATGATCTTAAAACCATGATCTTCTGTAAGTCATGATTCCTCGAGATCGATACCTCAGAAACCCTAAACTATTTTCATCAGGTTTTTATCACCTCCCTATCCAAATAAGTGTATCTGAGGTCTTATTACCATCCTTTTACTATATCAAGGACTAATCTGGCTAACCAAACGACCATTAACTTGCTCAATCATATCAAAACACATCTTCTTTCCAAACTTAGGGTTAGCCAAGCAACCTCCACTTCTTCTAGCTTCCAGCTAACTAGGCAGCTATATCTCAACTAGAGAATTCATTACCACCTCTCATCCTTAAGTGTTAGGTAACATACACCTCTATGTATTATACTTATCATCTCGTCTCAACCTCTACGTTTGTCTTCATCCAAAAACTCTGAGCTCATCCTCATGGTGATTCAACTCAACTTTACAAATTTTGCATAGCTCATGGTAAAACATCCTCACAAGATGATTTCCTTAATACTCTTAGTGGTTGTAAACCATCAATGTATCATTCACTCCACAAAGGTATGTTATCATTTCTATCATTATCCCTTGTAGCAACGTTCCAACTTATATCATCTTTATCCCTGGTGTAAGGCATGCGTACTATCCTATCTCTCACTCCCATAACAAGAAGAAATAAGCAATTGGCTGCAGTCCAAATACAGAGTTCTTCCTATTCCAAAAGTAGAGATGGTACAACCCACCTTGCCCATACACTTTCAAATCCAAGTTGAAACATGCAGCTTATGTCTCTATATCACAAACATCATGATATCCACACTACTTCTAGGGAAACTGGTCTCAGACTTACTTGGTCAAACATAATCCTAGGTCATCTCCTCTAGGTCTATAGGGTGCCGGTACTTTTGGTGTCATCCCTCTTCCCTTATGCATCCAGAGAGTGCCCTACTCATCTGCCTTTTGGGTCCCATGAGTTCATGAAGGTGATCAATCTCCTAACCCATGGCCCTCAGACAATGATAGCTGTTACCTCCCGACCCTATGGTCATGTGCAACTAGGGAATTAGGCAACTCCTTCTTCCATCGGTCTTATCCCTACCTGACCCTTGGATAGACTTAGGATTCTAACATAGTACATGTTCAACTTAGAACCGTACCCAATCCTTCATCATCTCTCTCTGCATTCATGACTGACTTTCATCCTTTCTCAGGGATCATGGTGACCTGCCTACCTTGGTCAGGCCCCATACTGGTTACCTTCATGGTAACACATCCATATGCACCTAGAGATGGTTATCTATGGGTTTACTGGCTCGTTCTTGTACCATGTACTTTTCACTTAGCTTCTCAAGATCCTATGAGACCTCTTTAGGTCACCTCAAAACCAACAAAACTGGTATACACCCTACCAACGGGTCCTTCTCCCAGGATGGGAGGAAACTACACCTGGATAACAAAGGTCACAAGCATCCTTATGTTTAGGGTCTGCATCTACATGAGCTTGCTTAGCCCTGGCAAGCTACTAAGGCACAACCAGATACCTACAAAGCCAAGCTAGGTCACACCTGCCCTCATACTCAACATCAAATCAACTCATTCGTGAGGGGGTCATCAAACATACCCTTACCTTAAGGGGTTTCCTTTACCTCTACACATTAAGAGTACCATGCTCGAAACTATAGAGACTCAAATCTCACCATGAGCATTGGATACACTGCTTCCCCTCTTAGGCCTAGGATCCCTAGATTATCCTTTGGGTATCCCACTGCATGCTCAAACTCTTAACCATGAATCAAGCATATCCCAGGTATGTCATGTACTTCCATGATCCTTTCATAAGAGCAACACCACAAGGTCGAGTCCCCCTCAAGGACAACCATCTAGGTATAAAGCCTCACAACTGGTTACTTAACCCTCCTCAGTGTTTAAGGTACTCTTTACCTCATCCAGCAGGTAGTCACTTATGTCATGGGTACCAGAAGGTTCTTCAAGATATTATCAGCCTTCAGAGATCAAACATAAGGAAACCACTATCATCCACTTAGGTCGCATCATCCTCAATTCCCCATTGAGCCTCATGTTTAAGCTTCCAACCCTTTTTGCTTGGTTACTGCTTTCTCTTTCTCGAGCTAACTCGACTTCCAGCCATACTACTCGAGGTCCTCTCTCTCTAAAGGCTCATGCTCACAAGAATACCCCTATGTGGGTGAAGCTGGTGCTCAACTCATGTTCGGCTCTAGATTATCCATATGCTTACCTCGTAAGCCATCCATTGTGCCCTTCTAGCCAGGGTTTCAACCTACTACTGTACCACTGACGTACTCTGGGTGCAAGATATATCCTTCTTGCAACACCCCATAAGGTTTATATATGTTCTTCTCTAACCTCATCCATGAAGGAGCTATCCACCGCTCAACCATGCACGACCCTCTCCAGGGTTGGGTCACCAAAGGAACTAGGTCATCTAACCTCTTATGGCATCCCAAAGGCATGTCCAGCCAAACACTCGGTCAACCATGACATCTAGCTCATCATGTCATCTTTCTCTCTAACCTTCATTTAGGGTTAGGGTTAACATCATCCTCAAAGGACGTGCTAGGTTTCTACTTTTAATGGAGGTCTCTACCTCCAGACCTAACTCTCTCTACTTATCCTCCTACCAAGGAGGTCTATCCTCAGGTCTCTCCTGAGGGTAATGACAACTCGTGTCATACGACCTAAGCATGTATCTATTCCTTTACGCTTACTCTATTAAGCTTATGTCCATGACATCTTATTTACATGCTTTTTATTAATTTGATGGAGGATTCCTTAGTCCTTATCAACCTTACCCATACCTCAAGAGGGTGAGGGGAAGAGAGAGAAAATCCTAATCCTTAAGGTCCTTAATAGAATTTGAGTCGAGAAGGGATGAACAAGATGAGAGAGTCCTAAAGGTATCTTATTTCGATTCATACCCTAAGACTTTGGCCAGGCAGTCACACGGATCTGGGAGTCCTCGTATTCCGACTAGCGGTGCGGAGGAAAATCTTGCCAGCCCCCGGTCGTGATCCTTTTCTAGACACCTCTGTCTTTCGGATAATCCACTAATAACTCCCTTGGGTTCTATAGAATTTGTAAAATTTAATAATTATTAAAGATTAGATGAGGAACCTATGCTCTGATACCAATTGTAACGACCCCACCTCCCAGTAACCCCCAATTAAGGGAGACCCGAAGGTCAGAGCCGTTATCTAATTAACAGGATCAAAGGTTCGATAAATAATCAGTAATAATTAATAAACTTTACCAACTAAACTGAAAACTGGTATAAAATAAAACTTTTCTTACCTTGGAAAAACTGGGATTTCTAAACTTCTATCCATGAAGATGTTACTCTAACTAATCCTCCTATGTATGTTACTTCTCATTTAATTCCACATATACCACTTTACTATTTGTTCTTTTCATTTGTACCTAAAATGCCGACAAACAAAATGTCGGTCAGTATATCGAAATAGACTGGTATGTGGGGACAACCAAAAGTTTGCACATATGGCTAACAATGTAATTATCACAATCAAGTTAATTAGCAAGCCAATTTACACTTTTCAGTATGACATTCTCCACCGCTTTTGACCTAACCCTGGCATACCCACCTTAGGGTTTCTTTTGCCCATGACATAAGGCCACCTTCTCAATCCCGAGCTTGGTGCCTGGGGGTCACCACTCATGGTGCCCTCTAGTCATGCAATATCATAGGCCACCTTCTTGGTGCCTGGGGGTCACCACTCATGGTGCCCATTGGTCTACCCATATGGGCCTGACTCTCTTGGCATCATCCATCAGGGTGGCATGTAGGTGCGAGAATACATACTTCTACTATTAATGTGATAATCATAGTGACTTTATGATTTGCAAGTATGAACATCCAAACTGTTTAGATTGCATTCAATGCGATTAACCATCCGACAAACACGCGGGAAACTAATGCGGTTATTCATAAGCGTAACCACATACCTGATCCAGAGCAACTTGTTGTCCAAGCAATAATGATAAAGAACAAGCAACAAGCAATCAACAAGTATCCTGAAATTAATGCATGACATCCAAGTGTTATAATTTATCCAGAACATTCTAAAGCTAGACTTGGATTCCACCTTAGGTTTTCTAAACCACATTAGGGTTTTATTAGGGTTTTTGCCTCCATAATGCTTTTATCATATTAAATGCTCTCTTAATTCATAAACCCTAATTTCGACATCAAAATTCCAATTAAAGATGATTATTTCTCTTTTATGCCAAAACTACCTTCTTTACCCTTTTAATTTATTTCAAGGTCATTAAACTCAATTATAACCTTTAGTTTCTTTCGGATTAACAACTCATAATTCATGATGGTCTAATTCCCATATGAACTCTATTTAGTATTAACTCTACCTTGATTCAATCAAAAACCCTAATTTCTATATTAATGTTATCTTTCCACAAATTATTCACTTTAATGCTCAAAATAGCATATTCGAACCTTAATCATGAAATTAGTCAATTAAAGCCATTAAGAGTCGAATTTACCAACATTAGGGTTTCATGGCTCATTAAAGTATTAATTAATGCTCATTAAACTCGAAATTTAAACTAATTATATGCAAATTCATCCTTTTCAATCTTAATGATCATTTTTATCATTAATAGGCTAATATCAACTTTATATACTCATTTAACCCTTTCTAACTCATTAATCATCAAAGGTTAGGGTTCTGTATTGATTAAACTATTAAAGATAGTATCTCTATATACTTTTCGAATTTCATAAGGAATCAGGCTCCAATTATATTTTATTTAGATTTCTCACGATTTTCTGAGCAAGATTCATGTATAAACTTTTGTCATCCGAGTTACTATTAAAAAGTTATAAATTACGGAAGAAATACCTCATTTGGGCCAATGGGGAGGCGCCACGTAGCCTTTAACATGCAAGGTTACTCGGCTGCTTGCAAACATAACGAAAAGACTACTTTGCCCTCCACTTGTGTAGCCCGTCTTTTACTACGCCGAGGGTATATTTGTCCAAATCCATTCATCTTCTTCCCCCGCGTGAGGCTGCTGGGCGCGCCGTCCAGTAACCCTAGCCGCGATGGGCGGCTTCTCTCCTCCTTCCTTCAGCCCGATTTTTGTCGCCAACCCTTGCTCTGGCTCCATCATACCTTGGCGCATGCAGGGAGCCCTCTGGTCACGGGTTGAGCGGTAGTGTCAGGCCCGTTGAACTCCACCACAAGTGGCCGACCTGCAGCCATGCGCGGGTCGGTTCTTCTTCCCTCGACCGTGCTTCTCGCAGGGAAACCCTTCCCTGACTCCGACGCGACCTCACGCACATGGGGCGCCGCCCCCATCACACTCAACATAATTGGTTTGGGGCTGTACAGATCTGCAACCCATGGATGGAGTTGCAGTCATGCAACCGCTTGCTGCACCTGGTTTAGCGCGTCGTCATGGTATCAAAGCTCCTCCCTGGTACCACGGAGTATCAAGCTACCAATGCAACTCTCTTTTCTGCCTCGTGGCTTCAGGTTCTCATTGATCCTCTTAGTTAGGGTTTGGCGTGCATGAAACAAGAAGAAGGAAGAGAGGGGTGCGTGGGATTTCTCCGGACTTGGCCCTAGGCCTTACCCCTTATATAGGGAGGGGGTATCCACGTCCAATGACGTTCATCCAAGAGAAACTGAGTCCACCCTCTGAAGGAAACCTATTCCTTCAAGGAGAAGAAATCTTCTCTCTCCTAACCTACTCCTTTAGTAACCATATTTCATGTTTAATTAGGAAATTCGAAAATCCCTTTCTCTTAGACTCTTTTATACTTGCCTTTTACTCCACAAGCACGAAATCCTATTTTCTTTTATTAGGAAATACTTTCTTTTATCAAAATTACATAATTGATGGACCGTGTATTCCCATTATCTCCTTATTTTGTAATTATGTATTTTCTCTTTCTTCTCCCTTATTGGGGCTCCTTGGCACCCAAGAAACTTTAAGAATTTGAAATTCCTTATTAAAGGAATACTCATTATCCTTAAATGCATCAATATGCATTATTCTCATTATCTTGTTTTATTTCTTATTAAAATATTTCCTTTTGTGGATTTCTCTTTATTTCTCTCTTATTTTCCTCATTAGTGTTCCTTTTATTATTAGGAATCCTTGGGACACGAAATTCCTCTAAGGATTATCCATTTATTCCTCTTTTCACATATTTTCCACATTTCACCAATGTTTTCAATTCCTTTATTAACAAGGAAATACCTAATTGTTATTTTCATTTCTTATTGCCTTTCCTTTGCAACTTTGGACTCCTTGGAACCCAAGGAATCTAAGAGGCACGAAATCCTCTTTGTATTTGCCTTCTAGAGGTTTCCACACCTTTTTTATCTCAAATTCTCAGTTATTCATTAATTAATTGAATATCCTTGTTATTGGGCCCAATAGCCAATAAAGCCCACAAATCAATCAACAAGGCTATTTTCAAAGAACTCATTTATTCAACACAAATTATATCATCATTGGTTCCAATATCTTTAAAATGAGAAATTACATTTCTCAGCAAAAGAACCCAAAATTGGGGTTGTAACAGTTGTAGTAGTTCAAGGGTTGTCACTAGTGATTTGACCTTGAATACTAGCATCTCTATAAAATAAGATCATGAAATTTGCACTATGAGAAGTAAACTAGCATTGATAGTATCCAGGGTTTAAAGGTAGCTAATCTGAAAGGTAGATAAATAATATGGAAATGATTCAGAGCAAAGGATCAGAAATAGATTTGAAATATAAGAGGTGTGTTTTAAACAAAAGGAGAAATAAAATATGAGTGAATTGCGGTATGAAATAAATTCTTGCAGTGATAGAAAGAATGATGAATAATCTATTCATACCTTGTATATTTCAATTTTAGGGATGTTTAATCTACATGATTAAAATGAGAAGGATAAGTAGCAAAAAGTAAGTAGTAATAAATGAAGAGAGAGATAAGAGATAACAATGGCTTTTAGTAATATGTGAATTTATTTTTAGAAGTATAATGTGTTGAAGGTATATTAATGGATGTAAATTGGTTCTACGTATGATTTCAGTTGTACATGTGCAAGCAATATCTTAATTAAAGGTGTCTGATAGTTTAAGTCATTTATACCAGTAATCCATCTTAGTATTGTACAATTGTGGTATGGAGATATGGGTTGAATGATGATGGAACAAATGGAGGGTTACCATGAATAAGGTAGTCTTACCTATTCACTCATATGAATAGAAGGGATGATAACCATATTGTGTTGATATGTTACCCTAATGAGGTATAGCTTGTTATACCTAGCTTTAATATAACTAAGTAATGGGAATTGGGTATGAATAGTCCTTGAATGACTAATACAATCAAGGAGTACTCTGTTACTATTTTTGAAACCCTAGTATGCTATAACCCGATGGTTACACCTTGAATTACTTGAGAATAGTATGGAATGTGATGGTAATGCTTCACCTTATGCATCCATGATCCAATGGGGATGCCATGAGTAGTATTGTACAATTGTTGTTGGATTTAGTCCTCCAAATCAAGATTGTTTTGCTATTTGAGTAGCAGACTAGTAAAATTCAAAACAACATGGTGAACTCTCTTTTGTGACTTAGAGGAAATACATAACAATAGTACATTTTGAGCCGTATGAATTGAGATAGTTGGACCATATTATCAATGTTGAGGTAACACCTCAAGAGTTTGAAAATATTGAAATGGTTGCTTTTCTCTCTATCCTATGATTGATTGTGGCACAAAGAATTTGTTTGTTATTATTGAGAACTATTTCAAACATGTTGTGATTTAGTAAAGAATTAAAGGACTTAATGTTGAAAACTATATTCAAGCATGAAATACAAGAATATAATGACATGTAAGATTTCAGAAGCATAAAATAAACCTTGAATGTACTTTTCTTGCACGTTTATGTTTTGGGGACGAACCATTTTAAGGGGGAAAAAATTGTTATGACCGCATCTGAGCTTAATTGGTAAACTAGGATTTACCTAGATGATTACATGCTAAATTGTATTGAACATTTATTAAATCTAATTAATGATGATAATTCAATTATCATGTTTGAAATCTAACAAGAACTTTAAGTGTGCTTTTACCTTGAGAAATTAGGGTTTGAGTAATATAAACCCTAGTCGGATGAAATTAGGGTTTTTACCCTATAAGCCAATGTTGGAGAGGAATGAGAGAGGTAATCAAAAGAAAATGAAAATGGTATCAAGTCTTGGTTAGCATGGTTTTCATGGCAGTTAGCATGGCCGTTTTGGGGTATTTACTCTTCAATTGACATTTCTGTAGAATTCTAGATAGTAGTGCACTATTCGATTTGTAATTATTTAATGGAAGCTTAGAATGATCTAAAATTTTAATTGAAGCTTTTTAGCTCAATTATACACAATATGATAAATTTTTAGAATTTTAGGAGAAGATTTTATTTCTAAATAATACGAATTACAATAACTTTTTTATGACAAAAAATCTGCTGAAATAAGAAAAAGTTTAGTGAGGGGTCAATGTGCAATTGACCCAAGCAGCTCAAGTGCTCTATATGGTCAACCTAACACACTAGGAGATCTCATAATTATATATTCAATCCAGAGAAACGAAATCCTAGAGAGAGAGGGAGAGTTAGGGTTTGAGAGGAGAAAGTGGTGGAATTACTGATTTAGGGTTTTTTCTGTGCGAGATATGATGAAATCAAGTAATTTTAGCTTCTTTGTATGAAATTTCACAGTGAATATTCTATCACATATCAATATTCCGTCCCTCCTCTGATTTGATCCAAAATGGTATCAAAACTTCCCCTTTTCTCACTCTTTCTTCATAATCCCTCATTTTTAGGGTTTTCGAGTTGAAAGAAAGAAGAATTGGGTGAATTGCTAGGGATATGATATGAGATCAAGATTTTCAGGGATGAGCTGCGTTTTTAAGGTGTTTTCATACCTTAGGGTGAGTGGGAACTTCCTTTAAATAGTATATTGCACGAAAATTTATTAAATCATCCGTAATATTCATTTGTTTAGCATGCGACTACATACCCTGAATTGTCTGTTTGATCTAAGTTGTTGCAAAATGATATGAAATGGATTCTTCCTCTATTTGGATGAATTTCAGATGATAAAATCACATTATAAATGTATACAATATATCCTAATGATAATTCCCTAAGTATTCACAAAGGTTATAAGAGTTAACTGAAATATAGAGAATTTGTATATGACTAAAATTGTTGTATAATTAAATAGAGAAATTTGTTTATTTGGATCCCCTTGGTTATAAATGATTTTTTATCTGAATCATAGTACATATATGTCAGATACTATCTTGGATTACATTTAAGGTGAATAGTGTTTGTTTGATATCTTAGTAAAGAGGGTGAAACCCTAGATGCGAGGAAAGTTGGATATTTACGAATAGATATCGTGAAATCCATTTGAAGGGATTTTCTTGACATGATAGACATTATTTATTCAAATTTATTCTTGATGTATGATATCTCAGTGAATGGCATGGAAACCTAAATTCAGCTCAGTTCCAAGGTTTCATACCTATATTGATTGTATATGATTTAAGCAGTTTTTATTCAGTGAATGTTTATGTTGTATAAAATCCTTATGAGAGCCATGTGATAAGTGAAGGAGGTAAATGAAACCCTAAGGATAGGGTTTCAATGAATCAAGTATTATGATAGTAACGTTCTTAGTATGAGATGTGGTGATGCTTAACAGTTCAATTGCATGTTTCTAGTGTATTTGATTCTACATGTTTGATCTCTTTGATTTGATATATAGACAATAGAGTTTCTTATTTTCATAATACATATCCCATGAATAGAAAGTAATCAAGGATGGAAACCTAATCTAGTATTCTTTTAAAAGTATACATATCTAATTTAGTATTAAATGTCTGATTGAAATGATTAATGTGATATTGTTGGTTTTTAGCTGAATATTATTATATGCATGTATGATTTGTTTATGAGATTCAGATTCTCTAAATCAAATACTTGTCATAAAATGATAAGTTATTATGCTATTGCAAGCAGAGAGATATGACATGCCCTAGATTGGGATGTTATTGATGCCATGCATATATGTGTGAAATGTTGAATGAGAATACTTGTTTAGTAGACATGATATATGTTTGAATACATGAGAAATGCTATATTTGCACCAGTAAGGAGAAACCCTAAGAAAAGGATAAACAATATGTTAAACATTCAGTTCAGTAGTATCAGTGAATTCAGTTCAGTAGTCTGAGTAGTCAGTAAGATACAAAGTTAAAAGAAATCAGTCTAAGAGAAAGATATAATCAAAGTTATAATAGACATAGGTGCCCTGAACACCATAGATTCCCTACGGATGTCTGCACTATAGGGAGGAAACGATTCACCCTGGCAGCGACCAGTATATGGGGATCAGAATGCACCCACAGAGGGTGCGGGGAAACGAAGCCCTTGAGGAAGTCTCTTAACAGAAGATAGATTACCCAACATGTACCAGAGATCCCGGTAGTAACCCAGAGGTACCCACAGAGCATACTAAGATGAGGCCCACAGAGCGTCTCAAACCCTCTGCCTGTGTACTCAGCCTAGAAGGAGAGGTCCAGTTAAAGGCCGACTGTTTAGCCACCTTAGTCAGACGTAACGGTTCGAGTTAAGTAGACCCATATTTAGTTCTAGGCTTAGCTTCCCGGGTTTTAAGCTAAGTCTTTTACAGTGAGATCGCAGTGCACTACGAGTCTCCATATGTAGAGTACACTGCATATGATCAGGGCATAAGCTAAAATATGATCATATAGGTTTAAAGAGTTTCTTATAAATAAAAAGAGTTAAGAAAGATTTGAGTACAATTTCGTAGTAGTTGTTCTTTAAATGCAATATTTACATTCTCTGTTATTTTAAATGTATTGTTTTAGATCTGCTGAGTGTAGTAATTATTGTTGTTATAATTGATATTAGTTTCTCAAAAGTATATCTGTAATTATATCAGTGCTTTAGACTGTTTCTTTGAAGTACTCATTCACTGAGCGAGTAGGCTCACCCCTCTACTCAAAAAATTTTTAGGAAAACCACATGGACTTGAAGAAGGTCAAAGCATCAGAGTAGATCTACCTCATGAGTTAATTATGAGATTAGTTAAGTTCAGTCAGTCCCTATCACTCTAGGTCGTTGTATAGATGTGAGAGAGTTATAAATGATGTTTTGTATCTTTGTTTCCTTGACAAGAGAGAATGTATATGATTATCATGTCATATGTACATGGAAGTGTGAGAAATAGAATGAATGTATGGATGTGTATCATTAATATTGAGATCATATTAGAGTAATAAAAGTTTAATTCTCTTGTAAAGTTTATTTATGTGATTGAATGCGAGAAAACAAAGAGTTTGGAATAAAAAGGAAAAGTCGGGAGTGAACTTTGTATTAAGTGTTAGTCATGCCCTAATCTCATGATTAGTGGAAATCGTGGGATGTGGGTGTGACAATTTGTTTTGTTTCTATGGTGGAAAAATTTGCATAACTACAAACATCATCTTATTGCAATTATGTTATGTGTACACTTTATTGGATTAGGAGTCTATTATACAATGTATAAGAACAACAAAAATGCTTTCACTTTTACATCAATGGGTGTAAATGAGGATAGAAATCATTATAAAAATATAGGTACGTGTACATATTTTACTCATCAAGATGAAGCAAGGATGTAGTAGAAAGATTATTTACTACAATACAAGAAAATACACACTCAGTTGATTCTTGAAACCTGAAGAATTTAGATAGTTTTGAGAATGTTCAAATATTTATCATTCAAGTCCATGTATGCACCCAAAAAAAAAATCAAAATGCACCAATCTCATCACAAATGATAACAATATGTATTGAACATGATGATGGAAACATCAATGACATAAAATTTTAAGAGAATATTAGTAATTACACTCATGATGGCAGTTGGCGTTGCATCAGTTATTACTATATATACTACAATTCATCCCAATATCTATTATTATTTCCACATGGTCACATTGGTTGGCATGGATATATTTCATGAAGAGATAAAAAGACTCACGAATAGATAATCATGGGCTCATTAGTTCATCTATCATGTTATAATGATTTAGTTGGATATTTTCTACTAGAGGAGAGAGGTATGATACACATTATATGACATATGTTATTATGTAAATACATTATATCTTATGCACCTTTTTGAGATGAATTGATACTACAAGTAATGTGTGATATAAAGTAAAAATATCATGTCCATCTTAAAATGATGAAGGTCTAAGGATGTAGTAAATATCTAGGGTTTTATTTTTTTCTTTATGTTGTGTTATATACATAGAAAGAACATAGTATCTATAGTTTATGTCGTTTCTTGGAATGTTCATTGTACATGTGCAAAACATACAACATATCAATGTATGTTTGATGTAAACATCACATGCCCTATGTTACAGTTTATTTTATAGATATATTAGTGGCAATTACAAAAGAAATTACCATCATAAGCTAGAGATGTACTCAACACGTGCAACCTACTAGTATGAATAAAAAGAAGTACTCAACCTCATTATGTTAACTGTAGATGATGACACGAGGTTATTTAATTAGGATTCTCACATGTAAAGGAATAATATTGTAAGTATGTGAACATTGACAAGATGGATCAAATTTATTCCATGTCTACTCGCGGTTCATAGTAAAGTTTTGATTTATGTTTATAGATTTAAATTTATTAAATATGGATCGGTTTCGGATTGATTAAAATCTGCATCTGGATCAGCTAGGAGCTCTAAATTGTAAAAACTGAGCCAATTTTGAGTTCAATAGAGAAAGTGAAATATGTGTCTGGGTGGTTATAGGTCTTATTGCCTAAAAATGTGGTCAACATTTTTTGACCCAAAATTGGGGCATGTTTGGTACGCATTGAATGAAGGAGAGCGGAAGAGAGGAAAAAAGCTTGAGTTATTTGGTTGCACAAAGTGATGAGGAATGGAGGGAAATGGAAGGGACATAAGGGAACAAATCAAGTGTATTTTTAGCCACTTCTCTCCCATTCTCTCCTTAGGCTCCAATTGATTTGGTGTAAGTCGTAAGTTATGTGGAACTCATTTGCTGGGAACTCAAGTTCAATTTTTGGAACTTAAGTTCCATCCACTTCCACATGATTGGTGTATTATAAGTGTAAATATATAAATCAATTAAAATAGTTATTATATTGTGTGATATATAAAAAGTAAAGATGAAAAAAAAATAAAGAAAGAATCATATCTATGATTTATTAGAATAATTTTTAACTATAATAACCTCAATAAGCGGTCATGATGTGGATTTCACTCCTTAAAAATATTTTATTGTGGTATAATTATAATTTTATAAAAATATTATGGTTCAAATCACATTATAATATTTTTATTTCTCTTTGTGTGTACAATGCACATTTTATGCATTTGTAAATATATGTTTGGTTCATCATTATTTGACAATATGTACAACGTTAATTTTTAGTGAATATTCTTCTCGTACGTATCATTTTTCACATCATATAATTTAAACGTGAAGTATAAAAATATCTTAGGTTAATCATATTTTTTGTTACATGGTGCAATGTGATAACTTTCTCATATTGTTTGTATATTTTTTTATCTTATAGACCACAATCAAAATGGTAGTTGTAGTGTAAAATATTTTACATGGTTATGGTGTTTTGTCATATTATGATATGATTTTGACAATAAATCATATCCACACTACTAACATTCCTAGTCATAGATATTTTACAAATGTCATTTATAAAGAATGAAAAATATAATTGTACATGAAATGTTGTTAATTATTCTGGAACTTATTTTCCTTTCTTTTTAAGAGGGAACTCATAACTCACTATAACTCACAGAACCAATAATAACAAACTACTTTAGGAACTCCAACTCATAAGTTTTCCAGACCAATTTCAGCAAACCAATTGAAGCCTTACAGAATCGAAGACTTGGCGGGAAACATAATATAAAGTTAAGAAATATAAATGTAAGAGATAAAATATAAATAAATTGTTGGAAAAAATTAGTATAACCCACAATTAATGTGAACAGAAAAATAGTATGTCATATATATGTTACATTACTTGGAGAAATATATTAAATATTGGAGTGTTGGATAAAATTTGGAGGAAATCTTTTTGTAAAAATAAAACATAAAATAAAATAGAATAAAACTAAAATTAATTTATATATAATATAAAAACTTAAATGTTTGTTTAAGAAAGTTAAAAAGTTTGAAATTATTGTACAGTCATAGAAATAGAAAAAGTAGATAATTGAAAAAATGTGGTGAACTATGGCGGGAAGTAACTAAATACACAGAGAGAAAATTTGTTGTTATTTTTTGTAAACATAAAAATATGAAGAAAACTACTTCTAGTACCACAATGAATATAAAACTCGTATTATCATTTTAATATAAAGATTTCTTATGTGACACTTTCACTAAATAATAAATAAAAAATATATGCTAACTATGTACATCTTATGATGTTATTTTTACATCTATGCCTGTTGTCATTTAGAAAATGTTAATAATCTTATTTGTTGTCTACGCTTCTATGCATTTTTTTAAAATAATATATGTAAATAAACATCTAAATATAAATATTATATATAGAAATATGTCTATATCACCGACATTCGACATTACTACAAATTTTTTTATATTTATACTATTTTTTCCCATCCTTTTTTCTATTTAAGTTCACCAAACACACTAACATAAACGTCCCTTCCCTCACCTCCTTTCCCCTCCCATCCCTTTCATTCACCACGTAACATAGCCAATCCAAACAAGCCAAACATAACGTCCATAAAAAAAATTTAGGTTCAAACACATACTTTAGAATATAATATCTTTTTATTTAAAAATATGAGCTAAATATATATTGATATATTAATTATTGTGTTATATTATCATCATTATACAATTTCATTAGCGTTTTATCTATACTACTATAAATAGAGCGAGTTCATGCTGCACTCTCTTTGACTCTCTTTCTTTTCACAATTTTTCTCACTTTTTTTATATCTGTTCTATTTTATGTTTTCCCTATCATGATAAAATGGATTGCCACAAACCTCTCAACTTCTCCAACATATTCCTTAAAACGTATGTTGTGGAGTCAAATAAACAATACATTTTCAAATTTTCTACAAAGTAAGATGATTATTTAACTAATTGATTGACCATTATCCTTTTGCAAAGTTACCACCATGTTATACGAGCCCATGACTCCACATTTTTATTCAAACATTTCACACCATTAATTCATATTGACCCACTCTCATCTTGTTATCCTGCAGAAACGGCTAATCCTACTTGATTCAGTTGCCTCATATATATGACTACTGTCCCTTTAAGATCGAAGTACTACATTTTCTACTTAATAACAAATCTAACCATCTATTAATAAAGTTACTTATAAAAACTGTATTTTTTTAAAATATTATGCACAAATAAAATATTTTTTTAAATATACACACTTGTATGACAATAAATATTATATTTTATTTTTTAAATATTTAATATAAGATAAACATGTTCAATGGGACACGTACACATTGAAGAAGACAAGAAAGCGCGTATGATAATAAATATTTTTTTTAAATATACACACTTGTATGATAATAAATATTATATTTTATATTTTTAAATATAATATTATGCACAAATATAATATTATATTTTATTTTTAAACGTGACTTAACTAGTCTAAAGTAACGTTGAAGAAGACAAGAAAGCAACAACCAGTTCGACTTTAGTTGTTGTTAACGGTGGAGAGTTTGTTACGATTGCCGATAATAGCGGGGGTTATCCAGAATTTCCTCAAAATAGGCGGGAAGGGGAGGGGGGTAACAGCCTTTGTTGAATGACTAAATTAGGGTCTGATAGGTCAGACTGACAGGTGTACGACGCTTATCATCATCGTCTAAAAGGAGAAAGAAATCAGAACACTAGCCGCCGCCGCCTCCCACATTCGCAGTGCATACCTCTCCGGCACATTCCATCGGCAGCAAAATCAGGTAGTCGGTGCCTTCATGCACGCCTTCATGCACGCCATGCTGCCAAACCCCTCTCAAAAGCTAATTCATACGGGGTATTCTCCTCCAGATCTGCTCCAATTCCGGCCCCTTATGCCTATATAGCATTGACTGACTACCAGCATAAGGTGGACATTGCCGCATTTCATATCAAAGAAGATCATTCTCTTTCCGGCAAACCAGTTGCTTCAGGTCAATTATACCCCAGGTCATTCACTCATTCTTCATGTATGACAAAGGCAGCATCGTCGCCAAAGCCTGCCAAGCGGAACTTGCATCGATCTGACATGAGCTAATAAGGTAACTAATAATGCATTACTTTATATAGATTTTGGATCTGGATCATTTTCATACAATGTATACTTTTGACCCCAAGGGAATTTCTTAAACGATGCACTCGTAAAAAATATCTAAATATCTTAGTTGCACGTTTGATTTGTTTTTACATGGCCTTTCCATTTTAACAACATGGTTGATTCTACTACTTCAACATCATTTACTGAAAACTACTATCTTTAGAGGTTAAACTATAATGGATCCAACCGATTGACGAACCTTTTAAGAACGAACTGATAAAAAATTAGTGTTATATTTGTCTAAAAAACTTAATCCCCATCTGAATCTTTTTAGGCTGCAGTGTTGTTCTCGAAGAGTTTTCTTTAACGTTTTTCCGCTGGTTCATTGCTTCGAGCAGGCCATCACTGTCGTGTGTTTTCAATCATCATCAAATAATCTATATAAAAAAGGTGTCGTGCCTGCTTCTCCAGCTGCTTGGAATGCAACCTGCTTGGGACAATGGTACTTCATGATACAATATATAATAAAAAATACACCTCTATTTGTTATCCTGCAACGAATCTGTTTGACACTTCTTTGTTTGTTTTTTTTATCTATGGCCCGCCTGCTTTTCAAGCAGCTCCGCACACTCCTAACTGCATACTTTTTTTTTAGCTGCTTGGTCGGTTGTACTGCTTGATACAATATAATAAAAATAGACCTATATTCGGCACCCTCTTAACACATTCTTGGTACAATTTGGTTTATTTTTATCTGTCTCATTAAAAAGATTATAGAAGTTTTGTGCCTACTTTTTCAGTTGCTTGGTACACTCTTCGTTGCATACACTTTTCTAGCTACGGCTTAGTTTTTTGCCGTGATATTCCGTTGCTAGGGAGGCGATCAGATCATTTTAAGCAATAATTACACAATGCAGGTCAGTTGCCGCTTTTAATCCCTTCCCTGGTGCTCGAGTGGGCATCGAACCCACAATTTGTGACTAGCAAACTGATACACTTATAAGTTGAACTAACTAACAAATGCTCTTTGTACCATTTGGTACACTATATGCGACAAACATATGCTTGGTACCGTGCAAAGAAAAATCATAGGTGGATTTCTTTCTTCTTTTATCAATGTTAACCATGTAATTGCTACGTTGCAGCAGGTTATGCACAGCCAAAGCTGCTGCCAAACCACCTTCTAATCACTTAGTGTCATATATAATTTAGCTGTGTGTTTCTAATATTTAAAATCATCCATCATCTAAAAATTACTCTTATGATGACAGGTTGGAGTGTCTTTTATAATGTAACATCCGTGCTTCAGCTTAATTGTTCAGCTGTATTTCATTTTTTTTTTTACATCTCTATGTGATAACTTGGTCATATTTGTTGACTAGAGCAATACTATATGCCTAGTCCATGTTTAACACGTAAGTTCTAGATTCTAGCACACAATTTCATGTACTGGTGTACTTAACCAAATCAGTTCCAAGGAAACCATAGTCCTGAAGCTAATTAGCATTAATTATCCCATCTTTTTCTTTTTCTTTTCATCTTTCATCTGATTTTCACGTGACCATTCGTTGGCTTCCTAAACCACTAACTTTTGGTTTGTTTCTTCTATGTGAAGGAGATAAGGGATATAGGAATATGACTGGAGAAGTGTAAGTCGGAGAATTTGATTATTATTGTAGTAATTAAATTGTCAATTGTGCATTAGTAGCCAAGGGCTTTGAAGAAGTTTACAATGTTCTTAATGGTTGATGGACATTGTGTGGAAAAAACTGTCAAATTCTCTATCAATGCATTCATTATTTGAAAGCCTTACATAATTACACTAGAATCATTGTCGGTTAGTGAGATCTTTTTAGCTATTCTAAAATAAAACCATAGATACAAGATACAACATAATGGAACCTTTCCTTTTGCGATTCATCATCACCATTATCATCTAAGCCTTAAGGACGGCTATGTTGGGGTAGAGCACTCAGATCCTTCTTCTCCTAAGAGTTATATTTTTCGTTTTCTCATCAAGATGTAATAAAGTCAGATGTCTCATCATAAGCTCTCCTGTAGTTGATTTTGTCTATATATTCCAACTTGACAATGTTTGGCTGAGTAATACCATCACTCCAAATTGGTGTATTTGTTTCCATGCTTTGCACATGTATGTACCATCTAAGGAGACCTCTATCGTAGTTTGACCTCATTATTTCCACACCCACTTCATCTGCTTTATAGTCATGTCAGTGCGATTATTCCTCAGCTTTCCTGAAATCCGTCTTAGCATGCCCATCTCTACCACGTTCATCAATTGAACACTCTATTTATTCATAGCCCAAAATTAAATACCACACAATGAGGTTGGTGCGTAGCTGTTGTATAATATTGTCATTCAGTTTAGCTAGAATTTTATGGTCACATAATGTTTAATTGCACTCCTTAATTTTCCCACCATGTTATGATCTCATGATATACATCCTGTTGAATAGTACTCTATATGAATAATAGATCTTGGGTACACAACTGATGCATGACACATGTCGGATCTAAGTAGTCATAAATTTTTTTTCTCTTTGATCATCTTAGGTAAGGGATTTTCTTCCATTTTTGTCAATTTTTCTATTTTTGGGACATTGCTAATATTATAGGGACTTACATTGTTTGTCCAAGTTTTGTTAAGTTTTTAATCTATGATTGTTAATTAGGGAACCAGTCACAACTGTCAAGACAATTAGGGTCTTGATCTTTTCTTATGAACATCAACTCAGGGCATGTGCTAAAGCATATGATTTTTATTAAATTTGGCCGTTAGGGAGTTGGTCACCTATTAATTGGTATCTGAGATTGAGATCTAGATACTATGTCTAGATCCCAATTTCCACACCTCACAAACAAAAAACCCTGGGTTTGACCTAACCATGGTTACCATCCTTCCATGATCATAGTCTCAAACCCCAAGTCTATGATGAAATCTATGATGAATCCTATTCCTATCCATTTAAAATATTTAATAAATTTGTTCAAATATGATTACAACACATCGTCGTGTTCCTCTTTCCAACTTTCCTTTTCTACTCTTCCCAGAGATATTTAGAGTCTGGTATAACATATTAGTAGTTTTGGATACTTCTTCAGCCACTTGAATTTTGTTACAAGGATTTCAACTCCAAGATGACCATGCTTGCCACTCATTTACGAGATATGATGCAAATATCACTGAAATCAGAGCTATGGCGAACTTTTTGATCCAATGTCTTCTGCAACAAAACCAACGGTGGGACAATCAAAGAGAGAACCCATTGCCACCCTTTTACGACAAGTAGACACAGACCCATGTTTGTAGTTACTAGTTACATTGGTTGATGAAGATTGATGTTCCAAACTTCCCATGCACAAGCGACCTTGAGGATTTATTCAACTGGAACTAGTTATCAAAGGAGCGCTATTGTTCGCTGAGGTGAAGCTACAAGGTGCCACACCTTTTGAGTGGAATCATCTGTGCATCATTCAATGTCTGCTCATCCTGGACAAGGTGGTGGCCGAGTGGAGTCCTTAATCTTTGTTAAGTACTAATAACAATTGTGCCTTCAAGTTGTCTGATCTCAAGTAGAGCAAAAATCCATTTGATCCCATCCTCCCCTCTTCATGCTTCCAAAGTTGGCAATCCAACTAACCTGGTCATCATCATTCTCAAAATCACCTGCATAAGCATCGTCCTCAAAGCAATTTTCCAAACCTTGACAGATGAATGAGTTGAGCTCCAACCAACCCTCCAAAGACCATCTTCTAGAGGAAACTGGAAGAAGTCCCTAAGGCGTCTTCGTGGTAGGCGTTTGAAAGATTCGGTTGGATCGTGGACCCGTCGTGCACCCTTCTTACTCTTGGCATCCATCTCACCATCTGAGATCTCCCTGAGTCTTTCACAGCAGACCCAACATCCATCGACCCGCCAGCATCACCAGAGTCCTGTAGACCCTTCACAGATGGTTGTTTAGCATGGAAAGCACACGCCAGGTGCCCCGAGGCCCTGCAGCAGAAACAATCCGTCGAGAACTGGCATTGGTTCCTCCAAGGCCCACGTTGTAGCCTCGAGGGTCACGCCGCTGCCTCATCGTCCGCGCACTGCTATTGCGTGCCGAATGTGTCGGGGACTTGCAATGAAAGCACACCCACCGGGTAGAACATTGGTGCTGCCAATGCCCACGATGTAGGCAGTGCAAGCATGTATCCCTTGGGACACAGAAGGCTCTCCGTCGATGTCGGGAAGATGATACCTCATCTGTGGGCGGAAAGCACATAGCTTGGTCACCTGCAACTGATAATCAAGCCTCATTCCCATCCGACGCCGTCTTCGAGAACACCTCATGACGGGGGGACACAAATATACTACACTCTAATGTTAAAGATGTAAATATTTCCCATGTGTTACTTATATGTGAATTAAGTTTTTTTTAGACAACATCTAATGAAGTTGTTTGTCCAACATCTTATGACTTTAGATGCTTGTAAATCAAGTTGTACTTATACATATGACTTGTATTCGTACAATTGAACAACATGATAGATGTTATATTATAACAAGTGATGAAAAACAAAAAATCATTTTAAACCCATTTTTATACTTGTATGCACACATTATGATTGTTATAGTTAATTGTGAACATTGCTTGAGTCATTTGAAAAAAAAATGCTCAACTTCATGGAAAAACTCGATTTGAGTCAAGTTGTAATTTAACCAAAAGCTTGTTGGTCAATATGTAGTTTGACAGATACATAGCTATTACACCAATAGAAAGTCAAGGCATAGTTCAATAGAGAAGCTTTTTAGTCATATTGTAAATTGAGCGACTATAGTCTATAGAAATGTTTATTGCGTAGTTAGCAAGTTATTGCCCACATACTTTCTTATAATGACTAGTTTGCCATCAAACTTGTCTTCAACACTCCCAACAATCATATAGATGACTCCCAAGTGTTTCCAAGATATACGAGTGAGAAGATTTACCAAATCTCACTTGAGCATTGCTTCCACAACTTTCCAATATATCTTAAAACTTTGCATTGCTATGTCTAGCTACTTCCAAATAAGCCTAATCTTAGTCTATCTTAAGCAACCTACTCCACCACATAACCATTTGCTTAAACTCATGTGAAGTTAATCATCACTTATTTGTAGAAGTTTTATTTGTAATTTGTGTGAGAAGATTTGCACTTCCCATCCTTTCTTGTTCACTATTAGGTTCGTTGATATGGAGCTACTTGTTCAGAGAAGGCTACATACAAAGATCTATGAACACATGCTTTCGAATGCAAAGGAGTTTGTGATCTTCTTCAACAATGATCTTCTGGAATCTCACAAATAAAACTTCCAAGATATACGAGTGAGAAGATTTACCAAATCTCACTTGAGCATTGCTTCCACAACTTTCCAATATATCTTAAAACTTTACATTGCTATGTCTAGCTACTTCCAAATAAGCCTAATCTTAGTCTATCTTAAGCAACCTACTCCACCACATAACCATTTGCTTAAACTCATGTGAAGTTAATCATCACTTATTTGTAGAAGTTTTATTTGTAATTTGTGTGAGAAGATTTGCACTTCCCATCCTTTCTTGTTCACTATTAGGTTCGTTGATATGGAGCTACTTGTTCAGAGAAGGCTACATACAAAGATCTATGAACACATGCTTTCGAATGCAAAGGAGTTTGTGATCTTCTTCAACAATGATCTTCTGGAATCTCACAAATAAGGCGATAATCATCCTTGATCTAGAAAAGAAGGTTGGTCTTGTATCAAAAACACATATGTAATTGAAAATTGCGTTGGTGTAGAAAAGGAAAGATACTTAATGTTGTCAAGTACCGGTAAAAAAACAACTAAGTAGTGAAGCTATGCCATTTGAAGTTCGTCACCACAAATCTTTGTGTCTATTATAGTTGCTTCATTGTCGAACACTTATCTTGTATTTTCACCACATTATTCTTTTAACAAGTTGCAATCAACATCCTAGTTATTAAATCATGCGAATTGATTTTTAGCTCTATTCACCTCCTTTAGATATTTCATAGTCTTAATTTGTGTATAATCTTGAATTCCTACTGCTGGATGGATAACCACAAGGAAATTGGTCAAGCCTAGTTTGGTGATCTTGTTGAGGAGTAAGAATGATGGGGAATACACACACTTCAATGGAAAATTCTGGTTTGGGTAACTCATGGTAATTAGCGATCTCTTAAATGAAATTTAATCATTGAAGATTCTAAATGAGGAGTAACCATAAGTCATGATATATAATTGACATGATTACATGAAAATGGAACAATCCCCAACAAGGAATCTTAATGTGAATATATGACATGATAATTGCTATGTACTATAAAGCATTCACCTAAGGGGATGTATACATGTACACAATTAGGGTCATTGTCAGAATATGGTTAGTATGTGTACATGGACTTGAGGCATCCATGTAATTTTAAGGTTTTAGGAATTAAATTATGCGTGAATGGAACTATGAGTTGTTTTGTTTATGTTTGATTATACCGGTGTTAGAAGGAGTTTTAGAGATTTCTTATTTTCACCTAGTTATCTAAAATTAGTTACTCTAACACATTATAATGTGTTTATGTGGTCACAACACCATTCAGGCGGCCAAAGTCTATAATGAGGAGCTTAAACATGTTGAGGATGTAGTTAGAAAAATATTTGTTGAGGTGGTTATCCATATGCGGACATGTCGTAGATTGTTGGTGGATAAAAATTAAGTGATAGCGTATAATCCATATATGTCTATCATGTACGAATTTATAGTTTTGATCTCTATAACCACTTTCTTTAGTGTCGTGTGGAGAACTATGCTATCTTGTATTTTGCAACAATGGTGGTGGCATTCATTGTGTTGAGATAAATCTCTTATTCTATTAGGATAATGAATATTGTCTTAACAATATAGGAAAGTACAGACCGGTGTTAGACTTAGAGTTCAATTTTTTTAATCTTTTTATCCTTCCTATTTAGTTTGAATTGTATTCTCGTTATCCTTTTCTAATAGAATAGTTGTATCTTCTTTGTGCTATTCCTAATCTGGGTTGATCGTATCTCTCAGCTCTAAAAATTTGGTAACAGATATATGTCACTGGCGTGCCAGTAAGGTGAAGCCAAAGAGATATCCAAAGAGGGGGGGAATGAGAGTGGGTTATATGATTCTATTGTGGGTACATGTTTGTAAGAAAGTGATAATCTTTGTAATATTCTTAAGTTGCTTAATAGAACTTTGCAGTATTTTTTGCTAATTTTATTTTCTCGTTGGTTATTTATTTGGCAATTATTGGCTCTGTTGACATGGTTCGTTATTCTTCTTCTCGTACATGCTTAGGTTGTATCTCACATAACACTTCTTTCTTGGGCTTGAAGCTTTCACATATTACTTCAAGTAGTATTAGATCAGGATTGTTGTGAGACGATTGGTGAGAAATAATTGTACCTAAAGCTTGACAACGTCGACGAGTACCGTGGGAAGTCATAATATTGAAAAGTTTGATGGCAAGAGTAACTTCAGTGTGTGGCAGAGCATGGTGAAAGATGTTTTAGTACAACACAGGCTAATCGAAGTGTTTGAAAGAGAGAAGCTATGAAAATATGTCTAACGAAGACTGGAGGATGATGGAGCGTAAAGTAGTCAATACAGTTCATCTAAGTCTTTCTACTGAGGTAAAGTATTATTTGATCAATGAAGACTCACTGAACAAATATGGGAAATTTTAGAACAACTACACATGGCAAAGTCGCTAACCAACATATGGGTGCTAAATAGGCAATCATACAAGTTGTGCATGGAGGGCACACAATTAGTTGACCATCTCAACGCCCTCAACAAGCTCGTCACAGAATCAGCTAACATGGAGGAGAAAGATCAATGAGAGTGTCAAGGTCATTCCCATAGTTTCATGTCTACTATAGTCATGGGAGCAAGTGGTACTGAATATTGTTGTTAGGAAAATCACACTCAATTTCAACGAGGTAGTTGCATATCTTTTGGAGGTAGATTCTTTAAAGAAGTTATTGGAATCTTCATCAGGTGGTCAAAGTTTGGTTGTTATAGATGACATCAACAAAAGTAAGGGTCATGATATGAAGAACCGTAAGGGAAATGGTAGATATACATGCTATATACTTGATGAGGTCACATATTAAAAGATTGTGCAAAGTTGAAGGAACGGAAGGGTCAAATTTTCTCCTTGACTGAAGTATATCTTCACGCACTGGTTGTTATGGAATCATGTAATTGTAAAGGTTGAATTTTGATGTAGGTTCTTGATTCATCATATGTCTTGAGAGTAGAATATTTGATGAAGGTTTCCTATGTTGATTGTTTGGAACATTTTGTCTAACATATGAAAAACTCTACTAAATTACCGGAATTGTTACAATTACGTTTAAGATGTATGACAGAGAACGTCACACATTATTGATAGTCTGATATGTCCCCAATCTCTAGAGAAATTTAATATCTAAAAGGGCACGTGGATCTATTGGTTATAAAATTTCAAAGCAATGGGGGGTCGTGCAAGTTACTTGCAAAGGGAAAGTAATTATGAAGGATATCTAATTTGAGCATATCAATTGGTTAAGGATATCTAACTAAAAGAGGAGTAGCTGGAGGGAGTTCTACCAAAACTGGAAGTGTAGATGAGAATTAGCATGTGAGGCGGGCATCATGAACTCATATAGTGCTACAAGTGAACCACTCTCAAGTACATGCAAGTACAAGGTTGCAAGTTTAGGGTTTAGGGTTCATGATTTAGGTTTCTAGTTCAACTACAGATTTCAAAAAGTGTAGAAGAGAAACTATCAACTATTGGAAGAAGAAAGACATGTCAAGACTGCCCACGCAATACTATTAAGAGGGAGCGGCTCAAAAAAAGTAAAAAGTTATGACATGGAGGGCCAAAGGTTGAAGGTTGTGGTTCTTCCAATCACATGTTGAAGAAATATAGTTTATCAAGTTGTACATCTTGAGGAGCTCTCACAAAATGGGATAGAACAATCATGTCTGGACACACTCTGTGTACGCGTGCATGGTAGAGCGCTTCAGATGTCCGAAGCAGCTTCTAAGGACGGAAGCATAGAATAAGAAAGAGAGCAAAAATTCTTAAAGAAGCAACCGAACTTTAGCAGATAAGATCTAAGGTGGAGATTAGGATAATGCATTTTGTCTTAACAATATAAAAAGCAGTGTTAGACTTGGAGTCCAAGATATTATTTTCTTATAATTTTCCCCTTCTTATTTAGTTTGTTATTGTATTATTCTTTACTAATATAATATTTATATCCTCTCGTGCTATTTCCAATCTAGGTTGGTCTTATCTTTTGACTCTATAAATAAGAGTACCAAACACAAGTTATGGGCACGCCAAAAAGGAAAAGTAAAAGAGATAGCCAAAGATGAAATGGAGTGAGTAAATTGCGGAATTCTATTGTAGGCGAAAAATAGTGAGAGAGCAACGATCGTTGTAATTTTCTTGAAATTGTTGAATATAATATTGTGATCTTTTTTGGCCAGCTTTGTTCGCTCGTTGGTTATTTGGTTGACATTTGTTGGATTGTTTCCCTATAACGAATTTTTCTTGGACTTTAAGATTATGTATATTACTTCTACTTGCATGTAGCCTCTATTGTGTGGATTCTATTTAGAATGTATACCTAATTTTCTCAAGTATGTAACTATACATGAAACTGTGTCAGAGGTGGTACATGGTTATGTGTCGAGCACTCAGGAAGTACAACACTTCACATGTGTAAAAACACTGAATAAGATGGACCTAGTGGGTGCCACGTTTCGCGATTAACAATTCAAAAACACAAGTTTCCATTACATTGGTATATGAAAGAAACATAACTATTCAATTACTCCGAAGAGTGAACAAAGCTAAATCTTTGGCACCCCTTCTTACATGTAGTGAAGGTATTCGTCATTCCAAGATTCATATCTGGACTCTATTGCCGACCCATACATTAACAAGTGACAAATTGGTATTTTGAGAAATCACGATGATGAAAATGGACAATGAACATGCATGAATGGCGCATGTACATAAACATCAATCCTAGATGGTAAAAGTATGCAATGATGATGTCATTATTATATTTTTTTTCCGTGAGTTCTTATGTAACAGGTAGGAAAAGGCTTACGCTAGAGAAAATTTACCGTGCCAACCTTTCTAGGATGAACATCGAGATGATTAGAGACGTCCTTCCATGCCCTCCTTTATATAGAGTACGATAAAAAGTCAAAGCAAGTCCAAAGATCCATAAGTAAACTATTGGGGGTGTGGCTCTGAGCTCAAATTAAATCAAGGGTTCAAAAGTACTTCTCTATCTGTAAGGAGGGGTGTATTTATAGAGCCAAGTCAAGATTTTATTTTAGAACAAAGTTTTGTCAATCATAATTTAGTTTTGAATTAGTTTGAATTGTACCAGGTCAGGATATTAGGGCTTAATTAAAATATCTAGAAACCTATAGAACCCACAAAAGCATATATCTATTATGCATATCTATTGTCTTCTACTATCAAAATGGAAACTATCATGACCCGGTCAAGGATTTGCAAGGAGAAATTTGAAAAGGTATATGTAGGTGAATATCATACCATTTATGGGTCTTCATAACACCTAGCTACATTTTTTTTGGATTTATGGGGGCATAGGTTTTTGTGATTTTTGGTTGAGTGTTACCGAGGGGCACAATTGATGTGTGTGTGACGTAGCTATTTGATAATAATTTTGTGTGTAGATGAGTTAAAAGGTTTTGGGATGATTATATTGATGTTGTCCAATATGGTACGTGAATGAGGTTTTTGCAGATAACATGGACTAGGGTCTTGGATGATGAATTGATGATATCATCCTAGAGTTGAACAAAGCACTGCCTCTGTAAGGTAATCTATGTCTATAGATTCACCTCCAAGGTGATGAATACTGTCGAGGATTAAAAGAGACAAACTTGATTGAAATTCAAGCCAAATTACTCTAGCTTGGAATGGACTGACACCCAATTTGAAGTGGCACAATCCTACTTAGAGAAGTTGCTCTTAGAATTATTATGGAAATGGAATGGGTAATGTTGGGGGTTTACGTCATTAATATTTAAACTGTATTCATGAGGTGGTAACCGCTCTTGGCATTGAGTTTGTTAGAGATTGTGAGGGTGACCATAGAGTGTATGCCATTAATTCTACAAGGGAACTAAATCCCTCTTAGTGGGTGTTTTGTAACGCAAAATCTCTTAAAAGGGTTTTAGAAAGAGTCCAAGATGAAAAGTATTCAACTTCAAGCACGAGACATCATGCAATGAATTGCGATTATCTTACCCACGCTCAAGGAATTTTCCATTGATGTCTAACATACCAGGAACTCAATGTATGATGTCTATGTTTAGTTACACTTTGAAATATTTTTGCATGACTGAGTATTTTTCTGAAAACTATCATATAAAAATTTTCAGATATGATGAGGTTTAAATGTCCTCCATTAATCGACTTATATTGGACAATTGTAAGCGCTTATATTTTAAGCAAAAAGCATAACTTAACAACTATATGAATATCTAATGAAACCTTGATATCTTCAAAATGATTGCATGCTTTCACAACATGTTTGAATGAATCCACTAGCTCACTAAATGACCTCAACACGATGCAAATACTATATTATCATATCTATACGAATGTGCCACATAAATGTACTATCTTATAATAAAAATGCACATTTAGATACCACATTTAAGTCTTGACTTGACTGTGGGTGTCACCATAATGACTTCAACAATGATAATATATCAATATAATGAGGTATTAAGTGATAATTATGAGTCACGTATGGGTGACGAGTAGAATATATATACATATACATATATATATATATATACATATATATATATATATATATATATATATATATATATATATATATATATATATATATATATATATATATATATATATATATCGCAACCATCATAAAATAAAGCATCAATCCAAATCTATGGTTACATTGCTTGATTGTGTTTACCATTCAACTCATTCGTTATCTCTCATAAAATACACATGGAATTCTAAGATATTTAGGTTGTTTTCTAACCAAGTCATACTTCTTCATTTGGTAAGCTTTTATTACATAAAAACATTCCGCAATGACGCCGATTGGGATTGGGTATAAGAAATTTCCTATACTTTTAGGTGTAGGCTTTCATCCATATATATGCGTGTGTATATATGCATGTATGTACACACACATACATATATATATATATACACACACACACACACACATATATATATATATATATATACATCTATATATACATGTGTGTGTAGCATTTGTTACCCGTCTTGGTAGCATAAATCAGTTGCCCAACTATTCTAGTTATAAATTTTCACTCCTGGTTACAATTTGGGACACTATTTTTTTCTTCCATAAATGTCATTTTTACTATTTTCAGAAAATACAATATACAATTCACATTATATTTATGAATGGACCCTTTCTATATAAATTTGGTCATCTCATTATAATTTGGGCTCTCCTAGTACAAAATTGGATCCATGGGTAACAAAAGTCTATTACCCACGTGGACAATGAATATATGACCTATATATATGTCAATTAGGAAAATTCTCAATATTAATTTTAAATATTAATACAAGTTTTAGTGTTGTCTAATGGTTTATGATGCTAGGAGACCAATTTCAATCAAGTCAATTAACTAAAATGGAAATACACTGGGGACTCTTTAATGTAATTGAACAAGTACCTATCACTACAATGGGAAGTCAAAGTTTCATCTATAAATTAAATGAAATAAGTTCTTGCAACTAACTTTTGAAATAATTTGGAGTTAATTTAAACAAAGAAAAAAAACATAAAAGATAAAATCATTTTTAAACTTGTTTGAATAAAAGTTATAACTAATAAATTTGGAACTATGTTAAGCATGCAATCCTAATACAACTTGATGTTGTGTTTGTCCAATGGATCCTGTAATCCCACTAGTGGACCAACCGATTATATCATCACTAGTCTCCTCCATCTACTATATTCTAAGGGGAACAATTCTCCTCTCTTTCTACTTTTATTATATCTATCACCTTATCTTATAATTTCATGAATCTTTTCACATAATATATGAGAATTTCATATGCATTCGACAACCAATTGAACTTATTCTAATTATCCCAAAAGATTATAACCATAATATACTCCAACTTTTGACATATTTTTGTTTAGAACGCGAGTTTTTTCCTAGACGTATTAAACTCACGAATAAATCCCAATTTTTGAACACTACATTTTATTCCCGTATTTTTTTGCAAATTAATCACATTTATTTTTCTTATTTTATACGTTCTTTTTTTCCTTATTATACTAATTAAGACTCTAATTTAGTTTGAGTTTATATATGTGAGAGTGTGTATGTACATGCATATATGTGTGTGTATGTATGTAATATATGTATATGTATATGTAAGTGATAGTTAATGATATATGTATGCAATATATATGTACATATATATGTGCAAAACATATATACATACATTTCTATGAAATATATGTATACATCCTATGATTTTTTCCTGATTTTTCCCAAATAGTTGATTGTACTTTTATTGTATTGACAGGTTTACCCTATTTTTCCACATAATTGCCGAATTTCAAACTTTTCAACTCAATCGAACGTATCCTAAATATTGGAGTTGTAACTATCTCCAAATTTGCCTCTTCTTTTTGGATTAAGTGATCAAAATTAGCACACCCAAAGAGAAAAAAGACAAATATAAAACTTTCCCTACCTTACCTTAGTGTTAAGGGGATCATTTACCTATTGATATATTTCTTGGGACTAGGATATCATCAAACCAGGACACCCGTTCGAGCACTAGTAGTTTTAGTCACCATTAGTTCACTATCAATAGGAAGCAAACTAGAAACTAAGCCCCTTAATTCCATCACTGTTGTACATCCTGATTTGCTTGGTCACGTCCTTTGATTAACAAAGCCAAAATTTGAATGCAGCTTCACCAACTATGGACTTCAGGGCACCTAGAATATACTTAAGGTCTAGATAGATGTGAGGATCTCGAGGAATCTTCTTCAACCATTTGTAGCCTCCTTCATGTTGATAATTTCCTCTTTACCGCATCACCTTTCAGCCAGCCTATACCCATTACAAAATCCCACATTTAGATGTTTTCTATATCCTATAAAGTAAAGTTACATATCACGGTCATCATAACATAAAATATGAATCTGAATTAATGGTTATATTGATTAATTATATTTACCACTCAACTCACGCTTATCTCTCACAAAATGCACATGATAATTTTATGATATTTTGATTGTATTCTATACAAGTCATATTTATCAAATCGATACAGTTGGATTGAATAAAAAAATAAGCAATGATGCCATTTGGGATTGCGTATAAGAAATTTCGTATATTTTTCAGTGTAGGTTCCCAAATATATATATATATATATATATATATATATATATATATATATATATATATATATATATATATATATATATATATATATATATATATATATATATAGCCCACAAGGGAATAACCCAGTTGGCGAATTCCGCAGGTCCGCAATGAAGGGACCCGAGTTCGAAACCACACGGAGAAGCATCTCTTGATTTATCACCCTACCAGACGTCCGACCTCCGCCACGGGTTCTAGGAGGGGGGAGAGAAATCTTTCTCTCTTAATCCCTCCCCCTATATATATATATATATATATATATAGACACACACACACACACACACACACACACATATATATATATGTGTGTGTGTGTGTTTACATATATGTATGTGTATGTGGCAAGGGGATGCATTTGTTACCCATCTTGGTAACAAAAATTAGTTATCCAACTATTTTGGTTACAATTTATCACTCCTAATTACGATTTGGGACATTGATATTTTTCTTTCATAAACATTATGCTTATTATTTTTAAGAATACAATTCAAAATTCAAATTGTATTTATGTGTACTTTTTCTATTACAAATTTGTTCATCTCATTGTAATTTGGTGCCTCCCTCTTACGAAATTGGATCCATGGGTAATAAAAGTTTATTACCCAGATGGACAATGAATATATGACCTCGATATAGATATATATAGTTAGGAAATTAGTCTTAATAATTTCAAATATTAAATACTAATTTAGTGTTGTCTAATGGTTATGATGCTAAAAGACCAAATTTTGATCAAGTTAACTAACTACACTCAAAATACACTAGGGACACCTAAATGTAACTGAACATGTACCTACTACAACAAGGGAAAGTCAATGTTTATTTACAAACCACATGTGACGATGTTTTCACAACTGAATTTTTAAAAAAATTTGAAATCAGTTTGAACTAAAAAAAAATTAAAGTTATTTCAATAAAGTTATAACTAATAAATTTTGGATTACATTAAGCATGAAATCCTAATACAAATTGATGTTGTGTTTGTCCAATGGATTGTGTAATCCCACTAGTACACCAATTGATTAAGAATGTATCATCACTAGTCTCCTCCATCTAGTGTTTTCTAAGAGGAAGAATTCTCCTCTCGTCCTACTTCTATTATATCTATCACCTTATACTATAATTTCATGAACCTTTTCACATAATATTTGAGAATTTTATGTGCATTCCATGTCCAATTGAATGTAGTTTAATTCCTCAAATTAAAGACTCCCCAAACTCACCTCTTCTTGTTGGATTAAGTACATTAAAATTTGTACACCCAAGGATACAAATACAACACTTTCTCTACTTTATACATTGGTTCTAAGGGTACCATTTGATCTATTGATATATTTCCAACTTGTTATTGGAGCTAGGACATCATCAAACCAAGAGACCACTTTGAGTACTAGTAGTTTTTTTCACCATTAGTTCACTATCAATATGAAGCAAACTAGGGACTGGAAACCCCTTAATCCATTGTTGTTGTACATCCTAATTTGTTTGGTCACATTCTTTGATGAACAAAACCAAAATTCCACTACAGCTTCACCAACTATGGACTTTGGGTCACCTAGAATATACTGAAGGTTCAATGAGATGTGAAGGATCTCGATAAAGCTTCTTCAACTATTTGGAGCTTACTTCATGTCGATAATTCCTTCTTCACTACGTCACTTCTCCATTAGCCTATACCCAATATAAAGTTCCACATTTAGATCATATGTGTTTCATATATACTTTAAAATAAAGTTACATATTATGGTCATCATAACATGCAACATCAATCCAAATTAGTGGTTATATTGCTTAATTGTGCTTACCATTCAACTCATTTGTTATCTCTCATAGAATAAACGTGATGATTCTATGATATTTAGATTGTGTTGTATCCAAGTCATAATTATCAAATCGTTATATTTTGATTAAATAAAAACATTCAACAATAATACCAGTTGAGATTGGGTATAAGAAATTTCCTATACTTTTAGGTGTAGACTCCCATCCATATATATGTATATATATGTATGTGTGTATATATGTATCTATATGTGTGTGTGGTGGAGTGATGCATTTGTTACCTATCTTGGTAACATAAAATAGTTACCTGACCATTTTGATTATATTTTTCCACTCCTGGTTATAGTTTGGGATGTTGATCATTTTCTTCCATAAATGCTGTTTTTATCATTTTAGACAAACACAAAACAAAATTCACATATTATTTATAAATAGACTCTTTCTATTAAAAATTTGGCGCATCTTATTATAATTTTGTGCCATTCTGTTATAAAATTGGATCCATAGATAACAAAAGTCTAATACCCACGTGGAAAATGAATATATGACACACACACACACACACACACACACACACACACACACACACACACACACACATATATATATATATATATATAATTAGGAAACAAGGCTCAATGTTATTTCAAATATTAAATAAAAATTGCAGTGTTGTCTAATGGTTTATGATGCTAAAAGACCAATTTCAATCAAGTCAACTAACTCAACTGGAAACACACCACGGATACCTTAACATTACCGAATAAGTACCTATCACTACAAGGGAAAGTCAATGTTTGAACTAAGAATGAAAAAAAAACTACAAAAAATTTAAAAGTTATTTGAATTAAAGTTATAAGTTACAAATTTGAGATTATGTTAAGCATGAAATCCTAACACTACTTGATGTTGCATTTGGCCATTAGATCATGTATCCCACCACTGGGCCAATTGATTAAGAATGTATTATCACTAGTGCCCTCCATTTACTATTTGCTAAGAGAAATAGTTCGCCTCTCTTTCTACTTTTTATATATCTATCACCTTATACTATAATTTCATGAACCTTTTCACATAATGTTTGAGAACTTTATGCATTCAATGCCCAACTTAACATATTCTAGTTCCCCCAATTGAAAGTCTCCCCATACTTACCTCTTCTTGTTGAATTAAGTAGATTAAAATTTGTATACCCAAGGAGACAAGAGACAAATACAACACTTTCTCTACTTTACCTTGGTTCGAAGGGGATCGTTTCACCTATTGATATATTTTCAATTATTTTTTTAGTGGGAATAGAACATCATCAAATTAGGACACCAATTTGAGAACTAGTAGTTTTGACCACCATTAATTCAATATCAATAGGAAGCAAACTAATGATTGAACCCCTTAGTTCCATCATTGTTGAACCTTCTGATTTGCTTGGTGACATTCCTTCATGAACAAAACCAAAATGTGAAGGCAACTTCACTAGCTATGGACTTTGGGGCACCTACAATGTATTAAGTTTCATTGAGATGTGAAGGATTTTGAGGAAGCTTCATCAACTATTCAGAACCTCCTTCACATTGTTAATCCCCTCTTTACTTCATCACCTTTCAACTAGCCTATATCCATTATAAAATTGCACATTGTATGTGTTTCATATATCATTTAAAATAAATTTATAGATTATAGTTATCATAACAAAATATCAATCCAAATTAGTGGTTATATTACTTAATTGTGTTTACCATTCAAATAATTCATTATCTCTCATAAAATAGACATGATAACTCTATGATATTTAGATTGTGTTCTATCCATGTTATATTTATCAGATCAATATGGTTGTATTACCTAAAACATTTAGCATTTTAGCAATATATATACATATATATATATATATATATATATATATATATATAGGTGTAGGCTGCCATCCATACTTATATATATTTATATGTATATATGCATGTGTGTAACATAAACTAGTTACCCAACTATTTTGGTTACAAACTTTCACTCCTAGTTACAGTTTGGAACACATCTTCTTCTTTCATAGATGTCATTTTTACTATTTTTGACAAATACCATACAAACTCATCTAGAAATGGACTCTTTATATTAGAAATTTGGTCATCTCATTATAATTTGGTGCCTTCCTATTATAAAATTGAATCCAGAGATAAAAAAAGTGTGTTACCCACGTGGAAGATGAACATATGATCTATATATACACAACACACACACATACAATGTGTGTTAAATTTGTTAATAAGGCTCAATATTGAAATATTAAATATGAATTTCAATGTTGTTCAATAGTTTATGATGATACAAGACTAATTTAAATTCTAACTACACTAAAATACACTAGGGACACCTTAATGTCATTGACCAAGTACCTATATGTAACGACCCACACTTCTGACTGTCTAAAAGACCTTAATGTCGCGAATCATTACTCATAAATTCCAAAATCAGATTCAAGAAATAATACAGAATAGTAAAAAAATTCCGTTAATGAATAAATAGTTACACATATGTATAAAAAGATCCTCTAAGAAGTTACATAAATTTTAGAAAGAGTTAACATGCACATGTATGATGATATACCATTATATCTAAACCTTCAAGAATAACTTTAATGTCTGCAACATCTTTATCTGTAACCTCATGTCCATGAATCAAGTATATCTGATACCTAAAACAATGACAAACAAATACACGATTAGTATATTTCTATACTGGTACGTGGGTTCAAATAATAAGCACAAGTACACATATAAGAAAGCATCTTTATCTTGCATATAAGAACATAAACTTGTTTTCGTATTCTAACCCATATCTGGTCTACTGCCTCAGGTGTAATCATTGTCCCTCCGGGGCTCGTGTGCATTACCCTTAAGATCAGTATAACTTAGGGTTTTTGAATAATGTTATTTACTTTACATGACACGCATAGGAACTTTATAATTTGCAAGAAGTAAATAAATAAGCAAGCAGTTTATCTTTCATTCAATCTCATCGAGAAACCTCAGAAAACTCATAATTCGATACATGTATTCATAACCTTATGCCATCATAGAAACCATGCAGAACATCATATGTACTTTAAGAGTGTATCTAAACATCCAAGCAACAAAGCATTCAATCTGAAATATACATACTACATATGTGTCACCATGTATTCACATTACATTAATCTGACCTGGATACACTCCTAAACTAGGGTTTAGGGTTACCTCATGTTTGGACTAAGGATTAGGGTTACAAACCCTAATCCCACCATATCATGGTTTCTAAGATTACAAACCCAATTATGCATATTAGGTTAAACCCTAATCATCATCTTAAGCATATTAGACTGTTCATGATACCTAGATCACATTATCAACATTAGATCATAGAAAGATGTCAACATTGGTTTTAAAACCTTAAATCATCATGAATAAGATCATTAATCTAGAAACATAATTATTCATCATTATCAATTATTTCCTCATTATACATATCCAGATCAGTTATTATCTCAACATAAATGAATCTACCCCATTTAAGCATCATATTAAGGGATTCTAGGTTTTCTTTATGCTAATCACTTCAACATAGGTATTGCATATAATTTTATAACATGAAGCTTAATTGGGTTCTGATTATATTTTCTTTGGATTCATCTCACTCTCTTGATCAAAATAGTATATAATTTTTCTATATTCTGCGTTACCAATCATTTACTAGAATTATTGTAAAATTACCTTTATTGGAATAATCCTACACTGCCACATCAACGAATCCATTTTTCCTTTATTGAATATCTGCACTGGATTGAATATGGGGAAAGACCTTCGTACCCCAAATCCTTGAACATGCTTTAAGGGTATTATGGTCATTTGCCTTAATCCTCCTTCAACCTCGCGTTCAGTTCTTGTGTTCACGATTATGCTGTGCCGACCATCGGCTGTGGACCGTTAGCGCTCGCCAAACCCTACCTCCCTCACCACCATTATGATAGCCCCTCCATGGACTCTCATTACAGACTATCCCTTGATCTTTCTACCGTTGACATCATGTAGGGCTTGTTGGTATGTATGCCCTGAGAGCCAATCATGGGATGATTGGTGGGATACATTAAGATTGATTTGATAAACATCAAAGGCAAGCTTCCAAATTTTTTTCTGATTCAGTCATATGAGATAATGATAGAACATATTGAATGTCTAGAGAATGATAGTACTCAATGATGTATGCTTTCAGGTTAAGGACCTGAATGATGAGATCATACAGAAGCTAAGAGTTTGTATATTCTTATTATGTCCCTAGTCGAATGTCATTGTGGAAGGTAGATAGACATCAATGACACATAAGACTAGATTGCAGTCTTGGTTGATGACAAAATCTTATTAGTCATGATATGGAGATATCAAACCAAACACATAGGCACTTGTTAGAGAACAAGTTTACTGGACAGACCCACTGTGAGTTTGACACATGGAACCATGACATGGTAGTCATAGTCATTTCTCATAGTGTTGGTGGTGAGTGTGATTTTTTGACCTAAAATCACTACACTCAACACATGTCGTTGGGTATACTTTGACATCATCAAACACAATCATGAAACATGGGTTTTTATAAAGGTGATGATTGGGTGGCTTTGACACATGGGGCTTTTGAGGGGTGAGTGATATATATGGGATTTATCCCTCCTGAGGGAGTTTGATATCCATGGACACTTGTTGAGTAGGATTGAGATAGATGTGCGCACGCATGTGTGAATCAGTATGCGATATTGATGTCATACATATCTCCTCTAATCTACTCTGAGATCAAGAAAGTGAATGAACGTTGACATGATGACTGTTCCATGCCTTGAGTTCATTCGGGATATCAGTGATGAAGGAATTATACATTCGTTATAACACCATTCATGGATTTTAGGATTGAAAGTTGTTCTCCAACTTTCTATTTCACTTGGGTAGCACTGATGTGTGACTAGGCACTGCTCTTTGCTTGTGAAGTCATAAGTGTTATGGACTTGCACTGCCAACGTGAAATGGACCTGTAGGGTCACACACATAGGATTTAACCTGGAAGAGGAGTTTATCCACAAACGATGTTTAGATTGATTACTAAGGGAGTTTAGTAGTCCAATTAAACACTCAATTAATTGATAGCTCAAAATCATAGTATTCAAGGTGTTGGATCGATTGATTAGAGCATCGAATTGATTGAAACTGCAATTGACTGATTTGCACAGTCTGCTGCTCCAACCGATTGGCTCAAGAGTTGAACCGATCGGCTCAGGTTGCTGAACCGATCAACTCATGTGATGAACCGATCGGTCCAAGACAGGCTGAGATGACCAGTTTAAGGGTTGAACCGATCGGCTCAACTGGTCTAACCGAGATCGTTTGGAAAGTGAGAAGACTATTTTGCAAATACAATTTGTTTCACTTGTACAAATTTGATTTGGACAAGGATTAATATTTGATTAATCGAAAACAAATTTGAAAGTCAATTTGAGTTGGATCAGGACCACGAACCGATCGGCTCAGAAGTGAACCGATTGACTCAGGTGCCCCAACTGATCGGTTGAGGTGTGAATCGATCGGCTCAGCTCCCCAACCGACCGTTTCATGCTTGAAACGATCAGTTCAGGTGGTGCAGTTGGTTGTTTTGTGGAAAATCCCGAACCCTTCTACTCCTGCATTAATCCCGCATTGCCCGGGGTAGAGAACTCTATCCCATGACCCTCCTATATATAGCGGTATTGGGGGCTTCTCAAAATAACAATTCAGTGCATCAGTTACTCTGTAAAGTTGTCGTTCTCTGTGGTTTTGGTAACCGAGAGAGAGCCCAAGAAAGTGCTACTCGATAAGGGAGGCACAATAAGGGAAATACAACTGTAGAAAAGTGACTAGTGGCAGGAGAGTGTGTCGGTGAGTAGTACGCTGACAGGAGGGTGTGACTCCTTCCGATTCCTTGTGGGACAAGGAGATATGAGTTCCAGGTGGTCGGTGTGGACTAATTCAGAGGCGGGAGACTTCTGCCGCTCGAAGGACAATTGTCAATACTGATAGTCTCAGTGAGACCAGGAGCTGACAGTCCCAGTGAGACCAGGAGCTACACAGACACCATCCAAGACCGGAGGTGAAGAGTGTGCAAGCCACGAGGTAACGTCGCTGAGCAAGCCTCTAGACAAGGTACGCCTCCACAAACCATCCTTCCTACTGTATAGACGTTGACACGATTCCTTTATTCTGGGTTTGGGAGAAGAAAATTTTTGTTTCCGCTGCCTTCTCTATCTCCCCTAAAACCCAACAGTGGTATCAGAGCCACGTCAATTGGTATCAGAGCCACGTCAATTGCTCTATACTTTAGGATTATCGATATGATCGATTTTGGTTTGTCACCTTTATTTATTGCATACGATGCGAATAAAATTGGCTTTATGCATGTCCAATCCTAAATCCACAAATCCCAATATACATATATGATATGTAATATGAATGCACTCGATACACATCGCCCTTAAACGAGTTTTGTGGTGGATGTATAATGTGGTTATGGCAAATAAACCCTATGCATGTGTGCTTGGTTGTATGTGGTTGCTTGCATCTCGGTCTTCACACCGATTCCCTATCTCCTATTCCTGATGTAACTCAAGATAAATCGAGATTTCTTTCCTACCTTTGCTCCCCTCGAATGTAACTCAATGTTTCTCAATTTAAATGTAAATAGGATAGATCTTTTATTTCCTGTTATGTCAAAGAATGACAGACATCTGACGACGACTGAGATGATCAGTTCAAGGCGTGAACCGATCAGTTGGCGATCCAGATGACCGGTTCGAGGAGCGAGACGATCAGGTGGTGGCCATGAGGATATGCACGATGACCAAGCAAACCGATCAATTGGAGGAGCCAATCGATCGACTGGTGGCACCCAGACGACTGACCAGGGTGAGCAGGTCATTCATGTCATGAGTTGATCAACTCGGAAGGAAAATCATAGAGTTCATCTTGTACATGTTGCTTGTGATGTGGACCTAGATGACCATGATTCCTCTTGGCTCGAGGAATCACATTAGGATGGCCATAATCATCGCTTTTATCATTTTGCATGTTTTTTGGAATATAGCATGTATATGATACATATGTATTGTGGTGATTGGATATGTATATGTACCTATAAAACCAAATCCCTCATTAAATATTAAAGTTTTAGATGCCTTCCAAATGCAACACACGTGAAAAGCTTGATCGTCCAAGTGTGGGCACGCCCTAGCATGGTGCACCGTCTATCTCGTGGAAGCATGAAGGATGGATATGTGGGTCTTCCCTAGCAGGGTGCATATTCATCGTGTTGGCTTTGGGTCGGACTTAACAAGGTGACCTAGATATGATCTAGCACCTTGAGGCATGGAGATGATCATGGAAAAGAGTTGCATATGACATCTTTTAAGAGTTGCATATGATGCAATTGGCAAAAGTTGTCTACCTGGAAGATGTAAGTTGTGGGTGACAGCCCTAGCTGGTCCGTGACTCAGAGGATTTCAGGATCTTGACCCACTAGAAGATTGTACGCTGCAATCTTCTGAATTGATGGTGAGGGCTATCAATTTGAATAAAAATAGTGGGAGCGATAATTAATTAAAGTCCTAATTATATCGTCAACTTTTCAAATCAATCAAATAAGTCAAATTTGAGTTTTGGACTAAATTTCATATATTTCCTTTTGTAGAAAAAATGACAACAAAGAACAATCACTTTTCATTGCGATCGGTCCTTGAGAAGGACAAGTTGAATGGGACTAACTTCCACGACTGGTTTAGGACATTGAGAATTGTTCTCACTCAAGAGTGAAAGCTCTATGTCCTGGATACTCCAGTTCCAAAGGAACCTGCTCCTACCGCACCAAAGGTAGAAAAGGATGCTTATAAGAAGCATTCTGATGATGCCATTGATGCGAAGTGCTTGATGTTGTGCTCTATGAACCATGAGTTGTAGAGACAACATGAGAACATGGGTGTTATTGAGATGATTCAGCATCTTAAGAACATGTATGAAGATCAAGCACGGTAAGAGAGATATGATGTCTCCAGGGCGTTGTTCAAGTGCGTCATGATAGAAGGAGATCCAGTTGGTCCTCACACACTCAAGATGATTGGGTATGTGGAGAACCTGACGAGACTGGGATTTACCCTGAGCCAACAGTTGGCTACTGACATGATACTGCAATCATTGCCAGAATCCTACAGTCAGTTTGTGATGAACTACAACATGAACAACTTTGACAAGCCGTTGACAGAGTTGTTGGGCATGTTGAGGACAGCCGAGACACAGATGAAGAAGGACAAGCCTAAGTCTGTGATGATGATCAGTGATAAGAAAGGAAAGTCCAAGCACAAGGGCAAGGGAAAAACTAAGAAAGGTTCTAATGCTATCCATCAACCCAAGTCGTCTTCAACTCTCAAGGCCAAGGGAGGCGTGACCAAGAGAGGCAATTGCCACCATTGTCAAAAGCCAGGACATTGGAAAAGGAATTGTCCACTCTATCTGGAAGAACTAAAGAAGAAGGAGGTGATAGATGTATCCACTTGAAGGTGTCATGAAATAAACTTGTAACATTTTTGAGGTATATGATACCAAGATATAAAATGCAAAACACTCAATAAATGGGGCAAGTGTTTCCTCCATAGATAGGAGTACTTTAGTTTATTTTTAGCCTTAAAGTCATGTAATAGAGTTATGAACTTCTATTTCATATTTTCCAATGGATAGAAACACATTATTTTGCATATTGTATGATAATGATAGCAATTAATAAAGTTGGTGTTTCAATCTCAAAGATATGATCTTTATGGCAATGCCTTGTTTATCTTGTGGTTTTTGGTATGCATAAGATAAAATGATACCTAAAAGTTATTGTTAACTCAAACAATCAAATTAGCATAAATCATGAGAAATTCATTTCTGGTTTCCATATGATGGATTATCTAAACTCTTTTGGTTAGAGAACCAATAAGAGACATGAATCTCTTAGACATGATTAATCAATCTTCACTAGTGGTAGTGGGAGAATGATTATCCTATTAGGTATAATACATGTGATGTATTTACATACCTATTGGAACAAATGCTAATACTTCAAGCGGTGTTTAGAGAAATACCAATATGAATATCTTGAAGTGTTCAAGATTATCATAGATGAAGTACGAATTTGGTAAAGTGTTAATTCTTGATGAGATCAATGAATGAAATACTTGAACCAAATGTTTGAGAGCCTTATGAGTGATTATGATATTGTATCATAGTAAGCTCGTGATTAAGGCATGGTGATGTCTAAATCAAGGAGTCATACTCTAAGGAGTTAGAGGATGATTATCAAATAACTAATTTCTTCTTAAATAAAGAATACCCCACACTAATAAAGGACATTAAAGATCACAAGGAGTTGTGAGTTCTTATATCCTTGATAGATACACCTCGATTATCTATGTGATGAGTTGGTCATGTGATGAATCAACTATCTAGATAAATAAGAGGAACCAGATTTTGAGTTAAGGTTTATGACCATTACATCCTAAATGACTTCCATGTGAACCATAAGGTATGACCTCGATGGTAGCACCCATTGGGATGAAATCCATAAGTGCGTATGAGTCTTAAGCATTAAGATACATGGATAACATTTGAGAAGGATGATTCTTGTCCATTGCAACTTAATGACTAAGACATTTGGCATACAAATACTAAAACTGCATTCCTATGAGGAATAAAACAAGGATGTGTACATGACACAACATATAAGGTTTATGAATCCATTAATGCAAATGAAGTCTATAAGTTACAATGGACTAATCAATGTGATTGATTAAGTACAACCAACTCAAAGCTGGATCTTTACTTTGATAATATAGTCAAAGGGTTTGACTGATATGACAAAGATAAAGAAGGGATCTGTGATTCAGTGGGAGCGTATTTGCATTCCACATGTACATGTGAAATGAAATGTTCTAGAATGGAAATACAAAGTGGAAATTATCTTTAAGGAAGATATAGATATTTCCTATATGATAGGAATAGAGATCTATAGAGATAGTTCTCGAAAACATCTTGACCTGATAAGAGAGAGCATACATTGGCAATCTATACTGAAGGGTTGAGTATGCACAGATTCAGTGGGAGAAAACTTATCCATGTTACATGGAGTTAGTATCCCAGAGCCAAGTGTCCAATTCTTATGAAGAATGGGAACACGAAGAATAGATATGGATCTATCATGTATGTAATCATCCCATTAGCTTGTATGTATAGACATAGTAAGAACAAAACACATTTATCATCTTGTATGTAGGACATGACAATATGATATGTTCATCCTGATAACTCATATGTGGGACATGACGAGTGGATGTCTGTCTAGTTCCAGTAAGGGTTACTGGAATACCATAAGAACTTGACAAGTACTTGAGAAGTACTAGTTCTATGGAAATAAGGAAGGGTTCACTGTAAAGAGTTACACTGATGCGAACTTCCTAAAAGGACAAAAAAAATAAATTGCAAAATATATATAGGATATATAAAAGTGAATGCTTGTTGATAAATAGAAATGTTCCATTAAAGACCTAAAAAAGGTAAAAGCCGAGTATCTGTGTGTTAGAGAACATTAGTGGATACTATATGGATCTGGAAGTTCATAAGATGAACTTATAGATATTCCGGTCATTAATGACAAGTAACAAGTACTTGGTCATGTAATGTGGCTAAAGGTTAGAAAAGGAATACTACATCGCATATTACGGCAACTCCATCTCATACATATGACGTACAACAAAGAAATGAGAGACATGCAGTAAATACTGACTTTGGCAAGATGTTGCCATAACTCACTATGTTAGCACTAGAGGACATTAACATGTGGGACATGTTTAAAGATCACTATGAATATGATTCAACGGTGATTGGCTCACAATGCAAGTGGGAGTCTAGTAGTATGTATGCCTTGAGAGCTAATCATGGGATGATTGGTGGGATATATTAAGATTGATTTGATGAACATCAAAGGAAAGCTTCCAAATTATTTCTGATTCAGTCATATGAGATAATGATAGAATATATTGAATGTGTAGAGAATGACAGTACTCAATGACATATGCTTTCAGGTTAAGGACCTGAATGATGAGATCATACAGATGCTAAGAGTTTGTACATTCTTATTATGTCCCTAGTCAGATGTCATTGTGGAAGGTAGATAGACAACAATGACACATAAGACTAGATTTTGGTGTTGGTTGATGAAAGAATCTCATTAATCATGATATGGAGATATCAAACCAAACACCAAGTACTTGTTAGAGAATAAGTTTACCGGATAGACCCACCGTGAGTTTGACACATGGAACCATGACATGGTAGTCACAGTCAGTTCTCACAGTGATGGCGGTGAGTGTGATTCTTTGACCTAAAATCACTACACTCAACACATGTCGTTGGGTACACTTCGACATCATCAAACACAGTCCTGAAACATGGGTTGTTATAAAGGTGATGATTGGGTGGCTTTGACACATGGGGCTTTTGAGGGGTGAGTGATAGATATGGGATTTGTCCCTCCTGAGGGAGTTTGATATCCATGGACACTTGATGAGTAGGATTGAGATAGGTGTGCGCATGCATGTGTGAATCAGTATGCGATATTGATGTCATACATATCTCCTCCAATCTACTCTGAGATCAAGAAAGTGAATGAACGTTGATAGGATGACTGTTCCATGCCTTGAGTTCATTGGGATATCAGTGACAAAGGAATTATACATTCTCTATAACACCATTCACGGATTATAGGATTGAAAATTGTTCTCCAACTTTCTATTTCACTTGGGTAGCATTAATGTGCGACTAGGCACCGCTCTTTGCTTGTGAAGTCATAAGTGTTATGGACTTTCACTGCCAACATGAAATGGACCTGCAGGGTCACACACATAGGATTTAACCTGGAAGAGGAGTTTATCCACAAATGATGTTTAGATTGATTACTAAAGGAGTTTAGTAGTTCAATTAAACACTCAATTAATTGATAGCTCAAAATCATAGTATTCAAGGTGTTGGATCAATTGATTAGAGTATCAGATTGATTGAAACTGCAATTGACTGATTTGCACAGTCTGCTGCTCCAACCGATCGGCTCAAGAGTTGAACCGATCGGATCAGGTTGCTGAACCGATCGGCTTAGGTTGCTGAACCGATCGGCTCATGTGATGAACCGATTGGCTCAAGACAGGATGAGACGACTGATTCAAGGGTTGAACCGATCGGCTCAACTGGTCTAACTGAGATCGTTTGGAAAATGAGAAGACTATTTTGCAAATACAATTTGTTTCACTTGTACAAATTCAATTTGGATAAGGATTAATATTTGATTCATTAGAAACAAATTTGAAAGTCAATTTGAGTTGGATCAGGACCACGAACTGATCGGCTCAGAAGTGAACCGATCGACTCAGGTGCCCCAACCGATCGGTTGAGGTGTGAACCGATTGGCTCAGCTCCCCAACCGACCGTTTCATGCTTGAAACGATCAGTTCAGGTGGCTCAGTTGGTTGTTTTGTGGAAAATCTTGAACCCTTCTACTTCTGCATTAATCCCGCATTGCCTGGGGTATAGAACCCTATCCCTTGACCCTCCTATATATAGGGGTATTGGGGGCTTCTCAGAATAACAACTCAATGCACCAGTTGCTCTGCAAAGTTGTCGTTCTCTCTGGTTTTGGTAACCGAGAGAGAGCCCGAGCAAGTGCTACCTAATAAGGGAGGCACAACAAGGGAAAGACAATTGTAGAAAAGCGGATGGTGGCAGGAGAGTGTGTTGGTGACTAGTACACTGACAGGAGGGTGCGATCCTTCCGATTCCTTGTGGGACAAGGAGATCGGAGTTCCAGGTGGTCTGTGTGGACTACTTCAGAGGCGGGAGACTTCTACTACTCGGAGGACAACTGTCAATCCCGGAAGTCCTGGTGAGACTAGGAGCTGACAGTCCCAGTGAGACCAGGAGCTACACAGACACCGTCCAAGACCGGAGGTGAAGACCGTGCAAGCCATGAGGTAACGTCGCCGAGCAAGCCTCGGGACAAGGTACACCTCCACAAACCATCCTTCCTACTGTATAGACATTGACGCGATTCCTTTATTCTGGGTTTGGAAGAAGCAATTTTTTGTTTTCGCTGCCTTCTCTGTCTCCCCTAAAACCTAACAGGGCTGACATGTGACTATGTGTTGTTGCAGATGACACCACAACCCTCAGCGTTGTCTCCAACACCCACATTGTGGTGGTCGTGGTGTCAGTTGTCTCCATATTACTCTGTCTCTCCTACCATCGTATCTATGAGAGGAGGCCTCACCTTGCCTGGTCTGGTTCTCTTGCCTCCATCGCTCAGATGTGCCCCTCTCCTATGCCTACCACCTTCACGTGCTGCCATCCTCACAGTGGCCAAGTAATCGTCTTTCTTACATCCTTATCTCCTACGACCTCACACCTTCACGCAGGCTCAAGCACCTGGCGCTGCTGCCGCCTCTTGATATCTCTCACTCTCACCTCAGCGTGTGACCTCCACGTGGTTGGGAACGATGCTATGGATGCCATCACTCCTTCGACATCTAGATTCTTTCCCTATGTGTCGGGGTTCTTTCAAGAATTCTCGACCAATGAAGAGGGGCACACATACTACTGAGAAGGAGGCACTGGTGTTGCAACTGGGTGAAGGACCGATGGAGAGTTTTAGGTGTTTGCAAACATCTCTGATGAAGGGTAAGAGTCCTTCATATCCCTTGATGTATAAGGAAGTGTGGGACTCATAGGAACTTGTGTTTCCATCCTTATATAACTAGGGGTGAGGGAGACACTAGTTTATCATATTCCAAAAAGGAAGATGATAATCCCATTATGCATCGATAAATCCTCATAACCCCCTTCTCAGCTTCTTTATCCTTTCTTCCTTGGTGTACAAGGAATATTGTGATGTCCCTGGATTTTCTAAAACTTAATCTGATGTGTGATGTCCAAATTGAAACCCCCACCTCAGTGAGAACTCCAATTTAAACATCACACACTAGGCTAAGAAAGAGAAAGTCAAGGGAGTCCGAAGGAAACAATTACTAGCACATGCACATGAACAATAATAAAACCATACAACACATGTTCACCGTTCAACATATAATTACAACATGAATTGTTACATCATTTGATATTACATATTGAACAAAAAACTCTACATATACATGTAATACATTCTAAAACAACATGATCTTAAGACAATAGGTCCACCTGTACATCAGCTCACTATACAACTCTCAACTATCCATGATCCTTCAAAGCATAACCACAACCTAAACAAAAGATTACATGTGGTACACGTCAGCACAATATTCAAGAATATTGTACTGAGTACACCTACGTGTCTTTTATATACCTCTCTCATATCTTGGCAATAAGACAAAACTAATACTTGGCAATTATAAAGAAACATAAGAAAAAGCATATACTGGCACAAAGATATTCATTAACAAAAGAGAACACACATCTTAAGCACATTTACATCATATATCTGGTACATCTGCCCCCAAGGACTTTGATATTTTTAGGCCTTATGATCTACCCATAAGGAGTTTGTGATCATTATACATGTGATCTACCCCCCTAGGAGTTTGTGATCACTTTCTGATCACCGTGTGCTTTCATATGATGGATCAGATATCTTATGTTTCATGTGTTCATAGCCATAAGTATGAAAAATCATGCAACATATCATACAAGAACAATCATATCATCCAATATCATATGCCAAGTATTTTACTACACATATAACACAAGCATATTGTATAATAAGCCAAGTAAGAGGTAATGGCGTACCTTCCAAAGAGACATCCTAATCACATATTCTTCATGTCATCTATATCTTTTTCAAACCCTGATTAAGATAAGACCACATACTATCATCAGGTTCTCATCATCTTAACCTTAATTATATCTATTTTAGGGTTTACTTTATCTCATTATGATATTCTCATGATTACTTGTATTCTTGTCTTAGATTTATCTTAATGATGTCATTTTCTAGATTAGGATACATAATCTAAATATCAAGTTCAGTATCATTCTTTATACATATTAAACCTAGGTTACATGTATTATACAAAATAGGGATTCATCCCATGTGTTAAGGGTCAACATTATATAACATGGATTTCTTGTATAAAACTGATCTCAGATTTACATGTTATCTTCTAGTTATTGATATGAGAGTTTACTGTGAATTTCACCATTTATTGAGCATGTATGTATTTTTATACATTTTATTTCGGGTTATTAGCCCTAAATAGACATTCTCATCAAATTACATGATTATGTGTCATAACATGATCATATATGATGTCACATGGATTCTAAAACACAATTAAGAGTTACTGGAACATTCTCATAATTTTAGGTCTGTGTTTGATATTTATTATCCATGAAAAGAGTATTTTACATCTTACCCGATATCACCGATATTTAAACATAAAAAGACTGATATGATGGTGTCATTTATTCTACACATTTTTCTGAGAATTTTGGTACCTTATTTGCATTTTTCAGATCATCGAGCTATTTACTGTGAATTAAAGAAGATCTGAGCATTTACTGGAATTACTGGGCGATTTACCTTTTTGGGCCAATATAGTTTCGCCACATGGCATGTGAGAGGCACAACTTAGTTGCCTTGGTCATCTGAGTTCACGGTTGAACCAGGAAATTTTGACTTGGGCTGGACCTGGTTCCAAGCCGCCCTCTTTCTCTCTTTTCTTTGCATCTCCGCTCGATGCCTGGGCGTGAATCCACAGGGAAAGCCGCCACCGTGGCTTGGATCTCTGGAGAGAGGTCGATCTCCTATCATTATTCTAGCTTGCCTATCCAACACTGCCGAAAAGGGCTTGACACCTCCTGATCGCCTCCTGTAGCTGCTTGGAAGTCCTGCGGAGCCTCTGTGATGCCACCGCTGTTGGGCTTGGCCTTGCCGCCTGTGTGAGTGTCACCGCTGGGAAGGATCATGGGTGAGACCTCGAACATGTCCTCCTTTCCCTTTCCAACATCATCTACGACCAACTCCTCTATTCTCTGTCATGCTTCCAACCTCAGATCTCCTGTGTGTTATGCCCATGAGTGATCAGCATCGCAGTGGAAAAGATCTCCAGCGGGAAATCGAGCTTGGTCGTTGCGTGCGTGAACTTTGCCTCCATCCTGCTTCAGCTCACTGTCCATGAATGTCTCAGCTCCAGGCCCTGCCACCCACAAGATCACCGCCTCCAGATCGTGGAGTAAGCCATCGACTGTTCCTCCTACTGTGTGTCGCCGACCTATCTTCTTGTCAGGAAGGGCACGTATTCTCACAAGCCATCCTGAAGGTGAAGCTCTTCACTTCCGTGAGTCTCTCCCCTGATGAGATATGGGTCTCTCCCCCATCTACCATTGTCGTGGTATTCCCTAGATGCTCGATGTCGGTGCCTTCTTCATGCTCCTTGAATGGAGATGGAGAATATAGGCAAACACCTACTTGTTCCCTATCATTTCTAAAATGCTCGGGTAAAACTACTCTCATCCCACGATTGATGATCGTGGTGCATGGCTGGCTCTCCAACAAGATAAACTATCCTTACGATGCTATTTTAACTAGACGTAGGAAATAACTTCTTTTCTCCACGATCCATCAATTTAAGGACCAAGAGCTCTCTACATCACCAGTCGATTTCCTGAAGGCTATGAATGGGCCCATAAGGACAACAATACGTCACCTGCTTGCTTCTAAAGTATGTGACACTGATGTCATTCAGAACTTAATAGATTATAAACTTTGGTCTATCATTTACAAATCAAGAGCACACTATTTCATGGGTTCCAAAACCAATTGTTCTCACCAAGAACCTCTAAATTTCACCGAATTGTATTCATAGGTCACTCCTAAATCGATACTCAAATTTCACCAAAATACTTGAACTCTCAAGATAACTCAACATATGAATTTCAATATGTCATTAAGCATTCAAAAGTTTCTAAGAGTCCACTCCATCACATCCTACACACCTTGAAAGATATTTCATCCTCAAAATTAAGTTAAAATCCACTGTTTCACATCATATATATCTTAAAAGAAATTTTGTCCTCGAAATTAAGCCATCCTCTTACTTCAAGGAATAACCAAAAGGTCTTCATCTATATGTAGGACACCACTCTATGTGCAATATATCCAAGAACAAAACCCCATAATCATATCCAAGCAACTATTGGGGGGTTTTAAAACATCTGAGGCGAAACACCCCTTCAAAAAGATTGAAAGAAGGGTTTAGAAACTTAGGTTATTACACGACATCTTTTATATAATAGGATTTTAATCCTCATTTTACCCAAGCATTAAACATTAACATATACTTCTTATGAGGGAGTTAAATGTAATTAACTCACTTTATCCATATACATCATATCAAGGTGTCATCACCATTTTGTATTGTGCTATTTTGCAAACTATATTCAACATCTTTGTTAAGCACTAACATTAACACTACATTCAATGTTGATCAACAACATGATTTCATACTATTTTATTATTTGGTTGCAACTTTATTAGTGACTTCATCACTTAATTAACCAACAATATCACATTGTCATCATTATTCATGTATATGGTTAACCATCTATGCATTGATATTATATTAAACCATCTCTAGGTTTCCATCATATGGCGTCTATATATCACATTTCGAGATTAGGTCACAACCTTACCTATATTATATCATGATTGTTCTAAAAAAACTTATATGAGTGGCTTGTCAAACATATATCAAAACTTCATTTAGTCCAACTGAGGTTCTCCTGACCCATATCATGAGGGTAATGCCATGCTCAGTCTCTTTGAGCTAGCTCAACTCTATGAGTATCTCACATGCATATACTTTATCTTTCCTCTCTTAGTCTAGGGTTCTCAGATTACCTCATTGGCACTAGTGATAGCCTTACAAGCTCTAGCCACATAATCACAAACCAAACCAAAACATGGTACTCTTTTCATCGGTTCTCCACCCATGAGACATGCTTACCAAAAACTCTCTTATATATGCAACCACTAGATTCCTACAAGGTACCATCAACCCAAGCTTGAGGCTTTACACGAACTTACACAATTACCTCCTTTAGGGTCTTGGGACTCTCTCTCCCTCACCCAGATGGTAGGTACTCATATTGGTTTTCACATATGCACATATAACCAACCTCTCTCTGACTCTAGGGTTTGGTCCTCCCAAGGACATCTAGGGTTCAACCGATCTATAGGAATCATGCATAAAGTGAGTCAACTCATTCACTCAGCAATATTCTATTTAGGAGATATCATATCACATATTTCTCATAATTTTCATATCTTAGAGTTTGGGTTCTCTGACCTTCTCCCTGTGGGTCTCACTCTCTCTAGAGTTAACCCTAACTGGTCCTAACACTAGAGGTCCTCCTTCATAAAAGAGATTGAGGTTCTTGCCAATTCACATCTTATCTTACATAGATTATCGTAACTTATCTCATAAAAACCTAGTTACTTGCATCATCAACACATATCTCAAATCCTCAAAACTAGACTTAAGTCCTTAAAGACATACATTGATCATCATAAACCATCTTATATCATCTATATAAGGCCTACATCATATCATCAAAACTTATTTCATGTATTCCATCTATCATATATTCCAACAAGGCTCTAGACATCTAATCTAGAACTACTCTCTCTTCTAGACTGATGTCGTACACTTTCACCTGGGTTGCATGACCACCTCCTACTCGTACATGTGTGGGTACACATTTTTGTAATACATATATATAATAAAATATTATATAGTTTTTCTCCGATAAAACAAGCGTCAGAGAAAACTATCACGGTTCGATCTGATTGGTATCCAAAACCAAATCCTAAAAAAGAGTGTCCCACACATAGTAGAGAGTACATTGCATGAAAACTAGTGAAAAGGGTGAGAACATGGTGTAGACTAGAGTGGCTACTCTAGACAACGTGCACAATATGTCTAGGGTTTCTCTTCCCATGATGTACGTCATTTCCAAATAATGCAACGTCCCATACCGCTGCACTATAAGGAAATAACGGCATCTAAGGAATTGCTATACAACAAGCACCAGTCTAGACCCAGTTCTTGGACATCTAGGTGCTAACCTAGAGGCTAGGTCAGATATAGTCTCTAAAAGATGACTAATCTTACCCTAAAGATAAAGTTCAAAATTCTTTAGTTTTGAGTTGCATAATGAGAAAAAGTCAGGTTTTGCTATTGTTCATGCTCTGATACCACCTGTGATGTCCCCAAATTTTCTAAAACTTAATCTGATGTGTGATGTCCAAATTGAAACCCTCACCTTAGCGAGAACTCCAATTTAAACATCACCACTAGGCTAAGAAAGAGAAAATCAAGGGAGTCAGAAGGAAACAATCAGTGGCACATGCACATGAACAATATAAAACCATACAACACATGTTCACCATTCAACATATAATTACAACATGAATTGTTACATCATTTGATATTACATATTGAACAACAAACTCTACATATACATGTACTACATTCTAAAATAATAGGATCTTAAGAAAATAGGTCCACCTGTACACCAACTCTCTATACAACTCTCAACTATCCATGATCCTTCAGAGCATAACCACCACCTAAACAAAAGATTACATGTGGTACACATCAGCACAATATTCAAGAATATTATACTGAGTACGCCTACATATCTTTCATATACCTCTCATCATATCTTGGAAATAAGATAAAAATAACACTTGGCAGTTATAAAGAAACATCAGAAAAAGCATATACTTGTACAAAGATATTCATTAACAAAAGAGAACACATATTTTAAGCACATTTCCATCATATATCTTGTACATATGCCCCTAAGGGATTTGATGTTTTTAGGCCTTATGATCTACCCCCTAGGAGTTTGTGATCATTATACATGTGATCTACCCCCTAGGAGTTTGTGATCACTTTCCGAGCACCGTGTGCTTTCATATGATGGATCAAATATCTTATGTTTCATGTGTTCATAGCCATAAGTATGGAAAATCATGCAACATATTATACAAGAACAATCATATCATCCAATATGATATGGAAAGTATTTTACTACACATATAACACAAGCATATTGTATAATAAGACAAGTAAGAGGTAATGGCGTACCTTCCAAAGAGACATCCTAATTACATATTCTACATGTCATCTATATCTTGTTCAAACCCCGATTAAGACAAGACAACATACTATCATCATGTTCTCATCATCTTAACCCTAGTTATATCCATTTTAGGGTTTACTTTATCTCATTATGATGTTCTCATGATTACTTGTATTCCTGTCTTAGATTTATCTTAATGATATAATATTCTAGATTAGGATACATAATCTAAATATCAGATCTGCATCATTCTTTATACATATTAAACCTAGGTTACATGTATTATACAAAATAGGGTTTCATCCCATATATTAAGGGTTAACATTATATACCTTGGATTTCTTGTATAAAACTGATCTCGGATTTACATATTATCTTCCAGTTACTGATATGAGAGTTTTCTATGAATTTCACAATTTATTGAGCATGCATGTATTTTTATACATTTTATTTAGGGTTATTAGCCCTAGATAGACATTCTCATCAAATTACATGATTATGTGTCATAATATGATTATATATGATGTCACATGGATTCTAAAACACAACTAAGAGTTATTGGAACATTCTCATAATTTTAGGTCTATGTTTGATATTTATTATCCTTGAAAATAGTATTTTACATCTTACCTGATATCAGTGAGATTTAAGCATAAAAAGATTGATATGATGGTTCCATGTTATTCTTCGCAATTTTGTGAGAATTTTGGTACCTTATTTGTATTTTTCAGATCATCGAGCTATTTACTGTGAATTAAAGAAGATCTAAGCATTTACTGGAATTACTGGGCGATTTACCTTTTTGGGCTAATATAGTGTCGCCATGTGGCATGTGAGAGGCGCAACTCCTTTGCCTTGGTAATCTGAGTTCACAGTTGAACCAGACAATTTTGACTTGGGCTGGACCAGGTTCCAAGCCACCCTCTTTCTCTCTTTTCTTCACGTCTCTGCTCGACGCCTGGGCATGAGTCTGTGGCGCAAGCCCGTGGCTTGGACCTCCAGAGAGAGGTTGATCTCCTATCATTCTTCTAGTCTGCCTATCCAGCACTATCGAAAAGGGCTTGATGCCTCCTGATCGCCTCCTACAGTTGCTTGGAAGACCTGCGACGCCTCCGTAATGCCACTGCCGCTGGGCTTGGCCTTGCCGCCTGTGCGAGCGTCACCCCTGGGCTGGATCGTGGATGAGATTTAGGCCATGTCCTCCTTTCCCTCACCGACATCATCCACGACCAACTCCTCTATTCTTCGTTAAACTGCCGGCCTCAGATCTCCCGTGTGCTATGCCCGTGAGTGCTCAATGCCGTCGTGGCAAAGATCTCCAGTGGGAAATCGAGCTTGGTTGTTGCGTGCATGAACTCTGCCTCCATCCTGCTTCAGCTCACTGTCCATGAACGTCTCAACTCTAGGCCCTACGGCCCACCAGATCACCGCCTCCAGATCGTGGAGTAAGGCATCGACTGTTCCTCCTACTGTGTCGCCGACCTATCTTCTCGTCAGGAAGGGCACATCTTCTCGCAGGCCATCTTGGAGGTGAAGCTCTTCACTTCCATGAGTCTCTCCCCTGATGAGATCTAGGTCTCTCCCCCATCTACCGCTATCGCGGTCTGCTCTAGATGCTCGAAGTAGGTGCCTTCTTCATGCTCCTTGAATGGAGATGAAGATTGTAGGCAAACTGCTACTTGTTCCCTATCATTTCTAAAACACTTAGGTAAAACTACTCTCATCCCACGATTGATGATCGTGGTGCATGACCGGCTCTCCAACAAGATAAACTATCCCCATGACGATGTTTTAACTAGAGGTAGGAAATAACTTCTTTTCTTCACGATGCACCAGTTCAAGGACCAAGAGCTATCTACATCACCAATCGATTGCCTGAAGGATATGAATGGGCCCACAAGGACAAAAATACGTCACACGCTTACTTCTAAAGTATGTGACACTGATGCCCAGTCAGAACTTAATAGATTATAAACTTTGGTCCATCGTTTACAAATCAAAAGCACACTATTTTATGGGTTCCAAATCCTATTGTTCTCACCAAGAACCTCTAAATTCACCAAATTTTATTCATAGGTCACTCCTACATCAATACTCAAATTTCACCAAAATACTTGAATGTCTCTCAAAATAACTCAACATATGAATTTCAATATGTCATTAAGCATTCAAAAGGTTCCAAGAGTCCACTCCATCACAAATATGTCAAAAGGGAAATGAAATTTTAACATTACGAGCACCTTTACCATCTTTCTATAAATAAAAGATGTCTCATTTATCAATTAAAACAAAAGGAGAAGGCAAGTCATTTTGCTTAAGAATTAATTAAACATATTCTCATGTGTTCCCTATACGGAACTCTTGACTTTTGTTCTTATTAAAACATGGATTTGAAAACAAGAATTCCTTTATTATTTATTCATGTATGAATCTCTTCTATTTATTTGTCTTGTGCCACAATGACATATTGTCAACCCAAATAGTCTCATGGGCCTCATGGGTTGAGACCGTGCTACATAAATGCCTTATATTATTCCATGGATAATACATTTAAGGAATTCATTTATGAATTCATGCTTTAATATGATAATTCAATTTTACTAAAATTGAGGATATTACACTATCACTACAAGGGAAAGTCAACATTTCATCTATAAACTAAATGTGATGATGTATTGACAACTAAATTTTTAAATAATTTGAAGTCATTTTAAACTAAGAATAAAACAAAAACTATAAAAATTTTAAAAGTTATTTGAAAAGAAGTTATAACTTACAAATTTGAGATTATCATAAGCATGAAATCCTAATACAACTTGATGTTGCATTTGGACATTGGATCCTATGATCCCACTAGTGTACTAATTGATTAAGAATGTATCATAACTAGTCTCATCCATCCACTATTTCATAAGAGGAACAATTCTCCTCTCTTCCTACTTCTATTATATCTATCACCTTACACTATGATGTCATGAACCTTTTCACACAATCTTTGAGAACTTGATATGCATTCAATGAACAACTGAACACATTCTAATTCCCTTGATTGAAAGACTCCCTAAATTTACCTCTTCTTGTTGGATTAAGTAGATCAAAATTTGTACACCAAGCAGAATTGAGACAAATACAACACTTTGTCTACTTCAACTTGGTGGTAAGGGGATCATTTCACCAAGTGATATATTTTCAAATATTTTTATTGGGACTAGGAAATCATCAAATCAAGACAAAACTTTGAGTAGTAGTAGTTCTGGGCACCTTTAGTTCACAATCAATTGGAATCAAACTAGAGCTGAACCCCTTAATTCAATCATTGTTGTAATTCAAATTTGTATGGTGCATTCCTTGATACCACACAATCCTTGGATGTTGTACTTGATGTGAGTTTGGTATTTTCTTTGTTCTTCTCCTATGGATGCTTATAGCATCTAGGTGACCCTTGTCCCTAAACATTCACTATGGAACACATTTATGTACATTGTTTTGCTTCCAGATAAGGTCTCATTAACTCTAAATAAACTACCATGTTGGTAATTATGACATGTTTTCTCTTACCTTCATTTACTTGATATTATAATTTTTTGGTGTTTTTTATAACTAAAAGATCCAAATAGGAACCAACTTTCCATATTTATGCAAAAGTTGGAAAAATCACGCCATGAGGCTTGAGAAATGTTCAAGGCACTTCAATGCCACTGACAAACATGAACTGTGCATGCAAAACGTTCACTTAGAGACTACTACCTACTAAAATCAAATCATGTAGGCCAAGCAAAGAGTTGATTGGATGCTTTATTAACTAAGAACTAAGGTTTAAACCTAATTAAAGATGGTTGCGATAAAAAATGGATGGATTGCTTAGGACTTGGGGTTTCACATGATATACACTATATTTAGATTCCTTTTCATTAATAATGATTTATCCTTTACTTTGGACCAAAGATCCATAGTAAGCATTACCTGCTCATGTATCACAATGCACTACCTAAACTAAAACAAACACCACTCCCGTAGTGGTTTAGGAATTGGTCCATATGCATGATTGAGATCTCTAGATTATTCTTTCATATTCGTAAGACTTATCTTGAAGAGTGTTACATGCTATGCAAATCTATAACTTATACTAATCCTAATCTCTCTCATGAAGAAATTCATGGTCTATTACTTTGATTATGATGATCAATCATAAACAAATCAATGAAGAAATCATGAATTCACGTCCAGAACAAAGGAAATAAATTATTAAGTCATAGAATGCAAACACAATGCAACGACATGCTACTCTCAGGTCCTTATGAATAAAAGGTTTAGTCCCACATGAATTTCATCATTGTAAAGTAAGAGGAATAGTAGGAAGGCATACTAATCATCAAAATACTAATATAAAATCCTTAGAGAAGTCATTTCAGAGGTCCCCTCTAATGACCACTCCGATCTTCAACTTTTTCGACTATAAATCTGTCATCTAGAAGTGCCCAAAATGTTCAGTCAGTGGCTATCTCCTTCATCTCCTCCTCTCTCAACTCTGATATCTATAATAATGTGATCCTCCATTCTTGGTCACTCTCCTTAGGTCATATACAGGGGCCTTTTGCCCTCATTAAGCTGTGGACATTGGGTCTGAATTAATATTAGATCTTCTCTGATCATGCAACATTGGTGTCACCGATAGGGTGTTGGTGGCACCAAGAAAATGACCAATTTGTGTATCCTTAAACTATGTTGGTACTACCGAATAATGTGTCAATAGTGTTGGGTTTTGTGTAGAAAACATGTGTGGCGGAAGCAACAAATTTTTTTCTTCACGCAACCCGAAATAGGATATCATCGACAACAACGTATTCAGAAAGAGTGTTTGCAGGGTATACCTTATCACAGAGAAAGTCCGGTGATGTCCCACTGCACGATGGTGTGCAACGCTGCTGGCCTACATGAACAGAACTTCTCTCCCATTCGTTGAGTGTGTCCCAGGAAGATCCGGTGGAGCTCTTTTCGTGCAGTGATGTACGCTGCTTGTAGCGTGCACGGATGGCCGTTGATGTCCTTTGAATGCAGGCGTCTCAGCGCCTGCATCTCTACTTCATCCATGCAGATGGACTGGAATTCCACGTCGCACTTCCCAAGCTGGTGGGAAGGAGTCGTCTCTATGCGGCGGCGTGCTAGCGTCACAGTGCTTTCCTTTCTCTCGTGAGGACTATGACGACTAGGGTTTACGTACGTGAGTGTAAATTGAAAAGCCTCTCTCAATATCTGATATAGATATCGGCCATCAAGCCCCTTTAAATAAGAGATGAAAGGAAGTAGGGTTTCCTAAACCCATCGGTAAATAAAAACACTACATTAATTAAATAATCACATTAATTGATTAATTAATATCCGACTCCATGCAATCTCTCGAGATGGCTCTATGAGCATACATACCAACAAGTAGCACCAAGTTATTTCTCGTAGAAGTATGGATGTTGAAGTTGGTACCACTGACATACGAGTTAGTTCCACTGAGACAATTAATCTCAATTTCTGATGCTCCCTAGATCATGAGTCAATAGCATGAATCACTGGATGTGGTGGCATCAACTCCTCACTAAGTAGCACTAAGTGCCTTCTTGATAGCATCGAGTTTGCCCTCCTTTGTCAGTGTGGATTGTGATGTGTTAGTAGCACCGAAACCTTTATCGGTAGCACTAATCTATCAATTTAGATGTAAACAAATAGGAACACAACATAAGACTGAGATATGGTTCACAAATTCCATGATTTAGTAAAAATATTTAATACTTGATGCAATAGTGATTCACAAGCTCATAATGGGAAATAATGCATAAACATACTTCAAAGTAAACATATATTCTAAATAAGTCTATAAGATAACATGTGAAAGGAGACTGAATATCAATGTCAAAATCCCCTATGGTTGAATATTTCTCATCCTATAGCAACACCACTTTTGAATCTATTTTAAAGAATCATCAAGAGGACAAATATTTTGGAATATTTTTCTTGATTACACCTACCTGACGATCGTGAATTGACCCTTACCAACCAATGAAAACGTAACTGTAACATCCATGACATGGGTTATGCTTTAACCCTAGATGTTTTGTTTAAGAAAGGTAATTATATGCTTGCTCTTATCTTTTGAAAAGTAATTAAGGCTCAAGAGGAACTTCTGTTTCAATTTTAGTCCTTTTTGAATAATGTTGAAAATAATGTTTTGCCCGTTTTGGACTAAAGTGCAAATTACTCAAGTTGAGGGGTTAACTTGAAAATTTTACATGATAAAATGTTCCTCAAGTGTTGAAGAATCATAATAATTAAAATTATGTAGAGGTATGGCTTTTTGAAGCCTGAGCACCAAGAAAGAGCTTATTAAGCAATGTTTTTACATTAAAACCTAGTTTTGGTGTAATGTGCAATTTACCCAAAACCTAGGGTTCAATATGCAAAATACCACTTCTGAAGAGTCCCTAATTTTTCTTGGTATCAATTAGAGACAATAAAATCTGAGGGGCATCTCATTTGAATCTCTTTGGGGTGGGAGAGAATCTTGATATTAAAATAATCAATATTTAAGCATAATTGAAACCCTAATTCAATTTAATGCAAAAATAAATATATTAATGGAAGTGCCCTTCAACCAAAAATGTGATGGTTGAATTTGTATAAGTATGGACGTCCTTTTGGCTTGCAATGATACTGAAATATCTAAAGGGAGTGGAGAGCCTACTCACATTAGTTAAAGAAAAAGTAATATCCACTAATTTTTGGATATTATTATTATATTGATTAAGGTGCTTAATTGTTTTCTTTTAATTCATGGATAAAGAAGAGGATTTCAAAGGGGAGTATGATGGATTCGTATGAAAGGAAGTGAGGGGTATAATTGGCACCAATTTAGGGAATTAAAGGATTTTTATAACACTTTCTCTCTCTTGAAATTCCCTTATATACACTCCATTCTTCCACCCACATGAAAGGATTTTTCGACCCTTCTTTCTTTCCATGCTTTGGCCAAACACAAGCGAGCTTAGGAGAAATACGAGGACGTACACCAACCTGTAGGTAAGCTCCTTAATCATCTTCAACCTTGATTTCATGGTGGAAATCGAAATTCAATCCTTATTTTCTTCTTTTCTCCATTCAATCTTCAACTTTGGCCATTCTTTCCACTCAAAGACTTGAGGATGGACCTTGGGATTTTGAGAAAGATTCATTCACCATTAAAGACGTGAAGCTTGAAGCTTGGATTAAACTTTGAAGGCGGGTTATATAACTTGAACCCTTAAATGTTATTATTGATTTCACTTCTTCATCATATGTTGATACCTTTTTTCTATCCCGAATTTCCTTTTGATTAATTGTTGAAATCACCACAAAGATCATAGAAAATTTTGAAGGTTTGAAGCTTGAAGATGATGATGTCAACTTAGCACACATCTCAATTGAAAATCATGAGCAAACAATTTCACCTTTTGGTGACCAAACGGTCTCAAGGCCGTTTGAGGTCAAACGATCTCAAGACCGATTGAGACCAAACGGTCTCAAGATCGTTTGGAGGTCAAGGGATGTGATGGATAGTTGGAGATCCAAGGGTTATAATTTGATGTATTTTCAATGGTCTAATTGATGAATGATTCAATGAAGCAAACCCTAAATCGATTGATTGTAGAAACCCTAATTTTGGGTTAAACAGTTTCAAGCTGAATTGACCAAACGGTCTTAGACCGTTTGAGGACCATTCGATCTCAAACCATTTGAGGACTAAACTGTGATGAAGTAAACTTTCGAAATCCCTAATTTTATGCCTTATTGAGGTATTTGATTGATGTATCAAATATTTAGTTGTTGGCATCAAACTTTAATGGAAGGTAGTTGTAATTATGACGAAGCAATGTCTCAAATTTCATGATCAAACGAGGTTCCTAGAAAAAGTTATTAGGTTTGAATAATATCAAATAATGTATATTTTGATGTATCCATGAATAAGGAAATAACCTCTAGCCAAGTTTGCTTTAGCCGTTGTATCACACATCTATTGTTGTGGTAGGCCATGGATCAAAAACACGATAGTTGACCCTTTTCCTTGCTTATGAACGTGATGGTGATAATCCTATCACATGCTTTCAAATGTATTGGAGACCATGGGGAACGAAGCCAGACTCATACATCCCCTCCTTGAGGTGGATCGTGGGCTGACAATAGAACGTGGGTGAGCAGTTCACCTCAGATCAGTGCAAAAAAGCAGTTAGGTGCGATTGTTTAGTCCTCCACGATGACCCCTTATCTGAAGGGTGTGGTAGTGTGAAATGAGAAACAATCTCTCTCTCCACTGCATTTTGCAGTAGGTAATTGTAAGAGAGGGGAGAAGGAACAGAACCGGCACCCAGTAGCTAGAAGAAGTGTAGCACAGCTATATGTGGAGGCACTAGAAGAGATTGAGAAGGAAGAGAGGGCCTCAAATTCCTCACTGTCGCAACTGTACCCCACAATGGCGAACTCCTGGAGCCGCAAGGAGGAGAGATGCCTCCGCTGCTCATCACCAAAGTTCTGTCTCAAGGTGGTGGATTTTCAGGAGGCAAAATAGGGAGCCACTCGAGGATTCACAGGCGGCTAAGGAGAGATCGGCCATTGATGCCTCGCCGGAGGCTGGAGCTATGCGGTCGAGCTCTGACCCGGCCACGGCTGCGCCGATCGCTCGCCCAAGGAGAGCCCAGGCAGCGGCAGTTCTCTGCGGAGGAACATGTCCCGCTTGAAACTCGAAAGTAGGCAATCGGGAGGTTCTGATCTCCCTTGCTTGGTCGCCATTAGCTCCAAGCACCGGCGGCGCTCGCCCAGAAGGTCACACAACAGGCCGGTGCTAACGGAAGATCGCGTTGAGCGCAACACGGAGAAAGAAGAAAGGAAGCAGACCGTGTCTGACTCCTAGTAAACCAAGTGAACCGGTCCAGGTGCCCAGACCAAACCAGACTAGGCGGGTCGCCCAGGCCAGTGAAGCAGCCATGCCACGTGGTAGCAGGCTGTTGGCCACAAAAGGTAAAAACTCAATAAATTGTCAGATCTTGCAAAATGCCTAGTAATTAGCTCGATGATCAGAAAAATACATATAATATACCAAAATTCTCAGAAAAATGCATAGAACAAGATGGAAGCATAATATCCTGCTATTGATGCATTAATAATAGTGATATCATATAAGATGTGTAATGATTATTTAATAGATAATAAATATCAAATGAAGTTCTAAAATTATGATAACATGTCAGTAAGTCTATAATTATGTTTATAATGCATATGATGTCAGATATGGTCATGTTGATGCACGAAATTATGTAATTTACTCCATGTGGCTAATTAGGGCTTTTAACCTTAAATAAAATGCAATAAATGCACACATGCTCAATAAATGATGAAATTCACAGAGTAAGCTCATATCAGTATATTGAACCTCAATTTTAATTATGATATCATAATGATGAAAAAAATCCATGTTATATGAAGATGAATATTAATACATGTTATAAAACTCTAATCTAGGTTAATGATGTAAACTTTTTTTAAAAAAAAATTGGCCATTCTATTCATCCTGTGGCCTGGGCTCGATCCTGGGACCTCTCGCTAACAAACTAAGTATCTAACCATCTTGGTGTCTTATGTTAGACTAATGATGTAACCTAGGGTTAATATGTGCACAAAAAAAGGATATGGAACCTAATGTTCAGATGATGAACTTTGATAATGAGATGTAATCTGGAAAATGACATCAGTGAGATAATCATAAGATAAGAATACAAGTAATCATGAGAATATCGTAAGACTAGTGAAACCCTAATGGATATAAATAGGGTTAAGATGAGAGGTAAGAAGATGAGAACCTGATGATAGTGTATGATCTTGTCTTGATCAGGTTTAACAAAGGTTAGAGTTGACCTGAGGAATATGTGTGATTAGAATGATCTATCTCTTCGGAAGGTACGCCATTACCTCTTACTTGGCTTATTATACAATATGCTTGTGTTATATGGTAGTAAAGACTTGGCATATGGTATTGATTGAAATGATTGTTTTGGTATGATATGTTGCATGATTTTCCATACTTATGGCTATGAACACATGAAACATAATATATCTGTTCCATTGTATCTAAGAACTTCAACTCTTTGGTAGTAAAGTGCTGGAAATAAGCACCAACTCTTTGGTAGTGTGCTTGGAAGTGACCGAACTCTTTGGTAGTGGTCACATTGTACATATGGAAGCACCAACTCTTTGGTAGTGTGCTTGGACCCAACTCTTTGGTAGTGGTCACATTGTACATATGATCCAACTCTTTGGTAGTGATCATAAAGGCCTTGAGATATAATGGAAATTATGCTTAAAATATGTGTTCTATTTTGTTAATGAACCTCTTTGTGCAAGTATACACTTTTCTTATATTCTTCTGTTACTGCCAAGTATTAGTTCTATCTTATTGCCAAGATATGATGAGAGGTATATAAAAGACACGTAGGCGTACTCAGTACAATATTCTTGAAATATTGTGCTGACGTGTACCGCATGTAATCTTTTGTATAGGTTTTGGTTGTGTTCTTGAAGATCCAGGATAGTGAGAGTTGTGTGGCGAGCTGATGTATAGATGGACCTGTTGTCTTAAGATCCTGTTGTTTTAGAATGTAGTGCATGTATATGTATAGTCTGCTGTTCAATATGTAATATCAAATGTTGTAACAATTCATGTTGTAATTATATGTTGAATGGTGAACATTTGTATATGGTTTTATTATTGTTCATGTGCATGTGCTACTGATGTATGTTCCTTTTGACTTCCTCTGATTTTCTCTTTCTTAGCCTAGTGTGGGATGTTTAAATTGGGATTCTCGCTGAGGTGAGGGTTTCAATTTGGACGTCACACATCAGATTAAGTTTTAGAAAATCCGGGGACGTCACATAAATGGTCTAAAACCATTTGGGGTTATTTTAATATTTAATTCAAACAGTCTCAAACCATTTAGAGTTGATCAATCTTCAAGTCCATTTAAGGATGTTGACCTCAAGACCGTTTGAAGGTCAAGCACCTCAAGATTGTTTGGAGGTACAAAAGGTTCAAGACCGTTTGGAGATTCAATTGAACCAAGACCGTTTAAGGTCTAACAGTCTTCAGATTGTTTGAAGATCAAAGTATTTCAAGACCATTTGAGGGTATAGTACCTCAAGACCGTTTGAAGGTCCAATTAATTCAATCCATGTAAGTACTAATAACCCCATATTAGTATAATTAGAGTGATTATCACTTCATGCCTATGAAAGTAATAAATGCAATAAATGCAATGCACAATGATAAGCATATGTGCATGTACTTAGTGGATGGTTAAGTCAATTGAATAAGGTATGATGGTGATGTGTGTTCCTAAGTACATGGAGCAATGATAAGTATGATTTAATACTTAAATAATGCTATGTACTCCAAGATATGTGGAAGCACTAACTTAGGGTTTGGATTAATGAGACAATCATAAAACCCTAACTTATTGAAAAAGATGTGAAACCCTAATACATGGTGATGTTATGTGAAACCCTAATACAGGGTGATGTTATGTGAAACCCTAATATAGGGTGATGTTATGTGAAATCCTAATACAGGGTGATGTTATGTGAAACCCTAATATAGGGTGATGTTATGTGAAAATCTAAAATAGGGTGATGTTATGTAAAATCCTAATTGATAAAGAGGGGAACCCTATCCCTAACAATGGAATGGTGAATAATATATTGGTAGATGAAACACCTAAAGTGGTTGATAATGGATAACCTTATATCAATAATGCCTTAACCCGAGATGAGACCATATTATTGATAATGGTTGAATAATTCAAATGAGTGACTTATGTCCAATATATTACATGATAAATGTGATAAACTGGTGCATAAAGTATTAGGATGGGAAATACCCTAATACAAGATAAGTTGATGAACTTAAGTAAGTTACAAGTGATGGGGGAAGTGATACATCAAGACATGATAGATATCACATTCATCACCTCAAGGTTGATACACCTTGATGTACCCTAAATCCAATATACTTGGACGAGAGCATCTAATCAACTTTATTAAGCAAAACATTTAGGGTTAAAGCATAACCCATGTCAGGGATGTTACAACTATGGTCATGCCTTATACATCTGATGTGATTGAGGACAACTGTGGTTGTACCTCATATTAGAGGGTTTTGTAAATCCTGGTTTCTAGTATTGTGACATGTACCAAGGGCAGACTAGTGGTTAGCAGCTTGACTATATGTTGATGTTGTGGCAACTTTGATGATATGTCATTACCTTTTTACTCATACTGATCGAGGGAAAGAGATCTTTGGATACCAGCACTCCTATATCTTGTATGGAACTGAATAGCCCTTTGCAGGGGTCGATTGGACTTTGAATGGTAGGATTCAAATTCCCCAGGGCATAATAAAAGATGTAAGACAACCCTGTAGCATATCTATTTAGGGTTATACACAACACTTCATATTGGATGATAACCCTTGTTTTCTTTCTTTTCACTGAGATCATGTATAATACAATAAAAGATAATAGATATACTTATGTTGTAGTTATGCTCATGTTGTAAACATGCTTATGTTGTCAAATATACTGACAGTGATGGTTAAGATGATGCTGCTAGCTATGTTTAATATTGCTATCCATGCCTATGTAATTAGAAATTCTTAAACTCCTAATCATGCCTATGCAGATAATTTTTCTATGATGTTAGTTCTGCCTATAATATAGACATGTTCCCTTTATTTGAGATGCCAATATTGATAGACATGTTATGTTACTAGACATATTCATGATGTCAGGAATGCTTTTGCTACTAGATTGCTTGTGCTGTTAGCAAGGAATATGACGATAGTCAGATTAATGATAATGATTGTTATTAGATGCAATTTGATGATATTTGAGTAGATATATATATCCAAAGAAATGGATTTGTTTGTTATCTATATATGCATTGATGATCATAATTGATGCTAAGATTAATTTCTTAATCTGTTAAGCATACTTGAACTGTTCAATCTATTCAATTGATTATTAAATACTCCAACTTCTTAGTTATCTACTATTTAAAATTTTGTAATCAATAAGTGTTGTTGGAGGTTATATCTCTTTTTGGGACATGTGTCTCACCCTTTTGGTTCGCCACATATTTTTTTAGGTAATCGGAAGTGACAAAAACAAACATATGGCAGGAAGGAGGAGCTATAGTAATGAATCTTTGAGAAAGTTGATTAGATGTCTAGTGTATCCTAGAGCCATCCTGTACTCTCAGGTCTGGGAAGGAAAAGTTTGTATATGATGTTTCAAATGAATCAGAATTTTGTTAGCATGTTAATGTTTGTTGTGTGGCATATAAAAATATTGTTCTCATGTGTATATATGTTGTGGCTAAGGTGCTAGAACAATTTGTACCAAACTCTTGGCATAGTGTGGATATAAGAATGATGTTGGGCTCTTATGCAAATATTTTTGAACAGGTGCTGATGTTGAAATTGGTTTAATTTACCCATATTTTTTGGTATGTGATTAATTAGTGATTGATTGTGCTTTATGTTTTGAGTAATCTCATTTAGTGTAACAAGTTCTCACAATATCAATAAACAACTCCACAATTTCATGTGGTCTGGGACAGGTGACCGATGATTGTCCCTGGTATCTTGGAAAAAGATCACCACATCTGGAGAAAAGGTGGATTGGGAATCAAAGATGTCCGAGAACAAAAAACCTCCCTAATGATGAAGAATGTCTGTCCATTCCTAAACGAGCCTGACAAATTGTGAGTCTGTATTTTCAAAGAAAAACACACTTCTGGCGACATGCTTACCAACAAACCTTGCTCATCAGCTTGGAGCTTCATTAAAAAGAACCTTGATTGCATCCGTATTTCCTGTGATGAGGTGATAAACACTGGCCTCTCCACTAATGTATGGGAGGACAAGTGGGTCAATGAAAAATCCATTAAGGACATTCCCCCCTAGGATTCACATTCCACCTGACTTACATTCTCTCACCGCATCTTCCATGGTTGTGGACACAGGTGAATAGGATTGGGACTCCATTAAAGCTTACCTACCTGCAAGAACATGGGACTTCATATCTAACATATTGTGACTTGATATAAATGGTGATCCTGACCAGTTGGTGTGGTCCTTCAAGACAAACAGTTAGCTAAGTAGTCACTCAATCTACCATTGGCTCTGGGCAGACCGTAACCAGCCCATTCTAGGAAAATGGAAATACATCTGGCAAGCCCAAATTTTAGAACGCATCCATATTTTCTTGTAACTCATGCATCATAAGGCCCTTCTAACTAATGTGGAAAAGAGCAAGCATCATATACCTATTGACACCATCTACCTAGCTGTAATAATGAACCTAAAAGTCTATTACATGCCATCAGGAACTGCCCGACCAATCGTGAGACCAAGAGAGCTGTCCTCCAGGATGACTTGAACTTCTCCCTAGATGAAGATGCATGGTTTGATTTATTCCTCAAACCAAATGACTGGCAATCAGACTCCTTCATAACACATGTAGTTACCTGCTGGAACAATTGGAATCTACATAATAAACATGTTCATAATCATATATCTCTCCCCTTGACAGCTTGGGTGAAGTTCATCGTAGAATGCTTAGTGTCCATCAGGGTAACCTTTACCTCTTCCCGACCCGAAGGTCAGCTGGCGTCTACATCAATCCCTCAACTAAACTCCAATTTTATAGTCTTCACCAATGTGGCATACCATGCACAATCCAACGTTTTAGGAATTGGTATTTACATATGCAACAATACAGGCACATGCCAATTCTCCCTTGGAGTCCCATCCACAACTAGTTCCAATCTAGAGACAGAGCTCCAAGCCATCATCAAAGAAAATGTAGGTTGCAAAGAGAATCACCTTTTGAGCTACACAATCCTAACTGACTCGAAACATGTAGTGTCAATACTAAGTAATAGTTTAGCCCCACTAGGGTGCTTCAAATCCTATTTAAAAAGATTCAAGGCTCTACGTGCACCTAATATATTGAAGCAGCTCCATTATGTCCCCATGAATCTAAATGTGATAGCATATTAAAAAAAACATGTCATAAGGACCGAGTGCACTTTCTTATCTCATGTTCAGCCCACGCGGCTTAAGTGTAACATGGAACCATTGGTTGCTCCTTTTCTTGCTCATACTAGAGAACATGATCAATAATATTGTAAGGACCTTGACCCACATTTTGGGATAACCCTATTTGTTTTGCTTTAGCATGTTGCTTAGAACCTTTCTCTAATCATCTAAGATGTAATTAGGGCATGTTGAAAGCTCGATTTTTCTTGCTTGTGCTTGTTTGGTTGATGTTTGTGTTTTGTGGTGAGGTTTTTGGTGCAAATATCAAATCACCCATAGTTATATGCAAGTTTGCCACCTATTGATTGTTCCTTCTCTCTCTTGTCACCATCTAGACGAGAGAAGGAGAGATGGACACCTTGTTTGGGTCTTGGTTGTGTGGTGACATCCTTGGTGATGTTTTGGACACAGTTTTGAGGTGTGCCTTATACCTAGATGAGTTGTCTCAGGCTAGAGAGCCCTAGAGAGGTTCCCTATAAGTTTTTAGGTATGTAGAGTTGCATCATATCGGTTTGTGGGTGTATAGGGTTGCACCCTATCGGTTTTTGGGTGTGTAGAGTTGCACCCTATCAGTTTGTGGGTGTGTAGAGTTGCACCTTATCAGTTTGTGGGTGTGTAGGTTTGCACCCTATCGGTTTGTGGGTGTGTAGAGTTGCACCCTATCAGTTTGTGGATGTGTTTAGATGTGATATCAAGCATGAAATTGGTAGGAGACCAAGTGGGTGAGACCTTTCCTAGACCTTATCACCATGTCTTGCATGATGTTGTACATGTGGCTCTTTTTTGTGGACAAGTGGCACCTAAGCTCCTAAGGTGGTGACACCTCTCCCATGACCCCTCTCTCAACTCTCTTGTATATATACTCCTTTCTCTCCATGCAAGATGATGCTTTTGGCCATCTTTTCTTCCCCTCTTCCTTGGTGGACGACCTTGGGAAGTTTAAGGAGCTAGAGGATCTCTCTTAGAGCTTGGTGGATGAGTTCCAAGTTATGGTGTTCTTTGCTCATCCTTTATCTTCTACCTTGGTAAGTTATGTTCCTAGCTCTCTTTTATTCTTCTTATTCTCAGCCATGGACCTTGGATACCTTCTTTCCACCTTGCACCATCTTAACCTTGGTATCATCTTCTTCTTTGGAGGTGTGATGGTGACCGAGTTTGGTGGATCATCTTCTACTTTGAGCTCAAGAGCTTGAATCTTGACCTTGGAGTTTGGGTCTTAGTGGTGATCCTTGAGGCGGGTTATATAACTCTTAACCTCCTTTGTTATTTTCACTCTTCATATGCTTATGCTGTTCTTCATCCTGGGATTGGTCACCTCTTCTATGCTAGTAGATTATAATGGTCTTAGAACTATTTTGATGATGGTATCTCATTGGTTTGCTCTTCATGTCTTGCTGCTTCTTGCTATGTGTGGTAGATGGATTAGTGGCTGAGTTATATAACGTTGAAGGCAACAAGTCCGCACATTCATGCATCACATTGAGGGAAGGTCGACATGGCTTGTGATGTATCAAACCAATACCCTTTGTGGCAAGTCGTCATGCCTTGAATATGCTTAGACTGACATGTGTTGAGAAGGTTATCCCATTTTGGCTTGTGGTTGATAAATCTTAAGAAGCTAGCCCATCATGACCTAGTAGTGCCTAAACCGACATATGTGATGGCTAACCGATATGCATGGTGGGTGTTAGTCATCATGCTCTTAAATTACCTTAAGTAGATAAGGTGTTGCTCAATTGTTGTGTCCTTGAAGGTGTTAGCGCGTCATGTCTATGGGTGTAACTTGACGAGTTGGTCTATTTTGGGGGCTAACCGTGACACCCTGGTTGAGGGGAGGCCAACACACCTTAGAGGTGATGCTATCTAATACACCTTAGACTGTGATGCCTAGATAACCCTAAACCTAATGATAGATATACCTAGGGTTGTCTGACATGGCTTGGATCCCGACACCCTTATGTGGTGTTGGATGATATGTTGTGGGATGGTGTTGCCCGACACCCTTAGGTGGTGTTGGCCGATACACCATGGGGTGGTGTTGCCCTTCACACCTTAGATGGTGTTGACCGTCACACTCTCTAGAAGTGGTAAACCAATCCAATTTTAGTGAGGTTATCTCTTGTGCCTTGCATAATGGTAGTTGACATGTTGTGATGATGACAAGGTGACACCTTATGACATGTCTCTTAGCCTCAACTGACATCTTGTGACTATGGCTATATTACATCATGTTGATGATGGGGTTACATGTTATGATGTGATACCCTATGGGGTGGTTATGTGAATAAGAAGGAACTATTTTCTATGATTTTTATCTCATAACATACCTTATAATGATGATGGATGTGATGATCTAAGGGTGGTTGCTGATCAACCTTGTAAACCCTAATTGATTGAATGGAAACTGTAACATACTAGATCTTAGACCCTACCCTGGAAGTTGACATTTTGGACGTAGCCAAACAAGGTTGAACGTTAGACCTAAATAAATGTTTATAATCCCAATGAGCTAATACATGTATAAATCACCTTAATGTAACCTAATGTTTTAACATTAATCTTAGGTTTATAATGTATACATAAAATATGTCACATAACTCATTTTGGTGGTAATATGAAGATACGAAACTTAATTGGATGGATAACTTAGATAATGGGCCGTTAATGGGCCACATTACATATCTCATAAAAGAGTCTCAAAAGTGGAAACAAACTTCAAATTTGAAATCTACATATCAATATTAGCCTACATGTCAAATTTCATCTAATTTGGACTACCTTGAAATATTAGGATAAGTTTAGGAGAGAGAACATGAGTAAAAGGCATAAGTAATGAATAATGTGATTATATAAATTAAAAATATGTAAATAATGTAAAATTCATATTCAACACATCAAATATAACTTGTGGATGAAGTTTGGTCCAATTTGGACGTTGTTTGTGCAAGTTATGCAATTTTAGGTACATTTTGGACTTTTCTACAATTTACCCAATCGGGAGATTTTCTTTGCAAGTTATCACCTGAATTTAATACTTAGATATTCCCTTACCATTCTCAAGATTTTGAATCATGGGGCACCTAGTTGCACCTTAGTTTGAAGGTGTTACATTCCAAGGACATTATAGGTATTATCCTCTATATAAATGAGCTTATCTTTAGAAGCTATCAACCAATGGGGTTATTTCTTTGATTAGAGGTCGGTTGGGATGGCCTATAAGTGTCCATAAAACAACATTTTATATTCAAGAAGCCTCTATGATCTGTCCTCTTGCATGGCCATGAAATCCCTAGGCTAAGGACACATGGAAAGCTCCATGGACACCTCATGCTTGACTTCTTCCTTATCCATAAAGGTTTGCATGTCCATAGGCACCCTTAGCATTAGACACATGGAAAGTAACTTGACATGTCATTCTTGACTTCTTCCTTATCCATAAAGGCTTGCATGTCCACGTACACCCTTATGCATGACACATGGAAAGTCTCATAGACACCTCATACTTGACCTCTTTCTTTATATAGCCATATCTACCCCTTCCCAACTCTCAATTTGAAAACTCTTGCTCTACTTTATTTCTTCTAGATTAGAGCATCATTCCTACTATGTTTTTCCATTAAGGTGATGTCCCAAGGTAAAAGGAGGTGCCTACCTTGGTGAAGAAGGCTTCCACGGTTTCAAATTTCTCTATTTAGGATTTCTTAAGCTCCTCCTTAGTGATTTTGACCAAAACTAGTAAGTATCCTACTTTTGTTCCCTATTTTCATTCTTTTAGTATTCCTACCACCTTCTTTCAGGTCGGATCCATGAACTTCCATAGTAAAACTCCACCTAGAGCCCTAAAACATCTCATCTCCATGCTCTTTTGCTAGGGTTTGTACCTCTAAGGTGATCTTTGCTCAAGAAAGGAGCTTGGTTTGGAGCACCCAGACCTTCTACTATCAGGATCCTTTCTTATTGGACCTTTCCACCTTCCCTATAGGTTCTTTGGAGACCTAGACTTTGATCTAGAAGTGACCTTGGACTGTTAGACTCTGAAGTTGAGGTATGTTTGCAGACCCAATTGTTCATATTGAGCAATTTATTTCTCTTGTTGTATGATGTATCCCCTATTCTTCTATGTTGATCAATTCACCTATGCCTATTCATTCTCTTGGTCCTATGGAAAATAGCCTACACACATTGCTCTTATCTCTTGATATCATGGTTCATGTGAACTACCTTTCTTATTATGGTCTTGGATATTCTCTTGATATCTTATCTTGTGCTATGTTGTATGATAAACTTGTTGATGGTATCTCCCCACTATGGATGTTTATTTGTGGATATGTGATATCTTTTTCCCACTTACATGTGGATGTATTGGTTTTCCTTGTGTGATGGTGACATTATATAATTTCTGACTATACTTTGTACTTGCCTCTACATATACCTATTGTGTGATTCAGTAGCACTAGAGTAGTATAATTGCATTGGTTTTGTCTCATTGTGATTTATGGCAACATTGTGATATTTTGGATGGTGGATGTGTGATTCCCCATGCTAGGATAGGATGTGTGATTCCTGGACCATGTTATATATATTTGTATGGTGGATGTGTGATTCCCCATGCCAGGGAAGGATGTGTGATTCCTAGACCATGTTATATATATTTGTATGGAAGATGTGTGATTCCCCATGCCAGTGCAAGATGTGTGATTCTTGTCACATGTCTCACCAGATTCAAGATGTGTGATTCTTGTCCGTCTTTGCCTTTATATTGTTCTAGGGCTATGCTTATCTCACATACATGAAGGTTGATGATGATTGTAGGGGTGTGTGCCCTACGTTATTTACATGTACTTGTGTGGCACAATCTTTATGTTTTATTAATGGAAAGTATTCTTTTATTATCATATGATTTCAATTCCTTTTCTCTTGATACCCATTTGGGTGGTCCTTATCCTTTCTATGATAAGCCTTTTATATTTGATGTCCTTTATTCCATATATTTATCAATTTCCCATTTAGTATGCACATACCAATATTTGCTGATGTCATCTATTTTCTCTTCTTACTGGGGTATGCTTCCAACCCTAGGTGAAGGACTTGGATGATAAGGCATGAAGTTTTAGACTAGCTTAAGGAGTTAAAGCTTGGACACAAAGTTGTTATGGTTTCGATTTCCCTCTACTTAGATCCTTATGTTGTATCCGGTGTTTTTAAAATTGACCTGGACCGACCGGTTAGACCGGTGAACTGGTAGCTGACCGGTCCGGAAGCCTTAAAAACTGGTTATGTGTCTTTTTTTGGTCCAACCGGTCCAACCATCTGGTCAGACCAAATCAAATTGAACCAATGGTTCAAAGAGTAGAGAAAATAGAAGGTAGAATACATATAAGAATTTACATATATGTAATCAACTATATCAGCGGGTAACATGGAGTTGTCATCATTCTGGGCTCCAGTGATTTAGGGCGCCTCGGCTAGGGTTCCCGTAGGGCGGCGACGGGCTTGGGGGAGGGGGTCCCCACTCCCCCCAGGCCTCTCCCGCTCAGGCACGTACGTGATCTGACGACAAGAGGCGGGAGGTGGAGGCTCTCGGCGGACTCCAACGAGCGGCGCCATACTTGCTGGATCTTCTGGTCTAGCTGAAGTCGCGGAATTTTGGGCGGTGGTGTCAGACCGACGGCTCCTCCCGTGAGAGGTGCCCTCACCGCTCCCCCTCCTTCTGCCGGATCCACCGGCTTAGCGCTTCCCCTTCCCAGTCTTTTTCTTTGTTTTTTCAGTTTAGTATTCGGCTGTTTTTGTTGGATTAGTCGCTGGTTCTCAACCTTGTTAGTCGTCTTTCTCATTGGTCCTTTTCCTGTTATTGCTTTGCTGGTCGCCTGGGATCCCGATCAAGGGCCTTTCGACCTCGGCGATGCTGGGGGTGGCGTTGGTGGTGAATGACGGCGAGTTGTTGTTTTCTGGTTTTCTTGTGTCGTTCTTCTGGTTAGGTCAGTTCTGTTAGGTTGTTTTGTTAGTGGCATGTGTCTTTGGCTTTTTAGTTTCCGCCTGTAGGCGTGTTTCTTAGTTGTTTTTATGTGGTGGTCATTTGTTGGTCGTGTCGTGCCTTGGGTTCCTTTTTGGGCGGACGGTGAACTCGGGCGCCCCTTGGTGCCCTAGGCAGAGGAGGAGTAAGATGGGTTTGGGCTTCATGTGGGTCTTCCGCCCCCTGTTCGCAGTGGTGGTCAGGAGTGGTGGTGGAGTTCCCGACACCCTCTACTTCCCATCTTTGTATCCGAATGAGCCATCCCTCCTCTGTATCTGCATCGGTGGGGTTTGCCCCCCTTCCTGGATCTCCTGGTTGGTGCAACCTTTGTGCTCACCACTGGTAGTTGTGTTTCTCATCCTATTTTGTGGGACGTTGTTTTGTTAGGCAGGTGTTGTTGCTTTGTGGTCGAGCTCTTTGTCTGGTGATCCTTCATTTGTCTTCAGGATGGTATCCTCTGTCAACGACTTTGCTCCTCTCCAGATGTACTCTTAGGCTCTTGTAGATTGATGAATTCCATCCCAGATAGCTGTTTTAGACAGCCACTGCAAGAGGTGGACGGTTCAGAAGCGTACCTATCACATCCCAATCTGAGCCTTGTGCTATGTCTTTCAGTAAAAGGAGTTGCTGCTTGGTTACTTGATGAGAGATGTCTATCTTGTAGATGTCGTATGGCTTTCTTTTAATGATATTGAGCTATATTAAAAAAAAATTACATATATATATATATGTACATACATATGGCATATGTATATGTATATGTATGTATGTATGTATTTACACAGAAAATATACATATAAGGTAGATGCATATATAATATGTACATATGTAAAATATATGTATATTTGTATATATGCATATATATATGTATGTATGTGTACATCTACATAATAATATATATATATATATATGTATACATATATATTTATATATACATATATATACAATGTATATATATATTTAACTATATATATTATATATATTTTGATAATATATATATACATATATACATTATATATATATTCATATATATATATATATATTGATAATATATATATATATATACATCTATACAACAATATATATGTATACATATATAGACAATGTATATATATTCAAATATATATATATATATATATATATTGATATTGATACAATATATATGTGTCTCTCTCTCTCTCTCTATATATATATATATATATATATGTATATATATATATGTATATATATATATATATATGTATATATATATATATATATATATATATATATAATATGCCCGATTCAACCAGTTTGACCAATATGACCGCTAATTTCCTTTTATCATGGTGACCGATTTGATTTTTTCGGTTCAATTTTTTTATATCATGCTGACATCATTTCTGGTCCAACTGGTTCAACCACTCCAGTTGAACCCGACTCAATTCAATCTGAGTCAGTATCGGTCCGACCACCAATTCAGTTCTGAAAACATAGGTTGTATCATACATGTAAACCCTTATAGAATATTATGATGTACTTTTGTAATCATTTGTGAAAATTTAATATAGTATGCTACATGCTTAAAACTCATGCTTCTATGTTTAAAATCGATGATCTCCATCTCTTTTTACCATGTTCTTCTAGGGTTTTGGTTTCTTGCTATTTTACCTTCTCTAGAAGCTCTAGTTTGATTACCTATGCAACTTCAAACCTGATATTGGGTCAAATGGTGTTTTCTCTCCCTCCCTCTCTCTCCAATTATCTCGATCGGTTTGACGATGTGGCAATTTCCTATTGGTCAGTATTGAAAAATTCATATCTTCTAATCCGCTTATCCAAATTTGACAAACAAATATGTTTTGGAATTGGAAAATTAATATATATCTAATAAAAATAATTTCAAGGTCTGATTTCATGGTTTGACGAAGGGTGATTTTTGTAAAATGAATTTAATGCATAAAATCCATACAAATTACATCTTAATCATCATAACTCCAAATTTTACATAAAATATGTTTTCTTGATCTAGAGAACTTAATAAGTTTATTGTTGATGTATTAAGAGTATAAATTCGAGTTTTTCTAAAAAGGTCTAAAATTGGGGTTTCTATACATTAATGTGCGCCATGTACTCTAATACATGTTAGTACATTGAAAATAGGCAAAGTGGAACTTGGACTCAATTAAAGTGGTGAAAGTTAGTAATATATATCATTAAGAGAGGTATGTGCAATCCCTATTTATGTATTTGCAATCCCTCTTTATGTATGTGCATTTCTTACACCCTAATTTGGGATATTTGCAAACCAAACCCTTTATTCCCTAACGAGGCACTATATGAACCCTATTTCCTCTATTCATGATTCTTTTGTTAAATTGCCTCAAAATCAGTAATGATATTCTTTTTCTTGGGTCTTGTACCCCAATACCATGTTTTAATTGATATGAAGCTTTTACTTGACATGAATTCTTTTCTAGCATGTTGATTTTATGGACTATTTAGCTATATTAGTGGTTCTTATGTACAACCACCCATAAATAGGGCATGTATTAATTCACCCTGGGGAATATCTTATTCCCCCCATAAAAATATGTGTAGGTGACTGGGAATGTATTAATTCTCCCCTCACCTATAGGTTGAGGTCCGGTAGGTGCCTCAACCCTACTTAGTTATGGTAGTCATAATTATCATACATGCAACCTTTTATTATATTTTGTTTATGGCAAGAATCTATTTAAAAATAGCCTCATACTATTGAAATCTTCATCTTATGATGAAAACTAGCCTTTATTTACATGTTTTCTTTACCTTGATATCCTATTCATATTTTTTGATACATAATTTGTTTTCCTTTCCCTTTTGTTGGGTGTTTTTCCCAACCACCCAAGTTAGGACAAGCCATTGAGTTGAATTGGGAGAACATAGATTTGGGCATGGACCTAGCACTTGGAGATGTTTCTCTAGAGACAAGATTTTAAGTAGTTTAGACTTACCTCTATCTATATCCTTTTTGTTGTAAACTCTAATGGGAGATTTTGACGTACTTGTGTAATCTTTTATGAAAGTTGAATATAGTCAGTTATTTTTATTCCGCTGCTAAACTTTGGTCTTTTGCATACCATCATAATAAATTTTGAAAATTTATACCTATTTCAACATACTTTTGAGTGTGTTTGGAATGGATGTTAATTCTTCAAATCAAAATTTTAGTAAGGGGTGATCCCACCTCCTTACAGAAACCCTAACCCTAATGATGTAATGTGCATGGCACGGATCTTATGAGATGGTTGTATTGTTGATATATGGTTCTTCTTGTTACAAGTCTCTAACCATGCAAGTGACATTAGTTGATAAGCATATCCAGGTATAAGCTATGTTGCTTATGATATGTGTAAATGGGCCTTGAGAGGCATAAAGTGTTGTTGACATCCTTGAAAGGGGAGGTAAATGGTCTTATGACCTAATGATGGCTTATTACCTTGTATGAGATGATGATTTCCCTAGTAATGATAGGAGGGATTGTTACCCCAAGAGATGTGACCCTTGTGATGAAAATTATGGCGAATGACAAGTATCAAGTGATAATGTGATGAGATCACAACGGATGTGCTCAAGTATGATCGGGTGATGTGTTATCTCTATTTATGTAAAATTTATTTAAAGGTTGTATGTCATATCTTAATTGATGCTAAAAGATGCTTAAATAACCTAACTAACCAAGTGCAACTTAATCTAGTAGCTTGCCCTATGCCATAGATCGATTCAGTGTTAGCAATTGCTGAATGGTGAAATGAGTTTAACTCAGAGCACATATTTTTGAACATGTGAATTACAAGTCGAGTAATTCCTTGTATCCTTAACTACAACATGTGTGAGATGACCATGCATGAGTCGATCTCATTATGGTATGGATGGCCATGCATGAGCCATTCCTTCTTGTTACAATAGCCATGTGTGAGCCTATTCTTCTAGCACCATACCTATACCAAGGTGGGCTAGCTATGATTATATATGTGGATGGTCATGTATGAACCAATCCCTGAGTCTGTTTATATGTCATTGTTGTAGTTGACTGATATGTCTCTACCGTGTTTACTTATGTACTGACTATGAGGCAGTGAGGTCGCAGATTCCAGCTCTTCCATTAGACCTTGTATGGAATTGATTTGGACTTAGTAGTGTTCAGTTGGATTTGGGTGGTACGACTCAAATCCCAGAGGCATAATAAAATATATAATCAACCGTGTAGCATACTTGTATAGGATCAAAATACGGAAACATTGGATGAGGCCTTGCTTTATCTTTATACAGATATGTTGAAAGGAAATATACATGTTCTTCATATGCCTTTTAAATGGTTAAGATGTTTCACAATTCAACAGTAATTACTTATCCTGTTAATAATGATTATCTACCTCTTATAGTTGTAACTTCACTGCTACTTTAATTATCCTATCTGTGATAATAATAGAGTTTGTGGAGAGTTATATCTCCCACTAAGATTTGGAATATCACCCCATGGGTTTCCCACATCCTTTTTAGGTGGTCGTGCATGAAGAGGTAGAGATCGTGCAGCCGAGGTTGAGTAGCATCAAGAAGATTAGTAGTTGACAAGGTTGGAAGTGTTATTGGATGTCTTTTGTTGATAGAGTCATAGAGTTGTCCCTGTATACTCGGGTCCTTGGGGATGTTTTGTAGATGTTTTTGTGGATGCACTTTCGATACATGCTTGGATTGTGTGCCCCTCTTTTGTATACAGTTGTAATGGATGTATGTAAATATGTTCTAGAATAGGTTCTCCGATAACAAGTTGATGGCACACACAATTAGTGCTTTGAGGCATGAAATGACTGTTATGTAAAGGTTCTCACTGTTTGACGGTCTTATGAAAACGGTTTTAATTTTTAGTAATTTCTTGTAATGTGTTTGTTAATCCTTCTTATGTGATTTTGTTTTGAGTAATCTATCTTTGTATGGCGCAAGGTGTCACAATTAGGTTTGTATCAGAGCTTTGTGTTTGTTGAGTCTACAAGGACATAGGAATAGGGTTTGTGTCTATTCTAGTGTCCTCCAGTCTATCTTATAGTGACTTTCTATAACAAACCCACCCCACGGTAACCCCCAATTAAGGGACACCAAGAGGCTAGAGTCGTTATCCCAAAATAGGATCATGTGATTTTACAAATAATAAAAAAGAATTAGTAAATTCTACCACTACTAAGCTTAAAACAGGGTAAATTTTTTTCTTTTCTCATACCTTGCAAAATATAGGATCTAAACTTTACCCATATAAGGACTATCTATCTACAATCCTACAATTCTTTATTAAGCTTTATTCAATCAATGTCACTTTAAAGGAATATCCACTTTCTGATAAACCTAAAATGCTGACAAACAAAATGGCGGTCAGTATAATGAATCATACTGGTATGTGGGGGAAGCAAAATCTTGCATCTAATTGTAACAACATATTGCAATCAAATTATGATTTAGCAAAACAAACTTTACATTTTAAACAAAACTACTCAATCCCTACATATCCTTGCCTCTGTGCTATCCCTACAGTGGATATGGATACTACCTCTCTCATATGGTAAATCTCAACTAGCCCCCATGATCCTACCTTACCAGGTAGGTCACTACATAGGGTTGTGTAGTTGTATGGTCCTACCCAAGGGTATACCAACACATCGACTCATGATAACCTGATGATCCTACCCCAACAGTAGACCATGTACTAGGTCATCCATCTCATCATCATCATAGTTACTGCGGAGGACTAGGATCTGAGCTAGTCATGCACATATACTTATGGTGATAGTCATAGTCACTTTATAGTTGTATGAAATAAAATTCAAACAAGTAATTATTTTCAAGCAACCGATAAAACCTCAAAAATCACCATGAAACTAGAGAAATTTGACCATAAGCATAAACACAATTCTTGAGCAAGAGAATCCAAAAGTCAACAAGATATCCAAGCAAGCACCTAATGTAAGCAACCCTTAATTCCCGAAACATATAGATTACCTAATGTCACTATCATATTCTAAACAACTTCCTAATGACATGAGGATACTTTCTAAGGATTCCAAGTCTCCTTAGGGTTCATTAGGGTTTATTAGGGTGCATTATCCAACTTTACCCTTTTTAGGCTAAAAACCCTAAAATAGGTCTTTTATTTACAAAAACCCTAATTATTCCAATTATCCTCATTATGGGTTCTTTAATCTCAAACCAAGTTCAGGAACATTATATCTCTGTTGTATGCTTACATTTTTGGATTAAAACCATTAAAACCCATATTTTTTAAAATTAGGGTTTCTAAGCCCATTAATGCATAATCATGTGTATAAAACCCTAAAACAAGCATAATATCATATTTGTTAGATTTAACTCTTCCTTTTATTCTCAATAGATTAATATTGCTCAAAATAACCAGAAGAGACATTAAATCCGATTTCCATCTCAAATTAGGGGTTTGCCATAATTTAATGCATTAAAAGTGGTAACTTTATGTACTTTTAAATTACAAGCGATATCATGCTTCAATTCCATTTTTATTGGATTCTACATATTTTTTTGATCAACTTTCATATATAGTTTATCTTCATATGATATTCCCATAATTAGTTACGTTTTTTTACAAGAAAAACCCTTTTAAACCAATTAGGAATAGCCACGTGCGTATATCGAGTTAATTAAATCATGCCAGCGGGCCAGGCTTGAGCCAACTGGCTCACGCCACCTATGCACTTAGGCCCGTGAGGCCACACACTCACGAAATAAAAGAAAGCACATAAAATACCGAAAAGGCCTTACCTTTTCAATGTGGACACAAGGGCAGGAAGGTAATTTCTCCTTCGGTCATTTTCAACCTCCTGTTCTCCTTCACATGAGCAATCAATCAACCCAGTAGTTGACTTTACTCGTTGATGCACCTATGTGCGATCCAAGACTACCCGAAGCTCTGCCTCGTCCTCCCAGACTCAAAGCACACCTCAATTGCTTCGTTCTTGTCTTTCTACCACCGGGACGATGCCACACAAGCTCTGACAAAAGCTGCTCCTTGACGAGGTTATAAGTCAGGGTGAAACCTCAAATTGAAGACACCAAAATAGTCACCTATTCGTTTCGGTCTCGCAAGAGTTGGTTGTGGGTTTGTTGGCATTTCACAAGACCCCCCTTTATATAGGGCAGGGTCTCGGGTTCCATAGGGATTGGGGAAAACCTTTTCACACCACTAAAGATGGCAAATCCTAGTATGGATAGAACCCCATGGCCTCCCCAAGATAAAGGACTTATTTCTAGATTTCCTCATGCACTGAGTCGTGAGGAAAGTGGAGAAGAAATTCTCCCTATTTCCCAATCAGACTAGAGGTAGGCGACGACATAGACACCGTTGGATCTCAGATCCAACGACTGTCGTGCCACCCACATAAACCAAATCAGAAAATAAGGATAATTCATTTTAAAATAAATGTAACATTTAAGGGTATCCATCTCACTTTAGGAAAATTTGTAAAATTTATAACTCTCAAACCATGGCTCCTTTTAATCTCAAATTTTGAGAAAAACTCATTAATAGCTTAGTCTACTTGCGTGCCAAGTTTAGGGTCATAATTCAAAAGTAAAAGAGACTTTTCTTCATGTGCAAGTGATCACTTAATAAATGATTTTTTACTCATATTTTATCTTTCTTACTTTCTTATTTTCCTTTGTTTGGATTTCGTGTATCATAAGAAACCATGTGGATTCTGAAATATCATCCATTATGATCAATCACACATATTTCCACATATTTCTTATATTTTTCATCTTTATTTCAATCTCCTATCTTATTTATGAATTATTTGTTTCCCTTCAACTGTCCTTCCTCTTTTATCATCTTGGACCCACTAATACAATAGGATCCACAAAAACACATGCACAAGGAAAAAGTTGTAAAAGAAACCCATATATTTATCATAACTCATACAATTTACAAGCAAGTTCATTTCTTTGGAAAAATTGCATTTACAACCATACAAGCAAAATCAAGGTTGTAACACTTCTACTTATGCAAAAGAAGAAAAGAAAGCTTAAATATGTCTAGAGAACACAAAGAACACACTGTTGAGAGAATTGTTGCTGCACTAGGTGGTGGTGCAAGGAATCAAGCATGAGAAGATTAGGTTTCTGAAGTCCCCTAGTTCGACCCAACCATAGTTGAAAACCCTACCTTTCAATATCTTTTTGGACAGTTTATGGATACTATGACTCATATGGTGGATAGGATGCCTACATCTCATCCTAGGGTACCAGTTCCCCATACTAAATCTTCGGGTACTGGGAAGACTTTTGAGCGGCTTCACCGTGTTGGGGTGGTAGAGTATGTTGGGACGATGGAGTATGCTAGGATGGTTGATCCAACGTATGCAGATTTATGGCTTATCGAGCTTTAGAATGCCTTTAATATCCTTAGTATCCCTGAAGAGGATAAGGTGAAGCATGCAGTATACCTTCTGAAGGGGAGTGTTGGACATTGGTGGGCCATAGAGGAGGAGAAGAGGCCATGTGTCGTAATCAGTTGGGAGGCATTTTGACGTGAGTTTGTTAGTTGGCACTTTCCTCGAACGTATCTAGATGAGAAGATCAACCCGTTTGAGATGATTTGACAAGGATCCATGATGAACAATGAGTATGAAGTAAGGTTTATGGAGTTGTAAAGGTTCTGTCCTTACATGTCTACCACAGAGGTGAGTGGATTCATTATTTTAGAAGGGGTTGAAAACTAAGTTGTCTACTCTGATAGTGTCTTTGGAGAATCAAGAGAGGTGTGATGTGTTTGTGGAGTTTTCTAGGTGAATAGTGTGACATGTGAAAAAGAAGAGAGAGGCAAGTGCCAAGAAGAGGTCTGCATAGTCCTAAGGGCAGTCGATAGGAGGTTGTAAGAAGCTGAATTTTTCCGCACCACCAGCATCACAAAGGTTCAACACTTCGACGGAGTGGTCACCAAGTAAGGGCAGAGGTCATAGTTTTCTATCCACAGGAACCTAGGGTGTTTCATTAGTGTCTGTGACATGTCCACCTAGACCTTGGTATGAGAACATGATGTGTTATAAGTGCGGACAAGTTGGGCATACCAAACCGTTCTGTCCTGTGAAAAATGATGAGGTGACCCAACAATCGAGGAAGAGTCAGCAAGGCTTGCAGAGGCAGCAAAATAGCAGCATAGGAGGATGGGGATGTGGCCAAGTGTCACAAGTCGGATCTCTATTTAGGGAAGTAGAGGATGGGGGAAACAACATGCAACATCTAGATTCTACACCATGAGTTAGGCAGAGGCGGTAGTTAACCCGCAAGTGGTGACATGTCAGATGGAGTTATTTCATTTTGATTTGTCTTCTTCTTACTTTGTATTTATTTTAGTTGACCAGGGTGCAACACACTCTTTTATCTCTCGTGAAGTGATTAGTAGTTGTCTTTTACCTGTTAGTCATAAGAAGGATAGTTTGCTGTTAGAAACCCCTTTAGTCGATTCTACAATGTTGTAGGATGTCTGTCCTTCCTGTGTCCTCTCCTTTTTAGGATACAACATTCAAGTGGATCTCATACCACTTGACATGCATGGATTTGATATAATCCTTGGAATGGATACATTGGAGAAGTATAGAGTGGTCTTGGATAGTAGTTCCAAGCATGCTACATTTATATATGGTGGTGAGATGTGGATCTTCCAAGGAGACAGGAAGATTCTTCTGATGTATCCGATATCAGCCATGGTGGTAAGGAATCTTTTGAGACAAGGTTGTGAGGTGTTCTTGGCACATGTGGTGGATACTAAGATGAGGAGTCCTAGTATTTAGGCGGTGTTGGTTGTTAGGGTACTGAGGAGTTCCTAAGTGTTCTCCTACCCTGAGAGATTGATTTTGAGATCAATCTAGTCCCCAAAACGCAACTGATAGCTCAGACATCGTTAGGATGGCTCCAACAGAGATGGCAGAGTTGAAGATATTGTTGGAAGAACTGCTTGACAAAGGTTTCATTAGGCCGAGTACGTCACTATGGGGTGCTCCAGTGTTGTTCATGAAGAAGAAGGACGGGTCTATGAGGTTGTGTATAGACTATAGAAAGTTGAACAAGGTGATGATAAAGAATAAATATTCTTTACTGAGGACAGACCTATTTGATCAGATGTGTGGTGTGACAATATTCTCAAAGATAGACCTAAGGTCAGGATATCACCAGTTGAGGATCAAGGAGGATGACATACCTAAGTCAACCTTTTGGGCTAGGTATGGTCACTATGAGTTTGTGTTTATGCCATTTAGGCTAACCAATGCACCAACATCGTTCATGGATTTGATGAACATAGTGTTTTGGACATTTCTTGATCAGTTTGTGGTGGTTTCATAGATGACATCTTGATATGTAGTTGTGATAGTCAACGACATGAACAACACCTTTGTCAGGCATTGACCATGCTGAGACAACACCAATTTTATGCTAAGTTTAGCAAGTGTAAGTTCTGCTTAAAGAAGGTAGCTTTCTCGGGGCATGCTATATCTGCCAAGGGAGTGTGAGTGGATCCTAAGAAAGTGGAGTCTGTGATGGAGTGGGAGTAGTCTAAGATGCCATCATAAGTGTGCAATTTTCTAGGTTTGGCAAGCTATTACAGGAGGTTCATCAAGGACTACAACACTATCGCCTTACCCCTAACTAAGTTAACAAGGAAGGATGTGTCATTCCATTGGGACGACAAATGTCAATGTGCTTTTCAGGCATTGAAGGAGAAGTTGACAAGTGCACCGATTCTGATCTTACCTGGGCAAGGAAAATGATACATAGTCTTTTGTAATGTGTCAAGGAATGGCTTGGGATGTGTACTGATACAGGATGAGCAAATAGTTTCTTTTGCTTCCCAACAGATTGAGAAGCATGAGGAGAATTACATGACCCACAATCTGGAGTTAGCAGTAGTAGTTCATGCTTTGATGATTTGGAGACACTACTTGTATGGGGAGAAGTGTTAGATCTTCATGGAACATAAGAAATTTAAGTACATCTTTTCACAAAAAGAGTTGAATATGAGGCACCTCCGTTGGATGGAGTTGATCAAAGAATACGACTGCATTATTGATCATCATCTTAGAAAGGAAAATTTCATGGAAAATGCGTTGAACAATAAGTCTTCGTCTTTGCCTATGGATAAAGCCCACTTGAGTTCTTTGATGTGCCACAAGCAAGACATGTTAGCCTCCTTGCGTTAGATGGATATTAAGTTGGAGCTCTCCTTGATAGTAGGTTTGTTAACACATCTATAGGTGAAGCCTATGCTAAGACATCAGATCAAAGAGGTGCGACAAACGGATACCATGACACAATAGGTTCGATCCGAGTTTGGCAGTGAGAAGCATGATGGCTTCCACGAGTCAGATGATGGGACAATTTTTCACCATGTCAAGATAGTTGTTCCTAATGCTAATGACCTAAGGAGGATGGTGCTAGAAGAGGCTCATTTGTCCATGTACACTATACACCCAAGTAGCACCAAGATGTATCATAACCTAAAGGATATGTATTGGTGGCCAGGATTGAAGAAGGACGTGACTGAGTTTGTTGCAAGATGTGTTGTATGTCAACAGGTTAAAGTACAGCATCAGAGGCCTACAGGAATGTTGCAACCATTGCCTATACCACAGTGGAAGTGGGGATCATGTGACTATGGACTTTATGGTTGATCTACCTAGGACAGCCAAAGGCCATGATTCCATCTGGGTAATCATTGATAGATTGACCAAGTCAATACACTTCCTTCCCATGAAGATGACGTTCACAACAAAGAAGATTCTAAGATCTATGTGGATGAGACATTGCATTTTCATGGTGTTCCAACAACTATCGTGTCTGATAGGGGTCCTCAGTTCACGAGTCACTTTTGGGAGCAAGTGCACACAACTTTGGGTACACAATTAAAGTTTAGCACTGATTTCACCCACAAACAAATGGTCAATCTGAGAGGACCACTCAGACCTTAGAGGATCTATTAAGAGTCTATGTCTTTAGTTTTTAGAAAGTTGGGATGTACACCTCAATTTGATAGAGTTCACCTACAACAACAACTATCAGAGTGGCATTGACATAGCACCTTATGATGCGTTGTATGGGAGGCACTACAGGTCGCCGTTGTGTTGGTGTGAGACAACGAGTATCAACTTCTTGGTCCTGAGCTTGTACAAGAGACAAAATAGAAGATTAAGGTAATATATCAACAGTTGAAGGTAGTACATGGCAAAAAGAAGTCATATGCTGATAATCACCCTAGACCCTTGGAGTTCCAAGGAGGAGACAAGATATTTTTAAAAGTCTCTCCTTGGAAGGGTGTTATGAGGTTTGGGAAGAAGGGTAAGTTGGATCCTAGGTTTATGGGACCTTACTCAGTGATGAGATGTGTTGGGAAGGTGGCCTACAAGTTGGAGTTGCCACCTGAGCTACACAACCTACATCCAACATTTCATGTAAGTATGTTGAGAAAGTGCCTTCCAGATAGAAAGTTGATGATGCAGCCTATGGAGGTAGATCTTGAAGAGGACATGACCTATGTGGAAGGTCCAGTGTTGATCCTTGATTGAAGAGTGAAGAAGATGAAGAGGAAGGACCTTGTGATTGTGAAGGTTCTTTGGCATCATCGTGGTGTTAAGGAAGCCACGTGGGAGCTTTAGGAAGAGATAAGGAGGAAGTACCCCTCTCCTTTCTCTTAGAATTTTGGGGGCAAAATCCCTGTTAGGAGTTTACGACTTGCAAGGACACTAACCCATGTTTTGGGATAACCCTATTTGTTTTGCTTTAGCATGTTTCTTAACACCTTGCTCTAATCATCTGAGATGTATTCAAGGCATGTTGAAAGCTTGAAGTTTCTTGCTTGAGCTTGTTTTGTTGATACTTGTGTTTTGTGGTATGCTTTTTGGTGCAAATTGCAATTCACCTAGAGTTAGGGTTGACATGCAAGTTTGCCACCTCTTGAGTGTTCCTTCTCTCTCTTGGAACCATCTAGAGGAGAGAGAGATGGACACTTTATTTGGGTCTGGGTTGTGTGGTGACATCCTTGGTGATGTTTTAAATACATGTTTGAGGTGTGCCTTACATTTAGATGAGTTGTCTCGAGCTAGAGAGCCCTAGAGAGGTTTCCTATCAGTTTGTGGGTGTGTAGAGTTGCACCCTATTGGTTTGTGGGTGTGTAGGGTGGCACCCTATCAATTTGTGGGCATGTAGAGTTGCACCCTATCAGTTTGTGGGTGTGTTGGGTTGCACCCTATCGGTTTGTGGATGTGTAAGGTTGCACCCTATCAGTATGTGGGTGTGTAGGGTGGTGCGTCGGGCCAGAGGTGTATACACTAGCCAACAATGGGTGACTAAATGCACTCCACGAGACTCGAACACACATGTGGATTTTTTAAAATTTATATTAACCCCAACACAGTCAATCACAATACCAAATAGGTCACCTGCAAGTGCATAGGGTACTATTGTAGCATAGGCGAAGGGGAAGCGTAGGGGCCGATCCTCAGGGAGAAAAGGGGGCACTACAACTATGTTAGTTTGGCTGGGTTCCCACTATAGAGACTAGGGTTAAGGGTTTAAAGGTGATTTGATTGTTAAACTAGGTGAGCAAGAAAGCAATCAAAGGTGAGAATGAAATCTAAGTTAACCCTAGACTAGATTAAGACTAGATATGAAGGAAAAGACTAAGATAGGTATGAAAATGGCAGTTTACACTAAGGCAAGCAAGAGGAAAGCAAAAGAGCAAGTTAAGAGCTAAACTAGTAAGAATAAGGCAAAAACAAGGCAAGAAGCTAACTAAGCAAGAAAAGAGCTAATTAATCTAAGCAAGCACAAAACTAGGGTTTTAAATAGTAAAGAGATGTGTGGGCTGTTTAGGGGATGCACTTAGCACTTAAATTGGGGGGTGGCATATGAAAATTATGATTCCATTTAGATTATCCAAACTAAACAACAAGTTGAGCCTCACAAGGGTAGTAGGGGAACTAGTCCCTAAGACCTCCTACTACCCTTGCGAGGATCAATTGGGTTAGGGATTAAGTTCAATTCAATTAGAGTCTAATCAAGTCTAGGTTTCTAGATTAGACATTCCTAGGAAAATTAGGGGCCGAGGGTAGTAGTGGGAGGTGAAATTAGGGTTTTAGGCCCCAATTCCCCCACATTCTAGCCTTGAGAAGGCTCTTTGCTAATTGCAATATAATTATATAATCTAGCTACTTAGATATCTCACTTAGGTTTAAGAATATTACTTAGGATGTAGGAAGATGTGAGGCAACTTAGGGATCCAAGAATTGAACCTGGGGGAAAATCCCAAAATTCACAAATATAAGTAATTTCCCTAAATTCCTAGGTGATTTCACACACAAACCAACAAGCAATTCATGGAGAATAATATGCAAATAGAACATAATCATTTTCAAATGAAATCATAATGTTTACATATCAACCCCCCTCCCCCAACATGGTATCAAAGTAACATTTTACACCCCAAACAGCCCACCCAAGGGGCCTAGCTACTCATGGAAATGGAAAATACAAAAATAAAGGAGAAAGAATGAGTAGAGGAGTGAAAAACCATGATGAGCTCAGTGAAGACTCCTCCTTCTCCACCTCCTAGCAGCTGTAGCTTGATCTCCCTCCTCCAAGGTAGGTGAATGGCATGGATGTATGGTGGAAATGGAAGAAAAGTGGGGTTTTGATGGTGGAAATGGTGAAATGGAGGTGGAATGAGGTGGGAATGAATGGAGGACAAAATAGGGAGGCTATAGTGGTTGTAGGGTTGCTAACCTCATACCCCAGCTGCTACCTAGGTATATATAGGTGTGGGGGGAAGCACTAGGTTAAGTGGGGGTAGAATAGGAAAATTAGTGCAAAACCAACTTTTAGGTTTGTATGTAGCACGAATATGCTGGGCAACATGACCGTGGTGGGTGGCCTATAGAATGACCGTAGTGGATGGGAACGGTCGTGGTGGAAAATGACAAAATCATAGGTTGATTGGTGGTGGAATGAAGGCTAGTAGTACAGCTGTGTTGGGTAGCACGACCGTGGTGGGAGCATGGTAGAATGGTTGTTCTCTACTGCACAACCGTGGTGCTGTCAACTGGCCATGACCGTGTTGATGGACACAACCACTGTATATTCAATGGGCCACGACCATTCTGATGTCCACAACTGTGGCGAGTTAGGTGCATCCCTGTTGATACTGTTGATTCTTCACCAAAAAAAGGCACGACCGTGGGGGTGTGCCACGACCGTTTTGCTTTTGTTGTAGCATGGCCGTGCTGTGTAGCACGGACGTTCTGGCTCCATTCACCATAGCCATTCTGTGTGGCACGACCATGGCGATTTCAGCTTGACTTGGGGGCAACTCTATTGATTTGCAAGTGACTTAGCACGGTCGTCCTATGGTACCACGGCCGTGTTGGGTCCTGGATCAACACTTTGACTTTGTTCTTTGGGTTTTCTTGGACATCTTTGCTTCAATGAATCTTTGGCCACTAGTGGCAGGTTGAGGGAGAATCAGACTTCACTTTGGGCCTCTCCATGAGTAGAGAAACCCTAGGATCACTCCTCTCTCTCTTCCATCAAGTGTGGTCCAAATACCTGAAAAACATGCAAATAATGCCCATAAGTGCATTTTATACAAATAAGCATACTGAGAGGAATAACATTTAATATAACATGTATAGATGTGATTGAAGAGCAATATGACACAAGATGAAGCCCTAAAATAGGACTGAATCATAGGGTTGCACCCTATTGGTTTGTGGGCGTGTAGGATTGCACCCTAACAGTTTGTGGGTGTGTAGAGTTGCACCCTATCAGTTTGTGGGTGTGTAGGGTTGCACCCTATTAGTTTGTGGGTGTGTAGGGTTGCACCCTATCGGTTTGTGGGTGTGTAGGGTTGCACCCTATCGGTTTTTGGATGTGTGTAGATGTGATGTCGAGCATGACCTTGGTAGGTGACCAAGTGGGTGAGACCTCTCCTAGACCTTATCACCATGTCTTGCATGATGTTGTGCAGGTGGCTCTTTTTTGTGGAAAAGTGTCACCTAAGCTCCTAAGGTGGTGACACATCTCCCATGATGCCTCTCTCATCCCCCTTGTATATATACTCCTTTCTCTCCATGTAAGAGGATCCTTTTGGCCATGTTTTCTTTCCCTCTTCCTTGGTGGATGACCTTGAGAAGTTTAAGGAGCTAGAGGATCTCTCTTGCAGCTTGGTGGATGAGTTTCAAGTTGTGGTGTTCTTTGCTCATCCTTCATCTTTTACCTTGGTAAGCTATGTTCCTAGCTCTCTTTTATTCTTCTTCTTCTCATCCATGGACCTTGGATACCTTCTTTCCACCTTGCACCATCTTAACCTTGGTATCATCTTATTCTTTGGAGGTGTGGTAGTGATCGAGTTTGGTGGATCATCTTCTACCTTGAGCTCGAGAGCTTGGATCTTGACCTTGGAGTTTGGATCTTGGTGATGATACTTGAGACGGGTTGTATAACTCTTAACCTACTTTGTTATTTTCACTCTTCATATGCTTATGTTGTTCTTCATCTTAGGATTGTTCACCACTTCCATGCTAGTAGATGTTAATGGTCTTAGAAATTTTTTGATGATGGAATCTCATTGGTTTGCTCTTCATGTCTTGCACCTTTTTGCTATGTGTGGTAGATGGACTAGTGGTCGATCTTCCTAAGGTTGAAGACAACAAGTCCACACATTCATGCATCACGTTGAGGGTAGGTCGACATGGCTTGTGATGTATCAAATTGATACCCTTTATGGCAAGTCGTCATGCTTTGGATATGCTTAGATTGACATGTTTTGAGAAGGTTAGCTTGTTTTGGCTTATGGTTAATAGATCTTGAGAAGCTAGCACATCATGACCTAGTAGTACCTAAACTGACATATGTGATGGCTAACTGAGATGCATGGTGGGTGATAGTCATCATGCTCTTGAAGTACCTTAAGTAGATAAGGTGTTGCTCAACCGTTGTGTCGTTGAAGGTGTTATCCCATCATGGCTATGGGTGTACCTTGAGGAGTTGGTCTGTTTTGGAGGCTAACCGTGACGCCCTGGTTGAGGGGAGGTCGATACACCTTAGAGGTAATGCTTCCCGGTACACCTTGGACCATGATGCATAGCTAACCCTAACCCTAATGACCAATATACCGAGGGTTTCCCAACATGGCTTGGATGCCCGACACCCTTAGATGGTGCTGGATGATATGTTGTGGGATGGTGTTGCCCGACACCCGTAGGTGGTGTTGGCTGATACACCATGGAGTGGTGTTTCCCATCACACCTTAGATGGTGTTGATCATCACACTCTCTAGAAGTGGTAAACCAATATACTCCTACTGAGGTTATCTCTTGTTCTGTGCATAGTAGTAGTTGACATTTATGATGATGACAAGTCAACACCTTATGGCAAGTGCTAATTGATATGTTACATGTTATCCCCAACCAATATCTCATGACTGTGGCTATGTTAAATCATGTTGATGATGGCGTTACATGTTATGATGTGATACACTATGGGGTGGTTATGTGAATAGGAAGGAAGTGTTTTTTTTCTATGATCTTTATCTCATAACATACCTTGTAATGATGATGGATGTGATGATGTAAGGGTGGTTGTTGATCCAACCTTGTAAACCCTAATTGATTGAATAAAAACCCTAACCCTAATGATATAATGTGAATGGCATGGATCTTATGAGATGGTTGCATTGTTGATATATGGTTCTTCTTGTTATGAGTTTTTAACCATGCATGTGACATAAATTGATAAGCATAGCCAAGTATGATCTATGTTTCTTATGATATGTGTAAATGGGCCTTGAGAGGCATAAAGTGTTGTTGACATCCTTAAAAGGGGAGGTAAATGGTATTATGACCTAATGATGACTTATTGACTTGTATGAGATGATGATTTCCTCAATAATGAGAGGAGGGGTTCTTACCCCAAGAGATGGGAATCCTTGTGATGAAGAATATGGTGAATGACACGTATCAAGTGATAATGTGATGAGATCACTCCTGATGTGCTCAAGTATGATAGGGTAATGTGTTATGCTCTTATTTATGTAGAATATGTTTAAAAGTTGTACGTTGTAACTTGATTGATGCTAAAATATGCTTAAATAACCTAACTAACCAAGTACAACTTAATCTAGTAGCTTGCCATGTGCCATAGATCTCTTTTTTTACCACCCCAATTTTTGGGTTCATTTGCTGAGAAATGTAATTTCTCATATTAAAAATAAATGAACAAATAATGATGTCTTTTGATTGAATGCATGAATTTCGTTACAATAGCCTTGATGATTGCATTGTGGGCTTTATTGACTATTGGGCCCAATAATAAGGAAATTCAATTAGTAAATGAATAATTAAGTTTTTGAGAAAAGAAAGGTGTGGAAACCTCCAGAAGGCAAAAGAATATAATCCAAAGTTGAATTTCGTGCCTCTTGGATTCCTTGGGTCCCAAGGAGTCCAAAGTTGCATAGAGAATGCAATAAGAAAAGAAAAGACCAAATAAGTATTTCCTTGTTAAGAAAGAAATTGAAAATAATGATAAACTGTGGAAAATATGTGAAAAGAGGTATAATTGAGTTATCCTTGGTGTATTTTCGTATCCCAAGGATTCATAATGATAAAATGCATATCAATGAGGAAAATAAAAGAGAAATAAAGAGAAATCCTCAAAAAGAGATATTTTGATGAGAAATAAACAAGATAATGTGAAATAATGCATATTAATGCATCTAGAAGGATATGAGTATCCAATAAAAAGGATTTCGAAATAATAGAGTTTCTTGGGATCCAAGGAGTCCCAATGAAGAAAGAGGAAAGTGAAATTACCTATAAAAGAAAATAAGAATATAATGCGAATACATTATTAATGGGTATTGTTAAAAAGGAAATAGTTTCTACTAAAGGAAAATAGAAATTCGTTCCAATGGTTTAAAAAGCAAGAATAAAGAGAATAAATGAGAGGAATTTCGAATTCCTAATTATCCAAGAAATAAGAAATATCAAAGGGATAGTGAGGAGAGAGAAAGCTTGCTTCTCATTGAAGGAATATGATTCCTAATAGGATAGGACTTGTTTCCTCTTAGGAGGGCATCTTAGGGCAAGGATATCCTCCCCTATAAAAGGGGTAGACCCCCTGGTTCGAGATCAAAGAGAAAACTCATGCCTTCCTCTCTCTTCCCTATCTTTCTCTTCTTTGTGTTAGTGCAAACCCTAGCCAAGAGGGTATAACACTATCCTAGGGCAACAAGGGGTGTTGTTGTGGTCCTGTTCGAGGTAGGGATCCTCCACGACAAACCCAAAAGAGCCAACTACCTCTTTCACGCTTTCATCTACGTGCAACCCTTGCCGGAGATCTGCAAATCGACAACAATGCGGAAGCAACCATGGAGGAATCTCACATAAAGAACAGCCATCTTGACTTGGCCACATTCTGGGTATGCTTCATGTGCGCTAGGGTGCGACACAGCTAGGGAGGTTGTTGGCATCGAGTTCCATGGCCCAGGGAAGAGAGGGAAGCCCCGCAAAGGGCTGCCACCGACGACCGCTATAGCAGATCATAGGTAGAAGATGATCGTTGTGCTCTGGACGGTTCTACCCTCTGCGTTCAAAGGAAGCCAACCGCTTACCAAGGGCATTTCAGACTTTTTGAAATGTTTCAAACATAGCTTAGAAATGTTGAATGGGACGAAGTGACGTGGCGCCCTCCGATTGGCCCAAAGTAAGTGATTTTGCAAAATTCATATCTAATAATTGGTAGCTGATGGAGTTTTGCAACACCACTAAAAATCCTAAGGTGATGAATCCTTAGGTTTAGCCTTGCTAGTACTATGGTAAGAACTCCACCCACGTGTGTTAAGACACGCGGAAGTCTTATCGTAGTATAGTTAAGGGTCGAATCCTCGGGACAACGGTCTTGACGAAGTCAAGATGGAAAACGTTTTAGTTCTACTTAACTACTTAACAGTTGATATTTAGATCGAAAGTTTGATGTTGGTTCTAAAGCTAAATGCGAGGAAAGCAAAGCAAGAAGGTAAAGATTAAAGTTGTAAACAAATGATAAAAACCACTAGGATGTTATCGGGTTTCACACCACTACACATGGATCAAGTCATGCAACATAATAAAACAACCTGCAAAAAGGGTCAAATCAGTTAGTATCTTGTAGTCCTAGCTTCCTTTCGGATAACTAGCCACGAGAAGTGTGGAGTATTGCAATGCCGGCCATCCCATAACGAATGGTCACATGCCTAGCATTACTCCTTCATGAAATGTGTTCCTCGACCTTACCAAGGTTGCACTTCCATACGTCAACTGATTCCATTTCATAGTATGAAAGTGCAACGATGGGGGTGAGTTTACTCCACTCCTGAAAACACTTCTAGACACCGAAACAGACGTATGGTGACTACATACATCCATAACCAACATTCAATCGATATTTAGATCTAAGGGTATAAACGTAGACAATTCATACCAAAAGACAATATGTAACACAAGTTGATGATCAAGCAACTAGTATTCATTAAGCGATTGAAGTCAAACTGAAAGGAAGAGTATCTTTATTACAAGTTGTTGAATTACATCGCATGAAATGAAAACATGAGTAGCGGGGCTACTCCCCGCACCCTAGTGAAAGAAACTACTCGCTCATGGCAAAGGAGATGAGAAGAGAGAGAAAGAACGTCATCTCCACGGAGAGGGAAGGTTGAACCCTTGGTGAAGAGAGCAACGATCTTCGCACTTCGTGGTTGCTTTGATGAAGGATTTTCTCTTCCCACCTTCTTTGTTGAAGAGATGGAAAGAAGAGAGAGAAGGAAGCTTGATGATGAGCACGGATCCCAAAACTAGCAGCCTTGGGGCAGTGGACAGAAGATCAGAATGCTCTGGGTCTGGAGAGGCAGCCTTTGGGCGTCTTGGAATTCGATCCCCCTTGAAGTGGCCCTTGAGGTCCTATTTATAGGCTTCAAGTTGAGCCCAAACGGTCTTGGGACCGTGAGGCTTGTCGCGGTCTTGGGACCGTGAGGCTTCTCGCGGTCTTGGGACCGTGAGGCTTCTCGCGGTCTTGGGACCGTGAGGCTTGTCGCGGTCTTGGGACCGTGAGGCTTCTCGCGGTCTTGGGACCGTGAGGCTTGTCGCGGTCTTGGGACCGTGAGGCTTCTCGCGGTCTTGGGACCGTGAGGCTTCTCGCGGTCTTGGGACCGTGAGGCTTGTCGCGGTCTTGGGACCGTGAGGCTTCTCGCGGTCTTGGGACCGTGAGGCTTGTCGCGGTCTTGGGACCATGAGGCTTCTCGCGGTCTTGGGACCGTGAGGCTTCTCGCGGTCTTGGGACCGTGAGGCTTCTCGCGGTCTTGGGACCGTGAGGCTTCTCGCGGTCTTGGGACCGTGAGGCTTGTCGCGGTCTTGGGACCGTGAGGCTTGTCGCGGTCTTGGGACCGTGAGGCTTCTCGCGGTCTTGGGACCGTGAGGCTTGTCGCGGTCTTGGGACCGTGAGGCTTCTCGCGGTCTTGGGACCGTGAGGCTTCTCGCGGTCTTGGGACCGTGAGGAGTCTTTGTGAATTTTTTTGTGTTTTCTGTAATGAAAAAGAGGAAAAGTTAGTTTATTGATGTATCTGCAATAAAGTAAGAAGGTTTAATGATTCTATTTAGTTTATCTAAGAAAGAGTATGGAAAACTAAAGATAACTAATAAGATAACGTCACAAAATGAGAGGTTATCACCCCCCCTAACTTAGAGTCTACCTTGTCCTCAAGTTAGATAGAGCTAAGGCATGTAATGGCGAGGCGATTTTATTTGATTAGGGTTTCCATACTCATGCTTCAATTCTAGGTCAGAGATCTACCGGGGTCTTATCAGGGCTTCCGCTTACACTAACTCTTTCGAGTATCAAAAGTTGCATGGATCTCAGGTTCCTTTTTTATCGTGAATCTCGCATTGGGACCACCTTTCTTAATGTGTGCATGCCAATGACTCCAATCAGTTTTATACTTCTTTGGAGAAACCTACTGGTAACTAGAGTGGGTATGAGGGCTGGCTTAAAAAGCTTATTGTGTAACTCCCCCTTCAAGTGGGGAAAGGTTTGTCTATGCTTTTTAGAGATTCACTACCGGGCACGACACATCTGCCTTTATGAGGGCAGCTGAATGTACCGGCCGGGTGAGCTCTTTTATCAGCCTTATCATATATTAGGAAACCTTAGGATCTCATTACCGGGCACGACACATCTTCCTTCATGAGGGCATCTTTATGTACCGGCCGGGTGAGATCTTTGTTGGCTCTTCATATAGGTCCTTATGCATGGCACAACTCTCATGTTTTTATTCGGCACTCTGGCTTTTATTCAGATCTCACAGGCTTGGGAAGTGGGTTTTTTTTTTTTGGGGTTTTTGATTGGGCGGCCAAGCCTCTTTTATTGAAGAAAAGAAGAAAACTGTTCTTGGGGTTCTTGACATGCACTTGGTGGTCTGCTCGCGAGATTTTCTTGATTTTGGATTTCCCTGATTTCCCTCTTGACTTTGAGAGTATTCGGTTCGCTTTGGCCCTGAAGTTGACCTGTGAAGAGTCTGAGATAGAATTGAAGCAAAAGTATAGAAACCACTAGTGAATGAATTTTATGGATTCGCCATTTCAAGCCTGTAAGCTAATCTTATTATTTATATGAGGACTACTTTATCTCTAACTTCGGTAAGGGTGATACTTTTCATGATGAAAGTTATACTTAGAAGTTGTTTTATTGAAAAAGAATACTGGAAAAAAGTCTAAGTACGAAAAGAAAATTTGAAAACGATGTGCGAAAAAGAAAAATGAGTTAGAAGAGTTGGAGAAGAATGGTACCTCGCCCTTGTCCAGTGCACTCCCCCCTAACTTATCATGCACTCTGTCCACAGAGTGTCAAAGGGATAGGATGAGAGGTGCATGGACAAGGGCATTTAGGCGTCAGTTAATCCTGAGCTTGCCCCTGGTGCTTGGAGGAGCTTAGCTGCGAATTGTCCACGCAGGGCATGATAGTCTACGTCAGTCATATCCTCTACTGGTTTCTGAAGAACTAGGATGGTGTACATCCAGTAGAGGACATGGAAGCCGCAGTCGTTGGATTGGCGGATTTGCTGGGGACACTTGTGGCAGAAGGAAGGGCGGTGAAAGTGTTCTTTGGCGTAAGCTTTTGTGTGCTGACTAAGGAGATCAATTAATCTTTCAGCACATTCTTTTGCCACTACCTCTGTGGGTGTTTTTGGCGTTACGACGTAAACTTTCTGTCGTGGGTTGTACTGGCTATCGGAACTGTTATAAATTGTAATTGTTCCGTCCGGTAGGTTTGCTGCCAGAAGTAGCCAGTGTTCATGATAGAGGAAGGGTAGCATGATGAATTTCGGCGTTGTGTGTTGTAGATATGAGATTAGCGTTTCAGCCACGCCGAAGTTCTTTAGCTTTAAAAGATCATCCTTCAGATATGGAGACGCCATGTATGCTGTGGGGTGATCTTGTCTGATAAGAAGCTGATAGGCGGACATAAGGCCAACAGAGAGGGATCCTTTAATTTGTAAAGATTCTCGCAGAGTGTCTGCCATTATAAGAATGTCACCAGACATGAAAACGAGCTCATCATTCGTGGCGGAAAGCTTCGACATAATGAGCCGTAGTTCGTAGCTGGATAGGCCGTTGCAAGCACTGAGATCAAAGTCTGGAAAAGATGGTGTGATGGCAGACAACGGGTTGTTGGCATCCTTGCTTTGCTCGGTAGCGGAAGCCGGTTCTTTTGATTGCGATAACTCTTTTAGAGCTTGGCGGAAGGGTCGCCGCTGTGGTCGCTGGATAGCAGAGAAGAGGTAGCGAGGGACATCATCTGGTGCCATCGTTTGGTCTTTGAAGAACCGTCTGTCGCAGATGAGTTCCATCGCATAACGTTCTCTCAAAGAATGAAAATCTTCGGTGACCAGGGCAGAGAAAGGGATTTCTTGGTTTAGCGCTTGGATGTGGCGAATGGTGCAGAAAGCGCAATCCCCGGATCCATCTGCGGCTTGAACTGGAGGGTTTATAATTTTGAACCAGGGCTGGCGCCAGTCTTGGCGGAGAGATGGGCGTGCAGCCCAAATTAGCTTAAGCAGCCGAAAGGGTATGCATCTTGCTTCGCCGGCTGCTTCACCCACAAAGTTTATCGTGCCGGCGGGTAGCTCGGTGCTGCAGAAGTTATAAACTGTGGCGTCCCGAGCCTCTGTATCGACAATCATGGCTAGCCAATGGTTTAAGATTTGGAATGGCACAGTAAGATAACGTGCTCGCCGTGCTAGCCCGATGCGCAGACGTTCGATGGATTTTTCTTGGATGTCCTTGTATAGGAGGCCCAAGGATAGGGCTGGTGAGGCATTGAAGACAGGCTGCTTCCTTTTGTGACTTCTGTAAATTTCGATACAGTTGGCGAGGAGGACACGGAAGATAGACATTGGCATCGTCGACCCAGGTCGCAGGATTTTGCGAAAATCTTCACGTGTCAGCTTGCGCTTCGTTTTAGTGTTGTGGTAGATAATATCGTCTCCTGCCTTTGTATCGTCCACGATAGTGTTCAGTATAAAGATGTCCTGGGCATCTAAAGTGGAAATGGCCGCCATATCAAGGTCATGCATTTTGTGCGGCAAGGGTGGTGGTGGGGGAAGCTCCTCTGGAGGGGGGGAAGGGTGTACTTCAGGAGCTTCCTCAGAGCCAAAAGTATCATTGTCCGAGTCCGAGGCAGAATCGAGCTCTTCATCAGTATCCAACTGCACTCGTTCTGACTCGTACTCGTCTAGGGGTGAGCTTGCCTTCATGGTGGGCTCTGAGAGGGGTAAGACAGCTGTTGTAGGAGGGGTGGCGCCAGTTCCGATTATGCATTGGTGGAACTCGGCGAAGGCTGCTTCTTTAGCAGCTTCCCCGATGGATCCCATAGCAGAGTAGTCAAGAAATTGATCCCCATATGATATATGAACATTATCATGGTGTGGGGAGTTGGGATCCTTATCACCGTCATGGTGATCTGTTTGTTGGCTGGGTTCTGCTCTTTGGCTTGGACCCTCCCCAGCATTATCTGGTTTGTCAGCGTCTTCATCTGAGGAGGTACTGTTGGTGGAGTCTGCTGAAGAATCAGAATCGTCATCGTTATCAGCAGCATCGTCATCGTCATTAGTTGTCTTCTTTTGTGCTTTCTTTTTGCACAGACGATGGATGGATTGGAGTTCATCATAAGCCACTTGCACGTGCTCGTGTGTTTCGAGCAGTGCTTCATGGTTTTCTTTAAGATCTAGAAAACGTTGTTCAGCCGAGAGGAGTCTTGCTGTGAGATCTGTTGCTTGAGCTCTTAGCTGAATGAGCTCATTATTTGATGACTCCTCCTGGCGGTTATGTAGCTGCGTGAGGGTGGTGGTGATGTCGTCCAGGCGCGTGCTGAAAGCTTGTTGTTGTTGCTGCAGCTCGCGTAGGGTCTCTGGCAGAGGTAAAGTCTGCGCGGAAATCCTATCGACTTGTGTTGCCAACACATCATGCTGGCGTTGTACTCCCTGGATCAACTTGGGCAAGTTGTTGCAGTAGCCGTCGATGTGGTCGACTTGCTTGGCCACTGAAGCTTGACGTTGTTGGATTCCTTGGAGGATGCCTGGCATTGTGCGGTTCTGCTCGCCGATCTGGGCAATTTGCTTAGTTAGACCCTGCACACATGAAAAAATAGAATTTAAAATGTTAGTTGGGTCGGTGAGGAGGTTTCGGATGGTGTCAAATTGACGTCCGAATTCCTCACCGACGTTAGTAAAAGGGACCCCAGTGATTGAAGGGTGAGGTGGCTGGGGTTGGGGTGGAATGATAGTGTCATGCGGAAAAGACACAGTTGATGGACCCGCGAATTGCGAGGTGACTGTAGATGGAGTCACTAGTGATGTCGGGGTGGTGGAGAATGGAAAAAATGGTGGCATTCCCGAAGATGGAAGTGGATTCGGAAATGTTGATGGAAAGGCGGTGGATGTGAAGGAGGAGAATTCAGGCATTGTGGTGGAGAATGGGGTGCCCGAAGTAAAGAAGGGTGGAGGTGGTGGAGGGGTGGTGAAGGAAGGTGGAGCGGAGGAAGATTGAAGGGTGGTTGATGGTGGTGGGGTGGTGGATATTGGGGTGGTGGAGGGTGGAGAGGTGGTATTGAGCTCGTCATTTAGACTCATTATAAAAGAGTCTAGTGATGAGGATGTAATATGTTCGTCGGGGAGGGGGGGTTCAGATTCAGGATTAGGTTTCGATGTGGGTGTCCCGGATAGCTCATGAGTTTTAACGAGCCTTCTGGAAGGTCGTTTGACTAGGAGCTTTGCTGTTTTAGTTGCCGGGGCAGTTATACTAAGCTCTGCCTGCCCTGCCTTTGTTTTCTTTTCTCTGGCTTTGAGTGAAGCGATGATTTTGGCGATCTCATCATCTGTGAACAGGAGCTTGTCTTTATCATAGTCCGCAAGCTCAGGAAGTGGCAGCAGGGTTCGTGAAGATTTTGTGGGGCAGAAAGCGTAGTGCAGCCTCCCATCCTTATTTTTTAAGATGTGAGAGTTCTTTAGTGTCTGTTCATTGGTAAGAATGTCGCCTTTTATTGGGCTGCATTTGGGTAGAAGTCTATCCATCTTGAGATATTTGATGATAGATGTGATATGACCACCCGTGCAGATTTCTTTCCCGAGGGCGAAGGCTGAGAGCTTGATCAGCATGTGCCGTCCGATGTTGACAGGCAATCCGTTGAGGACTGACCAGAGGACAAAAAGGTCGGATATGGAGATATTGCCCCCTTCGGATCTAGGAAAAAATGCGCCGACTATAATTTTGTGTAGCGTGCGCACTAGGCCAGAGTGAACGTTGGAGGCCTTGCTTGTCCTTGGATCGAAGGTTGGTAACCCCGTTAAAGACTTCTAGAATTTATGCTTGTTGAAACTGGGGTGGTCTGTGCCAGCAGCTTTGGCTTTCTGCAGCTGGTCTTTATTGTCAATGAAAATTTCGTTCAGGAGATTTTCGGTGATGACTACCTCATTGTTGAAGATTCTGGAGGTTATTCTACGGTCACCACCGTCCCTTTCTTTATGCGAGATGTCCACCACTTCTTTGTTGAAGTAAGTGAAGAATTCAGTAGTTGGCTCAGAGTAGGAAATTTCCGAAACAAAGAAGAGCCGGGAGAGGTTAGAATTGTCAAGAAGGGCGAGGATTCTGTGGTAGATCCCCATCTTCATCAGTATGCTGGGGCAGGCATACTTGGTTGGTTTAAGGAGTTGGCTGATGGGGGGAATGGTTTGGAGGTGAAGGTTCTCGGGTGGTGGTGCTGTGGTGGTGATGGGAGGAAAGATAGGAACAGTTATTGTGGCAGGGTTGGTGACGGTGGTGGAGGGTGGTGGGATGTACTCTGCTAAGAGTTGTTCTCTTGCACAGGCAGGGTTGACCTGCTTCCTGGCTCTCTTCTTAGATGTGGGGTCAGTTGTTGGTTCTTGAGCCAATCTCTTCCCCTTAGATTTTGTAGTGGGGGATTCTTGCTCAGGGGAAGGCTGGTATTCGGAGGCCTCGTCGGATGAGGTCTCGTTGACCGCCTCGTCAGAAGGTTCTTCGTCTAAGCAGCGGTTGATTCTCTTGATGTCCTTCAAAACAGCAGTCAGGTTTACTTCTGCTGGGACTTTTCCAGTCCTTTTGAAGTCGTCAACTAGGCTTTGCAGATTTGCTCGTTCAGTAATGAGCTGCTCTTTTGTCCAGAAAGGAGTGTCTGTTGGTCCTTGCTTAGCAGGTGAAGTCATTCTGAAATAATTGATAAGAAACAAAAGTTAGAAATCTTAAAGTTTGAAATTATAACAAAGTAAAAATTTTGAATTTGAGTTTTATTAGTTTGATTTAGTGCAAACGGTCCAGAGACCATTTGGTCTCAAACGGTCTGGAGACCGTGAGGGGCCTCACGGTCGTGAGACCGCGAGGGGCCTCACGGTCGTGAGACCGCGAGGGGCCTCACGGTCGTGAGACCGCGAGGAGCCTCACGGTCGTGAGACCGCGAGGAGCCTCACGGTCTGGGGACCGCGAGGGGCCTCACGGTCGTGAGACCGCGAGGAGCACGAAAACTTTATTGATGTAGCGCTGACTCAGGGGCTTTATTGATGTCGCAGTGCAGTCTTTTGCAATTGTGTCTTGATATTGTAGATGAAATTTGCAATTCTAGCAATGAATCTGCTAGACAATATCAAGACAAAATTGCAAAGGAGTGCACTGCGATAAGTGCTGCATGATTACACAAAAGTTCCCAAACGGTGTCTAAACCGTTTGGTCTCAAACCGCGAGGAGTCTCACGGTCGTGAGACCGCGAGGAGCCTCACGGTCTGGAAACCGCGAGGAAGACGGACCGCGCGGGAGACAAACCGCGCGGCCGTTCGTTGGCTAAGAGCTGCGGAAACGATGGTGGCGACAACGGCGGGAGGGGAGGGCTCGAACGCGAGTTAGACAAGGTGATGCGTCAACCTGCCGCTGTGGTCGGTGGGTCGGCGAAGGGGTAGCGGCAGCAGCCCTGTCGAAGAGCCTGGAGCAACGACGAGCTAGGAACGACGACGACAAAGTCGAGAACGACGGCGAAGAACTTGAAACAGCGACGCGCGGGAGTGTAGAGACGAAGGTCAGAGCGGAATGAAACAGGAGAGTTCGAGAATTCGAGAATCAAGAAGAGGGGTATGTAGGTGGGGGGGGGGGTATATTTATAAGTTTCAAGGAGCCTCACGGTCGTGAGAATCAAGGATTTTTATGTATTATTGGATTTTAAAGAAATCAAAAGAAAAAGGAAAAACAAAGATAGATAAAAGGGTGTTTAAAAGAAAAAAGAAAAGGCTAGGGAAGGTGATAATCAGGCCTTGGGTTGCCTCCCAAGAAGCGCCTTGGTTTAACGTCGCTGGCTCGACAAGATTATTGCTCCGGCTATGCTGACTTTATAGGGTCATGAATCTCGGTGGTTTGTCTTGGTAACTTGTCTGCTGGAGTGTGGTACTTTTTTAATCTGTGGCCATTGACGGTCCTCTCTCCTCCATTATCGTCAATAATAATGACAGCTCCTGTCGGGTAAATATGTTTGATTGTAAAGGGACCCGACCATTTGGTACGCAGTTTTCCAGGAAACATTTTTAATCTGGAGTTGAATAGGAGGACTTTGTTTCCGACTATTATATCTTTCCTTTTGATGTGGCCATCGTGCCACATCTTAGTTTGTTCTTTATAGATTCTTGCGTTGTGGTAGGCTGTCATTCGTAGTTCTTCTAACTCTTGGAGTTGAAGTTGTCGGAATTCACCAGCACCTTTGAGATCGAAATTTAGTTGCTTAATGGCCCACCAAGCCTTATGCTCTAATTCAACTGGCAAATGGCAAGACTTCCCATACACTAATCGAAACGGTGTTGTTACGATGGGTGTTTTGAAAGCTGTACGGTAAGCCCATAGAGCGTCGGATAATTTGGTTGACCAATCGGTGCGGTGTCGATTGACGGTTTTTTCCAGAATAACTTTAATTTGCCTATTGGAGACTTCAACCTGTCCACATGTCTGTGGGTGGTATGGTGTAGAAACTTTGTGGTTGACTCCATATTTTCTTAATAAGGCTTCAAAGCTCCGTTCCAAAAAATGTGATCCGCCGTCAGATATAATCGTTCTTGGGACGCCGAATCTGGGAAAAATTATCTCTTTAAACATCTTGATAACCGGTTTTGAATCGCAAGAAGTGGTTGGTAGAGCTTCTACCCATTTTGAAACGTAATCCACAGAAACCAAGATATACTTGAATCCATAAGACGAGGGGAAAGGGCCCATATAATCTATTCCCCATACGTCAAAAAGTTCGATTTCTTGCCATATGTTCAATGGCATTTCATTTCTTCTTGTTATTCCTCCGGAAAGTTGGCACTTGTCGCATGATCGCACATATTCATGTGCGTCTTTAGCGATGGTGGGCCAATAAAAGCCAGATTGCAAGACCTTGAGGGCTGTCTTCTTAGAACTCATGTGCCCCCCAGTAGGGCCTGAGTGACAGTGCTCAAGGACCGGAGTGATTTCTATCTCTGGGATACATCTACGAAAGAGTCCATCTGCACATAAGCGAAAAAGATAGGGCTCGTCCCAGAAATATTGCTTAGCGTCGTGAATGAACTTCTTTTTATCGTGATAGGATGCGGATGGGTGAATGATTCCTGTTGCCAAATAGTTGACAATGTCGGCATACCAGGGAAATCCATTGGAGACTTTCATTAAGTGGTCATCTGGGAGGGAATCTTGGATAGGGACTTTGTCGTCATCCTCAACTCTAATACGGCTAAGATGATCGGCGACGACGTTTTCCAGTCCGCTTTTGTCTTTAATTTCCAAATCGAATTCTTGGAGCATTAGCACCCAGCGGATAAGTCTAGGTTTTGCGTCTTGCTTCTGAATCAGATATCGTATAGCGGAATGGTCAGTGTAGACAATAACTTTAGCTCCTATCAGTATGAGCGGAATTTTTCGAATGCGTAGATGACAGCTAAAAATTCTTTTTCTGTAGTGGTGTAATTTTTTTGTGCTTCATCCAGCGTTTTAGATGCGTAGTATATGACATGGGGTTTCTTGTCGATTCTTTGCCCTAAAACGGCCCCTATGGCAAAATCGCTTGCATCACACATGATTTCGAAAGGTAATGACCAATCTGGAGCTCGTAATATTGGTGCAGAAATCAGGGCATCTTTCAGAGTTGTAAAACTTTGCAAGCATTCTTGGTTAAAGTTGAACTCTGTGTCCTTGGTCAGCAGTTGTGTCATGGGTTTTGCTATTTTGGAGAAATCTTTAATAAATCTTCTGTAAAATCCAGCATGTCCTAAGAAGGCACGGACTCCTTTGACGTCTTTTGGTGGCATCAATTTTGAGATAACGTCAATTTTTGCTTGATCCACCTCGATCCCTCTGTCGCTCACTCTGTGTCCTAAAACAACACCTTCTGTTACCATAAAATGACATTTTTCCCAATTTAAAATGAGGTTTGTTTCCTCACATCTTTGTAGGACTTGAACCAGGTTGAGCAGACAGTTATCGAAGGAGTCTCCATAAACTGAAAAATCATCCATGAATACCTCCATTATAGACTCTGTCAATCCCGCAAAGATAGCGGACATGCATCTTTGGAAAGTAGCTGGTGCATTACAGAGTCCGAATGGCATTCTTCTGAAAGCGTACGTTCCAAAGGGACAGGTAAAAGTAGTTTTTTCTTGATCGTCCGGATGTATCGGGATTTGGTAAAAGCCGGAATATCCATCGAGGTAACAAAAGAACTTCTGATGAGCTAGGCGCTCGAGGACCTCATCTAGGAAAGGCAGGGGGTAGTGATCTTTTCGTGTTGATTTATTAAGTTTCCTATAATCAATGCACATACGCCACCCTGTAACGGTTCTAGTGGGTACCAGTTCGTTTTTGTCATTAAGAACAACGGTGGTTCCCCCCTTTTTAGGGACCACCTGCACTGGGCTTACCCACTGAGAATCAGAAATTGGGTAGATAATGCCTGCCTTTAGAAGTTTGAGGACCTCGAGGCGAACCACCTCTTTGAGGTTGGGGTTTAACTTTCTCTGGTGTTCTCGCGATGGTTTAAACTCTTCAACCATGGGCAGTTTGTGCATACATAGAGCAGGGTTTATGCCCGTCAGATCAGTCATTTTATAGCCAATTGCTTTCTTATGCTTCTTCAGTTCATCGAGGAGTCTGTTTTCTTGATCCTCCTCCAGAGTGGAGCTGATGATAACCGGACAGAGCTTCTCATCATCAAGAAAAACATGTTTAAGTCCCTCGGGTAAGGCTTTCATTTCTGGAGCCTTAGGTGGCTCAGTGGCTTCTATAATTGTGATGGCTTTAAGTTCTTCAAACGTGGCTGTCGGAGCTTCTTCAGCTTTTTCTAAGTATTGCAGGCACTGTTGTACTAGTTCACTGGCCGAGAATTCGACATCCGGGTTTGTAAGAATATTTTCCAATTCGTCGGATGGTTCAGACATTTCTAACTGGGACATTTGATAAATAGCATCCAGGAGAAAGACTTCCTCTTGAATGCTTGGACCTTTCATGCTGTTTAGAACTCTGAACTGGAAAGCCTCCCTCCCAAGTCTCAGAATAATAGTTCCTGCTTCGACATCAATGAGAGCTCGGGCGGTAGCTAGGAAAGGTCTTCCAAAGATTATCGGATATCTCAGGTCTTCTTGTATGTCCATAATAACAAAATCACACGGGACATAAGAATTTGTTCCTATTCTGACAGGGATGTCTTCGATAATGCCGAGGGGGGCAGTTATGGTAGAATCGGCTAACTGAATTGTCATAGTCGTAGGTAACAAATCAGTAAAGCCTAATCTTTTACACATTGAATAGGGCATAATAGATATGCTTGCTCCGAGGTCTGCCAATCCTTTCTTGCTGGAGCCATTTCCGATTGAACACTGAATGCCGAAGGAACCTGGGTCCTTCTTTTTCTTTGGCATTTTATTAAGCAGAATATCTGAAGTGGTCTGAGCAAGTTTCACTGTTTCATGCTCCTCTGTCATATACTTTCTCGACAAGAGGGTTTTCAGGTATTTTGCCCAAGCTGGCACTTCGGAAAGGGCATCAAGAAAAGGAATATCGATGTATAACTTTTTCATAGCTTCTTTAAATTTTTGGAACCTAGTGTCCATTTTGGTCCCTTTTAGTCTGTCTGGGTAAGGAATTCGTGGCGGGACTTCTGAGATTGGTTCCTTTTCTTTTTCGTTATCTGTAAAATTTTCTGTTTCTCTGCTTGAATTCCCTGTTGGGGAAGGGATGGCTACGTTATCATCATCATGGTCGATTCTTGTGACATCAGGCAGGACACGACCAGACCGCGTGGTGACAGCATTAAGTTGTTCTGGTCTGTTTGGGTTATGACGGGGGTTTGCCTCTGGTTGCCCAGCAAAAGTGCCGGCTTGAGGTTTCAATTGAGCGGCAATCTGCGCCAATTGGGCTTCTACGGCTTTTTGTTGAGCTTGTTGGTTTGCAAGCATGGTTTGTTGCGATTGAAGCATTTGTCTAATCAAGGATATCTCATCAGATGATTGGGGAAGATTACCCCTTTGTTGATACTGAGTGACTTGCTGTCCTGGTTGTTGTAGAGGTGCAGTTAACTGTGGCTGCGGGGGCTGCTGCAACTGGGGTTGCTGCGGCTGCTGCAACTGGGGTTGTTGCAACTGAGGATGCAGTCCTGAATGGGCATATTGGTAAGAAGGATTTCTGGGATAGTTAGATCTTTGAAAACCTTGTCTGTAATTCCCTTGATTGAAATTGTTCTGAAATCCTGGTGGTTGTCTATTGAAAGATCCACCTTGTGCCTGCTGCTGTGGGTTGGCAGTCCCTGCAGGATTCCCGTATTGGAAACCAGGATGGTTCCTTGGTTTGTCTGGGTTGTAATATACTTGGCCAGGTATTGAATGTATGGAGTTAACTTGCTCTGGCATTTGATCTTCGGGATGCTCGATGATGGGTTCATATTGCGGCATAGGTGGTTGTAAATCCATCATGACATTGTACAACAATCCACATGATAATGTGGGATGATCGGATGCATGACAGGCTTCACAAGTTCCAGTAGCTGCTTTAACTTGTTGAACCTGAGAGCTTTTCTTCTTATCATATTCCCCGAAAGAAGTTTCGAGGGCTTGTTGCTTGCTAGCGATAGTCTTCAAAGCCTCAGCAATGGCCTTGAGTTCCATGGATTCTTCCACTTTGTAAACCTTGAGAACGCCTTTGGGTTGGTTAGATGACCTTCCCCAATTGGATTGGTTCTCGGCTCCCAGCGTAACTATATTCCAGGCATCTTCATAATTCTTTCTCATAAAGTTTCCTCCAGATGAGGAATCTAGGAATTGCTTAATATCATCACTTACTCCTCTGTAAAATGTTTCTATAAGTTGATTTTGAGAAATGCCATGGTGAGGACATTTTCTCAGGAGTTCTTTGAATCTTTCCCAAGCTTCAGCAAGTGTTTCTCCAGGTAGTTGGGAAAAGTGATTAATTTGTCCCCTTATCTCATAGGTTAGCGAAGGTGGGAAGAATTTCTCAAGAAACTTCTCTTCTAAGGGAGTCCAGGTAGTGATGATGGGGTGTCTATCCAAAGCGTTGTACCAACTTAGTGCTCTTCCAGATAAGGTGAAGTGAAAAAGGTGTAACATGATTGCTTCCATTGCAATTCCTACTTGGGGTACAAGTCGGCAGAGTGACTTGAACCTCTTAAGGTGATCCATGCAATCATCTCCGGGTGCTCCGGAGAAAGAGATGCCTTGCATGATCTGGATCCACTGCGTCCGAATTTCAAAGTGTGGTATGTTAATAATCGGTGGTCGGACAGGATGATCGTCTTCATAATTCTTTGGGACTGCGTAGTCCCGAAGTTGCTTGTTTCTTAATGCAAGTTGAGCAGCAGCATGCTCTGCTTGGATGCGGGCTTGTTCCTCAGCTCGGATCTCAGCTTGCACCTGAGCACGAGTGTCGGCAATAAGTTGTGCTCGTTGTGCTGCTATGGCGGCGTTGACTCGTTCTGCAACAAGGCGTTGCTCTTCGGCCATCTGTCTAGCTCTTTGGCGATTAAGTCTGTTCCTTCGGTGAAAACTTCTTTCTACCTCAGAATCGTATTCTGGTTCAGGGGAGAATCCGATGCTATGCGGGGGTTGCATACACGTTTTCTACCTGAGTAGAAGGAAAATCACACGTTAGGATAATGGAAGGAAATGAAAAAAGAAAAAAAAGATCAAGAAGAATTGGAGTTGTTATTAAGAAAAAGTGTAAAATCCTAATCAACCAGGAAGTTGGTAAGTAAAAAACTAAAAAGTTCCGTTGTCCCCGGCAACGGCGCCAATTTTTGATGGAGTTTTGCAACACCACTAAAAATCCTAAGGTGATGAATCCTTAGGTTTAGCCTTGCTAGTACTATGGTAAGAACTCCACCCACGTGTGTTAAGACACGCGGAAGTCTTATCGTAGTATAGTTAAGGGTCGAATCCTCGGGACAACGGTCTTGACGAAGTCAAGATGGAAAACATTTTAGTTCTACTTAACTACTTAACAGTTGATATTTAGATCGAAAGTTTGATGTTGGTTCTAAAGCTAAATGCGAGGAAAGCAAAGCAAGAAGGTAAAGATTAAAGTTGTAAACAAATGATAAAAACCACTAGGATGTTATCGGGTTTCACACCACTACACATGGATCAAGTCATGCAACATAATAAAACAACCTGCAAAAAGGGTCAAATCAGTTAGTATCTTGTAGTCCTAGCTTCCTTTCGGATAACTAGCCACGAGAAGTGTGGAGTATTGCAATGCCGGCCATCCCATAACGAATGGTCACATGCCTAGCATTACTCCTTCATGAAATGTGTTCCTCGACCTTACCAAGGTTGCACTTCCATACGTCAACTGATTCCATTTCATAGTATGAAAGTGCAACGATGGGGGTGAGTTTACTCCACTCCTGAAAACACTTCTAGACACCGAAACAGACGTATGGTGACTACATACATCCATAACCAACATTCAATTGATATTTAGATCTAAGGGTATAAACGTAGACAATTCATACCAAAAGACAATATGTAACACAAGTTGATGATCAAGCAACTAGTATTCATTAAGAGATTGAAGTCAAACTGAAAGGAAGAGTATCTTTATTACAAGTTGTTGAATTACATCGCATGAAATGAAAACATGGGTAGCGGGGCTACTCCCCGCACCCTAGTGAAAGAAACTACTCGCTCATGGCAAAGGAGATGAGAAGAGAGAGAAAGAACGTCATCTCCACGGAGAGGGAAGGTTGAACCCTTGGTGAAGAGAGCAACGATCTTCGCACTTCGTGGTTGCTTTGATGAAGGATTTTCTCTTCCCACCTTCTTTGTTGAAGAGATGGAAAGAAGAGAGAGAAGGAAGCTTGATGATGAGCACGGATCCCAAAACTAGCAGCCTTGGGGCAGTGGACAGAAGATCAGAATGCTCTGGGTCTGGAGAGGCAGCCTTTGGGCGTCTTGGAATTCGATCCCCCTTGAAGTGGCCCTTGAGGTCCTATTTATAGGCTTCAAGTTGAGCCCAAACGGTCTTGGGACCGTGAGGCTTGTCGCGGTCTTGGGACCGTGAGGCTTCTCGCGGTCTTGGGACCGTGAGGCTTCTCGCGGTCTTGGGACCGTGAGGCTTTTCGCGGTCTTGGGACCGTGAGGCTTCTCGCGGTCTTGGGACCGTGAGGCTTGTCGCGGTCTTGGGACCGTGAGGCTTCTCGCGGTCTTGGGACCGTGAGGCTTCTCGCGGTCTTGGGACCGTGAGGCTTGTCGCGGTCTTGGGACCGTGAGGCTTCTCGCGGTCTTGGGACCGTGAGGCTTGTCGCGGTCTTGGGACCGTGAGGCTTCTCGCGGTCTTGGGACCGTGAGGCTTCTCGCGGTCTTGGGACCGTGAGGCTTGTCGCGGTCTTGGGACCGTGAGGCTTCTCGCGGTCTTGGGACCGTGAGGCTTCTCGCGGTCTTGGGACCGTGAGGCTTCTCGCGGTCTTGGGACCGTGAGGCTTGTCGCGGTCTTGGGACCGTGAGGCTTGTCGCGGTCTTGGGACCGTGAGGCTTGTCGCGGTCTTGGGACCGTGAGGCTTGTCGCGGTCTTGGGACCGTGAGGCTTGTCGCGGTCTTGGGACCGTGAGGCTTCTCGCGGTCTTGGGACCGTGAGGCTTCTCGCGGTCTTGGGACCGTGAGGAGTCTTTGTGAATTTTTTTGTGTTTTCTGTAATGAAAAAGAGGAAAAGTTAGTTTATTGATGTATCTGCAATAAAGTAAGAAGGTTTAATGATTCTATTTAGTTTATCTAAGAAAGAGTATGGAAAACTAAAGATAACTAATAAGATAACGTCACAAAATGAGAGGTTATCAGTAGCTCGGATTAGCACGCATAAAATATGAAAATAGCTCAGGAAAATGAGGGGAATCTAATAAAAATATAGTTAGAAGCTAATTTCTCTTGTAATTTGAAAAGTAGTATAAGTTATCAACATTAATGAATTAAAGATTAAGAAATCCTATTTCAAGATGATTAATATATTTAGAAGGGTTTAATGGATGATTAAAGTTGAAATTAGCCTATTAATCATGAAAAGGAACATTAGTAACAAAAAGGATGAACTTTGCATGTAAATAGTTTGATTTAGAGTTTCATGCGCATGTATATACTTTAATGGGCCTTGAAACCCTAATGTTTGCAAATTCGACTCTTAATGGCTTTAATTATTCAAAAATCATGAATAAAGCTAAGATATAATGATACTAAGCTATTTTGAGCATGAAAGTTCCTAATTGTGGTTAAATACCCTTAACGTGGAAATTAGGGTTTCCTAATGGATAAAAGGTAGAATTAATGATAAATAACGTTCATATGAGTATTAGAGCATAATGAACTACGAATTGATGATAAAAGAGCATAATGACCTTGTCATAGATTGAAAAGGATAATAATGGTAGCCTTAATGAAAAAGAAGCTTAATGGACCTAATTGATGGTTATTTGTGCATGAATCTGGAATTAAGGTTATGTGTTTGTAAAAGGTAACCTTAATAGCTTTCGTGAAGGATAGATGCGAAAATTTGGGGTTTAAAAAGAGTAAAGGGAAGTAAAACCCTAATTGTAAAGTAAACCCTAAAAAGAGGAATGAAACCCTAAACATGAATAGAAACCATAAGTAGCAAGATGGTTTGGATAATTTTTGATAAAAGGAATTTGATGTGTATTTCAGGATTGAACTATGTACTTGCTTGATACTGGATTATTTGCTTGTTTGGACTATTCCTACATCTGAGTCTGTCTGACAGGTATGTGGTTACGCCTATGAATATCCCGAATTAGTTTCTCGAGGATTTCAAGGTTTTATCGATGACACGAGTTAAATTGTTGGTTGCATTTAATTCTTGCAAATTATAATGTGGATATGACTATCACCTAAGATATGTGCCTACTAGCTCAGATCCTGGTCCCCTCTGTAGCTTAATAAATTGACCTAGTACATGGCTACCAATGGGGTAGGTCCATCAGGTCATTGAATGACTTAGTACATGGCTACCAATGGGGTAGGACCATCAAGTCACCATGAGTCAGGGATTGGGCTACCTTTGGGTAGGGCCATGCGACTCCATAACCCTAGGTATTGGCTACCTGTGTGGTAGGGCCATGGGGGTAAGGATCTACCATATGTGAGAGGTAGTATCCGTGTCCACTGTAGGGACAACACAGAGATAGGGGATAGGTAAGGATTGAGTAGTATTGCTTAAAGCATAATCTTGGATGTTCAATGATATTTGGATGACTACATTGTTATTATAGTTGCATGATTATTGTTTCCCCCACATACCAGCTTCTTTCTGACTGATGTTTTGTTTGTCGGCGTTTTAGGTACAAATGAAAAGAACAAACAGTAAAGTGGCACTTGTGGAATTAATTGAGAATTAATGTGCACAGGGAAATTAGTTAGATTAGTTTCTTCACGGATAGAAGTTTAGAAATCCCAATTTTTAAAAGGTATGCAAAGTTTTATTCTATACTAGTTTTCAGTTTAGTTGGTAAATTTAATAATTGTTATTGATTATTTGTCGAACCTTTGATCAGGGTTATTGGATAATGGCTCTGACCTTTCAGTCTCCCTTAAATGGGGGTTACCAGGAGGCAGGGTCGTTACAATTGGTATCAGAGCATAGGTTCCCCATCTAATCATTAATAATTATTAATTTTTACAAACTCAGTAGAACCAAGGGAGTTATTAGAGGATTTTCTGAAAGACTGAGGTGTCTAGAAAAGGATCACGTCTGGGGGCTGGCAATATTTTCCTCCGCACCGCTAGTCGGAATTCAAGGACTCCCAGATTGTGTGACAGCCTGGCGAATGTCTTAGGATATGACTCGAAATAAGATACCTTTAGGACTCTCTCATCTTGTTCATTCCTTCTCATCTCAAATGCTATTAAGGACATTAAGGATTAGGGTTTCCTCTCTTCTCCTCACCCTCTTGAGGTATGGGTAAGGTTAATAAGGTCTAAGGAATCCTCCACCAAATTAATGAAAATCATGTAAATAAGATGTCATGGACATAAGCTTAATAGATTAAGCGCAAACTAAAGAATAGATACATGCTTAGGTCGTATGACATGAGTGGTCATTGCTCTCATGAGAAACCTAAAGATAGACCTCTTTGTCAGGAGGATGAGTAGAGAGAGTTAGTCTTGGAGGTAGAGACCTCCATTAAAAGTAGATACCTAGCACATCCTTTGGGGATGATGTTAACCCTGACCCTAAGTGAAGGTTAGAGTGAAAGATGACATGATGAGTTAGATGTCATGGTTGATCGAGTGTTTGGTTGGACATGCCTTTGGGATTCCATAAGAGGTTAGATGGCCTAGTACCTTTGGCAACCCAACCCTAGATAGGGTCGTGCATGTTAGAGTGAAGGATAGCTCCTTCATGCATGAGGTTAGAGGAGAACCCATAGATACCCTATGGACTTAGGAAAGTAGGGTATAGCTTGCACCCAGAGTGCTTCTGTAGTATGAGCAGTAAGTTAAAACCAAGGCCAGAAGGACAAGATGGATGACTTATGAGATACGCATAAGTGGCTATGGATAATCATGAGCAAACAATAGCTTGAGTATAGGCTTCACCCACGTAGAGGTATACCTGTGAGCTTGATCCTTCACGGAGAGATGACCTCTAGTAGTATGACTGGATGTGGAGTTAACTTTAGAGAGAGCAAGAAGGAACCAAGCAAGAAGGTTGAAAACCTAAAACCCCGAGATGTGAGGAACAATGGGGAGATGAGAATGATGCGACCTAAGTGGATGATAGTGGTTGCCTCATGCATGATCCCTGAAGGGTGATGATATATTGGTTACCTTTAGAGGAACCAAACCCTAGAGAGAGGATGATGCTTCTGGTACCTATGTGCCTGTGGTATATGTGTTTACCTTCTGAGATAGGAAGAAGAGTTCCTTAGACCTGGAGAGGTTTGGTAACAGGTTGTGAGGCCTTGTACCTTGTTGGTTGTCCTTGAGGAGGACTCGACCCTGATGTGTTGCTCGAGTGGAAGGATGACAGAGAGTGCATATCATGCCTTATACATGCTTGATTTGTGGTTAAGAGTTTGAGCATGCAGTTAGCCACCCAAAGGTGAACCTTGAGTTCCTAGGCCTAAGAGGGGAAGTAGTGTACCCAATGCTCATGATGAGATTTGAGTCTCTATAGTTTCGAGCATGGTACTCCTCATGTGTAGAGGTAAAGGAAACCCCTTAAGTTAAGGGTATGTTTGATGAATCCCTCACAACTAAGTTGGTATAATGTTGAGGATGAGAACAAGTGTGACCTAGCATGGTTTGGTAAGTGTCTTCTTGTGCCTTAGTATCTTGCTAGGGCTAAGCATGCTCATGTGGATGCATACCCTAAACATAAGGACGTTTGTGACAAATGTTATCAAGGTGTAGTTTCCTCCCATCCTAGGAGAGGGACCCTTTTGTAGGGTATATACCAGTCTTGTTGGTTTTGAGGTAACCTATGGAGGTTTCAGAGGATCTTGTGAAGCTAAGTGAAGAGTACATGGTATGAGAATGAACCTGCAGACCCATAGATAACCATCTCAACATGCATGTGGACGTGTTACCATGGAGGTAATCGATATGGGGCTTGACCAAGGTAGGCAGGTTGCCATGATCCCTACAGAAGGATGAAAGTCAGCCCATGAATGCAGAGAGAGAGAGATGATGGAGGCTTGGGTAAGGTTCTAAGTTGAACATGTACTATGTTAGAATCCTAAGTCTATCCTAGGGTCTGGTAGGGATAAGACCGATGGAAGTACGAGTTGCCTAATTCCCTAGTTGCACATGACCATAGGGTCGGGAGGTAACAACTATCATTGTATGAGGGCCATGGGTTAGGAGATTGATCACCTTCATGAACTCATGGGACCCAAAGGGCAGATGAGTAGGGCACTCTATGGATGCATAAGGGAAGAGGGATGACCCCTAAAGTGTCAACACCCTATAGACCTAGAGGAGATGACCAAGGGATGGATGTGACCCAAGTAGGTTCGAAACCAGTTTTCCATGGAAGTAACTTTGATATCAAGATGATGGTGATGTAGAGACATAAGTTGCATGTTTCAACTTAGATTTGAAGGTGTACTGGAAATGTGGGATGTATCATCTCTACTCTTGGAACAGGAAGAACTTTGTGTTTGGACGAATGCCAAATGCTTATTTCCTCTTGTTATGGGAGGGAGAGATGGGACAGTACGCATGCCATACGCCAAGGATAAAAGATGATGCGAGTTGGAACGTTGCTATGAGGTATGAGGACAGAGATGATAACATACCTTGGTGGAGTGAATGATACATGGATGGTTTGCAAACAATAAAAGTAATGAGGTAGTCATTTTATAAGGATGTTTTTTTAGCATGAGCTATGTGGAATTTGCAAGTGATGCAAGGTAGAGTTTGATCACCAAGAAGATGAGCTCAAAGTGTGCTCAATGAAGATATACTTAGAGTTCGAGTTTGAGATGACAAGTGAAATACATGGAAGTGTATGTCATCAATGTTACCTAATACCTAAGGATGTGAAGTGGTAATGGATGCTCTGGTTGAGATATATCTGACTAGTTTGGCTAGAGGCTAGAAGAGGTTGTCAGGTTAACCCTCAATTGGAAAAGAGATATGTTTGAGCTAACACTCAGATGTAACGAGATATGTTGAACAATTTAGTAGTTGTTTGGTTAGCCAGCCTAGTCTTTGATGCTATGAAAGGATGGTGGTAGAACCTCAGATGCACTTCTTTGGATAGGAAGGTAATAAAACCCCGATGAGAGTGGTTTAGGGAATCTGATGAATCGATCTTGAGGAATCATGACATACAGGAAATCATGATCACCATACACCCTGGTACTACTGAGATAATGAGTGGTAGCAGTACTATGGATGTTGGAGATGAGGCTACATGTGGGATGTTGCATGCAAGCCAAGAGGTAAAGGACGAACACCAGTAACCCAATATATAGATATAGAGGATAAAAGAGTCACTGAGAAGAGAAGGGAGATCATCATTATGGATGTTGTAAGTCTCCCTTAGACCAAGGAAGGTCATGATGCAATATGGGTTATGGTAGATCGACTTACCTAGATGACATGAGAAAGAAAGAGTACCGTCAAGGGACAGATCGGGTTGAACTACACATGAGAGAGATGGTTCAACTACACCATGATGTGAGTTCAAAAGTTCTTAAGTATGATCTAAAGGTTCACTTCCATAAGATGGAAGTAGGTACATGAAGAACTCGATGTTAGTACCGTTTATCACCGCCTAACTAATGGTTAGTATGATCCAGACTAGAGGGTCTGATGAGAGCAAGTGTGTTTGTTTACGGTGATACAAAGAGACAGTTCTTAAGATGTGATGTTAACCACCATCACCTTTATCGGGATGAAAGAAGTTCTATAAGGAGGTTGTGTCGGTCACCACTTCATTATGATGATGTTGGTGAAGGAGGCCTCACGAATGTCAGAAAAGAACCATAGTGTGTGCAGATGAAGTCACTTTGATCGTGCAATGGCTAAGAGAGAGCTCAGTGGTGACATGAGTCACAAGATGATGCAAAGCAGACTGACATGCAGTTCACTGTGGGAGAATATAATGTGAAAATCCGAACCCTCTGAGGTACAGCTGAGAAAGCTGAGTCCCTGATATATGGGTCCATTTGAGATGGATTGGTGGAGAAGGTTGTGTTTAGCCTTACCCCTCAGGATAACATGATGTGTAAGGGGTTACATGAGTCTGATCTAGAGCACTATGTGAGGTACCCAAGCCATGTGCTGAGCCCTGAACCTATTCATCTGTTTGAGAGGCTGAAAAGTCCCGAGTCACCTATGAGGGTACGAGATACCAAGGTAAGAAAGAACTCAGATGGAAGAATATGAGATGATGAAGGTTCTTGGGAAGCACCATGGAAAGGGTAAAGCCACATGGGAGCCCTGATGGACATAAGAATGGATTGTCCTGTTTGTTTGTTTGCTTGATGGAATTTTGAGGACAAAATTCTTTTAAGAAGTGAAGTATGTTACAACCCCAATTTTTGAGTTCATTTTGCTGAGAAATGTAATTTCTCATATTAAAGATAAATGAACAAATAATTATGTCTTTTGATTGAATGCATGAATTTCATTACAATAGCCTTAATGATTGCTTTGTGGGCTTTATTGGCTATTGGGCCCAATAATAAGGAAATTAAATTAGTAAATGAATAATTAAGTTTTTGAGAAAAGAAAGGTGTGGAAACCTCCAGAAGGCAAAAGAATATAATCCAAAGTTGGATTTCGTGCCTCTTGAATTCCTTGGGTCCCAAGGAGTCCAAAGTTGCATAGAGAATGCAATAAGAAAAGAAAATACCAAATAAGTGTTTCCTTGTTAAGAAAGAAATTGAAAATAATGATAAAATGTGGAAAATATGTGAAAAGAGGTATAATTGAGTTATCCTTGGTGGATTTTCGTATCCCAAGGATTCATAATGATAAAAGGCATATCAATGAGGAAAATAAAAGAGAAATAAAGAGAAATCCTCAAAAAGAGATATTTTAATGAGAAATAAACAAGATAATGTGAAATAATGCATATTAATGCATCTAGAAGGATATGAGTATCCAATAAAAAGTATTTTGAAATAATAGAGTTTCTTGGGATCCAAGGAGTCCCAATGAAGAAAGAGGAAAGATAAAATACCTATAAAATAAAATAGGAATATAATGTGAATACATTATTAATGGATTATGTGGTATTGTTAAAAAAGAAACAATTTCTAATAAAGGAAAATAGAAATTCGTTCCAATGGTTTAAAAATCAAGAATAAAGAGAATAAATGAGAGGAATTTCGAATTCCTAATTATCCAAGAAATAAGAAATATCAAAGGGATAGTGAGGAGAGAGAAAGATTGCTTCACATTGAAGGAATATGATTCCTAATAGGATAGGACTTGTTTCCTCTTAGGAGGGCATCTTAGGGCAAGGATATCCTCCCCTATAAAAGGGGTAGACCCCCTAGTTCGAGATCAAAGAGAAAACTCACACTTTCCTCTCTCTTCCCTATCTTTCTATTCTTTGTGTTAGTGCAAACCCTAGCCAAGAGGGTATAACACTATCCTAGGGCAACGAGGGGTGTTGTTGTGGTCATGTTAGAGGTAGGGATCCTCCACGACAAACCCAGAAGGGCTAGCTACCTCTTTCGCGCTTTCATCTACCCGCAACCCTTGTCGGAGATATGCAAATCGACACCAATGCGGAAGAAACTGCCGAGGAATATCGCATAAAGAACGGCCATCTTGGCCACATTATGGATATGCTTCGTGTGCGCCAGGGTGCGGCGTAGCTATGGAGGTTGTTGGCATCGAGTTCCATGGCCCAGGGAAGAGAGGGCAGCCCTACAAAGGGCTGCCACCGGTGGCCGCTGTAGTAGATCAGACGTAGAAGACGATCGTTGTGCTCTAGACAGTTCTTCCCTCTGCATTCAAAGGAAGCCAACCGCTTAACCAAGGGCATTTCAGACTTTTCAAAATGTTTCAAACATAGCTTAGCAACGTTGCATGGGATGAAGTGACGTGGCGCCCTCTGATTGGCCCAAAGTAAGTGATTTTGCAAAATTCATATCAAATAATCGGTAGCTCAGATTAGCACACATAAAATTTGAAAATTGCTCGGGCAAACGAGGAGAATCTAATAAAAATATAGTTTGAAGCTAATTTATCCTACAATTTAAAAGGTAGTATAAGTTATCAACTTTAATGAATTAAAGATTTAGATATCCTATTTTGAGATGATTAATATATTTAGAAGGGTTTAATAGATGATTAAAGTTGAAATTAGCCTGTTAATCATGATAAGGAACATTAGGAACAAAAAGGATGAACTTTGCACGTAAATAGTTTGATTTAGAGTTTCATGTGCATTTATATACTTTAATGGGCCTTAAAACCCTAATGTTTGCAAATTCGACTCTTAATGGCTTTAATTATTCAAAAATCGTGAATAAAGCTAAGATATAATGATACTAAGATATTTCGAGCATTAAAGTTCCTAATTGTGGTTAAATACCCTTAATGTGGAAATTAGGGTTTCCTAATGGATAAAAGGCATAATTAATGATAAATAACGTTCATATGAGTATTAGAGCATAATGAACTACGAATTGATGATAAACAAGCGTAATGACCATGTCATAGATTGAAAAGGATAAAAATGGTATCCTTAATGAAAAAGAAGCTTAATGAACCTAATTGATGGTTATTTGTGCATTAATTTGGAATGAAGGTTATGTGTTTGTAAAAGGTAACCTTAATAGCTTTCGTGAAGGATAGATGAGAAAATTTGGGGTTTAAAAAGAGTAAAGGGAAGTAAAACCCTAATTGGAAAGTAAACCCTAAAAAGAGGAATGAAACCCTAAAAATGAATAGAAACCACAAGTAGCAAGATAGTTTGGATAGTTTTTGATAAAAAGGAATTGGATGTGTATTTCAGGATTGAACTATGTACTTGCTTGATTCTGGATTATTTGCTTGTTTAGACTATTCCTGCATCTGAGTCTACCTGACAGGTATGTGGTTACGCCTATGAATATCCTGAATTAGTTTCCCGAGGATTTCAAGGTTTTATCGATGACATGAGTTAAACTGTTGGTTGCATTTAATTCTTCCAAATTATAATGTGGATATGACTATCACCTAAGATATGTGCCTACTAGCTCAGATCCTAGTCCCCTCTGTAGCTTAACAAATTGACCAAGTACATGGCTACCAATGGGGTAGGTCCATCATGTCATTGAATGACTTAGTACATGGCTACCAATGGGGTAGGACCATAAAGTCACCATGAGTCAGGGATTGGGCTACCTTTGGGTAGGGCCATGCGACTCCGTAACCCTAGGTATTGGCTACCTGTGTGGTAGGTCCATGGGGGTAAGGATCTATAATATGTGAGAGGTAGTATCCATGTCCACTGTTGGGACAACACATAGATAGGGGATAGGTAAGGATTGAGTAGTATTGCTTAAAGAGTAATCTTGGATGTTAAATGATATTTGGATGACTACATTGTTATTATAGTTGCATGATTATTGTTTCCCCCACATACCCGCTTCTTGTTGACCGATGTTTTGTTTGTCGACGTTTTAGGTACAAATGAAAAGAACAAACAGTAAAGTGGCACATGTGGAATTAATTGAGAATTAATGTGCACAGGAGGATTAGTTAGATTAGTTTCTTCATGGATAGAAGTTTAGAAATCCCAAAATTTAAAAGGTATGCAAAGTTTTATTCTATACCAATTTTCAGTTTAGTTGGTAAAATTTATTAATTGTTATTGATTATTTGTCAAACCTTTGATCTGGGTTATTGGATAACGGCTCTGACCTTTCGGTCTCCCTTAAATGGGGGTAACTGAGAGGCGGGTTCGTTACATCTTTAGGATCAACAATTGCTGAATGTGAAATGAGTTTAACTCGGAGCGCATATTTTTGAATATGCAGGGTAAAAGTTGAGTAATTCCTTGTATCCTTAACTACAAGATGTGTGAGACGACCATGTGTGAGTCAATCCCATCGTGGTATGGATGGCCATGCATGAGCCACTCCTTCTTGTTAGAACGAGCATGCGTGAGCCTATTCTTCTAGCGTTGTACCTGTACCAAGGTGGGCTAGCTACGATTATATATGTAGATGGTCATGTGTGAACCAATCCCTAAGTTTGACTATATGTCATTGTTGCAATTGACTGATATGTCTCTATTGTGTTTACTCGTGTACTAACCACGAGGTGGTGAGGTCGTAGGTTTTGGCTCTTCCATTAGACCTTGTATGGCACCGCTTTCAACTTAGCAGTGGTCAGTTGGATTTGGGTGGTATGACTCAAATCCTTGGGGCATAATAAAATACATAATCAATAGTGTAGCATACTTATATAGGATCAAAATATGGAAACATTGGATGAGTCCTTGATTGAACTATATACAATATTGTTGAAAGGAAATATACATGTTCTTCATATTCCTTTTAAATTGTTAAGATGTTTCACAATTCAACAGTAATTGCTCATCCTGTTAATAATGGTTATCTGCCCCTTATAGATGTAATTTCACTACTGCTTTGATTATCTTATCTGTAATAATAATAGTGTTGGTGGAGAGTTATATCTCCCGCTGAGATTTGGAATCTCACCCTATGGATTTCCCGCATCCTTTTTAGGTGGTTGTGCTCGAAGAAGTAGAGATTGTGTAGTTGAGGTTGATCTGTAGCAAGAATGTCAGTAGATAACAAGGTTGGAAGTGTTGTTGTATGTCTTTTGTTGAGAGAGTCCTAGAGTCGTCCTTGTACACTCGAGTCCTTGGGGATGTATTGTAAATGTTTTTGAGGACGTGCTTTCGATACGTGTTGGCTTGTGTGCCCCTTTTTATACAACTATAATGGATGTATGTAAATATGTTTTGGAACAAGTTCTCTGGTAATAGGTTGATGGCACACACAGTAAGTTCTTTGAGGAATGAAAGGACTCGTATGTAAAGGTTCTTGTTATTTGACTTACTGTTTGATAATTTTATGAAAATGGTTTTAATTTTCAGTATTTCTTGTAATCGGTTCATTAATCCTTCTTTTGTGGTTTTGTTTTGAGTAATATCACTTTGTGTGGCATGGGGCCTCACAAATATAGCTCTCTAGTTTTCCAAAAAAAAGTTGACTCGTTAGGTATCGATAAATTTGTTATGAACCTTTTTCATCACAAATACACCTTTTTTCTCATATGTAATGAGCATGTCGAAGGAAAACTCGTTCAACTAATGGTTGATATAGATTCAACATCATGTGTAGTAAAAAGATCTGATTGCAAGTGTTATTTCTCTAAATGCCATATGATGAATGGAGTAGGCCAAGTATGCACTGAATGATTAGTGTTTCTTTTATTTGAATCTATATATTCTAAAGTTTCATTAAGTTTCTCAAATTTTCTCATGACATAATTTTATCTACTTATTTTTCCCTTTGTTATCTTTCTCTTGAGAGGTTAGAGTGATATTCCTTTTGTCCTTCTTATATTAATGCCTTCTTATACTCTAGTTAATTTGAATATTTCATGCTATTTAATTGGATGATAAATCACTTTTTAATCTTAATGTATTACAAATATTTTTAAACTCAAATCAAAATGTAAAATATTCAAAAGATATATTAGTTATTTATGATAATACATTTAGAATATGTTAGAATTGTTTTTTTACCCGAGCTTGTTTTTCTAACATTTTAATGTTATCGACTTGTAACACCCCACCTGTAACACTCAGAGAGGAAGCACATATATTCATTCCAATCAAGGGGGATGTCACAACCATGATATTCATTGCAAAAAATATAGTTTAAAGAAACCATCACATGATAATAATCAAATTTTCTCATCCTCAAAATATTAACAAATTTTACACGTACATAATCGTAAAAAAGGAAAAAGGATCTATAAACTAGGTATGGTTGGCACCCCGCCGATGCTTTTCTCCTTGAAGGTCCTTGAGCTAGGGTTTACATGTCAGATGACCTTCCCTCCTGAGATATCTTCCAACCTACGGGAATCACACCCCTAGCCATGCAATAAAACCATAGGTAATTGGTATTGAGCATATTATATCTTAAATAAAACTTGAAAACTGAAAATAGACATTTAGCATTGAACATTAAAAAAGGCATGTAATTTCTTTTAGGTCAATTTCTTTTATCTTAACTGATATTAGTGTCCTCGATTTGCACATATGTGCCTCTTCTCTTGTGTATTGAATTGCCTCTTAGGTTGCAATGAGGTGCCTCTTCTCTTATGCACCGAAGTGCCTCTTCTCTTATGAGGAACTTTTATAAGCCTACTTTTAAGATTTTCTTTCTCTTAAATCTTTTAACATTACCTCAGACTTTATTTATAGATTTATCATTACGTTCATGAAGGTGATACAACATACAACATACAACATAAAATCTCAATTCATCATAATTTTACTTACTATAACAATTGAAACAATAATTAGTATAAACATGACATTCATTGAAATTCTCATACACATATAATATATAAATCAACAATTTAACCATGTTCAATTTGCATGGACCACTTACCTTTTCACTTAAAGATTATCTTCTCTCTCTTCTTAGGTTGGGTAAGACCTAAACATGATCTTGGGGGTTTGGCAACCCTAGTTACCCTAGTTAAATTACATTTCATATTTATATATATTTTATTTACAACATCAAACCTAATTTCTATTTCCTATAAAACCAACATTTGGAGATTTAGAAATAGCCTCTAAACATCAATATTTGGATTCCTCTCAAAAAACCATTTCCAAAACATATTTTTTCTCATTTTTCTGAGCATCTGATAAATTACTATGGATTTTAGAAGACCAATCTAATCGAAAAATAGGAAAAATCCATGTAGGAGATATTATCCACTGGGAACTTGGGCCCATCTGATGTGGCCCAATCACAAATAGTTTCACAAGAAAGGGGCCTTGCTGGGGTGGGTCAGCGGTCAAAGGTGAAGTCAAGCAATGAAAAGACCAAAATGCCCTTGTACAAGTAAGTGTTTGATTGAAAACGTGGGAACACTCAGGTCATTCAACAACCGAGTTTCTTCCATCACAAGCCATGGCTCTGATGGGCAGACCCAGGGGTGGAAAATTGATTAGAGCTTGTGAGGAGGGTCTGTCTATAGGAAACTAGGATCAATATTGACTTCCTTGATCCAAACCGAGGCCAATGAGCCAAGGATCGAGTTTAGGTGAGGACAGGAGATCAGAGACCATCTTTGGCCATGGTTGGTGTGACTAGGAGCTCTGACTCCAGGTAGACACCACAAAATGACTATTAAGAAGCATCAGACAATGCCACAAGGTCAAGCAGAACGTGAAGCCATTTCTATGAGGAGGAATCATACTAAGAAAACACATGTTTTTTGGGAACACTATAAAACAGAGGAAATAAGGAAAGGTCGAGAAGCCAAAACCAGAGGCCAAAAAGGGGCCGAAAAGGTCAAGCTACAATCCTTGAGTCTAGGCGTGCACGGTCGAAGGAAGACTGGGGCTGGAGGAGCACAATGACACCAAGACGAGTGGCACCGGTGAGTACAAAGGTGACATATGTAGGGTACGAGGGTTGGGGAGATCACAGGGCAAACCGACAAACCAAAAACAAAAGGGAGGTTACGAGGATGCTTGTCGTGCGTTTAGTCAGGTAGAGGTGGTTGGAGTGGCATGCACCAAGCTGTTCTCACCAGAGAATAAAATTGATTTGGTCCAGGTGTTTGGGGCTAGCAGGGATCTAATTCAAACCAGAGGAGAGAGGTTTGGATGTCGTTGATGCTCTTCAGTTCTCAATAGAGCAAAGAGAGGGGCAGTAGAGGCGGCTGCATTTTTTCAGCAAAGAGGGTGAGCAATGCCCTAAAGGGCATTTTTCCTATATAGTGTGAGAGTATGTGAGCCATGGCTCATTGGGTGGAGGAGAGAGATGTGAATACATCGGGCAAAGAATCCCATTAAATGGTGGAGTGAAGAGGGAGAACGAGATCAATGAATGAATCACTGTAAAAGTACTCACGCACGTGAATAGTTCGGAGGAAGGGGATAACAACTGAGTCGTTAGAATGAGATTTATATAAAACTAGACTATTTGATCGGTGAACAAGGAAGAAAAATGAATTGTAATGTGTGACAGAATAATTGACTCAGACTTTATGAAATCTATGCATTTAATGTACATTTGAATAATTTCTTAATAAAACTATATTCAAATCTTTTCAATTCGATTTGGTGGGTCAAACATGGTCCAAATAACTTCAATTTTGGACCATAGGTTAATCTTATTGTCTAGAACATTCCTAACTAATTAGATTTATGATCTGCAAACATTTTGGTCCATATTTAGGAGGCTAACCCTAGAGGGGACTAGGGTTGGTTTAGGAGAACCCTAGTGGGTCAAGGGACATGGAAACCCTAAGAGGCATTGTATTGTGACGTCCCCGAATTTTAGCTTCTCCATACCTTATTGGGAATGAGAGGTCAGAATCCGAGAACATCATCCAATCATATCAGAGAGCGATGCGGAAGCATAATACGCATACATGAACATACAACCATAACATACTCAACATTCAACATGCATATTTATACAATATGAACTATTACAAAATGATTTACAATTACATATTGAATGAAAATTCTACAAGTCTGAACATGTATGCTAACATGATCTTAGACAATAGGTACAACCTATACAACTTGCTCACATCCTATTCTTTTTATCCCATTCTAGCTCTGGACCTAGAAAATATGAGAAACAAAAACATCAACAAAAGTTGGTACGTGGAATTAAAAGCTATACTATGCTGGCATATAAAATACTCAAAATTGAAGAAAGAGAAGAAAACATTATTTAAAGGTAGAAAATAAGGTAATCCCAAGTTATTAATCATATTTCAATGGACATGTATTACTATGGTGGACTTAGCACAAATATAAATATTGGGCCCTATCCTTGCGTACCTTGTACCATTAGGGATCTCCCCACGTACCTTGTACCATTAGGGAGGTGCTAGTAAACATTAATACTTTCCCTCTCTAATAGGGAGATTAATGAACCATGAATAACTACATTCCATTTTCTTTCTTTAGTGTTCTTATTGTTCAAGGCGGAAATGACAATACATATAGATGTACATCCAACAAGATATTCAAATACATGCAAGCAATTACTCATAATTATCATCCAGCAAAAACTAGTCTTATACTTATATCCACGTACCTGAGTTCAGAGATTCCTATTTACATTCTAGATCATCTACATATCTGGTCATCACCTGGTTAATAACAAAATCATATACTAGAATTAGATTCTCATCATCTTAACCCTAGTTGTGTTCATTAGGGTTTGCTTATCTCATTATGTTATATACATTATTACTTGTCTTCTTATCTCAGATTTGTCATACTGATGTCATTTTCCAAATTACATCTCATTATCAAAGTTCATCGTCTGAACATTAGGTTCCAAATCCTTTTTGTGCACATATTAACCCTAGGTTACATCATTAACCTAGATTAGGGTTTTATAACATGCATTAAGATTCATTTTCATATAACATAGATTATGTTCATCATGATGATCTCATAATTAAATCTGAGGTTCAAAATACAGATATGAGCTTACTATGTAAATTTCACCATTTATTGAGCATGCATGTATTTATTACATTTTCTTTAGGGTTATTAGCCCTAATTATCCATATTAATCAAATTACATGATTTCGTGCATCAACATCATAATTATTGACATCATATGGATTCTAAACATGATTATAGACTTACTGACATTTTATCATGATTTTAGGCCATTGTTTGATATTTATTACTCATAAAACAAGCATAATACACTTTACATGATATCACTGATATTAAAGCATCAAAAGTCTGATATTCTACTTCCATATTGTTCTACACATTTTTTTGAGAATTTTGGTACCTTATTTGTATTTTTCGGATCATCGAGCTATTTTCTATGAATTCCGTAAGATTTGAACATTACTAAACTATTTACCTCTTTCGGCCACTCAGGGCCCGCCACGTGGCCACTAGGGCTGGCACATCCTTTGCCTGCTGCGGCCGATTCTTTTCTTGGCTTGCCTTGGGCCGGCCGGTCCTGGGTTGGTTTTGGGTGATTGAACCGGGGTTCAACCTCCTCTTCTCCTTTCTGGTTCCACGCGATACATGACCCTGTTCTTTCGTGAACAGGCGCCGCTGCCGCCGGGTTGGTCTCGCTTCCCCGTTCCGGCTCGTGAGAACGCAACATGGCCGTGTTGCCCCGTCCGCGAGCGCTGTCGTGTGTCTCCACCTCACAACTATATGCTCCACCCTTCTGCTCCACCGAAGCTTCCACCTGACCACCTCAGATCCTCCTCTACGCTAGAGCCTCCACCTACCAACCTCCAGGGCTTGAGCCGCCGCCGTCCAAAGCAAGGAAGCAGCGTCTACGTTCTCTCAAGTGCTGCACACCGCCCAAGCCGTCGTCATTACGGGGTCTGCTCCAACAATGAGATCCACCCTCAGCGCCTCCTCCTCGGGTTCTCAGACGTCGTCGTGGCTCCAGGATGAGTAGCGGAGATCGTCAGGTCTAGGCTCAGCAGAGCTCCTCTTCACTCGCGAGTCCTGCCGCCACCGTGCGGTTGGTCTCTGGTCGATGCTGCGCGCGATAGCTCTCCAGTGTGGGTTCCACCGATCTGCACCCACAGAGCTCACTGGCTTCATGTGAGGACCTCCTCCTCCTACAATAACCGGGGTCCTCTCTCGTCATGCTTCGTGGGCTATCACTGCTTGGGTCGGTGCTAGTGACTCCGAAGCTAATCGCACGTTTGATATCCAGATCAAGATCCTTTAATCTCGGATACATGAAACCAACGAGACTTGGTCTCCATGTGTACTGGCGTCTCTGTGAGAAATGGAGATAGGATCTGAGTAATTAACTGCTTAGGTGATAATTTATCACTTTCAAGGCTCCATGTATCCTATTTTCTATATGAAAGTATAACGTAGGTTGGATTGAAATAACCATGCAATGAGGCAAAAACAATAGTTGCATCACACATGCTTGAATCTCAGTTTGCATCAAATATTATAACGACCTAGGTTCATAAAGCATTATTTAATTAATTTTCTTCTTTGTTCCAAATCTCAATAGCATCCAATAGCAATATCCAGTTGTATGAATCCATGTACACTTCATCGAATACTAAAATCCATATGTCCTCAACATAGACTTATCACTACTATTAATCATATTAACATACATTCATGGTCCTTGGTAGACATTATTGATCCTCTCATGGCATTAAAGTCATACTTGAAGGTCAAAGAATCCAGGGTTAGGTAAAAGTCAACTCAACTTTGAATTAATGAAAACAAACATTCATAGACTTCTAATACTATAACGAGTCTCAAAACCCTAAAATCATGGGTCATCACATGTATAGTCCCTAATTGTAACGTCTGTCTTGGAAAAAAAGATCAACGAATGCGGAAGCGACTAATTAGCAGCGGAATTATGGAAATTCACTAAAAATTAAAACTTTTTGTAAAGAGATCTTCAAGTGGTAAAACTGTTTCATAAAGAAACATGATAAGTTATTAACAAACTGATCCATCAGTACATCTCTGTTATGTCATATTTCGAGATTAGAACCTTCAACTGCCTTGTTAACTGTACAAGGAAAGATATAAAAATCTCGAGGCATTAAGCCAAAATCTCTGATTTTAAACATCTACTGACTCCTAGGACCTGAGAGTACAGAGACGACACATAAGACATTCTATCTACAAGACTTGACAACCAGTGTCTCCACCTGAGGATCACTGTTGTCCCTCATGTTGCTGCTGTTGTTGCTCACCCACTGATAGGTTCCTTTGCCCATGGCTTCTACCTAAAAAGTTGAATCCCACGGGGGTGAGACAATTGAATAATTGTCCCAGCGAGAGTTATAACTCTTTGCCAGAAGCTTTGTTATTGCAATATTGGAATAACATTAAGCAGTAGAATTATAAACATTTAACAGCAGGTTTAACATTGTGTAAACTAAATGAAGCAACATTCTTTTAAGCAATCATTTCAATTATAACTTAATTGAATGACAAACATATTTCAATAAGGAATATGAACAACATGTATACTAGTTATTCAACTAGGGCATTATAAACAATGCAACATCAATCATTGTTTCTCGTAGTTCAACCTAAGCAATTATGCTATTCGGCTGATTACATCTTTCAAACATATTTATGCCCTGAGGAGATGATGTATACCACTCATACTCCAACCGATCATTACGAAATTGCATCGGTACCATACATAGGTCATCAGGAGAGCCGGATTCCTATGACCTCATATTCCTCACTCAGTTTGAGGATCAACATGCAGGACATCTCGTGTCTCTGCTATAATAGCTTACCAGGGTATTCTGGCAACTTCACTATTAGAGTTATAGTGGCGTTCTGTACTCTCTTTGTCATCGAGGGATTTCTTGTTTATCTCTCATCGATGCGGCATTAATAACATCATCGGGATATTAGTGATACATCATCCCGGTATAAACATATAATGAAGGTTTGATGGATTAAGGTACATCTTACATCAAATCCTACATTAGGACGTAAGGATATTCGCGTCCATAACCCCCACATACTCAAAAGTATGTGCTCTAGGAGTTCCCTTAGGAAAACCCGTTTCATGATCATTTTATCTCTGACAATGATGGATCTATGGTCAGGGCCCTACATGATGTCATTATACTTGATTATTTAAGTACATTATGGCGTTATTTTAGCATCAAGCATGTGTTCAAACATAAACCAATATGACAACTGCTATAAAGAAAGAGTACTATTTGTATCAAGTTCACATCACATATTTTAACATTGGGATATCAATCCCTAACCATCTCATCATTGTCAGTCAGGAATATGGGTGTTCAAACCCTTGAATCATCATAACACTTGTTACCAAGTAACATCTTAGCATTCAGTCATTTTAACAGTATGACCTTTGATTATAACAACACATATATTTCTCATGGCTCATACAGCCTATCAATCTCATATGTTACCTCTTACTAGGCAACATAGTATATCATTAATTTCAAAGCTTATAAAATGCTTTTATTGAATATGACATCATAACCCTTACCTGGCTATGATCACATCTTTATGAAAACCTGCATGGTTAACATTACTGATAACATGCACATTGTAACTATATCAACACAATACAAGTTCTTTCCAATTTAAATATAGAATACCACGGCCGTGCTATCTTGCACGGTCGTGCAAGAGTAAGATACCACAGTAATGCTTCATTACACGGTCGTGCAACAGAGGATTCACCACGACTGTGTCATATTACCACGGTTGGTTTCTAGGGTTAGGTTCCCTTTTTAATTCAATCAGAATTATTCAACCCCTTTACCTTTAAAAGGCATAGCAATTGTTTATTGCATGATTCACTCATAGGGTCCCATGCTTAAGAGCATAACCCAAAATTAGGGTTAGTGTATCCCTCCTTTCATTAATTAGGGTTTTCTACTCACATTATCAGTTCAACCCTAATATATTACTCCACAACTCTTGGGAGCATTCAAAGATATTATAAGAGTTTTCTTTTGATTGCTATACTCATCATATATCATTAATGATCATCCTTTCTAAGTATTAGTTCATTTCTCATCCATGTCATGGTATGATTACATCATACCCATTGATTCGGCTTACCCCATTCTCAACATACATTAATCAACACTTATCGAGTACATTGAGTCCATTTTATCTTTATTGTAAACAATTACTCAACATACACTCCATGTGTCTCTTATCTAAGTATAATGGTTTGGGAGGTTCATCAAAGTATGTTACCCTGAATTATTGAATGTGATATCTATCATGTGTTTATGTATCACTTTCTTCTCGTTTCCATCTTACATGAGTTAATTAACTAACTCTGTATTAAGGTATCTCTCTCTTAATACTTTATCCACTAACTTGTTACTTCATCATATGGTACATGGATCATATATTAGAATTGTCCAATTATCTTTAATGATATGGACTTATCCATTTGATGAACATTATTGATATAGGATAAACTATAACCAACCATTCTGGTATTTCTATTTTAAGGATGTTATCCCCATCATTAATTAGTATACATTATTTCCAAGCCTTTCATGTCAATTATCATTATAAGGTGTAAAAGCTATTACTCATTCATAGAGATATTTGTACAAAGATCTAGGCATCATCTTACCTCTTAAATCCTCCATCATTAGCATGGTTCTTTTAACCTTATTCTTTATGTTTATGACATAATCATCCTATTTATTTGGTTTAGCCACACTTCTCTTTAATGTACTGGATAATAAACCATCTCCAGGGTTTCATATATCATTACTTGACATTACCCTGGATTGAGTCTTAGACCATCTCATAATATCAAGGTTTTACATAACATCACTTTAAAATTAGGGTTTCATATTTGATAAACCATAATTAAGCTTACTGTTCATCCTAATTGGGATTTCTCATGACATCACTCCCAATTAGGGTTTCTATTCATGTTACATCCCCCTATATTAGGGTTATCATTAATATCCCACTATTAGGGATTATTATTTCACATCATGACATTTCCCTAGATTAGGGTTTACTATTCATGGTACATCACATTACCCTAGATTAGGGTTTACTATTCACATTATAGTGAATTGAGGTCATTCCATCATCATATATGAAGATTACTTCATTAATTCCCTCAATAAAGTTAAGATTCATTAATCATCATGATTAGGGTTACCATGATTTCACTATGAAGGATCATACCCTAATTATGTGTATTCATACATGTTGGAAGTACATTACTTGATTCTCATATATATAGAGAGTCTTCTCTCTCCTCTAACTATGAGTTGATGATTTCATCACTCTTGATTAGACTAAGTCAAATCAACCTTGACCACATAAGTTAGGTCATCACCATATTTAACTTACTCAAGGGGTATTAATCACACTATCCCATCAAGGGTACTTTTGTAATGTTCACCATTGGTCATAACATGTATTAATCCACTAATTACTTGGACCCTTAATGGCTTTAGGTATCTCTAAGGTTTAGATTAATCAAATACTAAACCATCTTAACCTCTATAGCATCAAACGTTCTTAACCTTAATAGACCCCAAACAGTTTTGCACTTTCAACCTCCAAACGGTTTTGAAACCACATGGAGTTGTTGACCGTTTGGTACCTTTGACTTTCAAGACCGCATGGCCAAGTAAACACTCAAGACCGTTTGCCCTAGGAGAGGTGAAGACCATTTGGTCCCATTGACCGTTTGGCCAACTTTGACTTTTGAAACCGCATGGACAAATCGATCTTGAAACCGCATGGCCACCAAATGGTTTTGAAACTGCATGACCACCAAACGGTTTTAAACCGCATGACCACCAAACGGTTTTGAGACCTTTAATGATTTGAATTAAGGGTCAACCTTAGAGATACCTAAAGCCATTAAGGGTCCAATTGAAGGCCTTTAACAATTGATCACCAATTAAGGTGGGCAAAGTGCCTTTAATGATTTGAATCTCAATTGAGCCTCAATTGATAACCAATTTGGGTTTGGTTCAATTGGATTAGGGCTTGGAAACGATCATCCTTCAACATGTATCCACATGAGTCTGATTGACCTCGAGACCATTGAACCATTATTCAATTGGGTCATGACCTGACCCAAACGGTCTTGGGATCATTTGGACATTCTCCAAATGGTCTTGAGACCGTTTTCTCAAGTCCACATCAAAAACTAACGAAACCTATTAAGATTTGTACCATATATTTGATCATTAGGTCACTAATCGATTATATTTCAACTTATTGCCTTTCAATCTTCAACCACTTAACCATAGTCAACCCTAGACCTCCAAACGGTCTTGGGTGACCCCCAAACGGTTTTGAAACCGTTTGGACATCCTCCAAATGGTCTTGAGACCATTTGCCCATGATGTCATCAACAACCAAGTTATTCACTTAAGGGTTGAACCCTAGGTTTGGTCACCAAATCAACACTTAATTACTCAACAACTTGATATGATTGGACCCTCAATTGGTCAACCCTTCTTAACCCTAGACCTCCATACGGTCTTGGGTTATCACCAAACGGAATCACCCAAACGGTTTTGAAACCGTTTGGGCCACTCAACCCAAACTTCAACATGATTACATCATTGAAATCAACAATAGACCCGATTAGGGTTTAGGTGGGTAAAGTGCCTTCAATTGGTGATTCTCTTGGAATTAGATGATGACTTTTGGTGGGTGATTAGTCCATAATATGTACAACATCTCTCCAAATGGTCAACTCTTGGTCAACACATCCAAATGGTCTTGAGACCATTTGCTCCCAAACGTTCTTGTGAAACCGTTTGCTCTCAAACGGTTTTGAAACCGTTTGCTTTCAAACGGCTTTGCAAACCGTTTGGGCAAGAGGTGGAGGACCGTTTGCTAAAGTAGGATCAGGATGAACTTTGGAATTAATGCCACCTTCTTCTACCTCAAGAACATGGACTGTTCTTCACGGTTTTGGTTGCAAGAACACATAGAAGTGTGAAAGAAAGGAAAACAAGCAACGTTTTCAAGGAAAGAAGATGCATAATAAAACTTTAAGGTTTAGAGTTATAAAACCCGCCTCTAGGACTGATCAAGAGCTCCAAGATTCATTGCTTTAATGGTGTCTTGAGCTCCACAGGTTGTCCAAGGTCCATTCCTCAAGAATTGGATGGAGAAGATGGCTAGAAAAAAGATTTGTGTAAGAAAGACTAAAAAACCAACCTTGTAGGAAGACTTCCTCCATGAATTCGAGCTAGATGGCCAACAAAACTTACCCAATTCAGCTTGGCTGTTCTCCTATGCTCCTGAGATTCTTCTTAGTCGGCCAAAGCAAAGCGATAAGTGAAGGGATGAAGGGAAACAATCCCTTGCTTTGTGAAAGAGATGTGCTTATATATTTTGGGTATATTTTCAAGACAAGGACAATTATTTCCTTATTTTTACATCTATATCCACCAATCTCTTCTCCACTTCTTGGCCACGTCTCTCCCTTCTTATCACATGCAAAACCCCTCTCTTATCCAAGGTTTAGAGGAAAAGAAACCAAACACCTTACTAAGTTGTATACATAAAAGGGGTCATTTTGCATACATCTTGATCATTTAGATATAAGGATTATCTTTCTTATTTTATTACTCAAATGAGGTGCCCTCCTCATTTTATTTACTCTACTTGATGACAAGAGTTATGAAAGATACTCTAGAAGGTATATCTTACATGTTGCACCCTATGTTTTGGGTAAATTGCACTTTACACCAAAACTAGGGTTTAAAGCACAAGGATTGCTTTACAAGCTATACCTTAGTGCCCAAGTTTGGAGAATCCATATTACTACATCATATTCATTCTTATGATATCTCATCATCAGAGGAACATCTTAACATGTGCAATTTGCAAGTTAACTCCTCAATTTGGGTAATTTGTACATTAGTCCATATTTAACAAAACAATATTACAACATTGTTAAAAAAAGGACAGAAATGGAAATATAAGTTCCTCAGAAGCTCTAATTACATATCAAAAGATAATCATAAACATCTAATCACATGTATTGAGCAAAACACCTAGGGTTAGTTCATAACCCAGGTCAGGGATGTTACAAATTATCCACCCCTTACAAGGATTTCGTCCCCGAAATCAACAAAACATATTAAGAGAAAAGAGCAGGGTATTTCCTTCTCATCTCTTCCTCTAGTTCCCATGTGGCTTATTCAACACCACGATGATTCCAGAGGACTTTTACAAAACTTATGTCTTTCTTTTTCAACTTTTTAATTCTTTTATCAAGGATTGATACAGGTCCTTCTTCATAAGATATATCATCATTCAGTTCTACCTCCATAAGTTGCAGAACTAGTTCTGTATCAGGGTGACATTTCCTAAACATGGAAATGTGGAACACAAGGTGTAACCTCTGTAATTCTGGTAGCAACTCTAGCTTATAGGCTATTCTTCCAATCTGTTCAATGATTGGAGAAGGCCCCATAAACCTCAGAGCTAACTTCCCTTTTATTCCAAATCTCAGAACTCCCTTCCAAGGTGAGACTTTGAGACATACTCTGTCTCCAATCTGAAATTCTAAGGGTCTACGATGCTTATCAGCGTAAGATTCCTGCGTATCTTGTGCAGTCTTTATATGTTGTAGTATTTTTTTAATCTTCTCTGTGGTCTGCTGCACAAGATCAAGATCTAATAGTTGGTATTCACCAGTTTCATACCAACATAGGGGTGTCTACAACGTCTACCATACAAAGCTTCATAAGGTGCCATGTCAATGCTATGCTGATAGCTATTGTTGTAGGCAAACTCTATCAAGCTTAGGTGCAGATCCCGAATACCTGTAAACTGAAGAACACATGCTCTAAGCAAGTCTTCCAAGGTCTGTATAGTCCTTTTATACCTTGATTGTGTCATGTCAACTGATAACACCATACTAACTTTCCTTATTACTTGCACTAAATATCTCATTAGTTGTACATTCTCTTATCATAGGGAAAAATTACTTATCAATCAAGGATTTATCTGAAAGATATCTTACAAAGAGTTATGTTTATGAAAAACATAAACCCCTAACATGTAATGTTCATATTATCTTACATGTTTACTACATGTGTTAACAAATCATTACATCTTTATCTTCATTTCACTTTGGGACATTACTTGTTACATATATCTCTACCTTGGAACCATAGTTCAAGATAAACCGATACTTTTCTAAGTATCATCACATAAACATCTTTATATTATGCACATCAAGTGTCTTAAGACCTACTTGATTGCCATGTCCCTGGAAGGAAAGAGAATAAGGGAACATATTCCTCTTATTATATCATGTATTTTCAACCATTCATGAAACATTTACTCTTAACTCATCTTAGGTTCCTTTCCCTAGCATAGGAACCTTATAAGGATGATTGAATAACATTGTCCCTTTCCTTGTTATTACCTAATATATTCATGAACATCCTATAATCCCATCACATTTTCACATTATGGGGAAGATTTTTATTGTTCTTACAACTTTATAGGACATGTTTGACCTTCCTTATTCTCATTCTTATCTTATGAGGAGTATACTTTCAATTCCTCATTCAACATGCTCATCTGAGGTATCTCAGATTTCTCTTTCTTATACTTAGGACAAGACACATTTATTTATCCCATATTTCTTATTTCATGATACTCATTAAATTATCTCAGAATGACTACTTGATCAGAGCAGTCAAAAAGATAACAATCTAAGAGTTTCGATACTCACTTTATCATCAGTAATTGTATACCTGGCCATGGTATATAAATACTGAGATAAGGTAATATGCATCTGTGTACTATCATTTTCCTTCTCTTTTCTTATTATCACAAATATAAGATTTAACATTACTTAATTTTATCCAGACATCTCTTTAATACTTCATTTTTCTCATAAAGGAAATACAACATGAAGCATCTATTATGTTTATTATACAACATTATAAGTCCTCATAGGACTAATCAAGGAAAGTTTAATCAATTACTTTCTCAGTTTATCCAAGAAATCAGAAAAAGACATATAAGAATGACATTTATTTTGCCTGACCTGTCATGATTCGAGGATTATTCATTGCCTTAGGCTGGTTCTGCCTCAGAGGTTGATTTGCCATAACATTTGTGGCTGAGAAATTTCTTGCCAGATGTCCAACCCATCTACATAAGTAGCAAATTCTAGGTGCCCGGTATGGTCTAGAGGGTTCTTTACCCTTTCTAGATGACCATTTCCTTGGTGCACTAGGTCCTGGTTGTACTGGTGATACCAAAGTCTTTCCCTTTTTGAAACTGCTAGGCCTCTATTCCTATATTTGGATAGGCCTTTTCTCAATCATCATCTTATTTTCCTTTTCTGGGAAAAACTTTTGATGTGTCCAGGTTCTCTACACCTATAACAGATCCTGACATCTGGTTGAATTCTAATCCGTACACTACTATATGTTGATTCAACAGGCTGAGGTTGAGCACAGACTCGTTCTAAATCCAGAACTTCATCATTTCCCATTGCTCCAACCTATTGTTGTGGATTACATATCCTGTTGATATCCAAAACATCATCATTGGGGGCCGGTAATCTAGGTTGTATTGCTAGTTCTTGATCCACTAGATACATCATAGTTGGCCTAAATTGCCCAACAGTGATTCCTAAGGAAGGATTTCTTATCATGATTGGATTAACTAGGGGGTCTCAGGCAATTGTCCCTCTCTTGCCTGTTCCTCTGCACCTTTTCTTGGTGCAGCAATGCTGCTCTCTGCAGCAAACTCCTCATCTGACCCAGTCATCTTCAAGTTCTTCTTCTCCTATATGAGCAGAAGATACTATCAGATACACTGGATGACACTAGAACATACTCTACTACCTTAGTCCTATGTCTTTGTAGACTCAGCGAACCTTAGAGCTCTGATACCACTAAATGTAACGTCTGTCTCAGAAAACGAGATCAACGAATGCGGAAGCGATTAATTAGCAGCGGAATTATGGAAATTCACTAAAAATTAAAACTTTTTGTAAAGAGATCTTCAAACGGTAAAACTTTTCATAAAGAAACATGATAAGTTATTAACAAACTGATCCATCAGTACATCTCTGTTATGTCATATTTCGAGATTACAACCTTCAACTGCCTTGTTAACTGTACAAGGAAAGATACAAAAATCTCAAGGCATTAAGCCAAAATCTCTGATTTTAAACATCTACTGACTCCTAGGACCTGAGAGTACATAGACGACACATAGGACATTCTATCTACAAGACTTGACAACCAATGTCTCCACCTGAGGATCACTACTATCCCTGATGTTGCTGCTGTTGTTGCTCACCCACAGATAGATTCCTTTGCCCATGGCTTCTACCTAAAAAGTTGAATCCCACGGGGGTGAGACAATTGAATAATTGTCCCAGCGAGAGTTATAACTCTTCGCCAGAAGCTTTGTTATTGCAATATTGGAATAACATTAAGCAGTAGAATTATAAACATTGAACAACAGGTTTAACATTGTGTACTAAATGAAGCATCATTCTTTTAAGCAATCATTTCAATTATAACTTAATTGAATGACAAACATATTTCAATAAGGAATATGAAGAGCATGTATACTAGTTATTCAACTAGGGCATTATAAACAATGCAACATCAATCATTGTTTCTCGTAGTTCAACCTAAGCAATTATGCTATTCGGCTGATTACATCTTTCAAACATATTTATGCCCTGAGGAGATGAGGTATACCACTCATACTCCAATCGATCATTACAAAATCGCATCGGTACCATACATAGGTCATCAGGAGAGCCGAATTCCTATGACCTCATCTTCCTCAGTCAGTTTGAGGATCAACATGCAGGATATCTCGTGTCTCTGCTATAATAGCTTTCCAGGGTATTCTGGCAACTTCGGTATTAGAGTTACAGTGGCATTCTGTACTCTCTTTGTCATCGAGGGATTTCTTGTTTATCTCTCATCAATGCGAAATTAATAACATCATCGGTAGATTAGTGACACATCATCCCGGTATAAACATATAATGAAGGTTTGATGGATTAAGGTACATCCTACATCAAATCCTACATTAGGACGTAAAGATATTCACATCCATAACCCCCACATACTCAAAAGTATGTGCTCCAGGAGTTCCCTTAGGAAAACCTATTTCACCATCATTTTATCTATAACAATGATGGATCTATGGTCAGGGCCCTACATGATGTCATTATACTTTATTTAAGTACATTATGGCATTCTTTTAGTATCAAGCATGTGTTCAAACATAAACCAATAAGACAACTGCTATAAAGAAAGAGTACTATTTGTATCAAGTTCACATCACATATTTTAACATTGGGATATCAATCCCTAACCATCTCATCATTGTGAGTCAGGAATATGGATGTTCAAACCCTTTAATCATCATAACACTTGTTACCAAGTAACATCTTAGCATTCAGTCATTTTAACAATATGACCTTTGATTATAACAACACATATATTTCTCATGGCTCATACAGCCTATCAATCTCATATGTTACCTCTTACTAGGCAACATAGTATATCATTAATTTCAAAGCTTATAAAATGCTTTTAATGAATATGACATCATAACCCTTACCTGGCTATGATCACATCTTTATGAAAACCTGCATGGTTAACATTACTGATAACATGCACATTGTAACTATATCAACACAATACAAGTTCTTTCCAATTTAAATATAGAATACCACAGCCGTGCTATCTTGCACGGTCGTGCAAGAGTAAGCTACCACGGCCGTGCTTCATTACACGGTTGTGCAATAGAGGATTCACCACGACCGTGTCATATTACCACGGCTGGTTTCTAGGGTTAGGTTCCCTTTTTAATTCAATCAGAATTACTCAACCCCTTTACCTTTAAAAGGCATAGCAATTGTTTATTGCATGATTCAATCATAGGGTTCCATGCTTAAAAGCATAACCCAAAATTAGGGTTAGTGTACCCCTCCTTTCATTAATTAGGGTTTTCTACTCACATTATCAGTTCAACCCTAATATATTACTCCACAACTCTTGGGAGCATTCAAAGATATTATAAGAGTTTTCTTTTGATTGATATACTCATCATATATCATTAATGATCATAAATTCTAAGTATTAGTTCATTTCTCATCCATGTCATGGTATGATTACATCATACCCATTGATTCGGCTTACCCCATTCTCAAGATACATAAATCAACACTTATCGAGTACATTGAGTCCATTTTATCTTTATTGTAAACAATTACTCAACATACACTCCATGTGTCTCTTGTCTAAGTATAATGGTTTGGGAGGTTCATCAAAGTATGTCACCCTAAATTTTTGAATGTGATATCTATCATGTACTGATGTATCGCTTCTTCTCATTTCCATCTTACTTGAGTTAATTAACTAACTCTATATTAAGGTATCTCTCTCTTAATACTTTATCCACTAACTTGTTACTTCATCATATGGTACATGGATCATATATTAGAATTGTACAATTATCTTTAATGATATGGACTTATCCATTTGATGAACATTGTTGATATAGGATAAACTATCACCAACCATTCTGGTATTTCTATTTTCAGGATGTTATCCCCATAATTAATTAGTATACATTATTTCCAAGACTTTCATGTCCATTATAATTGTAAGGTGTAAAAGCTATTACTCATTCATAGAGATATTTGTACAAAGATCTAGGCATCATCTTACCTCTTAAATCCTCCATCATTAGCATGGTTCTTTTAACCTTATTATTTATGTTTATGACATAATCATCATATTTATTTGGTTTAGCCACACTTCTCTTTAATGTACTCGCTAATAAACCATCTCCAGGGTTTCATATATCATTACTTGACATTACCCTGGATTGAGTCTTAGACCATCTCATAATATCAAGGTTTTACATAACATCACTTTAAAATTAGGGTTTCATATTTGATAAACCATAATTAATCTTACTATTCATCCTAATTGGGGTTTCTCATGACATCACTCCCAATTAGGGTTTCTAATCATGTTACATCCCCCTAGATTAGGGTTATCATTAATATCCCACCATTAGGGATTATTATTTCACATCATGACATTTCCCTAGATTAGGGTTTACTATTCATGGTACATCAGATTACCCTAGATTAGGGTTTACTATTCACATTATAGTGAATTGAGGTCATTCCATCATCATATATGAAGATTACTTCATTAATGCCCTCAATAAAGTTAAGATTCATTAATCATCATGATTAGGGTTTCCATGATCTCACTATGAAGGATCATACCCTAATTATGTGTATTCATACATGTTGGAAGTACATTACTTGATTCTCATATATATATAGGGAGTCTTCTCTCTCCTCTAACTATGAGTTGATGATTTCATCACTCTTGATTAGACTAAGTCAAATAAACCTTGACCACATAAGTTAGGTCATCACCATATTTTACTTACTCAAGGGGTATTAATCACACTATCCCATCAAGGGTACTTTTGTAATGTTCACCATTGGTGATAACATGTATTAATCCACTAATTACTTAGACCCTTAATGGCTTTGCATATCTCTAAGGTTTAGGTTAATCAACTACTAAACCATCTTAACCTCTAAAGCATCAAACATTCTTAACCTTAATAGACCCCAAACAATTTTGCACTTTCAACCTCCAAACAGTTTTGAAACCGCATGGAGTTGTTGACCGTTTGGTACCTTTGACTTTCAAGACCGCATAGCCAAGTATACACTCAAGACCATTTTCCCTAGGAGAGGTGAAGACCGTTTGGCCAACTTTGACTTTTGAAACCGCATGGACAAATCGATCTTGAAACCGCATGGCCACCAAACGGTTTTGAAACTGCATGACCACGAAACGGTTTGAAACAGCATGACCACCAAACAGTTTTGAGTGGTCTTGAGACCGTTTGGTCCAAACACCCTTAAACCGCATGGACCAAAAAGTGTGTCAACTCTTCCAATTGAGTTAGGGTTTTCAATGTTGAACCCCTGAAACGTTTATGCAAAGATTAGCCACTTATCAATTGAGTCAACTAGATCAACACTTTACTGATTTGACTCTCAATTGACCCTCAATTGATCACCAATTAGGGTTTGGTTCAATTGGATTAGGGTTTGGAAACGATCATCCTTCAACATGTATCCACATGAGTCTGATTGACCTTGAGACCATTGAACCATTATTCAATTGGGTCATGACCTGACCCCAAACGGTCTTGGGATCGTTTGGACATTCTCCAAATGGTCTTGATACCGTTTTCTCAAGTCCACATCAAAAACTAACTCAAGCAATTAAGGTTTGGACCATATATTTGATCATTAGGTCACTAATCGATTCTATTTCAACTTATTGCCTTTCAATCTTCAACCACTTAACCATAGTCAACCCTAGACCTCCAAATGGTCTTGGGTGACCCCAAACCATTTGGACATCCTCCAAACGGTCTTGAGACCGTTTGCCCATGATGTCATCAACAACCAAGTTATTCACTTAAGGGTTGAACCCAAGGTTTGGTCACCAAATCAGCACTTAATTACTCAACAACTTGATATGATTGGACCCTCAATTGGTGAACCCTTCTTAACCCTAGACCTCCAAACGGTCTTGGGTTATCACCAAATGGTCTTGAGACCGTTTGGGTGATCCCCAAATGGTTTTGAAACCGTTTGGGCCACTCAACCCAAACTTCAACATGATTACATCATTGAAATCAGCAATAGACCTGATTAGGGTTTAGGTGGGTAAAGTACCTTTAATTGGTGATTCTCTTGGAATTAGATGATGAATTTTGGTGGGTGATTAGTCCATAATATGTACAACAGCCCTACAAATGGTCAACGCTTGGTCAACACATACAAATAGTCTTGAGACCGTTTGCTCGCAAACGTTCTTGTGAAACTGTTTGCTCTCAAACGGTTTTGAAACTGTTTGCTTCCAAACGGTTTTGAAACCGTTTGCTTCCAAACGGTTTTGCAAACCGTTTGGGCAAGAGGTAGAGGACCATTTGCTAAAGTAGGATCAGGATGAACTTTGGAATTAACGCCACCTTCTTCTACCTCAAGAACATGGGTTGTTCTTCACGGTTTTGGTTGCAAGAACACATAAAAGTGTGAAAGAAAGGAGAACAAGCAACATTTTCAAGGAAAGAAGATGCATAACAAAACTTTAAGGTTTAGAGTTATAAAACCCACCTCTAGGACTGATCCAGAGCTCCAAGCTTCTTAGATTTAATGGTGGCTTGAGCTCCACAGGTCGTCCAAGGTCCGTTCCTCAAGAATTGGATGGAGAAGATGGCTAGAAAGAAGATTTGTGTAAGAAAGACTAACAAACCAACCTTGTAGCAAGACTTCCTCCATGAATTCGAGCTAGATGGCCATCAAAACTTACCCAATTCAGCTTGGTCGTTCTCCTCTGCTCTTGAGCTTCTTCTTAGTCGGCCAAAACAAAGAGATAAGTGAAGATATGAAGGGAAACGATCCCTTGCTTTGTGAAAGAGATGTGCTTATATATTTTGGGTATATTTTCAAGACAAGGACAATTATTTCCTTATTTTTACATCTATATCCACCAAGCTATTCTCAACTTCTTGGACATGTCTCTCCATTCTTATCACATGCAAAACCCCTATCTTATCCAAGGTTTAGAGGAAAAGAAACCAAACACCTTACTAAGTTGTATACATAAAAGGGGTCATTTTGCATACATCTTGATCATTTAGATATAAGGATTATCTTTCTTATTTGATTACTCAAAGGAGGCACCCTCCTCATTTTATTTACTCTACTTGATGCCAAGAGTTATGAAAGATACTCTAGAAGGTATATTTTACATGTTGCACCCTATGTTTTAGGTAAATTGCACTTTACACCAAAACTAGGGTTTAAAGCACAAGGATTGCTTTACAAGCTATATCTTAGTGCCCAAGCTTGGAGAATCCATATTACTACATCATATTCATTCTTATGATGTCTCATCATCATAGGAACATCTTAACATGTGCAATTTGAAAGCTAACCCCTCAGTTTGGGTAATTTGCACATTAGTCCATATTTAACAAAACAATATTACAACATTGTTCAAAAATGACATAAATGAAAATATAAGTTCCTCAGAAGCTCTAATTACATATCAAAAGATAACCATAAGCATCGAATCACATGTCTTAAGAAAAACACCTAGGGTTAGTTCATAACCCAGGTCAGGGATGTTACACTAACCCTAACCCTAAAACCCTAAACATGAGAAAGGTGATTAGCGTGGTGATATAGTACCCTACCCCTATGAACCCAATTAGGGTAAGAGGAAAGAGAAAATATAAATGTTCTGATAACCCATAAATGGGGGATGCATGTGAAAGAATATGAATATAAATGAGTCAAATGACTCAGTCTCCCATGCATGCATGCTTGTGAAACAAGGCATTAATGAGTAAAGTTTTAAGAAACTTAAGAACAACACATAATGTGAGAATAACTTGCTCAACTAAATCTAATGGATGTATGCAATACATGTGAGATGTATGATCAAGCCTATCTAATCACCTCAGGTCAAGAGGGCCTATGTATGGTCACTATGGTGGTCGGTGATCTGGCCCAAGAAGGATAATCACCTCAGGCAAAGGCCTATGTATGATTTCCACTATAATGATAGGTGATGGGGCCATGGCTTAGGTATGATGTCCGTTATAGGGACTTACCCTGGAGAGAGGGTTCCCCACATGAATACTCTAGAGAGGGAGTGTCCCATAGAGGTTAAGCTGATAAGTTAGAAAAAAAATGCATCAACATATACATGAGTAACAAATAGTCATACAAGGAAATGGATTTATGAATATAACTTGCTTGAACCCCTCATGCTATCTCTGGAAGTTTGGATGGAAGTAAAGTCATTTAGATGACTATGACTAAGACCTTGGAAGGGAAGGTGGCCCAAGTCCACTATGTGGACAAACCCCATAAGAGGGTATCCTAGAGATTGAGAAAACAAGGGTTGAGAAGTTATAATAATAAAAGCAATGCATAAATATGAAAATATGAAACCTTTAGGGCTAGTGAGCCAACCCGGGATGGGTCAACCCAAGAGTGGGAAGATGACCTATGGGGGAGGCAAAACCTTAGATCTTGGGATCAGGTTGTGGCTAGAGAGCATAACCCCCTCCTTTGAGCCAAAAAGACACCCTAGGTTAGGACTTTCCCATAAAAGGTAAGTGAATAAACACATTTAAGTATTGAGATAACCTTAATCCTCACCTAGAGGATTGAAGAGTTAAAGATATTAGAAAAATTGAAAGCACTTAAATTATTTGAACCCAAGGATGCCATCTCTGAGTGACACAATTGGTCAAGCCTGGAAGGGAAGACCAGTAAGGAACCAAGCCTAGGAGGGAAGGTGGTCTGAGTGGACGACCATGCCCAGGAGGGAAGGTCATGAAATGGTCAAGCCCAGGAGGGAAGACTAGTAAGGCACCAAGCCCAGGAGGGAAGGTGGCTCAAGTTCACAATGCAGATGTTTAGGATCAAGCCCATGGAGGGGAAGATCAGAGAAGGTCAAGACTAGGAGGGAAGACCGACATGGAACCAAGCCCCAGAGGGAAGGTGGCCCAAGCCCAATGTTGGGACTACACTGCATAATGTGTACTCAAAAGAAAGAGATGAAGGCAATCTAGATTAAAAGAATTAAATAAGAGAATAATGTGTTTAAAAGATGTGACATCTCAAAGAAACCCTTAGGGAGGGTAGAGTCCTAATGCAATCCTAGGGTCAAGTAGGGTGTATTAGAGGTACATAGGACCAATGGGTTGGGAGTTTATATGCCATAAATGCACATGACCATATGGTCGGGAGGTAACAACTTGGTTTACCCAAGGTACATGACTCAAGAGATTAGCTACCTCCATGAGGATCATGTAGCCTAATGGGTGAATGTGAAAGGCACTCTCTTGGTGCATAAGGAAATGATCACTCCAAAGAGTACCTATACTCCTAGAGACCTAAAGGATTTGTCTTAGGCTCATAATGATACATGTGATATAAACATAAAAGATATAAGGAAGTCATGAAAACTTGAGAGAATTTGTGCCCTAACTTAAGAGTAAGAAAAGGGACATCTGACTTCATGGAATATAAGAGTTCTATGAAATTAAGAAACAAGTAAGTTTAGAGTCATATCAAGTATGATTCAACTTAATACATAAAATAGACAGGTAATGTGTGGATGTACTATCTCTGCTCTTGGTATGGAATGAACTTTGTGTTTGGGCTGCAACCAAATGCTTATTTCACCTCATTATGAGGGAGGGAGACTGGATAGACACATATTATGCTTAATAATTGAGATAATGCGGATGAATATCCTACATTTAAGGTGTAATGACATAAACTAGGGTTAGAGGTGTCACCTCACCCTTGTGTGAAAGTAATGAATAATAGGTTGGAAACCTAGGTGAAAAGAGAAATCACCAAGCAATAATGAAATCACCAATGAGAATTAAATCATCAAGTGATGATAATATGTGTATGCTAGAGATGGGGATATACTTGAATTTCAATTCAAGTACCAAAGTTAGTAATTACATTTCGCTAAGAAATGTTAACGATAGATAAATATGATTGCTAACCCTAAGTTATAAAATCAAGTTGAGTTATTATTATTCACCTTAAACTTATTAGGTGTGAATTTTGGGGACAACATTATTTTTAAGGAGGGGTGAGTGTTATATCCTCAATTTTGGTGAAATTGAATTATATAAACATAAGTATGAATTGATAAGTAATTTCATCTATGCTAACATTAATAGAATATTAATGTTTTGCAATTTGTGGCACAGGTGCACAAGACAAAGAAATAAGAAATTTTATGCATAAATAAAATAGAAATGGTTTTGTGAATCATTGGTAAAATATAAATATGAAATGTTGGACATGTTTCTAAAAGAAAATAAAATAAGAGGTGTTTTAGATAAGTGGAAGAGTATATATCTAGCCATTTTTGTAACACAATGTTTGAGGCACTAATTAATATTATTTTGATCTAACCTTTGGTTATACTCAAAAATCATAATAGAAAGAAGAAAATTCTAGAAATTGGAAGAAAAAGGATAATCCATGAGATAATGGTATTGCTTTTAAATAATGGTTAAAAGATAAAATTTTGTATCTCAAAAAGCTAAACATAATTGAAAAAGATATTCCAACAAATCCTAATTGCTAAATATGCTCTTGAAAAGGTAGTGGCGAGTTTCCTTGCAATAAGGATACTCTTTTTATAAGAATCTAGAATTCATGGTCAATTTTCAAATAAAGTGCCATGCTTTTACTTAATGGCTTTTGTTTTACCAAAATAAGAAAGCGGTGGTTTCCTCCATGTGACCCTCGGGACTATGGAATAAAATGTGTGAATTTTCTATCTTAAAGAAAGAGAAGGGAATATGTTTAATATCATTGCCTCGTATTCATTGGCAATCTAGTATGGGAAATCCAACCTTTTAATCCGTAATTAGCCTAAAGGGAGTAGGAAACAATATTGGAAAGTAGGTTACGGAGAGGGATCTGGAAGGTGCGAGATCAAGGGATGATCTCCACGAAGGTAGTATACATAGGTATAATGTTTTGACCTTCTCGTGACATGGTGCCATGATGACTATGCCTCTTTCTTTTATTCTTTCTCCTCGTCCTAGACTTTTAGGGTTGCATAAGTTTGTATGAAGTGTTGTTTTTAAAATATAGGTTGTTGTCGTTCATGCAACAACGTCAGGTGCAATTTAATTAACAATGCAGGCAGATCCAAGATAAGATTCGAAGAACAAGCAATGCAGGAGAACAAAAATAATAGTTAGATTCACAAACCAGATCGTTCATTGAGAAACGAACGTGTTACTTAAAGAAACCAGTGCCCGACAATCCTCGCGGATAGGCACCGTTCTCCCAGTCTCGATCCGGCACGAACCTGGAAGTTGCACGTCTTACTCGCGCACGTCGCACTGCTACCAGTGCAGCACAGCCACCGCAGGTACAACCGCATGACAGCTGCGTTTGAAGGGAAGGACGACGAGTCTCGCTTCGCACAGGAGGACAACTCCGCAAAGCAACTCCGGGGACGACGACTTTCGCACTCGGGATTAGGGTTCACAAAACACACGGCGGAAGAAAAACTATTTTCGGTGTGTTTAACCCTAATGACCGGAGTCATATAAATAGTCATGTACGTCCCTAATCCTATTCCCAGTTAGACACAACACTCGGTTGCTCTCGTACATAATACGGGAATAATCCGTAAAAGAGAAACACTTTCTAATTAGGATTTAAGAAATCCGAATAAGAAAGCAACAATTAATTACATGAGTAATTAATTACGTAGTTGTATCCTAGTGCAAAAAGAAGACGGAAGACGGAAGACATTCTCCACAATCCACAATCCACAAGCCACAAGCCACAAGCCCAAGCCCGAGCCCGGCTCGGCCAGGCGTGGCGTGGCGCGCGCCCACGCGCGTGCGTGCGTGCGTTGTGATGTGGTAACCCCACCCACCAAGGAGGTGAGCATACCTCCTTCCTAGGACTCCTTTGGACACTAGTGCCCCATGTGATCCTACATATGAGGACCACAAAAGTTCTAGGTGTGAGCAATATGGGATAAAACTTCTTTGTCATTTGCACTAGAAACAACACTACATTCTCACATGTACTTGCTGCACTACATTGGGCTTAACCCATGCTAAATAAGTGATTACCACAATAGCCTAGCTACATAAATGAGCTGCTACAGTAACTAGCTAATAGCTACAACAGTTACGTAACTAACAGCTAACGATAATCAGTTATCTAACAATCCCCCACAAAGTCCAATGTGTAGTGTGCTCTACCATTCAGTCCTCCATACTGTGCTTTCAGTAGATACCTTTCGGTTTGAATCTACCTGAGTTATCCAACTGTGACCCCTGTAGGAACTAGGTGAACAAAAGTCTTGAACCTGAACCTTGGGTACAAGAGTATAGGTTGGTAAAAACACAATAAAGACATGGTAGTAAAGAAAAACAATGCATTAAGGCCATGCATACAAAATATAAATCATGATTGATAACAGAGAACAACCCAATTCTACTGTTGTGGCCTACACAACATCAATCACTTAGCTGGGGTCTCCAAGGATATACTGCTAACATCCTGTCCTAAGACTTGACACCATTAAGAGACTAATCTCTTACTAACTTGCAGTCATGACACTAACATGTTTCCCAGGGAATAGACACACAGATGCAAGAAGCATCAAACAAGAATACATAGTGTCATCTGATTTACCCGACAGCTTGTTATTACCACATTGAACCCAATTTGTGGGATCTCCACTCTTTTGGGTTGGGTTGCTACTGCCTGCAAATCTATAGGGGTTTCAGTCCCATTCCCAACCTGGATTTTTCCACTAAAGCCAAGGTAAGACCTTTAGTGAAAGGATCAGCTGTATTATCTTTGGTACCGACGTAGTCAACAGCCACGACCCCATTAGACACTAACTCCCTTATAGATTTCAATCTGACTTGGATGTGTCTATGCTGTTTTTGATTGTACTTGGAACTCTTTATCTTAGCAATAGTTGTAGTGTTGTCACAGCGAACTGAAATTGCAGGAAGCGGCTTCATTACCATAGGTAAACTAGACATAAGTCCATGTAGCCATTCAGCTTCCAATCCAGTTTCATCTAAAGCACACAACTCTGCCTCAAAAGTGGACCGAGACAATATGGTCTGTTTCTTAGACCTCCAGGAAACAGCTCCTCCTCCTAACAGGAATACATATCTTGAGACACCATTACTCCCAAAATTCACGGCAATCCAGCTTGCATCACTATATCCTTCGACTACGGAAGGATGTTTACCATAATGCAGCCCAAGGGAATGTGTTCCCTTGATATACCTCAGAACTCTGTCAAGAGCTTCCCAATGGGTCTTGTCGGGACAACTGGTGTATCTACTTAACTTGTTCACGGCAAACACAATGTCTGGACGTGTACAGTTCATAAGATACATCAAACTTCCGATAATCTGAGAGTATCGTAATTGAGACACTGAAACCCCAGTCTCATTCTTGAACAAGGGTTTGGATGAATCATATGGAGTCTTAATAGGTTTACGTGATGTGTACTCAAACCTCTCCAGTATCTTCTCAACATAGTGAGACTGAGAGAGAGTTATACCATCAGTAGACCTTATGATTTTAAGCCCTAAAATCACATCAGTGACACCCATATCCTTCATCTCAAACTTGCTACACAAGAATGACTTTGTCTCTTTTACTACTTTCATATCGGAACCAAAAATCAGGATATCATCGACGTATAAGAATAACAAAATGAATCCATTATCGACAACCTTGCAGTAGAGACACTTATCAAATTCATTAGAAATAAAGCCAAACGATGATATCACAGAATCAAACTTCTCATGCCATTGCTTAGGGGCTTGTTTCAAGCCTTATAATGACTTAACAAGTTTACACACTTTGGACTCATTCCCACGACCCACAAATCCCTCAGGTTGTTCCATATATATCTCTTCTTGAAGATCATTGTGTAAGAACACGGTCTTCACATCCATCTGATGGATATAGAGATTATAAATGGAAGCCAATGCTATAAGCACTCAGATTGTGGTCATATGGGAAACAGGTGAATAGGTATCAAAATAATCTATTCCTTCCCTTTGTGTGTAACCCTTAGCAACTAACGTAGCCTTATACTTATTGATTGTCCTGTCTGCATTAAGTTTCTTCTTAAAAATCCTTTTGCAACCAACTGCAGAACAACCAGGAGACAAATCCACCAATTCCCAAGTTCCATTCGAGAGAATTGATTGGATTTCATCATTAACGGCTTCTTTCCAAAACTTAGCTTCTAGAGATTCCATAGCTTGTTTGAAAGTAACAGGATCATCCTCAACATTGTAAGTGAGAAACTCACTTCCAAAGTCCTTTGATGTCCTAGGCCGTTTACTTCTCCTTGGTTCAACTATTTCTTCAGAATCATCAGATTCAGAAATAGCTTGTTCTGAGTTGCCGCCCACATTTGTCATCCTTTCCACGTGCTCGGGAATGGAACCTGTGGTAAATGAATCTTCTTGAGAAACTTCATTGGGCACACCAGTTTTCATAGGAAACACATCCTCAAAGAATGTAGCATCACATAATTCTACAATTGTATTGACCTCAATGCCAGAGATATCTAATTTTACAATCAGGAATCTATAAGCATAACTTGTCTCTACATAACCTAAGAATATGGCATCAACCGTTTTCGGTCCTAATTTCTTCCTTTTGTGTTCAGGGACAAGTACCTTAGCAAGGCACCCCCACACTCGAAGATATTTAAGACTCGGTTTCCTTCCTCTCCATAACTCAAACGGACTACTCTCTGAATGTTTATGGGGAACTCTATTCAGAATATGGCAAGCCGTATTCAAAGCTTCCCCCACATAAAGTTGGGTAATCCAGATGTTTGGAGTAAGGTATTTACCATATCTATTAAGGTTCGGTTTTTACATTCAGCTATTCCATTTAATTATGGTGAATAAGGAGCAGTTACCTCATGAACTATACCATGTAATTGGCAAAATTCCAAAAACAAATTCGAGGTATACTCTCCTCCCCTATCAGACCTTAATCGCTTAAGTACTTTACCAGTTTGAGTTTCAGCTTCTTTCTTATAAATTTGAAATTTATCCAATGCCTCATCTTTACTTCTAAGTAAATAGACATAACAGTATCTACTCGCATCGTCAATAAAAGTTATAAAATAACGCTTTTGATCTCTCGTAGCAACACCATTAAATTCACAGATATCTGTATGAACTAAATCCAAAATTTCCGAATTCCTATTCACAGAATGAAAAGGTTTCCTAGGCAATTTAGCTTGTACACAGATTTCACATACAAATTTCACATTTATTGTTGCTAACTTCAGATTTAGGGATCAAATCTAGATTCATCATACGCTTCATTGAGGAAACATTAACATGTCCCAAACGTGAATGCCATACATCGAATGAAACAAGATTCATGCAAACAGAACTATAATCATTCAAATTTAAAACGGAATTTGAAACAGGTTCAACATGAATCTTAAACAAGTTCTCCACGTCACATAAGTACCCCTTGCCAAAAAACAAAGAATCACGAAGACGTGTAATAATAGCCTTATTACATTTACAGTCTATTCTATAACCTTCTCTAACTAATATGACACCACTAAGGATATTGCGTCGAATGGTTGGAACATGTCTGACCCTGTTAAGAGTCAAAACCTTCCCTGAAGGGAACTTCAAGTCCACCCGTCCTTCGCCTTTGACTTATGCAGAGCTGGAATCGCCCAAAGTCACGGACCGACCTCGAGAGGCCTGATAAGACACAAACAGGGATTTATCAGCACATACATGTACATTAGCCCCAGTGTCAATTATCCAATAAAGTGGTTCAAATATAGAGAGAATTTCAGGTTTAATAGACACGTACCCATCATTGAGGTTCAAGGATGTAGTCATCATGTTGACCACAGCCTCCTCAGTTGTAGATGCGGTAGCTTTCTTTGCCTTCTTATTAGGACAATCCTTGTTCCAGTGGCCAACCTGTCCACAAGTCCAACAAGGTTTGTTCTTCGGTTTCTTTTGGATCTTTGCCTTGGGTTTATGTGCATTCTTAGATTTCTTATCTTTGGTATTTTTCATAGAAGTAAGATTAACAGTTGGATTAGCATCAGTAGGCACCTTGACCCCTTTCTCCTTTAAGTGTTCTTCTTGTATATTAATATCCATCATTAATTCATCCATGGTGTGTGTCCCTTTGCGATGCTTCAGAGACATACCAAACGATTCCCAAGACTTAGGGAATTTTTCTATGATAGACATAACAACGAATTTCTCAGGCAACACCATCTTGGCATCTGAGAGTTCATGAACTAGGAGTTGTAGATCGTGTGTTTGATCAGAAACTGACTTACCCTCAACCATCTGAAACTTAAGAAATTTAGACACACAATATTTTTCAACACCCTGATTTTCAGTGCTAAAATTCTTAACTAACAATTCCCATAAAACCTTAGACGTAGTGACTGGCGGCTTTGAGTAAGAGTCATACAGTTTGTTATTTAAACCAAACAGAATCAACCCGCGGCACGTTTTATCACCCTTCTTCCAATTAGCAATAATGTTTGCATTATCAGGAATTGTGTCATCAGATACAGGTTCAGTTTCAATTAAATACTGATCATATCCCGCAATATTTAGCCAAATTTCCATACGACTTTGCCAACGGGTAAAGTTTGTACCAGTAAACTTTTCAGGCATATTGGTTGTATCAATCCTACATCCCGAATTATCCTGACCGGCCATGTTAATTAACGACAGAAAAAAATGGTTTCTTTAAGACTGTTGTTTTTAAAATATAGGTTGTTGTCGTTCATGCAACAGCGTCAGGTGCAATTTAATTAACAGTGCAGGCAGATCCAAGATAAGATTCGAAGAACAAGAAATGCAGGAGAACAAAAATAAGAGTTAGATTCGCAAACTAGATCGTTCGTTGAGAAACGAACGTGTTACTTAAAGAAACCAGTGCCCGGCAATCTTCGCGGATAGGCACCGTTCTCCCAGTCTCGATCTGGAACGAACCTGGAAGCTGCACATCTTGCTCGCGCACGTCGCACTGCTACCAGTGCAGCACAGCCACCGCAGGTACCACCGCCTGACAGCTGCATCTGAAGGGAAGGACGACGAGTCTCGCTTCGCACAGGAGGACAACTCCGCAAAGCAACTCCGGGGACGACGACTCTCGCACTCGGGATTAGGGTTCACAAAACACACGGCGACAGAAAAACTATTTTCGGTGTGTTTAACCCTAATGACCGGAGTCATATAAATAGTCATGTACGTCCCTAATCCTATTCCCAGTTAGACGCAACACTCGGTTGTTCTCGTACACAATACGGGAATAATCCGTAAAAGAGAAACACAGGATCACAATCCACAATCCACAAGCCCGAGCTCTGCAAAGCAACTCTGGGGATGACGACTCTCGCACTCAGGATTAGGGTTCACAAAACACACGGCGACAGAAAAACTGTTTTTGGTGTGTTTAACCCTAATGACCGGAGTCATATAAATAGTCATGTACGTCCCTAATCCTATTCCCAGTTAGACGAAACACTCGGTTGTTCTCATACACAATACGGGAATAATCCGTAAAAGAGAAACACAGGATCACAATCCACAAGCCCGAGCCCGGCCAGGCGAGGCGTGGCGTGGTGCGCGCGCGCGCGTGCGTGCGTTGTGTTGTGGTAACCCCACCCACCAAGGAGGTGAGCATACCTCCTTCCTAGGACTCCTTTGGACACTAGTGCCCCATGTGATCCTACATATGAAGACCACAAAAGTTCTAGGTGTGAGCAATATGGGATAAAACTTCTTTGCCATTTGCACTAGAAACAACACTACATTCTCACATGTACTTGCTGCACTACATTGGGCTGAACCCATGCTAAATAAGTGATTACCACAATAGCCTAGCTACATAAATGAGTTGCTACAGTAACTAGCTAATATCTACAGCAGTTACGTAACTAACAGCTAACGATAATCAGTTATCTAACATGAAGGTCGCAGTTTTACCTCCCCTCCACCTCCGGGGTTGGAAGGATTTCTAGCCTGCACCGCCAAGGAAAGCTCCCAAGGTCTGGCAGTTTTTACGAAAAGGATCTGGTCTTGGCGTTGGTTTTCTGGGCACAACCGACGGCCTTCGCTGGGCTCTCTGGTAGACCTCGACCCTTGGAGTCAAACGTGGAGCAGTGGATATGACTTCTTCCAAGCATTCTCATCGAGCTCAACCTCAATCTACAGAATCCCTGACCGCTAGGATCCGGGGAGCCACACGTCGGAGTAGTCATTCCTCCTGTGGTCATTGTGAAGCAAGGATAGGTATGATCGGGTGCGGTATGATTTGACGATGTTCCTTCTCACCATGGAGGCTGCATCTCGGTGGATGTACGACATGCTAGTCCAGCCAGAGCTGGAGAGTAGGATGCGGAGGAGGAAGGGCGGCGTGCTTGCCTCGTCAGGTCAGGACCTGGAGCCGGCGCTCTGCCTGCGGAACCGGCGGCGTACTCAGGCGGAAGGGAGGAAGACGGAACTCCTCGGTCTGCAGACGAAGGGATGAGAGAGGGGGGGAGAGAGAGTACAACAAAGGGAGGAAGTATGGAGATGGTCCTCAAGCTGAGCGGCAGTGAGGAGACCCTGGAAGTAGCGCTTTGGCCGCTGAGGGTTCGGGCGCCGGCGCTAGGCCTCCGCATCCAAGCGGGGCGACATACGGAGATAGAGGAAAGGAAGGAAGTGTCGAGTGATTCAGACGCCACCCTAGGTCCGTGGGCACGGGCCGAGAGGAAGACCTTTCGTGAGAGAGATCCCTCTATCAACCTGGTCGGAGAGCGCAGCAGAGAGGGTGGAAGGAGGTGTTGCCGAGGGAGGAGGAGGAAGGAGAAAAATGGGGAAATACTACTAGGTAAGGAATGACCGTCAAGAGCCACGGCACGATGAGCGCTGGGTTGCAGCGTCGGACGGCAGCCGCAGACAGACGGAACCCGCGTACAGGGAAGGAGACACTGGGTCAGGTCCAGTCGTGAACCAACATGTATGATGAACCGCATCCCAGAGAGTTGCAGCCGGTCCAGAGATAAACCAATTGGAAAGCGCCACATGGTCCAGATGTGAGGTAATATATATATATATATATATATATATATATATATATATATATATGTATATATATATATATATATATTCATAGTAATTGCTAGGAATGTCCAAAAATAATAAGCAAAATGATCAGAAGAACGAGAGGAACACAAATAAAATATATTTGATGCCTAATCTTATCCTAGTTCCAAAAGTAGTGCTATACATGATAAAGTGGCGATTAGTTCATAAAAACCCTAGTTTTAAGTATTAACACACTGAATAGGTTAAAAAGTCTTCTTTTATCATATTATTTGATGATGTTGAACATGATGAGAATCAAGATGATTATGATGTTGATGATGAGTAATTCATATTTCTAATATGAATAGCCATGCTTATGAAGTAATTAGGGTTAAAATATTCTAACTTGCTATGTTGTTAATGAAGTTAATCTAATCTAAGTGTTCATGATGCAATAATATGATAGATTGGATAGTCATGACAACACCTAATATGAATTAGGGTTCTTATGTCATTAAAGTGAGAATCATGGGAATTAGGGTGTCGAGACAACCCTAATGGTAACTCGATACCACGGAAACCTAAACACTAGATTAGGACCGAGTAGGGTATAATGTATTTAGAAAGTTTGGTGACACTTTAGAATTTATGTAATGCAGATTATATGATGATTGCTTGAATTTCTTTTTTTGATTGGACTATACTTGAAGTATAATTGAATGATATGCAAGGCAAACGCATGTGGCTACGCCTAAGAGTACTCGTTGTATTTCAATGTTGTTTCTCAAAGATTTTTTTGCATGGTTTGAAAATATATGTCTGCTTGTTTATTTCATTCCATGCAAACATTAAAGTGACTATGATTATCACATTATATATGAACATGACTAACCCGAATCTAGGCCACCACTGGATCTAAGGAAAGGCCATCTGCCTGGAGAGGGGAAGATATATTTTGGTACCAGCTTGAATAGGGGGTACATGATGAAGTCACCCGCCTAGATAGGGGGAGACATGATGAAGTCATCTGCCTGGATAGGGGATGACAGTTAATACTATAGTATGAGGCCCTGAGGGGTTATGACAAAGGGTGGAGAAACCTAGATTGGGTAGTCATGGTGAAAATGTTAAATTTGGGTTGTTAAACATTAATTGTTGAATTATGTTGTTATTATTACTTGTAAGCTTTTGTTTCCCCCAAATACCAGTATGACTTATCATACTGGCCGTGTTTTGTTTCACGACATTTTAGGTATATGATGATATGTATGATAAGGGACATGAAGATGAAGATGAAACCATGTGAAGACATTAATCTAAGGAGGATTTAGATAGACACTTCTTCTCTATGTACACTTACGATAATGAAATTTCATATAAGCATTTTGTAAACAATATTTGTGAATTCATGAAATTGTTTTTTATTATTTATTATTTATTAAATATGGATCCTTGGGAATCTAGGCAATGGCTCTCAACTTGAAGGTCTTTCCTTAATTGGGCGACACAGAAAGTGAGTTCGTTACATTTGGTATCAGATCCATAACCCCTCCAGTAGGTGGGGCCCACATGGGCATGTGGCATGCCAGTCTTGAGTCGTGCGGTCCAGACATGTTGGAAAGGGTTGTCCATGGTTGACGTAGCCACCCTTACGCTGGTATTCCATGATCGGGAGATGGGTGTCCATGGGCCATTCTGGGTCTACACAAAATGGGGAAGTATTATGAGGCCATATAGTTGAGCCTTGACGAGGACGTCAAGAGTCTAAGTGGGAGAGATTGTAACGTCCCAGGATTTGAGGCCTTGGATAAAAAGATATTATAAGGAATGATTGGACTACTCATATCACCAAGGTGCACCTCCTTTCCAGGAAGCCCATCACTTAAGAATTTCATAGTTAAGCGTGCTCAGCTTGGAGTAGTACTAAGATGGGTGTCTAGTCGGAAAGTTGATCCTAACTTGCATGTGAGTGAGGAGCAAGCACCTTGTTAAGGCTAGTGGTGGTCTTTGGGGCCAATGATCATTCCTGAAACTCTACTAGAGCCTTTGGCAGTGGCCCGCAGTGTTACAATATGTCCCCATCAGAGTTATCAATAATTTTCTATAATTACTTCAAGGTTATTCAATTTTGACCAATCATTAGTCACTACATCAACATCTAATACCACTTTTAACTTAATTCACAAACTGAGTTAAGCTTAAAACGGAAAGATGATACTGCCCCTCCTGTACAGACTTGGAATATTGTACACCTAGGGGCAAAACTGTCTAAAAGGCTTGACGCCTTCTCTTACCTTGCGGAAGGGCGCCACACGTGGCCTGGAAGGGCCACAGGGTTCAGGTCCCTTCTCCCGGTTGCTGAGGAACCAAGGTAGCATCCTCCTACCTCCGCCCATCCTTAATGCACACGAGGATAGCTCTAACTTCACCGGAGGCATGTGAGTGAAAGAAGAATAACCACACTATATTTGTAGGTGCTTGACTTGGTAAACGTGGTGGAATGACATAAACATGTACCTGAGAATCACATTATCGACGACGAAGTACTCAGGGACACCCGAAGACTCTCCTTACTGTCTCTGGACCTTTGTGTGGCCTAGGATGTCACCACTGTCAACCGCGTCAAAGAGCCATGCCCTTCGTGGGCCATGCCTCCTTAGCGACCCCCTCGACTTCAACCGCCCATGCGCAGACGCCATAGTCAAAAGACATGCCTCCAAGCACCACTTGCACATCTCTTCTCCCTCGCCCCATCCATCTATGCTGCCGTACGCTGCCGACGTGGCAACGACTCTGGTACCTAGCTTCCCGGATGCCCATCGTCAGAAGTTAGCTTGTTTATCATCGTTTCCCTGACCACAACGCCGGTCACTCCTTGCGTTGCCACCAATTGCATCCACCGCCCCCCACTACTATGGCCCAACTTTTCAGCCACCTCCTCTGTGCTGTTGCGGGCTGGCTACGTCAGCCACCTGTGCACCGTGGGATCTAGGCGGTGCACCACCAGGGTCCCCTCCACTTTGAGAGTTATAGTCAAAGGATAAAGGGGGTGGAGTGCATGGTCAGATGAAACTGAAGGAGAGGAGATATCCCTATACATATATATAAGTATAGCTTTGCTCATAAAACCCTTCCATGAACCCTAAGTCTTTGGGACTGGTTTCCCTCATACGTGATTGCCAAGAAAAGAGAACAACCACTTGCATTATGTTCCTTCCTAAAGGTAGATGGACTCCTTTCCTAATGAGAGTCCTAAAAGACATGTATTCACCCCTATATATCTCAAGTTCTCAGACAACAAACCATTATACATTTCCAACTTTGGAAATAAGATAAGGTCTTAACTCATCCATGAAGTATCCAAATCTTGGATATCTATTATGATCACAAATATCCATAATATCCCAAGGAGCCATATGCAAACCTTGTTTATTCCAATTGGTTTAGGATGCGTCCCTAAGGCACATGAACCACATCTTGGGTCTTCCAAAGGATCCTTGAGCTTAGTCACATTCCTAATTACCAAACTTGAGGCTTTAGTAACTATTGCATCTTATATTAGTGATCACATATGCTCAACATTTATTATTAACTTAAATTGAACCTTTATTATGAGTCTAGGGTTTGGAATCATCAACCACGATCCCTCAAAAATCATCATCGATATATGTTCCTTAACTTCATAAAGGCTTGAAATCTACAAATTTCAAGGATGTAACATTCACCCCTCCTTATAAGGAATTTTGTCTTCCAAATTCAGGCCTACTAAGCCTAGGTGAATGATACACATCCTATGTCCAAAACTTAGGGTTAACACCCCACTTAGATATCTTTTTCAAATTTTCATTAGTATATCAAGTTTCATGTTTTATTACTAAGATTGGCACCAGAATTGAAATTCAAGTATATCTCACTCGGTGATTCTATTCTCTTTGATGCTTTCATTATTACTTGGTGATTTGTCTTTTCACCAATGGTTTCCAACCTATTATTCATTATTTTCATACAAGGGTGAGGTAACACCTCTAACCCTAGTTCAAGTCATTACACATTAAATGCAGGTTATTCATCCTCATTATCTCAATTTAAGCATAACATGTGTCTATCCAATCCTCCTCCCTCATAATGAGAAGAAATACACATTTGACTACAACCCAAATACAAAGTTCATTCCATTCCAAGAGCGGAGATAGTACATCCACACATTAACTTTCAATGTCACATATTAAGTTGAATCATACTCGATATGACTCTAAACTTAATTTTTGTTATTTTCACAGTGTTCTTATAATACATGAAGTCAAGTGTCCCTTTTCTCACTCTTAAACTAGGGCACAACTTCTCTCAAGTTTCTATGACTTCCTTATATCTTTTATATTTACATCTCATGTATCATTATGAGCCTTAACCAAATCCTTGGGGTCTCTAGGGGTATAGGTACCTTTTTGGAGTGATCTCATCCTTATAATAGAGGGAATGTCTTTACATTCACCCTACTGAGCCACATGAACATCAGGGAGGTGGCAAACCTCCTGAGACATGGGCCTTGGGTAAACCAACTATTACCTCCTAACCACTTGGTCATGTGCATTCAGGGCATATCAACTCCCAACCCATCAGTCCTATGTACCTCTAATACACCCTACTTGATCCTAGGATTGAATTAGGACTCTACCCTACCTAAGGGTTTCTTTTGAGATGTTACATGTTTTAAGCACATTATTCTCTTATTTAATTCTTTAGCTCGAATTGCCTTCACCTCTCACTTTTGAGTAGACATTATGTAGTGTTGTCCAAACATTGGGCTCAGGCCACCTTCCCTCTAGGGCTTGGTGCCATGTCAATCTTCCCTCCTGGGCTTGATCTCTATGATCTTCCCCTCCAGGGGCTTGATCCTAAACAACTGCACTGTGGACTTAGTCCACCTTCCCTCCCGGGCTTGGTGCCTCTCTGGTCTTCCCTCCTGGGGTTGACCTTTTCATGACCTTCCTTCCCGGGCTTGGTCATCCACTTAGGCCACCTTCCCTCATGGGCTTTGTGCCTCAATGGTCTTCCCTCTGGGGCTTGACCATTTCATGACCTTCCCTCCTAGGATTGGTCATCTACTCAGGCCACCTTCCCTCCTGATCTTGGTGCTTTACTGGTCTTCCCAATCCTAGGCTTGACTAGTTGTTATGCAAAGATGGCATCCTTGGGTTCAAAGAATATAAGTGCTTTCATTTTTTCCCCTCTTTAACTCTTCACCCCTCTTGGTGAGGATTAAGGTTATTTCCATACTTAAGTACGTTCATTCAATTTCCTTTTAAGGGAAAGTCCTAGCCTAGGATGCCTTCTTGGCTCATAAGAGGGGGTTATGCTCTCTAGGCACAAACTGATCCCAAGATCTCAGTTTTTCCTCCCTCATAGGTCATCTTCCCACTCTTTGGATTGACCCACCCCAGGTTGACACACTAACCCAAAAGGTTTCATAGATACCTCTTTTTTTCATTAGGCATAACTTTTATCATTATAACATATAAATGCATGCTTGATCAACCTCTGGAATACCCCCTCATGGTCTCTTTCCATTCAATGTACTTGGGTCACCTTCCCCTCCAGGGCTTGGTTCTATATCGACCTTCCCCTCTAGGGGCTTGACCACCATTAGTAAACTTCTAGAGACAACATAAGGGGTATGGGCAAGTTATACTCAACCTTTCATTTTCATGTCTATATAACTTTTGGGTTCATATATTACTTAAGACCTCTTACCTAAGGGTCATGCTCCTCATGCACTCATGCATTGGAGACTGGGTCACCTACACCATCCCTTTATCTTCTTATTCCAAATTTCAAGTTTCACATGAGTAGTGCCTCATACCACCACACCATGTTCATTATTTAAGATAAAGGTTTTAGGGTTAGGGTTAGGGACTACACTCTACCTGTCAGGGTTTTCCTGTCCATAGACTCTCTAGAGTTTTCACACCTATTCCAAGTCCTTCCTCTAAGAAAGGGTTTACCCAAACATGTATATTTCTAGTGTCTACCCTCTCTAGAGGGACCTACATGAAAGGTTACATCGTTTCACATTTTACTTCTCATATGAATATTTTATTTTCAAATCTTTTTAAGCAAGAGATGAGAAGTAGACGAAATGTAAGATGAGAAACCTAAAAGATACTTTAACCTTTACTAATTTCCCCTTAAAATTTCTAAGGATGATTTGAAATTTTAAACTATTAAGTATTAGTTGATGAATCTGTGCTCTGATACCAAATGTAACGACCCGCCCTTTTGAGTGTCTAAAAGACCTTAAAGTTGCAAATCATCACTCATAAATTCCAGGATCAGATTCATGAAATGATACAAAATAGTAAACAATTTCCATTAATGATCAAATATTTACATATTTACATAAAACACTTCTCTAAGGAGTTACATAACTTTTAAACAGAATAAACTTTTACGTGTGTGAAGATAAACCATTTTGACTAAACCTTCATGATTAAACTATAATGTCTTCAACATATCTATCTGTACCCTCATGTCCATGAATCAAGTATATTTGATACCTAAAATGCTGACAAACAAATACGTGGTCAGTATATTGCTATACTGGTACATGGGTTCAAACAATAATCACAAGTAACATATAAACAAACATTTTTATCTTGCATATAAGAACATAAACTTGTTTTCATATTCTAACCCATATCTGGTCAACTACCTTAGGTGTAATCACTGTCCCTCTGGGGCTCGTGTGCGTTACCCTAAAGATCAATCTAACCTAGGGTTCATAATACTATTATTTACTTTACATGAAACTCATAGGAACTTTATAATTCACAAGAAGTAAATAAATAAGAAAGTAGTTTATTTGTCATTCAATCTCATCGAGAAACATCAACAATCTCAAAATTCGATACATGTATTCATAAGAATAACCACGTACCTTATGCCATTGTAAAAACCATGCAGAATAACTCATGTACTTTAAGAGTGCATCCAAACATCCAAGAAACACATCATTCAATCAACATTATCTGAAACATGCATACCACATATGTGTCACCATGTATTCACATTACATTAAATAGATCTAGGTGCGTTCTTAAACTAGGGTTTAGGGCTGTCTCATATTTGGACTAGGAATAAGGGTTACAAACCCAGTTTGCATATTAGGTTAAACCCTAATTATTATCTTAAGCATATTAGACTATTCATTTTATCTATATCATATTATCAACATTAGATCATATCAAGATGTCCACATTGGTTTTAAAACCCTAAAACAACATGCATAAAATTATTAATCTAGAATCATCATTATCAAGGATTTCTTCATTAAACATATCTCGATCAGGTATTAATCACAACATAAATGAATCTACCCAATTAAGCATCATATTAACCAAAGCTAGGTTTTCCTTTTCATTAAACACATTAGAACATATATCACCTATAATTTTTTAATAAGAAGCAAAATTAGTCCATGAAACTATTTCGTTTGGATTTCTCTCGTTCTCCTGATCAATTTTCGTATGTTGTATGTCCCCATCAGAGTTAGCAATAATTTTCTATAATTACTTTAAGGTTATTCAATTCTGACCAATCATTATTCGCCACATCAACATCTAATACCTCTTTTAACTTAATTCACAAATTGAGTTAAGCTTATAACAAAAAGACCATACTACCCTTCCCACGAAGACTCGAGCTATTGTGTGCCCAGGAGCAAAACCATCTAAATGGCTTGACGCCTTCTCCTTCCTCGCGGAAGGGTGACGCATGTGGCCTGGAAGGGCCAGCAGGGCTCGGGTCCCTTCTTTCGACCTCCGAGGATCCAAGGCAGCATCCTCCTACCTCTGCCCATCCTCAACTCACACGAGGATAGCTATGGATTCATTGGAGGTGCACGAGTGAAAGAAGAATAGCCACACTATGTTTACAGGTGCTCGACTTGGTAAACGTGGTGGAAGGACATAAATGTGTATTTGGGAATCATGGTAGCAATGATGGAGTACTTAGGGACACCCGATGACTCTCCTTGCTATCTTTGGACCTTCTCATGGCCTAGGATGCTACAACCATCAACACCGGCCTCACTTGCCTCCCGCGTCAAAGAGCCATGCCCTTCGTGGGCCACACCTCCTTAACGAGCCCCATCGACTTCAGACACCTGTTCTTAGGCACCAAGGTCGAAAGCCATGCCTCTGAGCACGACTTTCATGTCTCGTCTCCCTCGCCCTGTCCATCCATGCTACCGTCCACTTCCGACATGGCAACGACTCTAGTACCTAGCTTCCTAGCCTCCCACCGTCAGAAGTTAGCTTCTTTATCATCGTTGACCCGACCACAATGCCTGTCACTCCCTGTGCCGCCAATGGTTGCAACCACTACCCCACATTGGTATGTACCAACTGCACAACCACCTCCTCTGTGTTGTTGTGGGTTGGATACATCATATGTCTGTGCACCGTGGGTTCTAGTCGGTGAACCACCAGGGTCCCCTCCACTTTGAGGGTTGCATTCAAAGGAGAAAGGGGGGTGGAGTGCATGGTCAAATGAAACTGAAGGAGAGGAGATATCCCTATACATATATATATAGGTATAGATTTTCTCATGAAACCCTTCCATAAACCCTAAGTCTTTGAGACTGGTTTCCCTCATACGTGACTTCTAAGAAAAGAGAACAACTACTTGCATTATGTTCCTTCCTAAAGGTAGATGGACTCCTTTCCTAATGAGAGTCCTAAAAGCCATGTATTCACCCTATTCATCTCAAGTTCTCGCACAATAAACCGCTATACATTATCCAACTTTGGAAATAAGATAACGTCTTAACTCATCCATGAATTATCTAAATCTTGGATATCTATTATGATCATGAATATCCATAATATCCAAATTCATGTCCCAAGGACCCATATGCAAACCCTGATTATCCCAATTGGGCCGGGATGCATCCCTAAGGCACATGAACCACATCTTGGGCCTTCTAAAGGATCCATAACCTTAGTCACATTCCTAGTTACCAAACTTGAGGCTTTGGTAACTATTGCATCTTATATTAGCCTCATATGATCACATATGCTCAACATTCATTAATAACTTAAATTGAACCTTTATTATGAGTCCATAGTTTGGAATCATCAACCAAGATCCCTCAAAACTCATCATAGATATATGTTCCTTAATTTCATAAAGGCTTGAAATCTACAAATTTCAAGGATGTAACATTTACTCTAACTAAAAATTACCATAGCTCCCGACAACTATGCCAAAAACATGTTGATTTCCAAAGGAAAGGGATTTTTAAATAATTGATTGTCTCAACCCATCAATCACCCTCAAGTATATGGGATCAATTGTATTCAAGGTCAAACAATAGGGAGAAAGGCTAGCTAGGCACAAAACTACTAATTTTCTACAATCTAGGTTGGTTTCAATTAAAAGGTTTCTTTGGATCAAATTAATTCTGAATATGAGACAAAGAAAATTAGAGCACTAATCACTTGGACCAATATTAAAATCAGATCATGAGAATCTTAGATATGGATTTTACCTTCCACATCATAACCCAATAAAGAACCACAAATTCCATTTATATTAATTAATCTTCAAAAAGGTAGGTTGATGTCACCTAATACATCTCCTGATGATATAAGATAGTCCTAACCTTTCATAGCTTCCCATGCATATACACAGATTCAAACTACAACCTAGAATCCTAAAAAAAATCCTAGCCATTCCCATGGTCAAGGACTATTCCCTACCTCTTAATATATCTTCCCATAAATAATCAGAAATATAAAACATGTAAGTGTGATGGACAGCCATGCATACATGAAGATAAACACCATAACTCATTTTGAAGAAGAAGATTATCTAATATCAAACATGAAATTCAACTCACATTGATTTATGACATGGGAGCTACTCCCTCATGTCCAAGAAAAGGAGTTCACTCACTCATGGTGAGGAAATACAAGCAAAAATGATAAGTTATCGAAAGAAACATGAGTACATAGATAATAATAACATATAAATATGTGGGAGAGAAGAAAAGATGGAGATCTTCAGCCAAGAGGTGGAGATCTATATTTTCAAACATTCCTTTCTTGAGCAACCTCCTTTTTACATCTTCAGGAAGGGATATGGAAGAGAAATTGACCCAGGCATGGGTTCTCTCCTGAGAAACCCTATCTTTCTCTCCAAAATCACCCCTCCAAAGATCTAGCCTGTTATATTGCCTCTAATTTCTCCAAATGATATGTGGTGTGCTTCCTAAGGGGAGTGGCTCATTATGTATTATGAAAATGAGAAATTATTTCTAAAATGTACAAAAAATATGACTCACACGTCATGTTTGTATGTCAACATGTTGTGTGAGATTCTGCTTTAGCTTGAGTTGGGACATGATCGCAAATGACATGCCGTATGAATCTTCCACACAACCTAAGGAGGGTTTTGTGTCAAAATTTTGATTTTATGAGCCACATCGTGTAGCTAAGACACACACAATAGCTGGACTTGATTGAGGAGTTTGCTGAGTGAGAGTTACACAGCGTGTGGAGTGGTTCACACACTATGTTTTTGGATGTCTGTTGAATATTGAACTCTAGGAATTTGGGGAAACTTCAAAAATGCCAAAAAGATCAGATTTTGGGCATATTTCTTTAATTATGAGTGGAATGTGGTGTATCTACAATTCAAACCATGACACAAGTAATATCAACAAGAAACAAACATCCTAGCATGAATCAAAGTAGAAATATGGTTAAATAGAGTGAAATGTGCAACTAAAATGGCATGAAAGTAGGGTATGATTTGTGCACATCACTATCACCACCCTAATTTTGGTGATTAGGGTTTACACTTCTAAAACCCTAATCCTTCAAAGTAAATCATGATTATACTTACTTATTAGGTTTGAAACTTCATAATTGAGCCACCATCAATAATGAGGTTTATGCGATGATAAATCTCATTAAGCATGTAATCATCTAGATAAACCCTAGTTTACCAATTAAGCTCATATACAATCATAATAATTCTTCCCCCCTTAATGGTTTGTCTAGGAACATTAATATATAGACAAAGTAAATTTAAGGTTTCTTTTAAACTTTTAAAATCTTATATGTCACTATATTCTTGTATTTCATATATGAATAATGTTTTCAACATTGGGCCCTTTGTTTCTCTTCTTATCACAAAAAATTCAAAACAAAGCTTCTCAATGATGAAAAAAGAAATTTCTAGGTAATAATAAATAATAGAAAAGAGAAAGAGAAACAACCATTCTGAATCCTATCATACTCTTTTGAGGTGTTGTCTTAGTATTGAAAATCCAATTCAACCATATCAGTTCATATGATTCAATTTATACTATTGTTCAATATTACATCAAAGTTACTAAAAAGTGTTTGCCTTGCTATTTTGAAGTTTATTATTGTCTACAACAATAGAAAAGCAATCATAATATATAAGTCTAGATTTAACAACACTTGTACAATACCGTGTTGGGTTATTGGTGTGAATGACTAAACTATCACACCCTTTCAATTAACATATTGCTTGCACATTTACAATTGAAATCTTATGTAAAAGAAGTTACATCCCTTGATATACCTTCAACAAATAATACTTCTGAAAACAAATTCACATACTATTGAAAGTCATTCTTTCCTATGATTTTCTCTTCTTATTCATTACTACGTGCTTCTCCTTACTTATACTTCTCATTTTAGTCATATAGATTAAGTATCTCTAACATTAAAATATTCAAGGTAATAATGGATTATTCATCACTCTAACTATGACTGCAAGAATTTATTCTAGATCATACTTCGCTTATGTTGCACTTCTTCTTTATCTCAAATTACACTTTTACTTTTCAAATCTATTTTTAATCCTCCATACTTGGTCATTATCATGTTTCTTATCAATTTTTTTTCATTTTTTTACCTTTAAGCACTGGATTAGTATCACTGCTAATTTCTTCTCATGTTATTGATTGTAAGATCTTATTTTATAATGTTGTTAATATTCAAGGTCAAATAACTAATGACATCCCTAGAACTAATACAACTCCAAACATTTTAGGGTTTGATCCTTATAAAAACATGATCTTATTGTGACATGATTTTACTCCCTTAATCCAAATTCAAACTTTATCTCTCTTGAAGTTCACTAAAGTATTCTTGATCCTTATCACTTGAATTTGTGTTCTCCTATTTGGCATTTTTGATATGTTACTTTCTTTATTTACTCTACTAGGGTTTCATCATCACATACATGTCATTAATACATTTTATATATGTGTCTACTATGGTAGTAATGTATCATTTAAATTTCATTTCCTTATCACTTCATCCCCATGTTACTCTCATTAAGGAGGATACAAAAGAGAAGACAATTTTGGGATTTAGAATTCTTTTCTTCAAGCATTCACTTAACACATTTCTCCTACTAGGTTTAATTACTCATCATCACTGAGACTAGACTATTTAGCATTGTCTCACATCTTAAAATATTTTTTATTTTCATCTATATTACTCCCTCATTGTAACATCTCAGGATTTGAGGCCTCAGATAAAATTATCTTAAAAGGAATGATTGGACTACCCATATCACCAAGGTGCACCTCCTTTTTTGGGACCCCATCAGTAAAGAACTCCATAGTTAAGCGTGCTCGACTTGGAGTAGTACTAGGATGGGTGACCAGTCGGGAAGTTGACCCCGACTTGCACGTGAGTGAGGAAAAAACACGCAATTAAGGCTAGTGGTGGTCTATGGGACTAGTTGTCATTACTGAAACTCTACTAGAACCTAGGGCAGTGGGCCCGAGTGTTAAAATGGTATCAGAGCCATAACCCCTCTAGTAGGTGGGGCCCGCATGGGATGTGGCATGCCAATCTTGAGCCGTGCGGTTTAGACATGTAGGAAAGGGTTGTCGATGGTTGACGTAGCCACCCTTGCGCTGGTATTCCGTGATTGGGAGCTGGGTGTCCAAGGGCCAATGTGGGTCTACACTGAAATGGGGTCAGATTATGAGGCCATATAGTTGATCCTTGACGAGGACGTCAAGAGTCTAAGTGCGGGAGATTGTAACATCTCATGATTTGATGCCTCAGATAAAATGATCTTAAAAGGAATGATTAGACTACCAATATCACCAAAGTGCACCTCCTATTCTGGGAGCCCATTAGTAAAGAACTCCATAGTTAAGCGTGCTCATCTTGGAGTAGTACTAGGATGGGTGACCAGTCGAGAAGTTGACCCAGGCTTGCACATGAGGAAAAAGTGCACATTTAAGGCTAGTAGTGGTCTGTGGGGCCAATCGTCATTCCTGAAACTCTACTAGAACCTAGGGCAGTGGGCCCTGGTGTTACACTCATGTTTCAACCCCTTCTTTACTTTCTATCATTATCTCCATGTATGCTACTCTTCCATATTCACTATTCACTTTTACTTATGTCTTATGATTATATTTCTCAATCACGTGCATCATTATCTATTACATGCCACCTGTATTTCTTAATATACTTTTAACTCATATGAAGTTGAAATTCTAGAACACTATTCTCCCTAAGAGTTTCATTTTATGTTTAATATATTACATGTCCTTTGTTTTAGATCATACAACTCATGCAAGGGTTAATCATAGTTTCTTTTTCAATCAAGCCTTTTTGTTCAGTATATAATTTACCTTTATAGGACTTGTTCATTTGTTTAATTGCACTTTTGTTCTTCTTTTGACAACTTGTTTAATATTATCACTAGGAACATATTGAGTACATCTGATAGGAACAAGGTTGTTACTCTATATAGACTTTGAATTTAAAAGTAGTAAGGATGAATGCATTAGAGTTCATACTATGATGACACATTCCATGATTTCCATCATATCATGTAACACTCTTTCCTTAATCAAACACAATATATTCAACATTTTGATTTGTTTCATTAGAGTTTCTTATTCTAATATTATAATTTACATCTTCATCTAACTCTCTGTACATTAATTTTTCTAAAAATTATCCTTTTCTATTCACTTGTTGTATACCTAACTCTTTTCTCCTAGTATCCCTTTGTTTTGGAATACATAATTACATTTTAATCAATTATGATCCATTCTTCATAATTGATTCTTTTTATCTTGTCTTCTATGTAATTTTGTCTTATATTTCCCATATTTCATATTTAGAGACTTCATCTAATATTCATGATTAAGCTTTGTTCCCAATCTCATGTCATCTTATTTTGATTTATTTATATTCTATCTCTTATTTGATATACTTTACTATCATGATGATTTGCACAATTGATCAATCTCTTGTGTTTGTCTTAGAATGTTCTTTAACTCTTTTCTTCTTTTACTTTCATTTATTTCAAATTGAAGAAAGTGCCTCAATTAACTATATGATTCAGGTCTCTTCATCCATTCTTTATTCATCATTTTGTATGATATATACTAATATGCGTCTTAAATCTATATTCCTTCTTACCTTATCCCCAATTTAGGGTTTCTCATATGAGGCCCAAGACTTGATCATAGATATCAACTCCAACTTCTTTTTAGTTATTATAGTTTTCCTTTATATTTCAATATCTTAGTGTATGTACATTCTAATTACAATATGGGTCTAATTTATCCAGAGTCTACTCTTATTCTATTGCTATTAGGAGTCATTAGATCCCACTAACTCAACCTATCAGACGAACTTGTAGTCCTGAAGCCAAGAGCTACTCTGGACTAATAAACTCCTATTTATGTCAAACATGTGGAAAGAATATACACTTAGGGAAACCTCATTTAAAGATAATTTATGGACTACTTGATGTAAGGAATTTAAACAATAAGGGAAGCAACTATATAGTGTAAAACAATCTTAAAGAACCATATAATATTCTAAAATTGAATATCCAAATTCAAATGAACAAGATCATTTCTATTCATATCAAGTAAAACAAAAGTATATATCAAAATTCGTATCACATTCTATCTTTACATTCTTATTTCTTCATTACTTTTTTTTATCTTCTAACACTAATATTTCTAGGATTTTTCTCTAGATAATCCTCCCTTTATACCTGGCCAACATACAGAGAAGAATAGGTAGACTAGTTTGATACTGGTCAACCTAAGTATCTAGATATAGAGTCGGGGTATCCAATAATAAAACCTCCCAGGGATATATACACATCACCTCTTAACTGCCACACTTATAACACTAATGTTCTATCCTAATGGTACATGGTGACTCAACCTAAGATCTGATACCACCCATATCCCATGATAACCTCAAATTCGGGAATAAGTTGAGGATTAAACATAATACAAAGATCACTCCCAACTTTTTTTCTATTCCAAACTCTTTGTATTCTCACATTCAATCACATAAGCAAACTTTAAAATGGAATTCAACCTTTATTCCCCCAATTTGATTTCAAAAACAAAAAAATACATTACTACACATTCATTATGCTTCCCACGCGTCCATGTACATACAATTTGATTATTAGATACAAACTCTATTAATAAGGAAACAAAGTTACATGTCATCATTTACAACTCTTTCATTCTATACTAGGACCTAGAGTGAAAATGACTATTTGAATTGATAGTTAGCTCTCATGGAAGATCTAATCTGGCTTTGACATTTTTCAGTCCACATGGTTTATAAAAAAATTGTGTGTAGAGAGGTGAACCTACTTGCTCAGTCAATGAGTACTTTATAGAAACAATTTAAGGCACTTTAAATTCAACCATTTATTATTGAGAAATAGAATTTAAAATAGAACAATAACAAGTTGTAAAGGAACTAATAATTCAAAAAATATAATTTGTAGGTTATTCCAGATAACTACTACAAGTAAATGAATAATTACACACACTTAATCAATCACTTAGAATCCACATGAAGTGGTCCACAACATGTTAACACATCACAACAAGCTACCATCTCAGTGTACAAAACATAGAACCATGCTCGAGTTCCTAAGTCTATATCTCAAGTAAGGCCTCATCTACAATAGTTTCCCCACTTGTGTCTCTTAGAGCCTAATTGGAGCGGTTGTATATCTCCACTTCTCCTCTCTACCTGGGTACTCAGGCGGGGATACAAACTCCTCAGGCTTTTTGTGCACCAACAAACCTATTGAAGATGTCTATTGATTGATACAACTCTACATCATTGGACCTACTAGAGATGTCCACTAACCAAAAAAATTAGGTACCACTAGAATCCTCATTTGGTGTTGGATACCAATAATTTAAGGACTTTATCCTCATTTCCCTAGACCCCCGCACCCCATTGGTGTGCTCCAGTTTACGTCCACTTGGAAAAGAAACCTCCAGTAGAGAAGCATGTTTCCTCCCAACAACGCATGCCTCCTATGAAGGATTATAATGAGTGTTGGGCATCTGAATACCTAATTCAAGATTCAATTATCACATCAACATGGCTTAGCAATGCTTTATAAATAGTACATCTCATAGATGATCTCTAGTATGTACTACAATCTGAACTGATGAGCGGGGTTGTTACTCTATAGAAACTCTGAGTCAAAAGTGTTGGTATGTATGCCCTGAGAGCCAATTATGGGATGATTGGTGGGATACATTAAGATTGATTTGATAAAGATCAAAGGCAAACTTCCAATTCTTTCTGGTTCAGTCATATAAGATAATGATAGAACAAATTGAATGTCTAGAGAATGACAGTACTCAATGATGTATGCTTTCAGGTTGAGAACTTGAATGATGAGATCATACAGATGCTAAGAGTTTGTACATTCTTATTATGTCCCTAGTGAGATGTCATTGTGGAAGGTAGATAGACAACAATGACACACAATACTAGATTGTGGTGTTGGTTGATGACATAATCTCATTAGTCATGATATAGAGATATCAAACAAAACACATAGGTACTTGTTATAGAACAAGTTTACCGGACAGACCCACCGTGAGTTTGACACATGGAACCATGACATGGTAGTCACAGTCAGTTCTCAAAGTGATGATGGTGAGTGTGATTCTTTGACCTGAAATCACTACACTCAACACATGTCGTTGGGTACACTTTGACATCATCAAACGTAGCCCTGAAACATGGGTTGTTATAAAGGTGATGATTGGGTGGCTTTGACACATGGGGCTTTTGAGGGGTGAGTGATAGATATGGGATTTGTCCCTATTGAGGGAGTTTGATATCCATGACCACTTGATGAGTAGGATTGAGATAGGTGTGCACATGCATGTGTGAATCAATATTTGATATTTATGTCATACATATCTCCTCCAATCTACTCTGAGATCAAGAAAGTGAATGAACGTTGTCAGGATGACTGTTCCATGCCTTGAGTTCATTCGGGATATCAGTGACAAATGAATTATACATTCTCTATAACACCATTCACATATTGTAGGATTGAAAGTTGTTCTGCAACTTTCCTTTTCACTTTGGGCAGCACTAATATGCGACTAGGCACCGAAGTGTTATGGACTTTCACTGCCAATGTGAAATGGACCTATAGGGTCACACACATATGATTTAATCTGGAAGAGGAGTTTATCCACATATGATGTTTAGATTGATTACTAAAGAAGTTTAGTAGTTCAATTAAACACTCAATCAATTGATAGCTCAGTATCATAGTGTTCAAGGTGTTGGACCGATTGATTAGAGTATCAGATTGATTGAAACTGCAATTGACTGATTTTGCATAGTCTGCTGCCCCAACCGATCGGCTCATGTGCCATGAAACGACCGCTCAATTGTTGAACCGGTTGATTCATGTGACCAACCGAGATCGTTTGGAAAGTCAGAAGACTATTTTGCAAATACAATTTGTTTCACTTGTACAAATTTGATTTGGATAAGGATTAATATTTGATTAATTGGAAACAAATACGAAAGTGAATTTGAATTGAATCAGGACCACAAACCGATTGGCTTAGGCATGAACCGATCGGCTCAGAGCACCAGACGATCAGCTCAGGTCCCAAACGATCGGCTCATGGCCTGAAACGATCGTTTCAGGGTGTGAACCGATCAGTTCAGCTGGCACAGTTGGTTGTATTGTGGAAAATCTCAAACTCTTCTACTCCTACTTTAATCCTGCATTTGCCCGGGGTAGAGAACCCTGTCCCATGACCCTCCTATATATATAGGGGTATTGGGGGCTTCTCAGGAGCAACAACTTAGAACACCAGTTGCTCTACAAAGTTGTCGTTCTCTCTAGTTTTGGTAACCGAGAGAGCCCGAGCTAGTGCTACCCGATAAGGGAGGCACAATAAGGGAAAGACAACTACAGAAAAGCGACTAGTGGTAGGAGAGTGTGTCGGTGACTAGTACGCTGATAGGAGGGTGTGATTCCTTCCAATTCCTTATTGGACAAGGAGATCGGAGTTCCAGGTGGTCCGTGTGGACTACTTCAGAGGCGGGTGACTTCTGCCGCTCGGAGGACAGCTGTCAATCCTGGCAGTCCCGGTGAGACCAAGAGCTGCAAAGACACCATCCAAGACCGAAGGTGAAGACCGCGCAAGCCATGAGGTAACGTCGCCAAGCAAGCCTCGGGACAAGGTACACCTCTACAAACCATCCTTCCTATTGTATAGACGTTGACACGATTCCTTTATTCTGGGTTTGGGAGGAGAATTTTTTGTTTGTTTCTGCTACCTTCTCTGTCTCCCCTAAAACCCAATAGTGGTATCAGAGCCACGTCAACTACTCTATACTTTAGGATTATCGATGTGATCGATTTTGGGTTTTCACCTTTATTTATTGCATACGATGTGAATAAAATTGGCTTTATGCATGTTCAATCCTAAATCCACAAATCCCAATATACATACATGCTATGTAATATGAATGCACTCGATACACGTCACCCTTAAATGAATTTTGTGGTGGATGTATAGCGTGGTTATGGCCAATAAACCCTATATATGTGCTTGGTTTTATGTGGTTGCTTGCATCTCGGTCTGCACACCGATTTCCTACCTCCTTATTTCTGATGTAACTCCAGATAACTCGAGATTTGTTTCTTACTTTTGCTCCTGACACAATTTTACTGTGCGTATAAATGCAAGTGAACACGTCGAGTAGTACAGGCCTTTGTGAGGCCCGAGTCGAACTCAGGGATACGTGTAATCGTCAGGGACTCCTACTAACTACTCACGATCAGCTAAGCCGAATAACAAGTTGGGAGTTGTTGTTAGAAATAAAAGAAAATAAAAACAAAACAAAAGAAGCAATCGATTAAATATTGGTTTAATCAATTAAAAAGGGTATCTCTAGGATTGCGGTTTCACCGCGGGTTTCCATTGTATTAAATTCTATATAGCTACTCAACTTTATCTCTCTCTCTGGGTAGTGGCCTGAAAACAGAATTGCCCACTGTCGTGGTGCAATTCACTACCTATGTTTAGGTCGGTTCCACCGTCGTAGTAACCTATACCCTAAACTAGGTGCATTATGAACGATCTCTCAGTATCCACCATTAAGTTTACACCACCTTGTTCAAGGGATTTATCGATTAATGCATATTTTGTCTCTTTTCAACCGTTAAACCTTCTTTCAAAGTGATTAAGGGCATTAGGTTATTATTATGGTGATCAAGCATAACAATATATTGAGAACACGAAATTGTACCACGGATTTGAGGGATAAAATATGATTCACTATTATAAAATTGTCATACAATGAATTCCCGCGCTACTCTCGGTCCTAAAGATTAAGGGGATTAGCCCCGCATGTTCATCTCACACAAGTACATGGTAGAAATAGGGGAAAACATGTGAAAAACGTGGAATGAAAGGGAAAACCCCTGAACGGAGAAGAACCGGTTGATCCTCGGTGTAGAATGCGTGCTCTACCGCCTCTCGGTGGTGGAATCCGTCTTCTTTGGCCTCCAGATTAACTGGTATGAGCTTCTAGCCTCCGTTCTCCTCTCTACCGCTCCTCGGTACTCGTGCAATGGCTAATGAGATGATCCCCTCTTCTGGGCGGCCGTCATTAGCTATATCTCGGTCATTAGGTCGCTAATTAACCATAGCCGTCCAATTGAGATCATTAGAAAGCCAACTCATATCCTACGGCGTCGATACCATCGACGCGAGTCGATGGTATTGACCCACTGTAGCTGCGGCCGGCTACAAACCCTTTCTTTGTCGCGCCCAACAGTATCTCGATACCATCGACGTCAAAGTCGATAGTATTGACTTTTTCCTGCTTCTTTCGGTTGGAAACCTGTGACAATGTCGATGGTATCGACTTCCGTCGATGGTATCGACAGAAGAAGATACTCATTTCTCTTGAAATTCAAACATGAAACCAAATAAATTCACACAAATAATAATAATTTGACAATTAATGCTCAAAATGATAAATTAAAGGGGATTTGACATAAAATAGCATCAAAGACCAAAGTGGATGAATTATGCGATATTAACCATAGAAATGACTAATTAAAGCATAAAACACATATGAAACGGGTCTATAAATGTGACTCAAAATCATCGCATCAAACTCCCCTAAGCTTGAACATTGCTCGACCTCGAGCAACTAATCCTTAGAATAGAATTGCTAATGTCAACTACAGAACAACACATCACAACCAACATCCCATATGACTCCCACTGGACATTCACATACCGACCCTCTCTAACCACAGAATGGTAATTACCCTGCAGATGACAGTAATCATCCATAAGAGAAATTGACCTCAGAACTGATGAACACTATCACATAAGTCATTTAACATAATAAAAATCGTCGGTTCAGACTTGGTGCATCTTGTGATCTCCTAAACTACGTTGCTCGCTCTAACTACCATCTACATGGAAGCAGTTCTCCTGATATACATTAGTGAGGAGAAAATCACGGTGGCCTACCAATCTGAGCAACGGGTGGATGAAATGGGTGGCTCATGGAAGAAAATGGAAGTATGATACAGTTTCAACATGCATAAAACAAAAATGCACTGAATGATGCAAATGCACATGAGAAATGCCCTAATGTCTAAGATTAGGTGGGATGATGCATGCACTAACCATCAGTCTCAAAATAGGATGGATATCTAATTAAGCTACATCATGTACTCAATTATCTTGAATTGCAGGTCATATTATGTTCCTTTCTCCTTCTTATTCTTGTTTCTTCTACATAACTCTTTCTTTTTTTCATTATGCATATTTTTCAGATTTTTCTCTTTTTCTCTTTTTTTTCAACCTTTATATCCATAATTGATAATGAATATTTGATTGGGCTTATTTTTCTTCATACTTAGAAATTTGCACTATTTAGAAGGTATGGAACAATGTAATTCACCATTACAGAAAGATTGAGATACATGATATACATTATGTATGATAATTATGAATGCAACTAGCTACATGGCATGCTCCGAAGGATAATGTGCATGTATCACTATTCTACTTTTTTTTCATTTTTCAAAAAAATGCAAAACATATGAAAATAAAATCAATGTAGAGCCTATCTATATGCAATGCTCTCAAAGAAGTTAAAACTGTACAATACTTCCATATCTTAGTGGATTGTGAAAACAATGAGGTGGAAATATCACAAGACTAGATGACTAAACCTTAGAAAGATATTATGTGTCCCTCCTTACTGACCTGTGTAGTAGTGAAGAGGTTTCTCTCTCCTACTTCCAATTAAAGTCACATTACCATTTGGTCAGTTTAGGCTCAAACAACCATTTCCATCCACTTTCATGAATCATTGGGAGTATAGTTGTGAAATTTTGTTTTAGAGTTGACAAAACCAATCATTTTCGTAGGATATGTGCCCAAGGTTAAACAAGACAAGCTTTCCAAACACACAAAAATTTTAAAATTTTCCTTGATTTTCCCATGCACAATTAATGAGATGACACAACTTTATGACATCCACGATTACACTAGATAGCATGTGGATCCTACAAAAACTAAAAATGCTAGAAGCAAATAACTAGAAAATTAAAACTGAAAACAATAAAAGATAAACCTGTTCCAACTACCCCCCTAAGCTCGAATTTGACTATGGCCTCATAGTCAAAAACAAACTTAAAGATTGGAACAGTGATACCAGATCAGTCCTGTGGTGGTGGAGGCGGGTATTGCGGCGCCGTGGGGTCCCAAGACGGGTACTTCCCCTGAAAAGAAGAATCAAACTGGGGCATCGGAGGAGGTTGTGGATACCCCCCAAAATAGTTTTGGCTCAAGTAATGATCATAAAATGGCTGCTGTTGCATCTCCATCCTGTTCATCCGATCATGCATGAACTGTTGATTGTTGAGGATGAGACGCTTGTTCTAAAAAATCGCCTACTGATTGACAAAAAGCCGGTTGGTAGTATCTTGAATACCAGCATAGGTGGCGGTGTGGCTATGCTGGGTCTGCTGGATGTCTTGCAGCATCGTGTACATGCCCTGCATAGAATAGGCATCCTCGCTTGGCTGTGAGGGAGGTGGTGGTGGAGGCGGATGCAGAGAAGATGAAGATGCACCCGGATGCATCCTAGGGCGCTTCCGAGGTGCCACTCGTGATCGAAGAGGTGTGAACGCCTCTTCCTCCTCTTCCTCCACCTCGTCATCGTCGCCACCGTTGTTGCCACCATCTTCTTCATCGGAGTCGATGGCTATGATTGGCCATCGGAAATGCTGTGCGCCATCGATGTTGAAGACGGGGTCAGAGAGAGAATATTCTTGATATGCTTGATTTACGTGGTAGTGCGCAAATGCCACGCCATCTCGGAGAAGCAACAGATTGGACCGGTGTAGATGCTGCAAGTTGACCTTGCTTCTTATAGAGAGAGGAGTCAGCGGCTGCATATTTAAGCCCAAGTAAATGGCCAGCCTAGTAATAAGCCCGCCAAAATGAATCGGGGCTTTTCTCGTGCTCCTCTTCACCACCAAAACTCGTTGCAAAAAGAAGGCGCCCCAGTTGCATTCTCGCCTTTGCAGGAGTTGATATAGAAAGAAAAGGTCCGACTCCTGAAACTTGCTAAGGGACAGATCGCCCCGAGCAAACAAGGTTGAGCTCAACATCCGGTGTAAGATCCGGACAAATGGGTGCTCGAAGTCAGCTACCGCAGCGTTGTGGTAGCTCACCGACTTTCCTTGCGGCACTGTCACCAACTTGAAGAAGATAGCATCATAGTTGGTGCGGTTGTCCGGCCGCCTGTAATCGTACCGCGAGTGATTCCAATTGAAGATGTTGTTGAACTGCACGAGGGTGATGGTGTAGTCGCGGTTGTAGAGCCGAAAAGACACCCTACCCTTTTCCCACTCGCGGTCTCTTGCTGATATCTCATTGGGCACAACACAGACGTCCAGCGACGCCATGAATTCCGCCACCAGTTCTTTGTACGTCGGCCGCTCACCGAAGAATGGCTGGCCGTCTTCGTGGTACTCCAGCTCATCATGTCCACGACCCGTTTGATGGGCCTGCCCCTTCAGTACGTAATCTAGATTGGCCTTGAAGCCAAGATCACGTATCATCTCCGGGTCCACGTACCGAGTGGGCTCGATCTTACGCTTCATGATTTCCTCGTAAACCTTCTTCACCTCCGCGGATGGATGGACAAGTCGAGGACGTGCGACCGATGATGGCGGCGGTGGCACAAACTCGGGGATGTCAATCAGATGAGCGCGCGAGGAAGAAGCTCTGGCTGTATGCACCATTGTTGTGATGAGAAAAGGGATCAGAAAGAGAGCTCAGTGAAGATTGGAGAATTTAATCTCTGCTCGGTGAAGATCGTCACTCGGTGCTGCTGTTCTTCGAGCTTAGATGGCTCAGGGGAGTGCTCGGTGCAAAGGAGGGAGATTGCTCTGAAGGTGTGACGTCAAATGACGTGATCAATCTCCTTAAATAGACTTGGCTGGCGCCACTGTTGGCCCATCGATACCATCGACGCGCGTCAATGGTATCGACACTTGTCGATGCTATCCGCCCACATCACGAGTATCGACGGCTGTCGATGGTTGGATCTTGAAACCCGGATCACTGACGTGTCAATACCATCGATGGGAGTCGATGATATCAACGCTGCACCCGGATCGATGACGTGGATGCCGCGATTGCTGTTGATTCATTCTCGCGGATCGGTGGCGTGGATGGTCGATACCATTGACGAGGGTCGATGGTATCGATTTTTCTTCGTTGCAACACCTCCGCTTTGCATTTCAACCTGTAACCATGTCGATACCATCGACGAGGCCGTCGATAGTATCGAGTTGACTGAGACAAACCGGTCTGTATTTCTTTAGGGATCTCGATAGTATCGACGCTCATGTCGATACTATCGACTTTTTTCTTCGCGACTGCCTGTAGGTATGTCGATACCATCGACTAGGCCGTCGATGGTATCTACTCAGAACAAAATCTGCACTCGTCAACCTGTACCTTGGTCGATACCATCGACTAATGTGTCGATGGTATCGACTCTGCCTCAGCCTGCACATCAAACAAACCGATCACGATATATTTTTATACTAAAAACTAAGTAAAAACAAAATTAAACTACAAATGTAAATGAACTAAACTAAGGTACCAATGGTTGGGTTGCCTCCCAACAAGTGCCCTTATTTAACGTCTTAGGCTAGACGGCTTGAAGCTCATCAAGTTGGAGATTTGGAGAGTGCATCCAGGGAATCTTGCGGCAGTTTGAACTCAACCCGATCTTGACCTATCCCCAAGGACAATGTACCTCTCCCTAGAGCAGTAACAACATCCACTGTTGCTTGAAAAGGTCTTCCTAGTAGCATTTCACAACTTTGGGGCTGTGGCATATCCATAACAACAAAATCAACTGGGAATATGAACCTGTCCACTTTGACTAGAACATCCTCACACACTCCATAGGGTCTCACTATAGACCCATCCGCCAATTCAATTGTCGCAACCGACTTCTTGATCTCTTTCAACCCAAGTTTCTGAAATGTTGCCAGAGGCATAAGATTTATACTGGCGCCTGAATCACATTGCGCTCTAGGAAAATGTCGATCACCTATCGAGCATGGAATGTAGAAGCCTCCTGGGTCTTTTCTCTTCTGTGGTGAACTCCCGTGAATAATGGAGCTCACCATCTCATTCATCCGACAAATATCATCGTCTTTTATCCGCCTCTTCTTATTGATGATTTCCTTGATAAATCTCCTGTAGGTAGAAATCTTCTCTATCATCTCTACCAACGGAATGTTGATGTGGAGCTTTCGAAATATTTCCAAGAATTTTCTATAATGCCTGTGCTCCTTCTTCGGCTTCGAGTTGTCTAGATTTGACTCCACTGCCGCATTACCACGCTTGTGAGGTGGCAAAAATGAGCTTTTCGGGGCCAGTTCCCCTAAGCTTGCTTCATATACTCTTTCTGGTGTGGACGCTATCGGAACATCATCAACATTAATCATGTGTTGTGACTCCTTCCCTGTAATAGATGTATCTGCACCTTCACAGACAACTTTCAATTGTTCTTCTCACCTAGGCGGAGACGCGACCACCATTGGCTCTTGGCGGGCTTTCCTGAAGAAAGTATTTCCGCCTGGTAGTCCATAGTAAGTGCGAGGGTATGGTAGTGCCGGTGTCGCCTCCATATTAAAAGTAATTTTGGTTTGATCTTTTGCATCTGACACCTGAGACTCTTCCTCATTGCTTATCACAGACATGTATTTGACCTGATGGTGTGCTTGGGCCACATCTGCATTCTCGGTCGGTTTCTACTGATTGGCGTGCTTGATGGCCGCCACCTCACTTGAAGTCTATGCCACGGTGGTTTCTAATGCCCACATCTGTGCTCCATGGCTTTGTAGCGTCTGCCCAAATTTGGTTAGAATATCACCTTGAGATTGCAATTGTTTACCAAACATAGCCATCATCTCCTGGTTCTGCTGCACCATTTGACTCAGTAATTCGGTGTTCTTATCTTCAGCTCTAGGCTGTGACTTCGCCTCCAGGTCCTGCAGAAAATTGTTAGGATCCTTCCAAGAGAACTTTTTGTCCTTCCTCCATGCATAGTCATTGTTTCTGTAGCCCTGTTGTTGCATGAATTTGACTTGGGCTTCCTCATCCTCAGGTGCATCTTCCTTAGCTAGCAGCTTCGTGGCTAGAAGATCCAACTTGTCGTTCAACTCCTTAATTACTTTGGATTCGCCTGCAACTCTGACCTGCTCCACAACGCCTTTGTCACCCCATGACTGTTTCCTAGCCATGTTCTTTAGTATCTCCCAGCATCTGGTGTCCGTATTGTTCAGAAAGAATCCTGATCCAGCTGAATCAAGGTTGCTCCTATCGTGCTCGAAGAGAGAAAAATAGAAGATCTTCACCTGTGTCTCTTTATCCAGCCCGTGATGTGGGCACCTCCTCAACATGACCTGAAATCTCTCCCAGGTCTCAGAATATGTCTCACCGGCCTGTCGGGTAAAGTTATGAATCTTTCAGATCATGTCATTGGTCTTCTCAGGAGGGAAGAACCTCTCAAAGAATACCTCCACCATATGGTCCTAGGACTCCACAAACTCATCATCCAAATTATGTAACCATTCTCGCGTGGCTCCCGCCAATGAACTCGGTAAAAGCTTGAGATACAGTGTATCATGTGGAAACCTATCGATTTTAACCATGTCACAGTTCTCAACAAACTGGCTAATGTGCGCGATGGGGTCCTCATTCTTGAGCCCATGAAAAGCATTGGACTTCACCAGATTTATCAAAGCAGGATCAATCTTATAAGTAGGTATGTTGAGTGCTTGCTTCTTTATAGGCCCTTTTGATGCGGATGCGGAAGAAGCCTTTATCTTCTCCCATATTGTCTCTGGCTCATCCTCCATCTCTTCTTGTTTCTCGGGTTCAGAATCTATATCGTCTAGATGATCTTGATTGTACACGTCCTCGTCTTCAGGTCCTGTTAGTAGCAGAACCTCTGGTGCACGACTCGTGTAGTCTGTACTACGAGTCTGCACCATGCACAGTACCTGCAAATAGAAAGATTAAATTTAGTACAATGCTTGATGATTGAAAATATTTAGAAAATATACTATGAATTTTTGGAATGATAAAAAAAATAAAAGGTGGCCTAGAGTGGCCGCTCACAGCACTCGAAGTGCCAACAAATTGTCGTATCCCCGGCAACGGCGCCAAAAACATGACACAATTTTACTGTGCGTATAAACGCAAGTGAACGTGTCGAGTAGTACAGGCCTTTGTGAGGCCTGAGTCGAACTCAGGGATATGTGCAATCGTCAGGGACTCCTACTAACTACTCGCGATCAGCTAAGCCGAATAACAAGTTGGGAGTTGTTGTTAGAAATAAAAGAAAATAAAAACAAAACAAAAGAAGCAATCGATTAAATGTTGGTTTAATCAATTAAAAAGGGTATATCTAGGATTGCGGTTTCACCGCGGGTTTTCATTGTATTAAATTCTATATAGCTACTCAACTTTATCTCTCTCTCCGGGTAGTGGCCTAAAAATAGAATTGCCCACTGTCGTGGTGCAATTCACTACCTATGTTTAGGTCGGTTCCACCGTCGTAGTAAACTATACCCTAAACTAGGTGCATTATGAACGATCTCTCAGTATCCACCATTAATTTTACACCACCTTGTTCAAGGGATTTATCGATTAATGCAGATTTCGTCTCTTTTCAACCATTAATCCTTCTTTCAAAGTGATGAAGGGTATTAGGTTATTATTATGGTGATCAAGCATAACAATATATTGAGAACACGAAATTGTACCACAAATTTGAGGGATAAAATATGATTCACTATTATAAAATTGTCATACAATGAATTCCCGGGCTACTCCCGGTCCTAAAGATTAAGGGGATTAGCCCCACATGTTCATCTCACACAAGTACATGGTAGAAATAGGGGAAAACATGTGAAAAACGTGGAATGAAAGGGAAAACCCCTGAACGGAGAAGAACCGGTTGATCCTCGGTGTAGAATGCGTGCTCTACCGCCTCTCGGTGGTGGAATCCGTCTTCATCGGCCTCCAGATTAACTGGTATGAGCTTCTAGCCTCCGTTCTCCTCTCTACCACTCCTTGGTACTCGTGTAATGGCTAATGAGATGATCCCCTCTTCTGGGCGGCCGTCATTAGCTATATCTCAGTCATTAGGTCGCTAATTAACCATAGCCGTCCGATTGAGATCATTAGAAAGCCAACTCATATCCAACGACGTCGATACCATCGACGCGAGTCGATGGTATCGACCCGCTGTAGCTGCGGCCGGCTGCAAACCCTTTCTTTGTCGCGCCCAACAATATCTCGATACCATCGACATCAAATTCGATAATATCAACTTTTTCCTGCTTCTTTCGGCTGGCAACCTATGACAATGTCGATGGTATCGACTTCCGTCGATGGTATCGACGGAAGCAGATACTCATTTTTCCTGAAATTCAAACATGAAACCAAATAAATTCACACAAATAATAATAATTTGACAATTAATGCTCAAAACGATAAATTAAAGGGGATTTGACATAAAATAGCATCAAAGACCAAAGTGGATGAATTATGCGATATTAACCATAGAAATGACTAATTAAAGCATAAAACACATATGAAACTGGTCTATAAATGCGACTCAAAATCATGACATCAGCTCCCCCCAAATGTAACTTGGGGTTTCCCTTTTAAATGTAAATAGGATAGATCTTTTTATATTTCCTGTTATGTCAAAGAACAGAGGACAATCTGACGACGACTGAGACGATCCGTTCAAGGCATGATCCGATCGGTTGGTGATCCAGACGATCGACTCGAGGAGCGAGACAAGTGGGTGGTAACCTGAGGAGATGCATGACGACTAGGCAAACCGATCGGTTAGAGGAGCCAACCGATCGGCTGGTGGAACCTAGACGACTGGCCAGGGCGAGCAGGTCATTCATGTGATGAGTTGATCAACTCAGATGGCTATAACACTTCATCATGGACATGTTGCATGTGATGTAGACCTAGATGACGGTGATCCCTCTTGGCTCGAGGAATCACATTAGGATGGACATAATCATTGCTTTAATCGTTTCACATGTTTTTTGTGGGATATAGCATGTATATGATACATACTATGTATTTTGGTGATTGAATATGTATATGTATCTATAATACCAAATCCCTTATCTAAATATTAAGTCTTATATGCCTTCCATTAGCGGCACACATGAAAAACTCGATCGACCAAACGTAGGTTACGCCAAAGCGTGGTGCGCCATCTATCTCGCGGAAGTGTGAAGGGTAAACATGTAGGTTCTGCCAAAGCAGGGTGTATGTTTACCATGTCATCTTTTGGGTTAGACATAATTGGTGATTCTTAGAGCGTCTAAGCCCAGAGGCACGGAATGTTCATGGCAAGGTGTTGCACATGTTCATTCATCAAGAGTTGCATACGATGCAATTGGCATGATGGCCTACCTAAATAGTCAAGATTGTGGGCGATCAGCCAAAGCTGACTCATGACTTGATGAAATACGGATCTTGCCCACTAGAAGATTGTACGCTGCAATCTTCTGAATTGATGGTGATGGCTATCAATTTGAACAAACATAGTGGGAGTGATAATTAATTAAAGTCCTAATTATATCGTAAAACCTTTTCAAATTAATCAAGTCAAAAGGAGTTTTTGGACTAAATTGCATATATTTCCTTTTGTACAATAAATGGTTAATCAACAATAATCACTTTATTTGCGATCGGTCCTTAAGGTGGGCAAATTTAATAGGAATAATTCCACGACTGGTTAGGAAATTGAGAAGTGTTCTCAATTGAAGAGTGAAAGCTCTAAATCCTAGTTGTACCAGAACTAGATGAACTCGATCCCACCACACCAATGGCTTAAAGGATGCTTATGGAAGCATACTGAAGATGCCATTAATGTGGAGTGCTTAATGTTGTGTTCTCTGAACTATGAGTTGCAGAGACAACATCAAACATGTGATGTCTCCAAGACACTGTCCTAGTATGTCATGACAGAAGGAAATCCAGTAAGGTATTCACACACTCAATGTGATTCGGTATGTGGAAAAACCTGACCAAGAAGGATTCCCTCTGAGCCAAGAGTTGGGTATTGGTATGATACTGCAAATGTTGTGAAAATCATATAGTTCATGATGAACTGTGACATGAACAACTTTGACAAGCATTGGCAAAGTTGTTGGACATGTTGAGGATAGTAGAGGCAAAGATGAAGAAAGACAAACCCTAATATTTGAAGTGATCAATGAAGGGTAAGTCTTAAAGGCAAGGACAAAGGCAAGGCAAAGAAGCGTTCTGATGATAGCCAGCAATCCAAGTCATTTTCAGCCTCAAGGCACATAGGGAAGGGTGTATGAGGGAATTGCCCTCTATATATGGAAGAACAAAATGAGATGAAGGAGGGGATGGAAATCTCCACCTAAGGTATCATCAAATAAATCACTTCTGAGGTATATGATACCAAGATGAAGATCTGACATATATGATATGAAAGATCTACAAAGAAGTGATGGGCTTTACGAAAGGACCATGAAAGGAGTACCCATCATTGGAGCAAGTGTTGCTTCCATAGATAGGATTACCTTTCAGTTTATTTTCAGCCTTGAAGGCATGTAATAGAGTTATGAACTGCCATTTCATATTTTCCAATGGATAGAAACATTTTATTGTTGCATCTTGTAGTGACAAGATGACTATCAATATAGTTGATGTTTCAAAGATATGATCTTTGTGGCAATGCCTTTTTTATCTTGTGGTACTTGGTATGCATAAGATAAAATGATACCTAAAAGTTATTGATAAGTGAACAATCAAATTACCATAAATCATGTGAAATTAATTTCTAGTTTCCATATGATGGACTCTTTTGGTTAGAGAACCATCAAGAGACATGAATCTATTGGACATGATTAATAAATCTTCGCTAGTCATAGCGTGAGATTAATTATCCTATTAGGTATAATACATGTGATGTGTTTACATACCTATTAGAGTTAATGCTAATACTTCAAATGGTGTTTAGAGAAATACCAATATGGATATCTTGAAGTGTTCAAGAATATCATAGATGAAGTACGAATTTTTTAAAGTGTTAATTCTTGATGAGATCAATGAATGAAATACTTGAACCAAATGTTTGAGATCCTCAAGAGTGATTATGATAGTGTATCATAGTGAACTCATGATTAAGGCATGGTGATGTCTAAATCAAAAGGAGTTATACTCTAAGGAATTAGAGGATGATTATCAAATAACTAATTCCTTCTTAAATAAAGAATACCTCACACTAATAAAGGACATTAAGAATCACAAGGAGCTGTGAGTTCTTATATCCTTGACAGAGACACCTCGATTATCTATGTGGTGAGTTGGTCATGTGATGAATCAACTATCTAGATGAATATTGAGGAACCGGATTTTGAGTTATGGTTTATGACCATTACATCCTAAATGACTTCCATGTGAACCATAAGGTATGACCTTGATGGTAGCACCCATCGGGATGAAATCCATAAGTGCGATCTAGTCTTAAGCGTTAAGACACATGGATAACATTTTGAGAAGGATGATGCTTGTTGATTGCAACTTAATGACTAAGAGATTTGGCATACAGATACTAAAACCGCATTCCTGTGAGGAATAAAACAAGGATGTGTACGTGACACAACATATAAGGTTTATGAATCCATTAATGCAAATGAAGTCTGTAAGTTACAATGGACTAATCAATGTGATTGATTGAGTACAAGAAACTCAGAACTGTGATCTTTATTTTGATAATATAGTCAAAGATTTGTCTGATATGTCAAAGATAAAGAGAGATATGTGATTTAGTGTGAGCGTATTCACATTCCACATGTTGATGTGAAATTGAAGTGTTCTAGAATGAATATCCAAAGTGGAAATTATCTTTAAGGAAGATTGAGACATTTCCTATGTGATAGGAATAAAGATCTATAGAGATAGCTCTCGAAAACCTCTTGGCCTGAAAAGAGAAAGCATACATTGGCAATCTATACTGAAGGGTTCAGTATGCGCAGATTCAGTGGGAGAAAACTTATCCGTGTTACATGGAGTTGGTATCCCAAGGCCAAGTGTCCAATTCTTATGAAGAATGGGAACACTAAGAATAGATATGGATCTATCATGTATGTAAACATCCCATCATCTTGCATGTATGGACTTGGAAAGAACAAAACACATTTATCATCTTGTATGTAGGACATGACAATATGATATACTCATCCTAATAACTCGTATGTAGGACATGACGAGTGGATGTCTGTCTAGTTCCAGTAAGGGTTACTGGAATACCATAAGAACTTGATGAGTACTTGAGAAGTACTAGTTCTATGGAAATAAGGAAGGGTTCACTGTAAAGTGTCACACTGATAAGAACTTCTGAAAAAGGACATAAAATTAATCGCAAAATATATATGGGATATATAAAAGTGAATGTTTGTTGATAAATGGAAACATTCCAATAAAGCCGTTTAAAAGGAAAGACCGAGTATCTGTGTGTTAGAGAACATTAGTGGATACTATATGGATCTGGAAGATCATGAGATGAACTTATAGTTATTCCGGTCAATGATGACAAGTTAGGAATGCGTGGTCATGCAATGTAGGTAAAGGTTAGCAAAGGAATACTAGATCACATATTACGACAACTCCATCTCATACATGTGAGGTACAACGAAGAGATGAGAGACATGTAGTTAATACCGACTTTGGCAAGGTGTTGCCATAACTCACTGCGTAAGCACTAGAGCATAGTAACATGTGGGACATGTTTGAAGATCACTATGAATATGATTCATGGGTGATTGGCTCGCAGTGCAAGTGTTATAACCCCAATTTTTGGTGAGAAATGTAATTTCTCATATTAAAGATATTGGAACAAATAATACCATGTGTTGCGAATAATGGATTTCATTTACAATAGCCTTGATGATTGTGTTGTGGGCTTTATTGGCTATTGGGCCCAATAACAAGGAAATCCAATTAATAAATGAATAATTGAGTTTTTGAGAAAAGAAAGGTGTGGAAACCTCTAGAAGGAAAAAGAACTTAATCCGAAGGTGGATTTCATGCCAAATGGGTTCCTTGGGTTACAAGGAGTCCAAAGTTGCAAAGAAAAAGCAATAAGAAAAGAAAAGATTAATTAAGTATTTCTTTATTAAGAAAGAAATTGAAAACAATAGTAAAATGTGGAAAATAAGTAGAAAGATGTGTAATTGGGTAATCCTTAGAGGAATTTCGTATCCCAAGAATTCCTAATGATAAAAGTAATACTAATGAGGAAAATAAAAGAGAAATAAAGAGAAATCCTCAAAAAGAAATATTTTAATAAGAAATACACATGATAATGAAGAATAATGCATTTAGATGCATCTAGAAGGATAATGAGTATCCAATAAAAGGATTTCGAAATAATAGAGTTTCTTGGGATCCAACGAATCCCAATGAAGAGGAAAGAAAGAGAAAACACCAAAATTGCAAAATAAAGGGATAATGGGAATACATAATTAATTAATTATGTGATATTGTTAAGAAGAAAGTATTTTCTACTTAAGGAAATAAAATTTCGTGGCTAATATATTGAAAGGCATGAATAAAGAGAATAAGAGAGAGAATTTTTGTATTTTTAATTATTCATGCAATAAAGGATATCAAAAGAGGCTTAGAAGAAAGAGAATTTTGCTTTTCAATATAGGAATTGGATTCCTATTGGGAAAGAACCATGTTGCTTCACATGCAAGCAACTTAGGGCATCGTTACCCACCCCCATATAAGGGGTAGGGCTTTTAGCTCAAGTTTGAGAACTCCCACACGCCTCACTCTCTTCTCCTCCTTCTTCTTTGTCCAAACCCTAACATTGGTTGGTGCTTTCCCTGGAGCGAATAAAGGGTTGTGGAGTCGTCATGAGTGGAAGAAGGAAGCTTCACGACTACCCTGAATGTTAAACTGTTGCCTCCAAGCTCACGACTCTCTCGCGATGTCTGTAGAGGACCTGCAGCATGGCCGCGGATCGCAGGCCCAGTTCTCCTACACCCGGCCATCTAGCCCACCGGCCAAGGCATGGGCAGGCGTGAGGGAGGACGCCGGAGGCTAGGGAAGCCACCCTGGTGGTCGAAGAGGCCAGGAAGGAGGGGGGAGAGCCGCTCCCTCGGTCGCTAGGGCGGAAGCCAGCCACTGGCACGAGGAGGAAGAAGGCTAAGACCCGTTGGACGAATTTGCCCCTCCGCAGGCTTAAGACCCAACCAACTTACCGAGGGTATAAATGACAAATTTTCATGTTTCCAAATATGCAATCAACGTTGCCTGGAAATAGACATGTGGCGCTCTCCGATTGGCTCAAGTAAGTGCATTAATGCAAAAATCATAACTCCTAATTGGTAGCTCCGATGAGAACATATAATACATGAATTTTGCTCAAAAAAACGAGAGGAATGCATTAAAAATATAATTGGAGCCTGATTATGTTTGCAATTCGATAAATAATAGAAGTTATTAACTTTAGTGTAATGATGATTAAAGAAACCCTATTTTGATATGATTAATTTGATTAGTAGGTCTAATTGATGATTAAAGTTGATATTAACCTGTTAATCATAAAGAGATACATTAAGGTCGAAAACGATGAATTTTGCACATAATTAGTTTATTTGAGAGTTCATGTGCATAAATATACTTTAATGGGCCTTGAAACCCTAATGTTGGTAAAATGACTATTAATAGATTTAATTATTCAAAGTGATGAATAAAGATGAGACACAATGATTCTAAGCTATTTCGAGCATTAAAGTTCCTAATTTGTGGATAAATACCCTAAACATAGTAATTAGGGTTTTCTCATGAATAAATGGTAGAATTAATGATAAATAACATTCATATGAGTGTTAGAGCATAATGAACTACAAATTAATGATAAATGAGAATAATGATCTTGTCAAGGATTAAAAGGATAAAAATAGTAGCTTTAAGGTAAAAGAGGCTTAATGAACTTAATTAATGGTTAATTATGCCTTTAATCTGAAATTGAGGATTAGATGTGGAAATAATTAGGGTTGGTGATCAATTGCATTAAATTAAGGTTTAAAATAGTAAAAGATGAAGGGAAACCCTAATAATAGAAACCCTAAAAGTGAATTAGAAACCCTAGGAAGTGAGCTAGGTTTAATGGATCTTGATGACATGAATAATAAAAAGGGAATTACGTGGTTATTTCAGTCTTGTTGAAAATGCTTGCTTTCTTGGATTCTTATTTGCATGGATGTTTCTGTTCAAATCTTCAGATCAGGTATGTGGTTAACTATGAATAACCACCTTAGTTTCTCGAGAGTTTTCCGGATGGTTAATCACATTGAATGCAAATTATCAGCTTGGATGTTCATACTTGCAAATCATAAAGTCACTATGATTATCACATTAAAAATAGAAGTATGTATTCTCGCACCTACATGCCAACCCTGATGGATGATGCCAAAGGTCAGGCCCAGATGGGTAGACCAATGGACACCTTGAGTGGTGACCCCAGGAACCAAGCTCGGGAATAAGAAGGTGGCCTATGATATTGCATTGACTAGAGGGCACCATGAGTGGCAACCCCAGGTACCAAGCTCGGGATTGAGAAGGTGGCCTTAAGTCATTGGCAAAGGGAACCCTAAGGTGGGTATGCCAGGGTTAGGGCAAAATCGGTGGAGAATGTCATACTGAAAAGTGTAATTTGGCTTGTTAATTAATTTGATTGTGATTATTAAATTATTAACCATATTTGCAAGTTTTTGGTTGTTCCCACATACCAGTATATTTCGATATACTGACCGACGTTTTGTTTGTCGGTGTTTTAGGAACAACAATTGAAAGAACAAACAGTAAAGTGACACATTGTGGAAATAAGAAATAAAGTGCAAGGAGGATTAGATAGAATAATTCAAGCTCTGGATAGATAGATTTCCAAAGTTTTCAAAGGTAAGTAAAGTTTTAATTATATACCAAATTCCAGTTAGTTAGTAGAATTTCATAATTACTATTGATTATTTTTCGAACCGTTGATTCTGTTAATTGAATAACGGCTCTAACCTTCGGGTCTCCCTTAATTGGGGGTTACCGGGAGGCGGGGTCGTTACAATTGGTATCAGAGCATAGGTTCCTCAATTAATCTTTAATAATTATTAAATTTTACAAATTCTATAGAACCCAAGGGAGTTATTAGAGGATTATCTGAAAGACAGAGGTGTCTAGAAAAGGATCACGACCGGGGGCTCACAATATTTTCCTCCGCACCGCTAGTCAGAATACGAGGGCTCCCGGATCCGTGTGACTGCCTGGCCAAAGTCTTAGGGTACGATTCGAAATAAGATACCTTTAGGACTCTCTCATCTTGTTCATCCCTTCTCAACTCAAACTCTGTTAAGGACCTTAAGGATTCCAAGTTTCTCTCTTCTCCTCACCCTCTTGAGATATGGGAAAAGTTAATAAGGTCTAAGGAATCCTCCACCAAATTAATAAAAAGCATGTAAATAAGATGTCATGGACATAAGCTTAATAGATTAAGTGCAAACTAAAGAATAGATACATGCTTAGGTCATATGACATGAGTTGTCTTTGCCCTCAGGAGAGACCTAAGGATAGAGCTCCTTGTCTGGAGGATGAGTAGAGAGAATTAGTCTTGGAGGTAGAGACCTCCATTAAAAGTAGAGACCTAACACATCCTCTGAGGATGATGTTAACCCTAACCCTAAGTGAAGGTTAGAGATAGAGATGACATGATGAGTCAGATGTCATGTTTGACCAAGTGGTTGGTTGGACATGCCTTGGATGTCATATGAGCCATGAGGGGTTAGATGACCTAGTACCTTTGACGACTCAACCCTGGAAAGGGTCTTGCATGTTAGAGCAAAGGGTAGCTCCTTCATGGATGAAGATAGAGAAGAACCTATAGAACCCTATGGGATTATGCAGGTAGGGTATAGCTTGCACCCAAAATACGTCAGTGGACAACAGTAGGTTGAAACCCTGGTCAAGAGATCAAGATGGATGGCTTATGAGATGAGCGTACATGGCTAGGTATAATCTTGAACCAAATATGAGTTGAGCATAGGCTTCACCCACTTAGGGGTATGCTTGTGAGCATGAGCCTTCATGGAGAGAGGACCTCTAGTAGTATGGATGGATGTGGAGTTAGATCTTGAGAGAGAAAGCAAGACCCCAACAAGGAGGTTGGAATTCTAAAACCTCGAAACTTGAGGAATAGTGGGAGTTAAGGATGATGTGACCTACGTGGATGATAGTGGTTTCCTTATGCTTGATTCCTGGAGGCTGATGATATCTTGGTTGCCTTTAGAGGAACCAAACCCTAGAGAGAGGACGATGCTTCTAGTACCCATGGTATAAGTGGTTACCTACTGGATGAGATAAAGAGTGCTTTATACCCTGAGGAGGTTTAAGTAACCAGTTGTGAGGCTTTATACCTAGTTGGTTGCCGTAGAAGAGGACTCAACTCTGAAGCGTTGCTTGAGTAGAAAGATCATGGAAGTACATGACATACCTTGGACATGCTTGATTCGGGGTTAAGAGGTTGAGCATGCAGTTGGATACCCAAAGGAGAACCTAGGGTTCCTAGGCCTAAGAGGGGAAGCACTGTATCCGATGCTCATGATGAGATTTGAGTCTCTATAGTTTCGAGCATGGTACTTCTCATGTGTAGGGATAAAGGAAATCCCTTACGTTAAGGGTATGTTTGATGAACCCCTCTGTAACATCCTAGGATTTGAGGCCATGGATAAGTTGATCTTAAAAGGAATGATTGGACTACCCATATCACAAAGGTGTACCTCCTTTTCCGGGAGCCCATCACTAAAGAACTCCATAGTTAAGCGTGCTCAGCTTGGAGCAGTACTAGGATGGGTGACCAGTCTGGAAGTTGATCCTGGCTTGCGCGTCAGTGAGGACAAAGTGTGCAGTTAAGGCTAGTGGTGGTCGTTGGGGCCATTCATCATTCCTAAAACTCTACTAGAGCCTAGGGCAGTGGGCCCGGGCATTACAAATGGTATCAGAGCCATAACCCCTCTAGTAGGTGGGTCCCACATGGGCATGGCATGCCAGTCTTGAGCCGTACGGTCCCGACATGTACGAAATGGTTGTCCATGGTTGACGTAGCCACCCTTGCACTAGTATTCCGTGATCGGGAGTTGGGTGTCCATGGGCCATTGTGAGCCTGCACTGAAATGGGGAAGGGATTATGAGGCCTTATAGTTGAGGCTTGACGAGGACGTCAAGAGTCTAAGTGGGGGAGATTGTAACATCCCAGGATTTGAGGCCATGGATAAGTTGATCTTAAAAGGAATGATTGGACTACCCATATCACCAAGGTGCACCTCCTTTTTTGGGAGCCCATCACTAAAGAACTCCATAGTTAAGCGTGCTCAGCTTGGAGCAGTACTAGGATGAGTGACCAGTCGGGAAGTTGATCCTGGCTTGCGCGTTAGTGAGGACAAAGTGCGCAGTTAAGGCTAGTGGTGGTCTGTGGGGCCAGTCATCATTCCTGAAACTCTACTAGAGCCTAGGGCAGTGGGCCCGGACATTACACCCTCACAACTAAGTTGATGTAATGCTGAGGATGAGAACAAGTGCGACCTAGCAAGGTTTTGTAGGTACGCTTGTGCCTTAGTAGTTGTTGGTTTAAGCATGCTCATATGGATGTAAACCCTAAGAATGCTTGTGACCTTTGGTATAAAGGTGTAGTTTCCTCCCATCCTGGGAGAGCGACCCTTTGGTAGGGAGTTTACCAGTTTGGTTGGTTTTGAGGTAACCTAAGGAGGTTTTGTAGGATCTTTATAAGCTAAGTGAAGAGTACATGGCATTAGAATGAACCTATAGACCCATAGATAACCATCTCTATGTGCATGTGGATGTGTTACCATGGGGGTAGCCAGTATGGGGCTCGACCAAGGTAGGCAGGTCGCCACGACCCTTATGAAAGGATAAAAGACAGCTCTAGAATGCAAAGAGAGATGATGAAGGATTAGATAAGGTTCTGAGTTGAACATGTACTATGATAGAATCCTAAGTCTATCCAAGGGTCAAGTAGGGATAAGACCGATGAAAGACGGAGTTTCCTAATTCCCTAGTTGCACATGACCATAGGGTCGGGAGGTAACAACTATCATTGTATGAGGGCCATGGGTTAGGAGATTGATCACCTTCATGAACTCATGGGACCCAGAGGGCAGATGAGTAGGGCACTCTATGGATGCATAAGGGAAGAGGGATGACCCCAAAAGTGTCGGCACCCTATAGACCTAGAGGAGATGACCAAGGATTGTGTGGTGACCCAAGTAGGTTTCAGATCAGTTTTCCATGGAAGTAAATTTTTTTTGATATCATGATGTTTGTGATGTGGAGACATGAGTTGCACGTTTCAACTTAGATTTGAAGGTGTATTGGCAAGGTGGGATGTACCATCTCTATTCCTGGAATGGGAAGAACTCTGTATTTGGACGGACGCCAAATGCTTATTTCTTCTTGTTATGGGAGTGAGAGATAGGACAATACGCATGCCTTACACCAAGGATAAAGATGATGTAAGTTGGAACGTAGCTACAAGGTATGAGGATAGATGAAGTGAATCATACATGGATGGTTTGCAAACACTAAGAGAGGTAGTGTAGTCAGCTTATGAGGATGTTTTATCAGGAACTATGTGGAATTTGCAAGTTAACCAAGGTCGAGTTCGATCACAGTGAGGATGAGCTCAGAGCTTCTTGATGAAGATAGACTTAGAGTTTGAGATGAGATGATAAGTATAATACATGGAGGTGTATGTTACCTAATACTTAAGGATGAGAGGTGGTAATGAATGCTCTGTTTGAGATCTAGCTGCCTAATTTAGTTAGAGGCTAGAAGAAGTTGAGCTTGTTTGGCTAACCCTACGTTTGAGAAGAAGATGTGTTTTGGCTAACACTCAGATGTAATAAGATATGTTGAACAAGTTAATGGTTGTTTGGGTAGCCAGTTTAGTCCTTGATATAGTAAAAGGATGGTGATAGAACCTCAGATACACTTCTTTGGATAGGAAGGTAATAAAACCCTCTTGAGAGTGGTTTGAAGTTTCCGAGGTATCAATCTTGAGGAATCATAACAATACAGGAGGTCATGATATACCTTGATACTACAAAGATAGTAAGTGATGGTAGCATTCTGGATGCTTAAAACAAAGTTGCATGTAGCATGTGACCATGCAAGCCAGGAGGTGAAGGACGAACACCATTAACCCAGTGCATGGATATAAAGTATAAAGAGTTCCCGAGAGGGAATGGGAGTTCATCACTATGGATGTTGTGAGCTAGACCAAGAAGGTCAAGATACAATATGGGTTATGGTAGATCGCCTTACCTAGATGACATGAGAAAGGAAGAGTTCTGTCAAGGGGCAGATCTTGTTGAACTACAAGTGAAAAGAGATGATTCAACTACACCATGATGCAAATTCAAGAGTTCTAGATGTGACCTAAAGGTTCACTTCCATGAGGTGGAAGTAGATACATGAAGAGCTCAGTGTTTGTACAGTTTATCACCCCATACTAATGGACAGTACGATCCAGACTAGAGGGTCTGATGAGAGCATGTGTGCTCATTTAGGGTGATACATAGAGACAATTATGAAGATGTGATGTTAACCACCATAGCCTTTATCGGGATGCAAGAAGTTCTATAGGGAGGTTGTGTCGGTCACCACTTCATTATGATGATGTTGGTGAGGGAGGCCTCGCGAAGGTCAGAAAAGAACCACAAGTGTGTGCAGATGAAGTCGCTTTGATCGTGCAATGGCTGAGAGAGAGCCCAGTGGTGACATGAGTCACGAGCTGATGCAAAGCAAACTGATATGCAGTTTACTGTGGGAAAATATGTGGTGTGAAAATCCGACCCCTCTAAGCTACAACTGAGAAAGCTGAGTCCCAGCTATATGGGTCCATTTGAGATGGATTGGTGGAGATGGTTGTGTTAACCTTACCCCTCAGGATAATATGATGTGTTGCATGAGTCTGATCTAGAGCACTATGTGAGGTACCCAAGCCAGGTGCTGTGCCATGAACCTATTCAGCTTTTGAAAGGTTGAAAAGTCCTGAGTCACCAATGCGGGTACGATATACCAAGGTAAGAAAGAACTCAGATGGAAGAAAATGAGATAATGAAGGTTCTTGGGAAACATCATGGAAAGGGTGAAGCCACATGGGAGCCCTGATGGACATAAGAAGACTTATCCTGTTTGTTTACTTGCGTGATGGAATTTTGAGGATAAAATTCTTATAAGAGGGGAAGGATGTTATAACCCCAATTTTTGGTGAGAAATGTAATTTCTCATATTAAAGATATTGGAAAAAATAATACCATGTGTTGCAAATAATGGATTTCGTTTACAATAGCCTTGATGATTGTGTTGTGGGCTTTATTGGCTATTGGGCCCAATAACAAGGAAATCCAATTAATAAATGAATAATTGAGTTTTTGAGAAAAGAAAGGTGTGGAAACCTCTAGAAGGCAAAAGAACTTAATCCGAAGGTGGATTTCATGACACATGGGTTCCTTGGGTTACAAGGAGTCCAAAGTTGCAAAGAAAAAGCAATAAGAAAAGAAAAGATTAATTAAGTATTTCTTTATTAAGAAAGAAATTGAAAACAATGGTAAAATGTGGAAAATAAGTAGAAAGATGTGTAATTGGGTAATCCTTAGAGGAATTTCGTATCCCAAGAATTCCTAATGATAAAAGTAATACTAATGAGGAAAATAAAAGAGAAATAAAGAGAAATCCTCAAAAAAATATTTTAATAAGATATACACATGATAATGAAGAATAATGCATTTAGATGCATCTAGAAGGATAATGAGTATCCAATAAAAAGGATTTCGAAATAATAGAGTTTCTTGGGATCCAAGGAATCCCAATGAAGAGGAAAGAAAGAGAAAACACCAAAATTGCAAAATAAAGGGATAATGGGAATACATAATTAATTAATTATGTGATATTGTTAAGAAGAAAGTATTTTCTACTTAAGGAAATAAAATTTCGTGGCTAATATATTGAAAGGCATGAATAAAGAGAATAAGAGAGAGATTTTTTGTATTTTTAATTATTCATGCAATAAAGGATATCAAACGAGGCTTAGAAGAGAGAGAATTTTGCTTTTCAATATAGGAATTGGATTCCTATTGGGAAAGAACCATGTTGCTTCGTAGGCAAGCAACTTAGGGCATCGTTACCCACCCCTATATAAGGGGTAGGGCTTTTAGCTCGAGTTTGAGAACTCCCACACGTCTCACTCTCTTCTCCTCCTTCTTCTTTGTCCAAACCCTAACATTGGTTGGTGCTTTCCCTGGAGTGAACAAAGGGTTGTGGAGTCGTCATGATTGGAAGAAGGAAGCTTCACGACTACCCTAAATGTTAAACCGTCGCCTCCAAGCTCACGACTCTCTCGCGATGTCTGCAGAGGATCTACAGCATGGCTGCGGATCGCAGGCCCAGTTCTCCTACACCCGGCCATCCAGACCGCCGACCGAGGCATGGGTAGGTGCGGGGGAGGACGTCAGAGGCTAGGGAGGCCACCATGGTGGTCGAAGAGGCCAGGAAGGAGGGGGGAGAGCCGCTCCCTCGGCCGCTAGGGCGGCAGCCAGCCACTGGCACGTGGAGGAAGAAGGATAAGACCCGTTGGACGGATTTGCCCCTCCGCGGGCTTAAGACCCAACCAATGTACCGAGGGTATAAATGAAAAATCGTCATGTTTCCAAATCTGCAATCAACGTTGCCTAGAAATAAACACGTGGCGCTCTCCGATTGGCTCAAGTAAGTGTATTAATGCAAAAATCATAACTCCTAACTGGTAGCTCCGATGAGAACATATAATACATGAATTTTGCTCAGAAAAATGAGAGGAATCCATTAAAAATATAATTGGAGCCTGATTATGTTTGCAATTCGAAAAATAATAGAAGTTATTAACTTTAGTGTAATGATGATTAAACAAACCCTATTTTTATATGATTAATGTGATTAGTCGGTCAAATTGATGATTAAAGTTGATATTAACTTGTTAATCATAAAGAGATACATTAAGGTCGAAAATGATGAACTTTGCACATAATTAGTTTATTTGAGAGTTCATGTGCATAAATATACTTTAATGGGCCTTGAAACCCTAATGTTGGTAAAAACGACTATTAATAGCTTTAATTATTCAAAGTGATGAATAAAGATGAGACACAATGATTTTAAGCTATTTCGAGCATTAAAGTTCCTAATTTGTGGATAAATACCCTAAACATAGTAATTAGGGTTTTCTCATGAATAAAAAGTAGAATTAATGATAAATAACATTCATATAAGTATTAAAGCATAATGAACTACAAATTAATGATAAATGAGTATAATGATCTTGTCATGGATTAAAAGGATAAAAATAGTAGCTTTAATGTAAAAGAGGCTTAATGAACTTAATTAATGGTTAATTATGCCTTTAATCTAAAATTGAGGATTAGATTTGGAAATAATTAGGCTTGGTGATCAATTGCATTAAATTAGGGATTAAAATAGTAAAAGAGTGAAGGGAAACTCTAATTGTAATAGACACCCTAAAAGCGAATTAGAAACCCTAGGAAGCGATCTAGGTTTGATGGATCTTGTTGACATGAATAATAAAAAGGGAATTACGTGGTTATTTCAGGATCTTGTTGAAAATGCTTGCTTGCTTGGATTCTGATTTGCATGGATGTTTCTATTCAAATCGTCAGATCAGGTATGTGGTTAATTATGAATAACCACCTTAGTTGCTCGAGGGTTTTTCAGATGGTTAATCACATTGAATGCAAATTATCTGCTTGGATGTTCATACTTGCAAATCATAAAGTCACTACGATTATCACATTAAAAATAGAAGTCTGTATTCTCGCACCTACATGCCAACCCTGATGGATGATGCCTAAGGTTAGGCCCAGATGGGTAGACCAATGGACACCTTGAGTGGTGACCCCAGACACCAAGCTCGAGAATGAGAAGGTGGCCTATGATATTGCATGACTAGAGGGCACCATGAGTGGCGACCCCAGGCACCAAGCTCGGGATTGAGAAGGTGGCCTTAAGTCATTGGAAAAGGTCACCCTAAGGTGGGTATGCTAGGGTTAGGGAAAAAGTGGTGGAGAAAGTCATACTAAAAAGTGTAATTTGGCTTGTTAATTAATTTGAGTGTGATTATTAAATTGTTAGCCATATTTGCAAGTTTTTGGTTGTTCCCACATACCAGTATATTTCGATATACTGACTGACGTTTTGTTTGTCGGCATTTTAGGAACAACAATTGAAAGAACAAAAAGTAAAGTGACACATTGTGGAAATAAGAAATAAAGTGCAAGGAGGATTAGATAGAATAATTCAAGCTCTGGATAGATAGATTTCCAAAGTTTTCAAAGGTAAGTAAAGTTTTAATTATATACCAAATTCCAGTTAGTTAGTAGAATTTCATAATTATTATTGATTATTTGTCGAACCTTTGATCCTTTTAATTGAATAACGGCTCTAACCTTCGGGTCTCCCTTAAATGGGGGTTACCGGGAGGCGGGGTCGTTACAGCAAGTGGGAGTCTGTTGGTATGTATGCCCTGAGAGCCAATCATGGGATGATTGGTGGGATACATTAAGATTGATTTGATAAAGATCAAAGGCAAGCTTCCAATTCTTTCTAGTTCAGTAATCTGAGATAATGATAGAACAAATTGAATGTTTAGAGAATGACAATACTCAATGACATATGCTTTCAGGTTGAGGACCTGAACGATGAGATCATACATATGCTAAGAGTTTGTACATTCTTATTATGTCCCTAGTCAGATGTCATTGTGATAGGTAGATAGACAACAATGACACACAATACTAGATTGTGGTGTTGGTTGATGATAGAATCTCATTAGTCATGATATAGAGATATCAAACCAAACACTTAGGTACTTGTTAGAGAACAAGTTTACCGGACAGACCCACTATGAGTTTGACACATGGAACCATGACATGGTAGTCATAGTCAGTTTTCACAGTGATGGTGGTGAGTGTGATTCTTTGACCTGAAATCACTACACTCAACACATGTCATTGGGTACACTTTGACATCATCAAATGCAGTCCTGAAACATGGGTTGTTATAAAGGTGATGATTGGGTGGCTTTGACACATGGGGCTTTTGAGGGGTGAGTGATAGATATGGGATTTGTCCCTCCTTAGGGAGTTTGATATCCATGGCCACTTGATTAGTAGGATTGAGATAGGTGTGCACACACATGTGTTAACCAGTATGTGATATTGATGTCATACATATCTCCTCCAATCTACTCTGAGATCAAGAAAGTGAATGAATGTTGACAGGATGACTGTTCCATGCCTTGAGCTCATTCGAGATATCAGTGAAAAAGGAATTATAATTGAAAGTTGTTCTCCCACTTTCCTATTCACTTGGGTAGCAATGATATGTGACTAGGCACCGCGCTTTGCTTGTGAAGGCATAAGTGTTATGGAATTTCACTGCCAATGTGAAATGGACCTACATGGTCACACACATAGGATTTAATCTGGAAGAGGAGTTTATCCACAAATGATGTTTAGATTGATTACTAAAGGAGTTTAGTAGTTCAATTAAACACTCAATCAATTGATAGCTCAGTATCATAGTGTTCAAGGTGTTGGATCGATTGATTAGAGTATCAGATTGATTGAAACTGCAATTGACTGATTTTGCGTAGTTTGCTGCCCCAACCGATCGGCTCATGGGATGAACCGATCGACTCAGGTTGGTGAACCAATCAGCTCATGTGCCATGAAACGATCGGCCCAAATTTTGAACCGGTCGATTCATGTGACCAACTGAGATCGTTTGGAAAGTCAGAAGACTATTTTGCAAATACAATTTGTTTCACTTGTAAAAATTTGATTTAGACAAGGATTAATATTTGATTAATTGGAAACAAATATGAAAGTCAATTTGAGTAGGATCAGGACCACAAACGGATCGACTCAGGCATGAACCAATTGGCTCAGAGCACCAGACTATCAACTCAGGTCCCAAATGATCGACTAAGGGCCCAAAACGATCATTTCAGGGTGTGAACCGATCGGTTCAGCTGGCGCAGTTGGTTGTTCTGTGGAAAATCTTGAACCCTTCTACTCCTGCTTTAGTCCTGCGTTGCCCGGGTAGAGAAGCCTATCCCATGACCCTCCTATATATATAGGGGTATTGGGGGCTTCTCAGGAACAACAACTTAGAACACCAATTGCTCTGCAAAGTTGTCATTCTCTCTGGTTTTGGTAACCAAGAGAGCCCGAGCAAGTGCTACCCGATAAGGGAGGCACATCAAGGGAAAGACAACTGCAAAAAAATGATTGGTGGTAGGAGAGTGTGTCGGTGACTAGTACACTGACAGGTTGTGGGACAAGGAGATCAAAGTTCCACGTGGTCCGTGTGGACTACTTCAGAGGTGGGAGACTTCTGCCGCTCAGAGGATAGCTGTCAATCCCGACAGTCCCGGTGAGACCAAGAGTTGCACAGACACCATCCAAGACTGGAGGTGAAGACCATGCAAGCCGCAAGGTAACATCGCCGAGCAAGCCTCAGGACAAGGTACACCTCTACAAACCATCTTTCCTATTATATAGACGTTGACGCGATTCCTTTATTCTGGGTTTGGGAGGAGATTTTTTTTGTTTTCGCTGCCTTCTCTATCTCCCCTAAAACCCAACAAAAAGGTAGTAAGGATGAATGCATTAGAATTCATTATATGATAACACATTCCATTCTTTCCATCATATCATGTGACCCTCTTTCCTAAATCAAAGTCATCATCTTCAACAATTCTCTTTGTTTCATTAGAGTTTCTTGTACTAATCTTATGAATTACATGTTCATCTTTCTCTCTTTACTTTACTTATTCTAAAAATTATCCACTTCTATGTACTTGTTGTATACATAACTCTTTTCTCCTATTTTTCCTTTGTTTTCAAGTACATAAATACATTTTAATTGATTATATTCCATTCTTCGTAATTGATTCTTTATTCATATTTAGAGACTTCCTGTAATATTGATCATTAAGCTTTATTCGCAACCTTACTGATTTTTCTTTTGATTTATTTCTATTCTATCTATGTATTTTACATACTTTACTAACATCCAATCATTCTCTTATATGTGTCTTAGAATGTTCTCTAATTCTTTTCATCTTTACTTTTCTTTGTTTCAAATCAAAGAAAGTGCCTCAACTAATTATATGTTTTAGGTCTCTTTATCCATTCTTTATTCTTCATTATGTATGCTATATACTATCCTTAAAATTCAACAAAGTGCCTTAATTAGTTATTACAGTCTTTTATCTTTCAATATATTAGTGTATGTACGTTCACACTAAAATATGGGTCTAATTTATCTAGAGTCTACTCTTATTATATTGTTAATAGGAGCCATTAGAACCCAGTAATGCAACCTACCAATCAGACTAGGCCGTATGTGTAGTCTTGAAGCCAAGAGGTATTCAGGACTAATCAACTCCTATTTATCCCAAACACATGGAAAGTTTATCTACTTAGTATAATTTATGGTCTACTTGATGCAAGAAATATAAAAGACAATGGAAGTAACTTCATAGTGTATAACAATCTTATAGTTGCATATAAAATTCTAAAGATTGAATATTTGGATTCACATGAACAAGTGTATTTATATTCTTCTCAAGTAAAAACAATAGTATAAATCAAAATTTATATCACATTATGTATTTGAACTCTTATTTTTTTATTAGTTTATGGCCTTTTGACTCTAATATTTCTAGGTTTTATCTCTATCCCATCCTCCCCCTCTACATACCTGATGAGTGCATATTCATCATAATATTCAATCGCCATCCTGGGCTCAATTCGACTCAATACATACAATTTCATCTCCTAAATATCTCAATATGCAAAATTGCTTAATTGGTTCAATTGTCAAGATTGATAACTGAGTTTATGTTGATTTTATGCAGGTCATGATGAGGTTCAACCATCAGAAGGAAACCACCTCCAATTAACCCTAATCCACCTTCAACATAATCATCATCACCCCTTGCTTCATTCCACCTTTATCTTCATCCAAACATCTGCCGATCAAACCCTAATAAGTGGGGCCCACCTTTCTCAACCCTAGATCTACTTTCACTCAAGATCCTCTCATCCTTGGTCTTGACCAATCAGTCTTGACCAAACAATCTTGATCAAATGGTTTCATCTGTTTGGTCTGAACATCTCACGGTCTTATCCATTCATCTGAACGGTCTCAAAACCTCAAACCTTCTACACCATCTGATCTCGGATCAACGCCCCTCATTCACGTCCCCACTCACCCCCCTCCTACCATTCTGCCCAACCAGTTTCTTCCTTCCATATGGTCTCAAGACCATGTGAGGCCACATGGTCTCAAGACTGTGTGAAGCCTCACGGTCTTAAGACCATATGGGCAACTACCTACACAAGACCGCAAGGATATACAACAACCGCATCCCTGACCTCATGCTTCCCTTCTTCTTCTTCCTCCCACCCGATCGGTAACCCTATCTCCTATGGAACCTGCAAACTAGCTGACCACGCCACCCTCAATCATCCTCACAGCACCCCGACGGCCGCAAAACCGAGACATACATCCATCACCTCTGCGACAGCACCTGCTCCCTCCGCTTTCCCCTTCCTTTCACGATCCTCATCACCTCAAACTGACCGACACCCTCACAACCAGTACCGCACAAACCCTAGCGGTCTGCAAGATCGTTTGACGGTGCATGACCTCAAGACTGTTAGGCCAGCCACCCGCGAGACTGTTCAGAAGCTGAAATTCAAGACCGTTTTCTTCTCTAAATTGTGAGACTGTTAGGCTAGCAATTGCGCGAGACCATTTGAGGGGAAAAGAACACCAGGGCACTCAAGACTGTTTGGACAGAGATCCAAACCGATAGGCTGAAGACCGTTTGGGGCTAGAAATCTCAAGATCGTTTGGATGTGAAACGCGTGATCTTTCAAATCGTTTAAATCCAAGACCATTTGAATAAGAGTCTTAGACCGTTAAGAAGACTAAACGATCTCCAAAACTGTTAAAGAAAAAATGTAAAAATTGCAACTGGGCCCAAATCGAGAAGACCCCAACTGGTGCCTATAAATAGGACCAACAGGGTCCTCATTTGAGGCATCAGATGTGGGACACCGCCAGGCTGCCCGAACATAAGATTTGATCCTGATCAATCATCCACGCTACCGTATATTCACCTTCTTCTCCTACTGTGATCAAGAAGAGAAGGAAGGAGGAGTGAGAAAGACTGCCCGGTCTATCTTGGTGTCCCTCGTTCCCCATCCATATCTGCTCCGACATGATGTAGAGGACCGCATTATCTTCACCGAGCTGTGACGACCTTCTGCATCATGCTCATCATAGAATCTTTCCTCTTTCTTGTTCTTCTTGTTTATCACATCATGAGGGAGTATTTCCTTTTCGTTGGGGTGTGGGGACTAGCTCCGCTGCCCATGCTTGCATGTCTTTTCATTTTAACTTTCTAAGGCAATGCATATAACTTTTCATTTCATTGTTAATCGTCGATGTTAGCTTGTAGATTGATCACCTTCTTGCTTTTATCTTGTTCTTTCCTATGTTGTGAGAGCTTCAATATGTAGGATAGAATGTTGATTAACGTGGTTGACTCCCAAACTAGAAATAGAATGGGATTCCTTGAGGTCGTAAGTGTATGATCCGTGAGGGGACGCGCCATCTAGCCCACAATGACACTTCTGTATGCCTAATGCCTGTATAGGGGGCCCACAATTTCAGTAGGATTTCTGTATCTTCGAAAGTGTAAGTGAATGATCCATATGGTGACGAGACATATGATGCCTAAGGTGATGCTTATGTGAACCTAAACATCCCTCAAGGAGGGTTCACAACAGTTCTATTTGGATAGTTAGATCTTGCCTGGATGTTTGGTGAATGGATGTGTTTGCATGTGTAGTGGTGGTGAAACCTGAGACCCCCCCAGTGATCCCATATCATTAATCTAGATAAACTTTAATTCTACTCTTTACTTTCTTGCACTTAGTTTAATTAACCTCGAATCAATCAATAGTTCTAAATATTAGTCTTACTTGAGCTAGGTTTTCCTAACAACAATTCTTAAATGTGGTCTCCTAGGATTCAATCCTCAACTATACTATGATAAGACCTGTTCGCTTGCGGGTGGTATTATTGCACAAGGTTTTGGTAAAATCTTGGGGATTTCAACCCAAGTGAGTTTGTTAGTGCGATAATATTCCATGTCAAATTCTGGCGTCGTTGTCGGGGACAACGAAATCAGTTAGTTAAATCTAGTTCTTTTGAGGCTAATCTAGGATTTTACTTTTCTTTTGAAACAATTGATCATCCACTTGAATTCAGTTCCACTCCTTCAATCTCACTTTTGAAAGATCTTTTCATCTCAGGTACCCCCAAAGACTAGTGTATACACCATTTGAATAGTCCCAAACTCTCTGCTAGATTTGATCCTGAGATAGACATAACCTTTCATTGTCAGATCTGAGAGAACCAAGCAAGAATGGATCAAGAGGAGGAAATAGCCCGAAGGGTAGCTCAAGCCCTTAATGCACAAAGAGAGAGGCTTATGCAAGAAGCCAGAGCTGTAGTTGAAACAGAGATCCGAGCAGCTCAAGCAACAGAACTACAGAAGGACCTTAGGGAGTTCTCCATTCCTAAAGCTGCTGATGTTCATCACCTAGTGCAATTTCCTCCCATCAACGCTCCAAATTTTGAGATAAGGGCACATTGGATCACCTTGCTTCAAAACAACCCATTCTATGGTAAGCAAGGAGAAGATAGTCAGGGACATCTTCTAAGGTTTATCGATGTATGTCCTATGACAAAGAAAAATGGAGTCTCAGACGATGCCATTCGACTTCATCTCTTTAAGTATTCTCTCATTGATAGAGCTATAAGTTGGTACAACTCCTTGCAATGCAAACCCATCACTACTTGGGAACAACTTTGAAATGTTTTTATGGAAAATTTTTACCCCCCTCTCACCTATGAAATTAGGGGTCGAATAACAATGTTCACTCAAGCCCCTAGAGAAACCCTTGTTGAAGCATGGGAAAGATACAAAGAGCTTCTACGCAAGTGTCCACACCACGAAATTCCTAAGAATCATCTTATTGAGATCTTCTATAGAGGTGTGGATGACGATATCAAGATATTCTTAGACTCCTCATCCAGAGGAAACTTCATGAATTAAAGTTATGACAGCGCATGGAAGGTTGTCACCCTTGGAGCTGAAAATCAAGCTAATTGGGGTAGGTCTGTAGGTAAAGGTGTGTTGAAGGTAGCTATGGATGAAGTTATTCCTAAATACAAGTCTATCACTGAGACCCTCAAACTCTTAGTTACCAAGCAAGACTGTATCGAATCATCTCTTACTGAATTTGGAAGAGGACGTTCACCCCCTTAACAACAAGAACAAATCAAGTCAGATTCACTGTTCTGTGAAGCATGCATAGGTATTGATCATTCCCCTTTAGCATGCAATGTTCTCTACGATGTTGTTCTAAGCAACACATGTGGCCAAGGAGATAATAGTCAAATGGAAAATCTTAATGTTGTCAACACCATGCCTGGTCAAGGATACTATAATCTGAATTAGAATAGGAACCATCCAGGTTTTCAATATGGAAATCCTTCAGGAAAGGAAAACTTGCGACAACTTGGTTCAAACAATAAAAAATGAGGTCCACCAGGATTCCAGTATAACCAACAATAAAACTTCAGAAATCAAGGGAATTACAAAGGTAACTTTCAGAATAGGAACTTCAACAACTACTAGAATAACTCTCGATTCTAGAATCCCATACCAACAACAAGGGCAACAAGCTGGTCCGATCTCCCCCGATGACAAGCTAACAACCATTGAAAAGATGTTACAGTCACGACAAACCATGATAGCTAACCAACAAGCTAATCAGAAGGCTATTGAATCTCAACTAGCTCAACTTGCACCTAGTATGAAACCACCTACTGGAGCCTTTGCTGGCCAACCAGAGAACAATCCTAAGCACTCGAAACAACTAAAGGCTGTCACCACCAGGTCTGGAAAAGACTATTCTGATCCTCCTGTCAAGACACCAGTGGTTATTATAGATGAGGATGAACTGGTGATTGTTCAAGACTTTAACACACCCAAGTCTCAACCAAAAGAACAAGTAACTACTGATAAGACATATAAGGAAAGTTCTGAAAAACCCACTATTGCATAAATGGAAACACCAGAGCCAGATGTGCATGTATACAAGCCTCGTCCACCATTCCCTGCTCGTTTAAAACAAACCAAGCTTGATACTCGTTTCAATAAGTTCAAGGAAGCTATGAAAAAGCTTCATGTTGATATACCCTTCCTAGATGCGTTGGATGAGATACCATCCTGGACGGAGTACTTGAAGTCACTTCTCACAAGGAAATATATAACTGAAGAGTACGAGACAGTCAAGTTGGCTACTACCACTTCAGACTTCATCCAGAGTAAGATGCCAAAGAAGGAGAAAGATCCAGGATCTTTTGGGATTTCTTACCATATAAGTGATTCTTCATGTAAGAAAGGATTGGCAGATCTTGGTGCTAGCATTTCCATCATGCCACTTAGCCTCTACAAAAGGCTAGGGTTTGCTGAATTGCTCCCAACTAGCATGACAATACAACTTACAGATAACACTGTGACTCTACCCCTAGGAATCATTGAGGATGTCCCTGTCAAGTTAGGCAAAGATTCTTATGTTCCTTGTGACTTTGTCATCATGGACATAAATGAAGACACTAGATACCCTCTCATAATTGGACGTCCGTTCCTCGCCACTATAAGAGCTCTGATTGATGTTGAGGCAGGAACCTTGCTGCTCATACTAGGTAAAGAACTCTTGAATTCAAAGTATTTGAAAGTATGCAAAGACCAAGTATGCAAGAAGAAGTCTACTCAATTGAGTTCATAGAGCAAATGACACTGCTTACACAAGAGGATTATGAACAAGACGATCTGTTAAAAGTGGCTCGAACAAACCCATCTACTGATAACTCCATTGATGAACAAATAAAGGATTGTGTTCTCTACCTCGATACTGCTGAAGAAGATCCTGAAGCCAAAATTGAAGAACTCAAGCTGTGGATGTCACAGTAGAACCATGTGAAAAACCACATGCTCCTGAGATGAAACCCTTACCTAAGGGATTAAAGTATGTGTTTCTAGATGACTTCAAAGTCTGCCCAGTCATCATAAATTCTGATCTAACGACAGAACAAGAAGATAAACTCTTAACAGAATTAAAAAAAGAAGAAAAGCCATAGGCTACAAGATGAGTGATCTCACCGGTGTCAGTCAAGCACTGTGCACACACAAAATCCCCATGATGGAAGATCACAAGTCAATGGTTGAACACCAAAGGAAGCTTAATCTGAATATGAAAGAAGTTGTCCGCCTTGAAGTTATAAATTTATTAAAGAGAGGAATTATTTATCTGATCTCTGATTCACCATGGGTTAGCCCTGTGCACGTTGTCCCAAAGAAGGGTGGAACTACATTGATATGAAATGAAGACAATGAACTCATCCCCACTCGAACAGTCACTGGGTGGAGGATGTGTATTGATTACAAGAAGTTGAATAAGGTGACACAAAAGGATCATTTCCCAATTCCTTTTCTTAATCAAGTATTAGAGCGGTTGGCTCATCAAGAATATTTCTGCTATCTCGACGGTTACTCTAGATTCTATCAAATTCCTATACATCCAGATGACCAAGAGAAAACAACTTTTACTTGCCCATTTGGAACATATGCCTTCAGAATAATGCCATTTGGTCTCTGTAATGCGCCTGCAACTTTCCAACATTGCATGGCAGCTATATTCGCTGGTCTCATTGAAATTATTATGGAAGTTTTTATGGATGACTTTTCTGTACATGAGGATTCTTACGACTCGTTCCTGAAGCACCTCTCCCTTGTCCTTAAATAGTGTGAAGAAGCACATCTTGTGTTGAACTGGGAGAAGTGTCACTTTATGGTAAAGGAAGGCATAGTTCTTGGCCATAGAGTCAGCAATAGAGGTATCGAAGTAGATAGAGTGAAAATCGAAGTGATTTCCAAACTCACTATCCCAAAAAATGTAAGGGAGGTTCATGCATTCCTTGGTCATGCAGGCTTTTACAAACGATTTATAAAGGATTTCTCCAAGATAACCAAGCCGATGATGAATTTGTTGCTTAAGGATGCTGAGTTCCATTTTGACGAAGAATGTGTCAAAAGTTTTAATAACCTGAAACAAGCCCTTACAACAACACCCATCATCAGAGCTCCCGATTGGGATCACCCATTTGAAATTATGTGTGATGCCAATGATTATGCTGTGGGTGTTGTCTTAGGCCAATATATAGAAAAGAAACATTATGTGATCGACTATGCATCGAAGACCCTCGATGAATCTTAGAGGAACTATGCAACTACTGAGAAAGAACTTCTTGCAGTAGTGTACACCTTCGACAAGTTCAGATCTTACCTCATTGGTTCTAAAGTCATTGTCTACACGGCTCATGCCACTATCTGTTACCTCATGGCGAAGAAAGATGCTAAACCTAGGCTAATTAGATGGATTTCTCCTATTGCAAGAATTTGATCTTGAGATAAGAGATAAGAAAGGTACAAAGAATTTCATAGTAGACCACCTAAGTCGCATCCACACTCTGGAAACCTATAAAATCCTAATTACTGATTCTCTTCCGGACGACCAACTTATGAAAGTCTCGGAAGCTACACCTTGGTACTCAGACTATGTGAACTACCTCGCCACTGGTGTCATACATCCTGAATGCACCGAGAATGCACTGAAGAAATTCATGCATGATGTGAAACAATATCACTGGGATGAGCCATACCTATTCAAGCTCTGTGTTGATGGTCTCTACAGACATTGTATCGCTGAGGAAGAAGCCAAACTCATTTTAGAACAATGTCACTCAGGCCCAGTTGGAGGCCATATGAGTTCCAAGAAAACTATCTTTAAGGTATTGCAATGTGGATTATTTTGGCCAACCATATCCAAAGATTCCTACAACTTTGTTCTATCATTGGAAAAATGTCAAAGAACAGGAAACATTACGAAGAGAGATGAGATGCCACTGAAGTTGTGGCAAGAAGTTGATATATTTGATGTTTGGGGTATGGACTACATGGGTCCATTCCCATCTTCACATGGATTTTCCTACATCCTAGTCGCAGTTGATTCATCTCAAAATGGGTAGAGGCCATACCGACCATCACTAGTGATTCCAAACCTATCATCAAGATGTTCAAAGACTTTATTTTCCCCTATTTTGGAGTCCCACAAACTGTGATTTCTGATGGAGGTTCTCATTTTCTTGAAAGAAGCTTTGAAGCATTGCTGAGGAAATATGGTGTAACACAGAAGGTAGCCTCACCCTATCATCCACAAACAAGTGGGCATGTTGAGGTTTTCAACCGTCAACTCAAGTCTATCTTAGAAAAGACAGTTGGTCGCAATCGAAAAGATTGGTCGATGAAAATCAATGACGCTTTGTGGGCTTACCGAACCGCTTTTAAAATTCCCCGTGGTACCACACCATTTCAGTTAATCGATGGGAAGTCTTGCCACCTGCCTGTAGAACTGGAACACAAAGCATGGTGGGCAATCAAACAAATAAATTTTGACATGAAGAAGGCTGGACAAGCAAGGATTCTAAAACTATAGGAGCTGGATGAACTCCGGATGACGACCTATGAGAATGCATGAATCTACAAAAAATGCATGAAACTGTGGCATGATGGTCATCTGAAAAGAAAAGATATATAAGTGGGAGACCAAGTTCTATTGTTCAATTCAAGGATGAAGTTGTTCCCAGGAAACTCTGTTCTCACTGGTGTGGACCTTACATTGTCAAGAGCATTTACCCACATGGTGCTTTCTCTCTATGAAGTGAAAAGTCAGGCGAATTTGTGTCAAATGGTCAATGGTTGAAGAGATATTTCACCTCAGCCGACACAAGCACTGAAATAATGTTGGATCTGACCAATCCAATAGATCCACCAGAAAATTAAAGGATTCAGTTGAGACATCAACGTAAAACAAAGGCGCTTGTCAGGAGGCAACCTGATCAATAAATTTATTTTTTTAATTTCAAATTAGAATGTTTATTTAATTTTGTTTTTTACTTTTTAGATAATTTTACTCTAAAATAAAAATTGCATCGCAAGATGCTACCTTAAGTTCTGATTAGTCTTCATTTTTGAGATTTTTAGGAAGAGGGCGCACACAAATTTGAATACAACCGCATCTGGTGGTCCTACCAGCATGAATTTTCCCCTCCATCTCGGATTCAAAGTTTGCTTAGGATGAGCAAATTTCTAAGTTCAGGGTGGAGGTGTTGGTATGTATGCCCTGAGAGCCAATCATGGGATGATTGGTGGGATACATTAAGATTGATTTGATAAACAATAAAGGCAAGCTTCCAATTCTTTCTGGTTCAGTCATATGAGACAATGATATAACATATTGAATTTCTAGAGAATGACAATACTCAATGACGTATGCTTTCAGGTTGAGGACCTGAACAATGAGATCATACGGATGCTAAGAGTTTGTACATTCTTGTTATGTCCCTAGTCGGATGTCATTGTGGAAGGTAGATAAACAACAATGACACACAAGACTAGATTGTGGTGTTGGTTGATGACAGAATCTCATTAGTCATGATATAGAGATATCAAACCAAACACATAGGTATTTGTTAGAGAACAAGTGTACGGGACAGACCCACCATGAGTTTGACACATGGAACCATGACATGGTAGTCACAGTCAGTACTCACAGTGATGGTGGTGAGTGTGATTCTTTGACCTGAAATCACTACACTCAACACATGTCGTTGGGCATACTTTGACATCATCAAACGCAGTCCTGAAACATGGGTTGTGATAAAAGTGATGATTGGGCGGCTTTGACACATGGGGCTTTTGAGGGGTGAGTGATAGATATGGGATTTGTCCCTCCTAAGGGAGTTTGATATCCATGGCCACTTGATGAGTAGGATTGAGAAAGGCTTGCACACATGTGTGAATCAGAATGTGATATTGATGTCATACATATATCTTCCAGTCTACTCTGAGATCAAGAAAGTGAATGAACGTTGACAGGATGACTGTTCCATGCCTCGAGTTCATTCGGGATATCAATGACAAAGGAATTATACATTCACTGTAACACCATTCACAGATTGTAGGATTGAAAGTTGTTCTCCAACTTTTTACTTTCACTTGGGTAGCACTGATGTGTGAATAGGCACCGCTCTTTGCTTATGAAGTCATAAGTGTTATGGACTTTCACTGCCAACGTGAAATGGACCTGCAGGGTCACACACATAGGATTTAACCTGGAAGAGGTGTTTTGTCCACAAGCAATGTTTAGATTGATTACTAAAGGAGTTTAGTAGTTCAATTAAACACTCAATTGATTGATAGCTCAAAATCATAATGTTCAAGGTGTTGGACATATTGATTGGAGTATCAGATTGATTGAAATCGCAATTGACTGATTCTGCACAATATGCACTCCCAACCGATCGTCTCATGTGATGAACCAATCGGTTGAGCTTGGTGAACCGGTCAGCTCAAGTGTTGAGCTTATCGGCTCAAGATCAGGGTGAATCGATTGCTTCAAGTGTTGAAACGATCAATTTAACTGGTGCAATCGAGCAAGTTGGGAAAGTAGGATTGGTGAGAATTTTCCTTTCATTTCAATTTCCCAATTTGATTGGGAAATAGGATTGGTATTTGATACCAATTAGAAACAAAAGAAGGAAAGTCAATCGGGAACCTACCAGGACCACCAACCAACCGGTTCACTTGTGAGCCGACCGGTTGAGGTGTCCCAACCGACCGGTTCACTTCTGAACCAACCGTTTTAGGTCCCCAACCGACCGTTTCAGTTGTGAAACGATTGGTTCAGATTGCGATTTGGTTGCTTTTGTGGAAAATCTTGAACCCTTCTACTCCTGCTTTTAGTCCCGTATTGCCCGGGATGGAGAACCCTGTCCCATGACCCTCCTATATATATAGGGGTATTGGGGGGCTTCTCAAAGTACAACTCAGTGCAATCAGTTGCTATGCAAAGTTGTCGTTCTCTCTGGTTTTGGTAACCGAGAGAGAGCCCTTGGAGGCAGGAGAGTGTGGGAAGGGAAAGACAACTGCAGTTGCAATTGGAGGCAGGAGAGTGTGGGCGACTAGTATGTTAACAGGAGGGTGCGACTCCTTCCACTTCCTTGTGGGACAAGGAGTGTGGAGTTCCAGGTGGTCCGTGTGGACTACTTCAGAGGCGGGAGGTTTCTGCCGCTCAGGAGGACAACTGTCAACCTGACAGTTCGGTGAGACCAGGAGTTGTCAGTCCCGGTGCGACCTGGAGCTGCACAGACACCGTCGAAGACCGGAGTTGAAGACCGCGCAAGGCGCGAGGTATTGTCGCCAAGAAAGCCTCGAGGCAAGGTATGATTTCACAAACCATCCTTTCCTATTATATAGACGTTGACGCGTTTCCTTGTTCTGGGTTTGGGGGAGAAATTTTTTTTGTTTCCGCTGCCATCTCTGCCTCCCCTAAAACCCAAGAGTGGTATCAGAGCCACGTCAACTACTCTATATTTTAGGAATATTGATATGATCGATTTTGGTTTGTCGCCTTTATTTATTGCATACGTTGCGAATAAAATTTGTTTTATCCATGTCCAATCCTAAATCCACAAATCCCATATTACATATATGATATGTATTATTAATACACTCGATACGCGTCACCCTTAAATGAGTTTTGTGGTGGATGTATAGCGTGGTTATGGCCAATAAACCCTATCTGTGATTGGTTGTGTGTGGTTGCTTGCATCTCGATCTGCACACCGATCATCCTTCTCCTATTCCTGATGTAACTCGAAATAATTCAAGATTTCTCTCCTACCTTTGCTCCCCTCAAATGTAACTCGAGGTTTCTCTTTATGCAATGTAAAATAGGATAGATTTTTTTTTATTTCCTGTTATGTCAAAGAACAGAGGACATCAAGATGACAACTGAGATGATCGGTTCAAGGCGTGAACCGATCGTTTGACATTCCATACGATTGGTTCAAGGAGTGAACCGATCGGTTGATGACTAGTTCGAGGAGCGAGACAAGCGCGTAGCGGCCATGAAGAGATGCACAACGACCAGGCAAACTGATCGGTTGGAGGAGCCAACCGATCGGCTGGTGGCACCCAGACGACCGGCCAGAGAGAACATATCATTCATATGATGAGTTGATCAACTCGGAAGGCAAAAAATAGAAGTTCATCTTGTACAGGTTGCATGTGATGTAGACCTAGATGACCGTGATTCCTCTTGGCTCAAGGAATCACATTAGGATGGCCATAATCATCGCTTTTATCATTTGTGCATGTTTTCTGTGGGATATAGCATGTATATGATACATACTATGTATTGTGGTGATTGGATATGTATATGTATATAAAAACCAAATCCCTCATTAAAATATTAAGTTTTAGATGCCTTCCAAATGTGACACACGTGAAAAGCTTGATCGACCAAGTGTGGGCACGCCCTAGCGTGGTGCAGCGTCTATCTCGTGGAAGCGTGAAGGAGTGATATGTGGGTCTGCCCTAGCAGGGTGCATATTCATCGTGTTTGCTTTGGGTCAGACTTAACAAGGTGATCTAGATGGGATCTAGTACCTTAAGGCATGGAGATGATCATGGCAAGGAGTTGCATATGACATCTTATCAAGAGTTGCATATGATGCAATTGGCAAGAGTTGCCTACCTTAGAGATCTAAGTTGTGGGTGACAACCAAAGCTGGTCCATAACTTAGAGGATTTCAGGATCTTGCCTACTAGAAGGTTGTACACTGCAATCTTCCAAATTGATGGTGAGGGCTGTCAATTTGATGTAAAATAGTGGGAGCTATAATTAATTAAAGGCCTAATTATATCGTCAAATTTTCAAATCAATCAAATAAATCAAAATTGTGTTTTTGGACTAAAATTGCATATTTCCTTTTGTAGTACAAATGACGACAAACAACAATCACTTTTCTTTGCGATCGGTCCTTGAAAAGGACAAACTGAATGGGACAAACTTCCACGACTGGTATCAGACATTGAGAATCGTTCTCACTCAAGAACATAAGCTCTATGTCCAGGATACTCCAATTCCAGAGGAACCCGCTCCTAATGCACCAAAGGCAGAAAGGGATGCTTACAAGAAGCATGTTGATGATGCCATTGATGCAAAGTGCTTGATGTTATGTTCTATGAACCATGAGTTGCAGAGACAACATGAGAACATGGGTGTCATTGAGATGATTCAGCATCTCAGGAACATGTATGAAGATCAGGCACGACAAGAGAGATACAATGTCTCAAGGGCACTGTTCAAGTGTGTCTTGACAGAAGGAGATCCAGTTGGTCCTCACACACTCAAGATGATTGGGTATGTGGAGAACCTGCAAAGACTAGGATTTCCACTGAGCCAAGAGTTGGCTACTGACGTGATACTGCAATCGTTGCCAGAATCCTACTGTCAATTTGTGATGAACTACAACATGAACAACTTTGATAGGCCACTGTCAGAGTTGTTGGGCATGTTGAGGACAACCGAGATACAGATGAAGAAGGACAAGCCTAAGGCTGTGATGGTGATCACGAGCAAGAAAGGCAAGTATAAGCGCAAGGGCAAGGGCAAAGCTAAGAAAGGTTCTGATGCTAGCCAGGAGTCCAAGCCATTTTTAGCTCTCAAGGCCAAGGGAGGCGTGACCAAGAATGGAAATTTCCACCATTGTCAAAAGCCAGGACATTGGAAAAGGAATTGTCCTCTCTATCTGGAAGAACAAAAGAAGAAGGAGGCAACAAACGTCTCTACTTAAAGGTGTCATGAAAGTAAACTTGTAACACTTTTGAGGTATATGATACCAAGATGTAAAGTGTAAAGCACTCATAATTGGGGCAAGTGTTGCCGCCATAGATAGGAGTACTTTAGTTTATTTTCAGCCTATAAGGCATGTAATACAGTTATGAACTGCTATTTCATTTTTTGCCAATAGATAGAAACACTTTATTTTGCATATTGTACGACAATGATGGCAATTAATAAAGTTGATGTTTGAATCTTAAAGATATGATCTTTGTGGCAATGCCTTATTTATCTCGTGGTATTTGATATGCATAAGATAAAATGATACCTAAAAGTTATAGATAACTCAAACAATCTAATTAACATCAATCATGAGAAATTCATTTCTAGTTTCCATATGATGGATAAATCTAGACTCTTTTGGTTAGGAGACCAGTAAGAGACATGAATATCTTGGACATGATTAATCAATCTTCACTAATGGTAGTGGGAGAATGATTATCCTAATAGGTATAAATGATGTGATGTATTTACATACCTATTGGAACAAATGCTAATACTTCAAATGGTGTTTAGAGAAATACCAATATGAATATCTTGAAGTGTTCGAGAATATCATAAATGAAGTACAAATTTGGTAAAGTGTTAATTCTTGATGAGATCAATGAATGAAATACTTGGACCAAATGTTTGAGATCCTTATGAGTGATTATGATAGTGTATCATAGTGAACTCATGATTAAGGCATGGTGATGTCTAAATCAAGAAGGAATCATACTCTACGGAGTTAGAGAATGATTATCAAATAACTGAATTCTTCTTAATAAAAGAATACCCCACACTAATAAAAGAATTTAAAAACCACAAGGGTTGTGAGTTCTTATTTCCTTAACAGATACACCTCAATTATCTATGTGATGAGTTGTTCATGTGATGAGTCAACTATATAGATGAATATGAGGAACTGAATTTTGAGTTATGGTTTATGATCATTACATCCTAAATGACATCCATGTAAACCATAAGGTATGACCTTGATGGTAGCACTCATTGGATGAAATCCATAAGTACAAATGAATCTTAAGTGTTAAGATACATGGATAACATTTTGAGAAGGATGATGCTTGTTGATTGCAACTTAATGACTAAGGCATTTGGCATATGGATACTAAAACCACATTGCTATGAGGAATAAAACAAGGATGTGCATGTGACACAACCTATAAGGTTTATGAATCCAATAATGCAAATGAAGTCGATAAGTTACAATGGACTAATCAATATGATTGATTGAGTACAAGCAACTCATAATTGGATCTTTACTTTGATGATATAGTCAAAGGGTTTGATTGATATGTCAAAGATAAAGAAGGGATCTGTGATTTAGTGGGAGCGTATTCACATTCCACATGTTGATGTGAAATGGAAATGTTCTAAAATGGAAATCCAAAAGTGGAAATTATCATTAAGGTAGATAGAGATGTTTCCTATATGATAGAAATAGATATCTATAGAGATAGTTCTCGAAAAACCTCTTGACCTGAAAAGAGAAAGCATACATTGGCAATATGTACTAAAGGGATCAGTATGCACAAATTCATTGGGAGAATACTTGTCTATGGAGTTAGTATCGCAAGGCTAAGTGTCCAATTCTTATGAAGAATGGGAACACTAAGAATAGATGTGGATCTTTCATGTATGTAATCATCCCATTATCTTGCATGTATCGACATGGCAAGAACAAAATGCATTCATCATCTTGTATGTATGACATGACAATATGATGTGCTCATCTTGATAAATCGTATGTGGGACATGACGAGTGGATGTCTGTCTACTTCTAGTAAGGGTTACTGGAATACCATAAGAACTTGACAAGTACTTGAGAAGTACTAGTTCTATGGAGATAAGGAAGAGTTCGATGTAAAGAGTTACATTGATGCGAACTTCCGAAAGGACAGAGAATTAATCGCAAAATATACATAGGATGTATAAAAGTGAAAGTTTGTTGATAATTGGAAGTGTTCCAATAAAACCACTTAAAAGGAAATGCTGAGTACCTATGCGTTAGAGAACAGCAGTAGATACTATATGGATCTGGAAGTTCATGAGATGAACTTATAGATATTCCGCTCATTGATGACAAGTATGGAATCCTTGATCATGTAATGTGGCTAAAGGTTAGCAAAGGAATACAAGATCACATATTACGGCAACTCCATCTCATACGTGTGACGTACAACGGAGAGATGAGAGACATGCAATTAATACTGACTTTGGCAAGGTGTTGCCATTACTCACTATGTTAGCACAAGAGCATAGTAACATGTGGGACATGTTTGAAGATCACTATGAATATGATTCAAGGGTGATTGGCTCGCAGTGCAAGTGGGAGTCTGTTGGTATGTATGCATTGAGAGCCAATCATGGGATGATTGGTGGGATACATTAAGATTGATTTGGTAAACAACAAAGGCAAGCTTCCAATTCTTCTAGTTCAGTCATATGAGATAGTGATAGAACAGATTGAATGTCTAGAGAATGACAATACTCAATGACGTATGCTTTCAGGTTGAGGACCTGAATGATGAGATCATACATATGCTAAGAGTTTGTACATTCTTGTTATGTCCCTAATCAGATGTCATTGTGGAAGGTAGATAGACATCAATGACACACAAGACTAGAGTGTGGTGTTGGTTGATGATACAATCTCATTAGTCATGATATAGAGATATCAAACTAAACACATAGGTACTTGTTAGGGAACAAGTGTACCAGACAGACCCACCGTGAGTTTGACACATGGAACCATGACATGGTAGTCACAGTCAGTACTCACAGTGATGGTGGTGAGTGTGATTCTTTGACCTGAAATCACTAAACTCAACACATGTTGTTGGGCACACTTTTACATCATCAAACGCAGTCCTGAAACATGGGTTGTTATAAAGGTGATGATTGGGTGGCTTTGACACATGGGGCTTTTGAGGGGTGAGTGATAGATATGGGATTTGTCCCTCCTAAGGGAGTTTGATATCCATGGCCACTTGATGAGTAGGATTGAGAAAGGCGTGCACACATGTGTGAATCAGTATGTGATATTGATGTCATACATATCTCTTCCAGTCTACTCTGAGATCAAGAAAGTGAATGAACGTTGACAGGATGATTGTTCCATGCCTCGAGTTCATTCGAGATATCAGTGACAAAGGAATTATACATTCACTGTAACACCATTCACAGATTGTAGGATTGAAAGTTGTTCTCCAACTTTCTACTTTCACTTAGGTAGAACTGATGTGTGACTAGGCATCGCTCTTTGCTTGTGAAGTCATAAGTGTTATGGACTTTCACTGCCAACGTGAAATGGACCTGCAGGGTCACACACATAGGATTTAACCTGGAAGAGGAGTTTTGTCCACAAGCAATGTTTAGATTGATTACTAAAGGAGTTTAGTAGTTCAATTAAACACTCAATTGATTGATAGCTCAAAATCATAATGTTCAAGGTGTTGGACATATTGATTGGAGTATCAGATTGATTGAAATAAAAATTGACTGATTCTGCACAATCTGCACTCCCAACCGATCGGCTCATGTGATGAACCGATCGGCTGAGCTTGGTGAACCAGTCGACTCAAGTATTGAGTCGATCGACTCAAGATCAGGGTGAACCGATTTCTTCAAGTGTTGAAACGATCGATTTAACTGGTGCAACCGAGCAAGTTGGGAAAGTAGGATTGGTGAGAATTTTCCTTTCGTTTCAATTGCCCAATTTGATTGGGAAATAGGATTGGTATTCGATACCAATTAGAAACAAAAGAAGGAAAGTCAATCGAGAACCGACCAGGACCACCAACCGATCGGTTCACTTGTGAGCTGACCGGTTGAGGTGTCCCAACCGACCGGTTCAGGTCCCCAACTGACAGTTTCAATTGTGAAACGATCGGTTCAGATTGCGAGTTGGTTGCTTTTGTGGAAAATCTCAACCCATCTACTCTTGCTTTTAGTCCCGTATTGCCCGAGATGGAGAACCCTGTCCCATGACCCTCCTATATATAGGGGTATTGGGGGGCTTCTCAAAGTACAACTCAGTGCAATGAGTTGCTCGGCAAAGTTGTCATTCTCTCTGGTTTTGGTAACTGAGAGAGAGCCCGAGCAAGTGCTACCCGCAAAGGGAGGTGCAGTAAGGGAAAGACAACTGCAGTTGCAACTGGAGGTAGGAGAGTGTTGGCCACTAGTACGTCAATAGGAGGATGCGACTCCTTCCACTTCCTTGTGGGACAAGGAGTGTGGAGTTCTAGGTGGTCCGTGTGGACTACTTCAGAGGCGGGAGGTTTCTGCCGCTTAGGAGGACAACTGTCAACCCGAAAGTCTGGTGAGACCAGGAGTCGTCAGTCCCGGTGCGACCAGGAGCTGCACAGACACCGTCGAATACCAGAGTTGAAGACCGCGCAAGGCGTGAGGTATTGTCTCCGAGAAAGCCTCGGGACAAGGTATGATTCCACAAACCATCCTTTCCTATTATATAGACGTTGACGTGTTTCCTTGTTCTGGGTTTGGGGGAGAATTTTTTTTGTTTCCACTACCATCTCTGCCTCCCCTAAAACCCAACTGGAGGGTGGGTGGTACATACTTTACTTTCCACCTTCACCCATCTATTTCAGACATAAGATTTCATCTTTGCAATTTTGACCAAATTTTTAAAAGAAATTGAATAGATACTTGATGAAGTTTTGACACTTTCTATTTCATTAAAAACCATTACCTTGCCGACTATGCATTTTGAATCATTACACACTCCTTATTCGAAGCAGATCCTCAAAAGGACCACTTTTTGAAACAAGCCTTTTTATTGAAATCATTTTGTGAAGATGATGATTCCTAACATTATGATACTTATGCAAAAATGACAAGTGTCTGTCGAACTGATAGGGATTAAACATGTCGTTCTTCCTAACTGACTAGTGGAACAATAACATGTAATCTCCACTGGATCCTCATCAAGTCATTATCTAAGCAGAGTACGATAAAGAGAACAAACCAGTGCATTGAATTGTAAATCAAGCTGCATTCTGATCTGAACTCTCTTCTACACTTCTTCTATCATCTTCGTACCCCTCCATCCATAAAAAAGAAACGAAAACAACCAAAATAGTGCCAAACCCAAAGTTCGGGGTGGCACGCCACTTCCCTCTATATCCATTTCTTCCATACCCCTCACAAATTAATAGGGGCATACCACCAAGAAAAGATGCCAAAGCGCACACAAATAAATGCAATCTCGGGTCGAATAGAGGAGAGATTCACAAAAAAATGCAATAAATGAAATTGCAAATCATGTAATAAAAATCTCAAGTCGAATAGAGGAGAGATTTATTTCTTCCATCCATACCACCCTTCACTCTATTTTCTACCTAAAGGCACAATGAATGCCTCCAATACCCTGAAAAACACTAGTGTCAGATCAGGTGCACACTTGTTGTTCTGTGGGTATCTCTAGACTCTTACAAAACTCTTAGAAATGCATATTGTTGGAAAAAAGTGAGGAGGAAGTGATGTTGGAAAACAAACTCAGGAACGAAGATATGGCAAGATGTGTTCAGTGGTCCCAGGAAGTTGAGATGCTAAGTCATACTGAGAAGAAAGAAAACAATCATGATGTGAATAAGAGGCAATCACATGATTTGAAAGTATTCAGTTGGTGACTGTTTCAGACTTTGTGTTACTCGAGGACGAGCAACGTTTAAGTTCGGGATGTTTTGATGAAAGCATATTCATCATAATATTCAATCGCCATCCTGGGCTCAATTCGACTCAATACATCTGATTTCATCTCCTAAATATCTCAATATGTAAAATTGCTTAATTGGTTCAATTGTCAAGATTATTAACTGAGTTTATGTTGATTTTATGCAGGTGATGATGAGGTTCAACCATCAGAAGGCACCCACCTCCAATTAACCCTAATCCACCTTCAACATAATCATAGTCACCCCTTGCTTCATTCCACCTATATCTCCATCCAAACATCTACCAATCAAACCCTAATAAGTGGGGCCCACCTTTATCAACCCTAGATCTACCTTCACTCAAGATCCTCTCATCCTTGGTCTTGACCAAATGATCTTGATCAAATGGTTTATCCGTTCAGTTTGAACATCTCTCAGCCTAAGCCATTCATCTGAACGGTCTCAAAATTGCAAACCTTCCACACCATCCGATCTCAGATCAACGCCCCTCATTCACCTCCCCACTCGCCCCCCTCCTATCATTCTGCGACCGATTTCTCCCTTCCATACGGTCTCAAGACCGTATGAGGCCACTCAGTGTCATGACTGTGTAAAGCCTCATGGTCTCAAGACCATATGGGCAACTACCTACACGAGACCCCAAGGAGCTACAACAACCACATCCCTGACCTCCTGCTTCCCTTCTTCTTCTTCCTCCCACCCGATCAGTAACCCTATCTCCTACGACACCTGCAAACATGCCGACCACGCCACCCTCCATCATCCTCACAGCACCTCGACGACCACAAGAGTGAGACATACCTCCATCACCTCCGCGATAACACCTGCTCCCTCTGCTTTCCCCTTCCTCTCACGATCCTCATCACCTCAAACCGACCTGCACCCTCGCGACCAGAACCGTGCAAACCCTAGCGGTCTGCAAGATCATTTGGCGGCACACAGTCTCAAGACCGTTAGGCCAGCCACCCACGAGACCATTTGGATGCCAAGATTCAAGATCGTTTGCTTCTCTAAATCACAATACCGTTAGGCCAACGATCATGCAAGAGGAAAAGAATGCCAGAGCACTCAAGACCATTTGGATAGAGATCCAAACAAATAGACTAAAGACCATTTGGATCCAGAAATCTCAAGACTGTTTGGATGTGAAACACGTGATCTTCCAAACCGTTTAAATCCAAGACCGTTTGAACAAGAGTCCTAGACCGTCAAGAAGAATAAATGGTCTCCAAAACCATTAAAGAAAAACTGTAAAAATTACAAATGGGCCCAAATCGAGAAGACCCCAACCAGTGCCTATAAATAGGACCAACAAGGTCCTCATTTGAGGCATCAGATCTGGGATGCCGCCAGGCTGCCCGAGCACAAGATTCGATCCAGATCCATCATGCACGCTACCATCACTTCACCTACTGCGATCGGGGAGATCGAGAAGAGAAGGAAGGAGGAGTGAGAAAGACTTCCCAGTCTGTCTTGACGTCTCTCGTTCCCCGTCCAGATCTACTCCGAAATGACGTAGAGGACCACATTATTTTCACTGAGCTGCGACCACCTTATGCATCATGCTCATGGCAGAATCTTCCCTCTTTCTTGTTCTTCTTGTTTCTCGCATCATGAGCGAGTAGTTCCTTTTTGCTGGGGTGCGGGGACTAGCCCCGCTTCCCATGCATGCATGTCTTTTCATTTTAACATTCCAAGGAAATGTATATAACTTTTCATTTCATTGTTAATCGTCGATGTTTGCTTGTAGATTGATCACCTACTTGCTTTTATCTTGTTCTTTCCTATGTTGCGAGAACTTCAATATGTAGGATAGAATGTCGATTATTGTGGTTGACTCCCAAACTAGAAATAGAATGGGATTCCTTGAGGTCGTAAGTGTATGATCCGTGAGGGGATGAGCCATCTAACCCATGCTGATGCTTCTGTGTGCCTAACACCTGTATAGGGGGCCCACAACTTCAGTTGGATTTCTGTATCTTCAGAACTGTAAGTGAATGATCGAAATGGTGACGAGACATCTGATGCCTAAGGTGATGCTTATGCGAACCGAAAAATCCCTCAGGGAGGGTTCGTAGTAGTTCTATTTGGATAGTTAGATCTTGCCTGGATGTTTGGTGAATGGATGTGTTTGCATGTGTAGTGGTGGTGAAACCCGAGACCACCCCAGTGATCCCATATCATTAATCTGGATCAACTTTAATTCTTCTCTTTACTTTCTTGCACTTAGTTTAATTATCCTCAATTCAATCAATAGTTCTAAATATTTGTCTTACTTGAGCTAGATTCGACTAACAACGATTCTTAAAAACGTTGTCTCTTGGGAGTCGATCCTCAACTATACTGCGATAAGACCCGTCTACTTGCAGGTGGTATTATTGCACAAGGTTTTGGTAAAAGCTCGGGGATTTCAACCCTGAGTGAGTTTGTTAGTGCGATAATATTCCACATGAATACTTGGTTAGGGAATCTAGAGAATAATAGATATACTCAGATCTCCCAGAGCTATAGACACCGAGCCAGGGTATTCAATACTCAGATCTCCCAGAGCCAGGGTATTCAATACTCAGATCTCCCAGAGCTATAGACACATCACGTCCTAATTACCAAACTTATAACTCTGAATCTCTATCCTAATGGTCCCTGGTGACTCAACCTAATATCTGATACATAACTGTTACTCTCACATGCCATGATAACACCTAATCATGATATTAGGTCATAAATTGAGGATAAACGTAACACAAAGATAACTCCCAACTTTTTTTAGTTTCAAACTCTTTGTATTCTCACATTGGATCACATAAACAAACTTTATAAGGGAATTTAACCTTAATTCCTTTAATCTAAATTCAATAACAAAGATACCTATCGAAACATTCATTTTGTTTATCACACTTCCATGTACATACAATATGATTATTAGATACAAACTTTGTCAATAAGGATACAAAGGTACACATCATCATTTACAACACTTTCATTTTATACAATGACCTAGAGTTATTGGGACCAATTGAACCTAACTAATGTGATACTTATCTCTTGTGGAAGATCACTTTGGCACTGGCATTCTTCAATGTACATGGTTTCCCTAAAATTGTGTGAGTAGAGGGGTGAGCTTACTTTCTTAGTGAATGGGATCTTCATAGAAAAAGTTTAAGGCACACTTATAGTCAAAGATTTATTATTGAGAAAAAGAATATAAAGTATAATAGTAAGAAGATGTAAAGGAACTAATCATTCTCAAGCATAAAATTGGGAAGTTATTCCAAATAATTACAAAAATAAATGTATAATTGCATACACTTGAATAATCTCTCATTCATCTGATTATACCATGAAACCACATGAAGAGTACCACGATAGGTGAAAGCATCAAAATAATATACGATCTCACTATATAAGACATAGAAGCATGGCTGAGTTTCTAAGTCTATATCTTGAGTAAGGCCTTATTTGCAGTGGGTCACGTCATGTCTAGATCTTGGTAGATTACATGCGAAGCAAGATACCTCGACTCCTCCTCTCAACATTAGTACTTAGGTGGAGAGTCAAATCCCTCAGGCTTGTTGTTCACCAGTGAGCCTACCAAGGATGTCCACTGATCGATGCAACTCTACATCAGTGGATCTAACAAATATGTCCACTGACCAGAAAACTCAAGTACCATCAGAATCCCTAGTTGGTGTTGGATACCAATCATTGAAGGAGTCCACCCTCATTGGACTAGATCCCCACACCCCACTAGTGTGTTTCATCTTACCTCAACCTGGATAAAATACCTCCAGTCGAGAAGCTTGCTTCCTTCCCATAATGTAGGCCTCGTGTGAATGATTCTATAGTGTCTAGGGCATCTAAATGTCTAATTCACTCTTTAAATTCATGGTTCAACCATCAAATCAACATGTCTTAGCTTAGATTTGTAAACATTTCATCTCATAGATCATTTGTAATACATGTTGCAAACTAAACTACTGACAACACCACATCTCATATTGACAAACACTAATATGAATATACTTGATTCACTAAATGCCCTATCCTTTGGGTTTCATTTCCCTCATTCACATATCACATGACTCACATAAAAATTTAGTACAACATAGACTTTCACTTGTAAAATATTGCTTTCAACAGTTAATAGAAAATCAAACTTTTGTGTGGAACCCTAGTATTAATTGCATTAGGCTTCCCACACCAACCATTGAAATGTCATGCGTCCAATATATCCTTGAATAAATTAATTTATAATGATAAAAGAATCACATAAGTTGAATTTCATGATGTCTATTCACAAACTTAAAAGTTTCCATTCATATAGGGTTTCACCCTCTTAAGTGAGATATCAAGCATACAAAACCAACTTTGCTTCACAACTCTCTCCCTAGGTGAGCTCCATTCCATCTCTAATCGGTGCTTCCATGGGGGGTGTCGGCCCTTCAGTGCAAGGGGATGGTCCCCCTCCTATCCCCTGACCATACCCTCCCCTGCCCCTACCTCCTTCACCCTGCCTTTGGTCCCTCCTCCAACTGGTGAGGCGTCGGTTGAAGACTGGAATGACCCCAGTACAAATATCACAATGGGTAGGGCATGTGCTAATACCCTGAGGAAGCCCTTGGCTGTACCGAGAGGTTGCAGACATGTTCTTGTCTCAGAGGATCCCAAGGAGCCCCATTTTAAGGATGGCGATAGTACGACCCAAGATGAAGTTCTCTTCTCTAGTGCTGGAGGAGATGGATGACTTCAACAAGCATGCTATCATAGTCCAAGTGATGGGCAAGAAGTTCCACCTGACTTAGTTGTATAGGTGGATTCTCAGAACCTGGAAACGAAGGGGGAAATCCAGATGTTGCCTATGAGTGAAGGGTTGTTTCCTGTCAATTTTGTTAATGAGATTGACCTAGATGTTTCATTGAACAGAGGGCCCTAGTTTTTTGATTCACAGCTCGTGCTCACCAGGAGATGGTCACCTTAGGATGATATAAGGAGAGCAGTGCTTACATCTGCTCCTGTGTGGGTGACTCTTTCAAATATAGGCCATCATTGGTCACAACAGGCTCTCACCATCATCGGGTTTGCTGTGGGTACACCCATGTCATTCAACTTTCTAGAGGAGGTAGGATGATGGGTACCGTGAGGATGTGTGTGGAGATCCTTGCGGATAAGGAACCATCCCTTGTGGTGATGGTAGAGTTACCTAGCAGAGAGGAACTTGATATACGAGTCCAATACAAGGCGCTACCCAACCGGTATGACGCCTGCAAGGTGTTTGGTCACAGGTCTGGGCACTGCCCGAAGGAAGCAGATGGAGGCAAACATGTTTCTAATTGGGGGAGGAACGCCAGCAGAAGGCCAAGCCATAGATGTAGAGCTTCCAAGGCTGCTAATGTGGTTGTTGTTGATCAAACACAGAGAGTGGAAGCGGTGGTGAATGGCTCCTCTACTCAGAGTGGTCCGGTTCCATCTCAAGTGGTAACCACTGATGGGGGGATTTTGGTTACCCCTGAGGAGTTGCTTCCTGGAGCTATGTCCAGTGTGAGACATGAGACTGCCCCGACTGCTTCTATGGAGGAGGGGAAATTTCAAGAGGTGGTGAGATTGAATGTAGACAGGGAATCTCCTGCTTACAAGGCAGTGCACTTGAAGGACAAATAGAAGGAGGCGTTGGCGGAGGAGGATCTACTGACCACTTCTAATACTTTCTTGGTGCTAGATGACATGGGTGGGGATAGTGGCCGCATTCCCCTTACTCACAGTGCTGAGCGGGGTAGGGAGGGAAGGGGACAATCCAACAAAGGAAGAGGGGGTTGATACACTCGTGGAAGGGGTGGAGCCTCTAGCTCTATTACATGAAGGTTCTCGCCTAGAATGTGCGAGGTGATTCCTTGCCGCACATGTAGAGGAAAGTCAAGGAGCTAATTAGAGAGAAGTACATCTCAATTGCTATTTGTTTGGAAACACACATCAAGAGAGACTGCATGGAGAGAATGAAGGGCATGTTTCCAAATGGTTGGGAGTGTACCTCTAACCATGATCACGCTGAAGGAGGATGCATTGTGGTGGGTTGGAATCTGAGCATCTGGGATATCCAACCGATACATGAGATGGACCATATGATTACTCTGAGTTGTATCAATAGGGGGTTTCACTATGTCATTTCTACCATTTATGGTTTGAATGTGGAGGGCTTCCGTAGGAAGCTGTGGGATGTATTGGCTGGTTCTAATCAATAGGCGCTCCCACCATTGGTAATTGGGGATTTCAACCATATTTGCAAGGCTAATGAGAAAGTAGGAGGGCTGCCTGTCCCAAACTCTTTCCTGAAGAGGTTCAATGAGGCGGTGGATGCGGCTAATTTTATGTAATTTAACATGAGGGGTGGTGGTATCACCTGGCATAACAAGATATCTCCAATTAATAGAATCTCTAGCTTCCTTGATAGAAGACTGGTTAATGCTGCTTGGTTAGATGTGTTTCCATAGGATGTGATCCAATTAGGTGCCCCCACCCTAACAGTGACCACACATGGATGATTATGGAGTTATGTTCCTACAAATATGAGGCGCGACCGTTCAGGTTCCTAAATCATTGGATTAACTTGTCGTCGTTCAAAGGGGTGGTGGAGGATGCCTAGAATATTATAGTAGATGGGAATCCTATTTTCAAGATCATGGCAAAGTTGAAGAACACCAAAATGAAGCTCAAGGATTGGTCCAGATGCTTGATTGACCTCCCTAATTTGATTAAGGAAGTTAGATCTGTGTTTGATGCAGAAGTGCTAAGCTAAGATGCAATCCTTCTTGCACCAGGCTCATGGAACGGGAAACCCATGCTGCTGATTGGCTTCTACAGTTGGAGAAAGCTGAGGAGGTCCATCTCTGGAAAAGAAGCCAGTTGAGATGGATCAAGGATGGTGAATGTAATACAAAGGTGTACCACATGGCCATCAAGAGGAATGATATGAGGGATCATATACATGCATTGATTAATTCTAAAGGGGAGCTTGTGGATGAACCGAAAGAGATCGTTGAGACTTTTGTGAAGATTTTCAAGGATATGTACAATTAGGATCCTAGGTCGGAGTTGGACTGCCCCATGCTCCCTACTGCTAAGGTCATAGTGAATATGAACAGGCTTCTGCTGAAGCCAGTTACTGATGATGAAATCAAAGAAGCGGCCTTCTCTATCGGTTCCTCCAAAGAACCTAGTCTGGACGGCTTCAACGACAAGTTCTTCCAGTTGTGTTGGGACCTTATTAAAGAGTATGTGGGAAGAGTAGTTAGATGGTTCATGGTGGGTGGGAGGATGCTCAGATAGGATAATCAAGCATTCATTAGACTTATCCCCAAGAAGAATAATGCGGCCTCCTTGACCGACTTTAGGCCCATTGCCTGCTGCTCGGTTATCTATAAGATTATTTCTAAAGTGTTGGTGAGAAGAATGAAGGTTGTCCTCCCTCATATTATATCTAATGTACAAGGTGTGTTTGTGGAAGGCATATCTATCTCAGATAATGCTCTCTTGGCTATGGAGTTCCTTATTGACTTCAATGTGAAGAGAACACCAAGGAAAGTTTGCCTGAAGCTTGATATCACTAAAGCGTACGATCACCTTAATTGGCCTACACTGTGGAGGATTATGCACACCCTTGGGTTTAGTGATAGATGGATCAACATCTTGTGGGAATGCGTTGAGACAACCTTGTTCTCTATTCTGATCATTGGGGTGCCTAAAGGCCTATTCCAAGCTACCAATGGGTTAAGACAAGGGGACCCGTTATCTCCCCTTCTCTTCACTCTTGCAATGGAAGGGTTGACCACCATGATTGATGATGTTGTTACCAAAGGTTTGCGGAAACCGTACAAGATCCCATGGGTCGAAGTGATTCCCTACATGATCTTTGCTGATGACATACTGATGTTTATTTCTAGATACATCAAATATATGAAAGGCGCCCGTGCTGTGCTATACTATTTTGGCAACCTTACGGGTCTTTACATCAGTACAATCAAATCTAAGGCCTTCTTTTCTAGGTCTTGTGATGGTAGGAGAGGCAGGCTGAAGGAAGCTCTGGATATCCAAGAGGGGTCTTTCCCCATAAAGTATTTGGGGATCCCTCTCTCCGACAGGCGTGGGAAGGGAGCATATTACGTTGAGGTAGTGGATTCCTTGAGAACAAAGGTGGATAGATGGTCAGGGTTGAATATCTCCATGGCTGGGTGGGCGGTCTTGATCAGAAGCATCTTGATCTCCATGATTCATTTTTGGTGTAGACAAACCTCCTTGCCTTGGTTCATCATTGAGAAATGCAAATATGTGATGATCATCTTTTTGTAGGGGGTGGTAGAGGGAGGTCCATTGCTTGGGATGTGGTGGCACAATTGGATGAGGAAGGGGGGGTCTGAATCTTAAAAACCCAAAAGCTATTGCCTTATATGCCAACATGAGAAGAGTTGACAGATTTCTCTGCAACCCCTCTTGTACTTGGAGCCACTGGTTACGTGTTAGATACAGAGCTGGGTGTCTGGAGCTTGATGTTAAGAGGAGCGACCTGTCTAGTTGCATGAGGAATATGATCAGGTGTTGTCCTGATATGAAGGGGATCTATACAATTGCTGCTAACAGCTTCTGGATGCTTTTTGTCCCTGATGCATGCCCATGGACCTTGATGAAGCTGAGACCGCAGGTGTCTTGGTTTGATCTCATATGGTGTAAAGGGTTTCAACCCAAGTGGACTTCACTGTGTATAGGACGCTGCTTGGTCAGATTCCAATGATGGATAGATTGCTCAGTTGGGGCCTGGCGGTCAACCCCAACTTCTGTTTGTACAAGAAGAATAATGAGACTACCGATCATGTCTTTTTTGAGTGTGATGTTGTTAAATATTGCTAAAAGAGAAGCACCTTGAAGTGTGGTTTTGGCGGTTCACCGCAGTGTGAGCTCCAAGTTGCCTTATTTTGGCTTCTTGACCAAACTAAAAACAACCATAGCTTAAGGAGCTTTTGTGGGATGGTCTTCTCCACTGTCATTTATCATGTGTGGAGCGATAGAAATGTTAGGATTCATGTTAAAGGGGAGCTTGACCCCCTTCACATTTATGATCTTATTGTAAATAGAGTCAATTGGGTGATTAGTTCTAAACCCAAGTGGCTTGGTGATGTGGCTTTGCTTATTCTCCTGATGTGGAGGAATTGAGTCTGGTTGTATAGTATACAGGGTTTCCTTATACTTTTCTCTCTTTTTGCAATGAAATATTTTACCAGATAAAAAAAAATATCAAGCAAACACTGATAATATAAAACAAATTCCATGATAATATTTGACATTTATGTACTAAAAATTCATATGAAGCACTCACTCATAATAGGGAGATTCAAATAGGAAGTTCTTTATTCATTAATACAACAATTTCAGACATGGCCAAAAACTCTATATTTTGGTATATTCTTATAACATCTACAATAACTTTAATAATTGTATTTTAAGTGATCTGTATACATTATTAATTTGTTTTTATGATATGAAATTCATGACAATAGGAAAATAATCTATTTATAGATCATCTTTCATAAGCTTAAACTAAAAGGTAGATTTAGTGTTTGTCATCGAATAGAAAGGAAATGAAGATTATTGTGGATTTTATCTAATTTCATGCAATATACTGTTAAAAATAAGTACCTAATCACCTAAGGTGTGTAAACACCTTAAAAACTTAGCCCAAGATATGAAATTCTAGAATCCATATCAAACTCCTAGAAATCCATCATTTTCTTCTTCCTCCCAACTGAGAAACCCTAGGAATGAAAAATTATAGAGAAAGAGTGAGAAAAGAGGGAGATTTGATGTCATTTTAAATCAAATTAGAAGAGGGGTATAATCTTGACATTGGAGAGAAGAATCGCCAAGAAAACCTATCTAGATATGACAAACTTACTTGATTTCATATACTCTAGGAAGAGAAAACCCTAGATCATTATCTTCACCACTTTCTCCATCCAAACCCTAACTCTCCCATGACGTCCCCGGATTTTCTAAACCTTAATTTGATGTGTGACATCCTAATTGAAACCTTACCTCAACGAGAATCCCTATATAAACACCACACATTAGGCTAAGAAGAAGAAAACCAGAGGAAGTCAGAAGGAAACAACAGTAACACATGCACATGAACAATAGTAAAACCATACAACACATGTTCACCATTCAAAATATAATTACATAATGAATTGTTACAACATTTAATATTACACATTGAACAACAAACTTCTACATATACATGTACTACCACTAAACTACAAGATATTAAGACAACATGTCCACCTGTACATCATTTTACCACACAACTCACAACTATCCATGTCCTTCAAGAGTAGAACCACAACTTAAACAAAAGATTACATGTGGTACACGTCAACTCAATATTTAAGAATATTGTACTGAGTAAGCCTATGTATCTTTTATATACCTCTCATTACTAAGCTTGGCAATAAGATAAAACTAACACTTGGAATTCTTAAAGAAATATAAGAAAAAACATATACTTGCACAAAGATGTTCATTAACAAAAGAGAACACATATTTTAAGCTCATTTTCCATTATTGAATCCATGCATTTACAACCTGAGAGTTGAATGCAATAAGGCCTTTATGATCTACTACCAAAGAGTTTGAGATCATTAAAGATGTGATCTACTACTGAAGAGTTTGAGATCACTAATGCATTAAGGCCTTTATGATCTACTACCAAAGAGTTTGAGATCATTATACATGTGATCTACTACCAAAGAGTTTGAGATCATTATACATGCGATCTACTACCAAAGAGTTTGAGATCACTTTTCCAAGCACTATGCAACCAAAGAGTTTAGTGCTTTCATATGATGGAATAGATATATTATGTTTCATGTGTAGATAGCCATAAGTATTGAAAAAATAAGCAACATATCATACAAGATTAATCATTTCATCCAATATTATATGCCAAGTATTTTGCTACACATATAATGCAAGCATATTGTATAATAAGCCAAGTAAGAGGCAATGGCGTACCTTGATCGAGAGACAAACCTAATCACCATATATCCAAGACTCAACTACATCCTTGGTCTACCCTGATTAAGACAAGACCAAGTCACAATCAGGTTCTAATAATCATTAACCCAAGTTATGTCCATTTTAGGGTGCCTTATCTCTTTAGTATATTCCCACCATTATTTCTTGTCTATCTCTTTTTGTTATCTAGGATTGACGTTACAATGTTGTATTCCAGATTAGGATCAATAATCTGATTATTTGATTACATATGATTATATGTACATATTGACACTAGATCATATTCATTTAGCATATTAGGGTTTTATATCACATGAAGAGTCATTATCATGTTACCATTAATTCCATGTATACAACTAATCCCATAGTTGCATATTATCTTCGAATTACTTATATGAGGGTATTATGTAATTTCCATGATTTATTGAGCATGTATGTATTTATTAAATTTTATTTAGGGTTATTAGCCCTAATTATCTATATTAAGCAAATTACATCGATTCTATATAATGTTCTAGAGTTTCTGGTAAATTATCATAATTTTAGGTCATCATTTGACATTTATTATCCATTAGACAAGTAGAATACATCTTGCATGATATCACTATGATTTAAGCATAAAAATACTAATATAATGGTTCCGTGTTATTCTAAATATTTTACTGAGAATTTCTGTATATTTTTTAATAATTGAGTTGTTTTTTTATGAATTATCTAAGAATATAACATTTATTGAGTTATTCACCTTTTAGGGCCAGTCAGTGGGCGCCACGTGTCCTCCAAGGGAACGACATTCAGCTCCTGGATTGCACTTAGCCATGGTTTTCTAGATCCAATTCAGGGCACTCTTGGTCTACTCAAGTTGGGTCGACCGGTTTAGGGATGCCACTCTCTCTAGTTCCACACGATACATGACCCTATTCTTTCGTGAACATGTGCTGTCGCCACCAGATCCCCCTCCGCTGTCTGTGCGATCATTGACGCCAACCTTCCTCTTCACCACAACTTTACCGCCAATCCTCCTCTTCTCCTCACGATAATCATAGTATCAGGGTGAGTCACATTGGGTGGCTCCCCTTTCCTATTGCAATGCCAACGTCATTGTGAAGACTGAGCCCAGCGATGGATCGACCTCCTTTGCTAACCGAGATGCCAAGTAGTTCCTTAGCCACAACATCTCATCTAGTCCAATTTCATCATCTAGCTCTTCTCTGTCGATGAGGAAAATCAGATTTTGGGTTATTCTCCTCACTACTTCTCCATCCTCACATGCTGCTTGTGTCTATTGTGACACAACAATAGGGGAACACCACCCCCTACTCCTCATTCACTAGGGCACTGCCACACAACCTCCTCTGCTAACACCGGACATGCCTGAATCCATCAGTACTGTCACTGGGATCCAACATTCCCAACATCCTATCTAGTATGCCTACGTGCTTTGTCTCCTAGACAAATGACGGTCCTCCTGTGGTGTGACATCACGCTCCACCAGTTTTTCCACAACCACCCATGAAGGTCAAGGGGCCAAAATAGCAAGGTCTTAGTGGTACACTGACCTCAAAGCTCCATCTCATTCAGACTCTATCTGTAGTCCTTGATTCTGTTCTCTCTTCTTCTCTCGTTGCTTCATAAAACCACCTGTAAGTTGCGATGGCAAGAAAAAGAGGGAGCCCTAGTAGCACTCAGTTTCATATTACATGGAGAGGGGCCAGGGCTCGTAAGTTATATCTTCTACACTAAATACAACCATCCCATCTCTCCCTCCTTACATCCCATGATTACTAATTGTGGATGCATGAAGGTTATTAGTTTACTACTCCATGTTCTAAAAGTCGTTCAAAGGAGTCAGTTGTGTGCCATGGGATCATTCCCATCCAAAGGATCAAAGCGATTCCACATCATCAATCCATGGAAAACCCACTCAAGGGTGCGTTTGGTGCGTTGAGCCAGAGGTGTACACACTAGCCAACAAGGGGTGACTAGATGCACTCCATGGGACTTAAACACACGTGTGGATCTTTCAAAATTTATATTAACCCTAACACAGTCGATCACAATACCAAATAGGTCACCCGCAAGTGCACGAGGTACTATTGTAGCATAGGTGAAGGGAAAGCGTAGGGGTCGATCCTCAGGGAGAAAAGGAAGCACTAGAGCTAGGTTAGTTTGGATGGGTTCCTACTATGAAGACTAGGTTTAAGAGTTTAAAGGTGGTTTGATTGTTAAACTTGGTGATCATGAAAGAAATCAAAGGCGAGAATGAAATCTAAGTTAACCCTAGACTAGATTAAGACTAAGTATGCAAGAAAAGACTAAGCTAGGTATGAAAAGGCAGTTTACACTAAGGTAGGAAAAATAAAAGCACAAGAGCGAGAAAAGAGATAAACTAGCAAAAACAAGGTAAAATAGGGCAAGAAGCTAACTAAGCACGAAAAGAGCTATCACTAGCTAAGAAAGATGAAAACTAGGGTTTTAAAGCAATTAATGAAGGTGTGGGTTGTTTAGGGGATGCACTTATCACTTAAGTTGAGGGTGACATATGAAAATTATGATTCCATTTAGATTATCCAAACCAAACAAAAAGTTAGAGTCTAATGAATTAACCTAAGCTACTAATTGGCCATGGATATGCTAGGTTGTGTATAGGGAACTAGCCCCTAACACCCCCTACTACCCTTGCGAGCATCAATTGGGTTAGGGATTAGGTTCAATATTATTAGACTCTAATCAGGTCTAGGTTTCTATATTAGACATTTCTAGGGCAATTAGGGGCCACAGGTAGTAATGGGGAGGTGAAATTAGGGTTTTGGGCCCCAATTCCCCCATCCTTGCTAATTGCACTAGAATTATCTAATGTATCTACTAAGATCTCTCATTTAGGTTAATTAGGATGTAGGAAGATGGGAGGCAACCTAGGGATCCTAGAATTGGACCTCGGGGCAAATCCAAAATTCACATATATAAGCAATTTCCCTAAATTCCTGGATGATTTCACACACAAACCAACAAGCAATTCATGGAGAATGAGATGCAAATAGAACATAATCATTGACAAACAAAATCATAATGTTTACATATCATTTTCCCCCAACATGGTATCAAAGTAACATAATTCCCCATAACAACTCATCAAAAAAAGCTTAGCTACTTATGGAAATGGAAAATTCAAAAAGAAAGGAGAAAGAATGAGTAGAGGAGTGAAAAGCCATGATGAGCTTGGTGAAAACTCCTCTTTCTCCACCTCCTAGTAGCTATAGCTCGATCTCCCTCCTCCAAGGTAGGTGAATGGCATGGATGTAAGGTGGAAATTGAAGGAAAGTAGGGTTTTGATGGTGGAAATGGTGAAATGGAGGTGGAATGAGGAAGGAATGGATGGAGGATGAAATGGGGAGGCTAGAGTGGTTGTAGGGTAGATTGGGGGTCTAACCTCGACCTACCACCACCAACCCCCTATATATAGGTGTGGGGGAAAGCAATAGGTCAAGTAGGGGCGAAGTGGGAAATGCAGTGGAAAAAGTAGATAGGTTTTGTGAGTAGCACGACCGTGGTGGGTCACCACGACCGTGGTGAGTAGGGGTGAGCACAGTCGTGGTAGGGTACAATGATCATGGGAACTAAAATGTGGAGATCACATGGAGATGGCACATGGATGGCCATGTCCGTGGGGGATCACCACGATCATGGTGGGAACCTATGGCCACAGGCATATTGCTCACGATGATCATTTTGGCCAAATTCATCCATTTTTGAAAGTTATAGTGATAAGTTGTGATTGGGGCATGCCCACCACGGCCATGGTGAGGTACCACGGCTGTTTTGTTGTCCTTGCCATGCACTTGAGCTTTGAACTTGATCATCCATGGAGGTTATTGCTTCAAAACATTCTTTGACCATTTGGGGTAGGTTGGGAGTGGTTTTGTCCTCATTTTGGGCTCCTCCAAGCCTGAGGAAACACTAGATTGGACCATCCTCTCTCCATTCCATCAAGTAGTGGACAAAGTACCTATAAAACATGCAAAAAGCCTCAATAAGTGCATTTGATAGAATATGCATATTGATGGAAATAACATGTAACATTTATAGATGTGATTAAAATGCAAAATGACACAAGATGAAGCCCTAAAATAGGGATAAATCACCACCCAAACTTGATACATACTTGTCCTCAAGTATGCTCACGCTCTATCTCTCTACAAAATTGTCACAGGCAAGAAATGACAAATGCAATGTAAAGAATAATTATTGCTGAATGGGATCAATAGTGACTAACTACATGCATTCCACCTCTCTCCACTCCTACTTTCACAAACCAATCATGAACATAGCACAAAGTATATGAACTTCAGATATATTGCATAAAACACACAAGCTATCCATATTTCTTTCATGCAGTTTTGGTTAAACTGTTTCATGATGGTGTTAATCAAGGATGACCAGGAGTGTTGTTTCACCTTCGTCCTTTCAACCTTATGTTTCGAATCACACCAAATGACCCATATGGCCACGAAAAAGGAAAAAATGATCTAGGTTTGATGTTTCCTAGCTCAATGGGTATAAAGATGGAAGAAAGGGTCGCGGTAAGATTTTTGGAGTGCTATTACATAGATCACTCATCTTTTCTCTATTTGAATTCTCTTAAATAGGAGCATCCCTTTATTTTCTTTTTGCATTTTTTCTTTTCTTTTTCTTTTTCCTTGGATTAGATAGGGCATATGGTGATGAGAGTGAAGTGGTGAGATGTAGATGTGGCCACCAGAAAATTTTGCAGGTGGCCACAACTGATATGTGCACTTTGGCATCCTTTCATGAGGCCGAGAGGTAAGAAGATGGTGAGTGAAGAGTCGGGTCAAAGAGGGGTCATCGACACGATTCTCAACATAAGGTATCCTGCATGAAAATTAATCTAACACTTCATCCAACAATGTCAAACCACATGAATGAACAACCTGAAGTTGATATTTCAATCAAGTGATTTCATAGGCACTAAGTGCTCATAGTTTTCTCAAATCACAATTCAACCAAATCATCCACAAACACAAGAGAGGTGATGCACATATAAAAGTCAAGAATTGATACCATTTAGCAATAAAAAATGATAATTCACTTGCATTTGTCAAAGGTCATCATTTTTAATCCAAAAAGTAGAGATTGGGTTGAAACACACTATTAGATGAGAAATGTCAAATTTGGGAAAAATTGGCCAAAATGATGCCAAGTTGCCTTCAATCACATCTAAGCCTATATTATTGAACTTCAAGTAATAAACAAGCAAATCCTAGCTAAAACATGCAAAAATTACCAAAAAATATACATGATATGCAATGCATGGAAAAAGGCATTTTTTTGAAAATTATGCAAAAATGACAAGAAAGCAACCAACATGGCATGCAAGTATGTGAAGCGGGTAAACTCTAAGCTAAAGAAAGAAAAAGAAAACAAACAAAAGTAAATGGTAGGTGAAATGCAAAATAAGAGTCAAACTGAGATAGGACATATTGCCCTACCACCCCAAGATTTTAAACCATGCGGTCCCATGACACTAAAGTCTGGGAATGATAGGGTAGATGATCACTACAGTGGCGGTGGTCCTCCCTGTGGTGGAGGATGCTGGTAGTAGGAACTCCATTAGTCTGACTGTGGAGGTGGGTAGTTGTCCTGATATGCTGACAGTGAACTCCATCAATCTTCCCCGCACTGGGGGTTCCTCTGTGCCTGGGCATGCTGGAACTGGTATAGGTTGTTGACCTGATATTAATGGAAATGGTGGGGGATCGATTGGATATGGATTGGGGGTGATTTGGTGGAGATTAGACGGTTGGAGAGGGAGCACAAAATGCTGCATGGTCACTAGAGCACGGGGCATGGCCGTTCTGTTCTTTAAAGAAGTGAGGAAGTGATTTTCAATTTTTGCAAAATCTGACTTAAGTTGCTAGAATCGGACTGCAACACGGTCGTGTTGCACGACACGACTGTGGTGGCTTCAGGCTGCACGGTCATGGTGCATCCCTTGTCAAAAATTTTCCTCAAACTTTGGCCCTATTCCGCTATGATTACTTGTGGATTTAATTCACACGACTGTGGTGTATCACCACGACTGTGGTGGTATCTGTAGCTGCTATTTCCAACTTGAAGAACACCAAACACTCAAATTTTGATCCAACATGATTTTTCATGGGTCACTTTGCCAACATCTCATCTAATTTTTCTCATTTCACTCTATTTTCACCTGCATATCTTAAAATTAAACAAAAACTTTTAAAAACAAGTGTGTGTGTTTTCTTAGAAAAGTGTGAAAACAAAGCAAAAGTATCAAAAAAAGAAGATTGGGTGAAAAATTCCCAAACTTAGGTGGGTTGCCTCCCACAAGCGTTGAGTTTTTTGCCTTCAGCTTGGCTTCTTGGTGATTCTTCAGAAGATCATCCATTTGGTATTCTCATGTGCCCATTCTTGCAAAACATGCATCCCTCATTTGCACTCAATCTATTTTCCTCATCCCTTTGATCACAATAATCATCATCAACTATTCCATTTTGATCTTCTTTTGTCAAATGATCATTTGGACTTGTGAAGTAATCATGTCCAATATCCTTATCTCGGACCCACTGGGTTGGGGTTTTGTACATGTTGATCTTGATTTTCATGACCATGAATGAAACCGTCATGGTGCTGGTATGTACATGAATCTCGACACCATCTGTAGATAAGAACAACCTTCTTAATATGATGGGAATCTTCCTATCCTCTGGCTCCATATCAAGTATGATGAAATTCATCAGGAACATTGCCTCTTTCTCTTTATCTATCATCACCAAGACATCATCCACTCTTCTCCTAGGCACCTTTATGGATCTATCTGCCAATCAGAGAGTGCAATGTACTAGATTCAACTTGCCCAAGCCCATCTCAACATAGACACTGTTTGACATCAAATTGACATTGGATCCCAAATCAAGTAAGGACATATCTATGTGATGTCCTCCTATGTAACTAGGTATGAGTGGGGCTCCTGGGTCTTTTTTCTTTACAGGTGGTCAATGTTGGATGATGGAGCTCACTTATTCAGTAAATTTTACTTTCTTTGGTATCCTCTCCATTGACCTACTCTTCACAGTGCATAGGTTCTTGAGGAACTTGGCGTATAATGGGATTTGCTTAATGGCATCCAAAAGTGGAATGTTCACCTTCACTTGGTGAAACACCTCAAGAATATCTACATTGTGTTTTTGTCTCCTCTTCATTTTTGGTGGCTCATCTTGTGCTTCAATGAATGGAGGATCACTACTTTTTGTTGTGCTTGCATGAACATGAGGTGGAATAGTAGGTATGGTGGGATTTGCACGTGGAGTATGAGGTGGAGCACATGGTATCCCAAAATCAACACTATGTGTCACTAAATCATCTTGGGCAATCTCAATCACAATATCATCACTTGGCTGCCTTTGCTTTGCTTTATCAACCTATCTTTGACTTGCGAGTTGCTCAAGAGATTTCCCATTCCTTAGAATTGTCACATTACTTCTTTCTCATGGTGGAGAGGGGGAGCTAGTTGGGGTTTTGGAGGAGGTGGAGGTGACACTTGGGGTTGAAATTGAGGTGGAGGGGGAAATTGAGGTTGGAAGGTGAATTGTTGGAAAAAGGTGGTGATGGAGGGGGGTGGTGGAGTATAAGGCTTGGGATCACCTTGAAAATGGTAGATGGGTTGCACTTGCATGGGAGGTGGATTATAGAAAACTTGAGAAGAGGGCATGGGTCCACTTGCTTCATGGTATCTCATGATGGGTCTATAAGACAATTTTTCTTCTTGGAGAGAAATTAGGGAAGATAGATCCTCTACTTTCTCCTCTAGCCTTGCAATGTCTTTTTGAACATCATCAAATATTTTCAATCTAGGGAGAACCTCTTCATCAAAACTTCAGCTATATTTTGGACTTTGTGGCTCTTGGTAGCTATAAGAGTGAAGTGTCTTCATTTCCTCAGAATATAACTCAATAGAATTGACCGGGTGGCAAGGAACATTTGTCACCTGGTTCTTCATGAAGCTCACGATGTCACCAAGAATATTCATCACTTGTGGGCTTGTGTCATCATGAGTAGGAGGTGTCACACCAAAGGCATACCTTCTTTCATTCATCATGCTAGAAGATCGAATTCGTGATCCTTAAACCAATTTTCTCAAACAAAGGCCATATCTCCTCAGGTGGCCTAGTCATGAAAACTCCTCCAAAAGAGAAATCCATTGTCTCTTGGTCCTTTAGAGACAAATCAGAGTAGAATGATTGAACTGGCTATCACAAAGGGATCTCATGGTGCGGGCACTCTCTCAAAAGCTTCTTAAATATCTCCCATGCATTATGAAACTACTCATTGCTCATTTGACTAAAACTTGTCACGGCATGCCGCATTTGTGTTAACCTTGATATAGAGTAGAATTATCTCAAGAAGGCATTCTTCATTGTTTCCCAACTCATGATATCCCTTCTTGAGTCATACCAATCTTTATCTTTATCTTTGAGGGAGAAAGAAGAACAATGTCAATTAGATTGTATCATCACTAGCCGTCGGCGTCCTGAAGGTGGAGCATACTTCAAGAATGGAGTCCAAGTGCTTGTAGGGGTTCTCACTCTTTGAGCCATAGAATATGGGCTTGAGCCCAAGAAGACCTAGAGGAATAGATAATTTCTCCCCTAGCATATGATCAACCCTGCTAGCAATTGGCGATTTATAGTTTCTAGGCATGAAGTGGCTTGTGGGGTACATTTTGGCCTTCCATCTTGTTTCCTCCCGAATGACTTGTCACACACACAAAGCACAACCAAACAAAAGAAAGCAAGTTAGTAAACCAATATACACAAAGAATGCAAAGAATAATGAATAAAGAATAACAATGATGATGGAAGTAGGAAAAGTCAAAGCAAAACTAACTAGCTAGGTCGAGCACCTTTCTCCTCGACAATAGTGCTAGAAAGCTTGGTGTGTCGAGCCTGAGGTGTACACACTAGTCAACAAGGGGTGACTAGATGCACTCCACGGGACTTGAATACAGACATGAATATTTCAAAATTTATATTAAACCTAACACATTTGATCACAATACCAATTAGGTCACCCGCAAGCACACGAGGTACTATTGTAGAATAGGTGAAGGGCAAGCATAGGGATCAATCCTCAGGGAGAAAAGGGGGCACTAGAGCTAGGTTAGTTTGGTTGGGTTCCTATTATGGAGACTGGGGTTAAGGGTTTAAAGGTGATTTGATTGTTAAACTAGGTGAGCAAGAAAGAAATCAAAGGCGAGAATGAAATCTAAGTTAACCCTCGACTAGATTAAAATGAAGTATGCAAGAAAAGACTAAGCTAGGTATGAAAAGGAAGTTTACACTAAGGCAAGCAAAAGAAAAGTACAAGAGAGAGAACAGAGCTAAACTGGAAAGAACAAGGTAAAAACATGGCAAGAAGCTAACTAAGCATGAAAAGAGCTAACTAAGCTAACACTAGCTAAGCAAGATGAAAACTAGGGTTTTAAAGCAATTAATGAAGGTGTGGGATGTTTAGGGGATGCACTTATCACTTAAGTTTGGGGGTGAAATATGGACATTATGATTTCATTTAGATTATGCAAACCAAATAACAAGTTAGAGTCTAATGAATTAACCTAAGATACTAACTGGCCATGGATGTGCAAGGTTGTATATAGGGGAACTAGTCCCTAACACCCCATGCTACCCTTGCGAGGCTCAAATGGGTTAGGGATCGGTTTCAACTCAATTAGAGTCTAAGTAGGTCTAGGTTTCTAGATTAGACATTCCTAGGGCAATTAGGGGCTGAATGTAGTAATGGGGAGGTGAAATTAGGGTTTTGGGCCGCGATTCCCCCACATTCCAGCCTTGAGAAGGGTCCTTGCTAATTGCATTATAATTATCTAATCTAGCTACTTAGATCTCTCAATTAGGTTTAGGGAGATTGATTAGGATGTAGGAAGATGGGTGGCAACCTAGGGATCCAAGAATTGGACCTAGGTGCAAATCCTAAAATTCACATATATAAGCAATTTCCCTAAATTCCTAGGTGATTTCATACACAAACCAACAAGCAGTTCATGAAGAATGAGATGCAAATAGAACATAATCATTGCCAAATGAAACCATAATGTTTACATATAATTTCCCCCAACATTGCTTTCAAACTAACATAAATTTTCCCAAACAACCCACCAAAAGGGGCCTAGCTACTCATGGAAATGGAAAATACAAAAAGAAAGGAGAAAGAATGAGTAGAGGAGTGAAAAGCCATGATGAGCTCGGTGAAGACTCCTCCTTCTCCACCTCCTAACAGTTGTAGCTCGATCTCCCTCCTCCAAGGTAGGTGAATGGCATGGATGTATGGTGGAAATGGAGGGAAAGTAGGGTTTTGATGGTGGAAATGGTGAACTGGAGGTGGAATGAGGTTGGAATGGATGGAGGACAAAATAGGGATGCTAGAGTGGTTGTAGGGTATCTAGGGGGTCTAACCTCAGCCTACAGCCTCCAACCCCTATATATAGGTGTGGGGGGGGAAGCAATAGGTCAAGTAGGGTCAAAATGGGAAATGCAGTGGAGAAAGTAGCTAGGTTTTGTGAGTAGCACGACCGTGTCGGGTCACCATGACCATGGTGGGTCACCACGGCCATGGTGAGTAGGGGTGAGCACGGTCATGGTAGGGTACAACTGCCGTGGGAATTAAAATGTGGAGATCATTAAAAGATGGTACATGGATGGCCACAATCGTGAGGGGTCACCACGGTCGTGGTGGGAACTTATGGCCATGAGCATATTGCTCACCACGACCGTTTTGGACAAATTCATCAGTTTCTGGAAGTTATAGTGATAATTTGTGATTGGGGCATGTCCACCACGGACGTGGTGAAGTACCATGGCCGTTTTGGTGTCCTTGCCATGCACTTGAGTTTGAACTTGATCATCCATGGAGGTTATTGCTTCAAAACATTCTTCGACCACTTGGGGTAGGTTGGGAGTGGTTTTTCCCTCATTTTGGGCTCCTCCAAGCCTGAGAAAACCCTAGATTGGAACATCTTCTCTCCATGCTATTAAGTAGTGGAAAAAGTACCTATAAAACATGCAAAAAGCCTCCATAAGTGCATTTGATAGAAATATGCATATTTAGGGGAAGAACATGTAATCTAACAGTTATAGATGTGATTAAAATGCAAAATGACACAAGATGAAGCCCTAAAATAGGGCTGAATCACCACCCCAAACTTGAAACATACTTGTCCTCAAGTATGCTCCAACTCAATCTCTCTGCAATATTTTCACAAGTAAGAAATGAAAAATGCAATGTAAAGAATGATTATTGCTAAATAGGATCAATAGTGACTAAGTACATGCATTCCACCTCTCTCCTCTCCTACTTTCACAAACCAATCATGAACAAAGCTCAAAGCATATGAACTTCAAATATAGTGCATAAAACACACAAGCTATCTATATTTCTTTCATGTAGTTTTGGGTAAACCGTTTCATGATGGTGTTAATCAAGGATGACTAGTAGTGCTGTTTCACCTTCATCATTTCAACCTTATGTTTCAAATCACACCAAATGACCCACATGGCTGCGGAAAAGGGAAAAATGATCTAGGTTTGATGTTTCCTAGCTCAATGTGTATAAAGATGGAAGAAAGTGTTGTGGTAATATTTTGGAGTGCTATTACATAGAACACTCATCTTTTCTTTATTTGAATGCTCTTAAACAAGAGCATCCCTGTATTTTCTTTTTGCATTTTTTTCTTTTCTTTTTCTTTGCCCTTGGAGTAGATAGGGCATATGATGATGAGAGTGAAGTGGTGAGACGTAGATGTGGCCATTTCAAACTTTTGGAGGTGGCCACAGCTGATATGTACACTTTGGCATCCTTTCATGAGGTGGAGGGGGTAAGAAGATGGTGAGTGAAGAGTGGGGTCAAAGAGGGGTCATTGGTGTGATTCTCAACTTAAGGTATCTTGCATGAAAATTAATCTAACACTTCATCCAACAATGTCACACCACATGAATGAAAAACTTGAAATTGATATTTCAATCAAGTGATTTCATAGGCACTAAGCGCTCATAGCTTACTCAAATCACAATTCGACCAAATCATCCACAAACACAAGAGAGGTGACACACATGAAAAAAGTCAAGGATTGATACCATTTAGCAATAAACATTGATAATTCACTTGCATTTTAATACAAAAAATAGAGATTGGGTTGAAACACACTCTTAGACGAGAAATCTCAAATTTAGGAAAAATTGGCCAAAACGGTACCAAGTTGCCTTCTATCACATCTAAGCCTATATTATTGAACTTAAAGCAATAAACAAGCAAATCCCAGCCAAAACATGCAAAAATTACCAAAAAAATCTACATTATATGCAATGGATGGCAAAAAGACAATTTTTTTGAAAAGTACAAAAATGACAAGAAAGCAACCTACATGGCATGCAAGTATGCAAAATGAGTAAACACTAATCTAAAGAAAGCAAAAGAAAACAAACAAAAGTAAATGGCAGGTGAAATGCAAAATTAGAGTGAAACAGAGATAGGGAATACCGCCCTACCGCCCCAAACTTTTGAATCATGTTGTCCTCAGCATGACACTAAAGTCTAGGAATGATAGGGTAGATGATCACTACAGTGGCGGTGGTCCTCCCTGTGGTGGTGGATATTGGTAGTAGGAACCCCATTAGTCTGGTTGTGGAGGAGAGTAGTTGTCCTGATATGCTGACATTGAACTTCACCAATCTTCCCCCCACTGGGGGTTCCTCTATGCCTGGGCATGTTGGAACTGGTATAGGTGGTTGACGTGATACTAGTGGAAATGGTGGGGGATTGATTGGAGATGGATTGGGGGTGATTTGGTGGAGATTAGAGGGCTGGAGAGGGAGCACAAAATGCTGCATCGTTGCTAGGGCACAGAGCACGACCATTCTGTTCTTTGGAGAAGTGAGCAAGTGATTTTCAATTTTGGCAAAATATGACTTAAGTTGTTGCAATCGGGCTGCAACACGACATGACCTCGGTGGCTTTAGGCTACACACCGTGCTGCCTTGCACGACCGTGGTGCAACCCTTGTCAAAATGTTTCCTCAAACTTTGGCCATATTCCTTGTGATTACTTGTGGATTTAATTCACACGACCGTGGTGTATCTCCATGGCCGTGGTGGTATCTGTAGTTTCTATTCCCAACTTGAAGAACACCAAACACTTAAAATTTTGATCCAAAATGATTTTTCATGGGTCACTTTGTCAACGTCTCATCTAATTTTTCTCATTTCACTCTATTTTCACCTGCACATCTTAAAACTAAACTGTGTGTTTTCTTGAAAAAATGTAAAAACAAAGCAAAAGTATCAAAAATGGAAGGTTGGGAGAAAAGTTCCCAAACCTAGGTGGGTTTCCTCCCACAAGAACCGAGTTTCTCACCTTCAGTTTGTCTTCTTGGTGATTCTTCAGTAGATCATCCATTTGGTATTCTCATGTGCCCATTCTTGCAGAACATGCATCCCTCATTTGTACTTAATCTATTTTCCTCATCCCTTTGATCACAATAATCATCATCAACTGTTCCATGTTGATCTTCTTTTCTCAAATGATCATTCAGACTTGTGAAGTGATCATGTCCAATATCCCTATCTCAGACCCGTTGGGTTGGGGTTTTGTACGTGTTGATCTTGATCTTCATGTCCATGAATGAAACTGTCATGGTGCCACTGCGTACTAGAATCTCAGCATCAGCTGTAGATAAGAATGACCTTCCCAATATAATGGGAATCTTCCTATCCTCCTACTCCATATCAAGTACGATGAAATCTGCCAGGAACACTACCCCTTTCTCTTTATTTATCATCACCAAGACATCATCCACTCTTCCCCTAGGCATCTTTATGGTTCTATCCACCAATTAAAGAGTGAAATGTGCCGACTTCAACTTGCCCAAGCCCAACTCAACATAGACATTGTATGGCATCAAATTCACACTATATCCCAAAACAAGTAAGGACCTATCTATGTAATGTCCCCCTATGTAACTAGTTATGAGTGGGGCTCCTGAGTCTTTTCTCTTCATGGGAAGTGAATGTTGGATGATGGAGCTCACTTGTTTAGTCAATTTTATGTTCTTTGGTATCCTCCCCATTGACCATCTCTTCACAGCGCATAGATTCTTGAGGAACTTGGCATATGATGGCATTTGCTTGATGGCATCCAAGAGAGGAATGTTCACCTTCACTTGGTGAAACACCTCAAGAATATCTACATTGTCTTTTTGTCTCCTCTTCATTTCTGGTGGCTTTGCTCATGCTTCAATGAATGAAGGATCACTAGTTTTTGCCATACTTGCATGAACATGAGGCGGAATGGTAGGGCTTTGGTATTCTCATTTGCCCATTCTTTATTTAGCATTAAGAATAACACCCATGTGACATATTTCACTCATATGATGTTATTTCAATGCTCATAATCAACTACACCATATACTAGTGATTTATCATACGATTAACCAAAAATATCACATTATCATCATTATTCATTATATAGTTAACCATTTATGCATTGATATCTATTAAACCATCTCTAAGTTTCCATCATTCCATGTCTATATATCAATTCTCAAGATTAGATCACATACTTACATATATTATATCATGTTTGTGCTAAATAAACCTATGTGAGTGGCTTGTTAAACATATATCTAAACTTCATCTAGTCTAATAGAGGTCCTAACCCTTATCATGAGGGTAGGGCCGTGCTCAATCTCTCTAATCTAACTCAACTCAATGAGTATCTTGTATGCATAAACTTTATCTTCCCTCTCTAGTCTAGGGTTCTTGGATTACCTCATTGGTACTAGTGATAGCTTACAAGCTCTAGCCACATAAGCACAAACTAAACCAAAACATGACACTCTTTTCATAGTTTCTCTACCCATGAGACATGCTTACCCAAAGGTCTCTTATATACACCTCTACTAGATTCCTACAAGGATGTTCCAACCCGAGTATGAGGCTTTACACAAACTTGCAAACCTCCTCCAGGGTCTTGGGACTCTCTCTCCCTCACCCAGATGTAGGTACTCATGTTCATGTTCACATATGCACATATAACCAACATGTCCTCCGACTCTAGGGTTTAATCCTTGCAAGGACATCTAGGGAATCATGCATGCAGCAACTCATGTAAATCACTCATGAGTATTCTAGTTTAGGACATATCATAACACAAATTTCTCATAATTCTCATATCTTAGAGTTTAGGTTCTCTAAACTTATCCCTATGGATCCCACTCTCTCTGGAGTTAACCCTATAACCGGTACCAACACTACAGGTCCTCCTTTGTAAAAGAGTTTGAGGCTCATGCTGACTCACAACATTGTCTTAACTTAACATATCTTATCTCATAAAAGCCTAGTTACTTGCATCATCAAAACTTATCTCAAATCCTCAAAACCGAACTTTAGCCCTCAAAGACAAACATTGATCATCATAAACCATATTATATCATTTATATAAGACCTACACCATATTATGAAAACTTATTTTATCTATTTCATCTATCATTTATTCCATTCTTGATTTACCTTCACTCTACGTTTGGGCCCAATTAGTCTGCGGCCCAGGTGCTTGCCATCTTGGGTAGGTGAGCCTAGTAGCTCTCCACTGTTGGATTGCCTTGAGACCACCATGTACCCCTCAATATGATGCCTCTCTTTCATCTTTGTCATAGGTCCATACTATAGCACCACTACAACAACCTTTAGATGACCAATAGGATCCCTCTCTATCCTGCTTAGATGAATACAACATAGGAAAAACCCTTGTCTTGACTCCCACTCTCATCCCTCCTTTTTTCGCTCTCTTTCATGCCCTAGAATCCCATTTTGGCTCTTCCTTTTCATGGCAGACGTCGCCACCTCCTTCGTTTGGAGCTTTTTTCTTTGGTGCTCCTATGCGCCAATGAAGAATGTCCTCAAGTCTGTAACTCACCCACAAGGAAGGCCAATTACTTGCTTTACAACTCAAAACCTCCTTCTTCTAATCTTCTAATGCAAGCTCGACTTGGTCTACCATCACGGCTAACTAGCCTTACGTGATTAGACACAACTAAGGGGTGAAACCCCTCAGTTGCTACATTTTGGTAGGACATGATGATCCTATAATTAGAGGACCAGGTCTAGAGTGGGTTTTTGCAGTCTAAAGGCCCCTTGGCGGTCTAGGATAGTCGCTCGTTGCGGCACAAATGAGGCCAACGACTACCAATGAGAGAGGGTGATGGGTAATTACATCTTGGAGATCAAAATAAACTACAAGTGATGTGTAGTCGTTGGGCACCATGCCACATGGCTAGGGCTCTACCTATAGAGAGCAAGTGATGAGAAAGGGGCACGAGCACTGGATCTAGGGCCAATGACTCACATCGGTCAAATGATTTTAGAGGTAACCCCCAACCCAAAAGTTTGAATGCATGTTTTAAAAGATTGTTATCTCCCTCATCCTAGGGACAATATGGGTACAATTATATACCAAATTGATCATCTCAAAAAGATCTACAACCTGGACATGGTTCCATAACCTGAATATGCTTCTAATTCCCTTGTTTTTCTGAAAATGTGACCTTTGACTATGATTGATCATATTTAATATATGTTGATGATAAAACTTGAATCCTTGTTACTTAATCTACCCTATGATCCTTAAACCAGTAACTTTGTAACCTTGTGACCCTGATGGAGGTCCTAATAATCCTATTGCTCATGAATGACCTTTATTATGCTAATATGACTTGTTTGGACCTTAATGATGTAGTTTGCTCTACTAATGCCAAACTTGCTTCCTAATGATACCAAATGCTCAATCATCCTTGAAGACAGTAACTAAAACCCCTCCATATGCATTGGCCATCTCAAAAATCCCCTTTTTTTACTATGGTTACTCTATACAACACTTAATGCATGAACACGACATATGCATAGTAATGATTGGTTGAACCCTAGTCATATGGATCCTTGCACCTATATGATGCATATATCTATTTTAGATCTCTAAAATCAATAAATTATTGATGCTTAGTGATATGTATGCCTATGATCAGCCCCCCTGCTCTGTAGTGGTGATTGTAACCCTAGTTTTTCCTTATGAGACATACATGACTTGTTTTGGGGTTCATGTACCTAAGTGATAATATGGGTCCTTTTATTTTGTCTTCGTATCTTTAATTAGAGTATACTCAAACCCATGGACCCCTTTATATGGATGTACCACCTAATTTTTATGTATATCCCAAATGATTTAAGAAACCAATGTGACAATTACATGTATGATTGAATGTTTGCACCTCATGTTGGTTGTTTGATGCCTAGACCCCAATAGACATCCACCTATTCTTGAATGATTTTCTTATGCCCTATATTGATGATATAAAGTCATGTATTTCCCTAAATCATGTCTTGATGATTTATGATCATGGCTTCTCTACTACGAGTCTTTTGACCCTCAAGTGCAAGTAGGTGAGTTGAATCTTGTCATATTCATATAGAATGAATGGAACCTTAAAATGTCTTGAAACTTGAACCACACTTTCATGATAACGTCTAAGTCAGTAAAAGATCATCAAACATGTAAGTAAGAAACTTTAAAACCAACTTAGACAAAACCCTAAAATGAAGCTAATTAGAGTTAATGACGAGAATCTAATGCATGTATGTAATCTTGTGCTTAATCAGGTGTTGCGTATGGCTATATGGTCAAGGATAGCTTATGAAATATCTGAAATCAAGTATGGATTTTCATAATTATATGACTATGGATTTCTTTATTGAAATGTGATATGTATGTTGTTTACTTGCTCAAATTTTGTCATGTAGTATTCTAGTGTTGTACTTGATGTTTGTCTCCTATTGTTGTTTTATAACTTGCAAACATATATAGAAATTCCATTATACAAACCTCATGCACTTGCATGAAGTTTTGGGGTAAGGACATAAGGTTGGGCTTCTCACTTGAGTTATCAAGATAGGTAGGATTGTTGATAAAAGGGTTAGATAATATTGAGCACCCTCATAGACTCTTCCAATGAGAAGTTATCCATAAAAGGCCTTACCAATATGTGATATTGATGAATGCACGAAATGATGGTATAATTAGATTGAAATGACATAAAACAAGGGATCTCACTTTGCTAAATACTTAACTTTCTTATTCTTGTTTGTTTACTTCTTCAAATCTTTTCAAATTATGTGAAGCTTATGTGTATGTATCTTTCATCCTCATACTCAACACCTTGTGTGCTTAACCCACCTTGTTTCACGTATTTTATAGGTTCAAAGATGGATAGAAGTTGATGGGCTTGGTGATCTATGTCAGGTTTACTTGTTGTAAGATCCCTAGTATACATGAGTAGAGCTATAAAATTGTACTCTTCAATATGTAACTGAAAGCTTGTAATAAACAATGATGCTTAATAATACTAGTTAAATGTTGAGATTATGATTGGTGATTTTATAGTGTTATATATTCATGTATGCTAATCTTCCTACTTTTGCATTAATGATTTAATAATACCTTTCTAGGGACATATGCGTAGGTCCTATAGCCATTGACTTTACAGTCATTTGGAGTTAAGATTTAGGTAACAAATAGTTCCATGACAACATGTTTTGATGGTATGTCCCTATTAAAATTATGAGGGATGTGGAAGAATTTGAGAGGGTGCCACCCCGGACTTGGGGTTACAAACATTGGTTTTGATTTTTACAAGATGAAGGGTGGCAACGGGGTTGTCCCAGTGTGTCTCACTATACTTTTTTTATTAGGCAGTGTCATTGTATTAGTTCGACTTTTCATGTCTATCTTGGTATGTATGCCCTGAGAGCCAATCATATGATGATTGGATTGGCATACATCATGATTGATTTGATAAATATCAAAGGCAAGCTTCCAATGATGGAGTAGAACGAATGTCTAAAGAATGACAATACTCAATGACATATGTGTTGAGGTTGATGACATGAACAATGAGATCATATGGATGCTAAGAGTATGTACATTATTTTTTATGTCCCTAGTCAGATGTCATTGTAGAAGGTTGATAGACAACAATGACACATTAAGACTAGAATGTGTGTTGATTGATGACAGTGTCTCATTATTCATGATATATGATATCAAACCAAGTAGATAGACACATATCGGAGAATAGTGTATTGGATAGACCCACCATGAGAGTGATATATGGAACCATTGGATAGACCCACCATGAGAGTGACACATGGAACCATGACATGGTAGTCATATTCATCTCTCATAGTGATGGTGGTGATTGTGCTTCTTAGACTTGAAATCACTACACTCGTCAAATTTGATTGGGTACACTTTGACATCACCAAACATAGTCCTAAAACATCAGTTGTTGTAACGGTGATGATTGGGAGGATTTGACACATGACACAGACTGTGAGTGATAGATATGAGATTTTTCCCTCCTAAGGTAGTATGATGTCTATGCCACTTGATAAGTGAGATTGAGAAATACATGTGCATGCACATGTTAATCAATATATGATATTGATGTCACACATATCTCATACAGTCTTCTCTAGTTAAAGAAACATGAATAAATGTTGAAAAATGACAACTCCATGGCTTGATTTCATTCGGGATATCAGAGACAAAGGAATTATACATTCAATGGAACACCAATCATAGGATGTAGGATTGAAAGTTGTTCTCCAACTTTCCTTTTCACTTGGGTAGCATTGATGTGCGACTAGGCACCACTCTTTGCTTGTGATGTCATAAACTAGTTATGGACATTCACTGCCAACGTGAAATGGGACCTATAGGTTCACACACAAAGGATTTACTTGGAAGAGGAGTTTATCCATGAATGATATTTGGTTTGAATACTAAAGTAGTTAGGTACTCAATCAAACATTCAATCAATAGACTTGACTCTGAATCATCAAGTTGAAGTGTTAAACCAACTGATTATAGTGGCAGATTGATCGAGAACTAAATTGATTGTGTTCTACACATCTAGACCACCAACTGACTAGTTCACTAGGTGAACTAGTCAGCTCATGGTCAGTGAGATGATCGGTTCACTTTGACAAACGGATCGGTTCATTTGTCCAAACGAGCAGTGTTGGATTTTTCCACTTTGTGAGAAAAAGGTTTTTCATTTCACTTGTTCAATTAGATTGGGACAAGAATTAATCTTTGCATTAATTAGAAATGAATAAGGAAAGTCAATTGTAGGAAAGTCTGGGAAGTGAAATGACTAATTCACACTCCCAACTGACCAATTAACTAGTGAACCGATAGGCTCACCTTGCCAAATGACTGATTCATTTATGAAAAGACCAATTTGCCTTTCGTAGTACAAATTGTTCATGGAAATTTTGGACCCTTCTACTCCTGCACAGACTAGGAACCCTGACCCTACCCTCTACTATAAATAGAGGGGTACATGAGGCTTCTCCAGAGACACAACTCAGAACATCAGTTGCTCTACCAAGTTGTTGTCCTCTCTGGTTGTGGTAACTGAGAGAGCCCAAGCAAGTTCTACCCATCCAGGGAGGAACAACGAGGGAAAGACAACTATAGAAGAACAATTGGTTGTCGGAGAGTGTGTCGGTGACGAGTATGCTGACATAAGGGGACAACTCCTTCTAGTCTATTCTTCAGGATGACTAGAGTTCCTGATAGTCCATATGCACTATCTATAGAGGCGGGAGACTTCTACCACTCTGGAGGATGACTGTCAACCACATTCTAGGTCAAAACCTGGAGCTGCACAGACGTCATCGAAGATAGGTGGTTGAAGACCACACTAGCTGTGAGGTATTGTCATTGCGCAAGCCTCAAGACCAGGTATATCTCGTTAAAACCATATTTTTCATTACATAGATATTGATGTGATCTACTAGTTATGGGTTTATGGTCAAGTAAAATTTTTGTTTCTGGTACCTACTCTAACCACGTAAAATCCAACAGTAGTATCAGAGCCACATCAATACTCTATGTTTTGGGATAATCGATATGATAATATTTTAGTTTTACCGTCTTTATTTATTGCATACGATGTGAATATTTAAATGACTAATGAGAATATCCAATTATTACCACATGATCCCAAAGTAATATATACATATGTGATATAGTATATACACAATCGATACACATCGCCCTAAAATGGTTTTGATGGTGGATGTGTAGCATGGTTATGGCCTATAAACCCTATGTGCATGTGTGTGGTTAGTTATCATTTTTTGCATCTCGGTCTGCGCACTGAGCCCTCTTCTTCTATTCTAAATGTAACTTGACATAACTTGAGTTTCTATTCTACCTTTTCTCCCTTCGAATGTAACTCGAGTTTTCACAAAGATTATATAAAAGTAGGACAATTTTATTTCTTGTTATGATGAAGACTGAAGATGACCGCTTGATGGATAGAGACGAACGACGGAGTAGCAGTTGGTGGACCGACGAGAAGCCTAGATGACTAGACGAGATGACAATCTAGAAGAGCCAAACAACCTACTAGAGGAGACCAACCGATTGGCCAAGGGGTAAATCAACCGATTCAAAGGTTGAACCAGCTAACCCAGATTGGCAAGAACATATCTTCATCAATAACATGTTGCATGTGATGTAGAAATAGATGACCATAGTTTCTTGTGGCTCCAACGAACTACAATAGGATGGATATAATCATCATTTTATCGTTATTGCATGTTTTCATTTGTAGGATATAACATGTATATGATACATACTATATATATGGTGATTGGATACTTATATGCATATATAAGCATATTAAAATATTAAGTTTAAGACGCCTTCCAAAAGAATCACACATGAAAAGCTTGATTGATTAAGTGTGGGCACACCTTAGCATGGTGCATTGTCTATCTCATGGAAGTGTGATGGTGAATATGTGGGTCTGGCCTAATAGGGTGCACATTCATTGTGTTGGCATTTGGATCAGACTTAATAAGGTGACCTTGATCAGATCAAGATGTACATGGCAAGGAGTTGTGCATGACATCTATCAAGAGTTGCATATGATGCAATTGGCAAAGGTTGCCTACCTGAAAGAATCTAGTTGTGGGTGACAACCCGAGCTGATCCTTGACCTTGAGGAAATTAGGATCTTGCTCTCTAGAAGGTTGTATGCTACAGTCTTCCAAATTGATACTTGAGGGTTATCAATTCGGTCAAAAAATAGTGAGGGCAATACTTAATTAAAGACCTAATTAATATCTTCAATTTCAAATCAAATCAAAATAAAAAAGAGTTTTGAACTAAAATTACAAATTTGCTTTTTGTAGAATAAATGGCTACCAACAACAATCACTTTTTGTTACGATCGATCCTTAAGAAGGACAAGCTATACGGGAACAACTTCCATGACTAGTTTAGGACATTGAGAATTTTTCTCACTCAAGAGCAATAGCTCCATGTCCTCGATACACTAGAGCTAGATGAACTCACTCCCATCGCACCAAAGGCTGAAAGGGATGCTTACAAGAAGCATACTGAGGATGCCATTGATGTGAAGTGCTTGATGTTGTACTCAATGAACTATGAGTTGCAGAGACAACATGAGAACATGGACATCATTGAGATGGTTCAACATCTCAAGAACATGTATCAAGACAAAGCACAACAAGAGAGATATGATGTCTTCAAGGAATTGTTCAAGTGCGTCAGGATAGAAGGAGATCCAGTAGGCCCTAACAAACTCAAGATGATTGGGTATGTGGAGAACCTAACTCAACTGGGATTCCCTCTAAGCCAAGAGTTGGCTACTGATGTGATACTGTAATCATTGCCAAAATCCTATAGTTAGTTTGTGATGAACTACAACATGAACAACTTTGACATGCCACTGATAGAGTTGTTGGGCATGTTGAGGACAACTGAGGCACATATGAAGGGAAAGTCTAAAGGCAAGGGCAAGGGCAAAGCAAAGAAAGGTTCCGATGCTAGCCAACAGCCCAAATCATCTTCAACTCTCAAGGCCAAGGGAGGGGTGAATAAGGGAGGCAAATGTCACCATTGTCATGAGCCAGGACATTGAGAAATTGCATTCTCTACATAGATGAACTGAAGAAGAAGAAGGAGGGGATAGAAGTCTCCACCTCAGGTATTATGAAATAAACTTAAAATGCTTCTTCATCTTAGGTATATGATACCAAGATATAGATCTGACATATATGACGTGCATGATCTAAAAAGATGTGGGGCCTTTATAAAAAGACTAAGAAGGAACACTCATCAACATTGGAGCAAGTGTTGATGCTATATATAGTAGTACCTTTTAGTTTATTTCAGCCCAAAGGCCATGTAATAGAGTTATGAACTACTATTTCTTTTTTCCAATAAATAGAAACATTTTATTTATGTATCTTGTAATGACAAGGATGTGTATCAATAAGTTAATGTTCAATTTCAAAGATATGATATTTTATGGCAAATGCCTTATTTATCTTGTGACACTTGGTATGCATGAGATAAAATAATGATACCTAAAATTTATTGATGACTCAAACAATAAATTAGCATTATCATCTAAATAAATGAATGAAAAATTCATCTCTAGGTTTGATATTGATGGATAAACTAAACTCTCTTGGTTAATGAACCATTAAAGAGATATGAATGTCTTGTTTATTGGGCATGATGACAAGTCAATCTTCACTAGATCTAGTGGGAGAATGACTATTCTATCAGGTATAATATATATTGATGTATATACATACCTATTGGAGTAAATTCTAATACTTCAAATATGGATATCTTGAAATGTTCAAGAATATCATAAATGAAGAACAAACTTGGTAAAAGTATTAATTATTTGATATGATCAATGAACAAGATACTTAAACCAAATGTTTGAGGACCTAGTGAGTAATTATGATAGTGTATCATAGAGAACTCATGATTTAGGCATAATGATGTGTAAGTCAATGAAGGAATCATACTACAAATAGTAAAAGTATGACCATCAACCAAATAACTAATCTTCTAGATTCTTCTAAAGAACATGCTTTACACTAAATAAAGGTATAAAAGGAGATTAAGAATCACAAATGTTGTGGATTCTCAAATACCTTATGTAACAAATACACCTCATATATCTAGTAGAAAACACCTTGAGCTTGATGGATAATGATATCCTACAAACTCAAAGGTGATGAATTGGTCATATGATGATGAGCCAATAATCTATCTAGATGATGTTGAGGGACCAAAGTTTGAGTTATGGCTTGAAACCATAAGATCCAAAATGATTTCCATGTGAACCAAATAAGGTATGACCTTAATGGTAGCACTTATAGGGATGAAACCCATAAGTGAAATTAGGTCTTAAATGTTAAGACTGACATGGATGATATTTAAAGAAAGGATCATGCTTTCTATTGGAACTTGAAGACTATGAAATTTGGCATATGGATATTAAAACCACATTCCTAGAAGGAGTAACATAAGGCTGTATATGAGACACAACATGAACGGTTTTATAACTCCATTAATGCAAATGCAGTCTATAAGTTACAAGAGATTAATCAATATTATTGATTAAATACAAACACCTCAGAATTGGAGTCTTTATTTTGATCATATAGTCAAACGGTTTGACTGATATATCAAATAAAGAAGGGATATGTGATTACAAAGATTTATTGGGAGCGTATTCTCATTCCACATGATGATGAGGAATGAAACATTCTAAGAATAAAAAATGGTGTGGAAATACCTTCTTTAAATATGAAGAATAGGAACACAAATATATATGCCTTATGCATTCTCAATTAGATATATCATGTGTGTAATCATCCCATTATCTTGTATGTATTGGACATGACAAGAATATATATATGCATTCATCATCTTGTATGTATTGGGCATGACAGTATGATATGCCCATCCAGTTGTCTCATATGTATTGGACATGATTAGTGGATGTCTATCTACTTCCAGTGAGAGTTACTAGAATAGCATAAAGAACTCATTTAAGTACTAAAGGAATTAGTTCTATGGTAATAAAAGGAAGAGTTGAGTGTAAATGAGTTACACTGATGCAAGATTCCAAAATGAAAGAAAAATGATCGCAAAATATAAAAGTGAATATGTGTTATTAAGTGGAGATGTTCTGAGTAAAATTAAAAGGCCATTTAATTCTAAAAGGGAATGCCAAGTATGCTTGTGTTATGAACTATATAGGATACTATATGGATCTAGAAGTTCATACAGATGAACTTATAGATATTCCAACCGTTGATGACAAAGTAGAAATACTAAGTCAAACTATGGAACTAATTGTTAGGCAAGGAATACCAGATAGCAAATTATGGAAACTCCATCTCATATGAAATGTTGTACAGTGAGGAGATGTGAAACATGCAATATACTGAATAAAGCAAAATGTTTCTAACTCACTGGATTAGCACTAGCACAGTAGAAACATGTGGGGGCATGTTTAGATATCACTGATAATATGATTCAAAGGTGATTAACTCTAAGTGCAAGTGGGAGTTTGTTGGTATGTATGCCCTGAGAGCCAATCATATGATGATTGGATTGGCATACATCATAATTGATTTGATAAATATTAAAGGCAAGATTCCAATTTATTATTGCTCAATCAATTATGAGATAAATGATGGAGCAGAATGAATGTCTAAAGAATGACAATACTCAATGATGAATCTGTTCATGTTGAGGACATAAAGAATGAGATCATACCAATGCTAAGAGTATGTACGTTCTTGTTTATGTCCCTAGTCATATGTCAATATGGAAGGTTGATAGACAACAATGACACATTAAGACTAGAGTGTGTGTTTGTTGATGACAATGTCTCATTAGTCATGATATATGATATCAAACCAAGCACATAGATACATATTAGAGAGTAGTGTATCAGACATACCAACCATGAGAGTGACACATGGAACCATGACATGGTAGTCAGAGTCATCTCTCATAGTGATGGTGGTGAGACATGAAATCACTACACTCAACAAATGTGATTGGGTACATTTTGACATCATCAAACACAATACTGAAACATGGGTTGTTATAACAGTGATGATTGGGTGGCTTTGACAAATGACACAGACTGTGAGTGATAGATATGGGACTTGTCCCTCCTAAGGGAGTATGATGTCCAGGCCAATTGATAAGTGAGCTGAGAAAGGCATGCACATGCACAAGTGAATCAATATATGATATTGATGTCACACATATCTCAGACAGTCTGCTCTAGTTCAAGAAACATCAATGAATGTTGAAAGGATGACAACTCCATGGCTTGAGTTCATTCAGGATATCAAAGACAAATGAATTATACATTCAATGGAACACCAATCACAAACTATAGGATTGAATGTTGTTCTCCAACTTTCCTTTTCAATTGGGTAGCACTAATGTGCGACTAGGCACCACTCTTTGCTTGTGATATCATAAGCTAGTTATGGACATTCACTTCCAATGTGAAATGGGACCTATAGCTTCACACACAAAGGATTTACCTAGAAGAGGAGTTTATCCATGAATGATGTTTGGATTGATTACTAAAGTGTTTAGGCACTCAATCATACATTCAATCAATAGACTTGACTCAGAATCATCAAGTTCAAGTGTTGAACCAACTGATTAGAGTGTCAGATTGATAGAGAACTGAATTGACTATGTTCTACACAATCTAGAACACCAACCGACCAGTTCGATGGGTGAACTGATCGACTCATGGTCAGTGAGATGTCCAATTCAATATGGTGAACTGATTGGTTCATTTGTCCAAACGAGTAGTGTTGGATTTTTCTAATATGTGAGAAAAATGTTTTTCTTTTCACTTGTTCAATTATATTGGAACAAGAATTAATCTTTACAATAATTATAAATGAATAAGGAAAGTCAATTGTGGGCAAGTCTGGAAAGTGAAACGACTGGTTCACTAAGTGAACTGATCGGTTCACACTCCCAAGTGACCAGTTCACTAGTTAGCTGATCGTCTCACCTTGCCAAATGGCTGGTTCATTTATGAAATGACTGGCTTGCCTACCGCAGTGTAAGTAGTTCATGGAAAATCCAGACCCTTCTACTCCTACAGAGACTGGGAACCCTGACCCTGCACTCTACTATAAATAGAGGGGTATAGGGGACTTTTCTAGAAACACAACTCAGAACATCAGTTGCTCTACAAAGTTGTTGTCCTCTCTAGTTGTGGTAACCGAGAGAGCCAAAGTAAGTTCTACCCATCCATAGAGGAAAAATGAGGAAAAGACAACTACAGAATAATAATTGGTTGTGGGAGAGTGTGTCAGTGACTAGTACGTTGACAGAAGGGGACAACTCCTTCCATCCCGTTCTTTCGGAAGACTAGAGTTCCCAGTAGTCTGTGTGGACTATCCATAGAGGTGGGAGACTTCTGCCCCCAATCAAGGGAGACCAAGAGGTTGGAGGCATTATCCCAAAATTCATGATCAATGGTTTAACCATTTAATAAAAAATAATTATCAAATTCTACTAACTCAATTTGAAAGCTGGTATAAAATAAAAACTTTGCATACCTTTTCAAAATAGGATCTAATACTTCTATCTATAGTAGAAATCAAACCATCTAATCCTCCTTTGGATTACTTAAATTCTTCTTCACAGATTTTTCTTTACTGTTTGTCCTTTTCAGATAATACCTAAAACACCGACAAACAAACTATCAGTCAGTATATTGCTATACTGGTATGTGGGGAACAAACACAATTTCATAATTAGTTTCTAACAACCTAATTATCACAAATAAGTTATTAAAAATCCACATTATGCTTTCTATGTGACTTCTCAACCTCTTTTGCCCTAAACCCTGGATTACCCTCTCTTAGGGTTTTGTCCTTGCAAGGGATGTAAGGCCACCTTCTCCATCATGAGCTTGGTGCCTGGGGTCACCTCTCATGGTGCTCAATGGTCTTCCCTCCAGGTCTTGACCAACTCAGACCTTCCCTATGGGGTTTGGTCGTGCAACTTACATCAGGGTGGCATGTAGGTTCGAGAATACACATACATAATTAATTGTGATACTCATAGGGACTTTATAGGATTGCATAATTGAACATCCAACAATTTAGGTTGCAATCACTCGATAAAAACATCCGAGAAATGCCATGAAACTAAAGGCAATTAATCATAATTAACCACATACCTGTTCAGTAGATTTCACAAGCTAATATCAATTCCAACCAAGAAAGAAATGCAAGCAAGTAGTTTAACCACACAATCAAGGATCCTGAAAAGCACATGTACTCTATTTATTACACACTTTATCAAGATTCTATCTATTCGACTTGAACTTGCTTCCTAGGGTTTCTTACTCCTTTTTAGGGTTTCATTAGGGTTTATCTTTAACTTTCCATCATTATAACTACAAACCCTAAAAATAGTAGAACTAGATGCAAACCCTAATTACCTCATTAAAATCTTCCTAAAAGGCTTAGGACCAACTTAACATCACTTTCCTATAATGAATTGCAAATTAGTCCACATAAGAAAACATTAACCCTACATTTGGGTTTCTAAGTTCATTATTGCCCTAAATTAGCCAATTAGACGTAAAGATAATCTTTTTAGACCTAATTCTCTCTTTTATTAAAAACAAGTTAATATTCACATAAAACATCCATTTGACCTTTCCCAATTTCATTAATCATCAAATTAGGGTTTCTTATCCATGAAAGCATTAAAGATAGAAACTTTAAGCCGCGATAAGGTTTCACAGCCGCGGCGGCGGCCGTGGGGGTCGTGGCTCTGGACGGGGAACTCCCCGCGAGCACTCTGACCATGCCGCTCCATTGTCACCAGTGGATCCCAGTTCCATTCCCCCGCCTTCTGATGTTTCAGATGTCCAGATGGATATCCCCCCACCACAGCAATCTGCTAGGTCATACAAGGATGCGACGACCGGACGATCGTCCAAGACACCCGCTTCACTTACACAAGTATCCCCCGACCTGCTTACCTTTGCGGATATCCGCATAGATACATCCGGAGCGATACCTGCAATCTCCATTAACCCCACAACGCTGCCGCCGCTGCTCGAGCCATGGAAGTTCGCCGTCGTCATCAAGGTGATCGGTACTACAGTGAGTTTCCATGCCCTCATGAACCGCATCCCAATCCTGTGGCAACTAACGGATGAATTCAGAGCCATTGATCACGACAAAGGCTATTATATCATTCAATTAGCCAACAACGAGGACTTTGTCCGAGCCCTTACGGGAGGGCCATGGATGATCTTCAATCATTACATCTCTGTGCAATCATGGTCCAAGGACTTCCGCCCCTCCGATCCAATCCCCAGGAAGCTTGTCGTGTGGGAAAGGATCCCTAACCTCCCGATACATCTATTCCAGAACCAGCTCCTGTCCACCGTCGGAGATCTGATTGGCAGGACAATCAAGATCGACACTACGATGCAATCCGGCCACCGAGGCAAATTTGCCCGCATAGATGTTGAAGTTGACACGTCAATGCCGCTTCTGCCCACGATTATGCTCAATGGCGAGCGCTTTCGAATGGAGTATGAGAATCTACCGACCTTCTGCTTGAGATGTGGCCGTCTCGACCATGCGGAAGGAGACTGCAAATTTATCCCTAGCTTCCCGAGCGCCATGGCGCCCTCCTCCTCCACTGTGACGGTGGCCCTATCCACGCCGTACTCAACTGAGATCCATGCCAAGATGCCTGAACGGAAGGCCCCCAAGGGGAAGAAACCCCCGCCGGCTGCAGACGTGAGCGCACACAACAAAGCCAAGGAAGTAGCGGCCGAAAACCCCAAGGCAACGCCTGTTGTGCCTGAGGTTGAGGACACCGCCGATCGTGGCTGGGAGACTGTAGTTTCTCGAAAGCAAAAGAAGAAAGGCGGGAAGGTGAACCAAGAGTCATCACCTCAGGTCAGGGGTCGGCCACCACCTATCCCTGCGCCATCCATAATGCCAGCGTCAGGAGGGGGTGACCACTCGGTAATACCCTGGTCGATGATGAGACCAGTGAAGGTCGCGCTAGCAGCACCTTCGTGGACTCCTTCAGGTTCCAAACATCAGCGAACCATATATCCCAAGCAGCAGACCCGCAAAGGTTCAGTTTAGGTTCACAAGGCGTTGGCAGTGGAGTCATCCTACGCAACCGACGGGTTGTCTATCATGCTGTAAGCCCAAGGCGGGAGTGCAAGAAAGGCAAGCTTGCCCTTCTTGTGGGCAACGTTGATTTCACCAGCAATACCAAGAGGTCACTTGACCTAACTGAGGAGGCAGCAGACACTGACGCGGCGATGGAGGCAGTCGCCGACGCACTAGGACTGCTAAATGCCATCAACTAAGCCATCTTTGGCCTCCACCCATTCCTTTTTCTGTGTCTTCTGAATGACGAATATAATCTGTTGGAACATCCAAGGAGCATGCTCCAAGGATAAATTAACTCTCCTGAAGGAATATAAAAGGCGATACAATCTCCATATTCTAGTTATTGTCGATCCTCGCTGTAGTGGTATTAAAGTTGCTGGCATCATTAAGAAGCTTGGGTACTCTTCCTCTCATAGAGTTGAAGCACTGGGTTTTTCTGGGGGCATATGGGTCCTCTAGGACAGTCATCGCTGCTCTCTTGACATTTTGCAAAGTCATCGTTAGTACGTGCACTGTTGTATAAATAATGCTTGGTTGCTTACCTTTGTTTATGGTAGCCCAAACCCACAAAAATGGGACCTTCTGTGGCACAGGCTCACATCTTTGTCTTCCCATATTGATGAAGCCTAGGCGTTGGTGGGGGATTTCAACACCATGTTGGACCCTTCTGAGAAAAAAGGCGGGCATGGTTTCGACAGACCTTCCAGCCTAAAGTTCCACTCTTTCCTTGCTTCATCTGGTCTAAAGGATATGGCTTCCTCGGGACACCGCTTTACATACAAGAAAGGCAGGCTACTTGAAAAACTTGATAGAACCATTGCCAACAAGGAATGGTTATCTGTGGAGGGGGGTATGGACGTTCACGTTCTCTCACGTCTGTACATCGACCATAATCCCATTCTCATGTCTGGGCGTCAACGTCAACGGCGTGGCCATTTTTTTAAAACAAAGACGAGCTGGAACCTTATTCCGGAATTCAAAACTGACCTCTTGCCTGTGTGGGACAGCTCTCTCCCATATTTAGAGGCCTTGCCTACCTTCCAAACAGCTGCCATCAAATGGGAGGCTCGGCGTTTGAAGCAACAACACAAATAGAAAGACACTCTCCTGCACAAGATTGATACATGCCAGGTAGCATCCTACTCTTCTCCTACTTCCGTTTCAACTCAACTGCGTGCCATTGACCTTTAGGAACAATTAAGTGCTATTCTCCTGAGAGAAGAAGCGGACTGGCAACAACGTGCGAATATCAACTGGCTCCAATTCGGTGACGGCAACAATAAGTTTTTCCATGCATATGTAAAGTCTCGACGCCAACATAATACGATATCCAGAATCCGCGATGCCAATGGAGACTGGATCACCTCCCCGGAGCTCATCAAGCAGCACGTTCGAGATTTCTTCAGCAACCTTCTCAGTTCTCCCGTTTTTAGCTCCTTGGATCGGGCGGCCATCCAGCAATATGTGGGGCATTTCCGGCCTATTTCCAACGCTCACCCTCTTAGTCGTGTCCCCGAGGCTGAGGAGATCAGGCGTACTATCTTCCTTATGGCCCCTGCGAAGGCACCGGGCCCGGATGGCATCCACAACGGCTTTGTGCAACAAAACTGGTCTCATCTAGGTGGCTCTTTTGTCTCTACTGTCCAGACTGCTTCTGCTTGCAGTCGGGTGGACTCACGTATTGCAAACTCCCTTTTGGTTCTTATTCCTAAGGTGGCAAGTCCTCAACGCTATTCAGACCTTCGTCCCATCTCATTAAACAATTGTTGTTTCAAACTAATTTCTAAGATTATTGTGGAGCGCCTTAAACCTTTTCTGAATGATTGGATTTCTGTGAACCAATCTAGCTTTATTCCTGGTCGTCGTATATGTGACAACATTCTTCTGGTTCAGGAGGTAGTGCACTCTATGAGATATAAAAAAGGCAAGAAAAAATGGGTGGCAATTAAGCTTGATCTATCTAAAGCTTTTGACCGTATGAGTTGGCCCTTCATTGCTGACACACTCTCTAAAACAGGGATACCTGAAAGTCTCTCCAAGCTGATTATGCAGATTATCTCTCAAGGTAGCACTTCGATTCTTTGGGAAGGCGTACCCTTGGATCCCATCAAATCCACTCAAGGAGTGAGACAAGGCGACCCCATCAGTCCCTACATTTTTGTGCTCTGCATGGAACGCCTCAGCCAAGCTATCTCCAAGTCAGTGGCTCACGGTACTTGGAAGCCGATTATCTTGTCGCAAAATGGGCCCTCCCTCTCTCATGTTATGTTTGCAGACGACATTCTCCTTATGGATGAGGTGGCTACTTTCCAGGCTTCCAACATCAACAAGATTCTGAAGGAATTCACATTTGTTTCTGGACAAATTATCTCCAAGGAGAAATCTTGTTTCTACTTCTCTTCCAACACACCCATGAGTGAACAACGTGTTTTTTGTCGTCGCATGGGCATACCAAGAACTGATGACCTGGGTCGCTACTTGGGAGTCCCTATTTTGCACCATCGCCTCAACAAACAGACACATTCTCATATTATTAGCTCCATTAGGGGTTGCATGGACAGTTGGGCTGCCCGCACGCTTTCCTTGGCAGGTCGTATCACTTTGGCAAAGGCCTCTCTACAGTCTATTCCCTCATACACCATGCAGTCCGTCAAGCTATCACCTTCGCTTTGTGATGACATCAATAAACACATTAGGGACTTCATATGGTCGGGTGGCCGAGAACAAAAGAAGATGGCGCTGGTCTCATGGAACAAGCTTACTAAAAGAAAATTGTCTGGAGGGCTCGGTCTCATGGACGCCAGGACCCAAAATGAAGCACTCATGTTGAAGAATGTGTGGCATTTCCTAAATAATTCTCCACCACTGTGGGTGGAGGTCATGAGAAACAAATACATGCACAATGGTGTGTTCTCTAAAAAGCCTGGATCCTCGGCATGGATCTTTATCAAGAGCCATATACCAGATCTTGAAGCCGTCTGTCATAAGACCATCAACGCAGGCCGGAACACGAACATTTGGCGTGATAGGTGGCTAATGGGCAAGTCTATACTGGACATTTCTCCCACTACACCTATCCCCGAGGATCTCATTGATCTTACGGTGCACTGTATGTCACCGGACGCGGGCAAGTGGGACTGGTATTTCATCCATGCATATCTTCCTCCTGAAGTTTGGCCACTCATTCAGCATACTACACCACCTGACCCCGTCACAGGCACGGATCAATGGTCGTGGCCCTGGGAGCCCGACGGAAAATTATCGGCCAGCACGGCCTATGCATGGGTGCAAGGAGGGATGGCAGCCCCTACTTCTACATCTTGGAAGGCACTGTGGGCTCTTCCCTTACCGCCGAAGTATAAGACCTTCCTTTGGCTGTTGGGGCACCGCGCCATTCTTACAAACAAGGAAAAGGTGCGTCGCCATATCTGCATGGACGACGTATGCCCAGTATGCTCACATGGGGTCGACTCGCTTCTTCACTGTCTGCGTGACTATTCCGTTAGCCATGAGGTATGGCGACTTCTGGGCATGAGTCCGGACTTCTTCGTGCTATCGGAGGAAGAGTGGATCACCAACATCATTCATGGGCCCGCAAGCATCAGGGACAAGACCCTACGTTGTGTGGGGTGCTGGACTATCTGGTATGCACACAACGATCTTATTCATGGTGGCAAGCGTACCCTACCACAGGTTCTGGCATCAAGGATTCGTAGCAACTCCATGGCTGTCCTCAACCTCCCGAAGCACGCACCACTTGCAGCCGCAGCTCAGTGTAGTCTACCCTCTCGGCCGCTCCCGCACCAACAGCTGGTCTTCGTCGACACTGCGTTCCAACTCCACACTCAAAAAATGGGTGTGGGAGTCTACGTCACTCAAGGCAATGGAGCCTGTTTATGGGGTCAAGGAACCTTTGGTTATGCCACTTCCGCTCTGGAGGCAGAAATCAAGGGCATCATTCTAGCTATGTCCGTCTGTGTTCAAAACAATTGGAACTCGCCAGTCATTCTTTCTGATTCCTCGACGGCCATTGATATCCTCTCACATGGGGAAAGACCTGCATGCAAGTTCCAACCCTTAAGGAGAGAATTCTGCCACATTCTCACCTTATTGCCCGATCTCAAGCTTTCCTTTATAAGCCGAAAGCACAATTCTGTGGCAGATAGTATTGCAAAACACTCCTTGTACTCTGCTTCTCAGTGTCTCTTTTCTCACTCAAAATCTTCCTGGCTCCCAATGGATATTAATATCCGACTTTCTATAATTTGGCCCGAACTAGAGATCGGATGAATAATAACTAATCTCTATGGCTTTCAAAAAAAAAAGATAGAAACTTTAAGCACTTTTTGAATTGCAAAAAGAATTAGACTTCATTATATTTTTAATGTATTCCTTGCATTTTTTGGATTAATTTCTATATATAACTTGTCATGATCTGATCTACTAATATTTAGTTATGATTTTACAAAATACATTTACACAAGACAATCACATCACACCACGTCAGCAAATTACTCATTACCTATCATGTAACCTGGCTTCCCATACTTAATATGCAAAAGGACAAGACTATCCTCCACGCAGTGATTAGATTGCTCACATGAATTGGGGCAGTTCGGGAACAACTGCCTGGGTCATCTTCTCCCGGACACGGCTTTGCATGAACGTATGAAGCCCCGCCGCGGGGTCGACTCCCTAGGGTCCCAGGCGTGCGGCCGCGCCACTACAACTAGGGGCATCATGCCCTCTGACCAACTCTGCCAGATTGGGAACACCAAGGTCAGCCGTCAGATGCTCCAGGTTCAAAGGACTAGTCCTACAAAGATGTTGGTTCCCTAAATTTACAAAATGGAGAGGAAGATCGACTACCTAGAGGTGCTTCCCATGGCACCCAGGTCTAGGTCATCGCCTAGGGCTCACGAGTTCCTTGCGTGACTCTAAGTCATCTTCTTCGTGTGTTGGTGGTGCAGGCAACGTGACCCTCTGGTCATCTAGTCTTTTAGTAGATTGAGAAGAAACTCGTCCAGCCGCCTCCTCACAGCCCTACTGCTTATGCAACCACCACCTACCGCTTCTCTATAGGTCCCAAAATTGTCCACTAGGACCATGTCATTTCTCAGTTTCTCCATGGACCACTTGTTTGGGTTCTAGGGGAGACAGAGAAGGCAGCGGAAACAAAACATTTTCTCCCCCAACCCATACCGAGGAAACGCGTCAACGTCTATATAATAGGAAAGGATGGTTTGTGGAATCATACCTTGTCTCGAGGCTTGCTAGGCGACAATACCTCACGCAATGCGTGGTCTTCAACTCCGGTCTTGGACGGTGTCTGTGCAGCTCCTGGTCGCACCGGGACTGACGACTCCTCCTCCTACCGGACTGTCAGATGACAGTTGTCCTCCTAAGCGGCAGTGTCCTCCCGCCTCTGTAGTAGTCCACACGGACCACCTGGAACTCCACTCTCCTTGTCCCACAAGGAAGTGGAAGGAGTCGCACCCTCCTGTTGACGTACTAGTCGCCAACACACTCTCCTGCTACCAGTTGCAACTGTAGTTGTCCTTTCCTTGTTGCACCTCCCTTTTGCGGGAAGCACTTGCTCGGGATCTCTCACGGTTACCAAAACCAGAGAGAACGACAACTTCGCAAAGCAACCGGCTTGCATTGAGTTGTGCTTTGAGAAGCCCCCAATACCCCTATATATATAGGCAGGTCATGGGATAGGGTTCTCTGTGCCCGGCAATATGGGACTAAAGCAGAAGTAGAAGGGTTCAAGATTTTTCCACAAAACGCAACCGGTTCGCAACTTGAAATGATTGGTTCACAACTGAACCGATCGGTTCGGCCATTGAGCCGATCGGTTGGACCTGAGCCGATCGTTTGGGGGCACTCCAACCGATCGGTTGGTGCCCTGAACCGATCAGTTCATGGTCCTAATCCGGCTCAAAATGACTTTCCTTGTTTCGTTCTCAATTGGTATCGTATACCAATGTTATTTCCAATCGAATTGGGCAATTTGAAACCAAAGGAAAATTCTTGCCGACATGACTTTCCCAACTGGTCGGTTGCACCAGTTGAGCCGATCGGTTCAACTCTTGAACTAGTCGTTTCAACCTGGCATGAGCCGATCGGCCTGGACACTCCAGCCGACCGGTTCAGCACCTCAGCCGACCGTTTCATCACATGAGCCGATCGGTTGGGAGCACAGGTTGGGCAAAATCAGTCAATTGCGATTTCAATCAATCCGATACTCCAATCAATGCGTCCAACACCTTGAACCATATGATATTGAGCTATCGACTGATTGAGTGTTTAACTGAACTACTAAACTCCTTTAGTAATCAATGTAAACGTTGCTTGTGGACAAAACTCCTCTTCCAGGTTAAATCCTATGTGTGTGACCCTGCAGGTCCATTTCACGTTGGCAGTGAAAGTCCATAACACTTATGACTTCACAAGCAAAGAGCGGTGCCTAGTCACACATCAGTGCTACCCAAGTGAAAGTAGAAAGTTGGAGAACAAATTTCATCCTACAATCCGTGAATGGTGTTACAGTGAATGTATAATTCCTTTGTCACTGATATCCCGAATGAACTCAAGGCATGGAACTGTCATCCTGTCAACGTTCATTCACTTTCTTGATCTCAGAGTAGATTGAAGGAGATATGTATGACATCAATATCACATACTGATTCACACATGCGTGCGCACGCCTATCTCAATCCTACTCATCAAGTGGCCTTGGATATCAAACTCCCTCAGGAGGGACAAATCCCATATCTATCACTCACCCCTCAAAAGCCCCATGTGTCAAAGCCACCCAACCATCACCTTTATAAAAACCCATGTTTCAGGACTGCGTTTGATGATGTCAAAGTGTGCCCAACGACATGTGTTGAGTGGAGTGATTTCAGGTCTAAGAATCACACTCACCACCATCGCTGTGAGTACTGACTGTGACTACCATATCATGGTTCCATGTGTCAAACTCACGGTGGGTCTGTCCGGTACACTTGTTCTCTAACAAGTACCTATGTGTTTGGTTTGATATCTCTATATCATGACTAATGAGATTCTGTCATCAACCAACACCACAATCTAGTCTTATGTGTCATTGTTGTCTATCGACCTTCCACAATGACATCCGACTAGGGACATAACAAGAATGTACAAACTCTTAGCATCTGTATGATCTCATCGTTCAGGTCCTCAACCTGAAGGCATACGTCATTGAGTACTGACATTCTCTAGACATTCGATCTGTTCTATCACTATCTCATATGACTGAACCAGAAATAATTGGAAGCTTGCCTCTGTTGTTTATCAAATCAATCTTAATGTATCCCACCAATCATCCCATGATTGGCTCTCAGGGCATACATACCAACAGACTCCCACTTGCACTACGAGCCAATCACTCTTGAATCATATTCATAGTGATATTCAAACATGTCCCACATGTCACTCTGCTCTAGTGCCAACATAGTGAGTAATGGAAACACCTTGCCAAAGTCAGTATAAATTGCATGTCTCTCATCTCTTCGTTGTACTTCGCACGTATGAGATGGAGTTGCCGTAATATGCGATCTAGTATTCCTTTGCTAACCTTTAGCCACATTGCATGATCAAGGATTCCAGACTTGTCATCAATGAGTGGAATATAAGTTCATCTCATGAACCTTCAGATCCATATAGTATCCACTGCTGTTCACTAACACACAGATACTCAGCATTTCCTTTTAAATGGTTTTATTGGAACACTTCCAATTATCAACAAACTTTCACTTTTATACATCCTATGTATATTTTGCGATTAATCTTCTGTCCTTTTGGAAGTTCGCATCAATGTAACTCTTTACATCGAACTCTTCCTTATCTCCAAAGAACTAGTACTTCCCAAGTACTTATCAAGTTCTTATGGTATTCCAATAACCCTTACTGGAATCAGACAGACATCCACTCGTCATGTCCCACATACGAGTTATCAGGATGAGCACATCATATTGTCATGTCCTACATATAAAATGATGAATGCATTTTATTCTTGCCATGTCATACATGCAAGACAATGGGATGATTACATACATGATAGATCCATATCTATTCTTAGTGTTCCCATTCTTCATAAGAATTGGACACTTGGCCTTGGGATACTAATATCCATATAACATGGACAAGTTTTCTCCCACTGAATCTGTGCATACTGAACCCTTCAGTACAGATTGCCAATGTATGCTTTTTTCTTTCTAGGTCAAGAGATTTTTCGAGAACTATCTCTATAGATCTCTATTCCTATCATATAGGAAACATCTCTATCTTCCTTAAAGATAATTTCCACTTTTGGATTTCCATTTTAGAACATTTCCATTTCACATCAACATGTGGAATGTGAACACACTCCCACTAAATCACAGATCCCTTCTTTATCTTTGACATATCAGTCAAACCCTTTGACTATATTATCAAAATAAAGATCCAATTTTGAGTTGCTTGTACTCAATCAATCACATTGATTAGTCCATTGTAACTTATAGGCTTCATTTGCATTAGTGGATTCATAAACCTTATAGGTTGTGTCCCGTACACATCCTGGTTTTATTCCTCATAGGAATGCAGTTTTAGTATCCATATGCCAAATGTCTTAGTCATTAAGTTGCAATCAACAAGCATCATCCTTCTCAAAATGTTATCCATGTGTCTTAACACTTAAGACTCATTTGCACTTATGGATATGATCCAATGAGTGCTACCATCAAGGTCATACCTTATGGTTCACATGGATGTCATTTAGGATGTAATGGTCATAAACCATAACTCAAGAATCGGTTCCTCATATTCATCTTGATAGTTGACTCATCACATGAACAACTGATCACATAGATAATTGAAGTGTCTCTGTCAAGAATATAAGAATTCACAACCCTTGTGATTCTTAATGTCCTTTATTAGTGTGGGGTATTCTTTTATTAAGAAGAATTTAGTTATTTGATAATCATTCTTTAACTCCTTAGAGTATGATTCCTTCTTGATTTAGACATCACCATGCCTTAATCATGAGTTCACAATGATACACTATCATAATCACTCATAAGGATCTCAAACATTTGGTCCAAGTATTTCATTCATTGATCTCATCAAGAATTAATACTTTACCAAATTTGTACTTCATCTATGACAATCTTGAACACTTCAAGATGTTCATATTGGTATTTCTCTAAACACCATTTGAAGTATTAGCATTTGTTCCAATTGGTATGTAAATACATCACATGTATTATACCTAATAGGATAATCACTCTCCCACTACCTTTAGTGAAGATTGATTAATCATGTCAAGATATTCATGTCTCTTAATGGTTCTCTAACCAAAAGAGTCTAGGTTTATCCATCATATGGAAACTAGAAATGAATTTCTCATGATTGATGCTAATTTGATTGTTTGAGTTATCAATAACTTTAGGTATCATTTTATCTTATGCATACCATGTATCACAAGATAAACAAGGCATTGCCACAAAGATCATATCTTTAAGATTGAAACATCAACTTTATTAATTGCCATCATTGTTATACAATATGCAATAATAAAGTGTTTCTATCTATTGGCAATATATGAAATAGCAGTTCTCAACTCTATTTCGTGCCCTTTATGCTGAAATAAATTGAAAGATACTCCTATCTATGGTCGCAACACTTGCTCCAATGATGGGTACTTCTTTCTTGGTCCTTTCACAAAGGCCATCACTTCTTTGCGGATATTGCATATCATATATGACATATCCATATCTTGGTATCATATACCTCGGATAAAGAAGCGGTTCATTTCATGATACCTTAGGTGGAGATCTCCATCCCCTCCTTCATCTTCTTTTATTCTTCCAGATATAGAGGGTAATCCCTCATACACCCTTTCCCCATGTGCCTTGAGGCTGAAGACGGCTTGGATTTCTGGCTAGCATCAGAACACTTCTTAGCTTTGCCCTTATCGTTGCCCTTAAGAATTACCTTTCTCTTTGATCACATCAAAGATTATGGTTTGTCTTTCTTCATCTTTGCCTTTACTATCCTCAACATGTCCAACAACTCTGTCAACGTTTGTCAAAGTTGTTCATGTTGTAGCTTATCATGAATTGTATGATCCTCACAACATTTGCAGTATCATACCAATAGCCAACTCTTGGCTCAGAGGGAATCCTTCTTAATCAGGTTTTCCACATACCCAATCACATTGAGTGTGTGAATACCTTATTGGATCTCCTTCTGTCATGACATACGAGGACAGTATCTTGGAGACATCATATGTCTCATGTTGTCTCTGCAACTCATAGTTCAGAGAACACAACATCAAGCACTCCTCATCAATGTCATCCTCAGTATGCTTCCATAAGCATACTTTCAGCCATTGATGTGGTGGGATCAAGTTCATCTGGTTCTGGTATAGCTAGGACTTGGAGCGTTCTCTCTTTGAGAACACTTCTCACCATCCTAACCAGTCGTGGAATTATTCCCATTTAATTTGTTGGTTTCAAAGACCGATCGCAAATAAAGTGATTTGTTGATTAACCATTTATTTTAACAAAAGGAAATATATGCAATTTCAGTCCAAAACTCTTTTGACTTATTTGATTGATTTGAATAGTTGACGATAAAATTAGGTCTTTAATTAATTATCGCTCCCACTATTTTAGTTCAAATTGATAGCCCTCACCATCAATTCGGAAGATTGCAGCGTACAACCTTCTAGTGGGCAAGATCCTGAAATCCTCTAAGTCATGAGTCAGCTTTGGCTGATTGCCCACAACTTAGATCTCTCAGGTAGGCAACTCTTGCCAATTGCATCATATGCAACTCTTGTTGAATGAACATGCACAACACCTTTCCATGAACATTCCTTGCCTCTGGGCCTAGACGCTCTAAGAATCACCAGTTAAGTCTAACCCAAAAGCCGACACGATAAACATGCACCCTGCTTTGGCAGAACCTACATGTCTACCCTTCACACTTCCACAAGATAGACGGCGCACCATGCTTTGGCATAACCTACGCTTGGTCGATCGAGCTTTTCATGTGTTCCACTAATGGAAGGCATATAAGACTTAATATTTTAATGAGGGATTTGGTTTTATATACATATACATATGCAATCACCACAATACATAGTATGTATCATATACATGCTATATCCCACAGAAAACATGCACAAACGATAAAAAGCGATGATTATGGCCATCCTAATGTGATTCCTCGAGCCAAGAGGAATCACGGTCATCTAGGTCTACATCACATGCAACATGTATAAGATGAACTCTGTGCCTTGCCTTCCGAGTTGATCAACTCATCTCATGAATGATCTGTACTCTCCAGCCGGTCGTCTGGGTGCCACCAGCCGATCGGTTGGCTCCTCCAATCGATCGGTTCACCTGGTCGTCGTGCATCTCGTCATGTCCGCCACCCACTCGTCTCGCTCCTCGAACCGGTCATCAACTGATCGGTTCACTGCTTGAACCGACCGTCTGGAACGTCAACCGATTGGTTCACTCCTTGAACCGATCGTTTCAGCTGTCGTCTTGATGTCCTCCGATCTTTGACATAACAGGAAATAAAAAAATCTATCCTATTTATTACATTGCTTTAAAAAGGGAAACCCCGAGTTACATTCGAGGGGAGCAAAGGTAGGAAAGAATCTCGAATTATTTCGAGTTACATCAGAAATAAGAGAGGGAAGATCGGTGCGCAGACCGAGATGCAAGCAACCACAAACAACCACACACAGATAGGGGTTTATAGGCCATAATCACGCTACACACATCCACCACAAAACTCATTTAAGGGCGACGTGTATCGAGTGCATTAATAATACATATCATATATGTAATTAGGTATTTGTGGATTTAGGATTGGACATGCATAAAGCCGATATTATTCGCATTGTATGCAATAAATAAAGGCGACAAACCAAAATCGATCATATCGATATTCCTAAAATATAGAACAGCTGACGTGGCTCTGATACCACAGTTTGGGTTCTAGGGGAGACAGAGAAGGCAGCGGAAACAAAAAATTTTCTCCCCCAACCCATACCGAGGAAACGCGTCAACGTCTATATAATAGGAAAGGATGGTTTGTGGAATCATACCTTGTCCCGAGGCTTGCTCGGTGACAATACCTCACGCCATGCGCGGTCTTCAACTCCGGTCTTGGACGGTGTCTGTGCAGCTCCTGGTCGCACATGGACAGACGACTCCTCCTCCTACCGGACTGTCAGATGACAGTTGTCCTCCTAAGCGGCAGTGTCCTCCCACCTCTGTAGTAGTCCACACGGACCACCTGGAACTCCACTCTCCTTGTCCCACAAGGAAGTGGAAGGAGTCGCACCCTCCTGTTGACGTACTAGTTGCCAACACACTCTCCTGCTACCAGTTGCAACTGCAGTTGTCCTTCCCTTGCTGCACCTCCCTTTTGCGGGAAGCACTTGCTCAGGATCTCTCATGGTTACCAAAACCAGAGAGAACGACAACTTCGCAAAGCAACCGACTTGCATTGAGTTGTGCTTTGAGAAGCCCCCAATACCCCTATATATAGGCGGGTCATGGGACAGTGTTCTCTGTTCCCGGCAATACGGGACTAAAGCAGGAGTAGAAGGGTTCGAGATTTTTCCACAAAAAGCAACCGGTTCGCAACTTGAAATGATCGGTTCACAACTGAACTGATCGGTTCGGCCATTGAGCCGATCGGTTGGACCTGAGCCGATCATTTGGGGGCACTCCAACCGATCGGTTGGTGCCCTGAACCTATCGGTTCATGGTCCTAATCCGGCTCAAAATGACTTTCCTTGTTTCGTTCTCAATTGGTATCGTATACCAATGTTATTTCCAATCGAATTGGGCAATTTGAAACCAAAGGAAAAATCTTGCCGACATGATTTTCCCAACTGGTCGGTTGCACCAGTTGAGCCGATCGGTTCAACTCTTGAACCGGTCGTTTCAACCTGGCATGAGCCGATCAGCCTGGACACTCCAGCCGACGAGTTCAGCACCTCAGCCGACCGGTTCATCACATGAGCCGATCGGTTGGGAGCACAGGTTGGGCAAAATCAGTCAATTGCGATTTCAATCAATCCGATACTCCAATCAATGCGTCCAACACCTTGAACCATATGATATTGAGCTATCGACTGATTGAGTGTTTAATTGAACTACTAAACTCCTTTAGTAATCAATCTAAACGTTGCTTGTGGACAAAACTCCTCTTCTAGGTTAAATCCTATGTGTGTGACCCTGCAGGTCCATTTCACGTTGGCAGTGAAAGTCCATAACACTTATGACTTCACAAGCAAAGAGCGGTGCCTAGTCACACATCAGTGCTACCCAAGTGAAAGTAGAAAGTTGGAGAACAACTTTCATCCTACAATCCGTGAATGGTGTTACAGTGAATGTATAATTCCTTTGTCACTGATATCCCGAATGAACTCAAGGCATGGAACTGTCATCCTGTCAACGTTCATTCACTTTCTTAATCTTAGAGTAGATTGAAGGAGATATGTATGACATCAATATCACATACTGATTCACACATGCGTGTGCACGCCTATCTCAATCCTACTCATCAAGTGGCCTTGGAGATCAAACTCCCTCAGGAGGGACAAATCCCATATCTATCACTCACCCCTCAAAAGCCCCATGTGTCAAAGCCACCCAATCATCACCTTTATAACAACCCATGTTTCAGGACTGCGTTTGATGATGTCAAAGTGTGCCCAACGACATGTGTTGAGTGCAGTGATTTCAGGTCTAAGAATCACACTCACCACCATCACTGTGAGTATTGACTGTGACTACCATCTCATGGTTCCATGTGTCAAACTCACGGTGGGTCTGTCTGGTACACTTATTCTCTAACAAGTACCTATGTGTTTGGTTTGATATCTCTATATCATGACTAATGAGATTCTGTCATCAACCAACACCACAATCTAGTCTTATGTGTCATTGTTGTCTATCTACCTTCCACAATGACATCCGACTAGGAACATAACGAGAATGTACAAACTCTTAGCATCCGTATGATCTCATCGTTCAGGTCCTCAACCTAAAGGCATACATCATTGAGTACTGTCATTCTTTAGACATTCGATCTGTTCTATCACTATCTCATATGACTGAACCAGAAAGAATTGGAATCTTGCCTCTGTTGTTTATCAAATCAATCTTAATTTATCCCACCAATCATCCCATGATTGGCTCTCAGGGCATACATACCAACACCACTGTCATCCCTTCTTTTTCTCAAGAGTTCATCAGCCATGACAAGCGTACGACCAAACTTCCAAGTTACGATAATGCCTTCCATGGCTGAGAATGGGGAAGTAGATCCTAGGTAAAACCATATAATCATAGGGTGAGTAGGCATATAGCCATGGCACGGTGGGGGGGGGGGGAGGGTTGTGCATCCGTGTAGGTCTATCCTTTCAATATATATACATTATTGGGTGTATTGATCGATGATATCTGCCTATACGTGGTTGCTATGACATTATTCTTTTAGAAGATAATTAAGTATATTCCCCTTACTTTCCTTTGTACACTTCCGTTTTTTTTACTTGATCGGTTAAATACCAACTAAAAGGCAAGGCATGTCTTAGAAAGGAATGAATATATATATATATATATATATATATATATATATATATATATATATACCTCCTACAAACTTTTAAATCTTAAAAGGAACCACAACTTTCTTATTAAGGCTTTGTTTTTTCTTCTTTTTGGCAAAACAAAAAGTGATTAGGAAAGCAGATTAATACATGTCACTTTATTTCCATATTCTAAAATTATTTTCTTCTCACTATTATAAGCATGTGGATTCAAAATATCATCCATATTGATCAATCGTACATGTTTCCACATATATCTCATAATTCTCTTAATTTCTTTTCCTTTTTATGCATCGTTTGGTTTCTTCTTTTTCTTTTAACCCTGTTAGACTCATTAATATATTATGATTCACAAAATCACATGCAAAAAGGGAATATTACAAAGGGAATCTATTGAATACATATATAATTCACACAATTCCCACAATCATACATTTATTGGGGAAATTGCATTTCCCACCATATGAACCCAAAAAATTGGGGTTGTAACAACTCTCAACTACAGTTCGGGTCAAGATCAGGAGCTGCACAGACATCATTAAAGACAGGTGGTTGAAGACCGCACTAGCTGTGAGGTATTGTCACTGAGCAAGCCTCAAGACTAGGTATATCTAGATAAAACCATCCTTCCCATTGTAAAACACTAGAGGGGCGGTGAATAGGGTTTTATAATAATTTTTAAAAAAATTCAACCAACAAACAACCACAAGGATGTTGAAGAAGGAGACAAGGGTTTAGAGTGGCTCCACCCTTAGAAAAAACTAAGGGAGTCAATCCACTACCCAATTGTTTCCAATTGGAATTTTGAAAGTATTTGAATTTTATTACCTTCTCAAGGATGTTACACAAAATTACAAATACCTTCCTAAACCCTTTGGACAGCCTTCACCTGAAGTTGTCTCACCAACTTTGAAGCAACCTTCACTTGAAGTAACTTCAAGCTCCCCCTTGAAATAGCCTTCCTCCTTGAAGTAGCTTCCCGTTGAGACCTTCTAGAAGTAGTCCAAAGTTCTCCTTCTCCACCTGAGAAGATTTCACCCTCTCCACTTTGCAACTTCCAATCTAGGAGTAGCAAGGAGAGTACAATGCAATAAGAAAGAACAAGAAAGGAAAAAGGAAATTACAATTACCACTTAAGCACAAGGCTTGAATCCTATATCAAGCATTTCGATCTCCTATCCAATGTGTATGAAAGTGGAAGTATGGTGGGTAGGAGATTCTAGCCTATAGGAAATGAAATGCCAGCAATGGATATGATTAGCAAGTGTTGAAGTTGCTCAATTGCTCACAAGAATTGATTCTCAATTGGAGGTATGTGTACTCAAGTGAGTTTAGGTGTCCTAAGGCATGTCCTATTTATAGAAATGACCTACTAGTGCTTAGGGACATTCTAGACACTTTCTAGGGGGTTCTTAGTGCTCAACTAACTATTAGGTATCCACTAATTGCATTTGTAACGGATAGTTAATTAATTCTTGAAAGTGTAGACAAAAACCTACTTGGTCAAGAAGTTTGTCGACCGAGTGCCTCTCGGTCAAGGAATTTGTCGATTGAGAGTAAGTCTAGAGTAAGTGTATTGCAACGTTCAACTCAACTCCCAACTACTTTTCTAACTCAGTCTAACGGCTATAGAACCTTCTCGAGACACAGTCTCAGTCGAAGTAAAGTTTGATCGAGCCTTTCTCACTAATGTCTTTTAGCAGGTTACGCAAAGGTGTTTGTGCTTTAGACTTGAATGTTTCTCGGTCGAGAAAATGTTCGACCGAGAGTATCTCGGTCGAGAAGTGTGTCGATCGAGACAAACTCTATTTCAAAACTTTGACTCATATGCTAAGTGTAAGAAATGATTATGCAATTGTGATGCTCACTTAGGGATGACCTATCTAACTGTTGTGTGTGGATAGGGAAGATATAGACACTTGAATTACATGATATTTAAGTACTTGTACATTATATATTTGTACAAGTTTACATTTGATTACAATCATGAAAATAAAGCAATTTAAGCATGCAGATCTTCCAAAACTTTGTCATCCACCTTGTTCCTAAAATACTCAAGTAGCACGTTAGATCCACAAGAATGAAATGTTTGTCATTTTCAAAACAAAGGGATTTTGATGATGTCCATTTAGCCAACAATCTCCCCCTTTTTGAAGATGACAAACATTTCTAAATATAACTCAAATAAGCTTAAATAATATTGAGTTGAGTTTCATACCTGAAATTTACCTTGTGTATACCTTCTCTTATTTATGGAATGTGTGCTTATTATCCCCAAAGAGGCGTGGAACATAAAATCCAACTCTTTAGGCAATATAGAAACATTTGATGTGAAACCAAGAGAGTATGTATGCAACTCATTGATTAAGTATTTAAGATTTATATTATTTCTCCCCCTTTGTCATTTCAAAAAGATAACTATTAAAAACATTTGTTAAGACCCCCCCTGAATTGGTTCTCCTCTTTCAAAAAGATAACAGTTAAAACATGCTAAAAGATGTCCATTTACAACCAAAATGTAAGGATTAGAGAAACCAACCGATTTCAAGAAGCAAAATGTCAAAGAAAACATCTTCTAAGGGAGTGATAAGTAATTTCTTCCTTATGTTATTAAATTGATCTAATGGAAGTGGTTTTGTGAAAATGTCAGCCAATTGATCTTCTGTATCAACATGATTAAGGGATATATGTTTTTTAGAAATATGATCTCTTAGAAAATGATGACAGATTTAAATATGTTTGGCACGGCTGTGTAAGATAGGATTATGTGCCAAGTTTATAGCGCTTGTATTGTCACAAAAGATAGGCATAGATGAAAATATAAAACCATAATCATTTAACACTTGTTGCATATAAAGCACTTGAGCACAACAAGACCCAACTGCTATATATCCAGCTTCTGTGGTAGAAAGGGCAACCATGTTTGTTTCTTGCTAAACCATGATACTAAGGCTCTTCCTAATAAGAAATAACTTCCTCTTGTGCTTTTTCGGTCAAGTCGACAACTAGCGTAATTGACATCGGTATGAGCTTTCAAATCCAAAGATTGTGTTTTAGGATACCATAAACCATAGTTTGCGGTGCCGGCTAAATATCTTTGAATCCTTTTGACAACTTGAAAATGAGTTTGCATGGGTTTTGATTGAAATCTAGCACAAAGTCCAACGAAAAACATGATATCTGGTCTAGAAGCGGTTAAGTAAAGCAAACTACCAATCATGACCCTATATAAGGAATCATCAATGGGTTCCCCATTTTCATCCTTGTCAATTTTAGTAGAAGTAGCCATTGGTGTGGTAGCATGTTTGCAATGTTCCATTCCGAAACGTTTTAAAATTTCATTTGTATACTTCTCTTGGCTTATAAAAATCCCAGCAGGCATTTGCTTTATTTGAAAACCAAGAAAGAAAGTCAATTCTCCCATGAAACTCATTTCAAATTCCTTTTGCATAATATCACTAAATTGTTTACATAAAGATTCATTTGATGCACCAAAGATAATATTATCAACATAAATTTGAAAAACTAGAAAGTCAGATTCATATGTTTTAAAAAATAAAGTAGAATCTAAATTTCCAATTGAAAAACTATGATCAAAGAGATAATTTTTGAGCCTTTCATACCAATGTCTAGGTGCTTGTTTTACCAATAAAGTGCTTTGTTAAGTTTGCAAACATGATCATCTTTACCAGGAATTTCAAAACCAGGTAGTTGGGAAACATATACGTCTTATTGTATTATTCCATTTAGAAATGCACTTTTTACATCCATTTGGAATAGTTTGACGTTTTTGGTGGCAGCTATAGCTAGTAGCATTCTAATGACTTCAAGTCTTGCTACCGGAGCATAAGTTTCATCAAAGTCTATTCCCTCTTGTTGATTATACCCTTGTGCTACCAACCTAGCTTTATTTCTTACTACTTCCCTAGATTCATTTAACTTATTTCAAAAAACCCACTTAGTTCCAATAATGGTTTTATCTTGAGGTTTAGGAGCTAAGTCCCATACATCATTCTTAGTGAATTGGTTTAATTATTCTTGTATTGCCATTATCTAATAATCATCTTTTAGAGTTTCAGTCACTTTCTTAGGTTCAATTATAGATACAAATGCCATATTTGCAACATCTCTAAAAGATGACCGGGTTTTTACTTTATCCTTAGGATTTCCAATGATTAGTTCTTGAGGATGATCCTTAATGAGTCTAGGGATGGGTTGTTGTGTCTCAATTTGTTGATCATTTTCACCATTTTGATCATCTTTAGTTGATATGGTTATATCTTCAATTTGATGAGTAATATCAAATATGTTATCACTTTGTTTTTGTTCTTCATGAAAAGTAATGTGAATGGATTCTTCAACATTTCTAGAGATGGCATTGTAAACTCTAAATGTTTTTCTAGAAGTTGAATATCCTAAGAAAAATGCTTTTTGTGATTTAGAGTCAAACTTTTCTCTATCATCTTTTGTGTTTAAGATATAGCAAGTTGAGCCAAAAGTATGAAAATAATCAACCCTTGGTTTCTTATTATAAATGAGTTCATATGGTGTTTTCTTCAAATAAGAGTGTACAGTTACTCTATTTAGCACATAGCAAGCTGTGATGACTGCTTCAGCCCAAAATGTTTTAGATGTATTATGATCAAGCATCATAGTCCTAGCCATTTCTTGTAAGGACCTATTCTTTCTTTCAACTATGCCATTTTGTTGAGGAGTACGTGGAGTTGAAAATTTGTGAGTGTAGCCTTGAGATGTGCGGAATTCTTCAAATATATGATTCTCAAAGTCTCCACCATGATCACTTCTAATTGTGCATATTTTATTTTGTAATTGATTTTCAATCTTTGAGAAAAAATGTATGAACACTTGAATGGTATCATTTTTATTTGCAAGGAAATGAACACATGTATATCTATTGTAATCATCAACAATAATAAAGAAATATCTTTTTCCACCAATAGATTGTGTCCTCATAGGTCCAAATAAATCCATATGAATAAGTTCTAGTGATCCACTGGTGCTAAGCATGTTTTTGGGTTTAAAAGATGTTTTAGTTTGTTTACCCAAAGAACATTGTTCACAATTTTTAGATTGATCAAAAGATAGCTTAGGCAAACCACGAACAAGATCATATTTAACTAGCTTTTTGATAACATGTGAACTAACATGACCTAATTTTTTATGCCATAATTGGAGAGAATTATCTTTTACAAGTAAACATTTTCCAACTACAGATTGCATAGAGTTAGGTCTAAGAATATATAGATTTCCAATTCTTTTTCCTACATACACAACATTTGTAGTGTTCTCTATTAGTAACTTGCATCAATTTTTGTTGAATAAAACATCATATCTAGTATAACATAGTTGACTAACACTTATTAAATTATGGTGCAGACCATCAACAAGTAAAACATTTTTTATTTTAAGGTTTTTACCAATATTACCTATTCCAACAATTTTACCTTTGCCATTGTCTCCAAAAGTGACTGTTCCACTTTTCTTTTCTTCAAAAGTTTGAAAAGTATCCTTATTGCCGGTCATGTGTTTGGAGCATCCACTATCAACCACCCAATCCTACAACAAAATATGGATTTTGGTACCCATATGATGGTCCATTATGGTTAGGTACATTTAATAATAAACTAAACATGATTACATAATTTAAGCTTTTTAAAACTTCATTCGGTCGACAAATACTTCGACTGATCTTGTCTCGGTCGACAATTTCTTGACCGGAATTATTACTATTTTAACTGCAGATTTCAGAATGATACATGAATTCCTCCAGTTGAATAATTTCTCGACCGTCTCGATCGAACTATTTGTCGACTAAAGTTGTTTCTGTTTGTTTTCAACAATATGTTTATGTCAATTTGGGCTTAAATTGTTGTAATATGCTAAGGTACATTTTGATTTAGTTGAGATGAGACATTAAGATATTCAAATGAAGTGTTAGGTGAAATCTCAACTTAATCATATTAAATTTTCTAAGTTTAGGGTCTTAGAACCCATACTAACTCAACATCCTTTTTCTTGTAAGGACATGAGAAGGAATAATGTCCAAGACACAAGCAATAGTGACAACAAATAAAATCAATTTCATTTCTCTTTCTAGGATTTTGAGTTGTGTTCTTGGGTACAAACATGATCTTGGTCTTGGGTGCTTGAGTTCTCCTAGGTTTGGGTTGATAAGAGTTTTCTTTTGGAACATATCCTAAACCTCTTCTTCCACTATAACTAGAAGAGTTCTTTAGGATATTATCAAGAATACCATTATTTCTCAAGCTACTAACTTATTTTTTTAACTTAGCAATCTCATCCATTTTCTTTTTGATATCTAACTTTGCTTGATCTAGATCAGATGATAAAGCATCTCTTCCTTTAACAACAACATAATAATCTAGATGAGTACATAGGATAGGTTGAGTCTGAGAATTATTTAGTTTTGCAAGCCATTCAACCTTTTCTTAAGAAAGAAGATCATAGTTTGTTTCTCAAGTACGCAACTTCATATTGCAATAATTTAAAGATGATTTCAAGGTAAGGTTTTCAGAAATAATTTTGTCCTTTTCAAAAGAACGATTATTTAATTTAGCATATAAATCCTCATTAGTTCTAATGACTTTCTTTAGTTTCTTTTTGCAATCAACATATTTGTCATGAGTATCTTTAAGACTATCAATTAGATCTTCTTTTGGAAAATCAAGAAGGCTTACCTCTTTAGAATCATCGCTATCATCTTCTTTGGACATGAGACACTCCACATTCCCTTCTCCACTCTCACTATCACTTGACTCATCCCATGCAACTTTGTATGTTTTTTATCCCTTCTTCTTGGATGAGCTTTTCTTCCCTTTCTTTTCTTTAGAACATTCATTCTTAAGATGTCCTTTATTTCCACATTCAAAACACCTAGGAGAGGAAGAAGAAGAACTAATAACTTTGTTAGATTTAAACCTTCTATATTTCTTACCATTTACAATTAGACCTTCTTCTCCCTCATCTCCATCACTTGTCTCATCACTTTCTTGAGTGATCACCTTTGTAGCCTTGAAATCCATGTCCTTCTTTCTTCCTTGTTGAAGTTCACGCTCTCGTCTTTCTTCCTCCTCCAAGGTTGCCTCATGTGCTTCTAAGTTTCCAATGAGTTGCTCCATCCTTAGTCGGGTGAGGTCATTGGCTTCTTCAATTGCGGTCACCTTAGGCTTGTACTTAGGAGGAAGAGACCTAAGAATTTTTGACACTTGATCTTCTTCACTAATGGCTTTACCTAATGCATTCAAACCATTAACAATAAAAGAAAACTTACATTTCACTAATAGACTCATTTGGTTCCATACAAAACTGTTCAAACTTTTGTTTAAGGATGCCAATTTTGGAATATTTTACTTAACAATTCCTTCATAAGTAATAGAGAGTGTATGTCATATCTCATATGTAGTTTCACAATTTGAAATTCTATTGAACTCACCTACAGAAATTGAACAATAAAGAATACTTACAACTTTTGCATTTAATGGAGCTAATCTCACTGTGTTTGCATCCCATGTAGCATATTCAGTTTGAGGAAGATCATATGCATTTGAGACCATTCTGCAAATACCCCAGCTAATTCTTTGAAAGTAGAATTGCATCCTCCTCTTCCAGTAGGTGTAGTTGGTGCCATCAAATGGTGGAGGTCGAGCCACAAGTGTTCCTTCCAAGTTGAGGTTGTTTAGTACCCCATCACCCATTTTCTTCAAGACTTTATTAAAGTTCCTTGAAGCCTGCTCTGATACCAAATGAAAAACACTAGAGGGGGGGTGAATAGGGTTTTATAATAACTTTTAAAATAATTCAAGCAACAAACAACCACAAGGATGTTGAAGAAGGAGACAAGGGTTTAGAGTGGTTCCACCCTTAGCAAAAACTAAGAAAGTCAGTACACTACCCAATTGTTTCCGATTGGGATTTTGAAAGCATTTGAATTTTATTACCTTCTCAAGGATGTTACACAAAATTACAAATACCTTCCCAAACCCTTTGGACAACCTTCACCCGAAGTCGTCTCACCAACTTTGAAGCAACCTTCACTTGAGGTAACTTCAAGCTCCCCCTTGAAGTAGCCTTCCTCCTTGAAGTAGCTTCCCGTTGAGACCTTCTAGAAGTAGTCCAAAGTTCTCCTTCTCCACCTGAGAAGATTTCACCCTCTCCACTCCACAGCCTCCAACCTAGGAGTAGCAAGGAGAGTACGATGCAATAAGAAAGAACAAGAAAGGAAAAAGGAAATTACAATTACCACTTAAGCACAAGGCTTGAATCCTATATCAAGCGTTTTGATCTCCTATCCAATGTGTATGAAAGTGGAAGTATGGTGGGTAGGAGATTCTATCCTATAGGACACGAAATGCCAGCAATGGAAATGATTGGCAAGTGTTGAAGTTGCTCAATTGCTCACAAGAATTGATTCTCAATTGCAAGTATGTGTACTCAAGTGACTTTAGGTGTCCTAAGGATGTCCTATTTATAGGAATGGCCTACTAGTGCTTAGGGACGTTCTAGACACTTTCCAGGGGGTTCTTAGTACTCAACTAGCCATTAGGTATCCACTAATTGCATTTGTAATGACTAGTTAATTAATTCTGAAAAGTGCAAATAGAATCCTTCTCGGTCGAGAAGTTTCTCGACTGAGTGCCTCTCGGTCGAGGAATTCGTCGACTGAGAGTAAGTCTAGAGTAAGTGTATTGCAATGTTCAACTCAACTCCCAACTAATTTTCTAACTCAGTCTAACAGCTATAGAACCTGCTCGAGACACAATCTCAGTCGAAGTAAAGTTCGACCGAACCTTTCTCAGTGATGGCTTTTAACAGGTTATGCAAAGGTGTTCATGCTTTAGACTTGGGAGTTTCTCGGTTGAGAAAATGTTCAACCAAGTGTATCTCAGTCGAGAAGTGTGTCGACTGAGACAAACTTTGTTTCAAAACTTTAACTCATATGCTAAGTGTAAGAAATGATTGTGCAATTGTGATGCTCACTTAGGGATGACCTATCTAAGTGTTGTGTGTGGATAGGGAAGATCTGAATGATTGATTTACATGATATTTAAGTACTTATGCACTGTATATTTGTACAAGTTTACATTTGATTAGAATCATGAAAATAAAGCAATTTAAGCATGTGGATCTTCCAAAAGTTTGTCATCCACCTTGTTCCTGAAATACTCAAGTAGCACGTTAGATCCACAAGAATGAAATGTTTGTCATTTTCAAAACAAAGGGAAATTGATGATGTTTATTTAGCCAACACCCATTACATAGATATTGATGTGATTTGTTGGTTATGGGTTTAGGGTCAAGTAAAAGTTTTGTTTCCGCTGCCTACTCAGACCACGTAAAACCCAACAGTCTCTCCATTATACAAAAGATAGGATAAGTTACTCAGTCATTCAAAAATAGAAAAACAAATTGTATTTGATTATTATCTAGTCATTAATACCTGCCAACATTTCTAAGGAGCAATGTTATTTGGGTTTCTAGGTGTGGGTATTTTCTAATCATGGTAATTTGTAAAAAATGCAAGGGATATTTACAGCATTCAAGAGGGAACAATGATGCAAAATCTATTCATTTTCCCAACTAGATAAAAGCCTTTTGTATAACTAAGGAACAAAGGAAACTAATTTATAAAGCAAACTACATGCAAAACAAAATGACAAAAAGATAATGTTGAAAAGGGAAGATAGGGGATGGAATTGGCACATACCACCCACCTCCACCCTAAACTTAGAATTTTCTCATCTTAAGCAAATCCCAAACCTGATATGGAGGGAATAAAAGCACTACAGTGGTGGATATTGAGGTGGTGGATGAGTATAAGAGGAGGTGGGGTTGTAGTAGTTGTTCCCCCAGCATGGGGAGTTGGAGTCATTGTAAGCCTGATGGGGCCCATACTCCTCATAAGAAGGTCGACTGGGAATGTAATGTCCACAATCCATGGGACATGACTCCTGAAAATGTTGCATGAGATAGAGATGGTTGGATTGATGTCCTTGGGGTTGTTTCTCACATTGAGTCTCATCTAGTTGCTCCCAAATATCATAGATGCCATAAGGTTCATCAACCCCTGTTTCATTTGTAGTATGCAACCTGGTGTGGCATCAAGGTTGTGGAGGGGGAGGGTCAGTCACATTGCCATTAGCCTCCAGTGAGACACTCTACCTATATTTGATGGGTTCTGGGATGGTGTCAGTGGAATGGGTATGGCGATCAGACTATCAGATCAAAAACAAGGTTGGTACCTGCAAACCTGGCATGGTGGGGTAGCTTGAGGGTGGCAATGGAGTCATTGAATATCAGGTAGCATATTTCTATGACACCATAGTGGATGAACTTGCTACCATTTAGGTATGGGAGGTAAATTAGGTGACCTTTAAGTGGTATATCTGAAAAGGAGGTGTGAGTGTAGACCAAGTAGATTGCTATGACAGTCACTATATGGTCGATGCTGAATGGATATGATGTGTTGTGACTTGCCCATGTGTTGATATGGTTGAGGATGACATCCCTCAAGCAGAACGAATCATCATTGAGAAGGCACAATAGAATGTATAGATCCATCTAGGTGATGACACATTGAGTGCTTCCATGTTAAAGATGGTGCAGGATAAGATCATGCAATATAGAGGATGATAGGGTTGATAATGCTTGATGCTTTTTGACCCCATGGTAGAGAAGGGGGGATTCCATTGATATCTGCCCAGAACTTGTCTGAGTTGTATCTTCTAGGGTAGGTGTCAAAGGGAAATTGATGCATTTAATTAAAGTCTCTTATCTCATGCTATTTTCATATGATTTTTGACCTTTGAATGGTAACTTCTATAACATGTAGGCATAATTCGTCATTGCTAACCTATGATAGAATATTGCATCAAATATTATATATTTTAACTAAATTTTATCAATTTATCATGATAAATTGGACTTATGTTTCATTTTTCTAAATTTCAAGAAATTTGAGCAGTTATGAGTCATCTTGGTGTTACTGATACAAAGAAAAGATGCTAAGCTTTGTCAAGGAGTTATGGTGCTATTGACCTCTCAGTCGTGCTACCAATTTTTGGGATAGACACCTCACTGAAGCAACTCACTGACACCGACTCTGTTGTCAGTGGTATTGATGTGTATGAAGGACAATCCAGAGAAGATAGAAATCAACTTGGTTCTATTGACATCTTCATCGATAGTACAGACACATATAAGGAGTCACAGAGTCAGGAGACATTCAGTGCCACCAACTTGTTCATCTAGGAGACAATAAAGATATAAGTTAATCCAATGGTCACTACTTAATGATGGCCGGAGACCCTCTTAATGCATGAGACGAGTTCAGATAGACCTATTATCGTCACTCTATTCCATTGCACGAGAGAATGAAGAAAAAAGAAAGAAAGAGGAGGAGACAACCACATATTGAATGACTTGGGCTCGTTTAGAGAGTTGATTGATAGCTGAAACACAAAAAATTAAGACATTCATAAGAGGAAATCATATGGATCATATTCTCTAGGGTTTGTCATTAGTTTTCTCATGTTTTCCTTATTTTCTCTTCTTCCATCCATGTATGCAGTGGTAGAAATCATCTGTGGCTAATACCCTATTTCCTTGGGACCTGGGAGTATCCCAATTTTGCATTATATTTGACATCATGATTTAATATCTATATTTCTCTAAAGTTATGGAACTGAAATATATGATTGCCTCATTAATTGCCTATGACTGATCACCATAGTTAATTTCCCAAACCATTAATTGCTTTGAGAGAGGTATTAAGGGTTGGATAAGTCGTACGTTTACATAGTCTATATTATGCCTTGAGAGAGGGCTTACAACTATGAAGGGCATAACCTAGAGGTTTTGCTAAAGCACATAACTAATAGTTAAATCACTATGATAGTGGGGTTTATATTAGATTAGTGACTGGCCTAAATCATGCATCCAAAAAGGAGTGGATCCAGAGTAGTCTGACTCTTAAGATAGTAACCCGACACTCAAGCCCTCGTAACTATTATATGGGGTCTGATGTAGTAATTGGGGTCGACCACAGGGACAAGGTTAGCAGGTGTTAAGCACACATGGTCTCACACTCATATACTCCAGACAAGATATGGTTTAAAAGTGTATTCCCAAGGGAACGCTAGTGCACAAACCAAAATAAAAGAGATAAACCAAAGATAAGAAGAACAAAGTGTAACAAAATAAAACAGAAATAAAGATATGGAAGGGAAACTTGGATTGGGTTTCACCTACTAAGACCTCTCACCAACATGTAAAAATCACCTCTCCCACTCATATACTCCTATTAAGACTACAACAATCATATAAGCATCCATTCCTCTCTCTCTCTCTCTCTCTCTTGAGATAAGGATAAATCTAAGTACAAGGGCAGCCTCTCTCTCAAGATGACTATCCAAAAACACAAAGAATAACATATGACCATAAGCTTTAGCATTCCAACATTTTCATGCATTCACACCATTCCATAACACAATATATTAGTGATACTACTCTTTCAAGGTACCAATAATCAAACATCACAAGATGGTAGCTAAGCATATGAGTGAAGCACTAGAATCGATGCATGGAGATAATCTTGACAAGAGTATATATATTCAAAAAGGAGAGACAATATACATGTTGGGAGACCCTTAGTTTCTACTCCCAAACCAAGTTAAATGTTTAGCCACAGATGTTTATGGGAAACATAATGATATTACAAAATGATAGATACATCAAGTTCCATGAAGAGAGGAGGGAAGTACAATGAGATGGAAGTGATAGATCTAGATAGAGAGAGAAGAACATGATAAAACACATTACTTCTTTAATTATAGATTCAAGATATCGATGGTGTGGATGTTCTCCTTATCTTGAAGAAGATGGAGCCTTTAGTGTAATGTCTATCTTGTGAAAACAAGATTGACTGATGCGGAAGTATTCACTAAGCAGCAGATTACCAAAAATCACTAAAAATTTAAAACTTTTGTAAAGAGATCTTCAAACGGTAAAAATTTTTCATAAAGAAATTTGATAAGTTATTTACAAACTGATCCATTAGTACATCTCTATGATGTCGTATCTCGAGGTTACAACCATCAACTGCCCTGTTAACTATACAAGGCAAGATACAAAATCTCGAGACACTGAGCCAAAATCTCGAAAGCACTAACTACTACTCCGAGGACCTGAGAGTACAGAGACGACACATAGGACTCTAACTACATCTATACGTGGTATAACAGCCAGTGTCTCCACCTGAAACTTCACTGCTGTCCCAGATACTATTGATGTTGCCCTTCACCTACTGAAGGATTCCTGTCTCCTCGCCCACGTCCACCTAAAATATGAATCCCACGGGGTGAGACAATTGTAAATTGTCCTAGCGAGAGATATAACTCTTCGCCAGAAACATTATTATTGCAGCTTAAGAAAATAAATGTACACAAAGAAATTATATTTGTTTGGTAGCAGTTACTTCAATGTCTAACGGATTGGACCATCCTTCCTATTAAAAGCAATACAACTATAATTTGATAAAACAACATGTCACTTATCTTTTTGGGAATATGAAGAACATGTATAACATTTATTTACTATAAAACCATTACCACAACATTAACTCTCTTTAGGCTTAGATCTTATATCTAATTCCTGGCATTATCACTGGGGAGTCATGGTCTATAGCCATACTCTTTTCACAAGATGTTAGGTTCTTAGTCCGTCACCTTATCAGGTACATCTCTACTTTATAATAGTTCATTATCATGATTATAGAATCTAGGTATTTGAACTCATAACTCACCATAGAACAGTTACTTCCACTTATTAGGTAGTTACATATCTTCATATCATCTGACCCAATAGCATTATAATTCTTGTTACATAAAGTGTTGCACATAGTTCACAGGCTCATAAACGATCTAAGATAATTATCACATCATGTCATATACATGACTATTAATTTTACATTACTTTTCACTAAGCAACAGAGCATATGAAGATTGATAAGGCCTACAGAACATTTTTTAGTATACATAACATCATAGCTCATACCTGGCTATGCTCATCATCTCAACATATCTGCATGATTAGTAATCATGATACCATTACCTATCAGTACTATGCAATACAAGGGTTAATTACATTCATAACCCATTAGTCTGTATTTGATCTTTACATAGGATTATCCTGTAATAGAATTTCACATAGTAACACCCCGTATTAGGATCACATCACATATTTTTAACATTGGGATATCAATCCCTAATCATCTCATCATTGTGACTCAGGAATATGGGTGTTCAAACCCTTGAATCATCATAACACTTGTTACCAAGTAACATCTTATCATCCATTCATTTTAACAATACGACCTTTGATTATAACAATGTATATATTTCTCATGGCTCATCCAGCCTATCAAGCTCATATGTTACCGCTTACCAGATAACATAGCATATAATTACTCTTAAAGCTTATAAAGTGTTTTTAATGCATATGACATCATAACCCTTACCTGGATATGATCATCTCTTTCTGAAAGCCTGTATGGTTAACATTTACTGATAGCATGTACATTGTAACTATATCAACACAATACAAGTTCTTCCCAAATTGAATATAGAATACCACGACCGTGCTACCTTTCACGGTCGTGCAAGAGTAAGCCACCACGTCCGTGCTTCATTGCATGACCGGCCGTGCTACCTTTCGCGGTCGTGCAAGAGTAAGCCACCACGGTCGTGCTTCATTGCACGGTCGTGCAACAAAGGATTCACCATGACCGTGTCATATTACCACGGTTGGTTTCTAGGGTTAGGTTCGCTTTTTAATTCAAATAGAGTTATTCAACTCCTTAGCTTGATTAGGAATAGTAATTCCTTATCTCATACTTCAAACATAGAGTTTCATGCTTAAAAGCATAACCCAGAATTAGGGTTTACTATTCACATTACATCACATTACCCTAGATTAAGGTTTACTATTCAAATAGCATCACATTACCCTAGATTAGGGTTTACTATCCACATTCCAACACATTACCCTAGATTAGGGTTTACTATTCACATTCCATCACATTACCCGAGATTAGGGTTTACTATTCACATTACATCACATTACCCTAGATTAGGGTTTACTATTCACATAGCATCACATTACCCTATATTAGGGTTTACTATCCACATTCCACCACATTACCCTAGATTAGGGTTTACTATTCACATTACATCACATTACCCTAGATTAGGGTCTACTATTCACATAGCTTCACATTACCCTAAATTAGGGTTTACTATTCACATTACAGTGAATTGAGGTCATTCCATTATCATATATGAAGATTACTTCCATTAATGCCCTCAATAAGGTTAAGATTCATTAATCATCATGATTAGGGTTTCATGATCTCACTATGAAGGATCATACTCTAATTATGTGTATTCATACATGTTGTAAGTATACTACTTGATTCTCATACATATAGGGAGTCTTCTCTCTCCTCTTACTAATAGATGATGTTTACATCACTCTTAGTCAGATTAAGTCAAATCAACTTTGATCATATAAGTCATGTCATCACCATTATGGTCATTATGGTTTGCTTGATCAAGGGGTACTAGTCACACTAACCCACTAAGGGTACTTTTGTAATGTTCACCATTGACCATAACATGTATCAATCAAATGATTACTTGTTCCCTTAATGACTTTAGGTATCTCTAAGGTTTAGGTTAATCAACTACTAAACCATCTTGACCACTAAGGCATCAAACATTCTTGACCTTAATAGACCCCAAACGGTTTTGCACTTTCAACCTCCAAACAGTTTTGAAACTGCATGGAGTTGTTGACCGTTTGGTACCTTTGACTTTCAAGACCGCATGGCAAGGTACATCATCAAGACCATTTTCCCTAGGAGAGGTGAAGACCGTTGGTCCCGTTGACCGTTTGGCCAACATTGACTTTTGAAACCGCATGGACAAATGATCTTGAAACCGCATGGTCAACAAACGGTTTGAAACCGCATGATCACCAAACCGTCTTCAGACCGTTTGGTCCAAACACCCTCAAAACCGCATGGATCAAAAAGTGCCTCAACCTATCCAATTGAGTTAGGGTTTCCAAGGTTGAACCCCTCAATCGATCATGCAGAGGTTAGCCACTCATCAATTGAGTCAATTAGGTCAATCCTTACTGATTTGATCCTCAATTGAACCTCAATTGGTCACCAATTAGGGTTTGGATTGATTGGATTAGGGTTTGGAATCGATCACCCTTCAACATGCATCAATATGGGACTAATTGATGTTGAACCCATTGAACCATCATTCAATTGGGTCATGACCTGACCCCAAATGGTCTTGGGATCGTTTGGACATCCTCCAAATGGTCTTGAGACCATTTTCCCATTATAATATAAAAAACCAAGTCATTCACTCAAGGGTTGAACCCTAATTTAGGTCACAAAATCAACACTTGATTATTCAACAACTTGATGTGATTGGTCCCTCAATTGATCAACCCCACTTGACCCTAGAACTCCAAACTGTCTTGGGTGATCACCAAACGGTTTTGAGACCGTTTGGGTGATCCCCAAACAGTTTTGAAACTGTTTGGGCCACTCAACCCAAACTCCAACTTGATTGCACCATTGAAATCAGCAATAAACCCAATTAGGGTTTAGGTGACTAAGGTGCCTTCAATTGGTGATTTACTTGGAATTAGATGATGATTCTTGGTAGGTGATTAGTCTATAATGTTTTCAGCAGATCTCCAAAGGGTCAATGCTTGGTCAACTCATCCAAACGGTCTTGAGAATGTTTTCTCCAAATGTTCTTGTGAAACCGTTTGTCCATCAAACAGTTTTGAAACCGTTTGCTTCCAAACGGTTTTGCAAACCGTTTGGGCAAGAGGTGGAGGACCGTTTTCTAAAGTAAGATCAGGGTAAACTTTGGAAGGCCACCTTCTTCTACCTCAATAACATGGACTGTTCTTCTCGGATTTGGTAGCAAGAACACATAGAAGAGTCTAAGAAAGGGAAACAAGCAACGTTTTCATAGGAAGAAGATGCATAAACAAAGCTTCAAGGTTTAGAGTTATAAAACCCGCCTTAGGATCATATCTAGAGCTCCAAGCTCTGTAGCTTTAATGGTGGCTTTAGCTCCATAGGTCATCTAAGGTCCGTTCCTCAAGATTTGGATGGAGTAGATGGATAAACCAGCTTGGTCATCCTCCTCTTCTCCTGAGCTTCCTCTTGGTCAGTCCAAAGCAAGGAGATGAGAAAAGAGACTAAGGGAAATGTTCCCTTGATTTGAGGAAAAACGGTGCTTATATATTTTTGGGTATTAACAAGGCAAACAATAAGATAGCTATTTCTTTTATTTCTTCAACCCATCCACTCATGCTTGCTCCACCTTTGGCCACATTTCTTCCTTCTTTTCACAAGAAAAACCACTCTCTTATCCAAGGTTAAAGGAAAAGAAACCATATATCTTAATAAGTTGCATATATATGAAAGGGGCCATTTTGCTTAAAACTTAGTTATTTAAATATCAAAATTATCCTTCTTACTTGACCATTCAATTGAGGCGCCCCTCTCATTTTATTTGCTCTAATAGATGCCAAGAAACATGAGAGATAATATGGAGGGTATATTTTACATGTTGCACCCTTAGTTTTGGGTAAATTGCACTTTACACCAAAAATAAGTTTTAAAGCACAAGAATTTCTCTACAAGCTATATTTTGGTGCCCAAGCTTGTGGAATCCATACCACTACATCATATTCATTATTATGATGTTTTGTCATCAGAGGAACATCTTAACATGTGCAATTTGCAAGTTAACCCCTCTACTTGGGTAATTTACACTTTAGTCCAAAATGAACAAAACAATATTGTAACATTGTTCAAAAGGGACTGAAATGGAAATATAGATTCCTTAAAAGCTTTAATGACATTTCATAACATAACCGCAAGCATCTAATCACATATATAAGCAAAACACCTAGGGTTAGTTCATAACCTAGGTCAGGGATGTTACAAATTATAAACCCCTAACAAGGATTTCGTCCCCGAAATCCCAGAAAAAAGGAGGAACAGATGATTCATTAATCATGTCCTCAAGTCTCCACATATTATCTCAATGTTATGAAGTTATCATGGATTTGTAATTCACACAAAGTCCCTTTCATTAATTCCTCCTTCTCACTGTTTATGTTTATGCAAAGCCTAAACCCCTAACATATGATGTCCATATTATTGAAAGGAAGAAGCATAACAGAACATTCTTCTCTCATCACCCAAGAATATTTACCAAAAGAGAAACATACATACCTAACACAAATAATTCGCTCAACAATCCTTTATTTATTTGAAACAGTTCAGTGAGAAAGCTCGCTAAGAAATTAATTTAGAAATATTCACTGAGAAGGTTCACTATGCAGTTTGTCTTGAAAGAATTCACTAAGTAAGTTTACTAAGTATGTTGTTTTAAAAGTATTCACTGAGGGAGTTCACTGGGTATGTTCACTAAGTATGTTCTAAAAGTATTCACTAAGGAAGTTCACTGAGTATGTTCACTAAGTATGTTTTAAAAGTATTCACTAAGGAAATTCACTGAGTATGTTCACTAAGTATTCTTTTTTGGAAAGTTTCACTTAGCTCTTATTATTTAAATTCCTTATACTCTCTAGATTGTTTCAGAATGACTACTTGATCAGAGTAATAAAAAAGATAACAATCTAAGAGTTTCATACTTGCCTTATCTACAATAACCATATATCTTACCAGGATATATACGTATTGAGATTAGGTAGTATGCATTTTACTTACTATCATATTCCTCACTTTACATATCATTATACACACATGATTTTCCATACTTGAATATTCTTCAGGCATCACATCTATATCTCATCTTTCAATACACAAATAAGGGAGATTATAAAATATTTTAAGGAACATTGAATAAGATATAAGTTCTTATCTCCCTTGTGTCCTTATAGGACTAGTCAAAGAAATTCAAAAACAACTAGTTTCATATCTTTAACACATAGAATCATGATGTGAATTTTCAAAACAAAACTGTTTCATCTAACCTATCTGGGAAGTCTGTCCACGTCCTCTATTATTATTAAAAAGTTGCCTCCTTTGTGAGCTTTGTTGACTCTGCCCCTAAGGTTGAGTCATCATCGTATTCCCGTCTGGACAATCCTTTGCCAGATGTCCCAGTTGTCTACATTGGTAACAGATCCTGCGTGCAAAATGTCTATGTGATCCAGTTACCGATGTTGATGCTATGTCATAGGATCTACTTGGAATATTACTACAATCCCTATCCCTACTTGACACCCATTGAGTCTGGGTAGGAAATCCTGATGTTGTTGTCGGTGCAGAAAATCTTGGTTTCTCAAAACATTCAGACCTTTGATCTTGAGGTTGGGTGCACATCTTCTTATTACTAGTCTGTCGTTTCTCAGTTTCTGACCTCTCTATCCTTCTTACCGACTCCACAAAGGTGGCAAACATATCTCTGTTCTCTAAGGCAGACATAGGAGTGGTTAGTTTAGTGTTCAATCCCTTTTCAAAACGCCAAATTCTTTCCTCATCACTAACTGGCATCTGCGGACAAAACCGCAACAACTCCATGAACTTAGCTTCATATTCACTAACGTTCATCTGTCCTTGTTTGATTCTCTCAAATTGAGAGATCTTCTCATCTAGATACGTCTTAAGGAAGTATCTACTAATGAATTCTTGTCGGAATACCTCCCATCCTATTTCTTCACCTGATCTCTTATCTTCCTCTATCATCCACCAATTACCAACACTCCCTTTTAGGAGGTATACTACATGTCTTACCTTTTCAGCTTCAGGAATATCAAGGATCCTGAAAGCCTTTTCCATCTCTGTCAACCACAGATCAGCATCTGCTGGGTCAGATGTACCCACAAAGTCTATGGCTCCCACCCAGCGAAGTCTCTCAAAAGTCTTGTCGGCTCCATAACCTTCATGATGGGATGGTGCCCTAGGTGCAGGTGGTGGCACCCTGTCTACTATGTGTGTTATGGCTGTCAGGAATTTCTCAAATAAAGCATGGAGAGCTGGATTTTCTATCACATCTGGGCCAATCTGGGGCTGTTCAGGTACAAGCCCCTCCCTATTCTGGTCTCCTGCACCTCCTCTTAGTGCAGCAGTGCTGCCCTCAGCAACATGCTCTTCATGTAGTCCAGACATCTTCAAGTTCTTCTTCTCCTATGTGAGCAGAATATACTATCAGATAAACTGGTAAACTTAGAACAGACTCTACAACCTTACTCCTATGTCTCTGTAGACTCAGCGAACCTAGAGCTCTGATACCACTAAATGTAACGTCTATCTCGCGAAAACAAGATTGACTAATGCCGAAGCGTTCACTAAGCAGCGGATTACCAAAAATCACTAAAAATTTAAAACTTTTGTAAAGAGATCTTCAAACGGTAAAACTTTTTCATAAAGAAACATGATAGGTTATTTACAAACTGATCCATCAGTACATCTCTGTAATGTCGTATCTTGAGGTTACAACCATCAACTGCCCTATTAACTATACAAGGCAAGATACAAAAATCTCGAGACACTGAGACAAAATCTCGAAAGCACTAACTACTACTCTGAGGACCTAAGATTACAGAGATGACACATAGGACTCTAACTACATCTATATGTGGTATAACAGCTAGTGTCTCCACCTAAAACATCACTGCTGTCCCAGATACTATTGATGCTGCCCTTCACCTACTGAAGGATTCCTACCTCCTCGCCCACGTCCACCTAAAATATGAATTTCATGGGGTGAGACAATTGTAAATTGTCCCAGCGAGGGATATAACTCTTCGCCAGAAACATTATTATTTCAGTTTAAGAAAATAAATGTACACAAAGAAATTATATTTTTTTGGTAGCAGTTACTTCAATGTCTAACGGATTGGACCATCCTTCCTATTAAAAGAAATACAACTATAATTTGATAAAACAACATGTCACTTATCTTTTATTGAATATGAAGAACATGTATAACATTTATTTACTATAAAACCATTACCACAACATTAACTCTCTTTAGGCTTAGATCTTATATCTAATGCCTGACATTATCACTGGGGAGTCATGGTCTATAGCCATACTCTTTTCACAAGGTGTTAGGTTCTTAGTCCCTCACCTTATCAGGTACATCTCTACTTTATAATAGTTCATTATCATGATTATAGAATCTAGGTATTTGAACTCATAACTCACCATAGAACAATTACTTCCACTTATTAGGTAGTTACATATCTTCATATCATCGGACCCAATAGCATTATAATTCTTGTTACATAAAGTGTTGCACATAGTTCACAGGCTCATAAACGATCTAAGATAATTAGCACATCATGTCATATACATAACTATTAATTGTAGATTACTTTTCACTAAGCAAAAGAGCATATGAAGATTGATAAGGCCTATAGAACATTTTCAGTATACATAACATCATAGCTCATACCTGGCTATGCTCATCATCTCAACATATCTGCATGATTAGTAATCATGATACCATTACCTATCAATACTATGCAATACTAGGGTTAATTACATTCATAACCCATTAGTCTGTATGTGAGCTTTACATAGGATTATCCTGTAATAGAATTTCACATAATAACACCCTGTATTAGGATCACATCACATATTTTTAACATTGGGATATCAATCCCTAACCATCTCATCATTGTGATTCAGGAATATGGGTGTTCAAACCCTTGAATCATCATAACACTTGTTACCAAGTAACATCTTATCATCCAGTCATTTTAATAATATGACCTTTGATTATAACAATGTATATATTTCTCATGGCTCATCCAGTCTATCAAGCTCATATGTTACCACTTACCAGATAACATAGCATATCATTACTCTTAAAGCTTATAAAGTGTTTTTAATGCATATGACATCATAACCCTTACCTGGATATGATCATCTCTTTATGAAAGCATGTATGGTTAACATTAACTGATAGCATGTACATTCTAACTATATCAACACAATACAAGTACTTTCCAAATTGAATATAGAATACCACGGCCGTGCTACCTTGCACGGTCATGCAAGAGTAAGCCACCACGGCCGTGCTTCATTGCACAGTCGTGCAACAAAGGATTCACCACGACTGTGTCATATTACCACGGTTGGTTTCTAGGGTTAGGTTCTATTTTTAATTCAAATAGAGTTATTCAACTCCTTAGCTTGATTAGGAATAGTAATTCCTTATCTCATACTTCTAACATAGAGTTTCATGCTTAAAAGCATAACCCAGAATTACGGTTTACTATTCACATTACATCACATTACCCTAGATTAGGGTTTACTATTCACATAGCATCACATTACCCTAGATTAGGGTTTACTATCCACATTCCATCACATTACCCTAGATTAGGGTTTACTATTCACATTACATCACATTACCCTAGATTAGGGTTTACTATTCACATAGCATCACATTACCCTAGATTAGGGTTTACTATCCGAATTCCATCACATTACCCTAGATTAGGGTTTACTATTCACATTACATCACATTACCCTAGATTAGGGTTTACTATTCACATAGCATCACATTACCCTAAATTAGGGTTTACTATTCACATAACAGTGAATTGAGGTCATTCCATTATCATATATGAAGATTACTTAAATTAATGCCCTCAATAAGGTTAAGATTCATTAATCATCATGATTAGGGTTTCCATGATCTCACTATGAAGGATCATACCCTAATTATGTGTATTCATACATGTGGGAAGTATATTACTTGATTCTCATACATATAGGGAGTCTTCTCTCTCCTCTTACTAATAGATGATGTTTACATCACTCTTGGTCAGACTAAGTCAAATCAACTTTGATAATATAAGTCATGTCATCACCATTATGATCATTAGGGTTTGTTTGATCAAGGGGTACTAGTCTCACTAACCCACTAAGGGTACTTTTGTAATGTTCACCATTGACCATAACATGTATCAATCAACTGATTACTTGTTCCCTTAATCACTTTAGGTATCTCTATGATTTAGATTAATCAACTACTAAACCATCTTGACCACGAAGGCATCAAACATTCTTGACCTTATTAGACCCCAAACGGTTTTGCAATTTCAACCTCCAAACGGTTTTGAAACCACATGGAGTTGTTGATCGTTTGGTACCTTTGAATTTCAAGACCGCATGGCAAGGTACATCATCAAGACCATTTTCCCTAGGAGAGGTGAAGATCGTTTGGTCCCGTTGACCGTTTGGCCAACTTTGACTTTTGAAACCGCATGGACAAATGATATTGAAACTGCATGGTCACCAAATGGTTTGAAACCGCATGAACACCAAACGGTCTTGGGATCATTTGGTCCCAAACGGTCTTGAGACCGTTTGGCCCCAAACGGTCTTGAGACCGTTTCGTCCAAACACCCTCAAAACCGCATGGACCAAAAAGTGCCTCAACCTATCCAATTGAGTTAGGGTTTCCAAGGTTGAACCCCTCAATCGATCATGCAAAGGTTATCCACTCATCAATTGAGTCAATTAGGTCAATCCTTACTGATTTGATCCTCAATTGAACCTCAATTGGTCACCAATTAGGGTTTGGAATCGATCACCCTTCAACATGCATCAATATGGGTCTAATTGATATTGAACCCATTGAACCATCATTCAATTGGGTCATGACCTGACCCCAAATGGTCTTGGGATCATTTGGACATCCTCCAAACGGTCTTGAGACCGTTTTCCCATTATAATATCAAAAACCAAGTCATTCACTCAAAGGTTGAACCCTAATTTAGGTCACAAAATCAGCACTTGATTATTCAACAACTTGATGTGATTGGTTCCTCAATTGATCAACCCCACTCGACCATAGACCTCCAAATGGTCTTGGGTGATCATCAAACGGTCTTGAGACTGTTTGGGTGATCCCAAAACGGTTTTGAAACCGTTTGGGCCACTCAACCCAAACTTCAACATGATTGCACCATTGAAACCGGTAATAAACCCGATTTGGGTTTAGGTGACTAAGGTGCCTTCAATTGGTGATTTACTTGGAATTAGATGATGATTCTTGGTAGGTGATTAGTCCGTAATGTCTTTAGAAGATCTCCAAACGGTCAACGCTTGGTCAACTCATCCAAACGGTCTTGAGATCATTTTCTCCAAACGTTCTTGTGAAACCATTTTTCCTTCAAACGGTTTTGAAACCGTTTGCTTCCAAACGGTTTTGCAATCCGTTTCGGAAAGAGGTGGAGGACCGTTTGCTAAAGTAAGATCAGGGTAAACTTTAGAATTAATGCCACCTTCTTCTACCTCAAGAACATGGATTGTTCTTCTCAGATTTGGTTGTAAGAACACATAAAAGAGTCTAAGAAAGGGAACAAGAAACGTTTTCATAGGAAGAAGATGCATAAACAAAGCTTTAAGGTTTAGAGTTATAAAACCCGCCTTAGGATCAGATCTAGAGCTCCAAGCTCCATAGCTTTAATGGTGGCTTGAGCTCCACAGGTCATCCAAGGTCCGTTCCTCAAGATTTGGATGGAGAAGATGGATAAACCAGCTTGGTCATCCTCCTCTGCTCCTGAGCTTCCTCTTGGTCGGTCCAAAGCAAGGAGATGAGAAAAGAGACTAAGGGAAATGTTCCCTTGCTTTGAGGAAAAAGGTGCTTATATATTTTTGGGTATTATCAAGGCAAACAATAAGATAGATATTTCTTTTATTTCTTCAACCCATCCACTCATGCTTGCTCCACCTTTGGCCAAGTTCCTTCCTTCTTTTCACATGCAAAACATCTCTCTTATCCAAGGTTAAAGGAAAAGAAACCATATATCTTAATAAGTTGCATATATATATGAAAGGGGCCATTTTGCTTAAAACTTAGTTATTTAAATATCAAAATTATCCTTCTTACTTGACCATTCAATTGAGGCGCCCCTCTCATTTTCTTTGCTCTACTAGATGCCAAGAAACATGAGAGATACTCTAAAGGGTATATTTTACATGTTGCACCCTTATTTTGGGTAAATTCCACTTTACACCAAAACTAAGTTTTAAAGCACAAGAATTGCTCTACAAGCTATATTTTGGTGCTCAAGCTCGTGGAATCCATACCACTACATCATATTCATTCTTATGATGTTTTGTCATTAGAGGAACATCTTAATATGTGCAATTTACAAGTTAACCCCTCTACTTGGGTAATTTACACTTTAGTCCAAAATTAACAAAACAATATTGTAACATTGTTCAAAAGGGACTGAAATGGAAATATAGATTCCTTAAAAGCTTTAATGACATTTCATAAGATAACCACAAGCATCTAATCACATAATTAAGCAAAACACCAAGGGTTAGTTCATAACCCAGGTCAGGGATGTTACATTTAGTCTTCTCTCTCCTCAACTTTTGCCTTTGGAGATCCAAGACTGATTGGATGGATGGGAATGAGTTTTGAAAATGGCATCACTTTGTGGTCCTTTGAGATCTAATCTTTTGACAAGACGTGTAGGTGGCCTATTTATAGGCATTCTCCACAAACTTAACTCCTCAACCATAGTTGAGGTCTAATCTTGGCCAAAGCCTAATCATGGTCGAGGCTTTATTTCCATCCTCTCCTCGGTCAAGGTTGGTTAAGTCACCTTCTCGATCGCAGTATGGATGATGTATCCTTTGGTCAGACCTTGGTCTAAATCTCAGTCGCAGGCTTCACGCTGTGGGTGTCTAGAGCATGAGGCACCATGGGTGTGAGGGGTCATGGGTGTGAGGCATTGAGGTGATCTTGGAGACCTCAACCGTGGTGGGATGGTCCTTGATGGTCAAATGGGCCGCGGTCGAGGTGTCGACCACGACCTTGGCTTGATGTGACCCTCTAACCATGGAGAAAGTGTGTAAGTGAGATACTTGGCATAAAGTGCTAAAATAAGTGGAGAAAAATCTATAAAATGTATGATAGGAGAGGTATAAAAAATATGTGAGAAGTATATAAAATGAGGTGTTATCAACTTCCCCAAACTTAGAATCAAGCTTGTTCTCAGGCTATGTGTAGGCCCGAAAACATAGAGAGAAAGAGAAAATTTGTGTGACAAAATTTTTGCAAAAATGAACAATACAAAAGTATCTCATTCTTGCATCAAGACTATTATGGTATGTTTGATAAACCCTAAAGTCTCATTCCTCTCCCTTTACAACCAGAGTTGCACAACTTTGACTTCTTGCCATTGCATTTTGTAGAAAAGGTCTCTCCTTCTCAACATATCACCCATTCTTGGCATTAGGTTACTGTGACAAAGTGGATTTTCACATTATAATGAAGTAATCACCCTTTCACCCTCATTATAATCACCCATGGTCCCAACTTATTTTTCTTGGCTTCATAATCAATGTGGACACTCAAATTTGAAATATGTTTATCGATGTGGACTTTATACACATTATAACATCAGAAGTTTGATTAATTGATCATCTTGTCCAAAGAAGAAAATTGGTCAATCAAACTTCATCTTTTTAATCTCCAACTTTTTCAAAGATTCTCCACTTTTTTCCTGAAGTTGTGGTCCAAATTTGAGAACAATTGGACATTCCTACGATTTTCTATGGATCATTGAAGTTAATGTGTTGAAAATATTTATTTTTGTCCTTTATTTGACCTTTTCCCATGTCATCAATCCAAGGCAAGGATCCATGGGTGATCCTATCCCTTAGATCTACCTCTCATGGATCCTAGCTTGATCCTGTGGCAATGGACTCATTTTCTACCTCCCACAATAAGTGAGGTGAGGAGGAGTAAATGAAGACTGGGAATGAGATCTCCCGCCTGTGACCATGAATCAAAATTCTAAGCAAGCCAAAGTGCTCCTCTCCAAATTTTGAATTGAATGAACCCTAGTTTGAAGAGCGTCCATGCTCTTTCCAACCACTAAAATGAGTCCCTCACTCTCCCCTCTCCTTTCGGCGGCCATGGCTGCTGCTCCAAATCTATGGGCCCTAAAACCCTAGCCCCAACACTATATAAGGGGTCCCTCGTGCCCGCAATAACCTCACCAAGCTTCAAGCCCCTTTCTTGCTCTCTCATTTGGCCTCTACAACCCAATTTATCCTCATCTCCTCCTACTCTATTGTGGTTCCTCTTCCTTGCTCACATTGGGCATTCTTGCTCCTCGCCCTTTCATTCAAATTTGCCACCTCCATCCCACTCACGAACCCTCGACAAACGTAAATGGCTACTTACCAGCATCCACCTACTCCTCCTACCACCAAGCCCCCTTTGTGCTGGTGGGCCCTACCACCATGTTTCTTGGCTCACAGAGGTCTATGGAAGGGGGAGGGTGACCAAGAACTGCCAACCCAGAGAGAAATCCCCTCGGTCCAAGAAGTACCCAAGTAGGTCCAAGGCTCAGTCAGATCGCTAGTGAATTGGCCACTCAAAAACTTGAACTGGCCATTTAGCCTCTGAACTGGGCCACCAATCAAGGGATCCACATCTAATCCATCCAATTGTGTAATCTAACGACCTGCATTTTTCACAATTAAAGTATATTTGCTCCTCTCTGCTAAGAAAACCAGTTAAATGATCAAATCTTGCTTAAATCATAAAAAATGTATCCTAACTCCAAATTATTCGAGTAATACTCTATAGTGATTAGAAAAATCCAATGAATCATTTATTATGATTTGTAAGACTAATTCCAAATGATTATCACTGATATACCTATATTTGAATTTATTGCTTTTTTAATTTGATAAATGATTCGACAATGATGTTTAATCTTTGGAAGCCCTAGATTTGGACTCTGGTGATTATCTTATAACCTATATCTAATATATTTGAATCATATTATATTGGAAATGAATCATTAGTAATCCAGATCTATTTACTTGATTCAGTCTTGATTATAATTCTTATGAATAATGAGTAATGTTGATATTGATCTTAATCTTACAAAACCCTTGATGTACTTTTGACCCATCAAACTGATCTTGAATTCCAATTATGCTAAGTATCATGATGATGACTTTGGAATGTTATGATGACTTGAATATTGATCATTAGGGTTGACACATGATCCTTGGAAACCTAGGTAAGTCATTCACACTAAAAAATACTTGACACTCAGAATAATATTGGACATATTAAAGTATGGGTTGATTATAAGTGAATGACCCAACCCTAAGGTTGACATAGGAAAAGTGCAACCCTAATATCAAAATATTGAAATATGATATTATAAACATCATGATCTTGACACTTGATTTAGGATCTGACTCGAAGGGTTGACCTATTGACTCGTATATTGATCATACTCAAAATCCTCGATGAAAAGTACACTATTATACCTTCTCTTTGGTTGTAATGAAGATACTTTTTATGTATCTCTTGATTGTGTACTTTGTTATATAGTTGGTTGAGCTATTGTTCCCTATTGATTAGGATTCCATATTTCTTATATTGTATTTTTTGGAAAACTAGAAAATGTAAATGACATGCCCATTATGACTGCCCATATATTGATATTGATGATGATGATGATGATGATGATGATGTTGATAATGTCGACAATGTTGATATTGAGTGCAAACAACCCCTCATTTGGAGGTAGACTTGTACATTGACCTCCTATATCCTATGGTGAGAAGGAGCCTGGTGACCTCCCCATCGCGTTGAGGTAATAGAGTCACACAAAATATATAAGCATGATTATTGATTACAACATAATGGGAACTCGTAATAAAAATTGAATCATTTTAAAAACTTGTCGAATAACTTTTGGGTTTTTTTTTTCAAATCGTTCATAATAGTTTTGAAATATAAGTCCTACCAAGTACACTAATTTTGTTATAAACCATTTTACTTGTTTTTATATAGCGTACCGTGCAATTGCATTGACTTTGTGTCTTGATTTTCTTGATTTTAGGCAAAACATTGGAACCTTGACTATATTGCTACTGCACTCACATACTCTAATGACAAGGGTATATTGAAAAAAACTCCATATTGGGTTAGTTTTATCTTTAAATATCTATTTTTTGAGTTATTATTTCTTATTGTATATGCCAGTGTGTTAGATCCTATCGCCCCACTCAGGGACGGGTGCTTCAATCCTTTTTCTACTGTCTAGGCAGTGGGATTGGGGTTATGGTAAGAATGGTTCCTTGACAATTGGTATCAGAGCTTACACACTCCCATATGCTTTAAGCAAATAATTTCCCAAGTCTCTTACACCCAAGAAACCCTAATGTCCATAATGGTTAAAATTGAGGTGTCTAGGCTTGGGGTCCTGGCATAATTTCTCCTATCTATCTTCAAAGTGGTTGACATCCCCCGCTCTACCTAGCCTCAATTGATCTAGAAATGGACCTAAAGTTTCTCTTTCGAAACCCTCAAGAGTATTCTAGCATCCCATCTCTTCTTTAAAACTATCCTAAGCCACCCATGTAGATGAAGATTCGGTAGTCTTCTCATCTCCTAATGTGGTCCGTTCTTGTGACCTTTTACCACATGATGTCTCGATTATGGGTAGCTTATGCATGGGAAAAATGAATATCACTAAATTTTGAAAGTTGATACCATGATATGACCTTAATTTGAAAACTTAATTTTGATCAGTGAAACTTGAATACTCTTGTATGACCCCTAATATCATGCAAACTCAATTTAGCTAAAACATGACTTCATGCTTTATATGTTTGAGGTAAATGATAAAATTATGATATGGTGAAATAAGGATGACTTATACCTTATAAGGCCAATATTGATAAGGTCCCTATTTGATTAAATTAATGATGCCCTATTATTAACTAAACCTCAAAACATAGTTAAGCAATTTATTCCCTTTTTGATACACATCATGACTATGGCATCAAGTATTAAGTATTCTGACTCTCAATCGTGATGTGAGATTATGATGCAAAAAACAATTTTCCTATTGGCTATTGATGCCATTTCAAATCTCAATTTTGATATGATGATTATGGGACTACATTTTGCGCTATTATGCCCTAATTCCTTTAATGCCAAAGTCAAATCCCCAATTTCCAAATTATATCACTACCTTGATCATGAATGGAAAGGAATGCAAATATTAACTTGATTTTGTAAAAAAATGACATTGTTGCCCTATTATGATCTTGAATTTTGATCTCATGACCTTATGGAATATGATTTAATCATTGATACTCTCCCTATTTGAATAAGCTCAATGGATAATGACTAATGTTGGTAATGTGCTAGATTAAGGTGGTAGTTGACTCATGACTCCTCTAACCTAGGGCACATCCATATTTTTACTACCTCTAAATTTTCATATTGTTGATTATTTAACATTTTGGAAGGTATAACCTTTCACCCAATTTGGATTACCTAAGATTAATAGGCGAAATCCAAGATGATATTGATACTCAATTTTGAATCTTGATTTAATAATGACCTTGATTGATTATAACTTGTGGTTGACTTCCTAGATAGACCTAGGTCTAGATCATTCATCAACCTTACATACCATGATAATGAAGTCTTCATATGTTGCTCAAATATTTCTTGAATATTGTTGATAAAATTTGAATATAGATGAGTGACCTCCCCTAAGGTCAAAATAGGAATCAAAACCCTATCTTTAAAATTATGGACCTATGTCTTTTGATGTCCAAAATCTTGACTCTTGATATTGATTAACGGAATTGTGACTCATGATAATCAAAATTTTAATAATGATACAAATCCTATGATCACATTATTTAGACATTGAGATATATGACTGATGACTTCAAAATCCCAAATCTTGAAAATTTTGAAATGATGATTGTTTTGACTCTCTCGATTTATGACTTAGGTTTTAGTTGTCATTAGGACTAGGGTGGGGCCTCTCATTGATTTGGAGCTCAAAAATAATGATATCAAAAGTATGATGGTGTTTCAAATTGTTGAAGTATGAAATCTCAAATCATGGATGTATAATCCCACCTAGGCTAATTAGAAGCTAGAACCCTGAGATATTAGGATTGAAAGTCACCTTGTACACTTGGTTCAAGAACTCTATTTTCTTGACCTAAAATATGATCTCTACAAATTTGTGACCAATATGTTGCTTTCCATATTTGTGACTCATATGATGACTTTGAACAATATATGCATTGACCTTGATACTCAATTGCTCGATGATGAGATGATATTGATACCAAGTTGGTTATGATGTGGAACATGGAATCCCAATTATGATGATTGTACCATTTGAACTTTGAGGACATGATTTTGATTATATAGTTGAGGATGTTCTAGTATTTGAGGATATGATCTGAATTTTGGTTTATCCCAATTTGAGGTTATTTTTGAATTTTGTGGACAAAATTCCTTTTTAAGGAGGGAAGGATGTGACAAAGTGGATTTTCACATTATAAAGAAGTAATTACCCTTTTTACCTCGGTATACTCACTCATGGTCCCAAACTATTTTTCTTGGCTTCATAATCAATATTGACACTCTAATTCAAAATATGGTGATCAATGTGGACTTTATATACATTATAACATCACAAGTTTGATTAATTGATCACTTTTTCCAAAGGAAAAATTGGTTAATCAAACTTCATCTTTTTGTTCTCAAACTTTTTCTAAAGATTCTCCACTTTTTTATGAAGTTGTGGTCCAAATTTGAGAACAATTGGACGTTCATACGATTTTCTATGGATCATTGAAGTTAATGTGTTGAAAATAATTATTTTGTCTTTTATTTAACCTTTTCCATGTCAGCAATCCAAGATTTGGGGGAGATCCCAGCCCTTGGATCTACCTCTCATGGATCCCAACCCGATCTTGTGGTCGTGGACCCATCTTCTACCTCTCATAATTAGCGGAGAGGAGTAAATGAAGATCGAGAAGGAGATCTCCCGCATGTGACCATGAATCAAAGTTCTAAGTGAGCCAAAATGCTCCTCTCACAATTTTTAACTGAACAAACCCTAATTTGAAGAGCGTTCATGTTCTATGCAGCCACCAAATGAGTCCCTCACTCTCCTCTATTCTTTGGCAGACATGGCTGTGGCTCTGAATCTATGGGCCCTAAAACCCTAGCCCTAACACTATATAAAGGGTCCTTCATGCTCACAATAACCTCACCAAGATTTGAGCCCCTTTCTTGCTCTCATTTGGCCTCTATGCCCCAATTTCTCCTCATATCCTCCTTCTCTGTTGCTGAAGCACCTCCTTGCTTGCATTGGGCATTCTTGCACCTCGCCCTCTCACCCAAATTTGCTACCTGCATCCCACTCGTGAACCCTCAACGAACGTAAACGACTACTTACCGACATCCACCTACTCCTCCTGCCACCAAGCCCCTTTTACATTGACGAGCCCTACTGCCACATTTCATGGCTCGCATAGAGGTTTGCGTAAGGGGGAGGGAAACCAAGAACTGCTGACCCAAAGAGAAACCCCCTCGGTCCAAGAAGGACCCAAGCAGGTCCAAAGCTGGTCAGACCGCTAGTGAACCTGCCACTCAAGAGCTTGAACCGCCATTATCCTCTAAACTGGGATGCCAAGAAAGGAAGCCACATCTCATCTATCCAATCTTGTAATCTAACAACCTCCACTTTTCACAATTAAGGTATTTTTTCTCCTCTCTGCTCAAAAAATCAGTCAAATGGTCGAATCTTTCTTAAATCATAAAAAATGCATCCCGAATCCAAATTATTTGAGTAAATAGTCTATCTTGATTATTAAAATCCAATGAATCATTTAAAAATGATTGTTAAGCCTAATACCAAATGATTCTCACTTATATTTGAATCTATTGCTTATTTAATTTGACAAATGATTCAACAATGATGTCTAATCTTTGGAAACCCTAGATTTGGACTCTGATGATTATCTTGTAACCTAGATATATAATCTATTTGAATCATCTACTCTTAGAAATGAATCATTAGTAATATAGATCTATTTACTTGATTCAATCTAGATTATAATCCTTATGAATAATGAGCAATCTTGATATTGATCTTAATCTTGCAAAACCCTTGATGTACTTTTGACCCATCAAACTGGTCTTGAGTTCCAATTATGCTAAGTATAATGATGATAACTTATGAATGTGATGATGAATTGAATATTGATCATAAGGGTTAACACATATGATCCTAGGAAACCTAGGTAAGTTATTCACACTTGAAAAATACTTGACACTTGAAATAATGTTGGACATATTGAAATATGGGTTGATCATAATGAATGACCCAACCCTAATGTTGACATAGGAAAAGTGTAACCCTAATCTCAAAATATTGAAACATTATATTATAGATATCATGATCTTGACCCTTGATCCAATCTTGACAATTTAGGATTTGACTCAAAGGGTTGACCTATTGACTCAGTTATTGATCATACTCAAAATCCTCAGTGAAAGGTACTCTATTATACCTTCTCTTTGGTTGTAATGAAGATACTTTTTATGTATCTCTTGATTGTGTACTTGGCTCTATACTTGGTTGAACTATTGTTCCCTATTAATTAGTATTCTGTATTTCGTATATTATATTTTGAGAGAAACTGGAAAACATAAAGGACATGCCCATTATGACTGCCCGTATATTGATAATGATGATGATGATGTTGATAATGTTGATAATGTTGATATTGAGTGCAAGCAATCCCTCATATAGAGGTGGACTTGTACATTGACCTCGCATCACCTATGGTGAGAAGGAGCCCGGTGACCTCCCCATAGCATTAGGATAATAAAGTCACACAAAATATATAAGCATGCTTATTGATTACAGCATAATGGGAACTCATAATAAAAATCAAATCGTTTGAAAAACTTGTTGAATGACTTTTTTTTATTTTCAAATTGCTAGTTATACTTTTGAGATATAAGTCCTACCAAGTACATGAATTTTATGATAAACCATTTTACTTGTTTTTATATAGCTTATCGTGCAATTGCATTGACTTTATGTCTTGAATTTCTTGATTTTAGGAAAAACATTGGAACCTTGACTATATCGCTTCCGCACTCACATACTCTGATGACAAGGGTATATTGAAAAAAATCTCCATATTGGGTTAGTTTGCTATTTAAATATCTAGTTTTTGAGTTAATATTTTTTATTGTATATGCCAGTGTTAGATCCTATCGGGCCACTCAAGGACAGACACTTCAATCCTTTTTCTACTATCTAGGCAGTGGGATTGGGATTATGGTAAGAATGGTTCTGTGATAGTTACCAGCCATACCAATACAACATATCCCTGAGGGGTAGCTTTCACACTCTTATTTTATTTTGGCCCTATGCTAATGTGTTCAGGTTAGTGTTAGGCTTTAAGTGTTTTCTTCCTCTCTTGAACATTCTCACCCACAACTGTCATAGGGACATTGTTGCCCTTCGGGCTTCTGACGTAAAGTCTGGTGGTTGTGTGAGTTTTGTTTAGGATCGGTGGTGGGTCAGTTTGGTTTCAAGCTTCCACTTATGGGCACGACATATCTGCATTTGTGTGTGCAACAATACACCGACTGTGTAGAAACTTTTGGCATATTTTGGGCACAACTCGCATTATAATTTATTTTATATTCTTTTTGGCTTTTTATATCTCCTCTCTATCTTGGGTGAGAGGAATTTATGCGGTCTGCTGGGCGGCCAAGCATCTTTCAGTCCCAAAATGGGGATATATAGACTTGAAAGGGGTAGTTATTTCCTTCTCGATGGAGATGAGGATTTTTTGGTTGGATCCATCAGATTAGGGTGGTTGGTTAGGAGTATGGCTTTGTGATGTTCTCTAGTTTTCATGGGTTTCATAAGCTTAAGGTTGTTACACATAATGTCTTATTGCAAGAATGAGATAGAACTTTATTTCTACGCTTCTCATTTTACTTTTATATACATTAGTTGCTCTTATTTTTTCTCTCTCTAAGATGATAGCACTACAACCATTAGCAAGAAAATAGACAAATTTCTAGGCTAACTACATAATGTTGTGGCTTATAGCTAGATTTTTTAAAGTAAAAAGCAAGTGCAGCTTGTCTAGAGCTAAAATCCAAGTAAAGTTTTGGAAAATTGAGTGGTAAAATGGTGGCAAAATTGTACATCTCTAGCCCGTTTATGACTCCTCCCCCAAACTCATCCTTCACCCAACCTCAGGGTGTCAAAATTTGAGTGAGACATATAAATAGGCTTTCTTCATTCTGGTTTGTCAGTGTTAGAGGCCCACTTAGACTTGAGGAGCATGCTTGTGTACACTCCTCACAGCGGATGATATTGTTCGTATTGCATCCCTTCCACTTTTGTATTTAAATTGTCTAGGGCCATCATCCAGGCTAAACAGAAGAAGCCACAGTCATTTGACAGAGGCACCTATTGAGGGCTCTTGTGGCAGAATTGTGTCTTCTTGAAGTCTTTGCCTTTTTATGCTTGTACCCTTTGCCATGGCTTTTTAGCATCTCAACAATCACTTCAGAGCATGTGGCAGCCTTTTCTTCAGTTGGTGTCTTTACAATAGTCATATTTGTCTTTTTGTTTAGTGTGAAGGTTGCATCTGAGCTGTTGTATAACATTGTAGTCCTTTTGATAATGTTGACTACCAACAAAGTCCAATGATTGTCTTAAAGAATAGGCAAGAAGATGTAGTCTGGGAGGGATGTCGAAGAATTTTTGTAGGTGTTCCTTTTCACCTGATATATTGTCCTTTAGAATGTCATCCACCAGTAGGAAGTATGACATATATGCATTTGGCATGTATTTGCCTAACAGAGCTTGGTAGGTTGACATCGTGCTGACTAATAGGTACCCTCCTATTTTTGTGTATCGCAGAGGTTGTCCTTCAGCACACAAATTCCGTCCCTTTCTAATATAGCCTCTATCAGCATGTCATCTTCTTTCAAGGATTTCATTACCATGTTTAGGGATTCTAAAGATAGGTTTACACAACTCCATTTATCAAAGTCCTGGAAAGAAGGTATTATCTCCCCAGCCGGCCCGTCTGGTTTCTCTTCAGGTGGATCGTCTTCTTCAACTTCGCCTTCCTTCGGCTGTCCTGCTATAGGATGTTCCTCTTTATCTCTTACTTCTAGAGGCTGTTCAGTTTTGTTTCCGGAATGCTTTCCGCAGCTGCCCCAATGTCTATTTTCCAACCTTCTTTCCATGTCATTGCTCTGGCTGGCTCTATCAGGTCAATCCACATGGTTTTGATTTGTTCCCTCCAAGTTACCTTTTCAGATAGAGGGATCTCTTGATGAAGTCTTTGCGTATTTCATCTGAAGGCATCACCGGGTCATTAAAGAAGCGACAGTTGTAGATAACATCCATCATGTACATACCACATAACCCGTGTAGATCTTCCATGCATAAGTCTTCCAGTGGGATGCCCTTATTGATGGCTTCCCTCATTTATAATATGATAAAGGTGCAATCCCCTATTCTAGCCTCTTCTCACGGGACCTTCTTGCATATTGAGAATAGTTTCCATATTCCCTTAAATCTGTCATCTACTAATTGTATCTCTCTCTACATATGCAGTGACACTTTCAGTATATCCCTGACTTCCTTGTTTTTGTATAGTAGGGCAATATTATCTAGCTCGGATGTGCAACAATTGAACATTGTCATCTTCCTCTAGTATAAATCGACAATGATCAGTGCCCAGTGCTTCACATTCCTTATGGACAAGACCACAAACTTTGTTTCTTTTCTGCTCACCGCCATTTTTAGCTCAATCACATCAATAACTTTGTAGTCTTCATTGTATAAGAGTCCTACTAGATGTGTGGTTCCACTAAACACTGGTTGCACCTTATCTAGATGTAAAAACTCTTCGAGGAGGGTGGCACATAGTACTTTGAACAACTTCTTGTGTACTCATGCTCTTTTTAGGATGATTCCTCTGAAGTGTTGCCTCGTGAGATGTTTGCCCTTATTGTGGTATACGATGTCAGTTCTGGGTAGACTGCCATCTAGAATATCTACCAAGATATGGACATCCTTGCATGTTATCCTTGATAGTGTAGTCATGTCCTTATCTGCCATTTTGTAAGGTAGAGGAGGAGCCACACCTAATTCTACTTCCTTGGTTGGTGTACCCCACTTCCTGGATGGCTCATTTGTGAATAAAGCAGCAACTCTTCCTTCCTCGTCATCAGAGGTGCCGTCCTATGCTACCTTTAGGGGTGCTTCCCTGGTTAGATGTAGACTTTCTATATTTATTGACATCTGGGTGGTCAACTTATCTGGAACATTCCTGGAAGCCTCCATAGTTGTATTGTCTTTGACGTTGCTTTCCTCATGGTTGTCCTAGTTTCAAAAAGGTTTAATGCTGATAAACTTGCCTCCATCTTCTCATCGTAAAGATAGTTGTTCTGTTCATTATGGATTGGGGATTACAGGAAGTCACTGCACATGTCCATCCCAAACGTCAATTTGTTTGAGAATTTATTTAGATCTTTGATGTCTCTTGACGTGAGATCTTCTGTTTCTATACTATTTTCTCTAGTGACGATGACATGTGTGAGTTCTTTTAGTGCAACCTTTCCTATAGTTGGGGTAGTTTGTTCTTCTTCTAGTGCCCCCGTCCCCTTATCTAATTTTGCTTTGTCCTATTCAGTACTAGTGTTCAAATCGCCCCCCTTGACAACGTAGTATTTTTTTTCATTTTATTATCTTGGTGTCAGTGTCTGACTGCAGTGGTGCTTCCTTTGCTTGTGGTTCAGTTGTTGAGGCAATTTTTACATTGGCTCTCTCTTCTTTTTGCACTGCACCTGCACCTGTCCCCCATTTTGTCGTCATCATTATTGTCGGGGCTCGATGAATCTTGAAAAGTTGAGGGGCCTACCACACACTTGGTCTTCTTCCTCTGCCACCAACTATCGATCTCTCTATGTTTGGCTTCTAACTGCTGGTGGTCTTCATCCAAGCGTTGGTGCTCCCTTTGGAGGTCATTTATTTCTGCCTCATAGCCATTTGTTAAGTACTCTCTATCGGCCTGTAGCGCATCCCTCTCCCTCATGAGGCCCTCCATCTCATCTGTGTGGGTCTTTAGTGCTCCCATAATCCCGTTCTGGGTGTTTAACACCTATTGCATGAACTGGGGTAGCGCTTCGGTCCTCTCATTCAATAACTACACCTGCGTGGTTAGTTTACACATGGTGGAAGTTATTTTTGAATTTAATTCAAATGTTTGATGCATGTGTTGCCCTACTAAATCAAACGTGTTACCCAATATGTTTTTGAAGGTTGAAGGATGTGGTGGCTATGACTCCATGTATGTTGTGGATGCTCTCAATTCCTCTAGTTGTGGAGTTGGCAAGGCCGGGCTGCACACTCTATCCTCTATTTTTCCTGGTGTTTGAAGAATCTCTTCTGATATTGCTGGATTGGGTACAACTTTAGTGTCTTGATGTTGTTGGTCGGTTTCCTGTTTTCCCTCCTCTTGTTGTTCCAATGGGGATGCTTCAAGGCACATGCTTTCCCTTATTATGTCGTGTTGATTCACCTAGACATCTTTCTCTGGTATTTCTTTCTCAGGTTCACATCCCTCACTCACTATTGTCTCCACAGGTATGGGAGGTGAGGTTGCCTTCATAGTTGTGGGCCGTATAAAACTTGTTTCTTTTTCTTCCTTACTACCAACCTTCTTCTTTCCTCTGGCTTCTTCTTCTCTGTCTCTGTAGATTTGGCTTTATCATTCTCTTCATCAGTTGTTGATGGCTTCTCTGCAGTAGTGCAGATGGCCACTGAGTACATTTTGTTGATGTCATCTTGGGTGAGTTGCAACTTGTGGGTGTCATAATACACCATTTCTGGGAGGGGAAGGAGTTTCTTGGAGCAGCTTTGTTTATAGTAGAGTTTGTCTCCCTTCTGCACCAAGATTCCCAAGTTGATGAGGGACTTGATGTTGATCTTTGTATGCCCCTTTGTTACTTTGTACTTCATCACATCGACACGTCTACCTTAATGAAGTGGTAGGCTATCTTAGTGATCTGGCCTCCCATGCATAATTCTTTGGTCTGCTTAGATTCCCTCCCATGGCTGTTGATAGCCTTTCAACTAGGATTTTTCCTATGTTTACTGGCTTCTTGTTCAACATAGACCATATCATGATGAGCTCTCCCTTGGTTGATCCTCCTATCTCTAGTCTCGTGAATATCATATTAGCAGTTATCTTATGCATCACCCTGATGAAGCATGAGGTGATCAGGGTAGCCTTGGAGTTCATAGAGTTATGTTTGTCTTCTCTTATTAGTTCTTCCCACATTTTGTGACTGTTGTATCCAACCATTTCCTTTTCTCTAGGTGTGGCAGAGCAAGCTTGTGCTTATGTTGTTCTTCATGTAAAGATAGTGTTGAGCATATTTTCTATAATTGTGTGATACTTTCCTCCTAGTCTCACTTCTAGCTTGAAGTCCCTGTTGTCCTTGTTGTAATCCTCTTCATTCACTGGGATCTTCTCTAAGGAAGACAATAATTCTTATGTTAGTAGCTTCAAGGATGTGGCTTCTAAGGTGCATAGGGTGCTTGGGTTTGCACCCTCCAAGAATTTGACAACTCTATCGTAGATTCCCATCCTCTTGAAGTCATCGATGTCGAGATATCTCATAGGCCTAAACAATTTGGCTTGCAACATCTAGTTGAAATGTGACTGGTGCACAAAGCCCCATGGCACAAATGCTAGCCCATTCTGATTCAGAGTTGATCCCTGGGTGTCTTCTTCCTCTGTATAGATTGTTTCCTTCCCCTACCCTTTTGTTTCCTTTGCAACAGTTATCTTCATCTTTTTGTTGCACTTGACCTCCTTGGGATGAGCCTTCCTTTTCCCTAGACTCATCATTTCATCCTTTTTAGGCTGGTATTCTGATGTCTCTGTCTGAGACGTACTCTACGATGCCTCTGACTCTTCTGGTGTCTAAGGATCCATAATGCATTGATACTTCTCCATAGTTAGTTGTAGTTGTAATCTCCATACTGGTGGTAGGTTTGTATCGCTTCTTAAGACTGCTTCTATCTTTTCCACGATTTGTTCTATCTCTTTCAATGATGTTGCCCTTTTGAGTAATGAGTCTCCAGTTGAGCTCAACATTCTAAAAAGTTTCAAATTAGTTGTATCATTAGCATAGTGATTTTAATTTTTAACGCACTTTCAATAATTATTTTATTCTATTATCATGTGTATGTATAATTATGTTATATTTTTTTGATTTCTCTCATAACGCCATGATCGTGGCGTTTAAAAAAAAGACGGGCCTCGACCGCAGTCCAAGCCACGACTGAGGCATCACTTTGTCAAAGAATCTATCTTGTGAAACAAAACGCACCGCGACTGAGGTCAGTAACTCGGGGATGAGAGAGAACTGTGACCATGAACTGTTAGATTAGACATGAGAAAAGAAGCGACTATGATCAAAATAAATAAACAAGAACAACCATGACCATGGTCAAAAGAACATCAGTAGGGTCTCGACCGCGATCCATGGTTAGTGTGCAACTGACTTTTTGTTCAATAAGCGTCATGACCCACGGTCATCAAGTGATAAACTTGTATGTTTGAAAGGCACTGCGACCCGCAGTTCAGGATGTGACACCGCGATCGTGACAATGGAGGAATGGTCTTGTTCCATCGAAGATGGTGATAGAACCAGAGGTCTAAAACCTCATTTGGTAAGTCATTGGCCACGCCTGAGTTGGCGGGGGGGTGTTCCACATCCAAAAAGGGTCTTAAACCCTAGTTTTGGATAGGTGATGCTAGTGGAAAAACTGGAAGACCCACGACGGTTCTTGAATCAACAAGGTTGCTAGATACTCAAGAGAAACAATGAGGAACAGAAGTATCAACAATGGAGAATTGAGAGAGAAAAAAAAATCAATACCATGACAGAGAAGAAATTTTTGGGAATTGCGATAGAAGCGGGGGATGTAGGGGACAGTGGAGATGCTCCTCATCAGTTTAGGCTTGATTCAACTACTTTGATGTCTCCCGAGGACTCACTCGTCAAGGAGATTTAGGCGATAGATTTGTTAGTTTGAGAATTCTAATTTGGGTGAGAAGAACAATGCTTCCAAGGGTTTTCGTATTTATATGATTGGGAGTGTGACCCATGGCATGAGGAATGCCTCGACCCGTGGGTATCTTCCCAAATATTATATGTTGCACCCGCGACCTATCGAGACCTTGAGAGCAAGTTCTGTGGGTCATGGTGCACGTCCTATATGAGCAAGGTTGACCCCAGGACCGTGGTCCTGACCACGACCACGGTCCTCTAAACCAAATCAACATGAAAACAAAACAAAATCTTGTACTTTCAAACAAACCATCTTTGTAAAAGTCCATAAAATATTTACACTCTTTTTAGGAGAGGGAAACTGAAATATAGGGAAAGCTAGAGGTACATAGCTCAAAGCACTAGAGTACAAAATATAGGAAAACATGAATCATGAAAAATAACAAAACTTGGGTTGCCTCCAAAGAAGTGCTTGCTTAGAGTCTTTAGCTTGACTTGCTGATTATTCAGTTTTCAAATTGTTTTAGCTAATGGTGGTATTTCCTTAGTCTTTTCATCCATTGGCTGGCTGGGTTCCCCCAAACTAAGTTCTGACCTCCTCACAAATGCTTCGTCTTCGTATTACCTTTTTACTCTCTATCCATTTACCTTAAAAGTTCCTATCTTCTCTCCTAATATCTCCATCATCCCTGATACCACGGAAAATGGTCCTGACCATCTCGTTTTAAGCTTTCCAGGGAATAACTTGATACTTGAATTAAACAAAAGGACCTTGTCCCCTTCGTGAACATCTTTGTTATTCAAACGGGCATCATGCCATACTTTTGTTCTTTGTTTATAAATCTTTGCATTTTCATAGGCGTGAAGTCTCAATTCTTCACATTCTTGGAGTTGAAGGAACCTTTTCTGTCCAGCCTTATCAAGGTCCATATTCATAAATATTATGGCCCACAGAGCCTTGTGCTCTAGTTCGAGTGGTAGATGATAGGATTTATTGTAATTCAACCTGTAGGATGTCATCCCTATAAGTGTTTTGTAAGTGGTTCAGTATGACCAAAGTGCATCATCTAGCTTCATTGGCCAATATTTCCTTGTGTGGCTCACAATCTTTTTCAAAATTTTCTTGATCGATCTATTTGGTACTTCCACTTGCCTCTATGTCTGGGGGTGGTAAGGAGTCACGACCTTGTGCTTTATCCCATACTTTCTTAGTAAAGCTTTGAATTTTTTCTCACTAAAATGTGACCCTCCGTTGCTTATGACCATGCGTGGTACTCTGAAGCATGGGAATATAGTTTTTCAAAAAACTTTATCATGACCTTGGAATCACAAGTTTTAGTGGTTACTACTTTAACCGACTTGGAAACGTAATCAACAACAATGAGGATGTATTGATTCCCTTTTGATGGCAGAAAAAGTCCCATGTAATCAATTTCCTAAACATCAAAAATTACAACTTCTACCCAATCTTCTATGGGCATCTCATTCATCATACTTATATTTCTAGTTAGCTGATAGTCTTTGCATGATTTGACAAAAGAAGCCACATCCTCAAAGAGTGTGGACCAATAAAATCTAGTTTGTAGGAGCTTTGATGCTGTCCTATCCCCACCGTGGTGCCCACCATAAGGCAAATAATGACACTCTTTTAGGATTAATGGCACCTCCTCTTCTGGTATGCACTGACGATATAGATTGTCTGAGAACCTTTTGAAGAGCAATGGGTCGTCCCAGTAGTAATTCTTTAGATTAGAAAATTGCTTCTTCTTCTGGTGGTACATGATTTCTGGTGGTAACTGCCCATAGGCTAGATAGTTGCAGATATCTGTAAACTAGGGTAGTCTCTGCTCATCAGACTGAGCTATTAGTAGGGCTTCATCAACATAATTGTCATTCACTAGTAACTAATTTTCTTCATCGAAGACTATTCTAGACAAGTGGTATGCAACCACATTCTCCTTCCCTTTATTATTGATGATTTCATGATCAAACTCTTGCAACAATAACGCCCATCTTAAAAGTCATGGTTTCATATCCTTCTTTTGCATCAAATACTTAATTTTCCCATAGTCTGTACCTACTTTTACCTTTGATCCTATTAAGTATGATATGAATTCATCAAAGGCAAATACAATGGCCAACATTTCTTTTTCTATAGTTGTGTATTTTACTTGCACCTCATCGAACGTTCGGCTTGCATAACAAATTACATGATGTTTCTTGTCCTTTTTCTATCCCCAGACAATGCTTATTTCATAGTGACTGGCGTCACATGTGATTTCAAAGGGCAATTCCTAGTCCAATGCTTGAAGAATTGGCGCCATTGTTAGCGTTGTTTTCAATGTATTGAAAGCATCCAAATATTCGTTGGTGAATTCAAACTCAGAATCTCTAAGAAGAAGATTAGACAAAGGCTTTGAAATTTTTGAGAAATCTTTTATAAACCTCCTGTAGTATCTTGCATGTCCCAAAAAACTTCTCACTCATGTTATAGAATTTGGTGGTGGAATATTTGAGATAGCTTCAATATTACTCAAGTCCACTTCAATTCCCTTCTTAGAAATCTTGTGGCCTAGGACGATTCTGTCTCGTACCCTGAAATGACACTTCTCCCTACTTAGAATGAGATGTTTTTCCTCACATCTTTGATGCACTAGAGATAAATTTCTTAAGCATGTGTCAAAGTTTGTTCCATAGACTGAGAAGTCATCCATAAAGACTTCTACGATATCTTCCAGAAAATCCGAGAACATTGAGATCATACAATGTTGGAACGTTACGGGTGCATTGCACAGTCCAAATGACATTCTTCTAAATGCAATAGATGCACGTGAATGTTGTTTTCTCTTGATCATCTGGGTGAATAGGGACTTGATAGAATCCTGAATATCCATCTAGAAAACAAAAATAGTCATGATGGGCCAACCTTTCTAAAACTTGATCGATAAATGGAAAGGGGAAGTGATCCTTCTTAGTGGTTGTATTTAGCTTGCAGTAATCGATGCACATGTGCCAACCTGTCACTATTGTCTTGGCAATTTCATCTCCATCTTCCCCTTGTATGACCATCATTCCACCCTTCTTGGGTAAAACATGGGCGAGGTTAACCCAGTTGTTTTCACTTATTGGGTAGATGATTCCAGCATCTCATAGATTTATAACTTCTTTCTTCACAACCTCTTTTAGCATTTGATTTAGCTTCCATTGTGGTTGAGCCAATGGCTTGGCTCTCTTCAAGGAAAATTCTATGCATGCATAAAGCCGAGTTGAGACCCTTAATATCTTCCATAGAATATCCTATGGCTTTTCTATGTAGCCTCAACTCATCTAGCAACTTTTCCATTAAGTTGGCATTGACAATTACTAGTTTTTCTTCTTATTCATCTAAGAATTCATATTTCAACCCTTCTAGAAGAGGCTTTAACTCTAGCTTGGGTTTTGGCACTTCCTTCTCCTCGTTTGTCTGCTCCAGAGATGCATACTTCATTGTTTCACTTATCTCTTCATCGTCACTGAATTCTTCTTCTGGTTGGTTCAAGTAATCTAGGATTTCCACAACTTCTTGGCTTTTCATGGAAGGATCTTGGCTATTTAGGGCTCACATTTGTAGATCTATGATTGCTTTATCTTCTTGCACTTCTTTGCAATACTGATTATAGTTGTCCATGAAGTAGGTCGACTCAGATAGAGACGGTCCCCTCATGGCATCTTGTACCCTAAAATCCAAGTGATCGTTCCCTACTTGTGTGTGATTATTCCTTCAACAACATCTATCATCACTCTCCTCACTGCAAGAAAAGGCCTTCCAAATATCATAGGGAATTTGGAGTCTTTGACTGTGTCTATTACCACTATATCACACGGTATGAGAAATCTCCCAACTCTTATCAGAATGTCTTCAACTATCCCCACCGGCCTCGTGAAGGTATGATCAGATAACTCGATCCTCATCCCTATCTTTACCATGTCTGTTAGCCCAAGCCTTTGGGCTAGAGTCAGGGGCATTAGACTTATACTTTCCGCCAAGTTAGCTAATCCTTTTCTCTCCACATTATCTCCAACACAGAAAGGCATGTTGAATGCTCCAAGATCTTTCTTTTTGGTAGATAGCTCTTCTTGAATAAAAGCATTGGAAATTTTTGCTAACTGGATAGTTTTAATGGGATCACCTCTTCTTCTCTTTGTAGTCGGATCTTTGAAGAACTTTGCATAGGTTGGCATTTCTTCTATTGCATCAAGAAAGGGAACATCCAAGTGAAGCTTCTTTACAACTTCCATGAACTGTTCGTACCTCTTCTTTAAGTGTGCTTTTATTAACTTATAGGGGAAAGGAATTCCCATTGGCGTATAGATTTTTCTTTGAAAGAACATCTTTTAGAGGGTCTGAGTCCTTTTCCTCTCCTTCCTTCTTCTTTTTGGGTGGTCCTACTTCTTTGTCATGGTCAACTTATTCTTTCCTTCTTGATTCTTCTGTTCCCTTTTCGTTCTCAGACTGTTGATTAACATGACTTCTTTCTTCTTTAGCATTGTTGGTATTCACATTCTCCATCATTTTAACAGATTGGAGAGTAGCCATTTTGGCAGTCTCGGTATTCGACATGATCTTTCCTAAAGGATTTTTCATGAGCTCGGCCAGCTGTGCAGGCTGCTGATCAATCTGTCTCTGATGAGTTTGCATATCCACCATTTGAGTTTGCATGTTAGTCAACATTCCAAAATTTGTGAGGTCACTTTGAGCCAGTTGATCATTCACTGATGCTTGCCTCTTTGTGAAGTCGAATAGTTGAGCAATCATGTCATCTTGGTTATTGTCTTTCACTTGGCTCGGTCCTAGGCCTTTCCCTTTCCTTGTCTGCTCACATTTTTGTTCTGATCTTGATAATTGTATTTGTTCTACTGGTAGCTAGTAGTCTTGGTGTATTGTGTTGGCACCCCTCTCTTCTCAAACCCTGGGGGAGATTCGGATGAACTACCCAGATGATGCACATTCTCCACAGCTTCTTTATTACCGTAACTAAACCCACAGTGGTCTTGTCACTTGAAGTTAACATAGGAGACGTTGTCTGTCTCTTCTTCACTTTCACTTTTGTCACTTTCCTTGGGCTAGGTATAATAACAGTTATTGATTCCATGCCCTCTTTTTCCACAGGTAACACAATTCATGACTTTCTCAGTATGGTTCTTTCCCTTAGCTCTAGTATCTTTAGCTGTTTGACATCAGTGGCTGTTTTTTGAATATTTGTTATTATGGTCTCTAAGGCCTTAGCTTCAATATATGATCCATCATACCCTACTTTCTTCGTTGATCCCGTATCATTCCTATCATAATCTATGCCTTCTTGCAACATAGCCATGTTTCTATTATCTTCATGGTTTTTCTCAGTTTCTTTCCAAGAAAGTCACTGCCAGCAGCTGTGTTCAATGAAGTCATCTCAATAGGAGTTAGCCCATTATATAAGGTGGTCACGAGGAACCCCTTACATTAATTATGGTGTGGACAATCCCTCTGGTACTCCTAAAAGTGTTCCCATGCTTCTTGCAAGTTTTCGTCTGGCCTTTGTGCAAAAGAAGTGACCTTCTACATGTTGCAGATAGTCCTCTCAGTAGGATAAAACTTCGTAACGAATGCATCTTGCAGGGTTCTCCACCCATCTACGGACTAGTGGGGAAGGTTGAGATACCATGATAGAGCCTTATCTTCAAGAGAGAAGTTGAAGCCTTTACAGTATATCACTTCTTGAGGGACTCCCCTAATCTTGATGGTATCACATATATTTTTACAGGCATCGAGGTGATGGTATGGGTTTTTACTTCTCTAATTCCCACAGAAAGGTTTATTATGGATCATCGAGATGATAGTTGGTTTCAACTCAACGTTAGCTGCATTGAAGTGTGGAATGATGACTAGGCATCTAGATTCATTGGACCTAGTTACTGCTAGTTCTCTAAGAGTCTTCCCTTCTTCATCATCCTCACTGTCATTGTCCCAACCATAGCACTCACATTCATTATCATGATGATTGTGATGGTGCCTTCTTTGGTGTTGGTAGAGTCCTTCATCGTCACGTTGATCTTCTTCACGACGATCTTCATCCTGACGCTCTTCTTCACATTGATGATCGTCTGAGTAACAACCATCTCTATCTTCTTCTGTCCCTAGTGTTGGAGAATCATGTTGAATCCTTGCATTCCACTCGTCCCAAGTGAGAGTACCATCCACACGAGGTGGCATGTGTGACTCAAGGTTGAGGAGCAAAGTCAAATGAGTATGCTTCCCTCCAGGTTCCCTGAATAGACTGCACAATCGATTTAATAAATTGGACGTGTTAAAACAAACTATTCTACACAAATGTAGGGTAGCAAATTCAAGGTTTCAATGCGGCCAAGCTTATTACTAAGCTTGAGGCATGTGAGTATAGTGAGTGGACTCAAGTTCATAATAGTGCCATTTTTCCTTATCCTCGACAATGGTGCCAAAAATTTGACCAACCTAAATCATACGTCCAAAAAGGAGTGGATCTAGAGTAGTCATATTCTTAAGATAGTAACCCGATACTCAAGCCCCTACAACTATTATACTGGGTCTGACATAGTAAATTGGGTCAAACCACAGGGATAAGGTTAGCAGGTGTTAAGCACGCAAGGTCTCACACTCATATACTCTGAATAAGAGATGGTTTAAAAAGGTATTCCCAGGGGAATGATAGCACGTAAACCAAAATAAAAGAGATAAACCAAAGATAAGAAGAACAAAGCATAACAAAATAAAATCGAAACAAAGATATGGAAGGGAAACTTGGATTGCGTTTCATATACTAAGACCTCTCACCAACATGTAAACATCACTTCTCCCACTCATATACTCCTATAAATACTACAAGGAATCATTTAAGTGTCCACTCCTCTCTCTCTCAAGATGACTATCCAAAAACTACAAAGAAGAACATATGACCATAAGATTTTTCATTTCCAACATTTTCATGCATTCATACCACTAAATAACACAAGATATTAGTGATACTACTCTTTCGAGGTACCAACAATCAAACATCACAAGATGGTAGCTAAGCATACGAGTGAAGCATTAAAATTGGTTCATGGAGATAATCTTGACAAGAGTATGCATATTAAAAAAGGAGATACAATATACATGTTGGGAGAGTCTTAGTGGATACTACCAACCCAAGTTAAGTGTTTAGCCACACATGTTTACAGGCAACATAACTACATTACAAAATGATAGATACATCAAGTTCCACAAAGAGAGGAGGGAAGTACAACTAGATTGAAGTGATAGATCTATATAGAGAGAGAAGAACGTGATACAAAACAATACTTCTTCAAATCTAGATCTAGGAGATCGATGGCATAGATGTTCTCCTTCTCTCAAAGAAGATGGAGCCTTCAATCTTCTCTCTCCTCAACTTCTGCCTTTGGAGATTCAAGACTAATTAGATGAATGGGAATGAGTATGTAAAATGACAACACTTTGTGGTCCTTTGAGATCTGATCTTTTGACAAGACGTGTAGGTGGCCTATTTATAGGCATGCTCCACCGACTTAATGCCTCGACCACGATTGAGGTCTGGTCTTGGTCCAAGCTTGATCACAATTGAGACTTTATTTCCATCCTCTCCTTGGTCGAGGTTGGTTAAGTCACCTTCTCAATCGCAGTCTGGATGTTGTATCTTTTGGTTAGACTACGGTCTAAATCTCGATCATGGGCTTCACACTATGGGTGTGTAGAGAACGATGCACCGAAGGTGTGAGGGGCCATGGGTACGCGGCATTGAGGTGATCTTGGTGACCTCGTCCATGGTGGGATGGTCCCTGATGGTGGAATGTGCCGCGGTCGAGGTGTCGACCGCAACCTTGTCTTGATGTGACCAGCAACCATGGAGAAAGTGTGTGAGATACTTGGCATAACATGCTAAAATGAGTGGAGAAAAATCTATAAAATGTATGCTAGGGGAGGTATAAAATATATGTGAGAAGTATATAAAATGAGGTGTTATCAATTAGGTAGTGAATTATAATATGAAAGTGGGTAATTCTTGCTGAAGGTCCCTTTGTCTAGGGTTTAGGATAAGTGAATATAAATGAATTGATATTAATTTCAATGTGAACCATGGTAAAACCATAACCCTTAGGAATCCATTCAAACTGTGATAAAAACCAATTAATTTAGTTCTGAATTCTTGCATGTACTTTTAATTAATCAACCAATCACTCTTTCACTGCTAATTGAGTTGTAGTTAGTAGTAGTCTCTGGATTAATGTTTCCCTGAGTTTGATATTAGGGCCTCATACGCCTATACTACTTGATACGTGCACTTGCATTTCATACATGTGGTTTATGCGGATCATGCTTTTAGTGTAGTTGTTGGGGGAAACTCCAACACTACGGGTGTTGTGACCAACCACTTTAGGTCACACTTTTATTTTTATATTCATCATTTTCATTCTACAAACTCAAATTTCCATAAAAACTATTAGTAACCAGTTCTCACATTTTCCTATTATTGTTCGGTACTAGTGTATGGTTCATACCAAAACCACTGATTACAGAGAAGAAACTCCACATGGCATAGGCCGAGAAGAGATTTTTTGTAGGGAAAAGGAGTATGAAAACTCTATAGAAAGATTGTTCTGCACTCCACAACCACAAGAAGAGCAAGCAATGGAAGGAGTAGAAGACCAGAATGTAGAGGATCTCATCGGATTTGAACATTTGGAAGGTTATGGCCTCTGCCTTTACTCAGTGACCACTACATCTGCACACTGAAGCTCTATGGTTCTATCGGTGCAAAAAAACTCAACTTCTTAAAGCCTTTTGACAACTATCCTTGAACTATGAAAACCTCTTCCTGGCACTTTCCTCTTGCTTCTTTATCACAGATCTCTCTATCCTCCGTACAGACTTCACAAACATAGAAAAACTTTCTCTATTCTCCAAAGAAACCACCGGGTTAGACAACTCATAATCTAACCCTTCTCGAAATGGTGAATCCTCTCATCATCCGTAGCAGCCATGTGAGGATAGAAACACATAAGCTCCATAAACTTAGCCTCATACTCATTGATAGACATGGATCCCTACCAGATTCCTCAAACTGGTTGATCTTCTCATCCATATTGGTCTGAGGGAAGTACCGATTGATGAACTCACATCATAACTCCTCCCATCCTACCTCATCACAATGTCTTTTCTCCTCTTTCAATGTCCCACTAATGGCCAACACTCCCTTTCAAGAAAGTACATTGCATGCTTCACCTTATCAACCTATGGTATGCTAAGGATCTTGAAGGATTTCTCAAGCTCAGTTAGACACATATTCCACATCGAAAACCGGTGCCCTAGGCTGAGGTGCAGGCATCCTGTCCACCATATGCGTCATAGTAGCCATGAACTTCCCAAAAATAGATTCAAAGGAACAATTCTCAAGAATGGTTGGGTCAATCTGGGGACCTCAGGCACTCAATCTTCTCATTCCTAGTTCCTTGCACCACCACCTGATGCAGCAACACTGCTTTCAACATTGTGTTCTTCATGTTCTCCAGACATCTTTAAGCTTTTCAACTTCTTCTACATAAGCAAAAATCACTATAAGACATACTGGAGAATACTATAGCAGACACAAACCCTAGTCCTAGGTTGTTGTAGACTTGGTGAACCTAAAGGTCTGATACCAATCAAACTGTGACACCCCACATCACAAACCACGAGATAAATCCAAACTAAATGCGGAAACAAAACTAAACAAGAGGATTACCAGAAAATGCTAAAAAGTAAAACCGATATCATTAAGCACCAAGTCTACAAAACATTTACATATAAGTCCTCACAGGACACTTGAACCACGTAACACGTATAGTAAGGTGCTTACATCATAGATCATGTCATCATCCTATTACATGAGATATTTGTTCCATATGCATATACATGTACATCCACCAACTATACTTCACAAGGAACACATGAAAAAAACCTCATGATAGTAACATAACTAAAAAACACATAAAAACACTACCAAGACCTAAGTGTACATGACCAACTCTAGAATTCTACACCAAAAGACTAGCAACACTTCAAACCTTATCAACTATTATCTTTCTTGCTGCTGCTCTGCCCCAGTTGCACGATCTCCACCTCCTCGTGCACATCAACCTAAAAGGTGTGGAGAACCCACAGGGAGATATCTAAATCTCAACAGAAGATATAACTCTCCACCCATACTATCATTAGCACAAATAAGGTAATAAAGGACAAAAATAAATCTACATCTAGGATAAGTAGATAATCATTACTAAACAAGATAAGCAATTGCAATTGGATTGTGAAACATCTTATAGTAATAAAAGGAAATTGAAGAACATGTATAAATACTACCAACTATACTATACAAAAGCAGACAAGGCCTCATGTAATGTTTTCATATTTGATCTTAAGCAAGTATACTAAATGACTGATTACCTATTTTATTATGTCCCAAGGATTTGAGTGATACCACCCGAATCCAACCGACCACTTATAAGTCAAAATCGGTGCCATACAAGGAATATGGAAGAGCCAGAATACAAGACCTCACCAATCCTCATGGTCAGTACACGAGTACACAACAGAGACATACCAGTAAACTATAACCTGTGACATATAGTCAAATATTAAAGGTCCTAGACCACCTTGGTACATGTCACGATGCTAGTGAAATTCAACTACAACCCGCAACCACACTCCTTCCAGGGTATGGCCCATAGAGAATCTAGTGAAACCTCATACTCTACATATCACTGAGCTACAAACCACATCTACATTCTTTCTAGGGTATGGCCTGCAGCCAATCTTGTGAATGCATATAATCAATAGTATACGACTCCAAGCTTTCACTAAGGAAATCCTATTTCACCATCCAAAAAGTGTTGATGTTGGGATGGATCTATTGAATAATAACAACATATATAAAGGAAAGATTCTAATTCATCTGTTTCACTTAGTTATGAGATAATGAGGATAACTAATGAATGTCTAGAAAATTATATTACTCTTTGATGTATGTTGTCAAGTTACTAACCTTGTGGATGAGATCGTATGGATGTTAAGAGTATATATGCATATTCTCATTATGTCCCTGATCAGTTGTTATTGTGGAATGTTGATAGAAAACAATAACACATAAGATCAGAGTGCGAGTTGGTTGATGACTAAATCTCATAGTCATGATAAGGCAATATCAAACCAAGAGAACAAATAAATGTTAGAAAATAGTATATCAGACAGACCCACCTTGAGAGTGACACATGGTTTTGTGGTCACAATCATCTCTCATAATGAAGGTGGTGATTGCGATTCTTAGACCTGAAATCACTACACTCATCACATGTCGTTGGGTACACTTTGTCATCATCAAATGCAATTATGAAACATGGGTTGTTATAACGGTGATGATTGGGTGACTTTGACACATGGGGATAGACTATGAGTGATAGATATGGGATTTGTACCTCCTACTAGCGTATGATATCCTGGACACTTGATAAGCGAGACTAAGAAATGCATGTACATGCACAGGTGAATCAATATATGATATTGAGTTCACATTATCTTAGATAGTCTTCTCTTAGTTCAAGAAACATGGATTGAACATTGAGTGAATGACCAACCATGCCTCAAGTTCATCCTGGATATTAGAGATAAAGGAATTGTACAATCACTACAACACCTTACACAGATTGTAGGTTGAAGTTGTTCTCCAGCTTTCCATTTCACTTGGTAGCACTGATTTGCGACTAGGCACTACTCTTTGTGTGGGAACACATCCCACTATCACACAGACAGCGAGGTGTTACGCAAAAACGTGCAGAAATCACCATAAACCACAGATTACCAAAAAAATATGACTTAATTACAACCGATTGTGGAAATCTGATAAACTGAGAAACTATTACATTCAAGTCCTCATCCTACAAGGAAACAGGTTATATAAACATATACAAGATCTCGATACGTGTCCACAGCTTAGAGGAACAGCTGTCTAACCATCTCATGCGTTCATCACTTGTTTATACATACAAAAGGCCCACATCCGGCCAACATCAGGATATACAAAACATCAACGATTATACATTGTGAAACAACTTCAAACACCTCCAAGGACCTGAGAGTACAGGGATGACTCTAAGACTCTACTACAAAACATCCAAAACAGCAGCATATCCATCGCTTGCCTTCTACTGCTCGGCCGCAACTCCGCGACCACCACCATGCCTAGCTCGACCACCTAAAAAGGGTATAAACCAGCGGAATGAGACACACAGTCCCAGCGAGAAACATAAATCCCCACCAAAACTACAGAACATCAGAAAGATAAAGGAATAACAGCAGATAACTGATAAGTGGTATAACAAGAGCAGTAATGTAAAGTAAAGCTATTCATACCGACAAGCTTACCAGATGTACTGAAGGCATATAACCAATTACTTCTTTATGGAACATGATTAACAAGATAAGATATATTGCCACATAACATGAGGAACATATAAGTAACTGCAAGATATAACAAGATTAACTACATAGGCAAGGCCTCAACCAATGTTCCGTGTTTTGCCTTAAGCAATAAACTATACGGCTGAATTACGTAATTTTATGCCCTGAGGAAGTGAACCGTACCATTCAAATCCAACTGACGACTGCGAAACCCAGAGCCGGTGCCATACAAGGTCAAATGGAAGAGTCGGACTCCACGACCTCCCACCTCGTGGCCAGTGCATGAGTACAACACAATTAGGACCGCAATCTCATGCTGAAGTGGTCTTAGCCACAGGGTCAGGCTACCCTCTGCCTAGCCCGCCTCGGTACAAGTATCGACGCTAATGAAACTGAGCCACGAGCCTGTTCACCGTGCTCTGAGCCATGAACGCATTCATGCTCCTCATATCACATATCCTGAGCCATGGGCCTGTTCACCATGATCTTCACATACTTCGGCTACGGGCATGAATCTACACCCTGGAGTCGACAACCGAAGTTGCACTCTTACCTCCTCACTTTAGGCTAGGAGAAACCTCGCATACTCAATAATATGTGCTCCGGGTTAACTCGTAGGAGAACCCATTTCACCATCACCAGCTCCTAACGATGATGGATCTATGGCCAATGATATATTCCACTGTGATTAATTAATATCTTTTACATGGATTGCAAGATTCAACAAAGTTATATAACATGTAAACTATAACAGGAAATAAACAACATAAAAGTCAACATTATGCCTTTTTTGTAATCACATCTTACTGATCCATCACAAGGATCCAACATTTCATGTTATCACTTGGCCTCTTGCCAATCATCCAGATCCACCTCAAGGATCATCACATACCATGTGATCTCAATCCCTCATCACATAGTGCCACTGCCTCTCAAGTCTTACATCATCATCATGGGATAGCAATCCCCAGTACTGTAGTCAAATACATCATACAGATTATCTCAATATCGAGAGTAACCATCACATCAGAGTTACTCAATATATGCATATACCTCATAGCCCTTTATATTGGCTATGCATCACCTGCATGGTTAGTATACACATTGATTATTGGCTCAACAACAAAACCATGCTATCAATATAGGGTGACATTAATGATTATATACTTTATTAATCATGCATCAACTTACGATCATATGCATAAGGCACATCATTAAGCAAAGCATATTACATGCTTACCATTTGTTCAACAATATATATCATGATGGTCACATACACGGGTAAAGACATGTGTGTTACATAAACAAGCTTTACCATAACAATTACCATTCAGCCTATCGATTTATATGGGGGGTAGAACCCTCACTAAAAGCACCAAAACCCTCACTATAAGCTGTATCGGGCAGAGCTCACCCTATCGCCCAACTCATAACGGCCGACACAAGAAGGGCATCCTACAACGTAGCGTCAGGCGTGCCGTGCAACATGGTATCAGGCTGGTGTAACGCGCGCCCTGACGTTCACTCTATCGGGTAACGCAGCGTCAGCTCAAGGTGCATATTGTGCAACGGGGTATCATACACCCAAGCCTATCGGGAAACGCCTATGTCGGGCAGCAAAGCAACACGCAACGCACGTCACATCACTACTAGCAACGCCTATCTCAAGAGTACAATGACAACCAGCAGTGTCTAGATCAGGTGTGTAACTCAAACTACCACCAAGGGACCTATCGTCCAGCAAACTAAACCAGGGCCTAACGGGCGTCACAAGGCAAAGTGGTGGTGTGACGCCCGTCACAGAGACCAGGGTATCGTCCATCACCATCACACATGTGTCGTCCAAGGTGTTAGGTCCAGAGGGTTGTCGGGCAGGACCTCCCCAAGCTCATAATGACCAAGGTGCAACTCACAAGATTGTCATCAACCTTAAGCACAAAGGCACCAAAACCCTAATGGATCAAGAAGATGGCTCACCTCAATCGACTAAGAAAGAGGGGTCTTGCACATCATCTATCACCAAACGGGCAACTCAAGGAAAAACCCTAGAAAGATTCACAACTATCACCAAGCTCACCCTTCTAGTCCATGGTGAGAGGAGAGTGTTGCTCAAGCAACTAGAACACAAGCTCACCTCAATCGACTAAGAAAGAGGGGTATTTCCCATGATACTAGAAGCTTAAACTCACTCCTCTAGACCAAGGAGAGAAAGGAGTATTGCTCACTAAGAAACCCTAAAGCACAAGGATCGACCAACATGGATACTTAAGCAAGATACTAATCTAACAACATATAAACAAGAGCATAGAAGGAGATAGTGTAGTTAGGGTTAGGAGTTATGTAACCCGCCTTAAGCAAGCTCCAAGCTCCTAGCTCCACGCACCACCAAGGAAGAAGAAGACTCCAAAGGATATCGGCCACCAAGCTTGCTCCTCCAAGGGTATCGGCCACCAACTTGCAAAAGAGAAGGGTGTGTCGTGCACCAAGGTGGAGAAGGAACTAAGGAACTAAAGGGATCCTTAGCAAGGGAAAGGAAACACCTATATAGAAGGGAAGGGAGGAGAAAACAAGGTAGATCCAAGCAAGGTGTCGCCCACCTAGGGACACTTGTCCTAGTGCATGAGCCACCACTCTAGCAAGCCCAAAACACATGTCCAAGGTCATTGATACATGCAAGCATCAAGCACCAAGTGTCCACTGGTGGTGACACAAACGAGGTCAAAGCTTGGTCAAAGGTCATGGGTGACACACCAGGGCGATACACCTCCATGGGCGACACTGCTCCATGGGTGACACACCTCCATGGGCGACACACTCCTCTCTTGCCCGATACATGGTTCAACCACACCAAAGCAAGGCACCTCAAGGCCCAACAAGCTCAACGAAGCCCAAAAGAACTCAAGAAATGAGCCCAAACCTTCCCCTCTACACTAGAGGAAGCAAGAAGAGAGAGGAACACCTCACAAGGTGGCAAACTTGCCCACTAACCCTAGACTTGGGTTAATTGCAAGTAGCACCTCCAACTCTCAACAAAGCGCAACCAAACCCTAATCACCACTAAAGATGATTAGAAAGCAACTAAGCATCATAGTTAGGCAAAGTAAATAGGGTAAACCCTAAACAAAGGTCAGGGTCCTTACAAGCTAACCCCCTTCAAAGGATTTTGTCCCCGAAATCCAAAGAGAAAAGCGATGGATACTTCCTCCTCATCTCTTCCTCAAGCTCCCATGTGGCTTCCTCAATGCCACGATGATGCCAAAGAACCTTCACAAGAACCAGGTCCTTCCTCTTCAGCTTCTTAACCCTTCTGTCAAGGATTGCCACCGGACCTTCCTCGTAGGTCACATCTTCATCAAGCTCAACTTCAACTGGCTGTATCACTATTCCCGAATCTGGATGACTTTTCTTCAGCATACTGACATGGAACACTGGATGTAACCTGTGCAACTCTGGAGGCAACTCTAACTCGTAAGCTACTTTGCCAACACATGCTATGACTGGTTAAGGTCCCATATACCTGGGTGCTAACTTACCCTTTCGACCAAACCTTATCACACCTTTCCACGGCGAGACCTTAAGATATACTTTGTCTCCTACCTGGAACTCCAAAGGTCGTCGACGATTGTCTGCATAAGACTTCTGCCTATCGCTGCTTTCAATTGTTGTTGTATCACTTTGATATTTTCTATTGTCTGCTGCACTAACTCAAGACCTAAAAGTTGATACTCACCAGACTCATACCAACACAAAGGAGATCTGCACTTCCTTCCGTACAAAGCCTCATAAGGAGCCATGTCAATGCTCCGCTGATAACTGTTGTTGTAGGCAAACTCCATCAAACTGAGATGTACATCCCAATTGCCTAGAAACTACAAAACACAAGCTCGAAGGAGATCTTCTAAAGTCTGAATAGTCCTCTCAGACTCTCCGTCTGTCTACGGGTGGAAAGCGGTACTGAACCTCAACTGCGTTCCCAACACTTTGTGCAACTGCTCCTAGAAACGACTCGTGAACTAAGGACCTCTGTCAGAGACTATCGTCACTGGCACACCATGCAAATGTACTATTTCATCCACATATACTCGAGTAAGCTTCTCAGCTGAATAGGTCGTCTTTACTGGTAGAAAATGGGCAGACTTCGTCAATCTGTCCACTATCACCCAAATGGAATCATGATTCCTAGTTGTACTGGGTAGACCAACTACGAAATCTGTGGTTATATGATCCCATTTACACTGCGGTATCGGCAAGGGTTGCAACGTACCTACCAGTTTCTGATGTTCAGCCTTCACTTGCTGACATACCGCGCATCTCGCCACGAACTCAGCTACATCTTTCTTCAAGCTGGGCCACCAATACAAATCCTTTAGACTATGATACATCTTGGTGACACCTGGATGCATAGCATACATCAACATGTGTGCTTCCTCGAGCACTAACTTCCTCAGATCATCAACATCTGGAACCACCATCCTATCACGATAGCAAACTAGCCCATCCTCAGACTCATGGAACCCATCCCGCATTTCGCTGCCGAACTCTGATCTGATCAACTATACCGCATCATCTGTCTGCTGTGCATCTTTGATCTGCTATCTTAGTGTAGGCTTGACTTGCATATGTGCTTAAAGTCCATCTAACAAAGAAACTTTCATCTATACATTCATCTGTCGCAAGTAAACAAACATATCCCGCCTATGGCATACCAGAGAACTCAACTGTGCTTTCTTTGAAGAAAGAGAAGAAGGCTTTTAGCTAAGCGCATCGGCTACCACATTCACCTTACCAGGATGATACTCGATAGTGCAGTCATAATCATTGATCAACTCCATCCTTCGACGCTGTCGCATGTTCAGCTCATGCTGCAAAAAGATGTACTTCAGATTCCTATGATCCGTAAAGATTTGACACACCTCCCCTTACAGATAGTGTCTCCAAATCTTTAACGCATGAACCACTGCCGCCAACTCCAAGTCATGAGTCGGATAGTTCTCCTCATGTTTCTTAAGCTGCCGTGAAGCAAAAGAAACCACATGATCTTCCTGCATCAGCACACAACCTAAACCTTTCTTGGAAGCATCACAGAAAACAACGTAGCCTTTCCCAGGCTCTGGCAGAATTAACACTAGAGCACTGGTCAGCTTCTCCTTCAAACTCTGGAAATCTTGCTGACATCGATCATCCCAAACAAATGATACATCCTTTCTAGTCAACTTCGTCATTGGCAATGCAATCGCACTGAAGTCCTTGATAAACCTCTGGTAGTATCCTCCTAAACCCAGGAAACTAGGAACTTCTATCGGCATCTTTGGCTGTTCCCAATCCGCAACGAAATCCACCTTCTTCTGGTCCACTTTGACTCCTTCAGAAGATATAACGTGACCTAAGAAAGTCACTTCTTCCAACTAGAACTCACACTTACTGAACTTGGCATACAACTGATGTTGGCGAAGAAGAGTCAACACTAGACGAAGATGTCTCTCATGCTCTTTCTTGTCCCGACTATAGATCAAGATGTCATCTATGAAGACTACAACAAACTGATCTATGAATAGACGGAACACTTTGTTCATCAGGTCCATGAAAGCAGCAGGTGCATTGGTAGCCCAAATGGCATAACCACGAACTCAAAGTGACCATACCTCATCCTGAAAGCTGACTTTGGTATGTCATCCGCCTTAATTCTCAACTGATGATAACCGGACCATAGATCGATCTTTGAAAACACCATAGCACCACACAACTGATCGAACAGATCATCTATCCTTGGTAACGGGTACTTGTTCTTGATCGTGACCTTGTTCAACTGTCGGTAATCTATACACAACCGCATTGATCCATCCTTCTTCTTGATGAACAAGACTGGAGCACCCCAAGGCGACGTACTCGGTCAGATGAATCCTTTCTCCAACAACCCTTGCAACTACTTCTTAAGCTCTGACATCTCTACTGGAGTCATCCTATACAGTGTCTGTGCAACTGGCTATGTTCCTGGTACTAGATTGATCTCGAAATCAATCTCTCGGGGTGGAGGAACACCAGGAAACTCATTATGAAACACATCGGCAAACTCTCGAACAACTGACACCTCCTCGAGGCTAGGACCTTTCGCCTTGGTAGCCACAACGGTATCCACCACGTGAGCTAAGAACGCCTCACATCCTTGTTGTAGCAACTTCTCTGTCACCAGAGCTGATACCAGACACGTCGAAAGAATCTTCCTATCTCCCTGGAAGATCCACTTCTTTCCGGCATCATCACACACTGCTTGCTTGGAGCCACAGTCCAAAACAACCTTATACTTCTCTAAGGTATCCATCCCAAGGATAACATCGAAACCATGCATATAAAGTGGTATAAGATCCACTTGAATGCTATGTCCCGAGAAAGACAAGACACAAGATGGACACTCTTCTCGAAGCAACGAGGAACCATCAAGAGGGGTTTCTAACAACAAACTATCCTTCTTACGACTAACAGCTAAACGACAGTTTTCAAGGATACTATAGGTGATAAAAGAGTGTGTAGCACCAGGGTCAACCAGAATAGATATAAAGCAAGAAGAAGACATATGAAAATGAAATAACTCCATATGACATGTCACTACTCGCGGGTTGACTATCGCCTCCGACAGACTCATCGCATAGAATCGAGTCGTTGCTTACTGTCCACATCCTCTGCTTCCTTGAGTAGATGATCCCGCTTGAGATGCTTGACCGCGTCATCATCCTCTGCTACCACTGGGCTGCTGTCGATCAGACCCTTGTTGATTCTTCCTCGGCTGTTGTGTCACTTCAACATCTCTATTCGGGCAATTCAACCTGAAATGCTAGGTCTGACCACATAGATGGCATACCCTATCATCGAACCGTGGCCTAAATGGCCCTGTCACTACCACTGAAGTTGTACTATGTGCCTTAGACGGCGAAGAAACGTAACCTCTTCCCTTACTCGGAGACCATTGCAATGGTACACCGGAACCTATCATCACTGACGGTGATGAAAACCTGGGCTTCTTGAAGCCACCAAACCTCTGTCCCTGAAACTGAGTAGGCCTTTTGTGAGACATGGACTCTCTTTTCTCCCTTACTGACCTTTTAATCCTCTAGAAAGATTCCACAAACGTCGCCATGTGAGGACAAAACCTCAACAGATCCATGAACTTGGCTTCATACTCGGTGATGTTCATCGTTCCTTGTCGCAAATGCTCAAACTGACTGATCTTCTCATCCAGATACGTCATCGGAAAGTATCTGCTGACGAACTCGTGCTGGAAAACTTCCCAACAGATCACCTCACCAGGCCGCTTCTCCTCTTCGATGGTCCACCAGTGACCATCACTACCCTTCAGAAGGTAGACATCGTGCTTTACTTTGTCTGCTTCGGGGATGTCAAGGATCTGAAAAGCTTTTTCAAGACATGTCAGCCACAGATCTGCATTCGTTGGATCAGCCGTTCCAACATAATCCGAAGCTCTGACTCGGCGAAGCCGCTCGAAGGTCTTCCCAATACCCGATGCTTCTCCATGGGAAACTTATGCTCTCAGAGGAGGCACTGGCAATCGTTGAACCATGAGATTCATCGTAGCCATCATCTGCCCCATAAGCTTTTGATAGGCAGGATGTTCAAGAATGGCTGGGTTAGGTTGGGAGACCTCAGGCACCCGATCTTCATGTGCCTGCCCCAAAGCTCCATCAAATGATGCAGCATCGCTATGCTCGGGAGTATGTTCTTCATGGTTTCCAGACATCTTGGTTTTTCTTCCGCTGAGGGCAGAAGATGTTTGTAAGAAAACCTGGAAAACTCACAAGAACAGACTCAACCTAGTCCTAAATCCCTGTAGACTGAGCGAACTTAGAGCTCTGATACCAAAACTTGTGGAAACACATCCCACTATCACACAGACAACAAGGTGTTATGCGAAAACGTGCGGAAATCACCATAAACCACGAATTACCAAAAAAATACGAGTTAATTAAAACTGATTACGGAAAGCTGATAAACTGAGAAACTATTACATTCAAGTCCTCATCCTGCATGGAAACGGGTTATATAAACATATACAAGATCTCGATACGTGTCCACAACTTAGATGAACAGTTGTCTAACCATCTCATGAGTTCATCACCTGTTTATACATACATAAAGGCCCACATCTGGCCAATAGCGGGATATACAAAACATCAACGATTATACATCGTGAAACAACATCAAACACCTCCAAGGACCTGAGAGTACATGGATGACTCTAAGACTCTACTATAAAACATCCAAAATAGTAGCATATCCATCGCTTAACTTCTATTTCTCTTCTTGCTACTCGGATGCAACTCCGTGACCACCACCACGCCTAGCTTGACCACCTAAAAAGGGTGTAAACCATCGGGGTGAGACACACAGTCCCAGCGAGAAACATAACTCCCCGCCGAAACTACAGAACCTCAGAAAGATAAAGCAATAACAACAGATAACTAATAAGAGGTATAACAAGAGCAGTTATGTAAAGTAAAGCTATTCATACCGACAAGCTTACCAGATGTAATGAAGGCATATAACCAATTACTTCTTTTTGGAACATGATTAACAAGATAAGATATATTGCCACATAACATGAGGAATATATAAGTAACTGAAAGATATAACAAGATTAACTACACAGTCAAGGCCTTAACCAATGTTCTGTGTTTTTCCTTAAGCAATAAATACTATACGGCTGAATTACATAATTTTCTGCCCTGAGGAAGTGAACCGTACTGTTCAAATCCAACTGACGGCTGCGAAAATCGGAGCCGGTGCTATACAAGGTCAAATGGAAGAGTCAGACTGCACGACCTCCCACCTCGTGGTCAGTGCACGAGTACAACACAAGCAGGACCACAGTCTCATGTTGAAGTGGTCTTAGCCATAGGGTCAGGCTACCCTCTGCCTAGCCCGCCTCAGTACAGGTATGAACGCTAGTGAAATTGAGCCACGGGCATGTTCACCGTGCTCTGAGCCATGAATGCATCCATGCTCCTCATATCACATATCCTGGGCCATGGGCCTATTCACCATGCTCTTCACATACTTGGGCTACGGGCCTGAATCCGCACCCTGGAGCCTACAACCGAAGTTGCACTCTTACCTCCTCACTTTAGGCTAGGATAAACCTCACATACTCAACAATATGCGCTCTGGGTTAACACGTAGGAGAACCCGTTTCACCATCACCATCTCCTGACGATTATGGATCTATGGCCAGGGCAGCTACATGATATATTCCACTGTGATTAATTAATATCTTTTATATGGATTGCAAGATTCAACCAAGTTATATAACATGTAAACTATAATAGGAAATAAACAACATAAAAGTCAACATTATGCCATTTTTGTAATCACATCTTCCTGATCCATAACAAGGATCCAACATTAGATGTTATCACTTGGCCTCTTGCCAATCATCCAGATCCACCTCAAGGATCATCACATACCATGGGATCTCAATCCCTCATCACATAGTGCCACTGCCTCTCAAGGCTTACATCATCATCATGGAATAGCAATCCCCAGTACTGTAGTCAAATACATCATATAGATTATCTCAATATCGAGAGTAATCATCACTGCAGAGTTACTCAACATATACATATACCTCATAGCCCTTTATATTGGCTATGCATCACCTGCATGGTTAGTATACACATTGATTATAGGCTCAACAACAAAACCATGCTATCAATATAGGGTGACATTAATGATTATATACTTTATTAATCATGCATCAACTTACGATCATATGCATAAGGCACATCATTAAGCAAACCATATTACATGCTTACCATTTGTTCAACAATATATATCACGATGGTCGCATACACGGGCAAAGGCATGTGCGTTACATAAACAAGCTTTACCATAACAATTACCATTCATCCTATCGATTTATATGGGGGGCAGAACCCTCACTAAAAGCACCAAAACCCTCACTATAAGTTGTACCGGGCAGGGCTTACCCTATCATCCAACTCATAACGGCCGACACAATAAGGGCATCCTACAACACAACATCAGGCATGCCGTGCAACATGGTATCAGGCTGGTGTAACACGCGCCGTGACGTGCACTCTATCAGGCTACGCAGTGTCGGCTCAAGGTGCATACCATGCAACGGGGTATCGTGCACCCAAGCCTATCGGGAAACGCCTGTGTCGGGTAGCAAAGCAACGCGCAACGCCCGTCACAGCACTACTAGCAATGCCTATGTCAAGAGTACAACGACAACCAGCAGCATCTAGATCAGGTGTGTAATTCAAACTACCACCAAGGGACCTATCGTCCAGCCAACTAAACTAGGGCCTAACGGCCGACACAAGGCAGAGTGGTGGTGTGACGCCCGTCACAGAGACCAGGGTATCGTCCATCACCATCACACATGTGTCGTCCAAGGTGTTAGGTCAAGAGGGCTTTCGGGCAGGACCTCCCCAAGCTCATAATGACCAAGGTGCAACTCACAAGATCGTCATCAACCTTAAGCACAAAGGCACCAAAACCCTAATGGATCAAGAAGATGGCTCACCTCAATCGACTAAGAAAGAGGGGTCTTGCACATCATCTATCACCAAATGGGAAACTCAAGGAAAAACCCTAGAAAGATTCACAACTATCACCAATCTCACCCTTCTAGTCCATGGTGAGAGGAGAGTGTCGCTCAAGCAACTAGAATACAAGCTCACCTCAATCGACTAAGAAAGAGGGGTATTTCCCATGATACTAGAAGCTTAAACTCACTCCTCTAGATCAAGGAGACAAAGGAGTATTGCTCACCAAGAAACCCTAAACCACAAGGATCGACCAACATGGATACTTAAGCAAGATACTGATCTAATAATATATAAATGAGAGCATAGAAGGAGATAGTGTAGTTAGGGTTAGGAGTTATGTAACCTGCCTTAAGCAAGCTCCAAACTCCTAGCTCCATGCACCACCAAGGAAGAAGAAGACTCCAAAGGATATAGGCCACCAAGCTTGCTCCTCCAAGGGTATCGGCCACCAACTTGCAAAAGAGAAGGGTGTGTCGTGCACCAAGGTGGAGAAGGAACTAAGGAACTAAAGGGATCCTTTGCAAGGGAAAGGAAACGCCTATATAGAACGGAAGGGAGGAGAAAACAAGGTAGAGCCAAGAAAGGTATCGCCCACCTAGGGACACTTGTCCTAGTGCACGAGCCACCACTCCAGCAAGCCCAAAACACATGTCCAAGGTCATTGCTACATGCAAGCATCAAGCACCAAGTGTCCACTAGTGGTGACACAAACGAGGTCAAAGCTTGGTCAAAGGTCATGGGCGACACACCAGGGTGATACACCTCCATGGGCGACACAACTCCATGGGCGACACACTCCTCTCTTGCCAGATACAAGGTTCAACCACACCAAAGCAAGGCACCTCAAGGCCCAACAAGATCAACCAAGCCCAAAAGAACTCAAGCAATGAGCCCAAACCTTCCTCTCTACACTAGAGGAAGCAAGAAGAGAGAGGAACACTTCATAAGGTGGTAAACTTGCCCGCAAACCCTAGACTTGGGTTAATTGCAAGTAGCACCTCCAATTCTCAACAAAGCACAACCAAACCCTAATCACCACTAAAGGTGATTAGCAAGCAACTAAGCATCAGGGTTAGGCAAAGAAAACAAGGTAAACCCTAAACGAAGGCCAGGGTCCTTACACTTTGCTTGTTATGTCATAAGCTAGTTATGGACATTCACTGTCAATGTGATATGGGACCTATAGGGTCACACATATTGGAACTCATCTAGAAGAGGAATTTGATCTTGAAGTACATTTGGATTGATTACTAAAGTGTTTAGGTATTCAATTCAGACAATTGATCACTAGATTGGCTGACTAGGTCAGCCAAATGACCATATCACTGAGTGAAACAGTTGTTTGGGCAGCTAGATGGGTGTCTCATGTATTTGAGATGGCCGTTTGGGGGTCAGGTGATAGAAGATCGATTTGGTTAGGTTGTTCCCTTGAACCAACTGGTTTGATATGATTGAACCGACGACTCAGCTCAACTCACTAGATGGCCATCTGGGTGAGTGATACGAGCATATTGCTTGGGTGAGATGGCCCGGTTGGGTCTAACAAAGGTTCAAGATGTTTCTCGAATAGTTTTGAGTGCATATACTTGAAGCGAAAGTAAAATCAATATGTATATTAATTGGAATCTAAATTTCCAAATTTGTGTGCAATTGGGAAACTACCAAACGACTGTAGGGAAGTGTGAGATGACCGTCTCGCACACCAAACAACTGTTTGGGTGTTCCAAATGGCTGTTTCATCTATTTTAGGTTGTGAAAGTTCAAGTTCTTCCAGTCCTTTCCACTTCCACACAATCTCGTACAAACTTGGAACCCTGACCCTAACCTCTCCTGTAAAAGGAGGGGTATTGAGGGCTTCTCAAGATACAAAACAGACCACTAAGAATCAGTTCCTCTAACAACTATTATCCTCTTTGGTTGTGGTAACCAAGAGCGCCCAGGCAAGTCCTACCCAACAAGGTGGGATAGCCAAAGGGAGAGGACAACTAATAGGTATCGTTATGGGAGAGTAGGTTGCTGACTAGTACTCCAACGGGATGGACAACTCGTTCTTGTCCATTCTTGGTGAACAACAAGAGTTCTAGTTGGTCCTTGTGGACTACTATAGATGCATGAGTCTGTTGGTTGCTACTAGGAGGACAACTGCAGCCTGCAGTCCATGGCCTGACCGTAGGAGAGCTACATCAGTTATCTTGTTCATTGTTCGTGGTGAAGACCAAGAGCGATGTAGCCACTGTCCAAGAGCAACTTGTCAACAGTTGTAAAGAAGAGAGTTTCGCTTCTGGACTTTCTCCAAGGCCAGGTATAGCTCGCTAAAACCATCCTTCCTATTTCATAGTAGTTGATGCGATCTTGCTATTATGGGAATACCGATAGATGATTTTTTGCTACTATACTCTATGCTCGTATTTCCCAACATATATAACCATCCTTCAGAAGATCACCACCAAGAATCCTGAGCTCTAAGATCAAGAGCTCCGAGCACACAGTTCAAGGGTTGAAGAAGCTCCACTAAAAGCTCCACTCTAGGCCACAAGAGAATCTCAAGAAGGAGAAGGCACCAAGGTAAAAGATCATCCAAGAAAATAGAAACAAAAAGCTCTAGGCCAAGCCAAAAGAAAGAAGGGGGGAAAAGAGAAGGAACTCCCTCTCACTTGAGTTTTTTCCTTGTCAAAACATGGCTTATTACCCTTATGATGAGAAGCTTACTCTCAAGAACGACCACCATGTCAAAACATTGTCTATGTCTGAGAAAAAGGTAGAAGATGGTGGTAAAATATCAAAGGAAACATCATCCACGAAGGTAAAAACTTTCCAAGGGTTGAAGATGAGCTTGGATCACCACAAAAACCACATGCAAAAGGAGATTGATCACCAAAGCTTCAAGGTCAGATCTCCTTGCTCCACTAAGCTCCAAGGACAAGTGTAGGAGAAGGAAAAATATGGAGAGCCAAAAGAGATACAAGCATGGAGAGATAGGGGGTTATATCGCAAGGGGGATGGGAGAGAAGGTAAAAGATTAGGTGTCAACACTCCAAGGTACCAAAGGGACACCTGTCCTCACAAAAGACCAAAATGAACCCACATGTAACCACCTTAACCATGCATGCAGGATATGGTGATACATTCTAGGTTGGATCTCAACCATATAGGCCACCCAACCCTCATGTTATGATCATAACACACAAATGGAGTCACTCATGGTCGCGACACACCATCAAGGACCACTGGGTCGCGACACAAGGTTGCCACAAACTGTACGTCGAGCCACTCTTCTCATGAACACCCATACCAAAACAAGACAACTAAGACCATATCGGTCATGAAAACCACACCTAAGGAAGGTGTCTCGACCACGACACCCTCCAACCAAGCCCTAGGTCGTGACCTAGGTCGAGACAAACCGACAAGGGTACAAGGTCAACGCACACCAACCCCAGAAACCCTAATCACCACTCAACCAAATGTCAAAAAAGGCACCTACCTCTTTATATATCCTCTAGATGATGTCTAGAAATAGAGGGAACACTCTATAGGTGATAAATTGCACATCAACCCCCTACTTTGGGTAAAATTGCAAATTGCACCAAAACTAGCACATAAAGCACAAACATCATACAAACAAGTCAAAACTTGAAACTTAAGCTCTCCATAAGCCCTAATTACATATAAAAAGATTAGAGAAAGGTTATAAGAACATGATCAATCCAAAGAAAATGTAGTTATCCCAAAACTCAGGTCAGGGGTCTTATATTGCCTAAATAAAGGTTAGTGACTTTGTGAGTTATTAGATAACTATAATATGAGATAATGGGAAGGTTTCCAAAAGAAAAAAAGATATGTGGTAATTTACATAATTAAGAGAGTAATTATATAACTAGGAATGGCAACATAAGTTTTGAGGCATGAAACAAGAACATCTCAGCTTGGTTTTTGAATTAATTATAGACAATAAGGAAATTATGGCGATTCTATAATTTGAGAGAAAAATGACTTTCCATGAGGTGTATGTAATTAATCTAGGGATATGGTAAAAAATCAAGTTTTTGCTATTAAATTTATCCCAACAATTCCCAAAATTTAGATATAGAAAGGTATTAATGATTTTTTCTCCTACTTTCATAGAGAAAGGTGGCTCCTAGTGGCACATAAAATTCGATAAGAATGAGGGACCTACTTATAGTAAATAAATGTTGTTGTATTATTTGAAGATAGAGAGAGAAGGAAATCATAAGCATCCCTTTGGTATCCAATATTTCCTAATCCTAGATTAAGTTAAAATAAAGTTTCCTTCAAAATTTGGAAGGAATTGGGGCAAGTATGTGAGAGTTATGGATTTTACAAATTTCTGCAAAGTGAGTGATTAATGAAAGAATACATGTAATTGTCACATTCAATGTGACCAAAAACCTAGACCCGACCCTTTCTACAAAGTGAGTGATTAATGAAAGAATACATGTAATTGTCACATTCAATGTGACCAAAAACTTAGACCCGACCCTTTAAATTGGTGCATGACATGGCAACCATACTATATTATATTGACGGCCTAGGTACCATCTTCTACCTCCACCTAAATAGGAAACTCAACCAATAGTAATGTCCTATCCTCTCTAGTCTCCCTCACCCTCTCTAGTTTATAGAAGGAACTGAGACCTATCCCGAAGGTTTCCAAATGAGAAACTAGATAGATCTATCCCTAACTTTCCCTATTTTTGTGAGAGTTTGGAATGATCGTTCTCTCACTTTTCCTGGATATATAGGGCTTGGGACCCTCTCACAAACATGGCAGATGGTTCCCACATCCCCAGAGTGTGAGAGGTCATGTCATAACCATTGCATTGGTGTGTCATGGTCCCCTATTTTCCCGATGTAGAGCGTAACTTTCATCCTCCCTGACCCTATTTTCTCCGATGAAACCAAGAACATCATTGAGTCTAGTGAAGTTGCACATAGGATCTTCCCTCGATAATTGACCCTCAAGCACACTTACACCCAGAGTCAAATGACTAGGTTACCCATCGCTCAAGTGCTGAGTCACGAGAAGAGGTGACCCAAGGTCGAAGATAAAGACTAAGGAAAATTACATGCTTGTCCATGGGGTCGACATAGTAGGGTAAGGGTTTTATCATGTGTTAACTCTTTTTCTTAGCCCAAACCACACGAGAATCAGATACAATCGTGGCCTAAACCTATTGGCTACTGATGTGGCCTCTTCTGATTGGTCCATTAATGTTTATCTTGCAATATTTGTAAAAAGTAATCGGTAACTGGGATTGATACATGTTATATATGAAAATTGATCAAGAAAATGAGAGGAATACGAATAAAATGAATTCTATTCCTAATTCTGATTCCAATTCCAAAAGTACCTAGGATAGGTTTTTAGTAAGTGATTAGTACATGAAAGCCCTAGATTTGTGTATTAACATGTTTAATACATTAAATAATTTTAGTTCATTTTATGAACTAAAATGGTTGAATATAATGATAATTCATGATGATCATGATGATAATGATAAGTAATTAGGGTTTCTAAAATGAATAATCATCAACATGTGTAATTAGGGTTTTGAAACTAAAGAGAAAAACTTGCTATATTATAAGTACACATAATAAGATGTAGGTGTTCATAATGCAAAGTATATTATAGATACGATAATTGAGGTTTTACCTCATGATTAGTATGCGATGGAATTAGGATTTGTACCCTTATTCCTTAACCAAACATGAGACAAACCTAAAACCTTAGATTAGGATTTGAGTAGAGTTTTATCTGAGTAATATGATGGTGACACTTTAGGATATACATGTGTGTAGATTAAATGGTGATTGCTTGGATCTATTGATTGGATTTCTTGAGCATACTTGAAGTGTATATTGCATGACATCTTCATATTTATACATAAGGTATGTGGTTACAACTATTTACCATATCAATTTCTAGTGTTTGTTGATGGTTTCTCCTAGATTGATATAAAGAACCTGTTGGATGTTTATTTACATTCTGTTCAATTATAATGCCACTATGAGTATCACATAAAGTAAGATTATTTGAAGAAAATGTATATACTTATTTCCAAGTAACTGAATGATTATATGTTGTTATGTACTTGCACACTTTTTCTTGCACTCCACGTAGTAATATATTGATCCACATTTTTTTCATGCCATTTTAGGTAAATGTAAGATATGAATATATCAAGACATGATGAATCATATCAAACCCACTAAAGATATTAAAGCTAAGAAAAGGTGTATTAGTTAGATAGTTCTTCTAATACATATTAGTTCCATGTTGTAAATTCATGTAACTCCTTAGAGGAGTATCATATATATCTTGTAAATAATTTTTGTGAGATAATGGAAATTATTTGCTAGTATTTCTTTTTTCTAAGATATGGATCTTGGGAAATTTTGGTAATGTCTCTCAACTTTAAGGTCCTTCCTTAATTGGGTGATGCTGTAAAGTGAGGTCATTATATTTTTTTATCAGAGCCACATATTTTTTTCAAATAATATTAGTAATTGATAATTTCAAGTAAACTTTAGAAATATAAGGAGAATTATAAGGCATAGACTGATGGTGATGGTGTCTAGAAAGGATCATAATTTTGGGGCCTAGCAATATTTTCCTCTGCACCATTAAGTTGGTATATGAGGACTCTCTTAGGCAATGTGATACCAGGCTAGCGAAAACCTTGGGTTTCCCTAAAGTAATGTTTCTTCTAAGTCTTCTCATCTCTAATTTCATCCACATATCATCCTCTTCCTTAATAAACCCTAAAAGATACTTCCCTAATCTTCTCAAGTTAGGGTTTTTGAGTAAGTAGGGTTAAGGCATCCTATGCAAATCAATGTGCATGTAATGTGGAGATAATAATAAAGTAAAGAAAAATGTTTGATGTGTTTTTCCTTGCAAGGGTCAAACTCAAGATGGAGGTAGGGTTGGTTAGGAAAACCCTTAGTGGTTCAAAGGAATCATAAAAACCTAAGATGTTGGGTGTAGATTGTATAGTCCCTAACCCAAAACCCTAATCTTGGGAAATGGGAGTAGTTTGGGTGAGATAGAAACCCTACCCGTATGAAACCTAATTGAGGTAAGAGGATAGTGGAAATACAAATGTATGTAGGTGACCCAATTTCTCATGCATTTATATGCCTGAAGACATTTATGTGTGATGCATGTGATGGGTTTTAATAAACATATGAAACATAGGCAATCAATGGGTACATAGAAATGGAAATATGAAACCCTCAATTCAACTTTTACGGTTGGTGTCTTGACTTGGGGTGGGTCAAACCAATGGAAAAAGGATCTATGGGGGGGAACCCATGACCCATGGGGTCAAGTTGTGGTCAGAGAGCCTAACCTCCTCCTAAGAGTCAAGTAGACACCCTAGGTAGGACCTTCCCTAGAAGGGTGAGTTCATAAATCAGTTTAAGAACTGAGATAACCTTGAATGTCACCAAAATCTTGAAAGATTAATATACAAATCATGAAAGTACACATTGAGCATAACTCTTGAACCCAAGTATGTCATCTATGAGAGACACAATGACCAAGCCCTGGATTAGGGAAGGTCACAAAGATGTCAAGCTCTGGATTGGGAAGACATACATTATTAAAATTCCAATATTTGGGTTCTTTTGGCTACAAATGCAATTTCCCCAATAAATGTAACTTTGTTGATTTAAGTGATTGAGTGGATACCTTTGATAAATAGCCTTGTGTGATTGATTTTGTGGGCCTTGTTGGATATTGGGCCCAATAACAAGAAAAAGGAAATAAAAAGGAAAAGAAATCAATTAAAAAAGGAATAACTAACATAATGAGAAAAGAAAGGTGTAGAAGCTTCTAGAAGGCTAAGAATTACCCTCTAAGGGTGGATTTCGCACCTTTGGGATTTCTTGGGTTCCAATGAGTCCAATATGATTAAAAATAAAAAGAATAAATAAAATAATGCATTATTAAGAAGGAAATTTGAGATAATGATGAAAATATGAGAAATATGGATAGGGATCATCATTGATGAGATTTTGAGTCCACATGGTTTCTAGTGGTAAAAGGGAATCCAAATAAATGATATAAAAGAATAGGAGAGAGAAAATATGCATAATATATGACTTAATAAGTGATAACTTGTGTATGAAGAAAACTCTCTTATAATCTCGAATTTGAGTCCTAAACTTAGCACACAAGTATTTAAATCATTATGAACTTTCCTTTAAAATTTGGGGACGATTGGACAAAAGAGGAGAGAGTTATGCATTTGTTAAGTTGCCATAAAGTGGAGGGCTAACTAATATATTAATGCAATTTGTCACATTTCAACTTGAATTAGGAATCTAGGGCCCTACCCTTTTAAGTTTCACACGCATTCGAGACTCTAGGATTGCTGATCGACGATCTGCAAATCGTCTCCTAGCTCCGATTAAATCGGGAAGGTCGACTATAGTATCCCCATTCTCAGTTCATCTAGTTCTCTTTCTGCTATCCATATCAGGACTGGGAAGTAGTTCCTTTGGATTCAAGGTGACAATCCAGACATGAGCATCCCTAACAATCAGTGTTTCTTTGGGAATAGGGGACTTTCCCTAAGGAGCCATGGGAGTCAAATCCATGGAGCGAAAAGCTCTATCCCCCAACCTATAAAAGGGATGTAAAGGCCTCAGGAGACCGAGAGCCGCAACCTTAGGGTCCGCTAGACCCTACACATTCCTCTCTACCCTCAATCTCCCATTCACCTACCCGTTCTACTCATTTGTCACTTCAATTCTGGTTTGTTGCTGCCGAATTTGATCCCTAGTCGTGTACCTTGCTCGGGACTGCTGGGTAGCAAGCAAGAACCACCACGTGGTGTGATAGGACCGTGCAAAGGTGAAGATTCTCTCGCCAGCGACTGAGGAGTCCAGATACCCGAAGTCAACTATGAGGTTGGACCACGGCTGGGTGCTTCCTCGCAAGGCTAAGTGGGGTTGAAGACAATCATCACGGGAATTACCCTTTTACCCCTGGGTCTAATGAAGGAGGAGTAGGGTAAGAGCATCTTTCGACTCTGTCTAGTTAGGTCAGCATTACTGGTGCAAGCCGCTGAAGGGCCACCTGCGTGGCGCTCTCTCATTGGTCCAGGTAAGTAAATCTTGCAAAAATCATAATTAATTATCTGTAACTCCTATGATAGCAAGTAATATATGAAAATTGAATAGGAGAATGTGAGGAATCCACTAAAATAGTTTCATAGACTGAAACTGAACCTACTTATAAAAGTACCTAGAGTTAACCATGTTCATGTATTAAACTTTGATTCAAAACCCTAAATATGATTGGAAATAATATCTAAGGTCCTTGATAGGTTATTTAACTAGTTAGTTAGGGTTTGTGATTAATTTTGCTATTTTATGGTTTCTAGTGTCAATAATGAAGATGAACCCTAATGAAACCCTAAAAGGAAGTAGGAAACCCTAGGAAGCGAGTTCCAATGAATAGATTCTGATCAAGTGAGTAATAAATAGATTATATGTATGTTTTAGGATTTTTGCTTGTATGTGTGTGGATTGAACTGCTTGCCTAGACACTTTCTTTCATGGATTACTATTAGCTTGTTGATTCGAATGAATATATATGTGGTTACTTTATGAATAACTGCCTTTAGTTTTCACGGTGTTTCTCAAGTGTTTCTTGATTTATTGTAACCTAAACTATTGGATATTCAATTCAGTAGTCCTATAAAGTTCCTATGAATATCACGATTAAATATGGATGTGCTCCTCGAACCTACGTGCCACCCTAATGTATGTTGCAAGACCAAGCCCCAGAGGGAAGACCATTGGGAACATAGAGAGGTAACCCTAGGCACCAAGCTCAGGATGGAGAAGGTGGCCTTATGTCCCTTGCAAGGACAAAACCCAAAGAGAGGGTAATCTAGGGTTTAGGGCAAAAGCGTTTGAGAAGTCATATTGAAAGCACAATTTGGATTGTTAATCAATTAATTTCTATAATTAGGTTGTTAGAAACTAGTTGTGATATTGTGATTGTCCCCCACATACCAGTATAGCAATATACTGACTAACATTTTGTTTGTCAGCATTTTAGGTACAATCCTAAAAATGGAAAAACCATAAATCAAAATTATGAAGATACAACTAAACTTTTCATGGAGGATTAGTTAGATAGACTTTTTGCTATGGATGGAATTCTAGAATCCAAATTTTATAAGGTATGCAAAAAGCTTTATTTTATTCCAACTGTTTAGTTTAGTAATAGTAGAATTTGATGATTATTTTTGATTAAATGTCTAACCATAGATCCTGAAATATTGGGATAGCATCTCTGACCTCTTGGTCTCCCTTGATTGGGGGTTACTAGGAAGCGGGGTCATTACATTTGGTATCAGAGCCAATGGTTTCTCATTTAATCCTTAATAAGTATCAAATTTTACAAACTTTGTAGAACCCGAGGGAGTTATTATAGGATTTTTTTATGAAGGAGGTGTCTAGAAAAGGATCATGGTCCAGGGGCTAGCAATATTTTCCTCCACCCTGCTAGTTGGTTACGAGGACTTCTAGATGCGGTGTGACTTCTTGGCCAAAGTCTGAGGTCTTGACTCAAAATAAGATACCTTTAGGATGCTCTCATCTATTTTCGTCCCTTCTCCACCCTAATTCAATTAAGGTTCTAAGATTTAGGGTTTTCTCTCTATTCCCCACCCAATTGAGGTCAGGGTAAATATGATAAGGATTAATGAATCCTCCAACAAATCAATGAAAAACATGGAAACAAGATGTCATGGACATAAGTCTAATAGTTTAAGCGTAAAGTAAAGAATAGTTACATGATTAGGGTTGCATGACATGTGTTGTCATGCCCTCATGAGAGATATGAGGTTGGACCTTCTTGTAGGAGGATGAGGAGAGAGTCAACCTTGGAGGAAGAGGTCTCCAAGAAGAGGTAGAGACCGAATGCATCCTCTAAGGATGATGCTAACTGTAATGACCCGCACTTTTTTGAGTGTCTAAAAGACCTTAACGTCGTAGATCATTAATCATAAATTCTAGGATCAGATTCATGAAATAATACAAAATAGTAAACAATTTCCATTAATGATCAAATATTTACAAGTTTACATACAAAGCTCCTCTAAAGAGTTACATAACTTTTAAACATAATTAACTTTTACATGTGTGAAGATAAACGATTAAGACTAAATCTTCATGATTAAACTGTAGTGTCTTCAACATCTTTTATTTGTACCCTCATGTCTATGAATCAAGTATATCTGATACTTAAAATGCCGAAAAACAAATACGCAGTCAGTATATTGCTATACGGGTATGTGGGTTCAACCAATAATCATAGATAACATATAAGTAAACATCTTTATCTATCATATACGAACTTAAACTTGTTTGCATTATTCTAACCCATATTTGGTCAACTACCTTAGGTGTAAACATTGTCCTTTCGGGGCTCATGTACAGTACCCTTAAGATCAGTCTAACCCAGGGTTCAAAATATTGTTATTTACTTTACATGATTCTCATAGGAACTTTATAATTTTGTAGGAACTAATTAAACAAACAAATAGTTTATTTGTCATTCAATCTCATCGAGAAACATCAAAAATCTTAGAACTCGATACATGTATTCATAAGCATAATGACATACCTTATGTCATTGCAGAAATCATGCAGAAACTAACATGTGCTTTACGAGTGCATCAAAACATCCTAGAAACAAAGTATTCAATCTAAAATATACATACTACATATGTGTCACCATGTATTCACATTACATTACTTAGGTCTAGATGCACTCCTAAACTAGGGTTTAGAGTTATCTCATGTTTCGACTAGGGATTAGGGTTACAAACCCAAATTCCTTCATATTAAGGTTTCTAAGATTACAATTTCAGTTATGCATATTAGGTAAAAGCCTAATTATCATCTTAAACATATTGAACCATCCATGATACCAAGATTAGATTATCAACATTAGATCATAGCAAGATGTCGACATTGGTTTAAAAATCCTAAATCATCATATATAAGATTACTAATATGTAATCATCCATTATTCATCATTATCATGGATTTCCACATTACTCATGACAAGATCATGTATTAACTCAACATAACCAAACCTGATCAATTACGCATCATATTAACCTAAATCTAGGCTTTCCTTTATACCAATCACATTAATACATGTATTGCACATACGTTTAGAACATGAAGCATAATTAGACTCTCAAACTATTTTATTTGGATTCTACTCATTTTTTTGGTCATTTTGATATATAATATATCTATATTTGGACATTCCTAACATTTTGCATGAATTAAGCAACATAAAGCTATCTAAGCCAATCGGAAAGTACCAAGTCAGTGCTTACAACCCTGATTATATTTCCTATGTTGTGGGGCTAGCCAATAGGCTCACGCCCAGCTGGCTTTGCGTGCCTGCATGACTAAGGCTTAGTAAAGGTGGAAAAGACCAAATTACCCCTCACCTTATGTAGTCGATTTTGGGGTAGGGATGTCAAAATCCCTAAAGTTGTCTCCTTCGTCTGCACAAATAGGAAGATATGCTACCGTCTCAATGCTGCACTGTACAGGTCTCTGCCATCAGACCCTGCACCCCAACGCCTTCAGTGTCATGACCGGTGATGTCGGCTTCCTGGGCTCTGTCTCTTGGCCACTAACATGGTTCATCTGTCTCACGCTAGGGTGGTTGCAGGCTCAGGCGCCTGTGTGCTTGCGCTGCTGGTTTTGACTCTATTACACCAAACCCACCTCCACTGTCGCCATGCTGCCTCCCTCCTTAGATGTCGTCCTGGCCTTGAAGCTCCCTCTCTTCCTTGGCTCCTGGTCGCATGCAACTTCGACCCTGCTCCACCGACTGCTGCACAACGTGATCACAGATGCCATTGTCCCCGAGCTCCTCACTAGGAAGATAGCGACCTAGATCATCCACTCTCCACCCTCACGATGTGTTGGACCTTGCCTAAGTTGGTCGACTTAGGGGGAGCATCCCTACCTCCCACCTCTAGGAGACCCGACGTCGGCCATGATACAGGGTCCCTTCTCTTCATGTCCTTGCGTCCTCCTCTTCTCCCAACCTAGACGTCGGACATTGTGCCTCATGATGTCATACCATCGCTCATCTAACCGCACTGCTGTCTCACTCCATGGATGTTTTGAGAGATAGAAGAAAGAGGTCCTTCCACCCCACAAAGCCAAGAGAGGATGTAGTACAAGGCCATGCAACATGTGAAGGCAACAACTCTACTTGTAGGGTTCATTCGTGAGGAGAGATTATCCAAACTACAAGGATCGATCTTATATATATATAGTCTGCATCCACTAGGACTTGTGAGTCTGTGGGGTCTATTTTCATTTGATGTTTATACATAATTGGGCAGTTCCAACGTCAAACAAGGAAGGATATAATAGGATTCCATCCCACTTTCCTTCTTGGATAATTTTCCCTCTTCTCGATTAAAGCACTTGATTAGAAACCCATTAAAGTTGAAACACCTATTCTAGATTGTTCTCCTATTTAATTATCTTGGATTTCCATACATAATCATATATATAGAAAGAGTCCTCCTCGTATCTTACTCCTTTTTCCTTGAGGTTCAAGTAATCCAAAAGTGGCAAGGAGTACTAAAACTATCCGTAAACTCAATTTTCCAAGATTATTTAATCTCAACACCAATGAGGAAAGAAAATACTCTTTTATATAACTTTTTGCTTTTATTCCAAAAGGCCATGAGAGGCATCACTATTTGGGTCAGATCCAGATTTGGAACCAAAACCCTTTAAAGAATACACCTAACCATGTGTTGACAATCTTGGCTAGACAATTATCCTCTAATTATGTAAACACCCTAAATCATATTTCTTTTGGTCAGTTGTATAGTTTTTTCATTTATCATAGAAAAAGTCCATTGGTACTAATTCATGGACGAATTCTCTTTTCTTAACTTATTCCACAAGGACCCATATGTAAACCTTAATTAACCAATTGGACTGGAATGTGTCCTTAAGGCGAAAGAATCACCTCTTGGTCTTTCCAAAGGTTCCCTGAGCCCAATTGGATTTGAAATTGCCAAAGTTGAGGCTTTGGTAACCATTGCATCTTGTAGAAGCCTCATATGCTCACATATGCTCAACATTCATTATTAACTTGAATCGAACATTTATTATGCGTCTAGGGTTTGGGATCATCAACCAAGACCCTTCAAATCTCTTCATTCTTATATGTTCCTTATTTTCATTTAGGCTTGAAATCCACGAATTTCAAGGATGTAATATTCATCCCTCCTTAAAAGGAATTTTGTCCTCAAAATTCAGGCTTACTAAGCCTAGATGAATGATACCCATCTTATTAACAAAACTTAGGGTTATCACCCTACTTAGATGTGTTAACCAGTTTTCATTAGTATCTCAATTTTCATTTTATTACTAAGATTGGCACCTGAATTGAAATTCAAGTATATACACATCTATATTATACACATCTTATCATCTCTTTATGATTTCGTTATTACTTGGTGATTTCTCTTTTCACTTAGGTTTCCAACATATTATTCATTAATTACATACTAGGGTGAGATAACACCTCTAACCCTAGGTCAAGTCATTACACATTCAATGTAATCTATTCATCGTCATTATCTCAAATTTAAGCATAGAGTGTGTCTATCCAATCTCCCTCCCTCATAATGAGATGAAATAAGCATTTGACTGTTGCCCAAACACAAAGTTCATTTCATTCTAAGAGTGGAGATGGCACATCCACACATTACCTTTCAATTTCACACATTAAGTTGAATCATACTCTATATGACTCTAAACTTACTTGTTCTTTATTTCATAGCATTCTTATGTTACATGAAGTCAAGTGTCCCTTTTCTTACTCTGAAATTAGGGCACAACTCCTCTCAAGTTTTCATGACTTCATTATATCTTTTATATTTACATCTGATGTATCATTATGAGCCTTAGCCAAATCCTTAGGGTCTCTAGGGGTATAGGTACCTTTGGAGTGATATCATCCTTATGCATCAAAGGAGTGTCTTTACATTCACCCTACTGGGCCACATGAACATGAGGGAGGTGACCAACCTCCTGAGACATGGGCCTAGGGAAAACCAACTGCTACCTCTTGACCACTTGGTCATGTGCATTCAGGGCTTATCAACTCCCGACCCATTGGTCCTATGTACCCTTAATACACCCTACTTAACTCTAGTATTGCATTAGGTCTCTACCCTCCCTAAGGATTTATTTTGAGATGCCACAACCTTTAAGCACATTATTCTCTTATTTAATTCTTTAACCTAGATTGCCTTCACCTCTCACTTTTTAGTAGACATTATGCAGTGTTGTCCCAACATTCGGCTTGGGCCACCTTCCCTCTAGGGTTTTGTGCCATCTCAGTCTTCCCTCCTGGGCTTGATCTCTGTGATCTTCCCCTCCATGGGCTTGATCCTAAATAACTGCATTATGGACTTAGGCCACCTTCCCTCCTATGCTTGGTGCCTCTCTGGTCTTCCCTCCTAGGCTTGACCTTTTCAGGACCTTCCCTCCTAAGCTTGGTCATCCACTTAGGCCACCTTCCCTCCTGGGATTGGTCATCTACTCAGGCCACCTTCCCTCCTGGGCTTGGTGCCTTACTGGTCTTCCCAATCCTAGGATTGACCAGTTGTGTTTCTCACAAATGGCATCCTTGGGTTCAAAGAATATAGGTGTAATCATTTTTTATCTTTAACTCTTCACCCCTCTACGTGAGTATTAAGGTTATCTCAATACTTAAATACATTTATTAACTTACCTTTTTAAGGGAGTGTTCTAGCCTAGGGTGGCTTTTTGGCTCATAGGAGGGGGTTAGGATCTCTAGCCACTACATGATCCTTAGATCTAGGTTCTGCCTCCCTCATATGTCATCTTCCCACTCTTTGGGTTGACCCACCCCAGGTTGGAACACTAACCTAAATGTTTCATTGATATTCCCTTTTTTTTCATGCATACTTTCTTATCATTAAAATCTCTCAACCGATGTTGGCTCAATCTCTGGAATACCCTTTTTTTCATGCATACTTTCTTATCATTAAAATCACTCAACCCATGTTGGCTCAATCTCTGGAATACCCCCTCATGGTCTTTGTCCATTTAAAGAACTTGAATCACCTTCCCTTCCAGGGGCTTGGTGCTACATTGGCCTTCCCCTCCAGGGGCTTGGCCACCATCACTAAATGTCTTGAGACAATATGAGGAGTTTGAGCAAGTTATATTCAAAGTTTACTTTCATTTATATATAACTATTTGGTTCATATATTTCTTAAGACCTCTTACATACGAGTCATGTTCCTCATGCACACATGTATGGGAGACTGGGTCACCTAAACCCATCCCTTTATCTTTCTTATTCCTGATTTTGAATTTCACATGGGTGGTGTCCCATACCACCACACCATGCTCATTATTTAAGATTAAGCTTTTAAGGTTAGGGTTAGGGACCATACTCTACCTCTCAGAGTTTCCCTGTCCCTAGACTCTTCTAGAGGTTTCATACCCTAATCCAAGTCCTTCCTCTATGAAACGGCTTACCCAAAAATGTATCTTTCTAATATATACCCTCTCTAGAGAGACCTACATGAAAGGTTACATCATTTCGCATTTTACTTCTGTTATTAATATTTTTTTTCAAAGCTTTTAAGCAAATAGATGAGAAGTAGACAAAACTGTGAGACAAGGAACCTAATTTTTCACTTAAAATTTCTAAGGATGATTTGAAATTATAAACTATTATGTAATAGTTGATGAATCTATGCTCTAATACCAAATGTAACACCCACATTTTGTAGTGTCTAAAAGACCTTAAAGTTGCAGATCGTTAATCATAAATTCTAGGATTAGATTCATGATATATCACAAAATAGTAAACAATTTCCATTAATGATCAAATATTTACAAGTTTACATAAAAATTTCCTCTAAGGAGTTACATAACTTTTAAATAGAATTAAATTTTAAATGTGTGAAGATAAACCATTAAGACTAAACCTTCATGATTAAACTGTAGTGTCTTCAACATCTTTTGTCTGTACCCTCATGTCCATGAATCAAGTATATCTGATACCTACAATTCTGACAAACAAATACACAATCAATATATTGCTATAATGGTACATGGGTTCAACCAATAATCACAAATAACATATAAGAAAACATATTTATCTTGCATATACGAACATAAACTTTTTTCATTATTCTAACCCATATCTGGTCAACTAGCTCAGGTGTAATCATTGTCCCTCTGGGGCTCGTGTACATTACCCTTAAGATCAGCCTAACCTAGGGTTCATATTATTTTTATTTACTTTACATGATACTCATAGGTACTTTATAATTTTTTAGGAACTAAATAAACAAACAAGCAGTTTATTAGTCATTCAATCTCATTGAGAAACATCAAAAATCTCAGAATTCAATACATGTATTCATAAGTGTAACGAAGTACCTTATGTCATTGCAGAAACCATGCAGAAACTAACATTAACTTTGTGAGTGCATCCAAACATCCAAGTAACAAAGCATTCAATCTGAAATATACATACAACAGATGTGTCACCATGTATTCACATTACATTACTCAGGTTTAGATGTGCTCCTAAACTAGGGTTTAAGGTTATCTCATGTTTGGACTAGGGATTAGGGTTACAAACCCAAATTCCATCATATTATGGTTTCTAAGATTACAATTTCAGTTATGCATATTAGGTGAAACCCTAATTATCATATTAAACATATTAAACCATCCATGATACCTAGATCATATTATCAACATTAAATCATTGCAAGATGTTGACATTTGTTTTAAAATCCTAAATCAACATATATAAGATTACTAATATGGAGTCTCCCATTATTCATCATTATCACAAATTTCCTTATTAGACATCACAAGATCAGGTATTAACTCAAAATAACCAAACCTAATCAATTAAGCATCATATTAACCTAAATCTAGGCTTTGCTTTATACTAATCACATTAACACATGTATTGCACATACTTTTAGAATAGAAAGCATAATTAGACTCTCCAACTATTTTATTTGGATTCTACTCATTTTTTGGTCATTTTGATATATAATATAGCTATATTTCAACATTCCTAGAATTTACTATGAATTAATGAACATAAAGCTATCTAAGCCAATCAAAAATTGCCACGTCAGCTGACGTGTATTTTACTATGCGCTAAAAATGCAAGTGTACGCGTCGAGTAATATAGGCCTTGTGAGGCCCGAGTCGAACCCAGGGATACGTGAATTATTGGAGACTTCTACTAACTAATCGCAATCAGCTAGACCGATTAACAAAGTAGGGTTTTGTTGTTCAAATTAAAAGAAAATAAAAATCAAACAAAGAAAACAATCGATTAAAGGTTAATTTAATCAATTAAAAGGGATATCTTTAGGATGGTGGTTTCACCGCGGGTCAACATTGTATTAAGTTTCATATCATTCTTCACACTTCTCTCTCTATCCGGGTAGTGGCCTGAAAACAGAATTACCCACTGTCGTGGTGTAATTCACTACTTAGATTTAGGTTGATTCCACCGTCGTAGTAATCATTCCCCTAAACTAAGTGCATTATAAACGGTCTCTCAGTTCCCACCATTAATTTTACAACTCCTTTGTCAAGTGTTTTATTAATTAATGTAGAATTCATCTCTTTTCAACCGTTAATCCTTCTGTCGAAGTGATTAAGGGCATTAAGTTATTATTATGGTGATCAAGCATAACAATAGAAATGGAGAAAACGAATCTATGCCACGGATTTGAGAGAAAAATATGAATTATTGATATAAAAATGTCATACAATGCATTCCCGGGCTACTCCCGGTCCTAAAGATTGAGGGTTTTAGCCTTCCATGTTCATCTCACACGAATACATGGTAGAAATTGGGGAATTCATAAGAAAAACGGGAAATAAATGGGAAAACCCCTGAACGGAGAAGAACCGGTGGATCCTTGGCGTAAAACACGAGCTTCCCTGCCTGTCGGTGGTGGAAATCGTCTTTGGCAGCGTCCGAATCACCCGGGATGAGCTTCTCGGCCTCCGTTCTCCTTTCTCTCCTCCTCGGCACTCGTGCAATCCAAAATTGAGATGATCCTCACGTCTCGGCGGCCGTCATTAGGTATAAGTCCCTAATTAGGTCATCAAATAACAACAGCCGTCCGATCGAGATCAAAACAGATCCAACGCGTATCTGCCGGCATCGATACCATCGATGCGGGTCGATGGTATCGACCCCGCAGATTAGCGGCAGCTTTCCTTTCTTTTATTCTGATCGCCTGCGGTGATCTCGATACCATCGACTGTGGTGTCGATGGTATCGACTCCTTTAGCGTCGGTTGTTGTCGTTTAGCGACGCTGTAGCTCTCCTTGTGTCGATGGTATCGACACTGTATTGCTTTTCTCGGCTGAAAACCTGTGGATTGGTCTATGGTATCGACTTCCGTCGATGGTATCGACGGAAGCAGATACTTGTTTTTCCTGAAATTTCACAACAAGACCAAATAAATCAACACAATTTATAATAAGATGATAAATAATGCTCAAAATAGTAAAACAAAGGGGATTTGATATAATATGATGGCAAAGACCAAATTAAGTGAATTATGCAATAATATCCATGAAAATGAGTAATTAAGGCACAAAACACATATGAAAAAGGTCTATAAATGCGACTCAAAATCATCGTATCAAACTCCCCTAATCTTAAACATTGCTCGCCCTCGAGCAACTAATCCTTAGAATAGAATTGCAGATGTCAACTAACAATCAATACATCACTCCACATTCCACATGACTCCCACTAAATGTTCTCAAACCGGACTTTCCTAATCACAGAACAGTAATTACCCTACAGGCGACAATAATCATCAATAAGAAAAATTATCCTTCAAACCGATGAACACTATCACATAAGGCAGTTAACATAATAAGGTTCGCCGATTCAGCATTAGTGCATCTTGTGATCGCCTACACTACGTTGCTCGCCCTAACTACCATCTACATGGAAGCAGTTCTCCTTTTAAACATGAGTGAGGAGAAAATCACGGTGGCCTACCAATCTGAGCAACGGGTGGATGGAATGGGTGGTTCATGGAAGAATTTGGAAGTATTACACAGTTTCAAAATGCATACAACAAAATGCCCTAAAAGATGCAAATGCACATTGAAAATGCCCTAATGCTTAAAATTGGGTGGAATGATGCATGCACTAACCTTCCACCTCAAAAAGAGATAGAAATCTAATTAAGCCACATCATGTACTCAGTTTCCTTGTTATGCAAGTGATATTATGTTCCTTTCTCCCTCTTATTCCATTTCCTTCTAAATTTTTTTCAATTTTTTCAGATTTTCCAATTTTTTTTTTCTCTTAGCCCACATATCCATAATTGCTTAGAGATACATGTGTTAGGCTATTTTTCTTCATGATTGGAAATCTTTGTACTATTTCGAGGGTATGGGACAATTTAGATCACTTTTCCAAGACAAACTGAGGTACATGGTGTACTTATGCATGAAAATCATGAAAGTTATGAGTGCAACTACATGACATGCACCTAAAGGTAATGTGAATGAATCACTATACATTTTTTTTTTCATTTTATGCAAAAATATGAAAATAACAATGCAAATCCTATCTACATGCTATGCACGCAAAAGAAGTTAAAACTGTACTTTACTTCCAATTCTTGGGTGGATTATGGAAAATATGAAGTGGAAAGATCACAAGATTAAGTGACTGAACCTTAGAAGAAAATTATGTGTCCCTCCTTACTGGCATGTGTAGTAGTTCAAAGGGTTCTTTCTCTTACATCTGATTAAGGTCTCATTACCATTTGATTAGGTTAGGCTCAAACAACCGTTACTATCCACTTTTCATGAGTCAATGGGGGTGTGGGTGTGACATATTGCTTCAAAGTTGACATAATCAATCATTTTCATAGGACAAGTTTCCCAAGGACAACCAAGTTAAGCTATCCAAAAGACCCAGAAATTTTGAAATTCCCTTAAATTTCCCATGAAAAAGCGAGATGACAATTTTTTAAGACATCCACGATTACACTAGATAGATGTGGATCCTAAACAAACACTAAAATTGCAAGAACAAATAACAAAGCAGAAACTAAAAACAACTAAAGAAAAGATAAAAGATAGAGTTGTTCCAGCCACCCCCCTAAGCTTGAATTCGACTATGGCCTCATAGTCAAAAACCAACTTAAAGGTGGAACAGTGATACCAGATCAGTCCAATGGTGGTGGAGGTGGGTACTGCCAGGGTCGTGGGGTCCGGATTTGCTCTGGATGATGTGACTTCATTTGGCCAATAACCCCGTCTTGAATAACTGACACCAACACTGTTGTGAGCCTGTCGATACCATCGACAGAAGTCGATGGTATCGACTCACTGATTAGGGCAACTGCCTCGCGAGTCCGGCTGCCGCCTTTTTCACTTGTAAATGTTGATACCATTGACCTGTGTGTCGATGGTATCGACTCTACTGAGTCGATTTCTTCTGAAAATCTCCAGAGATCTCGATGGTATCGACTGGCATGTCGATACCATCGACCATTATTGTGCAACCTGCCTGTGACCATGTCGATACCATCGACGGGGTTGTCGATAGTATCGACGCAGTGCGATTTTTGCTGGTGTCAACCTGAACCCATGTCGATACCATCGAATAGTGTGTCGATGGTATCGACCCTGCCTGTGCCTGCACATCGAACAAACGGATCAAGGTATCTTCTTTACACTAAAATTTAAACGAAATAAAAGCAATCTACAACTATAACTAAACTATCCTAATGTACCAATGGTTGGGTTGCCTCCCAACAAGCGCCCTTGTTTAACGTCTTAGGCTAGACGGTGTGACAATCATCATCTTTTCACCTTGGGAACTGCACCTAGAGGATCATGCGGTAATTTGAATTCAACACGATCTCCTCCAATGCCCAAAGACAAAGTACCTCTCCCTAAGGCAGTCACAACGTCTGCCGTTGCTTGAAACGGTCTTCCTAGGAGAATTTCACAGCTTTGGAGTGGTGGCATATCCATAACGACAAAGTCCACCGGAAATATGAATCTGTCCACTTTGACTAGAACATCTTCACATACTCCATAGGGTCTCACTGTAGACCCATCCGCCAATTCAATTGTTGCGGCTGACATCTTTATCTCTTTTAACCCCAACTTTTGAAATGTAGCCAAAGGCATGAGATTTATGCTAGTGCCGGAATCACATTGCGCTTTAGAAACATGTTGACCACCTATTGAACACGGAATGTAAAAACCTCCTGGGTCCTTTCTCTTCTTTGGTGAACTCCCGTGAATCATCGAGCTCACCGTCTCATTCATCCAATAAATTTCATCATCTTTTATCCGCCTTTTCTTATTGATGATTTCCTTGATGAACCTCCCATAGGCGGGTACTTTCTCGATCATCTCCACTAACGGAACGTTGATGTGGAGTTTTCGAAATATCTCCAAGAATTTTTTAAAGTGACGATGCTCTTTCTTTGACTTCAGATTGACCGGATTTGAAACATCAGCTGCATCAACACGCCTGTGAGGTGGCACATAAGAGCTTTTCGGGGGTACCTCCCCTAAGCTTGCTTCAATCACTCCCTCCGACGTGGGCTTTGGTGAGACATCCTCAATAGCAGCAGCTTGTTGTGGTTCCTCTCTCGCCTCAGATGTCTCCACATGTGCACAAACAACCTGCACCTGCTCCTCTTGCCTAGATGGAGATACCATACTCACAACTCTCTCTGATTTTCTGAAGAAATGGTTTCCGCCCGGCAATCTATAGTAAGTGCGTGGATACGGTATCTCCGGTGTTGCATTCACATTGAACGTCATTTTTCTTTCTTCTACAGCTTCTTGCACCTGAGATTCCTCATTTCTTACCACCGACATGTACTTAACCTGATGATGTGCTTGGGCCACGTTCGCATTCTCGGCTGGTTTTTGTTGATTAGCGTGCTTGATGGCCGCCACTTCATTTGAAATTTGTGCCGCGGTGGTCTCTAATGCCCGCATCTGTGCTCCATGGCTTTGCAGTGTCTGCCCAAACTTGGTTAGAATGTCACCTTGAGATTGTAATTGTTTACCAAACATGGCCATCATCTCTTGGTTTTGCTGAACCATTTGACTTAGCAATTCAGTGTTCTTTTCCTCGGTTCTTTGCTGTGGTTTGGCATCCGGATCCTGCAGGAAGTTATTCGGATCCTTCCATGAAAACTTTTTATCCTTTCTCCATGCATAGTCATTATTTCTATAGCCCTGTTGTTGCATGAACTTCACTTGGGATTCCTCATCCTCAGATGCATCTTCCTTGGTTAGCAGCTTCTTGGCTAGGAGATCTAGCTTGTCGTTTAGCTCTCTAACTATTCTGGATTCGCCGGCAGCCTTGACATGTTCTACTGCACCTCTTTCGCCCCATGACTGTTTCCGAGCCATGTTCTTTAATATCTCCCAGCATCTTGTATCAGTGTTGTTCAAGAAAAATCCTGAACCGGCCGAGTCCAAATTGCTTCTATCATGCTCGGAGAGAGCAAAGTAGAAGATCTTCACTTGGGTTTCCTTATCCAGTCCATGGTGTGGACATCTCCTCAACATGACTTGGAATCGCTCCTAAGCCTCAGAATAAGTCTCACCCGCCTGTTGGGTGAAATTGTGGATCTTCCGGATCATATCATTGGTCTTCTCTGGAGGGAAGAACCTCTCGAAGAAAACCTCTACCATGTGATCCCATGACTCAACAAACTCGTCGTCGAGGTTATGGAGCCACTCTCTTTCTACTCCCACTAAGGAACTGGGGAATAACTTGAGGTACAGCACATCCTGCGGAAATCGATCAATCTTCACCATGTCGCAATTTTCCACAAACTGACGAATGTGTGCCACTGGATCTTCATTTTTTAGCCCGTGAAATGCGTTTGATTTAACCAGGTTAATCAATGCTGGATCGATCTTGTAAGTTGGAATGTTCAGCCCTTGTTTCTTTATAGGCCCTTTTGATGCAGCGGAAGAAGACGCCTTGATCTTCTCCCAAATTGTCTGTGCTTCAGCCATTTCTTCTTCTTGTTCTTGCTCAGATTCAGAATTTATATCACTTAGGTGGTCCTCCTCGTAGTTGTCCTCGTCCTCTGGTCCCGCAGATGGAACCTCCGGTGTGCGATTCACGTAGTCTCGACTACGTGTGTGCACCATACAAAGTACCTGAAATTTGGAAGTAGTGGTTCAGTACAATGCCTTGAACGAGTCAACACTATTATAGAGAAATAAAGGAATTTTTAAAATTGTTCTAAAAAAAAATAAAAAAATGTGGCCTAGAATGGCCGCTCTTAGCACTCAAAGTGCCAATAATTCGCCGTATCCCCGACAACGGTGCCAAAAACTTGACGTGTATTTTACTACGCGCTAAAAACGCAAGTGTACGCGTCGAGTAATATAGGCCTTGTGAGGCCCGAGTCGAACTCAGGGATACGTGAATTATTGGAGACTTCTACTAACTAATCGCAATCAGCTAGACCGATTAACAAAGTAGGGTTTTGTTGTTCAAATTAAAAGAAAATAAAAATCAAACAAAGAAAACAATCGATTAAAGGTTAATTTAATCAATTAAAAGGGATATCTTTAGGATGGCAGTTTCACCGTGGGTCAACATTGTATTAAGTTTCATATCATTCTTCACACTTCTCTCTCTATCCGGGTAGTGGCCTGAAAACAGAATTACCCACTGTCGTGGTGTAATTCACTACTTAGATTTAGGTTGATTCCACCGTCGTAGTAATCATTCCCCTAAACTAAGTGCATTATAAACGGTCTCTCAGTTCCCACCATTAATTTTACAACTCCTTTGTCAAGGGTTTTATTAATTAATGTAGAATTCGTCTCTTTTCAACCATTAATCCTTCTGTCGAAGTGATTAAGGGCATTAAGTTATTATTATGGTGATCAAGCATAACAATAGAAATGGAGAAAACGAATCTATGCCACGGATTTGAGAGAAAAATATGAATTATTGATATAAAAATGTCATACAATGCATTCCCGGGCTACTCCCGGTCCTAAAGATTGAGGGTTTTAGCCTCTCATGTTCATCTCACACGAATACATGGTAGAAATTGGGGAATTCATAAGAAAAACGGGAAATAAATGGGAAAACCCCTGAACGGAGAAGAACCGGTGGATCCTTGGCGTAAAACACGAGCTTCCCCGCCTGTCGGTGGTGGAAATCGTCTTTGGCAGCGTCCGAATCACCCGGGATGAGCTTCTCGGCCTCCGTTCTCCTTTCTCTCCTCCTCGCCACTCGTGCAATCCAAAATTGAGATGATCCTCACGTCCCAGCGGCCGTCATTAGGTATAAGTCCCTAATTAGGTCGTCAAATAATAACAGCCGTCCGATCGAGATCAAAACAGATCCAACGCGTATCTGCCAGCGTCGATACCATCGACGCGGGTCGATGGTATCGACCTGCGGATTAGCGGCAGCTTTCCTTTCTTTTATTCTGATCGCCTGTGGTGATCTCGATACCATCGACTGTGGTGTCGATGGTATCGACTCCTTTAGCGTCGGTTGTTGTCGTTTAGCGACGTTGTAGCTCTCCTTGTGTCGATGGCATCGACTTGGGTTGATGGTATCGACACTGTATTGCTTTTCTCGGCTGACAACCTGTGGCTTGGTCGATGGTATCGACTTCCGTCGATGGTATCGATGGAAGCAGATACTTGTTTTTCCTGAAATTTCACAACAAGACCAAATAAATCCACACAATTTATAATAAGATGATAAATAATGCTCAAAATAGTAAAACAAAGGGGATTTGATATAATATGATGGCAAAGACCAAATTAAGTGAATTATGCAATAATATCCATGAAAATGAGTAATTAAGGCACAAAACACATATGAAAAAGGTCTATAAATGCGACTCAAAATCATCGCATCATCAGCGCTTACAACCCTGATTGTATTTCCCATGTGGTGGGGCTAGCCAATAGGCTCATGCCTAGCTGGCTTTGCAAGCCTGCATGATCAAGGCTTAGTAAAGGTGGAAAAAGACCTAATTACCCGTCACCTTATGTAGTCGATTTTGGGGCAGGGATGTCAAAATCCCCAAAGTTGTCTCCTTCATCTGCACGATCTGGAAGAGACATAGTCATCTCCACATCACGCTGTACAAGTCTCTACCGTCAGACCCTGCACCCCAACGCCTTCACTGGCATGTCTGGTGACGTCGGCTTCCTGGGCTCCATCCCTTGGCCACCGACACGGTTCATCTGTTTTGTGCTAGGGTGGATGTAGGCTTAGGCGCCCATGTGTGTGCGTCGCTGGCATTGGCTCTGCCATGCTAGACCCACCTCCACCATCTCCATGTTGCCTCCCTCCTTAGAAATCATCCTAGCCTCAAAGATCCTTCTCTTCCTCGGCTCTGCATCGCACGCGACTTCGACCCTATTCCACAACTGTCACACTGCCCACACGACGTGATCACCGTTGCCATCATCCCCAAACTCCTCACTTAGAACTGCAATTGACTGATTTGAGTCCTTTTGGACCATATGATTAAGAGTCTTCAGCCTTTGAGGGTTTACCCACTCTTCTTAGATCTTCAGCCTTTGCCTTCTCTTTCACCTGGAGAAGATCTTCACCTCTTCTTCAACCTTGAAGAAGAACATCAACAACTCCACCTTCACTCAGAGTAGCTTGCTTCACCTTTGCTTCACAGAGGAAATGGGTAGGGAAGATGGAATGGAATGATAGATTTACAAGTACAAGGATGTAACTCTCTTACAACTGGCCTATCTCACTCATAATCAAGAAATGAAGTGTAAACTTGTGACGTCCCCAAATTTTGATTTCTCCAAACCCTATTGGGAATGAGATGTCAGAATCCGAAAACATCATCCAATCATATCAGAAAGTGATGCGGAAGCATAATACGCATACATGAACATACAACCATAACATACCCAACATTAACATGTATATTTATACAATATGAATTATTACAAATGATTTACAGTTACATATTGAATGAAATCTACAATCTATAAACATGTATGCTATCTAGGATCTTAGACAATAGGTACAACCTGTACAACTTGCTCACATCCAAATTGTTATTACCCCACTTCCCGGTAACCCCCAATTAAGGGAGACCAAGAGGCTGAAGCCGCACCCATTAATCCCGGATCAAAGGTTTGACATATAACCATAAACAATTATTAAATTCTAACAGACTATACTGCAATTGGTAATAAAATTTTTCTTTACATACCTTTTGAAAAGATTGGAAGTACTAGACTTCTAACCACAGATGAACTAATCTATCTAATCCTCCTTTGTACTTTAATTCTCTTTTAGTATCACATGTGCCACTTTACTGTTTGTTCTTTGAGATTTGTACCTAAAACTCCGACAAACAAAACGTCAGTCAGTCGAAACTGGTATGTGGATGAAGAAATAATCAAGCAATTATGCTAACAATGTAATCAAGCAATTAGTCTTTTTAACAATCAAGATTACATTTTAAGCCCAAACTACTCAATCCATACTTATCCACAACTCTGTGTTGTCCCTGTAAGGACTTATATGGAACCTCTCTAAGGTGACTTGATGGACTTACCCTCTAGGCAACCAAAGTCTTTCATGACCTGGTGGATCTACCCTCTAGGTAGCCTATGTACCAGGTCATTCATTACGACACAGAGAGGATCAAGGATTGAGCTAGAAGGCATACACATTATGTGATAGTCATATTCACTTTATAATTGCATGAACTAAATAAACATTCAACATTTTAGTTGCATTCAATGCGTTTAAACATCTGAGAATCCATCGGGAAACTAAAGCGGTTATTCATAATCGTAACCACATACCTTTAATTGCACTTTTCAAGATAATAACACAATCACCAAGCAATGAGGAAGAGGAATCTTGAAATAAAAGTACCAATTCCTATTATTAATAATTATCCAAATTCATTATTCAATTTAGGATTACAATTCCAACATTAGGGTTTCTTATAGAAATTAGGGTTTTATTTCTTTTTTCATCATTATCATCCTTAATTTATCAATCTTCATAAAACTCCTAATTTCTCATTGAATTTCCTTTATTAGACAACTGATTCCCTTATATCATTAAAAAAATATAATTTTTATCTCCTTTTATCCCAAATTATGGTTTCCATGCAAATTAACCTTCTTTTAATCATTATAATTCCAAGTTAAGAATTTTTGCAATCAAACAGTAAATTAAACTACCATTATTATTATCAGAGTCAAACTTGATGATTTGACCTATTGGTTTACCAAAATACCCTCTAATCATGCAATTAGGGTTTCTTATCGATATTTAATACACTTTATTATCCAAATAAAGCACTTTTGCAAAAAGAAGTGGAATTAAGTTCTGGAATTATTTTTATCGTGTTCCTTGCATTTTTCTATGCAACTTTCATATACAAAGCTTTGTCATCTGATGTTCCTAGATATTACTACGAATTTTGCAAGAAAAAACAATATTCTGCAATTTTGATCAGCGAGAATAATTACCGAAAAGCGTTGACCGTTCGATCGGTGCGTTCTTTGGTCCGCACCTTGATCCGACGCCCAGTGTCGCGCGTGCCTTCTAGCAAAGCCGCCCTTCCTCCGGAGCGTCGGATGCGACTGAGACCACCGTGGTCTCAGATCGGACTATCGACGAGTCGTCACCTACCTTGGTCACAGCGGCCCGCGCAGTCAACCTGGAGGTTGACTTTGAGCCTTCGTCGCCTATTTCTCACGCCGACCGACTAGGGAGCTTTGCCTCCCCTCGATGAAGCTGTTGGTCAGTTCAATTTCTGGCCCGAGCTCCTCCTACCTAGTCCCCTGTTCGCCGGATTCTGGCAATGGTCACCGCGGCGTCGGGTTGGCAGATCAGGACGAACACACTAATTGAGTGCATAAAAACACTCCTTGCACGAATCCGCAGAGGTCGGGCAAGAAAGAATCGACGCTGGCTCTCTCTAACGACCTCCCCTATATATAGGGTCGAGATCAGGTTCTACTGAATTGGGGATTTCCCGAAACAAAGAGGAAACCTACCCAAACCAGGGATGACCCTATACGATTTCATCTCCAGAAGCTATTGGGACTATTAGAACACGCCCACATGCTCTAGATTCCAGAGAAAACGGAGAGGAAGAATCCTTTGTTGCCCGCGAAATCCTAGTCCCAGTAGAACTAAGACGATGACCGAGCATCGTAGGATCAAGATCTAACGATCCATATTAACCACATTCAAACAAAGTAGGAAATCATTTCCTAAATTATCAATTAAAGCCAATTCAAGGGAAAACTTAGAAAATTAATATCTCCCAAACAGTTACTCCTTTCTTTACGAAATTTTGAGGGAAACTTCATCATTGTTTTCTCTTTCTTCCTACAAAATTTGGAGTTATTATAATAAGGATTCGATTCCTTTTCTTAATATGCAAGTTGTCATCATATTAATCACATTTTCCATGTTTTCCTTATTTCTTTTATTATTAATTCATGATTTTGAGTTCCTTGAACCCCAAGGAAGCTATTATCTCGAAATCCTATTTTCCTTTAATAGTAATTTCTTTCTTTTTAGCAATACCATGTAATACATTAATTGTATCTCCACATTATCTTCTTATTTTGCTATTTTGGCATTTTCTCTTTCTTTCCTCTTTATTGGGACTCCTTGGATCCCAAGACACTCCATTATTCATTTTATTGGAATACTCATTATCCTTATTAATGCACCTATATGCATTATTTGCATTATCATGTTTATTTCTTAATACAATATTTCTTTTTGAGGATTTCTCTTTATTTCTCTTTTATTTTCCTCATTGGCATTCCTTTTAATATTTACAACCTCATGGATACGAAATTTCCCCAAGAAATATCTTTTATGCCTCTTTTCATTCATTTTCCACATTATATCATTATTTTCCAATTTCTTTCTTCATAAAGAAATACTTAATCAATCTTTTCTTTTTCTTATTGCTTTTCTTTGCAACTTTAGACTCCTTGGAACCCAAGGAATCCAAGAGGCACGAAATCCATCTTTGGATTTTCCCTCTAGAGGTTTCTACATATTCCTTTCCTCAAATATTCAACTATTCATTCACTTATTGAATTTTCTTTGTTATTTCCTTGTTATTGGGCCCAATAGCCAATAAAGCCCACAAATCAAACAACAAGGCTATTTTAAATGAAATCCAATTATTCTCAACCAAATATATGAGTATTTGTTCAAACATCTTTAGTATGAGAAATTATATTTCTCAACACTTGAACCCAAAAATTGGGGTTATAACATCCTTCCCCTCTTATAGGAATTTTGTCCTCAAAATTCAGGCAAGCAAACAAACAATTCAGGATAGGACTTTTCCATGCCCATCATTGGCCCCTATGTGGATTTTCCGTACACATGGCATTTCCAAAGAACCTTTATCATCACATATTCTTTTCTCTGAGTTCTTTCATCTTGGCGTCTATAAACTACACAGGTGACTCAGGCCATTTCAGCCTCCCTTGGGGCTCATTAGGTTCATTGCTCAGCACATGGTCGGGTACCTCACATAGTGCTCTAAATTGGACATATGGAAAACATCTCCCATTACTTTATCCCGATGGGTAAAGTCAAAACCTAACCATCTCCACCCATCCATCTCTAATGGACACATGTATCGGGGACTCAGCTCTTTTAGCTATAACTTAGAGGGGTCGGATTTTCATGTCACATTTTCTCCCACAGTAACTTGTATGTCAGTCTACTTTGCATATGCTCACGACTCTCATCGTCTCTAGGCTCCTTTCTACCCTTGCACAATCAAAGTGACTTCATCTACACGCACTGGGGTCCCTCTTTCTAACCATCATGTGGCCCTTTTCACCATCATCACCTTACTGAAGTGGTGACCGACACAACCTCCCTTACAGAGCTTCATATAAAACCCGATACTGGCTATGGCGGTCATTGTCACATCTTTCATCGGACAAGAACTATCTCTAGATATCACCCTAAATGAGCATACATGCCCTCATCAGACCCTTTAGTCTAGATCATACTAACCATAGTTAGGGGTGATAAACTATACTAACATTGAGTTTTCCATGTACTTACTTCCACTTTATGGAAGTGAACCTTTAGGTCAAACTCAAGAACCTTTGAACTCACTTCATAGTCGAACCATCCCTCTCTCATGGGTAGTTCAACCAGATCTTCCCCTTGACAGAACTCTTTCTTTCTCATGTCATCTAGGTGAGGCGAACTACCATAACCCATATTGCATCTCGGCCTTCCTTGGTCTAGGGAAGACCTATCACAACATCCATAGTGTTGAGCTCACATTCCCTCTCAGGGACTCTTTTATCCTCTATATCGATACACTAGGTTACTGGGGTTCGTCCTTTATCACCTGGCTTGCATGGCCATAAACCACATGCAACCTTATCTTAAGCATCCAAAGTGCTATTACCATTTTTACGGTGTACGGTGATCTTCAACCATGATTTTCTATATGTCATGATTCTTTCAAGATCAGATCCTCTGAAACCCTAAACCACTCTAGTCGGGGTTTCGTCACTTTCTCTTCCAAAGAAGTGCACTTGAGGTTCTACCACCATCCTTTCATTGTATCAAGAACTAGGCTGGCCAACCAAACAACCCTTAACTTTTCCACGAATCTTGTTACATCTGAGTGTTATCCAAACACCTCTCCTTTTCAAACTTAGGGTTAGCCAAACAACCTTTTCTAGCTTCTTAGTCAAATAAGTCTTATCCAGAGCATACATTACCACCTCTCATCCCTAGGTATTAGGTAACATTGATGACATACACTTCCATGTATTTCACTTATTATATTACCTCAAACTCCATGTCTATCTCTATTAAGAACACTTTCTGATTTCATCATCATGGCGTCCAAACTCAACCTGGTATAACTTGTAAGTTCTACATAACTCATCATGGAAACTTCCTCATAAGGGGACTACCTCATTCCTCTTAGTGTTTGTAAGCCATCCATCATTCATTCCCTTTACCATGGTAAGATAATTTCTCTATCCCCATTTCTTGTGGAAACGCTCCAACCTACATCATCTCTTATCCTTGGTGTATGACATGCATAATGTACTATCTCTCACCCCCATAACAAGAGGAAATAAGCATTTGGCTGTAGTCCAAATACAGAGTTCTTCCTGTTCCAAGAGTAGAGATGGTGCATCCCACCTTGCCAGTACACCTTTAAATCTAAGTTGCAACGTGCCACCTATGCCTCTTCATCACAAACATCATCATATCAAACTAGTCTTGAACCTACTGAGGTTTATACCCTTGGTCATCTCCTCTAGGTCTATAGGGTACCGACTCTTTTGGGGTCATTCCTCTTCCCTCATGCATCGAGAGAGTACCCTACTCATCTGCCCTTTGGGTCCCATGAGTTCATGAAGGTGATCAATCTCCTAACCCATGGCCCTTAGACAATGACAGCTGTTACCTCCCGACCCTATGGTCATGTGCAACTGGGGAATTAGGCAACTCCTATCGGTCTTATCCCTACCTGACCCTAGGATAGACTTAGGATTCTCCATTATAGTACATATTCACTTAGAATCTTACCCAAGTCTTCATCATCTCTCTTTCTACATTCATGGGCTGACTCTCATTCGTTCATAGGCATTATGACAACCTGCCTACCTTGGTCAACCTCCATACTAGTTACCTCCATGGTAACACATTCACATGTAAGAGAGATGGATATCTATGGGTCTGTAGATTCAATCTCATACCATGTACCTTTCACTTAACTTCTCAAGATCCTATGAGACCCCTTTAGGTTACCTTGAACCAACAAAACTGTTATACACCCTTCCAAAGGGGTTCCTCTCCCAGGATGGGAGGAAAACTATCTCTAAGGCCACAAAAGTTCTTAGGTCCAGGGTTTACATCCACCCGAGCCTACTTAACCCTAGCAAGCCATTAAGGAACGAGCAGATCACTTATTGTACCATGGTAGGTCATACTTGTCCTCTTTCCTCAATGCTGGTTCAAGATCATACCTTTCTTTATCATCAAACTAGCTGTGATAGACACCTTACACTTAAGGGGCTTCTCTTTTCCTCTATACATGAGGAGTACCATGCTCGCTTCTATAGGAACTCAACTTCTCATCATGAGTCTTAGGTACACCACTTCCCCTCTTAAGCCTAGGAACCCTAGGTGCTCTATCTCTTATCTATGAACCAAGCATGAAAAAGGCATGATGTGCACTTCTTGTCATCCTTCAACTCGAGCAACACTTGGATTTTCCTCAAGGACAAACCATAAGGTACAAGGCCTCATAACCTGTTACAAATCCTCTTCAAGGTATACAAAACATCTTCTTCCTTTCTCATAAGGTAACCACTTACATCCTAGGCACATAGGTGCCAGAAACCTCATCCTTCCTCTAGGTTTGGTTCCTTTAAAGACAACCGAGGTATCATCAACTTTCAGGGATCGATCACGAGGCAACCACTATTATCCATTATTCCTCATATCCCCGGGTTTTAGGCTTCCTACCTCCTTATTGGGTTTCCTACTCCCTCTAGAGCTAACCCCATATCCAACCTCACCATTAGAGGTCCTTTCTTCACGAAGGATCAACCTCAAAAACATCCTCTACATGGTTGAAGCTTAGGTAACCCTTCTTTCTCCATTATAATTCCTTATCCAGGGTTTCATCCTACTGTCAGCACTATGATGTGCCCTAGGTGCCAGCTATAACCTACTTGCACAAGCCCATAGGGTTTCTAAGGTCCTTTACTATCGTCATCATCTAAGGAACTATCCTTTACCCTATCATGCACGACCCTTCACAGGGTTGGGTTGTGCCAGGTCACCTATGGCATCCCAAAGGTATGTTCTTCCAAACACCTGGTCCAACTCATCTCTCTCTAACCTTCACTTAGGGTTAGGGTTAGCATCATCCTCCGAGGATGTGCCAGGTCTCTACTTGAAATGGAGATCTTTATCTCCAAAACTATCTTATCCTCTGTTCACGAAGGTCTAACCTTAGGTCCCTTCTGAGGACATGACAACTTATGTCATACGACCTAAGCATGTATCTATTATTTATTTTGCGCTTAATCTATTAAGCTTATGTCCATGACATCTTATTTACATGCCCTTCATTAATTTAGTGGAGGATTCCTTAAACCTTATTAACCTTACCCATACCTCAAGAGGAGAGAGAAAACCCTAATCCTTTATGTCTTTATCAGAATTTTGTGATGAGAAGGGATGATAAGATGAGAAGTCCTAAAGGTATCTTATTTCGATTCATACCCTAAGACTTTGGCCAGGCGGTCACACGGGTCCGGGAGTCCTCGTATTCCGACTAGCGGTGCAGAGGAAAATCTTGCCAGCCCCCGGTCGTGATCCCTTTCTAGACATCTCCGTCTTTCGGATACTCCTCTAATAACTCCCTTGGGTTCTATGGAGTTTGTAAAATTTAATAATTATTAATGGTTAAATGAGGAACGCATGCTCTGATACCAAATGTTACGACCCCACTTCCCGGTAACCCCCAATTAAGGGAGACCAAGAGGCTGAAGTCGCACCCATTAATCCCGGATCAAAGGTTCGACATATAACCATAAACAATTATTAAATTCTAACAGACTATACTGCAATTGGTAATAAAATTTTTCTTTACATACCTTTTGAAAATATTGGAAGTACTAGACTTCTAACCACAGATGAACTAATCTATCTAATCCTCCTTTGTACTTTAATTCTCTTTTATTATCACATGTGCCACTTTACTGTTTGTTCTTTGAGATTTGTACCTAAAACGCTGACAAACAAAACGTCGGTCAGTCGAAACTGGTATGTGGATGAAGCAATAATCAAGCAATTATGCTAACAATGTAATCAAGCAATTAGTCTTTTTAACAATCAAGATTACATTTTAAGCCCAAACTACTCAATCCATACTTATCCACAACTCTGTGTTGTCCCTGTAAGGACTTATATGGAACCTCTCTAAGGTGACTTGATGGACTTACCCTCTAGGCAGCCAAAGTCTTTCATGACCTGGTGGATCTACCCTCTAGGTAGCCTATGTACCAGGTCAGTCATTACGACACATAGAGGATCGAGGATTGAGCTAGAAGGCATATACATTATGTGATAGTCATATTCACTTTATAATTGCATGAACTAAATAAACATTCAACATTTTAGTTGCATTCAATGTGTTTAAACATCCGAGAATCCATCGGGAAACTAAAGCAATTATTCATAATCATAACCACATACCTTTAATTGCACTTTTCAAGATAATAACCCAATCACCAAGCAATGAGGAAGAGAAATCCTGAAATAAAAGTACCAATTCCTTTTATTAATAATTATCCAAATTCATTATTCAATTTAGGATTCCAATTCCAACATTAGGGTTTCTTATAGAAATTAGGGTTTTATTTCATCTTTCATCATTATCATCCTTAATTTATCAATATTCATAAAACTCCTAATTTTTCATTGAATTACCTTTATTAGACAACTGACTCCCTTATATCATTAAAAAATATAATTTTTATCTCCTTTTATCCCAAATTAGGGTTTCCATGCAAATTAACCTTCTTTTAATCATTATAATTCCAAGTTAAGCATTTTTGCAATAAAACAGTAAATTAAACTACCATTATTATTATCAGAGTCAAACTTGATGATTTGACCTATTGGTTTACCAAAATACCCTCTAATCATGCAATTAGGGTTTCTTATCGATATTTAATACACTTTATTAGCCAAATAAAGCACTTTTGCAAAACGAAGTGGAATTAAGTTCTGGAATTAATTTTATCGTGTTCCTTGCATTTTTCTATGCAACTTTCATATACAAAGCTTTGTCATCTGATGTTCCTAGCTATTACTACGAATTTTGCAAGGAAAAAACAATATTCTGCAATTTTGATCAGCGAGAATAATTACCGAAAAGCGTTGACCGTTCAATCGGTGCATCCTTTGGTCCACGCCTTGATCCGACGCCCAGCGTCGCGCACGCCTTCTAGCAAAGCCGCCCTTCCTCTGGAGTGTCAGATGCGACTGAGACCACTGTGGTCTCAGATCAGACGATCGATGCGTCGTCACCTACCTTGGTCACAGCGGCCCACGCAGTCAACCTGGAGGTTGACTTCGAGCCTTCGTCGCCTGTTGCACACGCCGACTGACTAGGGAGATTCGCCTTCCCTCGACGAAGCTGTTGGTCGGTTCAATTTCCAGCCCGAGCTCCTCCTACCTAGTCCCCTGCTCGCCGGATTTCGGCAATGGTCACCGCGGCGTCGGGTTGGCAGATCAGGACGAACGCACTAATTGAGTGCATAAAAACACTCCTTGCACGAATCCGCAGAGGTCGGGCAAGAAAGAATCAATGCTGGCTCTCTCTAACGACCTCCCCTATATATAGGGTCGAGATCAGGTTCTACTGAATTGGGGATTTCCTGAAACAAAGAGGAAACCTACCCAAACCAGGGATGACCCTATACGATTTCATCTCCAGAAGCTATTGGGACTATTAGAACACGCCCACATGCTCTAGATTCCAAAGAAAACGGAGAGGAAGAATCCTTTGTTGCCTGTGAAATCCTAGTCCCAGTAGAACTAAGACGATGACCGAGCATCGTTGGATCAAGATCTAACGATCCATATTAACCACGTTCAAACAAAATAGGAAATCATTTCCTAAATTATCAATTAAAGCCATTTCAAGGGAAAACTTAGAAAATTAATATCTCCCAAACGGTTACTCCTTTCTTACCAAATTTTGAGGGAAACTTCATCATAGGTTTCTCTTTCTTCCTATAAAATTTGGAGTTATTATAATAAGGATTCGATTCCTTTTCTTAATATGCAAGTTATCATCATATTAATCACATTTTCCATGTTTTCCTTATTTCTTTTATTATTAATTCATGATTTTGAGTTCTTTGAACCCCAAGGAAGCTATTATCTCGAAATCCTATTTTCCTTTAATAGTAATTTCTTTCTTTTTAGCAATACCATGTAATACATTAATTGTATCTCCACATTATCTTCTTATTTTGCTATTTTGGCATTTTCTCTTTCTTTCCTCTTTATTGGGACTCCTTGGATCCCAAGACACTCCATTATTCATTTTATTGGAATACTCATTATTCTTTCTTAATGCACCTATATGCATTATTTTGCATTATCATGTTTATTTCTTAATACAATATTTCTTTTTGAGGATTTCTCTTTATTTCTCTTTAATTTTCCTCATTGGCATTCCTTTTAATATTAACAACCTCATGGATACGAAATTTCCCCAAGAAATCTCTTTTATGCCTCTTTTCATTCATTTTCCACATTATATCATTATTTTCCAATTTCTTTCTTCATAAAGAAATACTTAATCAATCTTTTCTTTTTCTTATTGCTTTTCTTTGCAACTTTAGACTCCTTGGAACCCAAGGAATCCAAGAGGCACGAAATCCCTCTTTGGATTTGCCCTCTAGATGTTTCTACATATTCCTTTCCTCAAATATTCAACTATTCATTCACTTATTGAATTTTCTTTGTTATTTCCTTGTTATTGGGCCCAATAGCCAATAAATCCCACAAATCAAACAACAAGGCTATTTTAAATGAAATCCAATTATTCTCAACCAAATATATGATTATTTTTTCAAACATCTTTAATATGAGAAATTATATTTCTCACCACTTGAACCCAAAAATTGGGGTTATAACACTAATCCTTTATCCCATTCTCATTCTGGACCTAGAAAATACGAGAAACAAAAACATCAACAAAAGTTGGTATGTGGAATTAAAGAGCTATACTATGCTGGCATATTGAAAATACTAGAAAATGAACCTTCAGTAACTACATTCCATTTTCTTTCTTTAGTGTTCTTATTGTTCAAGGCGGAAATGACAATACACTACATCCAATAATGTATTTCAATATAAGCAAGCGAGTACATATATTTAACATCCAGCAAATCTAGTCATATAATTATATCCACGTACCTGAGTTCAAATATTTCTCACATATCCATGATCATCTAGATAATTTGGTCAGCACCTGATTTAAAGAAATTAATCATCATTAATATATGTACATCATATTCTTAATAATTTTAGGTCCAAATTAGGGTTTAGGCCAAACCTTGGTTCAAACTGATCTAAACTTGTGTTTGATACTTTTTTACTGACTAGGGTGTCATTTTAGAGGTCTAGTCCAATTTTTGTAATTTTCTGATGACTGGTCTATTTTCTAGAATCAAAATGGGATTGGAAGCATCTAAACAGTCTTTAATAGAAAAAGACCTATTATTTAGATATATTACTTAGATCAGAGTCTAAATATGGATTTATATCAATATTAGGGTTCTAGGACAATTTTATGAGAATTAAGCTCAACTGGATATTATTTATTTCATTCAATAAATTGTTAAAAGAAGCATTATAAACTAAATTAAATATCACCAAAAAATATGTCTTAAAAGTATATTCTAGAGGTTTCATAAGAAAGAGGACATTTTTCTGAGTCTGGGGATATTTTTTGAGTATTTTTAGGGCAACGGGGCTATTTTCTATGTATTATACAAGATATAGACAAATCTTGGGATTTTAGATGGTATTTACCTATATTGGCCAATCACCATTCGCCACGTGTATACTAGAGGGACGTTGCTCCTCATCTGAGATGGCCTGGTTCATTCTGTTGGGTTGGTTCATTTTCTAGACCACCTGGGTTCGATATTACCCAGTCTGCTCCTCTCCTTCTTGCTTTCTCGCCGCACGACGCCCACCTCCGCCCATCATCCCGAGGCCCTCCTATCATTCTTCAACATTGCCTCAAGCCCGGGGTCAAGCTTCTCTTCTACACAGCACCACTGTATCCTGGTACTCTGGCGAGATGGCGCCATGCCTTCTCCTCATCGTCGTCCTCTGGATCTTGGTTGAGGAGACCTGGAGAGGCGAGTCCATGAGATCGTCGACCCTGCTCTTCCGTACACAAGAGAAACGGGGCACAACCTTGACCTCCTCTGATCTCCTCAGCTTCTAGATCTTCTCGACGGTCCCGACCTCCAAGTAGACGGGTGGTTTAGGTGGTGGCAGAGCAGATGGCGTGGTTTGTTGGGGTGCTGTGGTCATCCTCGGTGGCTTGGTTTCCCCCACACAAAACATCACCAGTGTGGTGGCGGAGGAGCCCGACGGCACATAGCCAGTGGGATGTAGGAGGTGGTCAGTTGTGCATCTTTGTCAGACTTCACACCTCCACCCAGATCGTCTATCACCGAGTCGTCCATGGTCTCCTCCCTGAAACAGAACTGTCTATGAGTTCAACTGCTCATGGTCCGACCTCCCTCCATCCTCCTTCGCAACCCCAGCACACGATGAAGCTCTCCACACAGCGGCTGCAGATGTCCATCACCACCGCAGACAGGAGATCTGGCGAGAAAGAATTGACTCCTTACATCATTTCACAACTGTCTATTCCATCTTTCCAGCGCCGACGTCGTCGTCGTCCCCTCCGACTCATGAGTGACCATACCACCATGTTCAACCTCGTGTTTGGAGATGGTGGTGGAGGGCTCTCCGGCAACCCAAAGCAATGATGCCCTCTGGATTCAGCACCACCGTCTGGGAGTGGAAGAAGGAACTATGTTTGCAACCATAACCCACAAGACGAGCTCGTTGTGAAGATCTTGTTTTAACGGAGCTTATAGAACAGTCCAGTTTCCGATTGCTCTCCACTTACTTCAGATACGTGGCACCAGGGACTTGGCCTCAAGGGTACCAGTCTCTCCGTAAGAAACGGAGGTAGGTGACGACTGTTTCGTCTCAATATCTGGGTGTAACCTATCCCATCCGCTAACATGTGCCCCACAAACCTCACTAACAGCCCAGTTGTTCCTTGCACATTAGATAAAACCCCAAGAAAATTGTTTATTATTTATAATATCTGTAAAAGATATCCCCTATGTATCCAAATTTTCCAAGGATAATAATTCTCACATAGTAAGTCAAGATGGCATGAAATCCTAGCATAACCTTAGAAACACTTAATCTAACTCATGACCACAAGGAATTCCATACACACATATATATATTTCCACCTAAATGAACTACTCGAAGAGGTCACTTTCATGATTACACAAATCAACCTTAAATGCCCATTGATTTTCAATGAATCAACATAAACCTAATATGATCATGATTTCAGGCATCATTCATTACTCATACATTAGAATACATATATTTTACCAAGGGATGTATTACCATATTGTCTCAATTATATCGACAAATGATATTTATCATAATTGAGCTTTAACTAGGTGCCATATCCTCATTTGTAGCTTTATACACTTATTTTAGGTGAATTTAACCTGTAATTGGATAACGTGTTCCTCAATTTGGGTTTAGTCATCTGCACAACATCCATGGTTCTCAAAACTAGAGAGACAAAGGGGCTCAATGAGTTGCAACACACTCAACTATAGTAAGGACTTAGAATATCATGAATTAGAAAACTTGGAATGAACTCCAAGGGGTCCTATTTATAGATAGGTTGTTCCCTTGAGTGTGGGACCACTTAAGGTCGAAATATAGCCATTTTCAAAGTTGCAATAGATCTATTTTTTCCTAAAACAACTCACCAATGGTTATAATCACTTTTTCTACATTTTTCATATAGGTAATTCGGTCGAGTTTCAATAAAGGTAACTCGATCGATCCACTAAATGAAAATGCCAATTTTCAAATAATCGGTCGAGTTTGTTCTGGGAAACTCGATCTATGAGCTAAAATTAGTTTTGCTCAGTGAGTCGGTCAGTCGGGTTCTGTGAGTGTGCAACTCGACCGATGGGTCATCTTCAGCAAATCCATCACTGGATCGGTCAAGTTTCCAACTCGACCGATAAACAACATTCTAAAAATTTTCTTAATTGACATTTGAGTGATTAGACGTTGGAACTAAGTGTCCCTGATTTTTCTCATCTTACTTAGAAGTCATATCATCAATACAAGTGATTACAAAAATCATCTAAGGTCATTTTGAGTGTTTTCCAAAAATGCACACTTGCATTGCTTTTGACTTGAACTTGAACAAGCTAGGGCTTGTGTAATTTGATCCTTTTCATGTACCTAAACCATCAAATCAATCTTGAACAAACATATTAGATACGTAGGAATGGAATGGTTAAGTCATTATCAAAATATGGATAATGTATAACTCTCAAGTTAACAATATTCTTATGTATTCTAGAGATGCAAAACAATATGAGCAACATATGAGGATAGCCATGTAGTTGGTAAGCCAACATTAGCTTTATGCGAAGCCTAGCCTTTGTGAGTTTTGGTATGCTGAACTATATTTTCTTAGTCATGTCATATAAAGAGAAGGAGTCAGTGTTAATCCTAAGAAGGTGGAATCTGTTCTTCAGTGGGAAAAACCTACAACCCCTACTGAGATCAGAAGTTTTCCAGGGTTAGTTGGATATTATTGGAGGTTCATAAGAAACTTTAGTGTAATAGAAGAACCTCTTACACACTTAACAAGGAAGGATGTACCTTTTGTTTTATCTAAAACTTGTGAGAAAAGTTCCCAAACATTAAAGAAGAAGTTAATCACAACACTGATTTTGATTTTACCTGAGGCAGATAAAGGTTATGTGATTTTCTATGATGCATCCAGGAGAGGTTTGGGATGTGCTCTTATCCAATAAGGAAAAGTGGTGGCCTATGCTTCTAGACAACTTAAGAATAATGAAGAGAATTATCCCAAAAAAGATCTTGAGTTGGAAGCAGTAGTACATGCCTTAAAGACATGGCATCATTATCTTTATCTTGAACCATGTCAGATCTTTATTGATGATAAGAGTCTGAAGTAAATTTTCACACAAAGGGGTCTCAACCTAAGATAGCACAGATGGTTATAGCATATAAAGGATTACGATGTTTCCATTAATTACCACCCTGGAAAGGCCAATGTTGTGGAAGATGCTCTAAATAGGAAGTCAACGTTGTCTGTAGAAATATTTCCAATGACATGTGTAAAAGGAGACTTGTTAGTTAAGATAAGGGAGATGAATTTTAATTTGAATGTGTGTGAACAAGGTGGCATGATTGTATGGATGTAGGTTAGACATACATTTTATGATCAGTTCAAGGAGTTTTAGCAGAGTAACATAGAACTAAAAGAGATCATGCATGATATGACAGAAGGAAAGATTACATAGTTCAGATATACAGATGATGGGTTGTTATATCACCATGATAGATTGTGTGTGCTAGATGACAATGAGCTAAAGAAATAGATTCTTGAGTAAGCTCAGTTTTCAATGTATGCAATGCATCCAAGCAACACTAAGATGTATAGAAACCTTAAGGAATTGTATTGGTGTCCAAGTATGAAGAAGGATGTAAGTGAGTATGTATCTATGTGTGGTGTATGTCATGAAGTCAAGGTTGAACATCATAAGCTGGTAGGTACTTTGCAATCACTTCCTATCCCTGAATGGAAGTGGGAACATATTACTATGGATTTTTTGGTTGGATTACTTAGGACACCACGTGGTTTTGACTCTGTATGAGCAATAGTAGATTGGTTAACAAGGTCTTCTCTTTCTATCATTTAATACAACATGGGATATGTCAAAGTTAGCCAACGTATTTATACATGAGATAGTCAAACAACACAAGATACTAGTTTCCATAATATAAGATAGAGATTTCAAATTCACAATGAGGTTCTGGAATCAGTTACAACGTTCCTTGGGAACAAAGTTGAATTTTAGCATAACATTTCATCCTCAGACAAATTGAGAGTCAGAAAGGAAAATTTAGACCCAAGAGGATATTCTGAGAGCATGTGTTTTGTAGTTTAGTGGCAGTTGGGGTGATCATCTCAGTCTTATGGAGTTTTCTATAACAACAGTTATCATTCGAGTTTTTCCATGGCCCCTTATGAAGCTTTGTTTGGGAGAAAGTGTAGATCTCCTATTTGTCTTTATGAAGTGGGAGAAAGGAAAATTCTAGGTCCATTGTTGGTGGAAGACACAATAGAAAAGCTATTCGTTATCAGACAATAGTTAAAGGTTGCTCAAGATAGATAGAAAAACTATGCACAAAAAAGGCATCGACTACTTCAGCTTGAGGTTGGAGATGAGGTTTATTTGGAACCCTCTCCATGGAAAGGTGTGATGTGGTTTGGAAATTGAGGCAAACTAACTCCTAGATATATGGGTCCCTATTCAATTATTCAAAGGATTTGATCAGTTGCATATAAACTTGAGTTCCTCTAGAGTTAGCCAATTTACATGATGTGTTTCATGCATCTATGTTGAAGAAGTGTTATCCTAGTATATAAAATATTATATACACATATCTTGTACAGTTGAGAGAGGAAATTTCTTACGTTGAAGGACTAATACAAATTCTAGATCACAAAATTCAGAAGCTTAAAAAGAGGGAGATACAACTAGTGAAACTTTTTTGGAGGAATCATGGTATAGAAGAATCTACTTGGGAAGTAGAGTTAGAGATGAGTAACAAGCATCCTTTCCATTTCTACACATTTTGAGAAAAAAATTATTTGAGGGGAGAAATGTTACAATCCTCTTATAACTTTGTTGGTGATTTTATGGATTGCAGATAACCTTAATGCTTGTTTCACTTTCATTAGTACTATATTACCTTGTGCTTTATCTTAACTTTGGTAATCTCAAATACTTGTATGAATAACTCATAACCATGAGTTAAGCATACTTGATATTTTATTTCTTATAGAATTAGCACATACATATATGTGGGAGGAGAATTCATGATACTTGAGGAAATAATTTATAAATATATTTTCAAAATATTATCAAAGTAATATTGTAGGATTTTAGATAATTCAATTACGAATCCAACGTAAAAAAATGAACCAAAATTGAGTTAAAATGAGTGATTTATGGTCTTTTTAGTAACATATACATTTTCTCAGCGACCATCAAGATTTGGCTTTTTCAGTGACAGCCAAGAATGGGCTTTCCCAGCGACCGCTGAGGATTTCCGCCTTGGATAGGAAATCATAAAACAATCATAACTCAGGCTATACATATCTATTTTCAACAAAACAAAGTGCATTAGAACTGTGATTCGATCCTCTATATTCTCATACCCTTAAGGAGATGAAAAGAAGACCTGGAGGGTTATTTATAGAGAGAGTTTTGGAAAAAAGGTGAAGAACAGTTGTTGACTGATAAACTAACCACATATTCTTTATCGTATGTAGTTCTAGACCATAGATACATTCTTTTTCACTTATTTGATCCATTAAGGATCATCATTTTGAATTTGTGGAGGTTTGGTTCCTCCTTCTTTGTTCATGTTTGACCTCCATATCACCATTTTAATTCCATTTTACCTACTAATGATCAATTTAGAACCTAATTTTGAGGCATGAAGTTTGATTCAGACACGTGTGAGCTAAAACTCAAGCTTAGTTGGTGAAAAAGCTAAGTTAAATACTTTTTGATGAGATCTGTGAGTGGAAAATCACCTCCTAACCTAGATTTACAATATACAAATTTAAATAATGGTTTTTTAATGTTTAAATCTTATTCTATGATGATGGTGATGAATTTGATAAATTTATGTAGTGATTTTTAGTTGTACAAATGCACATTTAACCATATGTTAGTGTTTTATTATCATGTTGAAGGTTGCTATGGAAGATGCTAAGATTGGCATGTGATTAATGGTACATATAAAGGCAATGGGGAAGTCGGGTCACCTGAGTCCAGGATGAAAGAGTTCAACTGTGACATATGAGAACTATAAAAGTTTCTAGATGATTTATGTGCTTAATATGTGAGTCTTAATTGACAAAGTTGGGATTACCATTATGTATGATGTTGAATATTGTTCAATTAATTAAATATCACTAGACAATAGATGCCCTAGGCACTGTAGAGTCCACATAGGAGGCATGCACTGTAAGGAGGAAGTGTGCTACCCTAATGGAGGTCTCAAGTAGGTCAAGGTAAGTCAGAGCATACCATTAGGGTGTGGGGGTCTAGGACGACTAGGGTGAAATCCTTAAATTATTATTGTCCAATGCCAACTAGGGATGGCAGTAATACATGAGTTATGAGTTGTGGCTGTTAATGGAAAGCTTTGGTTGGTCCACTAGTGCACAATAATCATGAGGGATTGACTCCCCACTTTAATACCCAGGTTGAAAGTAGGGCTCAAAGATATACAGTGACTCCCATTTGTTGTTAAGAACCAGACATGGAGATTCTAGCTACATACATGGTATTGAGACTATTGATTTAGGATATCGGGCATGCTTCAATGTCATGTACATTGATACTGTAGCTTGTTGTGATACTTTCATATGTTATGGTGCACCTCATGTTGGTCTAGTGACATAATAAATGGATTAAAATCAATTAAATGGATTTCAGTTATCCTTTTCCTATATCTAATATCAGTCTTTAACTACCATGCTAAGCGATTTACAATTTTAAACTGTCATGCTTATATGCTTTTGTGTTTAAGTTCTATCATGTACAAACATTAAAATATCTTAGTTACATGTTGATTTTCTACTCATTGAGAAAGTAGCTCATCAACCTACTGAACATTGTTCCAAGTAAAGAACTGGCTCTTCTTGAGGAGATAGAAGCCAGTTTTTATCAATAGTAGAATAGAGATCCTTAAGATTAGAATAGATATATGGTCTCTTATCTTGCCTCTGGATGTTGGGAAAGAAAGAGTGAGAAAAGAAAGAAGTTTGTAATGAAATGTATGTGATCTTTATTAACCGTGAAACTACTTCTTCTATGTAATAGTTGAACTCTTTTGTATCCTTTATTTTTATGCTTAAGCAGGATGTTATAGTTTAGTAATTGATGTTACTATATACATGAGAGAAAAAAACAAATAATGAAGATTTCTTATAAGGGGTTAAAAGTTGATGGTTAGTAGTAATCCCAATTTGGCGGGAGTTCGGGTCATGTCAGTTTGTTTACATGGTTTTCCTACAACTATAGCATCTGATAGAGGACTACATTTTATAGGATGGTTTTGGGATTGTATTCATATGGCATTGGGGGAATGATGAAGCTATCATTTGGGCTTTCATTTTGTGTTAATTTTTCCATTATTCACATATAGATGTTTCATTATACATGTTTTCCCCAATAGAAGGTATATTATATTCAAATACACTTATGTATGTCATTTGCATATATTTTGGTGATTTGACCACACTTTGGATGGAAGGTAGAGAAGCAGGTGGATCCTATGTTTTCTTCACCCTTAGATGAGCCAAAAGTGAATCTTAGAAATCCCTAAAATACCCCAAGAGGCCAAAGATCAAACAAAGGCAAAGAACATCATGGAGGAAGACATTGGATATGAAGTGATACAGAAAACCTAGCACGATAGTGGTACAATAGAATGTCCATGTAATCAACATAAAAATCACAAACTCAATTAGTAGTTGAAGCAACTCCTAAAATATCCCTCAGTGCGGTCAATGCATCCAAAAAAATGTGACGAACAACCCTTAAAATGGTCATGCTTCCCAGCATGACCCTACCAAACAACTCCCACAATGACCATGCCCCAGGGTAAGACTCTACCTCAACTTCTTTAATATAATGTGATACCTAGAACGGTCATTCTACATGACAAACGTCATGGTAGTACTGCCCAACATGACCGTATTGCTCAACACAGTTATGCTACCCTGACCCCAGAACCTAAAATTTAACTGATCATTGTACCATGGACATTTCCCACCATAACAGACATTCTCCTGTCCACCCACCATGGTCGTTCTTCCCAGAATGGTTGTTCTACCTAGCAAACCCTAGTGCTTCACTTATATCATTTTACTATATTTCTCCCACTTAACCCTATGCTTTCGAAGCCCCTATATAATGATTTATGGTGACTGGGAGCATAATGTTTGTTCTTCTAAGCATTAATTTCATCACCTAACCTCTCTCACCTACTTACCACTTCAATTCCACTTTCCTATCCTAAAAATCCCAATTTTATATTTGATCATAGGCTTGTCTATACTGAGGAGTAAATGTGTGTGTCATAGATGTATCCTACTATAAATGCTTAGATGTAACATTCTTGCACTGGAATACCCTTGGACAAAGTCATCCAAGATGGTGTAGTCATTCACCCTACAGGTTTGTGGTGATGATATTTGTGCATGACCTACAAAGGGGAACACATGTATCTGTGGCTTTGGCTGACCCATGTTAGCTTTGCATATCTTCTTGTGGCTGAACCTAAGTGCATCTATGACATGTGTCTCTTCATCATGTCATGTTTGCTGGATGGATGTGTCAAACTAACCCTTCAATACATAATGTAAGTATTCAAATAGTGTCTTTGTCACCTCACATGTGTGGGATTGTTTATTGGTTCTTGTTATCTCAAGAATCTTTTTCCAAAATTTTCAATTAGAGTTTGTTGCTTCAGACTTTTGTTATTCCCTCTTTTGTGTTGAAGGTAGATTGATTGGTTGTTAGGATGGGAAAACCAACTGGGAATCTACCCCTTGTTTATAAAGGGGTTTAAAAGGGAAGAATATTGGTTGTAAAAAACTACCCCTTGTGTTATGCAAGAGTCTACAATATATCAGATTCATTCTTTTTGCGTTCCCAACATTTTTCTTAGGATTTCTTGTATTTGTGTCTTTGGATGACCCATGTTAGCTTTGATTGTCTACTTGTCACCAAACCCAAATGCTTATGTGACTTATGGTTATTTCACCTATCATGCATGTTGGATGGATCATGTGTCATCTTGATCCTTCAATTCATCATGAAAGTCTTCAACTAATGTCTTCATCACCTCAGTAGTGTTAGACTATTCATTGGAGCTTGTCATATCAAGAAGCTCTTACACAACTATCAGTAAGTGTTATACATAAAGCATTTGTGATTCCCTCCTCTATTTTCATCTCTGTTAATGGTATTTTGATTGGTTGCTAGGATTGTGAGACCAAATGGGAATCTTCCCCTTGTGTAGCGATAAGTTGAAAAGGGAAGAAACATGGTTGTAAACAAGCTTCCTTTTGCATTAGGAAAGAGGCTTCAATAGATGGAATTCATGTTTTTTGTGTCTGCAACATATCTGGTAGGGTTTAAAAGAAATCAAACATTCTGTGGAATAGGGTGTCAAAGATAGTGATAGAAAAAGCTATCATGTCCCTTGCATGAAAGGAACATAGATCGAGTAGAAATTGGAAAAATTTCCCTTTTCGTAGAAAGAGATTGTTCAAGTATCAATGTAGATTGTTAGATGTTATGAGATGAATATAGAAACACACATTATATTGAGTAATATGAAAGGACTTCTCCAGTCTTGTCATGACATATGTCATGTAGGACCGTGGTAAATCACACAGAATTGTGGTTATTTATTGTTTGAGGGGTGAAGTTAACATGGTTCCAGGGACAAGGTGACTTGCTTCGGGTTGGGGATTGTGTTTGGATATGGGTGTGTGACATTACTCTTTCCTCATTGGAGATTTTATGAGAGAAACACTCACAAGGAAAAGGAAATCTAGAGATAAGGTGGCCCACCCAACTCTAGAGATTGTGGTTGAAGATCAATGTGTGAGATTTCTATTTCCTGAGGGGAGATTTTATACTCACAAGGAGAAGGATATGTAGGAACAAGGTGACCCTTATATGTCTAGATATGAGGTTGTGATATTCCTATCTCCTCAGGGGATATTTTATGAGAGAAATACTCACATTGAAAAGGGGTTTTCATGGACAAGGTGAGCCTTTCTGGGTCTTAACCTACATATGGTATGAATGTGTGAGATTTCTCTCCCCTCAAGGAGATTTTATGAGAGAGACTCACAAGTAAATGGGTGTGTAGCTCCAATTTTAGGTAACGGTTCATGTTTGTATGAAAATGGGTATAGGAGGGGTGATGTTCCACTTTTAGATCATGGTCTAGGACCTTGGTGTATGGTAGGAAAACATGGCCAACCCATTTATTACGTCTAACATCCTAGTCAAGATGGAAAATCATTTGGATCAAATGGAGTTGGTATTCTCTAGGTGTGATTGATATTTAGTCATGACTTGAAACTTATATCCAAGATTAAGGATTAAGTATCCTTTAGGCATAAGATGAAAATTCATCTTGAAAGGAAGCTGAGTTGGAGGCCTTTCAAGGAGGTAGTTGTTGGGAACACATTAGCATGACTAGATCAAGGCTAGAGTGAGTGATATTGTAACACCCTATTTTTTTATAGCATAAGCATTGATAACCATGCATTTTTCCCCTTTATCATAAACATGACAACACATTACAATAAAAATAGACAAGAACCATTACAAACTTGTGTAAAAATGCTTCTTCATAACTTCTTGGAAGCAAAACTTAATGTAAGAATATAAAATTCTAAAACCTAAACATCAGTCTTGAATCATGTAGATGGTTCCCTACCAAGCAATCCTCTTGAATATGTACTTGTAAACTCTAACCTATATATTCTTTTTGAAGCTTGAAATATGTCGATGTATCACCTCCAACCATGCAAAGGAAAACATTAAATCAAATAAAAAATATTGGCTACATTATAAAACAAGTAAAGTAATTATATTTGACATTAAGAATAACTTTGTGTCAACTTAAGTATTCTAGGAACATTTCTTAACATGGATGATTGGATAATAATTATATGCATTTCCATATAATTCCCAATTCAGGGTACATAATGCTACCAAAGCCCATAATTTCTAGGAATCTCTTAACGTTCTATTGAGGTCAATAGTTGTAGGAGAATATAAACTTAATCATTTTTCTTAGTGTGATTCTCAATCTTGATGCTAACATGATCCTAAACTTTAATCTTAATCATGATAGGTTTCCCCACTTAGCACATAATGGGGTTTCCCTCTCTTAAGCATGATGGGAATTTCCCCCCTCTTAGGCTTGAACACATTATATCTTTTCTCTTACATAATCATAAAAAAACCTTACTAATCATGATATTATTAAGTCTAAAGTATATCAACCATTAAGACATGAGTAATATAGAACATCAAATAAAGTGACTTAAACCTTCATGAACATATAATCATATGCCTATGTATAGTAAACAAGCAAATGTACCAAGATAATTTTTTTCAATATCATGGCTCGTTTACCCTAGTACTGAGGCTATCCTTTATTTTAGTCTTGATTCTAGTTTCATAGCCTATCCAACTTGTTGTTACAACAATGCTCTAATGGTTTTGGTTGTATTAGTTACACCCTTCCTTATCAGAGACCTCACGCTTGCAGATCTCTTATATGATCTAGTTCCCTATGTGCATAGACCCACACATGTTCTCCTCAACCAAACAATGCTCAATTTTATCTATGAAATAGAGTACCACCCAAAGTCATGGTGGTGAGAGGTTTCCATATTGCTAAGCGATTTGACTCATAGAATTATTTTTGAGGTTTTCACATCACCCCTCATACCCATAAGACCATGCAACAACTATAATGATCCATCCTCCACCTATGATGCTAGAGAAATGCCTTTCAAAGTTCTTAATTAACAAGTTTCATATGTGCTCTCTCAGCGTTGTTGGCCTTTGACATTTTGTATACCATCATATATTCCCATGGGGACACTCTAGATTATATATATATATATATATATATATATATATATATATATATATATATATATATATATATATATATATATATATATATATATATATATATATATACATATATATATGTGTGTGTGTGTAGTACATACATATATATAACCACTGTCTAATCTTTTCTACAAGCTTTGTTTCCATATGTTTTGGTCAAGAATTTTCTAAGGTCATGAAATCCATATAATTTACCATCTTTTATGGCCTATCAGTTATTTGACAAACTTAAATGATGAGTTTTCTATGACCAATTATTTTCCACATGTATTGTTATGCAAAAAAATCTTAAAACCTTCATTTTGAATTCCTTCCACGTAAATTTTTGGTTTCTATATCAATAAAACCTCAATGAGTAAATAATCAACAATATACAAATTTTCTAAAATAAAAATTCTGCTAATATTGCTAAATCCACTATTTATTTAGATTCTCAAAAGCATAAAAAGTGGAAATACGTTTTATATCAACAATATCACATAATAATAATTATGAACAAATTTGCAATGGGTTTTGATATAATATCTCGATTGTCTTCAAAACTAAACCAACCATATGCCTCCATTATCCTTTCTATAGTAAGAAGAATGTTCTAAGAACTTGTGTTTGTCGTTACATGACTAGTACACTTTTTTTATTTAAACAAGAAATTGTTTAAGAGCAATCATTGTCCAATTTGACAAGATTATCCAATTTTCCTTTCATATTAAAAATGAACCATTATAGTCACTCATGTTATTTGTTAGTGGTTTGTTTTCATTTTACTGGAATAGGATATAATAAATTTCTAACATGGTGATATAGGGATTGCATGCTTGTGAGACTACAAATCATCTTCAATTAAACATTGCATACAATTTTTCCTTTTTAGATTGTCTCATGCCATGCATAAACAAATTTATATCTTTTCTATTTATGCCTCTCATATACATTGGGTAGGTGAGTATACAATATTGAAACTTTCTTAGAGACTCCAATTACTACAACACTATTATAAATTCGTTCTAATATGTTTAATTTAATCTATACATAAAGCAATATTTCCTTAAGTTCCCTCTAATTCTATGTCATATATATGAGTTCAATATCAACTAAATTTCAATTAGTATATATTTTATATTTTCTAGAATTCCCTAAAATAATAATTCAAAAATATTTTGATAACCTCTCACATTATTTACCTATATAAATTGACATGTTAAAAGCATAATAAATATTGTAGCAAACATCTTATGTATTTATTCCCTCAAAGGACTTAGCACATAACCTCTTTCCAGATAAAAAGTAAATACATTCAAAGTTGTTCCTATATAAATTATTTTCATAACAATCGTGAAATTTTTCCTAATAATTTTACCAATAAGATAAACTTTAACATCATGATGTTTGACTACAAATCCTATTTCTAGTTATCTATCATCTCTAGATCTTGAAAATAATTTTGTTTATAATTTCTTTATTTTTTTCAATTTATATTCCCATCAAGCATACATAATCTGTTTTTCCTGAATTTTTTCTCTACTCAAATGGTAAATAAAATGGTCAAACTTCTTCCATTGATGCATATTTATCTACAAAATATAAATAACCACTTGTATTTTCAAGATAAACCATTTGTTAATTATAATTAACATGATTATTTTTTGATAAATAACCATAAGTTTTTATCTAACAGCTATTTAATTATAAAACTTCGAGTAAGGAGTGGGATCTGAGAAGGAGCCACTCAACTTACTCTATATGAAATAATAGAAAACCATCAACTGCCAAATTTGATAATAATTTTTCACAAATGATGATATACTATAATTCAAATATGCATCGTATCAAATACCACAAGTGTAGTAGTGGAAGATAAAATCTAAATTACTATACTTATGTCTATCATTCTTCTTCACCGTGCAGGGAATACATAGAATAAAACTATATAAAATAAGTCACATCAGGTATATCAACTACTTCAATCTACCACCCAAGAAAGAACAACTAACTCTTAGATAGTCATGGTCAACCTTAGTCAACTCTTCGTTGCTCTCTACCTAAGCGGTTGGAAGCATACCCCATAAGAGAAGACATAGTGGATGCTATCAACATAAATGTGGATATGTGGATATAAATAATGATTGAGAGATTATATGTGAAAAAGAACATCAAATATAAACAAGGCTTCCTAAACAAAGAGGAAAGTACCATCCAAGTCGATATAAAAAATAAACATTTCAATAAGATGAAGATAAATAAAAATACTTGATATTAAACTAAAATAAAACTATACCTCAAGGGCTACACAGAGAAATTAGGGCACATGACCCATCAACATAGATGAAATAATCAGCACACAATTGAGATAAGCTTAGTACTAGCGAAATATAATAAACAATGGATGTTAGAGTACATAAACCTAAACCTAATAGAGCATGCACATAACCAAACTCCCAAATTAAAAAAAATGTGCACCAAAAGTATGGGGCACATAACCTCCATCCCAAAACATTAATGGAACATAACCTAAAAACCAAAACATATTATAAAACCCTAGTACCATGGAAACAACAAGAATGCAACACAGAGGCAAGTTAAGTGTAGTCATGGTATTAAACAAGATTGTCAACCTAAAAGTGTAACATCTAAACATAAAAGTCCATCATGAGCAAATTGCAGTTTCAATATACAAATAGCACAATATAGATAAATCCACTAAAGCAGGTTCAACTAATGATAGCACGAACAAGATTACAAATCACAGATTCTAAAGTGAAATATCACATATATTCTTCAAATTAGGATTTAAATAAATCTCGTTGGAGATATTTCACATATATTCTTCAAATTAGGTCAAAAGATAGAGAAAGTAGAACAATTGCTCAATATAGACTCAGAGGGATGCAACATACCTCAATGATGTATGTAATAGATTAAGGTACAAGCTATAGATCCAATCAAGGTATCTTCACATGCTATCATATTAGATGTAAATAATTAATTAATGATTGTAAACTTAGTAATATGAACTTCCTATTATATTGGATTTAGGTTATAAGACCTTTACCATCAGGTAGGGCTTATTTTCCTAATTTTAGAACATATTTTGTATAATTTTTTATTAGTAGATACTTAATTCCAATATAATATCATTTCCTAAAATTCTCAAATAATAATAAAAATCAAAAGATAAAAAATTCCACTTGCATCACACATCAGAATATTGATGTTTGATGCGGCATCAAAGTTTATTTATCAAAGACCAAAATAATGTGCAATTAAATTGGAATCAGGGGTGAAAAGACAATATTGCACATATACACTTTCCTACAAATAAAATTAAAATGTGTTCATCGATGTAAAGAACATAGAGATAATCTTATAATCCTATCATGCAAGCATCTTTAGGGTTGTACCTAACATCAAATGCTGATGAAATATGTGATCCTTTGATTCATCCCAAAAGCATTGAGATTAGTAGACTCCCTGGACCATGCCAAACTCAGTGAGCACCAGAGAGGGTCATTGGTAGATCAAAAGTGAGGATTCCACCTACCACCATGAACGACAAGAAGTAGTAGGACCAGCCTCCCCAGAGAGCACCTAACAAGCAAAGAGAAAGAGCAATCCAAAATTAGGTTTCAATCACAGAAACCTAGCGATGAAAACCTAGCTATAAACCAACTCAGTGGATGACCCAGATACTAGACATTACATGACATCAAAACTAGAAATTGGAAGATGAAAAAATGGAGAATTCAGAACTCTACCTCTAATGACCTAATTATCTGTGTCAAAAGCCTTACAGGAAGAAATGAGGCAAGGCACATGCTTGGTTGTGACTCAGGAGAACTTGCACTTACTAGCAGAACCTGATGATGTCTCTCTAGATGGTGGGAGTAGAGGAGGGAAAGTGTAGGTCGATTGGTGGCCAAAAAGGAATTTTGATCAAATTCTGGAAGTATTTTGAAGGTATTAGAAGGGTTATATATATTTTGATAGTCCAGAGATGAGGGGGATAGGAAATTGAGAGGAGACATGGAAAGTGAGTGCTTTGTTGTTGATCTAGGTGTTGAGAAGATGATACCCAATCGAGTTAGGTATCTATCCATTCAAAAATTCATAAGGAACATGGTAGCATAGAGATAAGGAGGAAAACGGTAAGGAAAGAGAGAGAATGAGAGGAAGATCTCATCGGGGATTGTAGAGTCCCAACATGAGTAGAATTAAGCGAAGTGAATGAAGATTTTGGGTGCAAAGATTTTTATGGATCTGAGTCTGACACAAAAAATCAAGCTAATTATTGCATTATGGAAAAATTAGGGGAACTATAGCCAAACTGAAACAATAACCAACATGACATCAAAATTGACTGCATAGTTCAAAAAATATCGACGAATGACTCACATTTAGATTGACATTTAGATAAAATCTTCTCTACTTAAATTGGGATATCTAGGATTACCCAATTAATTTGAAAATTTTCAAATAAACTAAATAGGATATATAGAATCTGATTTTGGGATTAGATCTAGGTTTTGGGATTATCTAGTACGAGTTTTAGTACAATTAGGGTTAAAATCAATTATCTCATTATCTATTATTATATATGTCAATTATCTTAAATATTTAGGATGTAGAGTTCTAACACCCTCTTATTATCCCAGTTACAATTTTATAGTGACTCAGAGTCACTATAACATATATTGGAGGACACTAGAACAAACTCAACACCTTAGTACTATGTTCTTGTAGACTCAACTAAACTATAGCTCTAATACCAATAGATGTAACACCCGTTATCACACAAATAACAAGATCACAAAAAACCACGCGGAAATAACCTTTAGCAACAGATTACTCAAAAACACTAAAAATTAGAACCATTTTTCCATAAAGATCCACAACCAGAAAACACTTAATAAGAAGGCCCGAAGTCTGTCATATATATATAACATGATGCATTCCTATTTCATCTGGTACATGGTACCATTACCACTATATTTAAATGAGTAAACTATAAGCAACAACAACATATTAGTTAAAAGATCGTACCGATATTGAAACCATAGCGACACTATTCCCTTGAGGACCTGAGAGTACAGGGATGACATATAGGACTTATATCTACAACAAGACACAATTGATAGAACACCACCTCAAACTTCAGGTCTTCTTCTTACTATTGTCCTGTCTCACTTACACAATCTCTGCTACACATGCACATCCACCTAAAAAGTTGCGGAACCCACAGGGTGAGACAAAAGTCCTAGCGGAAGATATAACTCCCCAACAACACTATTGTTATTATAGATATACAGTTATAAGAGCAGAAAGTAAAGCTGCATTTTATTAAACAGGTCTGACCATATATTATGAGAATGGTAGAATAGTATCATAATGAAGTAGTTTAAATAACTATGGCTGAATAGTAAATCAAGTAATCACTTTAGAAGGAATATGAATGACATGTATGGCAACTACCCATTATGTCATACAATTATAATTGCAGCCACATTCAATATTTTTGTATCCCATTCTCAAGAGATATATGCTACACAGATAATTGAATCTTTCAACAATCAATCTCATGATTATGCACACACTTAGGCACACAATGCTCAAGCTTATGATGCACACACTCACATTCAAGCACAAGCTTATTATGATCACACACATTAGATCTTATTTTATGCCCTAACTTATACCCTGAGGATTTGAGTCGTACCACCCAAATCCAACCACCCCTATGAAGGGCTACCAACAGTGCCATACAAGGTCCAAGGAGAGTCGTACTCCAAGGCCTCACCCACTACTCATGGTCAGTACGAGAGACAACACAGAGACATATTAGTTAGCTACCGATAGTGGCATGTAGTCAACTATTTAATCAACTAGCCTGTCTTGGTACAGGTCACAGTGCTAGCGGATAGCTCACTCGTGGCTATTCGGATAAATAGAATTGGCTCACTCATGGTCATTCTTATAAAAGGATTGGCCCATGCATGGCCATTGTTATAAATCAACTGGCTCACTCATGGACATTATTTAAGAAAAGGATTCTCTCACTCATGGAAATCCATATCACATAACTATTTTATGGATGTAGTAAGATGATTAACTATGCATCCTCAGATATAAGATAATATGTGTTCCAAGTTAAACTCGTTTTACCATCCAACAAGTTCTGACACTGAATCGATCTATGGCCAGGGCAACCTACAATTTTAGTTTCACTTGGTAACTTAGGTGTATCACAACATCTTTATCATCAATCAAGTTGCAAGTATACCACACAGGTAAGTGCTACAAAGAACAGTGTAATACACTCTTCAATAAATCACATAACAATTGTAACACATACTTGTTACTTTATAAAAATTATCCTGGGATCTAAATCCTTCAAACACACTACTGAGAGTCTCATTCCATCATTATCACATGCTATGGGGCTTCAATCCCCTTAGTTCATTATCAAACAATGTCACCTTTCACTGCAACAACCATCTCTAGGTCATAAGGCCCACATAACATCATACTTGTTGTACAAGTATTTTGCATTACCCACAAAGCCCATTCAATATATATAATGTCACATCACAATAGCCCATAGTTGGATATGATCATTATCTCAAATTACTTGCATGGTTACGATCTCATGATAAAAGAGATATCAATTTAAATATCATCACCATACTGATAATCATTCAAATTGCAACCCTCTCATTATTAGGTTTAGGTTTTCCCCTTGTAGGCGATTAGAGTTTTGAAGTTCATATTTAACAGTCATACCCTAATTCACATCATAAGAGCTTATATTATTACCATAAGTATTCAAGGATACTTAATTACTCTTATCAATTATCATCAATTGATTATCAACATGAGTGATATAAGTTTCTACTCCTCATTAGGATACTAGATTCAATTTTAACTTGTTGTATTGACTTGACCCTCTTTAGGGTATACCATCCTACACTTATCAAATTGTATCCATTTCATTATTTCATAGTGTATCAATTGATTATATTCATCGTGTGTCGGATTGCACTTATCAAGGTATATCAGGCTACATACTAACTCTTGTGTAGGCCTAGACACTCTTACTTGTATCAGCCTAGACACTATCACTTGTGTCAGTCGAGACACTCTCACTTGTGTTGGGTTAGACACATGCATTTCCCATGACACTCTTCACTTGTGTCAACCATATCACATCAAAGTGATATTGGTTTAGAGGTGCTTAAGGTAATATTGGTTTTGAGGTGCTTCAAGTGATATCAACCATGAATCATATCTTGGTGTATCACCTTTACCATACCTAGGTGCATCACCTTCTTCACACTTTGGCATAATATGTTCACCTTACTTAATCATAACATCTTGACCTCACTTTAGGGTATCAACCACCCTATCACTTTGTGTGTCGGCCACCCTTTCACTTTGTGTATCAGTTACCCTATCACTTTGTGTATTGGGCATAGTATACTCTAGGGTATTAGCCATATTGTTATCTAGTGTATTGGACATAACACCTTCTATTGTGTCACCCTAGATATCTCCAAATTCTATCAGTCTCTAAGGTTTTGCTAGTATTGGGTTAACCATCATCAACATTCTTCTATTCTTTCACCTATCAAGGTATTAGCCTCACCACTACTTGGTGTATTGGACATGACATCAAGGAGTGTGTCACCCACACCTTCACATGGTGTGTTGGCCAAAGTGTGTTGCCAGTCACACTTGTGTCAGGCTAGAGGTATATTGGTTTTCCCTTCATATAACCCCACAACCTAATTATAGAAAATAGTTGATTAACAATCCAAATTACATTTTCAGTGTAACTTCTCAACCCCTTTTACCCAAAACTCTAAATTACCCTCTCTTAGGGTTTTGTCCTTGTAAGGGACATAAGGCCACCTTCTCCATCCTGAGCTTGCTGCTTGGGGTCACCTCTTGAGGTGCCCAATGGTCTTCCCTCTGGGGTTGGACCAACTCATACCTTTCCTCTGGGGCTTGGTCTTGCATCATACATCAGGATGGTATGCAGGTTCAAGAAGTACATCCATAACAAATTGTTATACACATAATGACTTTATGAGATTGCATAATCAAACAAATAGTTTCAGTTACACATCAATCGAGAAATCTCATGAAACATCGTGAATCATAAGGTGATTATTCATAAATTAACCACATACCTATTCAGTAGATTCAACAAGCTAATAGTAAATCCAAGAAAGAAATTGTCCAAGCAAGCAGTTCAATTCACATAAGCAAGAATCCTAAAAAAAGTACATGTACTCTATTTACTATCCACTTTATCAGATTCTGTCTATTCGCTTGAACTTGCTTCCTAGGGTTTCCTATTTCGTTTTAGGGTTTCATCAGGGTTCATCTTTATCATTGTCACTATACACCCTAAAACATCAAAACTTCTTAAAAACCCTAACTAGCTTGTTAAATCCTTCCTAACAGGCTTAGGATCGACTCACAATTGCATTCTTCTAAGGAATCTCAAATTAATCATATTTATCATCTTTTACCCTGAATTAGGGTTTCTATATGCATTATTATAAATTCATGTGTGAGTACCATAAATCAAGAAAATTATTATATAAATCATATTCAACTTATATTTTTCCTATCAACAGGTTATTATAACTTGAAATAACATATTTAAGACCTTAAATCTGTTTTCCAAACATAATTAGGGTTTTAAATCAAGGTTTAATGCATAACATGATCCACTTAAAGCACTTTTACAATTTGAAACGTAATTAGGCTTTCATAACATTTTTAACAGGTTCCTCATGATTTTCTGATCAACTTTCATTTATAAAGTTTTCTCATACGATTATCCTATGATTTTATATGATTTTTACATGAAAAGTCATTTCCCACCAATCAAGGATTGTCGTGTGGATTATCCACTTGGATAATTTGCGCCAATGGGTTAGGCCAGAGCCACTCAGCTCCCACCATGTGGTCATGTGGGTCCCACCCCACAACATGTGCTTGCAAAAAAAAGATGTGAAAAGTCCTAAAAATGCATTACCTCACTATTGTGACTCAGGGGAAAAGGTGTATAATCACCATAGGTCATCTTCCTCCATCGACCTCACATTGTGTGAGTTAGGTGGTCAACTCGAGGGTTGACTTGGCACTTCTGGTCCTGTACAAGAAAATGAATAGCATAGGGGCCTTTGCCTTCCTCCCACAAACTCGCCCAACCAAATAATTGCACCTTCACGTCGATCCTTCACCGTCAACTAGCTCAACTACTCCGGTGAGGTATGTTGCTTGTCGAGTGGGAAGATCAAGGTTGTTCATCAAATTGAAGGCACCAACAACTCTACCTTCACATTATGATCATGAGGGTGTTGGTTCAAGAGTTTCTCACGATGCCCAGACCCATCCCCTATATATTGGGTTCATAACAGGTTCCCGGTGAATTGGGGATTCCTCCAATTCATGAAGAAACCTCTAGAAACCTAGGCTAGATAAGGTTGGAACAACATCCTAGTGGTGATTGACTTCTTTCCAGCCTCGCACATCACCTCTAACTCGAACAATCTTCGATCGAGTTCCCCATGAACTGGACACTGAGTTCCAGTCTCCCACAAGACTGGAATTAGGTCTTGACCACTGGATCGCGGATCCAACAGTCCTGAGTGACTGCTCAACTAATAAAATTAGGATTTAAATCCCTATTAAAGTGTGACATTGATTTCATTATCGAATTATCATCTCACTTTAGGATAAATTCAAAAATCCATAACTCATTAATTGAGTGTCCTTTTTCAACCAAATTTTAAGGAAATCTTTATCTTGCCTTAATCTAATCGGTTAACCAATTTGAGTCCCAAATTCCAAAGGAAAATGGCATTATCTTCATGTACAAGTTATCCTTTATTAAAGCTTATATAATTGGTATTGTACCTTTCTTATCCTATTATCTTTGCAACTTGGACTCCTTGGAACGCAAGGAATCCCATAGATATGAAATAAATCTTTGAAGGATAATTCCTAGCCTTCTATATGCTTCTACCTCTTTCTTTTCTCCTTATATTTGCTATTCCTTTATTAATTGGATTTCTTTTCCTTTTATGTCCTTTTTCTTGGTATTGTGCCCAATAGCCAATAAGGCCCATGAAATCAAACAAGAAAGGCTATTTGGCAAGGAAATCCACTCATTTAAATCAAATTAAATAGTTACATTATCATATATCTTAAAAAGGAGAAATTACATTTCAATCACGAACTAGGAAAAATGAGGTTATAACATCCTCCGCTCCTTATAAGAATTTTTCCCTTCAGCAATCAAACCAACAAGTCAGGATATGCTTTTTCCATGTCTGTCTTCAGCTCCCATGTGGCCTCATCCTCTCCATGGTGCTTCCAAAGAACCTTTACCATCTCTATATTCTTACATCTGAGTTCTTTCACCTTGGTATCTAAAATTTGCAAAGGTGGCTCAGGATATGTCAGCTTCCCTTGAAGCTCAATAGGCTCAATGCTCAACACATGGCTCGTATCTTACACATATCACTTTAGATTGGACACATGGAATACATCATGCATCATATTATACTGAGGGGGTAACGCCAAATGGTATGCAGCTTCACCAATCTGTTCTAACAACTCATACACACCCACGTATTTGGGACTTAGCTTCTGTCTATTCTTGGCTATACCTCAGAGTAGTTGGATTTTCAAGAATGCATGCTCTCCCACAGTAAACTTCACGTCAGTCCACTTCAGATCAACATACAACTTCTGTTGATCATGGCCTCTCTTTAGCCCCTATTGATCAAAGTAATTTTATCTGCATACACTTGGAGCTCATCTGATCTTAACAAATTCCTCTCACCAACATCATCCCAGTGAAGTGGTGACTGACACGATCACCCATAAAGAGCTTCATACAGAGGCATCTTGATACTAGTTTGGTAGCTGTTGTTGTAGGCAAACTTGGCTAGAGGTAGGTACTGCTCCCACGATCCTCCCCAATCGAGAACACAAGCTCTCAACAGATCCTCTAATGTCTGGATCATCCTCTCTAACTATCCATCAGTCTGGGGGTGATAAGCCATATTGAACTTCAACCTCATCCTGAGTTCTTCCTGTACCTGCTTCCACAACTTGGAAGTGAACTTTGGGTCCCTATCGGAGATGATGGAACCGGGTACGTCATGCAAACATACTATCTCCCTAATATATAGCTCACCTAGGTCTGACACCTTGGTAGTGGTCTTTAGGGTAGGGAAGTGTGTGGATTTGGTAAGGCAATCTACCACAACCCATATTGCATCGTGACCTCTCTTGGTCTGGGGTATACCCACCACAAAACCCATGGTGACATGATCCCATTTCCACTCTAGAATATCTATATACTGTAGAAGTCCATCGGGTCATTGGTGTTCATCCTTCACCATCTGGTACGTGAGACAACTGGCCACAAATGCCTCTATGTCCTTCTTCATCCCTGACCACCAAAAGTATCTCTGTAAATCCTTGAACATCTTCGTCGTTCCTGGGTGTACCATATAGTTGGACTCGTGTGCCTCCTGTAAGATACACTCCTTCAATGGATAATCTTTAGGAACCCAGATACAATTCTCAAATCGGATCCCTTTGTCTACTCCCACTTAAAGACAGGCATGTGGCTTCTCTAACAAGCCCTTTGTCTTGTTGAGTTCTAAATTGGTCAACTGTGCTGCCACTATCTCACTCAACAACTCTGACTGAATCTGGATGTTGGTCAACTGAACTCGGTCCTCTAACAGCTGTAGAGTCCACCCCACCAGCTCTTCTAGGCTTTTCCATTGACTGGACAAAATAGTTGCACACTGTTGGATCAGCTACGACGTTCGCCTTCCCAGGGTGATAGGCGATGGTGAAGTCATAATCCTTCATGTAATCCATCCATCATCTCCGTCGTAGGTTCATGTCTCTTTGTGTGAGGAGATACTTCAGGATCTTATGGTCGATGAGTATCTTGAAGGTAGATACGTACATGTAATTGTTGGTATGTATTCCCTGAGAGCCAATCATGGGATGATTGGTGGAATACATTAAGATTGATTTGATAAGCATTAAAGGCAAGCTTCCAATTCATTCTGGTTCTGTCACATGAGTTAATGATAGAACAAATTGAATGTCTAAAGAATGATAATACTCAATGGCATATGCTTTTAGGTTGAGGACCTGAACAATGAGATCATATGGATGCTAAGAGTTTGTACATTCTTATTATGTCCCTAGTCGAATGTCATTTTGGAAGGTAGATAGACAACAATGACACACAAGACTAGATTGTAGTGTTGGTTGATGACAGAAACTCGTTAGTCATGATACGGAGATATCAAACCAAACACATAGGTACTTGTTAGAGAACAAGTGTACCAGACAGACCCACCGTGAGTTTGACACATGGAACCATGACATGGTAGTCACAGTCAGTTCTCACAGTGATGGTGGTGAGTGTGATTCTTTGACCTGAAATCACTACACTCAACACGTGTCGTTGGGTACACTTTGACATCATCAAACGCAGTCCTGAAACATGGGTTGTTATAAAGGTGATGATTGGGTGGCTTTGACACATGGGGCTTTTGAGGGGTGAGTGATAGATATGGGATTTGTCCTTCCTGAGGGAGTTTGATATCCATGGACACTTGATGAGTAGGATTGAGATAGGCATGTGCACGCATGTGTGAATCAGTATGTGATATTGATGTCATACATATCTCCTCAAGTCTACTATGAGATCAAGAAAGTGAATGAACGTTGACAGGATGACTGTTCCATGCCTTGATTTCATTCAGGATATTAGAGAAAAAGGAATTATACATTCATTGTAACACCATTCACAGATTGTAGGATTGAAAGTTGTTCTCCAACTTTCTATTTCACTTGGGTAGCACTGATGTGCGACTAGGCACCACTCTTTGCTTGTGAATTCATAAGTGTTATGGACTTTCACTGCCAATGTGAAATGATCCAGTAGGGTCACACACATAGGATTTAACTTGGAAGAGGATTTTATCCACAAACGATGTTTAGATTGATTACTAAAGGGTTTAGCAGTTCAATTAAACACTCAATTAATTGATAGCTCAAAATCATAGTGTGCAAGGTGTTGGACCAGATGATTAAGAGTATCAGATTGATTGGAACTTCAATTGGCTGATTTGAGAGAGAAAATATGCATAATATATGCCTTAATAAGTGATAACTTGTGTATGAATAAAACTCTCTTATAATCTCGAACTTGAGTCCTAAACTTAGCACACAAGTATTTTAAATCATTATGAACTTTCCTTGAAAATTTGGGGATGATTGGATAAAAGAGGAGAGAGTTATGCATTTGTTAAGTTTCCATAAAGTGGAGGGTTAACTAATATATTAATGCAATTTGTCACATTTTAACTTGAATCAGAAATCTAGGGCCCTACCCTTTTAGGTTTCACACGCATCTGGGACCCTAGGATTGAAAATCGACGATCTAAAAATCGTCTCCTAGCTCCGGTTAAATCGGGAAGGCCGGCTACAGTATCCCCTTTCTCAGTTCATCTAGTTCTCTTTCTCCTATCCATATCAAGACTGGGAAGTAGTTCCTTTGGATTTAGGGTGACAATCTAGACACGAGCATCCCTAACAATCAGTGTTTCTTTGGGAATAGGGGACTTTCCCTAAGGAGCCGTGGGAGTCAAATCCATGGAGCGAAAAGCTCTATCCCCCAACCTATAAAAGGGATGTAAAGGCCTCAGGAGACCGAGAGCCGCAACCTTAGGATCTGTTAGACCCTAAACATTCCTCTCTACCCTCGATCTCCCATTCACCTACCCGTTCTACTCATTTGTCACTTCGATTCTGGTTAGCTACTGCCGAATCTAATCCCTAGTCATGTACCTTGCTCAGGACCACTGGGTAGCAAGCGAGAACCACAATGTGGTGTGGTAGGACTGTGCAAAGGTAAAGAAGCTCTCGCTAGCGACTGAGGAGTCCAGATACCCAAAGTCAACTGTGAGGTTGGACCACGGCTGGGTGCTGCCTCGCAAGGCTAAGTGGGGTTGAAGACAATCATCACGGGAATTACCCTTTTACCCCTGGGGCTAATGAAGGAGCAGTAGGGTAAGAGCGTCTTTCGACTCTGTCTAGTTGGGTCAACATTGCTGGTGCAAGCCGCTGAAGGGCCACCTGCGTGGCGCTCTCTCATTGGTCCAGGTAAGTAAATCTTGCAAAAATCATAATTAATTATCTGTAACTCCTATGATAGCAAGTAATATATGAAAATTGAATAGGAGAATGTGAGGAATCCACTAAAATAGTTTCATAGACTGAATCTGAACCTAGTTCTAAAAGTACCTAGAGTTAACCATGTCCATGTATTAAACTTCGATTAAAAACCCTAAATATGATTAGAAATAAGATCTAAGGTCCTTGATAGGTTATTTCGAGTTATAGTAACCTGATGAGAGGAGAAGTAAGAGTTAAATCTAATTTAGTGGATACTATGCTTGCCCTAGGGTTTTTACACATGAATCTATGATAATGCATATAGAAACCCTAATCTAGGGTAAAAAGGTGATTAACATGATAAATTCGAGATTCCATAGAATAGTTTAATTATGAGTTGATCCTAAGCTTGTTAGGAAGGATTTAACAAGGTTGTTAGGGTTTGTGATTAATTTTGCTATTTTAGGGTTTCTAGTGTGAATAATAAAGATGAACCCTAATGAAACCCTAAAAGGAAGTAGGAAACCCTAGGAAGCGAGTTCCAATGAATAGATTCTGATCAAGTGAATAATAAATATTACATGTATGGTTTAGGATTCTTTCTTGTATGTGTGTGGATTGAACTGCTTGCCTGGACACTTTCTTGCCTGGATTACTATTAGCTTGTTGATTCGAATGAATATATATGTGGTTACTTTATGAATAATCGCCTTTAGTTTTCACGGTGTTTCTCGAGTGTTTCTCGATTTATTGTAACCTAAACTATTGGATATTCAATTCAGCAGTCCTATAAAGTCCCTATGAATATCACAATTAAATATGGATGTGCTCCTCGAACCTACGTGCCACCGTAATGTATGTTACAAGACCAAGCCCCAGAGGGAAGGTATGATTTGGTCAAGCCCCAAAGGGAAGACCATTGGGAACATAGAGAGGTGACCCTAGGCACCAAGCTCAGGATGGAGAAGGTGGCCTTATGTCCTTTGCAAGGACAAAACCCTAAGAGAGTGTAATCCAGGGTTTAGGGAAAAAGTGTTTGAGAAGTCATATTGAAAGCACAAGTTGGATTGTTAATCAATTAATTTCTATAATTAGGTTGTTAGAAACTATTTGTGATATTGTGATTGTCCCCCACATACCAGTATAGCAATATACTGACTAACATTTTGTTTGTCAGAATTTTAGGTACAATCCTAAAAATGGACAAACTGTAAATCAAAATTGTGAAGATACAACTAAACTTTTCATGGAGAATTAGTTAGATAGACTTTTTTCTATGGATAGAATTCTAGAATCAAAATTTTATAAGGTATGAAAAAAGCTTTATTTTATTCCAACTTTTTAGTTTAGTAGTGGTAGAATTTGATAATTATTTTTGATTAAATGTACAACCATAGATTCTGAAATATTGGGATAGTATCTTTGACCTCTTGGTCTCCCTTGATTGGGGGCTACCAGGAAGCGGGGTCGTTACATTTGGTATCAGAGCCAATGGTTTCTCATTTAATCCTTAAAAAGTATTAAATTTTACAAACTCTGTAGAACTTGAGGGAGTTATTAGAGGATTTTCTGATGACGGAGGTGTCTAGAAAAGTATCACGGTCCAGGGGCTGGCAATACTTTCCTCCACCCTGCTAGTCGGTTATGAGGACTTCAGGATGCGGTGTGACTGCTTGGCCAAAGTCTGAGGTCTTGACTCGAAATAAGATACCTTTAGGATGCTCTCATCTATTTTCGTCCCTTATCCACCCTAATTCAATTAAGGTTCTAAGATTTAGGGTTTTCTCTCTATTCCGCACCCACTTGAGGTCAGGGTAAATATGATAAGGATTAAGGAATCCTCCACCAAATCAATGAAAAACATATAAACAAGATGTCATGGACATAAGTCTAATAGTTTAAGCATAAACTAAAGAATAGTTACATGCTTAGGGTTGCATGACATGTGTTGTCATGCCCTCATGAGAGATATGAGGTTGGACCTTCTTGTAGGCGGATGAGGAGAGAGTCAAACTTGGAGGAAGAGGTCTCCAATAAGAGGTAGAGACCTGATGCATCCTTTAAGGATGATGCTAACTGTAATGACCCACACTTTTGAGTGTCTAAAAGACCTTAACATCGCAGATCGTTAATCATAAATTCTAGGATCAGATTCATGAAATAATACAAAATAGTAAACAATTTCCATTAATGATCAAATATTTACAAGTTTACATAAAAATCCCCTCTAAAGAGTTACATAACTTTTAAACATAATTAACTTTTACATGTGTGAAGATAAACCATTAAGACTAAATCTTCCTGATTAAACTGTAGTATCTTCAACATCTTTTATCTATACCCTCATGTCTACGAATCAAGTATATATGATACTTAAAATGCCGAAAAACAAATATGCAGTTAGTATATTGCTATAATGGTAAGTGGGTTCAACCAATAATCATAGATAACATATAAGCACTAAAAATTAATACCTTTTTTTATCAAAAGATCCATCAAGTAAAAACTTTCTCACAAAGAACAAAAGTAACACATTTACATTCTTGTTCACAGGTACATATTCTGTATCATCTCCTTTTGAGAATTACAAGCATTAACTGTCCTGTCAAGCTAAACACAGGCAGTATAAAATCTCGAGGCACTGAGCCAAAATCCGGAAAGCACTAACTACTACTCCGAGGACCTGAGAGTACAGAGACGACACATAGGACTTTATCTATATCTATACAAGGCATGGCAGCCAGTGTCTCCACCTGAGACTTCACTGCTGTCCCTGTTGCTGTTGCTGCTGCTGTCCTTCTCCTACTGAAGGATTTCTGCCTCCTCATCTGCGTCCACCTAAAAATGTGGTTCCCCCCCCACATCATGCACCATAGTGTACCCGTGTGATAGGGCATACTGGTCAATTACCAAGAACTAATGTTGAGCGATTGTAACATTAGCCAAAGGTTAAAAGATAGATTTTCCCATGAAGGTGTGACAAAACCCAAATGAAATTGAGGGCATAAAAGCAAATAGCTCATATCAATGTTCATACCAAAACCCCATTGAAAGTACCAACGATGATCCATGCTGAAGCAGGTGGAAGTCAAGAATTCTACCCATGAATGCTTCAACCAAATCACCAGAAATAGCCAACGATCACTTTTTAGGATCTTTCCAATTACAAAGAGCATAAATAGAGGGTTTGGCAATTACCAAAATACTTAGATGCCCTTCTTCCATGTCTGGTAGCAAGGAGCAGTGGGTGAGGCATGAAGAAATCAATTGAATTGGAGAAGACGCACAAAGTGATCGAGAAAGTGCTTGAGATGATCACATGAGGTCATATACGAACTTAAACTTGTTTTCATTATTCTAACCCATATTTGGTCAACTACCTTAGGTGTAAACATTGTCCGTTTGGGGCTCATGTACAGTACCCTTAAGACCAGTCTAACCCAGGGTTCAAAATACTGTTATTTACTTTTCATGATACTCATAGGAACTTTATAACTTTGTAGGAACTAAATAAACAAACAAGCAGTTTATTTGTCATTCAATCTCATCGAGAAACATCAAAAATCTCAGAACTCAATACATGTATTCATAAGAATAACGGCATACCTTATGTCATTGCAGAAATCATGTTGAAACTAACATGTAATTTACGAATGCATCAAAACATCCTAGCAACAAAGTATTCAATCTAAAATATACATACTACATATGTGTCACTATGTATTCACATTACATTACTCAGGTCTAGATGCACTCCTAAACTAGGGTTTAGGGTTATCTCATGTTTGGACTAGAGATTAGGATTACAAACCCAAATTCCATCATATTAAGGTTTCTAAGATTACAATTTCAGTTATGCATATTAGGAAAAAGCCTAATTATCATCTTAAACATATTAAACCATCCATGATACCAAGATTAGATTATCAACATTAGATCATAGAAAGATGTTGACATTGGTTTTAAAATCCTAAATCATCATATATAAAATTACTAATATGTAATCATCAATTATTCATCATTATCATGGATTTCCTCATTAGTCATGACAAGATCATGTATTAACTCAACATAACCAAACCTGATCAATTAAGCATCATATTAACCTAAATCTAGGCCTTCCTTTATACCAATCACATTAATACATGTATTGCACATACTTTTAGAACATGAAGCATAATTAGACTCTCAAACTATTTTATTTGGATTCTACTCATTTTTTGGTCATTTTGATATATAATATATCTATATTTGGACATTCCTAATATTTAGTATGAATTAAGCAACATAAAGCTATCTAAGCCAATCAGAAAGTACCAAGTCAGCGCTTACAGCCCTGATTGTATTTCCCATGTTGTGGGGCTAGCCAATAGGCTCACGCCCGGCTGGCTTTGCGTGCCTACGTGACTAAGGCTTAGTAAAGGTGAAAAAAAGACCAAATTACCCCTCACATTATGTAGTCGATTTTGGGATAGGGATGTCAAAATTCCCATAGTTGTCTCCTTCATATGCAAAAATAGGAGGATATGCTACCGTCTCAACGTTGTGCTGCACAGGTCTCTGCCATTAGACCTTGCACCCCAACGCCTTCAGTGGCATGATCGGTGATGCCGGCTTTCTGGGCTCTATCCCTTGGCCACTGGCATGGTTCATCTGTCTCATGCTAGGGTGGTTTCAGGCTTCGGTGCCCGTGTGCTTGTGTCGCTGGCTTTGACTCTATCACACCAGACCCACCTCCACTGTCGCCATGCTGCCTCCCTCCTTGGATGTCATCCTGGCCTTGAAGCTCCCTCTCTTCCTTGGCTCCACGTCACATGCAACTTCGACCCTGCTCCACTGACTTCCGCACAGCATGCACAACGTGATCACCAGTGCCATCGTCCCCGAGCTCCTCACTGGGAAGATAGCAACCTAGATCATCCACTCTCCGCCCTTACGATGTGATGGACCTCACCTAAGTGGGTCGACGTAGGGGGAGCATCCCTGCCTCCCGCCTCTAGGAGACCCGACGTCAGTCATGATCTAGGGTCCCTTCTCTTCATGTCCTTGCGTCCTCCTCTTCTCCCAACCTAGACATAAGACATTGTGCCTCATAATGTCATCCCATCGCTCATCCAACTGCACTGCTGTCTCACTCCATGGCTAGGTTTTGAGAGAGAGAAGAGAGAGGTCCTTCCACCCCACAAAGCCAAGAGAGGATTTAGTACAAGGCCATGCGACATGTGAAGGCAACAACTCTACTTCTAGGGTTCATCCATGAGGAGAGATTATCCAAACCACAAGGATCGATCTTATATATATATAGTCTGTATCCACTAGGACTTGTGAGTCCGTGGGGCCTATTTTCATTAGATGTTTATACATAATTGGGCAGTTCCAGCGTCAAACAAGGAAGGATATAATAGGATTCCATCCCACTTTCCTTCTTGGATAATTTCCAGCTTCTCGATTAAAGCACTTGATTAGAAACCCATTAAAGGTGAAACACCTATTCTAGATTGTTCTCCTATTTAATTATCTTGGATTTCCATACATACTCATATACATAGAAAAAGTCCTCCTCATATCTTACTCATTTTTCCTTGAGGTTCAAGTAATCCAAAAGTAGCAAGGAGTACTACAACTATCCGTAAACTCAATTTTCCAAGATTATTTAATCTCAACACCAATGAGGAAAGAAAATACTCTTTTATATAAACTCTTTGCTTTTATTCCAAAAGGCCATGAGAGGCATCACCATATGGGTCAGATCCAGATTTCGAACCAAAAGCCTTTAAAGAATACACCTAACCATGGTGTTGACAATCTTGGCTAGACAATTATCCTCTAATTATCTAAACACCCTAAATCATATTTCTTTTGGTGAGTTGTATAGTTTTTTCATTTATCATAGCGAAAGGCCATTGGTACTAATTCATGTACGAATTCTCCTTTCTTAACTTATTCCATAAGGACCCATATGTAAACCTTAATTAACCAATTAGACTGGATTGTGTCCCTAAGGTGAAAGAATCACCTCTTGGTCATTCCAAAGGTTCCCTAAGCCCAGTTGCATTCGAAATTCTCGAAGTTGAGGCTTTGGTAACCACTGCATCTTGTAGAGGCCTCATATGCTCACATATGCTCAACGTTCATTATTAACTTGAATCGAACATTTATTATGCGTCTAGGGTTTGGGATCATAAACCAAGACCCCTCAAATCTCTTCATTACTATATGTTCCTTAATTTCATTTAGGCTTGAAATCCACGAATTTCAAGGATGTAACATTCATCCCTCCTTAAAAGGAATTTTGTCCTCAAAATTTAGGCCTACTAAGCCTAGATGAATGATACCCATCTTATTATCAAAACTTAGGGTTAGCACCCTTCTTAGATGTGTTAACCAGTTTTTATTAGTATCTCAATTTTCATTTTATTACTAAGATTGGCACTTGAATTGAAATTCAAGTATATCCACATCTATATTATACACATCTTATCATCTCTTGATGATTTCGTTATTACTTGATGATTTCTCTTTTTACTTAGGTTTCCAACATATTATTCATTAATTTTATACTAGGGTGAGATAACACCTCTAACCCTAGGTCAAGTCATTACACATTCAATGTAAGCTATTCATCCTCATTATCTCAACTTTAAGCATAGAGTGTGTCTATCCAATCTCCCTCCCTCATAATGAGATGAAATAAGCATTTGACTGTAGCCCAAACACAAAGTTCATTTCATTCCTAGAGTGGAGATGGTACATCCACACATTACCTTTCAATTTCACACATTAAGTTGAATCATACTCTATATGACTCTAAACTTACTTGTTCTTTATTTCATAGCATTCTTATCTTCCATGAAGTCAAGTGTCTCTTTTCTTACTATGAAATTAGGGCACAATTCCTCTCAAGTTTTCATGACTTCATTATATCTTTTATATTTACATCTCATGTATCATTATGAGCCTTAGCCAAATCCTTAGGGTCTCTAGGGGTATATGTACCTTTGGAGTGATATCATCCTTATGCATCAAGGGAGTGTCTTTACATTCACCCTACTGGGCCACATGAACATGAGGGAGGTAACCAACCTCCTGAGACATGGGCCTAGGGAAAACCAACTGTTACCTCTTGACCACTTGGTCATGTGCATTCAGGGCTTATCAACTCCCAACCCATTGGTCCTATGTACCCTTAATACACCCTACTTAACTCTAGGATTGCATTAGGTATCTACCCTCCCTAAGGGTTTCTTTTGAGATGTCAAAACCTTTAAGCAAATTATTCTCTTATTTAATTCTTTAACCCGGATTGCATTCACCTCTCACTTTTGAGTAGACATTATGTAGTGTTGTCCCAACATTCGGCTCGGGCCACCTTCCCTCCAGGGCTTGGTGCTATCTCAGTCTTCCCTCCTGGGCTTGACCTTTGTGATCTTCCCCTCCAGGGTCTTGATCCTAAATAACTGCATTGTGGACTTAGGCCACCTTCCCTCCTATGCTTGGTGCCTCTCTGGTCTTCCCTCCTAGGCTCAATCTTTTCATGACCTTCCCTCCTAAGCTTGGTCATCCACTTAGGCCACCTTCCCTCCTGGGCTTGGTCATCTACTCAGGCCACCTTCCCTCCTGGGCTTGGTGCCTTACTGGTCTTCCCAATCCTAGGCTTGACCAATTGTGTTTCTCAGAAATGGAATCCTTGGGTTCAAAGAATATAGGTGTAATAATTTTTTTTATCTTTAACTATTCACCCCTTTACATGAGTATTAAGGTTATCTCAATACTTAAATACATTTATTCACTTTCCTTTTTAAGGAAGTGTTCTAGCCTAGGGTTCCTTTTTGGCTCATAGGAGGGGGTTAGGATCTCCAGCCACTACATAATCCTTAGATCTAGGTTCTGCCTCCCTCATATGTCATCTTCCCACTCTTTGGGTTGACCCACCCCAAGTTGGAACACTAACCCTAAATGTTTCATTGATATTCCCTTTTTTTTCATGCATACTTTCTTATCATTAAAATCTCTCAACCCATGTTGGCTCAATCTCTGGAATACCCCCTCATTGTTGGTATGTATGCCTCGAGAGCCAATCATGGGATGACTGGTGGGATACATTAATATTGATTTAATAAAACTAAAAGGCAAGCTTCCAATTCTTTCTGGTTCAGTCTAATGAGATAGTGATAGAACAGATTGAATGTCTAGAGAATGACAATACTCAATGATGTATGCTTTCAGGTTGAGGACCTGAACGATGAGATCATACAGATGCTAAGAGTTTGTACATTCTTGTTTTGTCCCTAGTCGGATGTCATTGTGGAGGGTAGATAGACAACAATGACACACAAGACTAGATTGTGGTGTTGGTTGATGAAAGAATCTCATTAGTCATGATATAGAGATATCAAACTAAACACATAGGTACTTGTTAGAGAACAAGTGTACCGGACAGACCCACCGTGAGTTTGACACATGGAACCAAGACATGGTAGTCACAGTCAGTACTCACAGTGATGGTGGTGAGTGTGATTCTTTGACCTAAAATCACTACACTCAACACATGTCGTTGGGCACACTTTGACATCATCAAACGCAGTCCTGAAACATGGGTTGTTATAAAGGTGATGATTGGGTGGCTTTGACACATGGGGCTTTTGAGGGGTGAGTGATAGATATGGGATTTGTCCCTCCTGAGGGAGTTTGATATCCAAGGCCACTTGATGAGTAGGATTGAGATAGGCGTGCACATGCATGTGTGAATCAGTATGTGATATTGATGTCATACATATCTCGTTCAATCTTCTTTGAGATCAAGAAAGTGAATGAACGTTGAGAGGATGACTGTTCCATGCCTCGAGTTCATTCGGGAAATCAGTGACAAAGGAATTATACATTCACTGTAACACCATTCACGGATTGTAGGATTGAAAGTTGTTCTCCAACTTTCTACTTTCACTTGGGTAGGACTGATGTGTGACTAGGCACCACTCTTTTCTTGTGAAGTCATAAGTGTTATGGACTTTCACTGCCAACGTGAAATGGACCTGCAGGGTCACACACATAGGATTTAACCTGGAAGAGGAGTTTTGTCCACAAACAATGTTTAGATTCATTACTAAAGGAGTTTAGTAGTTCAATTAAATAATCAATCAATTGATATCTCAATGTCATAGTGTTCAAGGTGTTGGATACATTGATTGGAGTATCGGATTGATTGAAATCACAATTGACTAATTCTGCACAATCTGCACTCCCAACTAATCAGATCATGTGATGAACCGATCGGATGAGCTTGGTGAACCGATCGGCTCAAGTGTTGAGTCGATCGGCTCAAGATCAGGGTGAAACAATTGCTTCAAGTGTTGAAACGATCGACTCAACTGGTGCAACTGAGCAAGTTGGGAAAATAGGATTGGTGAGAATTTTCTTTTAGTTTCAATTGCCCAATTTGATTGGGAAATTGGATTGGTATTCGATACCAATTAGAAACAAAAGAAGGAAAGTCAATCGGGAACTGACCAGGATGACCAACCGACCGGTTCAGTAGTGAACCGACCGGTTGAGGTGTCCCAACCGATCGGTTGAGGTGTCAATCGACCATTTCAGTTGTGAAATGATCGATTCAGGTTTCTAGTTGGTTGCTTTTGTGGAAAATCTAAAAACCTTCTACTCCTGCTTTTAGTCCCGCATTGCCCGGGATGGAGAACCCTGTCCCATGACCCTCCTATATATAGGGGTATTGGGGCTTCTCAATGAACAACTCAGTGCAACTAGTTGTTCTGCAAAGTTGTCGTTCTCTCTAGTTTTGGTAATTGAGAGAGAGCCCGAGCAAGTGCTACCCGAAAAGGGAGGCACAACAAGGGAAAGACAACTACAGTTGCAACTGGAAGTAGGAGAGTGTGTTGGCGACTAATACGTCAACAGGAGGGTGTGACTCCTTCCAATTCCTTGTGCGACAAGCAGATTGGAGTTCCAAGTGGTCTGTGTGGACTACTTCAGAGGCGGGAGGTTTCTGCCACTCTAGAGGACAGTTGTCAATCCCGACAGTCCCGGTGAGACCAGTGTTGGCTAAATGGACATCTATAAATCCCTTTATTTTGATTATGACAAACATTTCATTCTTCTTGATCTAACGAGCTACTTGAGTGTGCAGGAACAAGGTGGATGACAAAAGCAACTAGGGAAATCCATATGCTTACATGTTTATGTTTTCATGCAATGTAATAGCTTTGTAAAAACTTGTACAAATATATAATGTACAAGTACATAGATTGCATGTAAATCAAGCGTTAGATCTTCCCTAGCTAAACCCCACATTTAGATAGGTCATCCCCTTCAAATCGGATCACATATGCACACTCATACATATAATTAGTGCCTAAATTGAAACATTGAAACAGGATCAATCTCGGTCGACAAACTCCTCGACCGAGACACGCTCGGTCGACAATCCTCTCAACCGAGAAAGATCCAAAGTAGCCGTTAGACACAACTGACAAGGTAGTTGGAAGTTGGAGAAAAACGTTGCAAATCACTTGTTCCAAAGAGCCTGTCGGTCGACAAAAGTTCGACCGAGTAGGTGTCTCGGTCGACAATTCTTCGACCGAGATGATCTCTGACAGCAACTGCAGAATTAATTAATTAGCCATTGTTAAAGCAACAAACTTGTACCTAATGGCTAGTTAAGCACTTAGAAACCCCTAGAAGTTGTCTAGAATGTCCTTAAGCATCCTTAGGCCATTCCTATAAATAGGACAAGCCATAGGACACTCAAACCAACTCGTTACACTTGAGAACTCTTTGAGCATACTTTGAGCAATTTGTTTGTGAGCAAATTGAGCATTGTGAACATTAGCTACTTCCTTCCTTAGCTCATAATTCGTGTCCTATAGGCTAGTATTTCCTACCCACTGCAATCACAAGTCCACACACTTGGTTAGGAGATCTATACGCTTGATCTAGGCAAATCAAGCCTTGGGCTATAAAGGATAAGTTGTAATTTCCTTTTTTCTTTCTTGTTCTCTATTACCGTTTGTACTCTCCTTGCTACTCCTAGGTTGGAGGCTGCTGATTGGAGAGGGTGGAGATCTTCTTGGTGAAGAAGGTGACTTTGAGCTACTTCAGAAGGCTGGTGCAATGGGAGGTTACTTCTAGAGAGGAAGGCTACTTCAAGGGGGAGCTTGGAGTTACTTCAAGAAGGCTACCTCAAAGTTGGTGCACCTACTTCAAGTGAAGGCTGTTCAAAGGGTGTAAAGGAAAGTATTATATTTTGTATAAATCCTTGAGAAGGTAATAAAATAAATACTTTCAAAATCCCGGTTGGGTAAGCAACCGGGTAGTGGACTGACAACTTTAGTATTTGCTAAAGTTGGAACCACTCTAAACACCTGTCTCCTTCTTCCAAATTTCAATTGTGGTTGTTTGAGTTCAATAAATTGTTAAAATTATTTAAAAACTCTATTCACCCCCCTTCTAGTGTTTTTCAATTGGTATCAGAGCAGGCTTCAAGGAACCCTAACCAGGTCTTGAAGAATGGAGGGTAATGGTGATTACAATCACAACAAAAGGTGTTGTTTGGACAAAACTACAACATGTTGCAATTGGTGCTTAGGAATAAGCCACACAACAACTAGATGCCCATGGAGATCAAAGAAGGAAGATGAGAACAAAGATTGTCTCATTGCTACAACTAGCGAGGAAGAAGAAGAAGAGGTAAGTCTTTTTGATTTATCTAAAGAAGAATTAGTTGCTAGCCTTGAAGAAACACATATTAAATATGTTGAATGCAAGAAGAAATTAAAGAAATCAAATAAAGCAAATGATGAATTACATGCTAAGCTTCTTGCTATTACATCTGAAAACGAAGATCTTAAAAAGATCATTGAAGATCATGATATTGAGATAAAATCTATAGAGGCAAATTGTAATCTACTTTCTTTAGTGAAGAATAACTTGCAAAGTCAAGTGAATGATCTTAAAAAACAACCCATCTTATGCAACCATCTAGATTATGATTCTATTGTCAAAGAAAGAAACTCATTGTCTTCTAATCTGGATCAAGCGAAACTAGATATCAAGAAGAGAATGGAAGAGATTGCCAAGTTACAACAAAAAGTTAGTAATTTGAATAGTAATGGCATTCTTGATAAAATCTTAGATAATCCCTATCATCAAATCGGGAGAAGAGGACTAGGTTACAAGCCTAAAGGGAAATCCTATCAACAACCTAGTTGGAGAAAGTCACAAACACATCAATCTATATATGTACCTAAAGGAACATCATCACCCAAGAACAACACTGAACACAACCATAGAAAAAGATATGAGGTTGACTCGATATGCTGTCATTATGTTTTGCGCCTTGGTCATTATTCCTTTTCATGTCCTTACAAGAGAAAAGATGTCGAGCTAGTTTGGGTTCCAAGACCTCCAAACTAAATAAATGCAATTAAGTTGAGATATGACCAAGAACCTTAGTTGCATATTTCTACGTCTATCTCAACTCAACATAATGGGACAACAAATAAATTTAAGTATCTAAATAGTTAACTTGCATAATTATGTTTTATTTGAAAGCAATTAACAGTTTCAGGAATATTGTCGGTCGAGAGACTGTCGACCGAGATACTGTCGGTCGAGAAATTATCGACCGAGCATGTCTCTGATTTCCAGTCTGTTGCAAAGTTGTTGAATTCTTTGATAAAATTGCTATCTATTCATGATTAATGATTGGATATTTATTTTGGAAATCATCCCTGCAAATTTAAATTAATATTAGTTTATTTCCTAAATGATTTAAGTTTAAACTGAAATTATGCTTAGTTTAATGAAAAGAAAATTTCTATCATTATTCACATGATTTCCTTATTTTCTGGTCTATCAATATATAAATCATGTGATTAAAATCAGGTGATTATTTACTGTTATTGTTCTGTTATTACATCATGGATATGCTTTCACCATTTGGTACTGTGATTAGCTTGAATAGATAATTGTCTGCAGTGGATCCGTGATGATATATATATCGGCAAGAAAATGCTTTATTGGTAATATGTTATGCTTGCAACACATAAGATAAAATCTCTCAATTAGTATCTTTAAAAGACTTGAGATATTTAGTGTGCCTTTAGTAAAGAATCTTATGAGGATACTAAACAAATGTGAAATTTGATATTCATATTACTACAACAAAGCCTATATTTTAAGAAAAGGACAAATGTTTTCATATTAAGTATTGTGCTTCAACTTGATACTTAATCAAATCTTATGCAGATATTATACTTCATACTGTTCAATTTGAAAAATCTGCAAATCTGCCTCTTGGTTAAAATAAAATTTGACCAAGGGGCGCTATGGTCATAGTCAAATTCAACCTAAAATAAGTTTGACACAATAACTATTTGAATATCATTTTATTGTGATTAAAAGCAAAATCAATTTATGATCACAAAATTATCCCAATATTGTAAATAATAAAACAAAATATTACTCCCTTAGAAAATATATATATGCTCTACAAAATCAGTCTATCATTTGCATTAAAAATCAGCTTAAAAATTCGTACCCAGTAAGTCTGTCGGTCGACGAATCTTTGACCGAAAACCTCTCGGTCTGCCCACCTCTCTCGACCGACAGAAATCTAGACAGACCCAACATCGGACACACTTCCGGTCGACAATTGTTCGACCGAGACAGTGTCGGTCGACAATTTCTCGACCAAGAAAGAGCTGTTGGAAAATGACTGTTGCAATCAGATCGTTACCGTTAACGGCCGACCGTTACAAGTCGACCGTTGCATGGCCAAGTGGCGCGTCTGGAATATGACCGTTGCGGACGCTCGGTCGACAAATTGTCGACCGACCCGGTCACTGGATTGCTATAAAAGGGACCAAAAACGGGTCACTTCTTCACACTTTCATATTCTTGTTTCCATAGGCTCTCTCTAGTGAATTCTTGTGCAAATCTTTAGCATCCTCATCCCCAAGACTTCCTTGCTTCTTCTCCACCTTCAAGCAACGCAATGGCATCATCCTCTGCTCGTGGAAAGAAGAAGGTCGCTGGCAGGAAACAAAGGGAGGCTACTCCACCATTGACGTTCATCAACGACATTGCCTTTGTCGACGGAGATGCCGGTGATCGCTATCTACGACTCTCCTCAAAAGCTCCTCTCCCACGATGACCAGTTGAAGTTATGGAGTTCCTCAACATCGTCGACTTGGAGGACCTTTTCGAGGTGCAAAAGTTAAAAGAATTCACCAACCCTTATTTCCCTTCCTATTCCATCAAGGTAGTGAATGAATTCTATGCTAACCTCATCTCCCACACTGAAAATGAAACCATCTTCTTCTATACTATGGTCAATGGGCATAGTTTTCGATTTACTGAAGGGGATATTCTTGACATGCTAAATATTGACATAGATGAATATCAAGACTCCCTTGACCTTACCTCTGGAAACCCACTTAATCAATTTTCCCAAGATAACCATACAGTTAGTCTTAGTGACATCAAAAGGACCATTTTTCAATCCAATACAACCTGCCACGAAGATAGGGGCACATACTATGCTATCAATCTCAAACCAGCTGCTAGGATTATAAACCTTATTGTTTCAACAAACATACATCCTAGAGAAAATAAGTCTGAAGTTCCTATTTTTCGTATGTGTCTAATATATGCCATTATCCAACGTATTCCCACAAATTTTATCCGCATCATTCTTAAAAACATGCTTGAGTTTTCTGGCAATCCTCCATATGCTGATCTTGTATGCCAAATTACTCAACATTTTCTTAAGACCCAAATTGAGGATATGGGATATACATGGGAGCGTAGACCACAAAAAATAAGTAAGAATACTGTAGAAAAAATGGGAATCGATTTCGGTCATAAGAGGGCTAGGGTAGAAGGAGAGACATCTACCCACGATATACCACCTCCACCTCCTCCTACCAGCCTACCCTATGATCCCATCCAAAACACTCTAACCTATGTTGCTGGGTCACAATATCATCTTAGTAGACAACTAGATTATAACCATCATGCCATGACTTATCTAAACCAAAGAATGCAAACTCTTTCTCCAAACCAACCAGATGAATATCCTTATTCATTAAATCCTGGCATGCTCAATCCATATAACCCATCTTACAACTACTATCAACCTCCATCTCCACCATCTACAGATCTCACGCATACTCAGTTTTCATCAATGCAACTACAAGATATTGCTGCTCATTTCCGATTTGATCGTGTTCCAACCTACTTGGAGGCATATGCCTTAACCAAGACAGGTGCTCTGGAGTGGCAAACTTTGGTCCAGTATTATGGAGCTGAGCCTTTTCTTGGGAAAGACCCTGATGTTGATGTAATTCTTAAGTCTTTCCAGTGAGATGTGGAGTTGTATTAGTTGTAATGGAATCTTTGCAAAATTGTAATAAATGGGTTATCTTTACATGATTTGGCTATCTTTTCATGCTTGTAATGAAATTGGTTATCTTTATAATGGATATCTTTTTGGCATCATTTGAATTTGGATTATAAGACTATTGTAGAGCATACAAAATAAGGGGAGTAATAAATACAAATAAATCAAAAAGGATGAAAATCTTTTCCAATACCTAAAAGTTAAAGTTATGGCTAAATTGACATCTATTACAAAGAACTTATACCTTGGGATATCTATCTAAAGGGGAGCATAGTATAAGATTAAGGGGGAGCTCATAGAAACAAATTTGATTATTTGATTAAAAAGCTTACAAAAACATTGTAAACATCATTTGGAGCTTGTTACGACCTTAGCATTTTTACTCTTGGTTATGAAGAAATCTATGAATTTCATAAAAATGATACATCTTGTTCTTAAAGGAACTCTCTAAACAAATCAGGGCTTAACATCCCTTGCATTTAGTTAGAGACATTTTTTTTGTACTCTAAGACTAAAGGATTCTCATTTCATTTTTAAGGCTTAACATCCCTTGTAAAATGGGTGAGAAATAAATACATAAACTTAAAATTTTTGAAATGACAAAGGGGGATAAATAATATAAAATCACAAACATAAAATTAAAATAAGTATCATAATATCTTGGCCAGCAGTCACTTGCAAAACCAAAGATGGCTACAAAGGTAAATTTCAGGTATGAAACTCACATGTTTTATATTTCCTTAGGAAATGTTTGTCATCTTCAAAAAGGGGGAGATTGTTGGCTAAATGGACATCTATAAATACCTTTGTTTTGATTATGACAAACATTTCATTCTTATTGATCTAACGAGCTACTTGAGTGTGCAGGAACAAGGTGGATGACAAAAGCAACTAGGGAAATCCATATGCTTACATGTTTATGTTTTCATGCAATGTAATAGCTTTGTAAAAACTTGTACAAATATATAATGTACAAGTACTTAGATTGCATGTAAATCAAGCGTTAGATCTTCCCTAGCTAAACCCACATTTAGATAAGTCATCCCCTTCAAATAGGATCACATATGCACACTCATACATATAATTAGTGCCTAAATTGAAACATTGAAACAGGATCAATCTCGGTCGACAAACTCCTCGACCGAGACACGCTCAGTCGACAATCTTCTCGACCGAGAAAGATCCAAAGTAGCCGTTAGACACAACTGACAAGGTAGTTGGCAGTTGGAGAAAAATGTTGCAAATCACTTGTTCTAGAGAGCCTGTCGGTCGACAAAAGTTCGACCGAGTAGGTGTCTCGGTCGACAATTCTTCGACCGAGATGATCTCTGACAGCAACTGCAGAATTAATTAATTAGCCATTGTTAAAGCAACAAACTTGTACCTAACGGCTAGTTAAGCACTTAGAAACCCCTAGAAGTTGTCTAGAACGTCCTTAAGCATCCTTAGGCCATTCCTATAAATAGGACAAGCCATAGGACACTCAAACCAACTCGTTACACTTGAGAACTCTTTGAGCATACTTTGAGCAATCTGTTTGTGAGCAAATTGAGCATTGTGAACATTGGCTACTTCCTTCCTTAGCTCATAATTCGTGTCCTATGGGCTAGTATCTCCTACCCACTGCAATCACAAGTCCACACACTTGGTTAGGAGATCTATACGCTTGATCTAGGCAAATCAAGCCTTGGGCTACAAAGGATAAGTTGTAATTTCCTTTTTTCTTTCTTGTTCTCTATTACCATTTGTACTCTCCTTGCTACTCCTAGGTTGGAGGCTGCTGCTTGGAGAGGGTGGAGATCTTCTTGGTGAAGAAGGTGACTTTGAGCTACTTCAGAAGGCTGGTGCAACGGGAGGTTACTTCTAGAGAGGAAGGCTACTTCAAGGGGGAGCTTGGAGTTACTTCAAGAAGTCTACCTCAAAGTTGGTGCACCTACTTCAAGTGAAGGCTGTTCAAAGGGTGTAAAGGAAAGTATTGTATTTTGTATAAATCCTTGAGAAGGTAATAAAATAAATACTTTCAAAATCCCAGTTGGGTAAGCAACCGGGTAGTGGACTGACAACTTTAGTATTTGCTAAAGTTGGAACCACTCTAAACACCTGTCTCCTTCTTCCAAATTTCAATTGTGGTTGTTTGAGTTCAATAAATTGTTAAAATTATTTAAAAACTCTACTCACCCCCCCTCTAGTGTTTTTCAACCAGGACTCGTTAGTCCCGGTGTGACCAGGAGCTGCACAGACACCGTCCAAGACCGGAGGTGAAGACCGCGCAAGCTATGAGGTATTGTCGCTGAGCAAGCCTCGGGACAAGGTATGATTCCACAAACCATGCCTTTCCTATTATATAGACGTTGACGCGTTTCCTTGTTCTGGGTATGGGAGAGAAATTTTTTGTTTCCGCTTCCTGCTCTGCCTCCCCTAAAACCCAACAGTGGTATTAGAGCCACGTCAACTGCTCTATATTTTAGGAATATTGATATGATCGATTTTGGTTTATCACCTTTATTTAATGCATACAATGCGAATAAAATTGGCTTTATGCATGTCCAATCCTAAATCCACAAATCCCAATTACATATATGATCTGTATTATTAAAGCACTCGATATGCGTCGCCCTTAAACGAGTTTTGTGGTGGATGTTTAGCATGGTTATGGCTAATAAACCCTATTTGTGTATGGTTGTATGTGGTTGCTTGCATCTCGGTCTGCGCACCGATCTTCCTTCTCCTATTCCTGATGTAACTCGAAATAATTCGAGATTTCTTTCCTACCTTTGCTCCCCTCGAATGTAACTCGAGGTTTCTCTTATGCAATGTAAAATAGGATAGTATTTTATTTCCTGTTATGCCAAAGAAAGGCGGACATCCCGACGACAGCTGAGACGATCGGTTCAAGGCATGAACCGATCGGTTTACATTCGAGACGACCAGTTCAAGGAGTGAACTGATTGGTTGGTGACCTGTTCCAGGAGTGAGATGAGTAGGTGGCGGCCATGATGAGATGCACGATGACCAGGTGAACTGATCGGTTAGAGGAGCCAACCGATCGGCTGGTGGCACCCAGACGACCGGGCCAGAAAGAGCAAGTCATTCATGGGATGAGTTGATTTACTCGGAAGGCAAAGCACAGAGTGATCTTGTACAGGTTGCATGTGATGTAGACCTAGATGATCGTGATTCCTCTTGGCTCGAGGAATCACATTAGGTTGGCCATAATCATCTTTATTGTTTTGCATGTTTTCTGTGGGATATATCATGTATATGATACATACTATGTATTGTGGTGATTGGATATGTATATGTATATAAAAACCAAATCCCTTATTAAAATAATAAGTCTTATACGCCTTCCATTAGCGACACACATGAAAAACACGATCGAACAAGAGTAGCTTACGCCAAAGTGTGGTGCGCCGTCTATCTTGTGGAAGTGTGAAGGGTAGACATGTAGGTTCTGCCTAAGCAGGGAGCATGTTTATCGTGTCAGCTTTTGGGTTAGACTTAACTGGTGATTCTTAGAGCGTCTAAGCCCAGAGGCAAGGAATGTTCATGGCAAGGTGTTGCGCATGTTTATTCATCAAGAGTTGCATATGATGCATTTGACAAGAGTTGCCTACCCGAGAGATGTAAATTGTGGGTGACAGCCAAAGCTGGTCCATGACTTAGAGGATTTCAGGATCTTGCCCACTAGAAGATTGTACGCTGTAATCTTCCAAATTGATGGTGAGGGCTATCAATTTGAAGTAAAACAGTGGGAGCGATAAATAATTAAATGCCTAATTATATCATCAAACTTTAAAATCAATCAAATTAGTCAAAAATGAGTTTTTGGACTAAAATTGCATATTTCCTTTTGTAGTTCAAATGACAACAAACAACAATCACTTTTCTTTGTGATCGGTCCTTGAAAAGGATAAGCTGAATGGGACAAACTTCCATGACTGGTATAGGACATTGAGAATTGTTCTCACTCAAGAGCCAAAGCTCTATGTCCTGGATACTCCAATTCCAGAGGAACCCGCTCCTAATGCACCAAAGACAGAAAGGGATGCTTACAAGAAGCATTCTGATGATGCCATTGATGCAAAATGCTTGATGTTATGCTCCATGAACCATGAGTTGTAGAGACAACATGAGAACATGTGTTACGACCCCACCTCCCGATAACCCCCAATTAAGGGAGACTGAGAGGTCGAAGCCGCACCCATGACTTCCGGATCAAAGGTTCGACAATTAACCAAGAATAATTATCAAATTTTAACATACTATACTGAAAGCTGTAAGAAAATAATTTTTTTGCATACCTTTTTGAAAACTTGGATCTCTAAACTTCTATCCACACATATACTAATCTATCTAATCCTCATTTACACTTTAATTCTCATTTAGTACCACATGTGCCACTTTACTGTTTGTTCTTTTCATTGTACATAAAAGGCCGACAAACAAAACATCAGTCAGTCGAAGATGATATGTGGGGGAAACAAATAATGTTCAACTATGTTAACAATATAATCACTCAATTAATCATTTAACAATCAAGATTAAGTTTTAAGCCAAACTACTCAATCCATACCTATCCACAACTCTGTGTTGTCCCTGTATGGACTTATATGGTACCTCTGTAAAGGTAGACTTGATGGACTTACCCTCTAGGCAGCCCTATACTAAGTCATTCATGACCTGATGGACCTACCCTCTAGGTAGCCATATACCAGGTCAGCCATTACGACACAGAGGGGACCAGGATCTGAGCTAGAAGGTGTATACCTTATGTGATAGTCATAGTCACTTTATAATTGCAATATGAACATCCAAACAGTTTAGTTGCATTCAATGCGATTAAACGTCTGGGAATCCATCGAAAAACCTAAAGCGATTATTCATAATCGTAACCACATACCTGATTTGATGAGTCATGCAGATTATTCAACATATACTTCATGTGTATACAATCAAGTCAATCAACAGATCCAAGCAAGTAATTCAATCATCACATAGTTCCTGAAATAAATATGTACTCTATTTATTAACACACTTTATCAAGAAACTACTTTATTGACTTGGATTCACTTTCTAGTGTTTCTAATCCGCATTAGTATTCATTAGGGTTTCTTAGATCAATTTCTCAACTTTATCCCTTTTAGGTTAACAAACCCTAAGATATCCTTTTCCATATTTATGAACCTTAATTGCTCAACTATATATCCATTTAATAGTCTTTTATTGTCTTAGGATCGACACATCCCTATTTATTCATGGATTTAAACAATTAAACCAATTAAAATACATATTCACCTAAATTAGGTTTTTCAAGCTCATTAATGCATAATCATGCACAAAACCCTAAATTAAGCCAATTATATAAAAAGATCTTCTCTTTAGATCCTATTTCCACTTTTATTAACAACAGACTAATATCAGCTTGATTAACATCATTAAGTCCATCTATCATCAAAACTAAGAGTTTTTCCTTAATTAAATCATCAAAGATGATAACTTTATGTACTTTTCCCATTTCAAGCATATTTATGCATATAAACTCTAAATTAGACTAATCACGTGCAAAGTTCTTCCTTTTTGAACATAATGTACCTTTTTACATTTAACAGGTTAACATCAATTCTAATGATCCATTAAACCCTATTAAAATCATTAATCATACCAACATAGGGTTTCTTAATCTTTAATTCATTAAAGATGATGATTTACACTACATTTCGAACTATGATCAGATTCAGGCTATAAAACCAATTTTAATGGGTTCCTTGCATTTTTTTGATCAAAATTCATATATAACTTATTTAAATCCGAGCTACCAATCTTTAGATATGATTTTTGTAGGAAATCACTTACCACAGCCAATGAGGGCCTGACACGTCAGCCCAAGCATGCCCTTTTTCTCCAATGCGAGCCGATCGACTTAAAACATAACGAAAGGTCACTTTTTCCCCTCGCACAATGCCTGGCCTCATGATCCTCGGGGGGTATTTACGTCCAAAAGCTCCCTTTTGTCTCCTACCCTCCGAACCCTTGCGCTGCCGACGACTGTAGCGTCCGCGGGGTCTGTCTCCCCCTCCCCAAGGGCAGTAGGTCACCGAGGACCCTCGCCATGCCTCCGCTGCCCTCTGACACGTCCGCCAAGGCCCTTACCTACGGATGAGATGGCCGGATTCACAGACATTGGTCCTGCGACCCGCAGTGAGGGTGCAGACCTCCTGCAGGTACATCACGTGGGTGAGAGCAGGGAGACGTCGGGAGTCCCTCCCCAACGACGCAGGAGCATCCGACCTCCTTCTTACTCCCTTCCGCGGCTCCATGATGCTCGAGGGAGGTCGCACTCTTTCCTAAACCGGTATGAGAGGAAGAAGATAGGTTGAGATCTGTTGGATGTAGACCACGTCCTGGGCCATGCAACAGGGTTTGATTGACTCCTCTCGTCTTCACCTTCTGTCCTTACTGGTTGTGAGTATCAGGAAAGAGAGGTTCACAGGGTTTAGGACTACACCTTCTATGTTAGGGTTGAAAGAAGAAAACAAAGGAGTAGAAGGAGAGATATATGTAGAAGTTCCCTTCAGCTCGAGCCAGCGGCTCTTCCCTTTTATATAGGGGAGAACATTCACACCCCAAGAAAAGCATCCACAAGGACTCCAGTCCTTTTGCCCAAAAAGGGAAACATCTTTTCCTTAATCAAAAAGCAACCTCCTCTTTCTTCATTATCCCCTAAGAAGAATTTATTCTTTGGATGGTTCAATATTCGAAAGCTCTTTCCCTTATTCTCTTTATTCTTGGCTTTTAATCTATTAGCCACGAAATCCTATTTTCCTTTATAGAAAATATCATCCTTTTAAAAAAATACCACATAATTCATTAATAATGCAACACATTATCCTCTTATTTTGCAAATTTGGTATTTTCTCTTTCTTTCCTCTTTATTGGGACTCCTTGGATCCCAAGACATTCCATTATTTCGAATTTCTTTTTATTGGATACTTATTATCCTTCTAGATGCATCTTTATGCATTATTTCACATTATCTTGTTTATTTATTATTATAATATTTCCTTTTTGAGGATTTCTCTTTATTTTTGTTTTATTTTCCTCATTGACATTCCTTTTATCATTAGGAATCCTTGGAACACGAAATTCCACAATGGATCACCTAATTATACCTTTTCCCACTTATTTCCAACATTTTAACATTATTTTCAATTTCCTTCTTAATAAGAAATACATAATTAATATTTTCTTTTTCTTATTGCTTTTCTTTGCAACTTTAGACTTCTTGAAACCCAAGGAATCCAAGAGGCACGAAATCCCTCTTTGGATTTTCCTTCTAGAGGTTTCTACATATTTCTTTTCTTCAGAATTCAATTATCCATTTACTAATTGAATTTCCTTGTTATTTCCTTGTTATTGGGCCCAATAGCCAATAAAACCCACAACACAAACATCAAGGTTATTGTAAACAAAATCCATGTATTCAAAACAAATTATACCATTCTTTGTTCAATTATAATTAATATGAGAAATTGCATTTCTCACTAATTGAACCCAAAAATTAGGGTTATAACAACATGGGTGTCATTGAGATGATTCAGCATCTCAGGAACATGTATGAAGATCAGGCACGACAAGAGAGATACAATGTCTCAAGGGCACTATTCAAGTGCATCATGACAGAAGGAGATCCAGTTGGTCCTCACACACTCAAGATGATTGGGTATGTGGAGAACTTGCAAAGATTGGGATTTCCACTGAGCCAAGAGTTGGCTACTGACGTGATACTGTGATCGTTGCCAGAATCCTACAGTCAGTTTGTGATGAACTACAACATGAACAACTTTGATAGGCCACTGTCAGAGTTGTTGGGCATGTTGAGGACAGCCGAGATACAGATGAAGAAGGACAAGCCTAAGTCTGTGATGGTGATCACGAGCAAGAAAGGCAAGTCCAAGCGCAAGGGCAAGGGAAAAGCTAAGAAAGGCTCTGATGCTAGCCAGGAGCCCAAGTCGTCTTCAACTCTCAAGGCCAAGGGAGGCATGACCAAGAAAGGAAATTGCCACCATAGTCAAAAGTCAGGACATTGGAAAAGGAATTGTCCTCTCTATCTGGAAGAACAAAAGAAGAAGGAGGCAACTGAAGTCTCCACGTAAAGGTGTCATGAAAATAAACTTGTAACACTTTTTGAGGTATATGATACCAAGATGTAAAGTGTAAAGCACTCATAATTGGGGCAAGTGTTGCCGCCATAGATAGGAGTACTTTATTTTGTTTTCAGCCTATAAGGCATGTAATACAGTTATGAACTGCTATTTCATATTTTCCAATAGATAGAAACACTTTATTTTTGCATATTGTATGAAAATGATGGCAATCAATAAAGAGATGTTTCAATTTCTAAAGATATGATCTTTGTGGAAATGCCTTGTTTATCTCTTGGTATTTGATATGCATAAGATAAAATGATACCTAAAAGTTATAGATAACTCAAACAATCAAATTAGCATCAATCATGATAAATTCATTTCTAGTTTCCATATGATGGATAAATCTAGACTCTTTTGGTTAGAGAACCAGTAAGAGACATGAATATCTTGGACAAGATTAATCAATCTTCACTAAAGGTAGTGGGAGAATGATTATCCTATTATGTATGATACATACCTATTGGAACAAATGCTAATAATTCAAATGGTGTTTAGAGAAATACCAATATGAATATCTTGAAGTGTTCAAGAATATCATAAATGAAGTACAAATTTGGTACAGTGTTAATTCTTGATGAAATCAATGAATGAAATACTTGGACCAAATGTTTGAGATCCTTATGAGTGATTATGATAGTGTATCATAGAGAACTCATGATTAAGGCATGGTGATGTCTAAATCAAGATGGAATCATACTCTAAGGAGTTAGAGAATGATTATCAAATAACTGAATTCTTCTTAATAAAAGAATACCCCACATTAATAAAGGACATTAAGAATCACAAGGATTTGTAAGTTCTTATATCCTTGATAGATACACCTCGTTTATCTATGTGATGAGTTGTTCATATGATGAGCCAACTATCTAGATGAATATGAGGAACCAAATTTTGAGTTATGGTTTATGACCATTACATCCTAAATGATGAAAAACCACTAGAGGGGGGGTGAATAGAGTTTTTAAAGATAATTTTAACAATTACTGAAACTAAAACAACCAACCACAAAATATTGGACAAGGGGACAAGGATTTAGAGTGGTTCCAACTTTAGCAAATACTAAAGTTGTCAGTCCACTACCCGGTTGCTTACCCAACTGGGATTTGGAAAGAATTTAATTTTATTACCTCGCAAGGACTTTACATAAAATTACAATTCTCTCCCTAAACCCTTCAAGCAGCCTTCACCTAGAAGTAATCACCTAACCTTGAAGCAGCCTTCACCTAGAAGTAATTGCACCACCTTGAAGCAGCCTTCCTCCTGAAGTAGCTTCTCGTTGCAATAGCCTTCTTGAAGTAGCTTCCCGTGCGATAGCCTTCTTGAAGTAGCTTGAAGTCCACCTTCTCCTCCGAGAAGAACCTTCTCCAATCAGTAGCCTCCAACCCTAGGAGTAGCAAGGAGAGTACAAAGGATAAAAGAGAACAAGAAAGAAAAAGGAAATTACAACTTATCCTTTGTAGCCCAAGGCTTGATTTGCCTAGATCAAGCGTATAGATCTCCTAACCAAGTGTGTGGACTTGTGATTGCAATGGGTAGGAGATACTAGCCTATAGGACACGAATTATGAGCTATGAAATGAAATGGCCAATTGTCACAATGCTCAAATTGCTCACAAACAGATTGCTCAAAGTATGCTCAAGGATTTCTCAAGTGTAGCAAGTGTATTTGAGTGTCCTATGGCTTGTCCTATTTATAGGAATGGCCTAAGGATGCTTAAGGACGTTCTAGACAACTTCTAGGGGTTTCTAAGTGCTTAACTAGCCGTTAGGTACAAAGTTGTTGCTTTAACAACGGCTAATTAATTAATTCTGCAGTTGCTGTCAGAGACCGTCTCGGTCGAGGAATGGTCGACCGAGACACCTACTCGGTCGAACTTTTGTCGACCGACAGGCACTATGGAACAAGTGATTTGCAACGTCTTTCTCCAACTGCCAACTAACTTGTCTGTTGTGTCTAACGGCTACTTTGGATCTTTCTCAGTCGAGAAGATTGTCGACCGAGAGTGTCTCGGTCGAGGAGTTTGTCGACCGAGATTGATCCTGTTTCAATGTTTCAATTTAGGCACTAATTATATGTATGAGTGTGCATATGTGATCCTATTCGAAGGGAATGACTTAACTAAATGTGGTTCTTTAGCTAGGGAGAATCTAACGCTTGATTTACATGCAATCTAAGTACTTGTACATTATATATTTGTACAAGTTTTTACAAAGCGATTACATTGCATGAAAACATAAACATGTAAGCATATGGATTTCCCTAGTTTCTTTGTCATCCACCTTAATCCTGCACACTCAAGTAGCTCGTTAGATCAATAGGAATGAAATGTTTGTCATAATCAAAACAAAGGGATTTATAGATTTCCATTTAGCCAACAATCTCCCCCTTTTTGACGATGACAAACATTTCCTAAATATAAAAATAAAGGAAATATAAACCATATGAGTTTCATACCTTTAGATTACCTTTTGTAGCTTTTCCTCTTGTTTATAAAATGTGTGCTTATTATTCCCCTTGAATTATGGAACATGAAATCCAATTCACTAGGGAATATAGCAACTTTCAATGTAAAGCCAAGAGTTTATTTATGAAACTCATTGATTGAGTTTTTATAGGTTTTAGTTTTATATTTATTTCTCCCCCTTTATCATTTCAAAAAGATATCCGTTTAGAAATAAAAACTCCCCCTTAATTAGATGTCCCATCAAATCTAATGAAAAAGATGTCCATTTAAAAGCCAAAATATCATGATGCAAATAAGAGTTTTTTGTTTAAGTAGCACAAATATCATTTTTATGAAATTCATAGATTTCTTCATAACCAAGAGTAAAAATACTAAGGTCGTAACAAGCTCCAAATGATGTTTGCAATGTTTTTGTAAGCTTCTCAATCAAATAATCAAATTTGTTTCTATGAGCTCCCCCTTAATCTTATACTATGCTCCCCAAGATATAAGTATTTTGTAATAGATGTCATTTTAGCCATAACTTAAACTTTTAGGTATTTGCAAAGATGTTCATCCTTTTTGATTTTACTTGTATTTATTACTCCCCTTATTTTGTATGCTCTACAATAGTCTTATAATCCAGATTCAAATGATGCCAAAAAAATATCCATTATAGGGATAACCAATGTCATTACAAGCATGAAAAGATAGCCAAAACATGTAACAATAACCCATTTATTACAATTTTGCAAAGATTCCATTACAACTAATACAACTCCACATCTCACTGGAAAGACTTAAGAATTACATCAACATCATGGTCTTTCCCAAGAAAAGGCTCAGCTCCATAATACTGAACTAATGTTTGCCACTCCAGAGCACCTGTCTTGGTTAAGGCATATGCCTCCAAGAAGGTTGGAACACGATCAAATCGAAAGTGAGCAGCAATATCTTGTAGTTGCATTGATGAAAACTGAGTATGCGTGAGATCAGTAGATGGTGGTGGTGGAGGTTGATAATAGTTGTAAGATGGGTTATATGGATTGAGCATGCCAGGATTTAAAGAGTAGGGATATTCATCTGGTTGGTTTGGAGAAAGAGTTTGCATTCTTTGGTTTAGATAAGTCATGGCATGATGGTTATAATCTAATTGTTTACTAAGATGATATTGTGATCCTGCAACATAGGTTAGAGTGTTTTGGATGGGGTCATAGGGTAGACTGGTAGGAGGAGGTGGAGGTGGTATATCTTGTGTAGATGTTTCTCCTTCTACCCTAGCCCTCTTATGACCGAAATCAATCCCCATTTTTTCTACAGTATTCTTACTTATTTTTTGTGGTCTACGCTCCCATGTATATCCCATATCCTCAAGTTGAGTCTTAAGGAAATGTTGAGTAATTTGGCATACAAAATCAGCATATGGAGGATTGCCAGAAAACTCAAGCATGTTTTTAAGAATGATGCGGATAAAATTTGTGGGAATACGTTGGATAATGGCATATATTAGACACATACGAAAAATAGTAACTTCAGATTTATTGGCTCTAGGATGTATGTTTGTTGAAACAATAAGGTTTACAATCCTAGCAGCTGGTTTGAGATTTATAGCATAGTATGTGCCTCTATCTTCATGACAGGTTGTATTGGATTGAAAAATGGTCCTTTTGATGTCACTAAGACTAACGGTATGGTCATCATGGGCAAATTGATTAAGTGGGTTTCCAGAAGTAAGGTCAAGGGTGTCTTGATATTCATCTATGTCAATATCTATCATGTCAAGAATATCCCCAACACTCATGGTCTTTGTCCATTTAAAGAACTTGAATCACCTTCCCTTCCAGGGGCTTGGTGCTACATTGGCCTTCCCCTCCAGGGGCTTGGCCACCATCACTAAATGTTTTGAGACAATATGAGGAGTTTGAGCAAGTTATATTCAAAGTTTACTTTCATTTTTATATAACTATTTGGTTCATATATTTCTTAAGACCTCTTACATACTAGTCATGCTCCTCATGCACACATGTATGGGAGACTGGGTCACCTAAACCCATCCCTTTATCTTTCTTATTCCTGATTTTGAATTTCACATGGGTGGTGTCCCATACCACCACACCATGCTCATTATTTAAGATTAAGATTTTAAGGTTAGGGTTAGGGACCATACTCTACCTCTCAAAGTTTCCCTCTCCCTATACTCTTCTAGAGGTTTCATACCCTAATCCAAGTCCTTCCTTTATGAAACGGCTTACCCAAAAATGTATCTTTCTAATATCTACCCTCTCTAGAGGGACCTGCACGAAAGGTTACATCATTTCACATTTTACTTCTCTTATTAATATTTTTTTTCAAAGCTTTTAAGCAAATAGATGAGAAGTAGAAGAAACTGTGAGATGAGGAACCTAATTTTTCACTTAAAATTTCTAAGGATGATTTGAAATTATAAACTATTATGTATTAGTTGATGAATCTGTGCTCTAATACTAAATGTAACACCCACATTTTTTAGTGTCTAAAAGACCTTAAAGTTGCAGATTGTTAATCATAAATTCCAGGATCAGATTCATGAAATATTACAAAATAGTAAACAATTTCCATTAATGATCAAATATTTACAAGTTTACATAAAAAGTTCCTCTAAGGAGTTACATAACTTTTAAATAAAATTAAATTTTAAATGTGTGAAGATAAACCATTAAGACTCAACCTTCATGATTAAACTATAGTGTCTTCAACATCTTTTATCTATACTCTCATGTCCATGAATCAGTATGTCTGATACCTAAAATTTCGACAAACAAATACACGGTTAATATATTGCTATAATGGTACATGGGTTCAGCCAATAATCACAAATAACATATAAGAAAACATCTTTATCTTGCATATACAAACATAAACTTGTTTTCATTATTCTAACCCATATCTAGTCAACTACCTCAGGTGTAATCACTATCCCTCTGGGGCTCGTGTACATTACCCTTAAGATTAGCCTAACCTAGGGTTCATAATATTTTTATTTACTTTACATGATACTCATAGGAACTTTATAATTTTTTAGGAACTAAATAAACAAACAAGAAGTTTATTAGTCATTCAATCTCATCGAGAAACATTGAAAATCTCAGAATTTGATACATGTATTCATAAGTGTAACGACGTACCTTATATCATTGCAGAAACCATGCAGAAACTAACATGTACTTTGTGAGTGCATCCAAACATACAAGTAACAAAGCATTCAATCTGAAATATACATACTACATATGTGTCACCATGTATTCACATTACATTACTCAGGTCTAGATGTGCTCCTAAACTAGGGTTTAGGGTTATCTCATGCTTGGACTAGAGATTAGGGTTACAAACCCAAATTCCATCATATTAAGGTTTCTAAGATTACAATTTCAGTTATGCATATTAGGTGAAACCCTAATTATCATCCTAAACATATTAAACCATCCATGATACCTAGATCAGATTATCAACATTAAATCATTGCAAGATGTTGACATTGGTTTTAAAATCATAAATCAGCATATATAAGATTACTAATATGGAATCGTCCATTATTCATCATTATCACGAATTTCCTTATTAGACATGACAAGATCAGGTATTAACTCAAAATAACCAAACCTAATCAATTAAGCATCATATTAACCTAAATCTAGGCTTTTCTTTTTACTAATCACATTAACACATGAATTGCACATACTTTTAGAACATGAAGCATAATTAGACTCTCCAACTATTTTATTTGGATTCTACTCATTTTTTTGGTCATTTTGATATAATATAGCTATATTTGGACATTCCTAGAATTTACTATGAATTAATGAACATAAAGCTATCTAAGCCAATTAGAAATCGCCACGTCAGCACTTACGACCCTGATTGTATTTCCCATGTGGCGGGGCTAGCCAATAGGCTCATGCCTAGTTGGCTTTGCATGCCTGCATGACCAAGTCTTACTAAAGGTGGAAAAAGACCTAATTACCCCTCACCTTATGTCGTCAATTCTGGGGCAGGGATGTCAAAATCCCCAAAGTTGTCTCCTTCATCCGCACGATCTGGATGAGACACCATCATCTCCGCATCGCACTGTACAAGTCTCTATCATCAGACCCTGCACCCCAACACCTTCAGCGGCATGACCGGTGACGTCGGCTTCCTGGGCTCCTTCCCTTGGCCACTGGCACAATTCATCTGTCTCGCGCTAGGGTGGATGCAGGCTTAGGCGCCCGTGTGTGTGTGCCACTGGCATTGGCTCTGTCGTGCTAGACCCACCTCCACCGTCGCCATGTAGCCTCCCTCCTTAGAAATCATCCTAGCCTCAAAGATCCCTCTCTTCATCGACTCTGCATCGCACACGACTTCAACCCTATTCCACAATTGTCGCCCTGCCCGCACGAAGTGATCACCGGTGCCATCATCCCCAGACTCCTCACTGGTAAGATAGCGACCAAGATTGCCTGCCCTCCACTCTCATGACGTGTTGGACCTCGCCTAAGTGGGTCGACACAGGGGGAGCGTCCCTGCCTCCCTCCTCCAGGAGACCTGGCGGCAGTCTCATCCAAGTTTCATGACCTCGTCGACCATGATCTAGGGTCCCTTCTCTTCACCTCCTTGCATCCTCCTCTTCTCCCAACCTAGATACAAGATTCTTTGCCTCATGACACCATCCCATTGCTCATCCAAGTACAATAATGTCTCACTCCATGGCTAGGTCTTGAGAGAGAGAAGAGAGTTTCTTCCACCCCACAAAGCCAAGAGAGGATGTAGTACAAGGCCAGATGACGGGTGAAGGCAACAACTCTACTGCAAGGGTTCATCCATGGGGAGAGATTATCAAACCACAAATGTAGATCTTATATATATATAGTCTATATCCACTAGGACTTGTTGGTCCATGGGTTTCTGGTTTCATTATATGTTTATACATAATTGGGCAGTTCCAACGTCAAACAAGGAAGGATATAATAGGATTCCATCCCACTTTACTTATTGGATAATTTGCCAACCTCTCTATTAAAGCACTTGATTAGCAACCCTTTAGAGGTGAAACACCTATTCTAGATTGTTCTCCTATTTAATTATCTTGGATTTCCATACATAATCATATATATAGAAAGAGTCCTCCTTGTATCTTACTTCTTTTTCCTTAGGGTTCAAGTAATCCAAAAGTGGCAAGGAGTATTACAACTATTCAGAAGCTCAATTTTCCAAGATTATTTAATCTCAACACCAACAAGGAAAGAAAATAGTCTTTTATATAAACTCTTTGTTTTTATTCCAAAAGGCCACGAGAGGCATCACCATATGAGTCAGATCCGGATTTGGAATCAAAAGCCTTTAAAGAATACACCTAAACATGGTGTTGAGAATCTCGGCTAGATAATTATCCTCTAATTACCTAAACACCCTAAATCATATTTCTTTTGGTCACTTGTATAGTTATTTCAATTATCGTAGCAAAAGGCCATTGGTACTTCACGTACGAATTCTCCTTCCTTAACATATGCCACAAGGACCCATATGTAAACCTTAATTAATCAATTGGATATGAATGTGCCCCTAAGGCCAAAGAATCACCTGTTGGGCCTTCCAAAGGTTCCCTGAGCCTAATTGCATTCCAAATTACCAAAGTTGAGGCTTTGGTAACCATTGCATCTTATAGTAGCCTCATATGCTCACATATGCTCAACGTTCATTATTAAGTTGAATTGAACATTTATTATGTGTCTAGGGTTTGGGATCATCAACCATGACCCCTCAAAACTCTTCATTACTATATGTTCCTTAATTTCATTTAGGCTTGAAATCCATGAATTTCAAGGATGTAAAACTGACCCTAACCCTAAGTGGTAGTTAGGGAGAGAGATGACAAGATGAGTTGGATATCATAGTCGACCATGCAGGTATGTATGTGGGTTGACATGCATATAGCTTTTGTGTACCCATGAGAAGCATGAGCTATGTGAGGTTATTTGACCTAGTGCCATTTGGTGACCCGACCTTGGAAGGGTCGTGCCTGCTAGGGTGAAGGATAGATCCTTCATTGAAGAGGTTAGTGGTGATCATATGGGAACCTTAACGGGCATATAGGAGCACAAACGAGGCATGCACCTACTTAGAAGAGAATGACATCAAGATTGGCAGCGGGTTTGAGACCTAGGTCAAGAGAGTTATGCCTCATAGTTCATGAGACGACCATGCAGAACTTTGGATGATCTTGGTTGGACACCTTGACCCCAAGACATGAAGAACCATGAGAAGTTGGGTATGTTATGACCTATATTAGACGACCCTAAGTAGATAGTTGTGGTTGCCTCATGCACGATCCTTGGAGGTTTGTTGTACCTTGGATGCCTTTAGAGGAACCAAATCCTAGAAAGAGAAAGAGGCTTCTAAAACCATTGTACAGACGTATAGGTGCCTAACTTACCTTATAGGTGTAGAAAGGAGAGTTCCTTAGACCCTGAAGAAGTATTGTAATAGGTTATGAGGTCTCTCACCGAGTTGGTTGTCCTTGTGCAGGACTCTAAGGTGGCGTCCATGTCGAAGAATGGTTGAAAGTGTATGCTCTACCTTTGTGCATGTTTGTTTCGTGGATGGATAGCTGATGTATAAGAAGTGAACCTAGGGTTCCTAGACCTAAGAGGGGAAGTAGTAGTACCATGTGCACATGATGCTCATGAAGATGTTTGAGTTCCTACGGATTCGAGCATGGCACCCCATCATGTTTAGAGGAAAATGAAACCCCTTGGACTAAGTTATATGTTGGATGAAACCCTCACACATGTTGGTGACACATGTATGAGTTTGGCCAACTTTGAGGAATAAGGAACAAGTAGGACACACCAAGGAACCCAGAGTGGCTTATAGGTTGCCTTCATACTAGCTACGTGTATAGGTAGAATAATAGGGCTATGCACATGATGATGTAAACCTTGGAAGAAAGGATGTTTGTGACCTTTGCTGCTATCAAGAGAAAGTTTTTTCCCATCCTGGGGTGGGACCCTTCTATAGGGTGAGTATCAGCTTCTGTTTAGGTTTGAGGTAACCTAAAGAGTCTCTCATAGGAGCTTGATGAGCTATGTGGAGAACACATATTATGAGTACGAGTCTATAGACCCATATGTTACCATCTCTAAGGGCATGAAGATATGTTTCCATGGAGGTAACATGTATGGGGCCAGACCGAGGTAGGTAGGTCGCCATGATCCCTATGAAAGGATGTAAGTTTGACCTTGAGTGCCCAGAGAGATGATGGATTTTTGGGGGTAAGGTATCAAGTTTGGGATATACCATGATAGAATCCTAAGTCGATACTCAGGTAAGGTAGGGATAAGACTGATGGGAGTAGGAGTTGTATGTTCCCTAGATGCACAAGACCATAGATTCGGGAGGTAACAACTACCTTTGCCCAAGGCCCATGGGTTATGAGGTTGTACACCTTCATGAGTTCATGGGACCTAAGGGGTAAAAGTGAGAAGGTGCATAAGGGTCAGAACACCCCAAAAGTATTGGCACCCTAGGGACCTTGAGCAAAGGACTAAGGATTATGTATATATGAGTAGTATGTAGACCCAAGAGTGTTTAGGAATAGTTTTCCATGAATGTAAACCTCATATTGAGATGTTCATGATGTGGACACATGTGATGTACGTTTCAACTTATTTCAGTAAGTATATTGGCGATGTGTGATGCACCATCTCTACTCTTTTAATAGGATGAACTCTGTATTTGGACTATAGATAAATGTGTATTTCCTCTCGTTATGGGTGTAAGAGATAGGGAAAAATGCATGCCATACACTGAGGATAAAGATGAAGTGAGTTGAACATTGCTATGATGTTTGAGGATTAAGGAAGTATCATAACTTTTGATAGATGCTTGCAAATATGAAGAGAACTAAGGTAGTCATCATATGAGGACATTCTCATTAGGAACAATATGGGATTTATGAGTTATATAAGTTTGGAGTTGAAAGCCAAGATGATGAGCTCGTAGTTTTCTTGACTCAGTGGATGCAACCCCAAGATGAGGATGTTGAGTGGAGTATATAGAGGTTTATGTCTTCACCTATAAGGAAGCTTATGTGGTAAACAGTACCCTTCGTCGAGGTACAACTTAGGGGTACAGCTATCTTATTTAGCCAGTAGATAGGCTCGAAGAGGTTGTTAGGTGAACCCTAAGTTCATTAGAAGATGAGACCATGTATGGTTAACACCCAAACACAACCAAACTCATTAGTCAAGTGGTGGTTTCTTGGTTAGCTAGCCTAGGGCTTGATGCAATAAAAGGATGGTTGAAGGACCTCAGATACACCTCTCAGGAAAGGAAGGTGATGGAACCCATAAATAGAGTGTTCTATGATTTTTGAGGAGTCACCTTGAGGAATCATGGCATGCAAGAGATCGTGATTATAATGTCACCATATATAGTGGTACTACTAAGATAGTTAAGTTTGTAGTAGTGCTTTAAATACCTAAGATGAGGACTATATAGAGTTGCATGTGGCTTCTCACCATGCATGCATGGAGGTGAAGGATGAACATCCGTAACCCAGTGAGTTGCTACAGATAATGAAGAGTCCCTAAGAGGGAATGGGAGTGGATCACCATGGACGTTGTGGTGAGTCTCCTCTGGACCAAGAGAGGTCATGATGCAATGTGGGTTATGGTAGATAGCCTTACCAAGTTGACCTAATCCCTTGCCAAAGAGAGAGGGCACTGTCCATGTGACAGATCCGATTGAAATATATATACATGAGAGAGAGATAGTTCAACTACATCGTGATTCGAGTTCAATATCTTGATCATGACCTCAAGTTCACTATCATGTGGTGGATGTAGGTGTAAGAAGAACTCAGTGATAGATTGAAGATGAGTACAACATATCACCCCTGACTGGTGTACAGTCAAGAGAGTCCAGACTCTAGAAGGTATGATGAGAGCACGTGTGCTTGGTCAGGGTGATATATGGGAGCAGTTCATGTCCCTAGTAGAGTTTACTTGTTATGATAGCCACCATAGCTAGTATCAGGATGTAAGAATCTCTATAAGGGAGGTTGTGTCGGTCATCGCTTCATTAGGATGATGTCGGTGAAAGGACCTTATGAAGGTTAGAGAGACCACAATGTGTGCAGATGAAGTCGCTTTGGTCGTGCGATGGCTGAGAAAGCCCAGGGGTGACATGAGTCGTGAGCTGATGTGAAGTAGACTGACATGTAGTTTACTGTGAGAGATATGTGTTATGAAAACCTAACCCCTCTCAGCTATAGCTGAGAAAGATGAGTCCCCGATACATGGGTCCATTGAGATGGATTATTGGAATTGCTTATGTTTAGCCTTACCCCTCAGGATAACATGAGGTATGATGTGTTCCATGAGTCTGATCTAGAGCACTATGTGATGTACCAGAGCCATGTGGTGAGCCATGAACCTATTGAGTTTCAAGGGAGGTTCAAATATCTTGAGTCACCTATGAGGGTACGAGATACCAACGTGAGAGAGAACTTAGATGATAAAGGTTCATTGGGAGCAACATGGAGAGTATGAAGCCACATGGGAGACGATGATGGACATGAGAAATTGTTAGCCTGTTTGTTTGTATGTTTGGTGGAATTTTGAGGGTAAAATTCCTATAAGAGGGGAAGGATGTTACAACCCCAATTTTTGGGTTCTTTTGGGTGGAAATGTAATTTCCCTAATAAATGTTTAATTATGTAATTTAGTTGACTGCCAAGTCTACGACGAGGACGTTGATCATAAGAACCAATGGGGAAATTGGATGAGAGCTTCCCCATGGAAGCAACGATGGCATGTGGGAAGCAGGATAGAGGGAAGCGGAGGAGTGAAGAAGACACTTACTTTGAGGGTGAGTTCGTCGGATGAAGGGAGGAGGACGGGAGAGACTAGCGACAGCGGCAGTGTTGTGGGCGGGGCTCAGTGATGGGGCAGGAGGTAGTAGAGCGGGAGAAGGAGGGTGGAAGGGACGCAGCGTTAGCCGGGACGCGGGGAGGAAGGTGGGCCTTCGAGTGGGATTGGAAGGTGATAACAAGGGTGGACAGGCGGGAGAGGGAGTCGTCGGTGGCATGGGCAACACCAACAGCAATACCGGGGGGAGAAGGGGAATCGGGGGGAAGAAGAAGGTGTGATGGATTCAATGGGGACGGCGAGGGTTGTGAGAGTCATAAAAATCATGAGGGAGGAGCTCATAGGCCTGCGGGGTACAGGGAGAATCCAGGAGATGGAGCTGCTGGTGGGGGAGATGATGGAGCACCATGGGGCGCACGGGGGACAGGAGGAACAAATTAACGTGAGCAGTGACAACCAGCAGGCAGGAAACCGAATTTCTGATGACACCTGTGACCATGAAAATCAAGGCAACGCTCCGAAGATCAGTGAAGACTGGGGAATGCATGGGCGAGAGGGAAACGACGCTGGACTACATGTGAGCTTTAGACAGGGTGTTGAGGAGTATCAGTCCCAAAGCAAAAGTTAGAGAAGGGCCATTACCAGAGCACAAAGGCGGAAAGAAGTGGGGAAAAGGAAAAAGGAGGGAGCTAAGCTGGGACAAGGAAAAAAGATACATCAGCCATGGGTTTATAAAATGAGTCAGGGTGCTCGGTTGGGCATATCAAAGGAAGAGGTGGTGTGGGAAAGTGCAATTGGAAAGCGGGTCAGATGTGGGGATCTTTGTGACATGGATCTAGATGACCAGGTACCACATCCAACAGGAGAAAAAAGACAGAGGACAAATGCAGAGATTATGTCTGTGATGGTAGAGGGTGTTGCAGCCCAAGTAGAGGTGACTGGCAGAGACCAGTCTCGCGAAGGCCAATGAAAATCTTTAGTTGGAACTGTCAGGGGTTGGGCGACCCTGACACGTGTAAAGCTCTCTAGGCCTGGGTCTGGAGGGAGCGCCCAAATATAGTTTTCGTTATGGAAACTATGATGTTTGACAAGCAGCTTGAAGACGTCAAAAGGAGCTGTGGTTTTTCTGAAGGGATGTGCATCTCTCGTACGGGCAGGGCGGGGGGCCTTGGTTTCTGGTGGAAGGATTTGGAGGTGGATATTTTGAGCTATTCAAACAGGCACGTATCGACATTGATTAAAGATGGGACAACAGACTGTACTTGGAGAGCTATCGGGATCTATGGTTGGGCGGATTAGCAAAATAAAACAAAGACCTGGGAGCTCATGAGGAGACTGAAAAATGAGGCGAATGAACCGGTCATCTTCTTCGGGGATTATAATGAGATTGTTTATAATGCAGAAAAGGAGGGGGGTCCGCCAAAGGATGAAAAGTTTATATAGAACTTCAGAGATGTCATTGACGAATGCAACTTGATTGAGGTGGGCTTTGAGGGCAATATGTTTTCATGGAAAAGGGGGTTGACGGCAAGACCTCTAGTTAAAGAGAGGTTAGACAGATTCCTTGTGGAGCTTGAGTGGAGAAATATGTATAAATTCTGTAGAGTTTTCCATCTTTCCATCTATGAGTCTGATCATGCACCTATCATTTAAAAGTTGATAACAAGGTCAGCAAGAAGAGGAGGGGAAGTGGCCATTTCATATTTGAACCCATGTGGGTGAACGAGGAAGAGTGTGCTAATATCATAAAGGGGGTTTAGGAGCATGGAAGAGGGAATGATCTGAACACAAAACTACTGTTATGTAAAGACAAGTTGAGAGAGTGGGCTGCTGAGAAGTTTGGGAATACACAAAAGAAAATCAAAGAACTGGAAGATGATTTGAAAAGACTTCAAGCTCTTCCCCTAGATCATACAAATCTCATGAAAGCAGAGGAAAAGTCTAAGGATTTGCAATATTGGCTTCAAAGAAATGAAGAGTATTGGGCTGCCAGGGTGAGGGTGAAGGAACTGAAAGAGGGGGATAGAAACACTGCTTACTTCCATCAAAAATATACAAATAGGAGACAAAGGAACTGGATTGAGGGGCTTGAGGATGAGTAGGGCCTGATGAGACATCATGAAGGGGAGATCAGTAACATCATTGTAGATTACTTCACTCAACTTTTTTAGTCTAGCAATCCTTTGGGTTTTGAGGAGGAAATCAAGGGGATTCGGGAAGTGATTTCTGGAGACCAGGTAGATGAGCTTGAGAGGGACATTACCGACGAGAAAATCAGGGCAGCACTGGAGCAGATGCATCCTAATAAAGCACCGGGACCAGATGGTATGAAGGCGATGTTTTACCAGAAGTTTTGGGGAGTGGTGGGCAAGGATGTTGCAAACTACATCAAGGGGTGGTGGAAGGGAGAACGAGACCTGAAGGCGGTAAATGAAACTTTAGTGGTGGTTATCCCAAAGACTCAAAAGCCTAAAATAGTGGGTGAATATAGGCCTATTAGCCTGTGCAATGTGGTGTACAAGATTGCTTCAAAGGTGCTGACAAATAGACTAAAGCCGCTCATGAATAGTATTGTTTCTGAAAATCAAAGAGCTTTCGTCCCAGGGAGAATGATCACTGACAACGCCATCATAGCCTATGAGGTTTTTCACAATATGGAAAGAGATAAAGGGAAGAAGAAGGGAAGCCTTGCCTTGAAACTAGACATGTCCAAAGCCTATGATCGAGTCGAGTGGAGTTTTGTTGATGTTGTCATGAAGAAGATGGGGTTTGGGAGTAAATGGAGAGACAAGATTCAGGAATGTATCACTTTTGTCCAGCATACCTTTTCCGTTAATGGGGATAGGACTAAGAGCATGATACATGCACGCGGACTTTGCCAGGGTGACCCTCTTTCCACATACCTTTTTATTTTATGTGCTGAAGCCTTTTCCACTTTGATTAGCACTGCTGTCCGAGACTCCCATCTACATGGAATTAAGCCGTGTAGGGGAGCACCATGTATCTCACATCTTTTCTTTGCAGATGATAATATTCTCTTTGCTAGAGCAACCAGTGCAGAATGTCTGAAGATAGCTGAAATCATCAGCTAGTACGAACAGGCATCCGGTCAGAAGATCAATTTTTTTAAAGACAGAGGTTGTTTTCAGCAAAGGTGTATGAGGCACAAAAAGAGAGGAGTTGCGATATCTCTTGGGAGTACGTGTTGTGGACCGACATGCTTGCTATCTTGGTCTTCCTACAATGGTGGGAAGGTCAAAAAAGCAGGTCTTCAGCTTTATAAAAGAAAGAATACAGAGGAAGCTTCAGGGCTGGTCTGAGAAATTGTTGTCAAAAGCAGGGAGGGAGGTCCTCATCAAGGCAGTGGCACAAGCAATCCCCACCTATGTTATGAGTGTTTTCCAGCTGCCCGTGGGTACTATGGAGGAAATACAGTGCATGGTGGCTAGATTCTGGTGGGGAGCAAAGGAGAACGAGAGGAAGCTCTCATGGATGAGTTGGGAGAGACTATGTAAACCAAAAAGGCAGGGAGGGCTTGGTTTTAGGGATTTTCATACTTTTAATCAAGCCCTTCTAGCCAGACAAGCATGGCGGATGGTGTGTCACCCGGAGGCTCTTGTCACAAAGGTGCTCAAAGCGAGATATTTTCCAAGGACATCCTTTTGGGAAGCGAGGAGGGGGTATGATCCGAGCCATGTGTGGGGGAGTCTATGGGGTGCAAAGGCAGTGCTGAAGGAGGGGGTCCAATGGAGAGTGGGGGACGGGAACGACATAGATATATGGGAAGACAGGTGGGTTCTGAAGGAAGGGGACACGCTTGGAAGGTTCAAACACGTAGGAAGCCCAGAATACCACAAAGTGAGGGAGCTCATGTCAGAGGACGGGACAAGTTGGGATGAGAGTAAGGTGCGGGAATGTGTTCCGGACAACATTGCTACCAAGGTTTGTGCAATTCCGATCAGTAGTAGGAAGCCCAAGGATTCGCTGATGTGGTGGTCATCCAAGAATGGGGAGTTTACTATCAGGTCAGCCTATTGGATGGGTTTTCTTGGGGTGGAGGAGGCACGACAATACAATGACCGGGGAGGAGACGGGATATGGAAGAGGGTATGGCAGGAGGGTTGGAGTCCAAAGATTGCTCACTTCTTGTGGAAAATATGTACGGGTGGCCTTGCTACTAGGGGACGGCTTTTCGACCGGCACTGTACTAAAGACGGAACATGTATTCTTTGTATGTCCAAAAAGGAGATCATTCCTCACATGTTGTTCAGGTTCCCGAATGCGACAGAGACGTGGGACCAAACTCCAAGTGAGATCCAACAATGGGTTGAAGACAGAAAGGATGGGGAGATCCAATCATCCATGGTGGTTGCTTTACATGACACGACACCAGAAGAGAGGGTGGTGCTAGTGGCAGCAATGACGGCAATATGGAGAGGTCATTGCATGCAAGTCTTCCAATCTGGTGTAGTGAATATCGGAGTGCTGTTACACTGTGCTATGACCATGGTAAGGAATAACGTGGAGGGGGGTGGGCGTGATGGAAGTGATGCTGCCCAGGCAAACACATCAGTGCAGCAGCACGTCGGGGACATTTGCATGGCCTCTAGCATTGGCGTTGGTATCAGCTGGAAAAGACCGGCACAGGGCAATGTTAAGATAAATGTAGATGGATCGTGCGGGGAGGAGGGGGCGGAGGGGATCGGAGTTGTAGCCAGGGATGAGGGGGGAGAGTTTGTGGGAATGATGGGGGAAAAATGATGACGGGGGGTGATATTGCTTTGACAGAAGTCCTGGAAATAAGGGAAGCGCTGATATGGGCAAAGGAGAAAGGATTGGACAGAGTAGAAATCGAATCAGACGCCAAGGCAATCATTCATGCATGTAACAGCAGCTGCCTAAGAAAAGACTACATTGGCTCCATTATTGAAGACGTTCTCCACCTGAAGCAATTCTTTTTGTTCTGTAATCTTACCTATGTTAGTCGTAGATGCAACAAGGTTGCCCACGAGGTAGCAAATGCTGCATGTAGGGGCCAAGTAGATAGGTTTTCCTTTTCTCAGCATTTTCCTTCAAACTTTTTGTCCTTTGTAATATGCGACTTATCAAGCTAATAGATGACAGGGAGCCCCAATCATAGGGCTTCCCGTCCTTCCTCAAAAAAATGCAATTTAGTTGATTTAAGTGATTGAGTGGATTCCTTTGATAAATAGCCTTGTGTGATTGATTCCCTTGTTGGCTATTGGGCCCAATAACAAGAAAAGAAAATAAAAAGGAAAAGAAATCAATTAATAAAGGAATAACTAAGATAATGAGAAAAGAAAGGTGTAGACGTTTCTAGAAGGCTAAGAATTATCCTCTAAGGCTGGATTTCATACTTTTGGGATTTCTTGGGTTCCAATGAGTCCAATATGATTAAAAGGAAAAAGAAGAAATCAAATAATGAATTATTAAGAAGGAAATTAGAGATAATGACAATAATGTGAGAAGTATGGGGAAATATGGATAATGAAATCATGATTATGAAGATTTTGAGTCCACATGGTTTCTAGTGATAAAAGGAATCCAAATAAACGATATAAAAGAATAGGAGAGAGAAAATATGCATAAAATATACCTTAGTAAGTTATAACCTGTGTATGAAGAAAACTCTCTTATAATCTCGAATTTGAGTCCCAAACATGGCACACAAGTAGTTTAAATCATTATGAACTTTCATTTAAAATTTAGGGACGATTGGATAAAAAAGGAGAGAGTTATGCATTTGTTAAGTTTCCATAAAGTGGAGGGTTAACTAATATATTAATGCAATTTGTCATATTTCAATTTGAATCAGAAATCTAGGGCCCAACCTTTTAGGTGTCACACACATCTAGGACCCTTGGATTGCAGATCGGCGATCCGTAGATCGTCTCCTAGCTTTGGTTAAATCAAGAAGGCTGGCTATTGTATCCCCTTTCCTAGTTTATCTAGTTCTCTTTGTCCTATCCATATTAGGACTGGGAAGTAGTTCATTTGGATTCAGGGTGACAATCCGGACACGAGCATCCCTAACAATCAGTGTTTCATTGGAAATAGGGGACTTTTCCTAAGGAGCCACATGAGTCAAACTACATGGAGCGACAAGCTCTAACCTCCAACCTATAAAAGGGAAGTATAGGCCTCAGAGAGACTGAGAGCCACAACCTCAGGGTCCGCTAGACCCTACACATTCCTCTCTGCCCTCGATCTCCCATTCACCTACCTGTTTTGCTTGATTGTCACTCTGGTTCTGGTCTGCTGTTGTTGAATCTGATTCCTAGTCATCTAACTTGCTCGGGACCACTGGGGAGCAAGCGAGAACCACCATGTGGTGTGACAGGACCGGGCGAAGGTGAAGCAGCTCTTTCCAGGGGTTGAGGAGGTCGGATGCCTGAAGTTAACCGTGAGGTTGACCGCGGCTGGGCGCTGCCTCGCAAGGCTAAGCGGGGTTGAAGATGATCATCATGAGAATTACCCTTTTACCCCCAGGGTTAATGAAGGAGGAGCGGGGTAAGAGAATCTTTTGGCTCTGTCTAGTTGGGTCAGCATCGCTGGTGCAAGCCGCTGAGAGGGCCACCTGTGTGGTGCTCTCTTATTGGTCCAGATAAGTAAATCTTTTAAAAATCATAATTAATTATCTGTAACTCTGATGATAGAAAATAATATATGAAAATTGAATAGAAGAATGAGAGGAATCCACTAGAAATATTTTCATAGCCTGAGTCTGATCCTAGTTATAAAAGAACCTTGAGTTAACCATGTTCATGTATTAAACTTTGATTAAAAACCCTAATTATGATTGGAAATCAGATCTAAGATCCTTCATAGGTTATTTCGAGTTATAGTAACCTGATGAGAGGAAAAGTAAGAGTTAAATCTGATTTAGTGGATACTACGCTTGCCCTAGGTTTTTTACACATGAATCTATGATAATGCATATAGAAACTGTAATCTAGGGTAAAAAGGTGATTAACATGATAAATTCAAGATTCCTTGGAATAATGTAATTATGAGTTGATCCTAAGCCTGTTAGGAAGGATTTAACAAGTTTGTTAGGGTTTGTGATTAATTTTTCTATTTTAGGGTTTCTAGTGTCAATAATGAAGATGAACCCTAATGAAACCCTAAAAGGAAGTAGGAAACCCTAAGAAGCAAGTTCCAATGAATAAATTCTGATAAGGTGAATAGTAAATATATTATATGTATGTTTTAGGATTCTTTATTGTATGTGTGTGGATTGAACTTCTTTCCTAGACACTTTCTTACTTGGATTACTATTAGCTCGTTGATTTGACTAAATAGGTATGTGGTTACTTTATGAATAATTGCCTTTAGTTTTTATGGCGTTTCCCGAGTGTTTCTCGATTTATTGCAACCTAAATTGTTGGATGTTCAATTATGTAATCCTATAAAGTTCCTATGAATATCACAATTTAATATGGATGTGCTTCTCAAACCTACATGCCACTCTGATGTATGTTGCAAGACCAAGCTTCGGTGGGAAGGTCTGATTTGGTCAAGCCCTAGAGGGAAGACCATTGGGCACCTCGAGAGGTGACCCCAGTCACCAAGCTCAAGATGGAGAAGGTGTCCTTATGCCCCTTGCAAGGACAAAACCCTAAGAGAGGGTAATCCAAGGTTTAGGGAAAAAGTGGTTGAGAAGTCATATTGAAAGTGTAATTTGGATTATTAATCAATTAATTGCTATAATTAGGGTGTTAGAAACTATTTGTGATATTGTGATTGTCCCCCACATACCAGTACAACAATATACTGACCAATGTTTTGTTTGTCGGAATTTTAGGTACAATCCTAGAAATGGACAAATAGTAAATCGAAATTTGTGAAGATACAACTAAACTTTTCATGGAAAATTAGTTAGATAGACTTTTTCAGTGGATAGAAGTCTAGAATCCAAATTTTATAAGGTACACAAAAAGATTTATTTTATTCCAACTTTTCAGTTTAGTAATAGTAGAATTTGATAATTATTTTTGATTAAATGTCAAGCCATCGATCCTGAAATATTGGGATAGCATCTCTGACCACTTGGTATCCCTTGATTGGGGTTACCAGGAAGCAGGGTCATTACAGACATGGCATCAAGCCTAAGATAGGAAAGGTTCCCAAGTCCACAATATAGATGACCAAGACCCAGATATGGAAGGTCACAAATGGGTAAAGCCCCATATTGGGTAGGTCGTTATGACACCAAGCCCCATATAGGAAAGTTGGCCCAAGTCCATTGTGTAGACAATTATAAACAAGCCTCAGGTAGGGAAATGTCACAAGGAGGTCAAGAATCAGATAGGGAAGGTCAGTGTGGAACAATGACCTAGATAGGTAAGGTTGCCTTAGACTAATGCATGGACATTAAGTGAATAAAGAGATGAAGAAAATCTAGGTTAAAGAATCACATAATAAAATAATGTGCTTGAAAATTGTTAAAGTTGTCATATCTAAATAAACCCTTGGCAGGGTAGACCCCTAAGTCAATCCTAAGGTCAAGTAGGGATGTTTGAAGGTAAATAACACATATGGGGTTAGGTGATCATGATATAAGTGCAGAAGACCATGGGGTCAGGAGATAGCCATCCATGTTTCCATAATCCCATGAATTAAGAGATTCACTACCTTCATGATTTCATGAGAGCTAAGGGGTAAATGTAAGAGGCACTTCCTAAATGCATAAGGCCCATGAGGCCAAGAGGAGATCACTCCAAAGGTACTTGTAACCCTAGAGACATTAAGGAAGTGACTAAGGATAATGATACATGAGATATAGATGTAAAGAATATAAGAAGTCATGTAACAATGATGATAAAATTTTGAAGGGAGTGGTGCTTATATTCAACAGCAAGAAAGGAACTATCCCTTGAGTTCATGAAATATATAGGTATTTTAGAATTAAAGTGTATTCGTGGTTTGGAATTATTGTCTAGAGTTATTCAACAAAAAATTTGAAATTTTGAGAAGATGTGTGGATATGCCATCTCTATTCTTGGAATGCGATCAAATTTGTATTTGGGTTGTAGTCAAATGTTTCATCTTATTATGAATGGGAGAGATTGGGTAGACACATTATGCTTAAAATTGGCATATGTCTATGAATACCCTAAGTTGAGATTAATGACATGGTCTAGGGTTTGAGGTGTTACCGCACCCTTATGTGAAAATAAATAAGTGATTGGTTGGAATCATAGTCGAAATGTAATAAACAATTGGAAAATGTAAACACCAAGAGATGATATCATGAAAATACTAAGGAAGTAGATATACCTTGAATGGAATTCAGGGACCAATCTTAATAATAATGTGAATAATTTCGAAGTCTAAAAGTTGTTAAACATATCTAAGTAGGGTTTCTAACCATAAGGTTTGAAACTAAGATGATCTATCATTCACTTTAAGCTTACTAGGTGCGAATTTTGTGGACAAAATCCCTTTTGAGGGGTGAATGTAATATCCTCAAAATTTGGTGAATTTAAAATATATTAATAAAAGGTTTGACTTAAAAAGTGAATTCCTCAATTATAATTGATAGAATAATAAATACTTCCACTTTGTGGGACAGGGGAAACCCATGCCTCAAGTGAGGCCCATAAGACTATTTGCTTTGCAAATAGGTCATTGGGGCACACGATAAAGAAATAAGAGATTTCATGCCTAAATAAAGGATAACGACTTTGTGATTTATTAGATAATGAAATATTAGATAATGGACAAGTTTACAAAAGAAAATAAGTTATGTGGTAATTTAGATAATTAAGAGCGTAATTACCTAACCATGAATTGAAAAACAAGTTTTTAGTCATCAAACAAGAACATCTTGATCAGACTTTTGGAATACTTAAAGATAATAAGGAAATTAAGATGATTTATAGTTTGAAAGAAAATGACTTTCAATGAGATATGGGTAACTAATATAAGGAAGTGGTAAAAGAGAAAACATTTTTTACAAAATTTATCCTGATAAATCCCAAAAATTAGATTTAGGTTCAGAATGGTATTAATGTGTTTCCCTCCAAGTTTCATAGAGAAAGGTGGCTCCTAGTGGCCTATAAAATTCAATAAGGATGAGGGGCCTACTTGTAATAACTAAATGTTGTTCCCTTGTTTGAAGAGAAAGAGAAAAAGACATATAGATGCATCCCTTTGATACCCAATATTTCCCAATCTAAATTTAAGTTAATAGAACGTTTCCTTCAAAAATTTGGGAGGAATTCGAGTAAGTATAAGAGAGTTATGGATTTTACAAGTTTTTGCGAAGTGAGTGATTAATTAAAGAATACACATAATTGTCACATTCAATGTGACCAGAAAACTAGATCCAACCCTTAATTCAGAGCATTACCTGGTGGCTATCTAATCATAGATCAACTATCTACGTACCGTATTCTACCTTCACCCAAATAGGAAACTAAGGAAACAATAACGTCCTTTCCTCTTTAGTCTCCCTCCCCCTATCCAATCAGTTGTCTGAATTGAGACCTCTCCCATACGTTTAAGGAGGAGAAACCAGACCCATATATCCCTGACTATCCAAAGGGTCATGTGAGATTGGGATTTCCCCAAATTACAACATGAGTCAAACTCCATGGGAAACCAGCTGGCTCTTTTTCTCGCTTTTCTTGGCTATATAAGGCTCATGACCCTCTCACAAACTTGGTGGATGGTTCTTGAAATTTTGGAGTGTGATAGGTCATCCCACAATCATTACATTAGTGTGTCATGGTCCCCAATTTTCTAGATGGAGAACGTGACCTTCGTCCTTCATGTCCCTACTTTCTCTGACAAAGTTGAGATCACTGTGAAGTTTGTTAAGGCCACATAGAGGGCCCTCCCTCAATGATCGACCCTCACTAATGCTTATACCCAGAGTCAATGACTAGGTTGACCATCGCTCAAGCACTACGTTGCAAGAAGAGGTGACCTAATGTTGAAGATAAAGACCAAGGAAAATTACATGCATGTCCCTGGGGTCGACACAGTAGGGTAAGGGTTTTCTCATGTCAATCACTTTTTTTCTTAGCCCCATCCACATGGGCACGAGTTTCCACTTTATCCTAAGCCTATTGGCTCAGCCCAGCCCATGACTGAGATCGATAACATACTGGTTGCTGATGTGTCCTCTTCTGATTGGCTCGTTAATGGTAATCTTGCAACATTTGTAAAAAGTAATCAGTCACTCAGATCGAGACATGTCATATATGAAAATTGATTAGCAAAACGAGAGGAATGCAAATAAAATGGATTAAATGCCTAATTCTTACACAACTTCAAAAAGTACCTTGGATACATGTTTAGTAAGTGATTAGTACTTAAAATATGTAGATTTGTGTATTAACATGTTGAATACCTCAAATTCTCTTAGTTCATGTTACACACTTATATGGTTGAATATAATGATAATCCAAGATGATCATGATACTAATGATGAATAAGTAGGGTTCCTAAAGTAAATAATCATCAATATATGTCATTGGGGTTTTGAAACTAAAGATCATAACTTTCCATGTTACTAGTACACATAATCTGATGTAGGTGGTCATAACACAAAGTATAATATACATATGATGATTGAGGTTTCAACTAATTATTAATATGTAGTGGAATTAGAGTTTTTACCCTTATCTCTGAACCAAACCTTAGAGAATACTTAAACCCTAAATTAGAACTCGAGTCGGGTTTTATCTAGAGCAATGAGATGGTGACACTTTAGGATATGCATACATGTAGATTAAATGTTGATTGCTTGGATCTATTGATTGGATTTCCTAAACATACTTGAAGTGTATATTATAGGATATCGGCATGGTTCTACTTAAGGTTCTTGGTTACAACTATGAATATTTATAATATAGATCGCCAATGTTTGTCGATGCTTTCTTGAAGATTGTTGTAAATAACATGTTGGATGTTTATTTACATTTCATTTATCTATAATACCACTATGAGTATGACATAGAGTAAGATCATGTAAAGAAAATGATAGTTTTGTCTTCAAGTAATTGAATGATTATATGTTGTATTTGCACACTTTTGCATGCAACCCACATACACAATATTTTAATATACTTATCCACGTTTTGTTTCACAGCATTTTAGGTAAATGTAAGATATGAAGATATCAAGACATGATGATTCAGATGAAACCCACTATAGACATTAATGATAAGTAAAGGAGGATTAGTTAGATACTTATTCTCATAAATATTAGTTTCATTTTGTAAATTCATGTAACTCCTTAGAGGAGAATTGTTATATATCTTGTAAACAATATTTGTGAGATAATGGAAATTATTTGCTATTTTTGTTATTTGTTAGAATATGGATTTTGGGAAATTTTAGGTAATGACTCTCAACTTGAAGGTCCTTCCTTTATTGTGGGATGTTTAGAAGGGAGGTCATTACAATCTACTTCCTCCATTTATAGGGCATTCTTTATTTTCTCTAGTACATTCTTATTGAACTAAAGCTCAAAATTAGATGGATTAAATTTTTTTGTCTTGATGCCCATTCATATTGGATAATAAGATTATCTCTATTTGAGAACTCTCATGGAATCTAATTCATAAACAATATAGTATCATATACAATGAAGATATGACAAAATAGGTGGAGCCTCTCTACTCACCTTCACCCAAAAGACATTTCCTTCCTATACTGCTTTGGTAATTGACATAGAGATCTTCTCAAAAAAGAAAGAGGTAGGGGGACATAGGATCACCTTGTAACAAGATCAGATCCCCCCTTATCATGCCATTGATGCAAACTGAGTGTGTTACATTGGCAATGCATTCATGAACCTCATTTAGAAATTTTCACTCTATTATGTCATATGCTTAACTCATTTCTAGCATTATTTCCATTAATCCAATCTTCCTATTTTTTTCATCTTCATTGCATGTATAACTCCATAATACACTAGAGCATTGTATGTGATCCATCTCCTTAGAACAAAAGCACTCTCATATGATATGAAACTGGCTTTATTCTATCTTTGACGACTTTGGAAAGAACTTTGTATAGAATGTTTCAAGAGGCTTATATGATGGTATTGGTCAATCATTTTGGTGTCTTGAAAGTTTAGGGATAACACTATAGATGGTTTAGTAATATCTTCTAGACCATATTCTCCTATACACCACCTTTGAATGAAAACAATCACCCCTCTCTTAATAATAGTCTAGAATTTCTTGAAAAAATATGACTTTCGTACCAGACCTATTTTTGGATCACTACTTTACGGAAACCATATTATAATAGGTGCCATCATTCCTACATCTACAACTATTGGTTTTCACTTTTACTCAATCTGGGAAGTTGCATCCGTTGATGAATGGTTGCACAATGGTGGTCCTTATGAGATAATTGTTCTACACTTCTTACTTGGTGTAGCCTAAGTGGAATGCATATAATTTGAATCACTCCATATATCATCCTCAGTATGTAGCCCCTCCTTTCCTACTTCCTTTGGTATCAAGATGTGCTTCACCTCCCATAATATATCTTGGTTAACACATTGTTCTTCAGCTTGAAGAGATTTTCAAATAAACACATATATATTTCTTCCATCTTCTTCTTACTTTAATCAAACTTCTTTTCTTTATCTAGTATCATATTCATGAAACTATGATGTATTATTGCATCTAGTTTGCATCTCATTTGCTTTGGCCCTAGAAATACATTATCTTTCATCTTTTCTCAACATTTATTGTAACATTTTTGAAGTTATGAGTTCCTCCTAATCGTATCCTGGAAGGGCCACTTTGATTTTGTTGAATGCATGTGATTTTTGTGTCTTCTATTCTTCTACTTATATTCATATCCCCTTTCTATCTTTGCCTATCTCCTGTTAGAGTATTCTTGATAGGTGTTTGATCATGCTCATAGAAAGGAAAGTGTCTTACCTTGACCACCCCATATAACTCAATCCACCCATCACTATCCAAGAATCTACCTGGTCATCCCATGTCTTGTCATTATTGTTCATCCTTCTAAATCATGTGAATTTCCTTCCCTTGTATCTTATATCACTCAATCTACAAGATCTTGATGCTCCCTAAAGCTCTCAATATCAATATTTCTTCTGGGTGGTCCCTATCTCTTCTCGCTATTAGCCAAAATTCCATTAAATTAACCAAATTATAGTATATGGATCCCAATGCCTTCATATATCATTGTCATCATCTCCCAAGTCTTCTTACTCTTTTCATGTTGTGTTGACTAGCCATGAATAGCCACTTCTCTTCAAAGATTATCGTCACCCCCCATATATTAGATAGTTAATGTTAAAAGAAGGAATTGACATCCACCTACACATACATACACCACATACCCATTCCCCTTATCTCCCTATGCTATCAATAATTATCTTCTCCACACAAATGAATCTCCACCTAATCTTATCCAACCTTCTCACATCCATATTTGTTTCCTAAAAAACACCACGTTGATACCCTCCCTCCAACACAATCATTTGAGGGCATGTACATATTTAGTCTTTCCCAATTTCCAATATTTCCAGGTTAAGGTTTTCATAGTTGTTTACAATGGGGCTCACCTTACTACTCTACTACTATCACCTTGGAAACCATGGCCCCAACTTTTCCATCCACATTATGCCTCTTGGATTCTCCCTCCTATCTTTATCTACGGTACTCCATATTTTTGTCAACATCATCCCACCTTCTCTTCTATGCCTCCTTGCATACATACTCTCACCCTATATTTTGCCTTCTTCTCCCTCTTCCTTCCTCTCAGTCTCCATCCCTCTCTCCCAAGTACCTCCTTCAATGGGATGTATTATTTTTTCTACTTTACTCCATAAACTCTACTTTATCTCCTATGGTGGATGCTAATTCATAACTTGTCCCTCTTCTAATGGTTGGTTCAACATTTTGCCTTCTTCCTCAAATTCAAGTAGTGTCATGTCTTGATCTTTCCTTTGTTGCTCATTTATCATCTATGATACCTTCTTTTTGAATTGTTGTGGTTCTTGTGTTGACTACTCAATTTTTTTCTCTTCTTTGTTTCCTCTACCTTTTGTGTTTCATTCCCCTCTTCTTTCTTATCCCTACAACCTCTTCATCTTCTCAGTTTATGAAGGTTGACTCAGACGACATCACCGATTGGTCCACTTGCTCTTTAAAAAATTCTCCTTGCAATGATTTACCTACTACATGTGCCTACTTAGCATCCTTTATGGTCATAAATAATCCTTCATCCTTGCACTAACTACACATCGATCTTGTGCTAATTGTTGTCTCATTTCCATGATTATCACCTTTTTTCTTTTCATTTACGATAAATTCTTCTTGTTTGTCATCCCCTATTCCTCCTTGTCAGCAATGTCTTGAGACACAATCCCCATTGTTTTCCTCTCACCTCCTCCTTGTCTAGATGTCATTTATTATCTATGTGGCCAATTATGTTGCGTAGGTAGAAAAATCTAGAAACACATTCATATTTAATTACCATATGAAGATCATGCCTAACTTCTCCATCAATATTAGTTCTTTCTTGATGAGTTGTGTCACATCTATCGAGAATCCTCACAAAGATATCCAAACTTAGGTCATCACCCTCCATCTCAAGGGGTATCCCTAATTTTCTTGTGACTACCCTTAGTACTTGCTCCCTTCTATACCCAATTGGTAGGTCATTGCATTAAAATCAAAAGAGGATATGGTTCAATATCATTTTTGATGGTAGGTCATCCTCCATTAATATCTTAAAATATATTATAAAACCCTTGAAATTATGTGGTGATCCTTCTTGTACTCTTTCAACACCCATTCAATGCATAATGTGAACCATGAATAGATTGTGCCCCATTTGATGAATTCATCCTTCTGCAAAAACTCCCACATTGTCATTATGGTTCTTTTTAGTGATTGGTATTTCCTTTTTTGTTTATGTTTGTGGTAATGTAGCTCCCACTCATTATCACTAATAATCTTGATGCTACTGTAATATCTAGATGCACTTCCTTTTCTATTAGCCCTATGCTTTCCATATCTAGTATGTCCCCCTCATCCGCAATTTCCAATTTTGAACAATTTTATAACAATTCATCTTTCATGGCAATCTGCAAGAGAAAACCCTAGAACTTATGGATCAAAAAGACTTGCAAATAAGGCGTATAGAGAAATAGAGTTTTGGCACTAGGCCAACAACCCACAACTTCTCTGCACTAACCCACCGTGTCATACTCTTCTAGCATTTTTTTTAGAAAATCACCTAGAATTTCATATCTCAAAGAGTCTAGGGTTTCTCCAAGGAGACTAGGATAAGAAAATTCTATGTGATTTTTAATTTGTAAATTCTAAATTATATGACAAGTTAAACATTTTTCTCCCTATTTGAGTAAAATGTACAATCCACTCCATAATTTAAACTTCATTTGTTAAGTCGCTTGTATATTGACATCATTCTATAAAAACTTAAGAATTAAGTCCCAATATTTATCGCATATTTTAAAATTACCAAAAATTAGAATATGAAACTTATCAGATATTAAATAAATTAAAATTAATTAACTAATTTATATATAGTTAAGAGGGCGATTTTTTAAAAGTTAGTCATGTTTTTTGATCATTTATGTTTATGACATTTTGTTCAAAACAAAATATATAAGTAATCAAAACTTTATCATTATTTAATTTGTAATTTTGGATATATAAATTTTCAAAGGAAGTCAAATATTTCAAAGTAATTGCTAATTTGATAGGCAATGTATAAAGTCTCAAAGTATGGAATGCATGTCGTCTTTCTGCAATCAGGGATTACAACTTTTGTTTCCTCACAAGTAGATTCAAAGTCAAAGTTCCTAATTCTAATATTCATCTCCCTTGCCCTCATCACTCTAAGAAAGTATATATGTCCTTAGACTAATGGAAAGCATGCACCTGCAACCCGAAAGTTGCCCATTAGCACATGATTTATGACTTGGAAACATAGTCATCAGCCTATTACCCCTAGATCATTGAAGGACAATAAATTAAGACTTAAAACACCACAAACACATGGGTTATGACTTAGAAACACACTCATCACCATTGTGTTTACCATATATAAGGTTGATCCAATGATCCAAAGAAAACGTTTAGTCCCCTTTTTATAGTGTCCATTGATAGTTTCATTAGAAGAATGACATGGACATTCATCTTATCATGAAAATACTAGTTTGTGATCCTTACTTATGTTAGATTAAGTTTTACTCATGCTTCGTGGTAGTAACTTCCCCATTTTTTAAACTTCTTCTCCTCTACACAATGCAAGAAGTAGCAACAATGGTTGCCCCAGTAATCCTGGCTCACACGTATTCTAGATGCTCTAGTACCTTATGCATCCCCTAAGTTTCCACCATCAAGGTCTCCATCGATGTCCTTCTGATGACACCATATATAACTTCTTCACTAAAAATTACTCTAAAAGTAACACTAACTCTAAACCTACCACCCTCTCTAAAAGAACCCCATACTTCAACAGTGTAAGGACTCCTAAAGTGTTGAAGGGTTAGAAAACTCCAACCTTACCACTAAGAGCTCTACTCCTTGATTTATTCTGTGACTACAAACTAGTTCTCAACAAACACTCAACAAGAAATTTGATGATATATCCTCGTCCTGAGAAACCACCATCAAATTCCCTCTCACCTCCACAATGTTGAGAAACCACTATCTCTCCACGACCATTGTGAGACTCCTTCACCTAGAGGTTGATCTTTAGACTAGTAGTAATCCATGACAACAATGGGCTTCCATTGATCATCAGTGGCCTTCCCAGTCTGACATTATAACCAACCAACATGGAAAAACCTAGCCATGGAAATTAACAATAATGTAGCAAGATGAAATAGTTGTAGCAGTTTCTACTGGATCTTGTTCCTAGTTTGCATGGATCCCTAAAGATCAATGAGAATTCATATAGCACTCAGACCTCCAAGCATGTGATCAAAAGTCTAACCATCTTATATCTTCAGTAGGTTAGATACTCTTGTCCTAATTTTGATTTGTAAAATCAATTATATTGCAACCAAACATTTTGTAATATGTAACTGTACTACATAACTGTGGCTAGTCTATCAAGCACCCATATAAATATCATATTTATTAAATATTAGTTTATTAACATTTTCAAATTAAAAAGTCAATATCCACAATATTCTTGGACTACTGTAACAAATAATATCTTTTAGAAAAGTATGCATTAAATAGAAGTTTAGTTTATATTCAAGGTATTTATGTCCGCGCATGATTATGACGATAACACAAATTATGAAGATGATTCCTACATACTAGTATGTAAATTATAAGAGTGGTTAGTTAATTAATTCACTGGGCTTGTATATTGAGAAATGACTTTAGTATATAATATTTTGAACTACATTTGAAATTAGTTCTTTTAAATTATAATAATAATTACATAATATTGTCTAACGAAGCATATAAATGGAGGCAATTTGGAAAAAATAACTATTTTTAGTTATGAAATATATTTCAATTTTTTCAATGATATTACTATTTCACCACGCCCTAGAATCATGTAAGACACTTATATCCATCTAGAATCTTAATTAATGAAATAACTATGAGAGAATATATATACTATAGTTGATTTGCAAACCTAATAAAGGATGCCTTTAAAATTTAAAAGATAACTTTAAACATGTTAGTTTGGATTTCATATAAATATACTTAATTTCCATTTGTTTGCATAGTACATACTTGTAGTTAAGTACATATTCTAGACCTAAATAATAAAAATACGCATCTATAAGTGCTCATATTACTTCAGAAGACATAAGTTGGATAATATATATGTATAGTTACTTGTGTATGTATGTAATATATGCACTTGTGCTTCTATGTATAAATATTGATCTAAAATTCTAGATCGAGAATATATTGATATTTATGATGATGTTAGACAACTACGAGACTTTGACTATATATAAATTAGTCAAATAACCTAGGAAGGACTATAATTGATGCAACTTTAAATTGTGATCATGTTTAGGCCCACCAAGGAGGGATTAATCTAACAACCATTTTTAACGACTTACTAAAAATCAGCTTTAAATTTTTTTTCTATAAGTACTTGAAACTATTATATCATTCGAATTAGAATGATTAGTAAATCACTAAATATCCACTAGATTATTTAGTCCATTTATTGTATGTCTTAGCCCCAGATGAGTTGTACGACAACATGTGAATGCATCATAGCAAGCTATGACCTCATTATATAAGACTAAAAAGAATTTCTAGGATCCTAATTCTAAAATCTCAAGCTAAACTGACTGCAACTGGCCTCGCCATGTCTAGCCTTAGTGGCTAATGGGAACAATGAAATATATGGACTCCTTTGCTAAACCTGGGTACTCAGGGGAAAGTCAAAGCCCTTGGTTAATCTTCATCAGTGAAACCACTAAGAATAACCAACTGAAGAATATCACAGGTACCACCAACATATTTGGTTGTTGGTGACAACCACACAATTATAAGGGGTCTATCCTCACTATCCTAGACCCTTCTACCCTGATCTGGTATGATCTAGCTATTTTGATATGGACTTTTCCTCAAGTCGGAAGCACATTTGCACCCCACAATGCAAGCTTCCTATGAAGAATTCAACAACGTTTTCGACATCTTTGGTCTAATGATATTTAATATATCCAGATAACATATTCATAGTTGCTAATATTACCTAAACATTGCCAACTAAGCATTGGAAATAATCATAGTAATCATATGAAAAAATAAAAACTATTAAAATTCCCTCAAGTAACATTACAATTCTTTAAATCCCAAAATAAAGCAAAATCGGGGTTTCTGGTGACTTTGTTTTCACCACTAAAAATTATAATGTTGCAATGCAACCCATGCAATAATAGAAGGTATTACCACATCATAGCACACATATCCAGAGTAGTATATCTCCTCTATTGAAACTATTATGTATACATAATAATTTTTTCAATAACAATTTACTAAGTAAGAATCATCATGGAAACACAATTATTTCATACTTGTATATTGTAAATAAATGTGAGAAGGTGATTTCCCACTCACAATCTTGTGATTTCTCTTACTCATCTCGAATTTTCACATGATAAATTTGGATTCCCACATTAGATCTTAGGTTTAAGATTTAAGATACTCATAATCAATTCTAGTCAATCTATCACTTATTCAAAGGACAAAGTCATCACCTTCAAGAGGTAGAAGATGAAGAACAAAGGTTAGGAAAACCTTTGCTTTACATATTAGCTGCATTTTTGCTTTAATAAAATAAGAGAAGAAGTAGATATAAGGTCAAAACCTACTTACTAGACTCGACCTATGTAACGACCCCACCTCCCGGTAACCCCCAATTAAGGGAGACCCGGAGGTCAGAGCCATTAACCAATTTACAGGATCAAAGGTTCAACAAATAATCATTTATAATTATTAAATTCTACTACTAAACTGAGTATTGGCAGTAAAAAAAAATGAAACTTTATTTACCTTTTTGAAACTTTGGGAAACTATCTATCCCAGAATGTAAATCCTCTATCTAATCCTCCTTGTACCTTATTCTTACTTTCCAGATGTGTCACTTTACTGTTTGTACTTTCAGGGTTATACCTAAAATGCCGACAAACAAAACATCGATCAGCAATTGTTGGTATGTGGAGGCAATCAAAATCTCACAAATAAGTTTAACAATGTAACTATTGCAATCGAGGTAATTAACAAGTCAATTTACATTTTCCAAGTGACAATCCCCACCGCTTTTGCCCTAACCCTGGATTTGACTTAAGGCCACCTTCTCAATCCCGAGCTTGGTGCCTGGGAGTCACCTCTCAAGGTGCTCCTTAGTCTTGCCTCATCAATCACCTTCTCATTCCCGAGCTTGGTGTATAGGGTCACCTCACAAGGTGCCCATTGGTCTACCCTCTTGGGCCTGACCTTTATGGCATCTTCCATCAGGGTGGCATGTAGGTGCGGGATTTACACATTTATATTAAATGGTGATAATCTTAGTCACTTTATAATTGCAATATGAACATACAAACAGTTAGTTGCATTCAATGCGATTAAACATTCGGGAATCTTTTGGGAAACTAAGGCGGTTACTCATATTTAACCACATACCTGTTAATGAGGACTTGAATGCAGAACTAATTTAATCAACCAGGAAATCAAGCAAGCACACACACAATTTTCCTAAAAAATACATTTAATTCCTCTATTATTAATCATGTCATGATGATTCAATAATACTAAGGTTTCCCTAGGTTAATTGTCCTTTTTTTAGGGTTTCAACCATAATTAGGGTTTCATCTCCTTTTTATTGCTTTTGCATTCCTTTTATTAAGTTATACATCAAACCCTAATTTTCTAGCTTTAACAACTATTAGGATTCCTAGGATCATACTTATTCCAATAAATCCTAATTTCGAATTACTTCATCATTTCTTTTTCTTTTCTAAATTAGGGTTTCCAACCATTAATCCACATATGGAGTCATAAAACCCTAAACTTGCAATTCTATCATCACAACAGGTTAATAATTATCTAAAACAGAAAATAAGTTAACCATCTTCGAATTATCTTAATTGCAAGATTAATTACCCTTTTTATCAACAATTAGGGTTTTCATCCCCAAATTAACTCTTTTCTTATTCTAGATATATACTTTTACAAAACGAGTCAGATTCAGGGTCTCAAACTATTTTTATTAAATCCTTCATATTTTTCTGATCATTTTTCATGTATTGAGTTTTTCCATCCGAGCCTCCTAGCTCAAGTTATAATTTTTCTAAGATAAATCATTTTAATCGATTTATTTGCTAAACCCAAAAAAACAGGGTCATCCGATCCGTGGACCGTGGATCCACGGAGGATCTAACGGCCACAGTTTTGCACGCGCTTAACAAGTGCGATTAAAACGAGAAAAGGTCGAACCTGACCTTGTCACCACTGAAGGAGGCGAGGGGCAAAACGGTCAATCGCCGCGTCTTCTTCTTCCTTGACCTCGCGTCGAGGTCTGTAGCTTCGGCGCGGTCAACCTTGGGGTTGACTCCGGGCTCTGGTCCCTCTTCGTTCGCACCGACAGGCCAGGAAGCTCCACCTCCCTTCTACGAACTCGAAGCCCCCTTCAATTGCTGGACGACGACACTCCAAGCTTGCCCCCGACTCGCCGATCTCCGGCGATGTAGGCCACCGGAACAGGGTTGCAGGTCGAGATATTTTGAGCAATTGAGGGCGCGGGATTGTTCCTCACAGCAATCCGCAGAGGTTGGGCTAGGGAAAGGGGATGCCCGTGCCTCCTATCACCCTCCCCTATTTATAGGGTCGAGGCGTCGACCTGCCCAGTTGGGCGTTTCCGCAAACGTCGACTAAACCCAACGAAATCAGGGTTGTAACCCTTCGGCTTGTTTTCCCGAATTCAATGGGACATGTTCCCGATTTCCTAATGCACTGGATCCCCGAGAAAATCAAAGGGAAACTCCCCCTGTATCCACGCAGAGTCTTAGTCCCAGCGGGACTTAGACGATGAGCATCCGCCGTTGGATCAAGATCCAACGGTCTGGATTGCTCGCGTTCTAAGGAAACAAAAACCCATCTATATTTTTAATTCAGGAAAATTCCCAAAAAGGCTATATCTTGTAAAATTAATATCTCTCAATATATAACTCTGATTGGTCTCAAAATTTAAAGGAAAGTTCCTTTTAATATTCTCTATCTCTGTATGAAAATTGGGAATCAAAAAGCAATGTGTGAATGGGATTTCTTCTCTCCCAAGATTTCTTATTAAATACTCCCAATTAATTTATATCCTTATTTCCTTTGCCTTTATCTCATTAATTTGGGTCCCTTGGACCTCAAGGAAACCCAAAGGCACGAATTCCCATATTGGAGAATATTAGTTTAGCATTATCTTCTTTTAATTCTCAGTTTCTCATATTTCCCCTTTTTATTATTCAATTTCTTTTCCTTGTTAATTCCTTTTTCTTTTCAATTGGGCTTTATGGCCTCCAAGGCCCACAATCAAACAATCAAAGCCATATCTCACGAAAATCATCACAATTCAAAGAAAAAGATCTCATTTAGTCATTAAAAGAGAAAAGCCTTTTACATTATATTTTTCAGAAATTTGAGGTTATAACATCCTCCCCTCCTTATAGTAATTTTGTCCTCAAAATTCAAACAATCAATCAAACAAACAATTCCGGGTATGTTTTCTCCATGTCTGCCTTTAGCTCCCATGTGGCCTCATCCTCTCCATGGTGCTTCCAAAGAACCTTTACCATCTCTATATTCTTGCATCTGAGTTCTCTCACCTTGGTATCTAGAATCCGCAAAGGTGACTCAGGATAAGTCAGCTTCCCTTGAAGCTCAATAGGTTCAATGCTCAGCACATGGCTCGGATCTTGCACATAACGCTTCAGGTTAGACACGTGAAACACATCATGCATCATGCTATACTGAGGGGGTAACGCCAAACGGTATGCAGCTTCACCAATCCGTTCTAACACCTCAAACGGACCGACATATCAGGGACTCAACTTTCCTCTGTTCTTAGCTATAGCTCGGAGCGGTCAGATTTTCAGAAACACATGATCTCCCACAGTGAAATGCACATCAGTCCGCTTTGCATCAGCATACGACTTCTGTCGATCCTGGGCTCTCTTTAGCCTTTGCTTGATCAAAGCCACTTTATCAGCATACACTTGGATCTCCTCTGACCTCAACAAGGTCCTCTCACCCACATCATCCCAGTGAAGTGGTGACTGACACGGTCTCCCGTACAAAGCTTCATACGGAGGCATCCCGATACTGGCTTGGTAGCTGTTGTTGTAGGCGAACTCTGCCAACGGTAAGTATTGCTCCCATGAGCCACCCCAATCGAGCACACAAGCTCTCAACAGATCTTCTAAGGTCTGAATCGTCCTTTCTGACTGTCCATCTGTTTGGGGGTGATAAGCGGTACTAAACTTTAACCTTGTACCAAGTTCCTCTTGAACTTGCTTCCACAACTTGGAAGTAAACTTGGGATCTCTATCGGAAATTATCGATCCTGGTATGCCATGCAAACGTACTATCTCTCTAATATACAGTTCAGCTAGGTCTGACACCTTAGCTGTGGTCTTCAAGGCAAGGAAATGTGCTGACTTGGTAAGACGATCTACCACGACCCATATCGCATCATGACCTCTCTTGGTTCGGGGTAGACCCACCACAAAATCCATGGTGATCTGTTCCCATTTCCACTCTGGAATCTCTATTGACTGTAAAAGTCCGCCGGGTCGCTGGTGTTCAGCCTTCACCATCTGGCACGTAAGACAACTGGCCACCCATGACGCAATGTCTTTTTTCATTCCTGGCCACCAGAAAAACCGCTGCAGGTCCTTATACATCTTAGTAGTTCCTGGGTGTACCGTGTATTTGGATCCATGTGCCTCTTGCAGGATTTTCTCTTTTATGGTTGAATCCGCAGGAATCCAAATGCGATTCTCAAACCTTATTCCTCCATCTACTCCCACAGATAGACGGGTCTGTGGCTTCATCAGCAAACCTTTCATCTTATCAAGCTCTTCACTGGTCAACTGTGCTGCTATGACCTCACTCAACAACTCAGATTGAATCTGGATATTAGCCAACCGAACTCGGTCCTCAAGCAGTTGTGGAGTCCATTCCGCAATTTCCTCTAAACTTTTCCATTGACTGGACAGGATAGCTGCACACTTGATCTGCTTCCGACTTAGAGCATCAGCTACGACGTTCGCCTTACCAGGATGGTAGGCAATGGAGAAGTCGTAATCCTTCATGTACTCCATCCACCGTCGTTGTCGTAGGTTCAGGTCCTTCTGTGTCAACAGGTACTTCAAGCTTTTGTGGTCGGTGAAGATATCAAAGGTAGCACCATACAGGTAGTGTCTCCATATCTTCAAGGCATGAATGATAGCAGCTAATTCCAGGTCATGTGTTGGGTAATTCACCTCATTTGGCTTGAGCTGTCGGGAAGCATATGCAATCACAGGCCTATCTTGTTCCAACACACAGCCAAGTCCCATCTTGGATGCATCGGTGAATATCATGAATCCTTCATTGCCAGAAGGTAGAGTCAACACAGGTGCGGTAGTCATCTTCTCCTTCAATTCCTGGAATCAAGCTTCACATACTTCAGACTACACGAACTTCACATCCTTTCGAGTCAACATGGTCAGCGGTAGAGCAGTCTTGGAGAAATCCTTGATGAAGCGACGATAGTATCCGGCCAACCCCAGGAAGCTGCGAATCTCGGAGGGGTTCTTCGGTGTCAGCCATTCTCGAACTGCCGATACTTTGGCTGGATCTACGGTGATCGTTCCTCCTGAGATGATGTGTCCAAGAAACATGACTCGATCCAACCAAAACTCACATTTCGAGAACTTTCTGAAAAACTTATGCTTTCTCAGGATATCAAGGACTCTACCCAGGTGGTCACGGTGTTGGGCTAGGTCATCTGAGTACACCAAAATGTCATCTATGAACACTATCACAAAAGAGTCAAGGAAGGGTTGGAACACACTGTTCATGAGGTTCATAAAGACACTCGGTGCATTGGATAATCCAAATGGCATGACCACAAACTCATAGTGGCCATAACGGGTTCTGAAAGCCGTTTTGGGTATATCCTCACTCCTCACTCTCACCTGGTGATATCCTGATCTCAAATCGATTTTGGAAAAGACTCGAGCTGATTTGAGTTGGTCAAAGAGGTCATCTATTCTGGGTAAAGGATACTTATTCTTAATGGTTGCCTGATTGATCATCCGATAATCAATACACATCCGAAGCGACCCATCCTTCTTTTTCACAAAGAGGACCGGTGCTCCCCATGGTGATGTACTGGGTCGGATAAACCCCTTATCCAACAACTCTTGCAATTGGGTTTTCAACTCAAGCAACTTAGCAGGGGCCATTCTATAGAGCGCCTTAGATATAGGGTTGGTCCCAGGAGCTAACTCAAACGAGAAGTCTACCTCCCTCTCAGGGGGAATCCCTGGTAGATCATCTGGAAACACATCTGCGTACTCCCGAACCACCTCTATGTCCTCTAAGGATTGTCCCTTAACCTCGGGTACGGTAACTATGGCTAGGTAGGCTCGACAGCCCTTGGATAGCATCTGTTCAGCTTTCAAAGTGGATATGTACAGACTGGTCATCGCATCATTCCTTCCTCGAATGGTGAAGTGTGGATAGCCGGTCTTTCTAATGAGAATCTTCTTCTCTCTACAGTCAATCTGGGCCCTATAGGTGGAAAGCCAGTCCATCCCGATGATCACATCAAAATCATTCATATCGAGAAGGATGAAGTCAGTGGGAAGCTCATGGTTCAGGTACTTTACTGGCAAGATAGGGGTTTTCAAAAGAGAGGTATAAATACGACCACTCGGGGTTGTGACATCCAAAACATAACCCAAATCCTTGATATCCAAACCAAGCATAGTTGCCAGATTTCTCGAAATAAAAGTATTAGTTGAACTAGAATCAAAGAGTGCTTTTACATTTTGTCCCATGACTTCCAGCAAGCCTACATAGTTATTCCATATTAGAAAGCTACTACATGGTCTACTGAACTAAAAGAAAAACTCTATGGGTTATTACCCTCAATCAACTTATTAGCATTCGCCTGAGCTTCTTCATTGTCGATGGCGAACACTCTAGCCTGTCTTCTCTCTCCAGCTGGTGGTACTCCAGCTGGGGGTGCTACAGCTACAGGTTGTGCTGCCATGGGCTGTGCCCCTAAGGGTCCTCTCGGGTCAGGCTGTGGGCAGTTGGCGATGAAGTGTCCTTCTTGGTGACATCTGAAGCACACCTTCTTCTCGAAGCGGCACTTCCCAGGGTGTGTCCGTCCACACGTGCGACACTGCTGAAGGTGACCACGGGGCTTTCCCTTGTGCCCGTGCTTGTTCTTGTTGTGGTTGCGTCCTTGCCCCTTTCGGTGTTCATTCCTCTGGCCTTGAACTCCTTCAGTGAAGCCCAAGTATCCTCTGGATTGGTTTTGTGTAGGCATTACTGTCCTTTCCATGTCTAAGGCAGTATTGTAGGCTTCAGCAAAGGTCTTTGGCTTACTAGACATCACATGAGGCTTGATGGCAGGATGTAGACGTTCCATGAAGTGGTCCACCCTCCTCTCTTCGTCCAACATATGCCCAAAGCGTTCCAGGAGGCGGAACCTGCGACCGAAATCCGCAATTGAAGAACTTCCTTGAGTCAAGCTCATGAACTCCCTCTCTTTCTCTTTCCTTGCTGAGATGGGGAGGAATCTGGCGGTGAAGATGGTCTTAAAGTCGGTCCACGCCATCGGTTCCTCGCTTAGGTCCCTTCCCGTGATGTGGTTCTCCCACCATATCTTGGCTGCACCTTCTAACAGGTGAGTAGCAAACAAAACCTTCTTATTCGGTTGCACCTCAAGCATCCGAAACCCATTCTCGACTGCAAGCAGCCAAGCTTCCGCCTTGTCGACCACTTCAGTCTTATCTTCTCCCCAGAACTTTTCAACGTTCAGCTTGACGAAGTCCAGAATGGTGGCTCCCAATCGAGGACGAACTGGAAGTGGCTCACCATTCTCATCTCGAGCTATGTCTCTAAGGGCCAGGGCACGGATAGCTTCAGTCAATTGCTTTTGTTGTTCCATCCAAACTGCATCTGTTGTATGAACCACCATGGCTGGTTCTGGACCACCAGGCTGGTCCTCCTCCATTTGGGCTTCCTCTTCATGCATCTGGTACTCCTCATACTCTAGTCCTTCCCCTGGCTCTCGGTTGCTGCCGGGCATGGGTTCAGGGTTGGGTGCCCCAACTCCCTCTGGTCTCTTTCTCTTCTTTGAGGTCTCTCCATGGTTTCGCTTCCTCTTCTCGGAGGATCCATTCTCGTTGTGGGGTGGTCCACCATCGCTGGTGGAAAAAGGGATGGCCACCACCTTGGTATGAGCCATCTGCACACAAACAGACTTTTAGTTTACTTTGAAACTAATTACACTTATGCAAATGACATCTTACTTACGTATCTTTTATTAATTTGGTGGAGGATCCCTTAGACCTTATCAATCTTAACCCATACCACATGAGGGTGAGGAAGAGAGAGAAAACCCTAATCCTTAAAGTCCTTAAGAGAATTTGAGTTGAGAAGGGATGAATAAGATGAGAGAGTCCTAAAGGTATCTTATTTCGAGTTTTAACCTAAGACATCGGCCAGGCAGTCACACGATCCAGGAGTCCTCGTATTCCGACTAGCGGTGCGGAGGAAAATTTTGCCAGCCCCCGGATGTGATCCTTTTCTAGACACCTCAGTCTTTCGGAAAATCCTCTAATAACTCCCTCGGTTCTATGGAATTTGTAAAATTTAATAATTATTAATGATTAGATGGAGAACCTATGCTCTGATACCAATTGTAACGACCCCACCTCCCGGTAACCCCCAATTAAGGGAGATCCCGGAGGTCAGAGCCATTAACCAATTTACAGGATCAAAGGTTCAACAAATAATCATTTATAATTATTAAATTCTACTACTAAACTGAGTATTGGCAGTAAAAAAAAAATGAAACTTTATTTACCTTTTTGAAACTTTGGGAAACTATCTATCCCAGAATGTAAATCCTCTATCTAATCCTCCTTGTACCTTATTCTTACTTTCCAGATGTGTCACTTTACTGTTTGTACTTTCAGGGTTATACCTAAAATGCCGACAAACAAAACATCGATCAGCAATTGCTGGTATGTGGAGGCAATCAAAATCTCACAAATAAGTTTAACAATGTAACTATTGCAATCAAGGTAATTAACAAGTCAATTTACATTTTCCAAGTGACAATCCCCACCGCTTTTGCCCTAACCCTGGATTTGACTTAAGGCCACCTTCTCAATCCCGAGCTTGGTGCCTGGGAGTCACCTCTCAAGGTGCTCCTTAGTCTTGCCTCATCAATCACCTTCTCATTCCCGAGCTTGGTGTATAGGGTCACCTCTCAAGGTGCCCATTGGTCTACCCTCCTGGGCCTGACCTTTATGGCATCTTCCATCAGGGTGGCATGTAGGTGCATGATTTACACATTTATATTAAATGGTGATAATCTTAGTCACTTTATAATTGCAATATGAACATCCAAACAGTTAGTTGCATTCAATGCGATTAAACATTCGGGAATCTTTCGGGAAACTAAGGCGGTTACTCATATTTAACCACATACCTGTTAATGAGGACTTGAATGCAGAACTAATTTAATCAACCAGGAAATCAAGCAAGCACACACACAATTTTCCTGAAAAATACATTTAATTCCTCTATTATTAATCATGTCATGATGATTCAATAATACTAAGGTTTCCCTAGGTTAATTGTCCTTTTTTTAGGGTTTCAACCATAGTTAGGGTTTCATCTCCTTTTTATTGCTTTTGCATTCCTTTTATTAAGTTATACATCAAACCCTAATTTTCTAGCTTTAACAACTATTAGGATTCCTAGGATCAGACTTATTCCAATAAGTCCTAATTTCGAATTACTTCATCATTTCTTTTTCTTTTCTAAATTAGGGTTTCCAACCATTAATCCACATATGGAGTCATAAAACCCGAAACTTGCAATTCTATCATCACAACAGGTTAATAATTATCTAAAACAGAAAATAAGTTAACCATCTTCGAATTATCTTAATTGCAAGATTAATTGCCCTTTTTATCAACAATTAGGGTTTTCATCCCCAAATTAACTCTTTTCTTATTCTAGATATATACTTTTACAAAACCAGTCAGATTCAGGGTCTCAAACTATTTTTATTAAATCCTTCATATTTTTCTGATCATTTTTCATGTATTGCGTTTTTCCATCCGAGCCTCCTAGCTCAAGTTATAATTTTTCTAAGATAAATCATTTTAATCGATTTATTTGCTAAACCCAAAAAAACAGGGTCGTTCGATCCGTGGACCGTGGATCCACGGAGGATCTAACGGCCACAGTTTTGCGCGCACTTAACAAGTGCGATTAAAACGAGAAAAGGTCGAACCTGACCTTGTCACCGCTGAAGGAGGCAAGGGGCAAAACGGTCAATCGCCGCGTCTTCTTCTTCCTTGACCTCGCGTCGAGGTCTGTAGCTTCGGCGCGCTCAACCTTGGGGTTGACTCCGGGCTCTGGTCCCTCTTCGTTCGCACCGACAGGCCAGGAAGCTCCACCTCCCTTCTACGAACTCGAAGCCCCCTTCAATTGCTGGACGACGACACTCCAAGCTTGCCCCCGACTCACCGATCTCCGGCGATGTAGGCCACCGGAACAGGGTTGCAGGTCGAGATATTTTGAGCAATTGAGGGCGCGGGATTGTTCCTCACAGCAATCCGCAGAGGTTGGGATAGGGAAAGGGGATGCCCGTGCCTCCTATCACCCTCCCCTATTTATAGGGTCGAGGCGTCGACCTGCCCAGTTGGGCGTTTCCGCAAACGTCAACTAAACCCAACGAAATCAGGGTTGTAACCCTTCGGCTTGTTTTCCCGAATTCAATGGGACATGTTCCCGATTTCCTAATGCACTGGATCCCCGAGAAAATCAAAGGGAAACTCCCCCTGTATCCACGCAGAGTCTTAGTCCCAGCGGGACTTAGACGATGAGCATCCGTCGTTGGATCAAGATCCAACGGTCTGGATTGCTCGCGTTCTAAGGAAACAAAAACCCATCTATATTTTTAATTCAGGAAAATTCCCAAAAAGGCTATATCTTGTAAAATTAATATCTCTCAATATATAACTCTGATTGGTCTCAAAATTTAAAGGAAAGTTCCTTTTATTATTCTCTATCTCTGTACAAAAATTGGGAATCAAAAAGCAATGTGTGAATGGGATTTCTTCTCTCCCAAGATTTCTTATTAAATACTCCCAATTAATTTATATCCTTATTTCCTTTGCCTTTATCTCATTAATTTGGGTCCCTTGGACCTCAAGGAAACCCAAAGGCACGAATTCCCATATTGGGGAATATTAGTTTAGCATTATCTTCTTTTAATTCTCAGTTTCTCATATTTCCCCTTTTTATTATTCAATTTCTTTTCCTTATTAATTCCTTTTTCTTTTCAATTGGGCTTTATGGCCTCCAAGGCCCACAATCAAACAATCAAAGCCATATCTCACGAAAATCATCACAATTCAAAGAAAAAGATCTCATTTAGTCATTAAAAGAGAAAAGCCTTTTACATTATATTTTTCAGAAATTTGAGGTTATAACAACCTACATGATAATATTTTTATTGTATTCCTCGTGTTTTTGTGAGTAAGATTCATATATAACATGCCTTATTTTGAGCTACATATTATTTCTTATCTATTTCACAAAATAACACTTAATCTAGCCAATCAAAAAGTGCCACGCTGGTGCCAGTTACCTTTTACTTCTTTTTTGTAGTCGGTCAGTTCAAGATGTAGGCAAAGACGTTTTTGTCCTTGCGTTGCACACGTGCATGCAGGAGTATATGGGTCCTTTGGACCACAAGCTCCTTCGTTCTCGCGCTGGACCTGATCGCGTAGCTCTACCGTCGGCTCACCCACCCCATCCTCAGCAACCCGAGGGGAACGTAGTGGCTAGAGGATCCTCGCACGTCTTTGACATACACAACTAGGCCCAGCTATAGCATCAATGGCTGGAGTGCAGAAGGTTCGTCTCCTATTCCTGATGAGGTCGGAGTTGCATGAATGCCGACAGGGTGATACCCACTCCATGCACTCTGTCCTCGTGGGCTACTACCGTGGGAGGAGGAGGAGATCAGGGTAAGATGGTTGCTCGATCATCAAGCCCTTCTGATGCCCAGATTGTGAAGGCTTCTACCGTGAAAGTAGCCGGGTGGAGGAAGGCAGGCTGACCTTCTTTCTCACGGCTTTGGAGTCCCAGGTTGCCCATCTGAGGAGGGATCATGCAGTCTTTTGTACTGGTTCTAGAAAAAATCTTAGTACTCGAAGGGGAAAGAGATGAATCTTAAGGAGAAGAGAGTCCTATGATGATGAACAAACACCCTCATCTATGTATATATACTAGTATAGGCACGTGCTTTGCACGATGCTCCTATGTATACTTTATTTAACGACTTAAAGATATATACTCTATGGACATAAGTATAATTAATTAGAATTATTTTAAGCTTATCTCATTATTAATATAAAATAATTGAAGAGTGTCATTTGTCTCATATTTTTGTATTTGATGGCATTTTACATTGTATCGATGGTAATGTTTGTTGTTGATTGTACTATATATCTTAGATCTAAACCCATTATGCAGTCAATATTAAGTAGTTTGAAAAAACATCTATTTCTTTCTATGTGTGCTTGTAGTTGGATTGTGGATCCATTATCTACTTGTGATATAAACAAATATTTTTTGTTTGTCCCTCAAATATATATTCCACATTTTATGAGGAAATATAAGAAACTACTACTCAGCTACGAGATGTCACACTTAAGAAACCTATGTTAAATTTGATGTTACGTCCACCTATTTCTACCATGGGATAATAATTCTAAAACTTAATTCCACATGCATGACAATATATATATATATATATATATATATATATATATATATATATATATATCAGTTATTTTAGCATCTATATAAATGTAGCCACGGTCATGCTTCTTGTAGACACTACATTTGATAGTATACGTTATATTAACATTTACATAAGTTATTTTAACATTTATATTATCTATTAGTTGTCATAATTATTCATGAATATTACATCATAAAACTAATATCAAAGTTTGTACTTCTCTATTTCTATCAATCACCATGCTCACGAGTAAAATGATTTTTATGATGTAAAATATTGTTCCTGATGAAGTAAAAGATTACAAACATCACTTCTTATTGTTATAGGTTAAAGGAATACATGGTCTATTTGTTTATATTTTTCTTGTAAAATATGTCTATCTGGATCTAACATGGTCAAATATCTTAACTTATAGGAAATGGTCGTGTTGGCTCAAAATTTGTAAGTCACACATTATTATAAGAAGAAAATAGGATTGTGAAAGTTTTCACATTAACTATACAATTACATATGCATGATAAAAACTAAATGCTCACATACATGGCAATAGTTCCCATCATTTTTTCCTTTTAGTAACAAATGAAAGGAAAAATTTCAACTTTCAAGAGGAATAACATGATTTTAAGTTTTTCATTTGCTACAATTTGCATAAATAAGTAAGCAGATTGTGGGTGAGAGAAAAAGGACATGTTATAGTAAAGCTCAATCAACTAACACTCTCAATGTTTTTATATTTACCTTGATAACTCAAGTGATAGATTTTTTGACTCCTCATAAAAATCTTTTCATAGTTTTTATCACTGTGTTGTAATTTTAAGTGGGTAAAACATTGAAGATAATTAAATGATTGTTCACAAAGTAACTCTAAGAAATAATATACATAACTGATTACGTAAAATCTTGGTTGATTTACTTTAGAAATTAGCCGAAACACTATATTCATAGATTATGAAGTTTGGACAGGTCTACAATGCATTTTATTCAAAGTTGATGCTTGTAAATTATTTTTCATATCTCAAGAACTATACAACATAGATGTGTACCTTTTTAATATTGTTTTGTAAGCATTATTACATAAACAATATAAATGTTTATACATGTTACAATATGATGAAAACCTATCATTCTGGTTACAATTGTAGGTTATCTGTCACTAAAGAGCATAATATAAAGTTCACAAGATCATTATATTAAGAACATATGATTTATTATTTAATAGTGGAATAATAATTCTTGGTGGACCTCTTATCACAAAATGTTGAGATAGTTAATGGGTTGTATGAGTCTTTTAGTTTGTTTTCTTTGAATTAGTTTTGCACCAAATTTAATAATTTTTTTAAATATGTTTGTTAGTTAGGTTTCCTAAAAATTAAATGCAAATACATCATTAAACCTCAAATTCAGACCATTTGCCCACTAATTGTCAAGTAAACATTTACCATATCTTCTATGCATTAGCTTTCAATTATTGAAGTTTCCAATATAGTTCGTTGTCTGACTCCATAGTTACCAAAGAATTAGTAGTGATATCATACTACACATTTACCGAACATATCATATAAAGATCTAAGATATCTGATATTTAAAATCATTTTCTAATGATTACATAGATACTATTATGCACGTCCTCTATAACATCAAATTTAGTGTATATATAGAATTTAAAATGTATTGCTTCTAGGATTTGTTCTACCCCAATGGACTTGTTATTATCTTGAAAGACCAACTCACACATCACACTACATTTAAAAGTCTATACTTCAACGTTCACTCTTTGAATTTTCAAAATTTTCATTTGTATTTTCTCTCTCAAATAGAAGTATATCACAATTTTATTGCTATCTAGCCTAATTTTGAAAATAGTTCACTATTAAAAGAAATTATAAAATAAAAAATATAGCATAGATAGTAGAAAGTCATAGAAACATTGCAAGAAGATAGGTAGTATACGATATTATCATAAATCATTTCCCGTGATGCATTACAAAGGCTTGCACTTTCATAATCATCTACATCTTAAAGAGCTAATCCCATAATAATATATGAAATGAATTGACTATGAAAACATTCATTCTTGGTCAGAATTTTGGTTAATCTTTCATTGTTACTTTTCTCATAAGTTTTCAATATCATCATTTTTAATTGGCCATATTCAGTTTTAAAAGAAGGTGCTTAAAATAACTATATGCAACAAATGTCTACAATTGTCATCCTTGAATGTTTTCAGTACATAAACAACATTAAACGAAGTTCTTTTTTATTCATGAATCTATCTTGGTGTAGGAAATTACTTTAAAAAAATTATAAATATTGTATATTATAGAGTTCAAAAGTTTTAATGTCAATATAGTGGTAAAATTTTAACTTTTTTTCTAATTTATGCACATATTGTTACACAACTGATGATATGCATAGGAGAGAGAAAGAGAACTACTATTTATTTGTGTGTGAATGGGGGTGATGACTGGATAAACATGGAACTCTAGTTCAAGATATCACCATGTTTTTCATAATTATAGTGATAGTTAAAATTTTCAGTTATCAGAAATTGATTTTATCGTAAAATCGATGCATGTATAGACTAAATTGAAGTATTTTTATACCTTTCAAACCTATCTGTATAACAAAATTAAATTTATATATAGTTAATTAAAAATTGATCAATAATCCTAGAAATAGACAATGATAGACAAAATTTTGAAGCATTCAGTAAATGGCTATTCTCTAGTACAATCTCTTAAACCAATGTTTGTAAAAAATACATCAATATAATTCTACTTAAAATGTCCGGCGAGCAATAGCCCAACTGGTCGTAGCTTGGGGCCCCTCACGCAGGGTCCCGGGTTTGACTTTCACTGGAAGCGCTGCTCGGAAATGAATTTCCCGCAGCGTCAGCCGGCCTCTGATGCGACTTATTGAGATACCGGTGTGCGGGTGCACGGGTCTCTGGGGTTTACTATCCCTGCTATCTGGGCCTCCGCCTAGGGGTGTGGGTTCCCCCGACAATCAAAAAAAAATTCTACATAAAATGACAAAAGAGTATTTTTACTCTATTGTAGAATTTTTACATGTAACCTTCATACAAAATGTACATATGTCAATTAATTCATTAAAATTTTTTGGAATGAACAATTTTAGAGAATTTTGAAAATATATAGGAAATGTCTAGCCTTGTCAACTAAAAATGTTATATAGTATTGTTTTGAAAAAATAGCCGACGAGCAGTAGCCCAGCTGGTTGTACCTTGGGGCCCCTCACGAAGGGTCCTGGCTTCAACTCTCACTGGAAGCGCTACTCGGAAATGAATTTCCCGCAGCATCAGCTGGCCTCTGATGCGACTTATTGAGATACCGGTGTGTGGGCGCATGGATCTCCCGGGTTTACCATCGCTGCTATCTTGGCCTCCGCCTAGGGGGGTGGGTTTCCCCCGACAATCCAAAAAAAAATTCTACTTAAAATGACAAAAGAGTATTTGTACTCTATTATAGAATTTTTACATGTAACCTTCATACAAAATGTGCATATGTCAATTAATTCATTAAAAAATTTTGCAATGAATAATTTTAGAGAATTTTGAAAATCTATAGGAAATATCTAGCCTTTTCAACTAAAAATGTTATATAGTATCGTTTTGATAAAAAACTAATATCAATGTGGTTCTTATATTCTCTATCTAGGTTGTGAAGTCATTGATTTATAAAATATTGGTCTTTTATTAATAAAAAAAGAAACTTGGAAGTTATGAGAATTTAACAACCCATACTTTGGTAAATTAGGGTTTCTTTGAGAATTACACGTGAATTTGGTGATAATTAGGGTTTCTTTACCCAAGGGGCATGAAAAATGGAAACTAGGGTTTAAGAAGTCAAAACCCTAATAAAACCCTAAAGTCGACCTAGAAACCCTAACTTGAGACTCAAGGCAAGCTTAATGATGATTTGGATCAAATAATAATACATGGGTTTATTGCTTTGACTTTCTGGCTAACTTTGATTTGTTGATTAATTGGTTGCTCTTGCTTGGACATCTAGAAATCCTAATAAAGGTATGTGGTTAATTATGAGTACACACTTTAATTTCCCCATGTTTTCCTGATGTTTTATCAAATGCATGGAAATAAATAGTTTGGATGCTTTTGTTTCTGCAATCTTTAAAGTGAATATGATTAGCACAACTTAAATATATATGTGAATTTCTTGAACCTACTTATCATATCTGGATGTATGATGCAAGACCAAGCTCCGTAGGGAAGGTCTGAAGTGGTCAAGCCCCAAAGGGAAGACCATTGGGCACCTAGAGAGGTGACCCCAGGTACCAAGATCAGGATGGAAAAGGTAGCCTTAAGTCCCTTGCAAGGCCTAAACCCTAAGAGTGGGTATCACAGAGGATGAGTAAAAGCGGTTGGGAAGTCACATTGAAAATGTAATTTTGTATTGTTAACAACTACTTGATATGATTAGGTTGTTAAAGCTTATGTTCCATGTTTTGTTTGTCCCTACATACCAGTATATTCATTTATACTGACTAACATTTTTTTTGTCGGCGATTTAGGAAATACCTGAAATTGGACAAATAGTAAATGGAATCTATGAAATATTAAAGTTAAATTATCAAGGAGGATTTAGTTATATAGAATTCTACTATGGGTAGAATTCTCAATTGCCCATTTTTAAGGTATGTGAAAGTAAATTTTTATTCCAAATTTTAGTTTAGTCATTCGTAGAATTCATTAATTATTTTTTATTATTTGCAAAACCATTGATCCTATTTTTGGGATAATGTCTCTGACTTCTTGGTCTTCCTTAATTAGGGGTTACTGGGAAGCGGGTTCGTTACATTTGGTATTAGAGCATGGTTTTCCATTTAATATCTAACAATTATTAAATTGTAAAAACTCTTTTGAACCCAAAGGAGTTATTAGAGGATATTACAATGATGGAGGTGTCTATAAAAGGATCACAATCTAGGGGCTGGCAAGATTTTCCTCTGCCCCGCTAGTCGGTCTATGATGACACCTAAATTCTGTGTGACGTCCTGGCTAAAATTAGAGGATTTGACTCGAAATAAGATGCCTCTAGGTATTCTCTCATCTGTCTTCGTCCCTTCTCTACCCCGTTAATTGAATACCTTTAAGAGATTAGGGTTTCTCTCTCTCCTCAACCCTCCTGAGTTTTGGGGTTAAGAGTAATAATGATTAAGGAATCCTCCACAAAATAATAAAAAGCATGTAAGAAAGATGTCATGGACATAAGTTTTGATAATTAGAAACTCAGAATGAGTTCAGTTACATTATTAGGTTGCATGGGTTGTGTTTTCATGCCCTCAGAAGAACACCAAGGTTAGAACTTCTGGTAGGAAGATGAGGAGAGAGTTATCCTTGGAGGAAGAAGCCTCTAGGAAGAGGAAGAGACTTGGAGCATCCTCTGAGATGATCCTCAACCCAAAACTGTAAGCGGTGGATAGAGAAAGAAAAGGCACGATGAGTTGGATATCATTGTTGACCATGAATACAAGTATGTGGGTTTGACATGCATGCTTTATGTGAGGTTTTGAGTAAACATGAGGTTCTTGAACTATGTGTGGTTGTTTGAACCTAGTGACTTTTAGTGACCTGCCCTTGGGTGGGTCATACCTGTTAAGGGTGAGGGATAGCTCCCTCATTGAGAAGGTTAGTAGTGACCATATAGGAACCCTAATAGATATATATATGAGTGGAAAGAGGCATGTAACTACATAGAAGAGGATGACAGCAAGGCTGGAAGTAAGTTTTAGACCTAGGCCAGAAGGGCTATGCCTAATGTTCATGAGATGAGCATGCAGAGCTTTGGATGATCTTGGCCGGACATAGGTCCTGATAGTATGTTTCACCCAAGTAGGGATAAATGTGTATCCTTAAGATCTTGAACCACCTTCTGGGAGAGAACCTCTAGTGGTAGGACTAGTTGTAGGGTTATATCTAGAGGGAGGGAGAGACCTGATGAAGAAGGTTGGAGACCTTGACTCCGAGACATGAGGAATCATGAGAAGTTGGGTATGATATGACCTGGTTTAGACAACCCTGAGTAGATAGATGTGGTTTCCTCATGCATGATCCTTAGAGGATTTTCATACCTTGGTTGCCTATAGAGGAACCAAACCCTAGAATGAGAAAGAGGATTCTTGAACTGGTGTACATATGTTATAAGTGCCTACCTTTTTGGTGTAGAAAGGAGAGTTCCTTAGACCCTAAAGAGGTAAGGTAACAAGTTGTGAGGCCTCACACCTAGTCAGTTGTTCTGGTGTATGACTCTAAAGGTTGCTCATGTGGAAGGGTGTTAGGATGTGTATGATCTACCTGGTATAGATTCGGTTCATGGTTGAACAACTGAGCATGCAGTTAGACAGTTGATGCATAAAAAGTAAAATTGGGGTTCTTGGACCAAAGAGGGGAAGTAGAAATACCTAGTGCACATGATGCTTACAAGGATGATTGAGTTCATAGGATTTCGGTATGGCACTCCCCATGTATTAGAGCAAAAGGAAACCCCAATTGAACTAATGTCTGTGTTTTATGAACCCCTCACATAGGTTGGTAGGTGTGAGTTTGGTCCAAACTTGAGGAGTTATGAACAAATATGACATACCAACAAACTAAGAATGGTTTAATAGGTTGTCTTCTTGCTAGCCATGAGCATAATTAGAATGATAGTGCTAAGCACATACATGATGATGTAAACCTTGGAGGTAAGAATGTTTTGTGACCTTTGTTTCTATCAAGTGATAGTTTTCTCCCATATAGGGGAGGGACCCTTCATGTTAGGATGAGTTCCAGCTTTTGATTAGCTTACAGGTAATATAAAGAGGTCACTTGTAAGAGATTGATGAGCTAAGTGTAAGAGCACATAGTATGATATTGAATCTATGGACTCATGTGTGACCATCTATAAAGGGGCATGAAGATATGTTGTCATGGAGGTGACCTTTATGGGGCCATACCAAGATAGGTAGGTCACCATGACTCCCATGATGGGATGTAAGTTTGACCACGAGTGCCTACAGAGATGATGGAGTTTTGGATGAGGATTCAAGGATGTGACGTGCTAGATTATCAACACAAAAACCACGAGCTATAGTAGAATCCTAAGTCAACACTAAGGTCAAGTAGGGATAAGACTTATGGGAGTTGGAGTTGTTTGTTCCCTGAATGCACAAGACCATAGGGTCGGGAGGTAACAACTACCTTTACCCGAAGCCCATGGGTTATGAGGTTGGCAACCTTCATGAGTTCATGGGGCCTAAGGGGTAAATGTCAGAGGCACTCCCTAGATGCATAAGGGTCAGATCACCCCAAAAGTACTGACACCCTAGAGACCTTGAGTAAAGGACTAAGGATTATGTATGTATGAGTAATATGAAGACTCAAGAGTGTTTGGGAATAGCCTTTTCATGGATGAAAACATGGATTCAAGTTTTTCATGGTGTGGAAGCATGAGAAGTAAGTTTTAGCTTAGATTGGAAAATGTTATGACAATGTGTGATGCACTATCTCAACTCTTGGAACGAGATGAACTTTGTATTTGGACTGTAGCCAAATGCTTATTTCATCTTGTTATGGGTGTGAGAGACAAGACAAAACACATGCCATATACTAAGGATCAAGGTGATATGAGTTGAAACATTGCTATGATGATTGAGGATAGAGGAAGTACCACACCCTTTTGGAAGTATCTTGGATAAATGGTATGAAAGCATGAGAAGAGAAAGGGTAATATGAAGTCGTACCGCTCTGGAAGTAGTTTGGAATCTATGTTTTATAAGTTTGAGTTTAATAACTGAGATGATGAGCTCAAAGTTTTCTTGACTCAGTTAAACCTGAACCTGAGACAAGGATGTTGAGTGGAGTATATGAAGGTTTATATTTTCACCATCACCTAGTACATAAGGGAACTAATGTGGTAGTAGATACTCTTAGTCGAGACACAACTTGGGTATATGACTGTCTTCTTTGGCTAGTAGAGCGGCTGGTAGAGGTTGCTAGGTGAACCGTATGATCGTTAGATGATGAGACCTATATGGATAACATCCAGATACAACCAGACTTGTTGGTCAAGCTGGTGGATACTCATTTAGCCAGCCCAGAGCTTGATGAGATGGAAGGATGGTTGTAAGAACCTCAGATACACCTTTCAAGAAAAGAAAGTGGTGAAATCCACTACTAGAGTGTTTTAGGGGTTTTGAGGAGTCAACCTTGAGGAATCATGTCATACTAGGAGCTCATGATTTTAAGTACACCATACACCGTGGTGCTACCAGGAAGGTTAAGGTTTGTAGTGGTACCTTGAAGACCTAGAATGAAGAAGGATATAGAGGTGCATGTAACATCCTTGACCTGGGTTATGAACTAACCCTAGGTGTTTGGCTTAAATATGTGATTATATGCTTTTGTTTATCTTGTGTAATGTAATTAAAGCTTTTGAGGAACTCATGTTTCCATTTTAGTCCTTTTTGAACAATGTTGCAATATTGTTTTGTTAATTTTGGACTAAAGTGCAAATTACCCAATTAGAGGGGTTAACTTGCAAATTGCACATGTTAAGATGTTACTATGATGTTGAGACATCATAAGAATGAATATGATGTAGTTTTATGGATTCCACAACCTTGAGCACCAAGATATAGCTTGTAGAGCAATCCTTGTGCCTTAAAACCTAGTTTTGGTGTAAAGTGAAATTTACCCAAAACATAGGGTGCAACATGTAAAATATATCCTCTATAGTATCTCTCATGTTTCTTGGAATCAAGTAGAGAAACGGAAATGAGAGGGGTGCCTCATTTGAATGATCAAGTAAGAAAGATAACCTTAATATTTAAATAACCAAGTTTTATGCAAAATGGCCCTTTTATACATGTATAACTTAGTAAGGTGTTTGGTTTCTTTTACTCTTCACCTTGGACAAGAGACAGGTTTTTCATGTGAAAAGGAGGAAGAAACGTGGACAAGGGTGGATCAAGCATGACTGGATGGGTTTAAGAAATAAAATAAATAGCTATCTTTTTCTTTGCCTTGATAATACCCAAAAATATATAAGCACCCTTTTTCCTCAAAGCAAAGGATCGTTCCTTTTGTTCTTTCCCCTCATCTTCTTGCTTTGGACCGACCAAGAGGGATCTCTGGAACAGAGGAAGATGACCAAGCTAAGTTGCTAAGTATGGATCACCACCTAGCTCGAATTCATGGTAGAAACTCTAATACAAGGTTGGTTTGTTAGTTTTCCTTTCACAACTCTTCTTTTTAGCCATCTTCTCCATCCAAATCTTGAAGAACGGACCTTGGACAACCTTTGGAGCTTCATCCACCATTAAAGCTACGATGCTTGGAGCTCTAGATCAGATATTAAGGTGGGTTTTATAATTCTAACCCTTAAGCTTTGTTAATGCATCCTCTTCTCCTAGTATATATGCTTATTCTTCTTCTTTAGACACTTTGGTGTGTTCTTGCTAGCAATTCCGTGAAGAACAGCCCATGTTCTTGAGGTAGAAGATGATGACGTTAATTCTAAAGTTTATCCACATACTTACTTTAGAAAACGGTCTTCCACCTCTTGCTCAAACGGTTTCCCAAACCGTTTGGGAGTAAACAGTTTCAAACTGTTTGAATGCAAACGGTTTCACAAACCGCATAGAAGCAAATGGTTTAAGACCATTTGGGAGTGTTGACCAGGTGTTGACCATTTGGAGGTCTGTTGTATATAATGTGTACTAATCACCTACCAAAAATCATCATCTAATTCCAAGTAAATCACCAATTGAAGGCACATTAATCACCTAAACCCTAATCGGGTTATATTCTGATTTCAATAATTGAATCAAGTTGAAGTTTGGGTTGAGTGGCCCAAACGGTTTCAAAACCATTAGTGGATCACCCAAACGGTCTCAAGACCGTTTGGTGATAACCCAAGACCGTTTGGAGGTCTAGGGTTAAGTAGGGTTGACCAATTGAGGGTCCAATGATATCAAGTTATTGATTAATCGATTGCTGATTTGGTGACAAAATCTAGGGTTCAACCATTAAGTGAATGACTTGGTTTTTGATTAAATAATGGGAAAAAGGTCTCAAGACCGTTTGGAGGAGGTCCAAACGATCCCATGACCGTTTGGGGGTCACCCAAGACCGTTTGAAGGTCTAGGGTTGACTACGGTTAAGTGGTTGCAAATCAATTAGACTCATGTTGAAACATGTTGAAGGGTGATCGATTCCAAACCCTAACCCAATTGATCCAAGCCCTAATTGGTGATCAATTGAGGGTCAATTGAGTTTCAAATCAGTAGAGGGTTGACCTAATTTACTCAATTTATAAGTGGCTAACAAGTACATGAACGATTGAGGGGTTCAACCTTGGAAACCCTAACTCAATTGAAGTGGTTGAGACACTTTTTGGTCCATGTGGTTTTGAGGTGGTTTGGACCAAACGGTCTCAAGACCATTTGGGTCCAAACGGTCTCAAGACCATTTGGGACCAAACGATCTCAAACCGTTTGATCTCATGCGGTTTCAAGATCGATTTGTCCATGCAGTTTCAAAAGTCAAAGTTGGCCAAACGGTCTTCATGACCAAACAGTCTTCACCTCACCTTGGGCAAATGATCTTGAGTGTGCACTTTTCCAAACGGTTTCAAAAGTCAAACTAGACCAAATGGTCAACACCACCAAACGGTTTCAAGGTCCATCCAAGACCATTTGGGGGTTTGGTGTGCAAGACCGTTTGAGGTCTAAAAAGGTAAAGAACGTTTGATGCTCTAGTAGTTGTGATGGTTTAGTGGTTGATTAACCTAAACCTTAGAGATACCTAAAGTGATTAAGGGACCAAGTAATTAGTGGATTAATGCATGTTATGATCATTGGTGAACATTACAAAAGTACCCTTGATGGAATAGAGTAACCAATACCCTTGATCAAGTGAATCCTAATGATCATTATAATAGTGATATAACCATGATGACAAGGTTAATTTGACTTAGCCTAATCAAGAATGATGTAAACATCATTTGCTAGAATGAGGAGAGAGAAGACTCCTTATATGAATAAGAATCAAGTAATATACTTCTAATATGTAAGAATATATCTAATTAGGGTATGATCCATCATAGTGAGATCATGAAAACCCTAATTATGATGGTCAATGAATCTTAACCTAATTTGAGGGCATTAATGGAAGTAATCCTCATACATGATGATGATATGATCTTAATTCATTATAATGTGAATAGTAAACCCTAACCTCGGGTAATGTGATGAAATATGAATAGTAAACCCTAATCTAGGGAATTATGATGATTTGAACAGTAACCCTAATTTGGATTATGCTATTAAGCATGAAACTCTGTTCTTGAATTATAAAATGAGCAATCATTATGCCTTTGTAAGTCATAAGGGTTGAATAACCCTAATTGAATTGAATAGGGAAACCCTAACCCTAGAAACCAACCATGGTGATGTAACACAGTCGTGGTAATTTGTCAGTAGCATGACCGTGCAAGGTAGCATGGCCATGGTGCTCTATATTTAATTTGAAAATAACGTGTATTGTGCTGATATAGATATAATGTGCATGTTATCAATTGTATTAGTCATGCAGGTCTTTATCAAGAAGTGATCATAGCCAGGTAAGGGGTATGATGTCATATTCATTGAAAGCACTTTATAAGCTTTGAAAATAGTGATATGCTATGTTGCCTAGTAAGAGGTAACATATGAGATTGATAGGCTATATGAGCCATGAGAAATGTTACGACCCCATCTGAGCTTAATTGGTAAACTAGGGTTTACCTAGAGAATTGCAAAGATTAATTGGAATAATCATTCTTGAAATCTAATTAATGACGATAACACAATTAGGATGTTTTAACTATGATAAGAAGTCTAAATGTTCTTTTGTCTTGAGAATTAGGGTTTGAGAAGCATAAACCCTAATCGGCCCAAAATAAGGTTTTGATGATACATGAATACAGAATTTGATAAGTAGAATGTCTCACTAAATGATTTTTAGTATTTTATGTGTAACTCTGATTTACTTCAACTTTGGATATGATTTGGATATATAAAATGTGAACAATATTGAAAAATATCAGAATTTTTGAAGAATGCTCTGACCTGTTTATCGGTCGAGTTTCAAACTCGGCCGATCATATTTCCAGATTTATACAGCAGTGTGGTAATTGAATTTTATCTTTTTATTGGTATATCCAATTGATCTCAAATTTTAAATGTTCTTGAAAAACACAGTTTTAGACACTCTGTTAAATTGGAATAATTTTTGGATGACTTTTTGATCTCTACAGTAAGGGTGTCGGTCGAGTTTTGTGCAGGACAAACTCGGCCGAATATTCTGCAGACTGCAATATAGAAGTGCACTGTTTGATTTTTAATTAATTATTGGTAACCAGAAATGATCTCAAATTTTTACTGGAGGTCTGTAACTTTATTAGGTATAACATATAAAATTTCCAGAATTGTAGGAGCTTCTGTTAGCTGTTCAGTAGGCGAATTACAGAAGCTATTGTGAAACTGAATATTCAGCCAATATAATTAAAGTTGAGTGTAGGGTCAATTTGCAATTGACCCAAGCAGCTCAAATTAGCTTATATGATCGACCACACACACAGACAGATCTCATTCTTCGTCATTTCATTCCAGAGAAATGAGCTCCTAGAGAGAGAGGGAGAATTAGGGCTTGAGTGGAGAAAGTGGGGGAATTGCTGAATTAGGGTTTTGCGATTCCAGGAAGGGTGAAATCAAGTAAGTTTGGATCCTTTGCATAGACTTTTATGGTGAATCTTCTCTGTCATGTCAAGATTCCGTCCATGCTCTGATTTGATCCAAGAGGATGTCGAAATTCCCTCTTTTCTCACCCTTTCTTCATAATCCCTCTTTTTCAAGGTTCCCGAGTTGAATGGAAGAAGAATTGGGAGATTTGCTAGGAATTTGATAGGAATTCGAGATTCCCTGAGTTGAGCTGCAGTTGTGAGGTTTTTTCACACCTTAGGGTGAGTGGGTTCTTCCTTCAAACAGTGTAATGCACGAATTTTATTATATCATCCAAATCCCTAAATTCTTAGCATATAATTCTAAATCCTGAAATGTCCGTTTGATTTAAGATTGTTACAAATTGATATGATGTGGATTCCTTCTCTATTTGAATGATTCCTAAATAGTAGATTCATATCAGAAACGTATACAACACTTCCTAGTGAGAATGCTTTTCAGATTTATATCAAATGATGTAATTAGGGTTTAACCTAATTGAGACATCACTAGTGTTTCAACCTTATTGAAAAGGACTAGTAATCCTATAAGTGGTTAGGATGTATCTCATGGGTTATCTTAATTGAATTTTATTCTTGATACATGATATCTCAGTAAATGATATGGAAAATCTAAATTTAGTTAAGTTTCCATGATTTCATATCTATATTGATTGTATATGATTTGTTGGAAACAATCTTTATTTAGTGAATTCTTATATCTTATGAGATCATGATAAGAGCCATGTGACAAGTGAATGAGGTAAATGAAAAGGTGAATGAGGCAAATCAAACCCTAAGAGTAGGGTGTTGGCATGTGATGAATGAATAAGGCGAATGAAACCCTAAGGATAGGGTGTTCAATGAATCATGTTATGATAATATGAAAGGTCTCGATATGAGATGTGCTGATGCTAAATTGTTGAATTGTATGTTTCTAGTGCATTTAACTTTATATGCTTGTTCTCTCTGAGATGATATCTACATACTGCAGAGCTTCTTATTTTCAATACTTATCTCATAAATTGCAGGTGATGAGATATGACATGCCCTAGAAAGGGATGTTACTGAGACATGATGTATGTTGAATACATGAGTTATGATGTTTCTTATGATATAATATGGCAGGCTGTGTGAGCCTTGTGAGAAATGTAAAATGAGTTATGATTTCTGTTTACATGTATCTAAAATGATCATGTTAGACTTAGGTGCCCTGAACACCGTAGAACCCCTTTGGGAGGTCTGCGCCTTAGGGGTGAAACTCGTGTCCAACATCAACCGGTTGAGTAATTCTGGTGGTATGAGGGTTGATAGAGAGTGTCCAACACCAACCGATTGAGTAATTTCGGTGGCACTGTGGATAGGGTTATCCAACACCAACCGGTTGAGTAATTCTGGTGGTAACCCAGTGTTGACTCCCTACGCCTGTGTACTCAGGTTAGAGGAGGAGTCTAGAGCACTCAGAGTAGTGCATTGAGGTCGTAGAGCCTATGAGTCAGGCCGGAGAGCCTGGGGTCCTGTAGCAGAACAGGGCTGGTAGTCAGACTTAACATTTCCCGGGTGTGTCGCTAAGTCTTGTACGGTGTGGTCGTAGTGCACTACGAGTCTCTATGCAGAGTACACCGCATAGATCAGGGAATAATCTAAAATATGATCATATAGGTTCACAGAGTTCTTTATAAATGATAGAGTTAAGGAAGACTAGAGCATAGTCTTCTAGTAGTTATTCTTTGGATGCAATATTTACATTCTTTGTTATTTCAATTATAATGTTTTAGAACTGCTCAGTGTAGTATTTATTGTTGTTAAATCTCATATCGTTTACTCAAATTATATCTGTAATCACATTAGTGCATTAGTCTGTTTCCATGAAGTACTCATTCACTGAGCGAGTAGGCTCACCCCTCTACTCAAACATTTTTAGGGTTAACCGTGTGGACTTAAAGATGGTCAGAGCATCAGTGTAGACCTGCCACAGGAGTCAAGTACGAGATTAGTTGAGTCAGTCGGTCCTTGTCACTCTAGGTCCTCAGTAAGAGTTAAAAGAGAGAGTTGTAATTACAATGTGTAATATTGTTCCTCTTTGATATGTATGCTAATTAGCAAGTTTCATGTGCATAATGTGTGAAAGACATCGTGAATGCTTATACATGTATCTTTATTATTGAAGTCTGATTAGTAAAAGAAATGTTCAGATTCCCTTGTTAAGATGTTTTATGTGGTTCAATGCGAAGAAACAAGAGTTTTAAAGAAAAGAAAAAGTTAAGGTTGTTCTTTGTGTTGCATACAAATCCCATCTTATGCCCTAATCTCATGATTTGAGGAAATTGTGAGATCGGGGTGTAACAAGAAGTATCTGCATTATTACAATCAAGGTCATGCTGTTAAATGACTGGATGATAGTATGTCACTTGGTAACAAGTGTTTTGATGATCTAAGAGTTTGAACACCCATATTCCTAAATCACAATGATGAGATGGTTAGGGATTGATATCCCAATGTTAAAATATGTGATGTAAACTTGATACAAACAATACTCTTTCTTTATAGCAGTTGTCTTATTGGTTTATGTTTGATAACATGCCTGATGCTAAAAGAATGACATAATGTACTTAAATAATCAAGTATAATAATATCATGTAGAGCCCTGACCATAGATCTGTCATTGTCATAAGTTAAATGATGGTGAAATAGGTTTTCCTAAGGGAACTCCTGGAGAACATACTTTTGAGTATGTGGGGGTTATGGACGCGAATATCCTTACGTCCTAATGTTGGATTTTATATGAGATGTACCTTTAATCTCTCAATCCTTCATTATATGTTTATGTCGGGATGATGTATCACTAATCTCCCAATGATATTGTTAATGCCTCATCGATGAGAGATAAATAAGAAATCCCTTGTTGGCGAAGAGAGTACAGAACGCCACTGTAACTCTAATAGAAAAGTTGCCAAAATACCCTGGAAAGCTATTATGGCAGAGACACAAGATGTCTTGCATGTTGTTCCTCACACTGACTGAGGATGATGAGGTCATAGGAATTTGGCTCTTCTGATGACCTATGTATGGTACTGATTGCGATTTAGTAATGGTCGGTTGGAGTATGAGAGGTGTAACTCATCTCCTTAGGGCATAAATACGTTTGAAAAATGTAATCAGCCGTATAGCATAACTTCTTAGGTTGAACTACGAGAAACAATGATTGATGATACATTGTTTATAGTGCTCTAGTTGAATAACTAGTATACATGTTCTTCATTTTCCGTATTATTATATGTCTTGTCATTCAATTAAGTTATAATTGAAATGATTGCTTAGAAGAATGTTGCTTCACTTAGTTTACATAATGTTAAACCTGTTGTTGAATGTTTATAGTTCTACTGTTTAACATTATTCCATTATTGCAATAACAATGCTTCTGACAGAGAGTTATAACTCTTGCTGGGACAATTATTCAATTGTCTCACCCCCATGGGATTTGACTTTTTAGGTAGACGCCGAGGACGAAGGAACCCATCAGTGGGTGAGCTACAACAGCTGCAACATCAGGGACAGCAGTGATCCTCAGGTGGAGACACTGACTGTCAAGTCTTATAAATCTATGTGTCGTCTCTGTACTCTCAGGTCCAAGGAGTCAGTAGATGTTTATTATAGATCTGAGATTTTGGCATAATGCCTTGTGATTCTGTATCTTTCCTTGTACAGTTAACAAGGTAGTTGATGTCTATCATCCTTGAGATGTGTTTGTTACAGAGATGTAATGATGGATTAGTTTGTAAATAACCTATCATGTTTCTTTATGAAAGAGTTTTATCGTTTGAAGATCTCTTTACAAAAAGTTTTAATTTTAGTGATTTTTAATAATACTGCTGCTAGTTAATCGTTTCCACATTCGTTGATCTTGTTTTCTGAGAAGTATCATCACAATTAAGTGGTATCAGAGCTCTAGGTTCACTGAGTCTACAAAGACATAGGACTTAGGTTGTTGAGTTTGTTCTAGTTCCTTCCAGTATATATGATAGTGTCTTCTGCTCCTCAGGAGAAGAAGATAAGACTAAGGATGTTTGGACCACACGAGGAATATGTTGCAGAGAGTAGTGTTGCTGCACCCAGAGAAGGTGCAAGAAACCTAGAGATAGAACAACATGTGCCTGAACCACCCTAGTTCAATCCAACTGACATGGGGAACCCATCCGTCCAAGCCATGTTTGGGCAGTTTATGACTACCATGGCACACATGACTGATAGGATGCCTATACCTACACCTAGGGCACCTACCCATCCTGAAGGACAAGGAATCGACAAGACGTTTGAACGACTTTTCTGAGTTGGATCCACAGAGTATGCTGGAACAGCTGACCCAGCATATGTTGACTTGTGGTTAACTGAAATAGAGATGGCCTTTAGAATCTTGAACATCCTAGAAGCTAAGAAGGTTAGACATGTTGTGTATCTTCTCATGGGGAGTGCTGGTCATTGGTGGACCATGGAAGAACAGAAGAGGCCAGGTGTGGAGGTTGCATGGGAAGTTTTCCGACGGGAATTTATCAACAGATATTTTCCCAAGACATTTCTGGATGAGAAAATCTCTCAGTTTGAGAGGTTAAGACAAGGTCCAATGAACATTAGTGAGTATGAGGCTAAGTTCATGGAGCTTTTGCGGTTCTTTCCGCACATGGTGACCACAGATGAAGAAAGGATTAGGCATTTTGAGAAAGGGTTAAACGCTGAGTTGACTACTCCTGTGTCGGCTTTGGAGAACATGGAGAGGTTTGCTACCTTTGTGGAGTTTGTCAGGAGGGTAGAGAGGTCTGTAGTAGAGAAGAGACAGACCAAGAACAAGAACATGTATCCCCAGTTCCAAGGATCCTCATCAAAAGGTTTCAAGAAACCTAGGTTTTTTATGCCTACACCACCACCTAGATCTAATACCGAGACGCAGTGGATGTCAAATAGGGGTAGAGGATGAAGCTTACCTTTGGAAGGAGCTCATAGCTCAACATCTATGTCAGTTACAGGACCACCCAGACCACAAAAACTGAGCAGAAGTTGTTATATATGTGGAAAGATGGGACATCTGATGAAGGACTGCAGAGACAAAGAAGTGAGTGTGACTCAACCTCAAAGGTAGAGTCAACAAGGATTGCAAAGGAGACAGTTTCTAGGTAATGCTAGAGGACGTGGACAAGCATCCCAAGCTGGATCATCGACATCTAGTCATCAAGCACCGAACCAACCACATGCAACAGCGAGATTCTACGCGATGAATCCACCTGATGCAGTAATCAACCCTCGGGTTGTGGCAAGTCAGATGGAATTGTTATATTCTGATATGTCTACATCTTGCGTTGTATCTATTTTAATTTATCTGGGTGCTACACACTCCTTTATCACTCGAAGAGTGATTTTTGACTGCAACTTGACTATAAGTCATAGAGTAGATAGTTTGTTGTTAGAAACTCCCTTGATGGGATCTGCTGTATTGCAGGAGGTATGTTCTCCCTACATTCTCTTCTTTTCTGAACATCGCATTCGAGTGGATCTTATACCACTTGATATGCATGGATTTGATATAATCCTTGGGATGAATACCTTAGAAAGGTATAAGGTTGTCTTGGATTGTGAATCCAAGGAAGCTGTGTTTGCTGATGATAGTGACACATGGATCTTTCAAGGAGAGAGAAAGATTCTACCCACCTGTCTTATGTCAGCTATGGTTGTTGAGAAGCTGATGAGGCAAGGATGTTGTGCATTCTTGGCCCATGTGGTAGATACTACCATGGATAGTCCTAACCCTTCCGAAGCTCCTGTAGTCAGGTAATTTGAAGATGTATTTCCTGAAGAACTTCCAGGTGTACCACCGCCTCGAGAAATTGATTTTGAGATCAATTTAATCCCAGACACGCAACCTATAGCACAAACACCGTATAGGATGGCGCCTGCTGAGATGGTAGAACTCAAGAAATAGCTGCAAGAGTTGCTTGAGAAGGGTTTCATCCGACCGAGTACTTCGCCTTGGGGTGCTCCGGTCCTCTTTGTTAAGAAGAAAGTTGGATCAATGTGGTTGTGCATTGATTACAGGCAATTAAATAAAGTAACAATAAAGAATAAGTATCCTCTGTCGAGGATTGATGATCTCTTTCACCAATTGCATGGTTAAACCTTCTTCTCAAAGATAGATTTGAGGTCAGGATATCATCAGCTACATATTAAGGATAGTGACATACCCAAGTCTGCCTTTAGGACAAGGTATGGTCACTATGAGTTCACAGTTATGTCGTTTGGACTAACTAATGCACCAGCTGCATTCATGGAACTCATGAATAGAATCTGTCGACCTTTTCTCAATCAATGTGTTGTTGTCTTCATAGATGACATCCTGATCTATAGTAAAGATGCTCAACAACATGAACAACATCTTCGTCAGACTCTAACTTTGCTAAGAGAACACAAGATATATGCTAAGTTTAGCAAGTGTGAGTTGTAGTTGCCATAAGTATCTTTCCTTGGACACGTGATATCTGCCTCGGGTATTCGTGTTGACCCTAGAAAGGTAGAATCTGTTCTGCTTTGGGAGTAGCCGAAGACACCGATAGAGATCCGTAGTTTCTTAGGGTTGGCAGGCTATTACCAGAGGTTCATTAAGAACTTCAGTTCTATAGCTTTACCCTTAACTAAGTTGACCAGGAAGGATGTTCCTTTTACCTTGAGTGACAAATGTCAACAAAAATCTTTCCAGTTGTTGAAGGAGAGGTTGACAAGTGCACCAGTGCTTGTGTTACCTGAGCAAGGGAAATGATATATAGTTTTCTGTGATGCCTCCAAGAATGGACTAGGATGTGTGTTGATGTAGGATAAACAAGTGATTTCTTTTGCTTTTTTGACAACTTAAGAAACACGAGGAGAATTATCCGACTCACGATCTAGAACTAGCTACTGTGGTTCATGCCTTGAAGATCTGGAGACATTATCTTTATGGAGAGACTTTCCAAATTTTCACTGATCATAAGAACCTTAAGTATATCTTTTCTCAGCATGAGCTTAACATGAGACAACACCGCTGGATGGAGTTAATCAAGGATTACGACTGTACAATTGATTACCATCCAGGGAAGGCCAATGTAGTTACTGATGCTTTGAGTAGGAAATCAGCAACACCAGCCTTAGATAGAGCACAACTGAAATCCTTGGTGTGCTCTAGGAGGGATATGCTTATCTCCTTAAGGCAAGACAATGTATAGTTGAAAGTATCATTGTTAGCCGGGTTGTTAGCAGAGATGCACATAAAACCTACTCTGAGACAGTAGATCAAGGAGGCACATCAAGTTGATGTTATAGTTCAACAGAGAGTATGGTAGTGAGAAATGAGATGGTTTCCATGACTCAGATGATCAAGTAGCATGTTGTCATGGAAGGATGATAGTGCCGGATATGGATAACTTAAGGAAGTTAGTTCTGGAAGAAGCTCATTCTTCAATGTTTGCTATGCATCCAGGAAGCACCAAGATGTATCGAAACTTGAAAGATATGTATTGGTGGCCTAGTTTGAAGAAAGACATTGATGAGTTTGTTATGCGGTGTCCTGTGTGTCAGCAAGTTAAAGTTGAACACCAGAAGCCTACAGGGACAATGCAACATTTACCCATACCACAGTGGAAGTGGGATCATGTAACCATGGACTTTGTTGTTGTCCTACCTAGGACAACCAAAGGGCATGATTCCATCTGGGTAATAGTTGATAGGTTGATGAAGACAGCAAATTTCTTGCATGTCAAAACAACCTATTCTACTGAGAAACTAGCACAGTTATATGTTGATGAGATAGTGCGGCTGCATGGAGTCCCAGTTACCATCATTTCTGACAGAGGTCCTCAGTTTATGAGTCATTTTTGGGAGCGACTTCATAAAGCCTTAGGCACACAACTAAGGTTTAGTACAACCTTTCATCCTTAGACTGATGGACAGTCAGAAAGGACTATATAGACCTTGGAGGACTTGCTTACAGCATGTGTTCTTCAGTTTACATGGAGTTGGGATCTGCACCTAAGCTTGATAGAGTTTTCCTACAACAATAGCTATCAACATAGCATTGACATGGCACCTTATGAAGCTTTGTATGGTAGACGTTGTAGATCACCCCTATGTTGGTATGAAACTGGTGAATACCAACTGTTAGGTCCTGATCTTGTGTAGAAGACCACAGAGAAGATTAAAATAATACAACAATAGATAAAGACTGCACAGGATAAGCAGAAATCTTACGTTGATAAGCGTCATAGACCTTTATAGTTCCAGGTTGGAGACAAAGTGTACCTCAAAGTCTCACCTTGGAAAGGAGTTCTGAGGTTTGGTAGGAAAGGGAAGTTAGCTCCTAGGTTTATGGGGCCTTATCCAATCATTGAACAGATTGGAAGAGTAGCCTATAAGCTAGAGTTACCACCAGAGTTATAGAGGTTACATCCTGTGTTTCACATTTCCATGCTTAGGAAATGTCACCCTGATATAGAATCAATTCTGCAACCTATGGAAGTAGAATTGAATGATGATATATCTTATGAAGAAGGACCTATATCGATCCTTGATAAAAGAATTAAAAAGCTAAAAAAGAAAGATATAAGTCTTGTGAAAGTCCTATGGAATCATCGTGGTGTTGAAGAAGCCACATGGGAATTCGAGGAAGAGATGAGAAGGAAATACCTTGCTCTTTTCTCTTAATATGTTTTATTGATTTCGGGGACGAAATCCTTGTAAGGGGTGGATATTTTGTAACATCCCTGACCTAGGTTATGAACTAACCCTAGGTGTTTTGCTTAAATATGTGATTAGATGCTTGTGGTTATCTTGTGTAATGTAATTAAAGCTTTTGAGGAACTCATATTTCCATTTCAGACCTTTTTTAACAATGTTGCGATATTGTTTTGTTAATTTTGGACTAAAGTCCAAATTACCTAATTAGAGGGGTTAACTTGCAAATTGCACATGTTAAGATGTTCCTCTGATGTTGAGACATCATAATAATGAATATGATGTAGTGGTATGGATTCCACAAGCTTGAGCACCAAGATATAGCTTGTAGAGCAAACCTTGTGCCTTAAAACCTAGTTTTGGTGTAAAGTGCAATTTACCCAAAACATAGGGTGCAACATGTAAAATATATCCTCTAGAGTATCTCTCATGTTTCTTGGAATCAAGTAGAGCAAAGTAAATGAGATGGGTGCCTCATTTGAATGATCAAGTAAGAAAGATAACCTTAATATTTAAATAACCAAGTTTTATGCAAAATGGCCCTTTTATACATGTATAACTTAGTAAGGTGTTTGGTTTATTTTCCTCTTAACCTTGGATAAAAGAGAATTTATGCATGTGAAAAGGAGGAAGAAACGTGGCCAAGGGTGGAGCAAGCATGAGTGGATGGGTTTAAGAAATAAAAGAAATAGCTATCTTTTTCTTTGCCTTGATAAAACCCAAAAATATATAAGCACCCTTTTTCCTCAAAGCAAATGATCGTTCCTTTAGTTCTTTCCCCTCATCTTCTTGCTTTGGACCGACCAAGAGGGAGCTCTGGAATAGAGGAAGACGACTAATCTAAGTTGGTAAGTATGGATCACCACCTAGCTCGAATTCATGGTAGAAACTCTAATACAAGGTTGGTTTGTTAGTTTTCCTTACACAACTCTTCTTTTTAGCCATCTTCTCCATCCAAATCTTGAAGAACGGACCTTGGACAACCTTTGGAGCTTCATCCACCATTAAATCTACGAAGCTTGGATCTCTAGATCAGATCTTAAGGCGGGTTTTATAATTCTAACCCTTAAGCTTTGTTAATGCATCCTCTTCTCCTAGTATATATGCTTATTCTTCTTCTTTAGACACTTTGGTGTGTTCTTGCTAGCAATTTTGTGAAGAACAGCCCCTATTATTGAGGTAGAAGATGATGATGTTCATTCCAAAGTTTATCCACAAACTTACTTTAGCAAACAGTCTTCCACCTCTTGCTCAAACGGTTTCCCAAACCGTTTGGGAGAAAATGGTTTCAAACCATTTGAATGCAAACGGTTTCACAAACCGCATAGAAGCAAACGGTTTAAGACCGTTTGGGAGTGTTGAGCAGGCGTTGACCATTTGGAGGTCTGTTTTATATAATTTGGACTAATCACCTACCAAAAATCATCATCTAATTCCAAGTAAATCACCAATTGAAGGCACATTAATCACCTAAACCCTAATCGGGTTATTTGCTGATTTCAATAATTGAATCAAGTTGAAGTTTGGGTTGAGTGGCCCAAACGGTTTCAAAACCATTTAGGGATCACCCAAAAGGTCTCAAGACCGTTTGGTGATAACCCAAGACCGTTTGGAGGTCTAGGGTTAAGTAGGGTTGACCAATTGAGGGTCCAATGATATCAAGTTATTGATTAATCGATTGCTGATTTGGTGACAAAATCTAGGGTTCAACCATTAAGTGAATGACTTGGTTTTTGATGAAATAATGGGCAAACGGTCTCAATACCATTTGGAGGAGGTCCAAAAGATCCCAAGACCATTTGGGGGTCACCCAAGACCGTTTGAAGGTCTAGGGTTGACTATGGTTAAGTGGTTGCAAATCAATTAGACTTATGTTGAAACATGTTGAAGGGTGATCGATTTCAAACCCTAACTCAATTGATCCAAACCCTAATTGGTGATAAATTGAGGGTCAATTGAGTGTCAAATCAGTAGAGGGTTGACCTAATTAACTCAATTGATAAGTGGTTAACAAGTACATGAATGATTGAGGGGTTCAACCTTGGAAACCCTAACTCAATTGAAGTGGTTGAGACACTTTTTGGTCCATGCGGTTTTGAGGTGGTTTGGACCAAATGGTCTCAAGACTGTTTGGGTCCAAATGGTCTCAAGACCATTTGGGTCCAAACGGTCTCAAACCGTTTGATCTCATGTGGTTTCAAGATTGATTTGTCCATGCAGTTTCAAAAGTAAAAGTTGGCCAAACGGTCTTCATGACCAAACGGTCTCACCTCACCTTGGGCAAACGGTCTTGTGTGTGCACTTTTCAAAATGGTTTCAAAAGTCTAACTAGACCAAACTGTCAACATCACTAAACGATTTCAAGGTCCATCCAAGATTGTTTGGGGGTTTGGTGTGCAAGACCGTTTGAGGTCTAAAATGGTTAAGAATGTTTGATGCTCTAGTAGTTGTGATGGTTTAGTGGTTGATTAACCGAAACCTTTGAGATACCTAAAGTGATTAAGGGACCAATTAATTAGTGTATTAATGCATGTTATGATCATTGGTGAACATTAGAAAAGTACCCTTGATGGGATAGACTAACCAATACCCTTGATCAAGTGAATCCTAATGATCATTATAGTAGTGATATAACCATGATGACAAGGTTAATTTTACTTAGCCTAATCAAGAATGATGTAAACATCATTTGATAGAATGAGGAGAGAGAAGACTCATTATATGAATAAGAATCAAGTAATATACTTCCAATATGTAAGAATATATCTAATTAGGGTATGATCCATCATAGTGAGATCATGAAAACCCTAATTATGATGGTCAATGAATCTTAACCTAATTTGAGGGCATTAATGGAAGTAATCCTCATACATGATGATGATATGATCTTAATTCATTACAATGTGAATAGTAAACGCTAACCTGGGGTAATGTGATGAAATATGAATAGTAAACCCTAATCTAGGGAAATGTGATGATGTGAACAATAACCCTAATTTGGATTATGCTATTAAGCATGAAACTCTGTTCTTGTATTATAAAATGAGCAATCATTATGCCTTTGTAAGTCATAAGGGTTGAATAACCCTAATTGAATTTAATAGGGAAACCGTGACCCTAGAAACCAACCGTGGTGATGTAACACGGTCGTGGTAATTTGTCAGTAGCACGACCGTGCAAGGCAGCACGGCCGTGGTGTTCGATACTTAATTTGAAAAGAACTTGTATTGTCATGCCCCGATCTCACATTAACCTCAAACCACAAGATTAGGGTGCGACGGATGGGATTTACACACAATCCAACCACTCTTCACTTTTTAAAACATTTCAAAGATATTTAAAAGATAACCATATTTAAGCTGTAAACTAAAGCTAAACAAACTGCAAAAGCATTTCTATTAAACTGGCAAGAAACATAAACAAGGTCTACAACATAATACATTTATTTAACATAAAGTAAAGCATAACAGTTAATTTACATCTTTTACACATTTGCCATACATACTCTCTCTCACCCACACCATGTCCCAAGGATCGAGGGGAAAGGACTAAGAGACCTCTAGCTAGACTAACTACATATACCTTCTATGATTAAGTGTTAGGATGAAAAGATCCTTCAGATTCCTGTTGTTGATATTGACCTGAAAATGTTTGAGTAGAGGAATGAGCCTACTCGCTCAGTGAATAGCATTTCATTTAGCTATCACTAAACAACTCATCAGATAGATAAAATTTAAATAAATGATAAGTGCAGTACTAACAGAGCAGTTCTAATGACATAGCATATTTACAGATAACAATTTCATTTCTATGCAACAACAGATATTTTAACAATTAAACAGTTATAGGGAAAAGGCATAGAAGTTCAAATCCATTAACATATAAAACTTTCCGTGATCCTATATGATTACATATTTATCAATTTTTATGCCCTAAACATATGCAGTGTACTCTGCATATAAAGATCTGTAGCGAACTACGATCCCACCGTACAAGACTTAGCGACACACCCGGGAAATGCTAAGTCTGACTGCCAGCCCTGGTCTGCTGCAGGACTCTCAGGCTCACAAGGCCTCAGGCTCACAAGGCCTCACTGCACTCTCAAAAGAGTGAACTCTAGACTCCTCCTCAAACCTGAGCACACAGGCAGAGAGTATTACTGGGTTACCACCGTGACACAAGCACGGATTAATGTTGAATAACCCCTATTTACTCCAGTGCCACCGTGACACATGCACGGATTATTGTTGAACACTGCCTCTCTCTATCCTCGTGCCTGTGACTCCGCACAGTTATTGTTGCAACACGAGTTTCACCCCCCTGGTGCAGACCTCTCAAAGGGGTTCTACGTAGGGCACCTAAGTCTATTAACTGATTAACATATAAACAATTAAACAGGAAGATCACATTTCATACTTATTTCACATTCTGAACATCTTTTAAAAACTCATATATATATCATCTGTCATCTTTTAACATGACTCAATGCCACTTATTCAAATTCATTGCTAAACAACCATCTTTATTCAGCATATGCATTGCAACTGTAAAACAGGAAATTCCATCTTTTTCATCAATCATATTACGTATCTCAAGTTCCATTAAATCTATAATAAACTATTGTATGTGCTAAACTGTTTAGAAGTTAGTGAAATGGACCTACAGGGTCACACACATAGGATTTAACTTGTAAGAGGAGTTTTGTCCACAAACAACATTTAGATTGATTACTAAAGGAGTTTAGTAGTTAAATTAAACACTCAATCAATTGATAGCTCAATATCATATTGTTCAAGGTGTTGGACACATTGGTTGGAGTATCGGATTGATTGAAATCGCAATTGACTGATTCTACACAATCTGTGCTCCCAAGCGATCGACTCATGTGATGAACCGGTCGGCTGAGCTTGGTGAACCGGTCGGCTCAAATGTTGAACCGATCGGCTCAAGATCAGGGTGAACCGATTGTTTCAAGTGTTGAAACGATCGATTCAACGGATGCAACCGAGCAAGTTGGGAAAGTAAGATTGGTGAGAATTTTTCTTTCATTTCAATTGCCCAATTTGATTGGGAAATAGGATTGGTATTCGATACCAATTAAAAACAAAAGAAGGAAAGTCAATCGGGAATCGACCAGGACCACCAACCGACCGGTTCACTTGTAGACCGACCGGTTGAGGGGTCCCAACCGACCGGTTCAGGTCCCCAACCGACCGTTTCAGTTGTGAAATGATCGGTTCAGGTTGCCAGTTGGTTGCTTTTGTGGAAAATCTCGAACCCTTCTACTCCTGCTTTTAGTCCCGCATTGCTCAGGATGGAGAACCCTGTCCCATGACCCTCCTATATATAGGGGTATTGGGGGCTTCTCCAGGTACAACTCAGTGCAACCAGTTGCTCTGCAAAGTTGTCGTTCTCTGGTTTTCATAACCGAGAGAGCCTGAGAAAGTGCTACCTGCAAAGGGAGGTGCAACAAGGGAAATTCAACTGCAGTTGCAACTGGAGGCAGGAGAGTGTTTTGGCGACTAGTACGTCAACAGGAGGGTGCGACTCCTTCCAACTCCTTGTGGGACAAGGGTTGTGGAGTACCAGGTGGTCTGTGTGGACTACTTCAGAGGCGGGAGGTTTCTGCCGCTCAGGAGGACAACTATCAACTCGACAGTCCGGTGAGACCAGGAGTCGGCAGTCCCGTTGCGACCAGGAGCTGCACAGACACTGTCGAAGACCGGCTTTGAAGACCGCGCATGGCGCGAGGTATTGTCGCCGAGAAAGCCTCAGGACAAGGTATGATTCCACAAACCATCCCTTTCCTATTATATAGACGTTGACGCGTTTCCTTGTTCCGGGTTTGGGGGAGAAAATTTTTGTTTTCGCTACCTTCTCTACCTCCCCTAAAACCCAACAATGGTATCAGAGCCAGGTCAACTGCTCTATATTTTAGGAAAATCGATATGATCGATTTTGGTTTGTCGCCTTTATTTATTGCATACGATGCGAATAAAATTGTCTTTATGCATGTCCAATCCTAAATCCACAAATCCCAATTACATATATGATATGTATTATTAATTCACTCGATACGCGTCACCCTTAAATGAGTTTTTTGGTGGATGTATAGCTTGGTTATGGCCAATAAACCCTATCTGTGTATGGTTGTATGTGGTTGCTTGCATCTCGGTCTGCGCACCGATTCCCCTTCTCCTATTCCTGATGTAACTCGAAATAATTCGAGAATTGTTTTCCTACCTTTGCTCCCCCCGAATGTAACTCGGGATTTCACAATTAAATTGTAAATAAGATAGAATTTTATTTCCTATTATGTCAAAGAACGGAGGACATCCTGACGACAGGTGAGACAATCAGTTCAAGGCGTGAACCAATCGGTTGACGTTCCAGACAATCGGTTCAAGGAGTGAGCCGATCGGTTGATGACCGGTTCGAGGAGCGTGATGAGTGGGTGGTGGCCATGACGAGATGCATGACGACCAGATGAACCGATCGGCTAGGTGGCACCCAGAAGACCGGGCCAGAGCGAGCAAGTCATTCATGTGATGAGTTGATCTTCTGAAAAGGCAAAGCACAGAGTTCATCTTGTACAGGTTGCATGTGATGTAGACCTAGATGACCGTGATTCCTCTTGGCTCGAGGAATCACATTAGGATGGCCATAATCATCGCTTTTATTGTTTTGCATGTTTTCTGTGGGATATAACATGTATATGATATTGTGGTGATTGGATATGTATATGTATATAATAACCAAATCCCTTAGTAAAATGTTAAGTTTTAGATGCCTTCCAAATGCGACACACGTGAAAAGTTTGATCGAATAAGTGTGGGCACGCCCAAGCGTGGTGCACCGTCTATCTCGTGGGAGTGTGAAGGATGAATCTGTGGGTCTGCCCAAGCAGGGTGCATATTCATCGTGTTGGCTTTGGGTCAGACTTAACAAGGTGACCTAGATAGGATCTACCACCTTGAGGCATGGAGATGCTCATGGCAAGGAGTTGCATATGACATCTTATCAAGAGTTGCATATGATGCAATTGGCAAAAGTTGCCTACCTGAGAGATCTATGTTGTGGATGACAGCCCTAGATGGTCCATGACTTAGAGGATTTTAGGATCTTGCCCACTAGAAGGTTGTACGCTGCAATCTTCTGAATCGATGGTGAGGGCTATCAATTTGATGTAAAATAATGGGAGCGATAAAATTAAAGGCCTAATTATATCGTCAATTTTTTCAAATCAATCAAATAAGTCAAAAAATGAGTTTTGGACTAAAATTGCATATTTCCTTTTATAGTACAAATGGAAACAAACAACAATCACTTTTCTCTGCGATCGGTCCTTGATAAGGACAAGCTAAATGGGACAAACTTCCACGAATAGTATCAGACATTGAGAAATGTTCTCACTCAAGAGCGTAAGCTCTATGTGCTGGATACTCCAATTCCAGAGGAACCCACTCCTAATGCACCAAAGACAGAAAGGGATGCTTACAAGAAGCATTTTGATGATGCCATTGATGCAAAGTGCTTGATGTTATGTTCAATGAACCATGAGTTGCAGAGGCAACATGAGAACATGGGTGGCATTGAGATGATTCAGCATCTCAGGAACATGTATGAAGATCAGGCACGACAAGAGAGGTACAATGTCTCAAGGGCACTGTTCAAGTGCGTCATGACATAAGGAGATCCAGTTGGTCCTCACACACTCAAGATGATTGGGTATGTGGAGAACCTGTAGAGACTGGGATTTCCATTGAGCCAAGAGTTGGCTACTGACGTGAAACTGCAATCGTTGCCAGAATCCTATAGTCAGTTTGTGATGAACTACAACATGAACAACTTTGATAGGCCACTGTCAGAGTTGTTGGGCATGTTGAGGATAGTTGAGATACAGATGAAGAAGGACAAGCCTAAGTCCGTGATGGTGATCACGAGCAAGAAAGGCAAGTCCAAGTGCAAGGGCAAGGGCAAAGCTAAGAAAGGTTCTAATGCTAGCCAAGAGCCCAAGTCGTCTTCAGCTCTCAAGGCCAAAGGAGGTGTGACCAAGAAAGGAAATTGCCATCATTGTCAAAAGCCAGGACATTGGAAAAGGAATTGTCCTCTCTATCTAGAAGAACAAAAGAAGAAGGAGACAACTGAAGTCTCCACTTGAAGGTGTCATGAAAATAAACTTGTAACACTTTTTGAGGTATATGATACCAAGATGTAAAGTGTAAAACACTCATAATTGGGGCAAGTGTTGCCGCCATAGATAGGAGTACTTTAATTTATTTTGAGCCTATAAGACATGTAATACAGTTATGAACTGTTATTTCATATTTTCCAATAGATAGAAACACTTAATTTTTTGCATATTGTATGACAATGATGGCAATTAATAAAGAGATGTTTCAATTTATAAAGATATGATCTTTGTGGCAATGCCTTGTTTATCTTATGGTATTTGATATGCATAAGATAGAATGATACCTAAAATTTATAGATAACTCAAACAATCAAATTAGCATCAATCATGAGAAATTCATTTCTAGTTTCCATGTGATGGATAAATCTAGACTCTTTTGGTTAGAGAACCAATAAGAGACATGAATATCTTGGACATGATTAATCAATCTTCACTAAAGGTAGTGGGAGAATGATTATCCTATTAGGTATAATGCATGTAATGTATTTACATACCTATTGGAACAAATGCTAATACTTCAAATGGTGTTTAGAGAAATACCAATATGAATATCTTGAAGTGTTTAAGATTATCATATATGAAGTGCAAATTTGGTAAAGTGTTAATTCTTGATGAGATCAATGAATGAAATGCTTGGACCAAATGTTTGAGATCCTTATGAATGATTATGATAGTGTATGATAGAGAACTCATGATTAAGGCATGGTGATGTCTAAATCAAGAAGGAATCATACTCTAAGGAGTTAGAGAATGATTATCAAATAACTGAATTCTTCGTAATAAAAGAATACCCCACACTAATAAAAGAAATTAAGAATCACAAGGGTTGTGAGTTCTTATATCCTTAACAGATACACCTCAATTATCTATGTGATGAGTCAACTATCTAGATGAATATGAGGAACCAAATTTTGAGTTATGGTTTATGACCATTACATCCTAAATGACATCCATGTGAACCATAAGGTATGACCTTGATGGTAGCACCCATTGGATGAAATATATAAGTGAAAATGAGTCTTAAGTGTTAAGACACATGGATAACATTTTGAGAAGGATGATTCTTGTTGATTGCAACTTAATGACTAAGACATTTGGCATATGGATACTAAAACTGCATTCCTACGAGGAATAAAACAAGGATGTGTACGTGACACAACCTATAAGGTTGATGAATCCACTAATGCAAATTAAGTCTATAAGTTACAATGGACTAATCAATGTGATTGATTGAGTACAAGCAACTCAGAATGGATCTTTACTTTGATGATATAGTCAAAGGGTTTGACTGATGTGTCAAAGATAAAGAAGGGATCTGTGATTTAGTGGGAGCGTGTTCACATTCCACATGTTGATGTGAAATGGAAATGTTCTAGAATGGAAATCCAAAAGTGGAAATTATCTTTAAGAAAGATAGAGATGTTTCCTATGTGATAGGAATAGAGATATAAAGAGATAGTTCTCGAAAACCTCTTGACCTGAAAGGAGAAAGCGTACATTGGAAATCTGTACTGAAGGGTTCAGTATGCACAGATTCAGTGGGAGAAAACTTGTCCATGTTACATGGAGTTAGTATTCCAAGGCCAAGTGTCCAATTCTTATGAAGAATAAGAACACTAAGAATAGATATAAATCTATCATGTATGTAATTATCCCATTATCTTGCATGTATGGACATGGTAAGAATAAAATGCATTCATCATCTTGTATGTAGGACATGGAAATATGATGTGCTCATCCTAAAAACTCGTATGTGGGACATGACGAGTGGATGTCTGTCTACTTCGAGTAAGGGTTAGTGGAATACCATGAGAACCTGATACGTACTTATGAAGTACTAGTTCTGTGGTGATAAGGAAGAGTTCAATGTAAAGAGTTACATTGATGCGAACTTCCAAAAGGATAGAAAATTAATCGCAAAATATATATAGGATATATAAAAGTGAAAGTCTGTTGATAATTGGAAGTGTTCCAATAAAACCATTTAAAAGGAAATGTTGAGTATCTATATGTTGGTGAACAACAGTGGATACTATATGGATCTGGAAGTTCATGAGATGAACTTATAGATATTCCGCTCATTGATGACAAGTATGGAATCCTTGATCATGCAATGTGGCTAAAGGTTAGCAAAGGAATACTAGATCACATATTACGGCAACTCCATCTCATACGTATGACGTTCAGCAAAGAGATGAGATAAATGCAATTTATACTAACTTTGGCAAGTTGTTGCCATTACTCACTATGTTCGTACTAGAGCATAGTAACATGTGGGACATGTTTGAAGATCACTATGAATATGATTCAAGGGTGATTGGCTCACAGTGCAAGTGGGAGTCTGTTAGTATGTATGCCCTGAGAGGCAATCATAGGATGATTGGTGGGATACATTAAGATTGATTTGATAAACATCAAAGGAAAGCTTCCAATTCTTTCTGGTTCAGTCATATGAGATAGTGATAGAACAGATTGAATGTCTAGAGAATGACAGTACTCAATGACGTATGCCTTCAGGTTAAGGATCTGAACGATGAGATCATACGGATGCTAAGAGTTTGTACATTCTTGTTATGTCCCTAGTCGGATGTCATTGTGGAAGGTAGATAGACAACAATGACACACAAGACTAGATTGTGGTGTTGGTTGATGACAGAATCTCAATAGTCATGATATAGAGATATCAAACCAAACACATAGGTACTTGTTAGAGAACAAGTGTACCGGACAAACCCACCATGAGTTTGACACATGGAACCATGACATGGTAGTCACAGTCAGTACTCACAGTGATGGTGGTGAGTGTGATTCTTTGACCTGAAATCACTACACTTAACACATGTTGTTGGGCACACTTTGACATCATCAAACGCAGTCCTGAAACATGGGTTGTTAAAAAGGTGATGATTGGGTGGCTTTGACATATGGGGCTTTTGACGGGTGAGTGATAGATATGGGATTTGTCCCTCCTGAGGGAGTTTGATATCGAAGGCCACTTGATGAGTAGGATTGAGATAGGTGTGCGCACGCATGTGTGAATTAGTATGTGATATTGATGTCATACATATCTCGTTCAATCTACTATGAGATCAAGAAAGTGAATAAACGTTGACAGGATGACTGTTCCATGCCTCAAGTTCATTCGGGATATCAGGGACAAAGGAATTATACATTCGCTGTAACACCATTCATGGATTGTAGGATTGAAAGTTGTTCTCCAACTTTCTACTTTCACTTGGGCACTGCTCTTTGCTTATGAAGTCATAAGTGTTATGGACTTTCACTGCCAACGTGAAATGGACCTGCAGGGTCACACACATAGGATTTAACCTAGAAGAGGAGTTTTGTCTACAAACAACATTTAGATTGATTACTAAAGGAGTTTAGTAGTTCAATTAAACACTCAATTAATTGATAGCTCAATATCATATTTTTCAAGGTGTTGGACACATTGGTTGGAGTATCAGATTGATTGAAATCACAATTGACTGATTCTACACAATCTGTGCTCCCAACCAATCGGCTCATGTGATGAACTGGTCGGCTGAGCTTGGTGAACCGATTGGCTCAAATGTTGAACCGATCGGCTCAAGATCAGGGTGAACCGATTGTTTCAAGTGTTGAAACGATCAATTCAACTGGTGCAACCAAGCAAGTTGGGAAAGTAAGATTGGTGAGAATTTGCCTTTCGTTTCAATTGCCCAATTTGACTGGGAAATAGGATTGGTATTCGATACCAATTAGAAACAAAAGATGGAAAGTCAATGAGGAACCGACCAGGACCACCAACTGACCGGTTCACTTGTGAACCGACCGATTTAGGGGTCCCAACCGACTGGTTCACTTGTGAACCAATCAGTTCAGGTCCCCAACCGACCGTTTCAGTTGTGAAATGATCGGTTCAGGTTGCGACTTGGTTGCTTTTGTGGAAAATCTCGAACCCTTCTACTCCTGCTTTTAGTCCCGCATTGCCTGGGATGGAGTACCCTATCCCATGACCCTCCTATATATAGGGGTATTGGGGGCTTCTCCAGGTACAATTGAGTGCAACCAGTTGCTCTGCAAAGTTGTCGTTCTCTGGTTTTGGTAACCGAGAGTGCCCAAGCAAGTGCTACCTGCAAAGGGAGGCGCAACAAGGGAAAGACAACTACAGTTGCAACTGGAGGTAGGAGAGTGTGTTGGCGACTAGTACGTCAACATGAGGGTGCGACTCCTTCCAACTCCTTGTGGGACAAGGATTGTGGAGTTCCAGGTGGTCCGTGTGGACTACTTCAGAGGCGGGATGTTTCTGCCGCTCAGGAGGACAACTGTCAACCCGACAGTCCGATGAGACCAGGAGTCATCAGTCCCGGTGCGACCAGGAGCTGCACAGACACCGTTGAAGACCGGCTTTGAAGACCACGCAAGGCGCGAGGTATTGTCGCCGAGCAAGCCTCGGGACAAGGTATGATTCCACAAACCATCCCTTTCCTATTATATAGACGTTGACGTGTTTCCTTGTTCCGGATTTGGGGGAGAAAATTTTTGTTTCCGCTGCCTTCTCTACCTCCCCTAAAACCCAACAGTTATAGCATACAACCATAATGCCTTCCTCAAGCACCAAAACATACATAATGCCTTCATCATGGTTAACGATACTCTACATCTATGTCACAAAAACAAAATCCCAGTGTTATCCATCAAACTCGAATTTGATAAAGCATTTCATTAAGTAAACTGGACCTGTCTTATCAATATCATGTTTAGTTATGGTTTCTCAAGAAAAAGCAACAACTAGATCCATGCTTGTCTATCCACAAACCACTTCTCTATCCCCATCAATGGTGCACCATTTGGCCACTTCCACAACACAAATGGAATCAGACAAGGGGATCCACTATCCCCATACCTCTTCATCCTAATCACATCCATCCTTACCAACATGATCAAGTTGGGTACTACACATGGACTTAAAAAATCATATGTTGAATGTTTTGAAAATATCATTCAATTTGCGGACAATACCATGATCATTGTCAAACCTAGAGATGACCATCATTAACAATATCCATCATTGGAATCTTCTCTTACATTGTTGGTCTCAAAATTAATCTCAATAAGTCTTCTATTATTGGCATAAATACATCCACATACACCATCAATAGATACAAAACTCTTCTCAAATGCAAGAATGAAAATTTTCTGGTTATGTATCTAGGCTTACTTATCTCCCCACACCCCACACAACATAGCCTTTGGACCCCTATCATTGAAAAAATTAGATACATACTCACTCATTGGACAAACAATTTCCTCAATCTAGTCAGGCGCCTTACCCTTCTAAAAAATATTATTACACCCATCACAACACACTACCTTAGCTGCATACCACTGCCTACCAAAACCTTGAATCTTATCACCTCCCTCAGAAGAAAAATTTTTTGGAATCACTTCAATGATACACACGAATGGAATAAAATGCACGTGGTAAACTGGAACACAATCACTGCACCCAAATATTATGGAGGATGGGGCATTATAAACATCAAGGTTCATGCCATCTGTCTTATTATCAAAATCATACATGTCCTTACTTCTCAAACAAACAAGATTTGGAAACCACTCATCCTCCAAAAATACAATAAAAACTTCAATCATTGGCATAAAATAAATAAGAGCATATCTTCACCACTTTGGAAATTCATTAACAAAAACATGGGCACTATTGGCAATCTGACCAACACTTCTCTTCTTGCTTTTACCAACACAAACTTTTTGACTAGCCTATGGTATTGAAACAACTTGATTCTAAGTCTTAGTACCAACTTCCATCTTCCAAAGCCTCTTAAGTGCATCACTACATCTAGGGCCCTCAAACTTCTTACTAGCAACAGGCAGAACTCCCTCAAAATACACCTTATGCATTACTTCAACCCACACACATTGTTGGACATCATCCATAAACATTAATTTGATTTATATAACAACATTTCGTGGAAATTGGGAGGGATTTACACCCCCAAGAAATATTACCAACACCTGACTTATAAAGGACATATTTTGGAACTAGCCACCATCTAAAAGATGCATTGGCTACAAAAATATAAGATATTTTTTATGACTTATCACAAATGATAAGATTCTCACTGACTAAAACCTCAACAAGTGGGGTTTACGAGGACCTTCTAGATGTTATCTTTGTCATTCAACATTAGAAACTAAAAAACATCTTTTTGTCACGTGTACTTACACTACACATTTCTTGCACAAATACTTCTTACCCAACACCATCATAGACTTCATCCATAGACCAAACCAGACGATACACTTTAAGCCTATCAATTAAGATCACTCTACACCAAATATCTTGATTACTATATGTTGGAACATTTGGATGGATAGAAACCTCAAAAAATATAATAATACCTCTCACACAACACAAAAGGTTCTTAAAGAGATTGAACACTCCTTATACATTATCTTTCATTGTAGGACTGACATCCACATCAACATGGGTTATGACTAAAGATACTAGATGACTATCTTTGGAGACCACCAAGCTGAAGGAGAGTAATCCATGGAGGAAATTCTTGTGGATGACTCTGGCTTTTGAGCACATCATCTTCTAGATGGCCTTGGGATCTTTGAATCTTCTAGTAGTTTATTTTCCTAGATTGAGGCTCAATATTTAAGGGGTGCCTCCCCCTGAACATTTTACTTCTATGTCTGCATCATGTTCTCTTTTTAGTTTCTACATCACCACTATGGATACATCTTTAGAATGTTATTCCTTGTTATCATGTATGTTACATGTTTACAAAAGTTTCCTATTTGTAAACATTTATCTATATATTAAACTTTTACCAAAAAATAGACATACACAAAAAATGAAATTGGACTCCCTCTGAGATGTACTATGTTTCATTATCTTTGGAGTTGGCTCATATGGGTCCTAAAACAATCAATCCCCATAAAATGCAAAGAAAAATGTGATCTACCATTTTGTTAAGATATTGTGTTTTCAACATAGGTACCTTTTGGCTAACCTCATGCCAAGTGATAGGATATTATGTTTCCCAGAATTAGGCGAGTAAATATCATGTTTGTTCCTTAGATATAAGTTTGTATGTTAGCATAGTACAATAAAGGTGAAGACATGATTATTAGCTTTGATACATTAACGATTATGCATCCATGACTTCTATCATAAAAATATTCTAGGGACAACACTAATTCTATTTTTCTAGCCAAATAAAATAAAAAGTTAGTTACATATTAAAAAGAAGGCATTGTCATTAACATGTCCTAAGTATCGACCCCTTTTAAGAAAAAATCCACATACCTTTTGGCAGTTGTAATACTAATAGGTTTGTAAGGGACAACATATATACGCTAAATCATCTAGGATGTGTAATATCATAAAAATTCATTAGATATAATGTTGTTAACACATTAAATGTAAATTTTAGGATGCTAAATCTATAAATGATTTAGGAAATTTATTACCATTTTGGCCTAAATTTCTCAACTAAGATCGACGCAAGGACCTTAGTAAAATTGTTAATTGTATCACCTTGGAATCCAAAATATCCAACAAAACCCCCACTAGACATTAACTATTTTACAAACCAAACTCTAACTTCAATGTGTTTACTTTTTTATCTTACTTGAAAATTCTAATAGTAATACTAGATGTTCCACAAAAAAAGATATTTGTAAATGGAGGTTTTACATGAGTTATATGGTTAAGAGTGCATGCATCTGGTTAGGTTCATACTAATTTCATCAAAATCAAATCACCTAATGTGAAAGTCAAAATGTGGAGATATGGTATGTTCTTTTACCTATAACAACTATCTAAAATCTTTGTTTATAATTTTAGTTTAATGTATTTAAGTCATGTTCAAACTATTTAGTTTTCATTTTTGTTTTGTACTTATCTTGAATAAATTATATATAATATGCTTCAAGAAAATTAAGTGGCGTGCTAAGATTCCCTTGATTCAATTTCACAATTTCCTGATCTTGTGATGCAGTGGGTTCCATTTGTATGATTTATCACACTATTGATACCATGTTTGGTTGTGTTTGTCGACAATCATGGTTGTGTTGATAAGCCAATGAGGGATGATGAGCACATGGCACATGTTTCCTAATGTAATTGTATTTTACACCCACATCAGTGATTTTTCACATTTTGGCCCAAAAAGGATTTTCATTTGAAGGAACTCTTTCCAAAGTCGAATCTTCACTTCCTTAACCACATTTCTTGCCTTGGTAAAATGATCATCATGCGCTAATATCCACCCACTTGGACAAATTTGGGGGTATATAAGGTAGAAGCAACAGAAACTGAAAGTATCAACCAACTTCCTCTCTCATTGATTAATCTAGTTATTTTCTAGGGCACAACTCCAAATACAAACAAGGTTCTTCTAAGGTTTCCTCACCTTCCCAAATCTTCCTTCATAGCTTCTTGGTTATTTTCTTTTCATTTACTAAAAGAATCTCACTTGGTGTTTTTTCAATTTAGAACTGAAAGGAACTTTAATCATCACTTCTTCATCTTATTTTCCTTATTCCATTCCCATCAATCAACTCCATACACCACATTTCTACCCATCATCTTCTACCATTACTTTATTCACATTTTTTTATTTAAGGTTAGGATAAACCCCATCCTCTCCATCCATCAAGCATTCAATTCTAGATGGTTTCTCTCACTTATAATGGGAATTATACTGCATTGATAATTATTTCTCCATCGTTCACCAGTTACACTCTTCCACCCCATCCCACACATACCCTTGGAGGGTTGGGAAAAAGTTGAGAACCAAATATAAGGAGCATGTTGTACATGGTAAAATAAAAAGCTAGTAGGTGGCTTCGTTCAACCATTCACTCACGAACCATTATGTATCCTATTGATGTTTTTATTTATTATAGTATATCCTTCTTCATATTTTATGATGCATTATTTTGAAAAATGTCTAATATAGGTCCTTTTATCTAATATTTTCTTGAACATGTTTGAATTTCATATTATAGTTGAGAACATTTGGATCTAAATCTTTAATAAAATGGTTGTAACGTATTCATATGTGATATTCTTATTCTTGTAGATGTGCATGTGATTTGGTTTGTTTTTTATTTTCAGTGTATGGATAATTTATCTATATTTGGGAAAATATTAATTAATTGATTGGTTATTTATGTGGAATATTCAATACTCTTCATACATATTGTGCTCTAATCATTGCTTCAGTTATATTGTACATCTAGTTATTGTTGTAGCTTGCCTTGTAGGAAACTTAACCTCAATTTTACATGTAGTCAGATGTATTTTAGTACAAATTAGGTAATAATTAAGTTCTCCAGATCGTCCTTCTACTTATTGGTTTTTAACTCCTCCTCTTATTTTTTCCCTATTAATTTGAAAAACAACAATATCATCTTAGTGTGATTTGCATAAATGCTTAACTTACATGTTCATTAATTCATAGTTGAGCCATCACTTTTGAAATCCACATATCTCTATAATAACTAGTAGAAATTAAGTATCTAGTTCAAATAAGTAAGTATATACTTCCATATACAAAACACCTAAAGCAGACATCTCTTCCGACAGATCCACCCTGACTCAACGCATTGTGATACACATCATGTGATTGTGGTTCTATTTCACTAATTAGTGTCAATGGTTTTCTAAAGCTTGGGGTTATCTCTCTAATTAAAATGTGCATCCCAAATCATGTAAAACATTGTGGTATCGTTGACGGAGAGAGCTTACACTATTGATTTTCATATATATTTTACCGTCATTTTAAGCTTCCCCTCCTTCTTGTTAGTTTATAGTTTACCTTGTAAGCACATTATATGGAATATATTTAGGTTCTTACATGGATTTCATATTAAAAACGTATGGTTTTCTCATTCTTCTTTTAGGTACACAATGTTAATCTCTAGCATTCATTGACATATATTGCTGCTAGATTGATGCTTTGTAGTTTGTTAGTTATTTCTATGAACAACCCTAGCGTCACCACAGAAGCACTAAGGAATCATAAGATATAGGGAAAGAGAACCTCAAAAATAAAATGTTGAGTTCTATATCAATTAGTTTCAAACAACCAAGAACATTAGAAAATTTATAAACAAAAAATCAATATCAACAAAATTCACATGCTTGATCATATAAAATCCCCTTCTATTAACATTCCATTAGGTAACTTTTACTTATTCTTGTTGACCTAAGAGTTACACATTGTTGATATATTGATAATGACTTAACCATTCCATTAATATGCAACTAATGTGTCTATTTCTAATTGATTTCAGGCACTGGGTACATGAAATGGATCAAATCTATCAAGACCTAGTTTTATCTAGTTCAAGTCAAAAGCAATACAAATGCACTTTTTTGGAAAATACCCTAACACCCTTAGGATGATTTTTGTAATCATTTGTATTGATTAATTAACTTTTAAGTAAGATGAGAAAAAATCAGGAGCACTTAATTTGAATGATTAATCACTTTAATGACATTTTCTAAAATTAATTAAAGGGTTTGTTTTGGTTGAGTTTTACCTATGACAAATTTGGCTAGTCCCCTTGATGCATTTTGAAAATGTTCAGGTTTGGTCAAGTTTCCTATATGCAGAACTTGACCAATCCCTGCACTAACCAAAATAGATTTAAGCGTTTGGTCGAGTTTCATCTAGGATAAACTCGATCGATGCTTCAAATTAGCTTTGTCGCATAGTTGAATCCGTCGAGTTACCATTATTGAAACTCAACTGACTGCACAATACTGAATGTGCCTAAAAAGTAATTCTAGCCCTTGGAGTGTAGCAAATATAAAAAATAGATCTATTGCAACATCCCAAATGACAATAATTCAGTTCTAAGTGCTCCTAGACACTATTAGACAACCCCAACTATAAATAGGACCTCGTGGAGTTCATTCCAAGGTTGCTTCTTCATTCTATTCAAGCTCCTTGCTATAGTTGAGTGATTTCATCCACTAGAGCCCCTTTCTCTCTCTTTCTTAAATATGCAAATGTCCATATGAGTGAGTTAGGTTGTTTGTGAGAGATATACTCCGATGTACTCTTATAAAGCTCTCAAAGATTCTCTTTCCAACCCCTTTATTCAATTGCATTGTTGGTGAAAGCTTCTCCAAGAGAAGTAGAAGGTGCAAGCTTCTTCACTCTATAGAAGAAGGTACAAAGATATTCTCCAAGGTGAAGAAGAAGGTCAATGTTGAAGATCCAAGAGTGGAGTGGGTAAATCCTTCAAGGAAAACGACTTAGTGTCCAACTGCTTGCAAGAATGGGTAAGACCTTGGTGAGATAGAAGACTCTAGCTCTTGGATAGGTAAGTCCTTGGTTGTAAGGTTATTGTCTCTTGGGTATCCTTGGCCCAATATAGGAAGGCCAATTGCATGTCTTATGATGAAATATAAGTATGAAATGGTTGCAAAATCCTTGAGCTTGGCCCCTCTAGGTAGTGGACTGACTTTCTCCTAGTTTGAGGATCAGAACCACTCTCATAACTTATTCTTGTTCTTATTTCAATCTCTCACATCCTTACTATGTGTGTTTAAATTGGAACTCAAATTACCAATTTGCAAATGTGTTTGTTGAAGTAACTTGAAGGTCTAACAAATTTGATGTGAGTGTTTTTAGCTCTATTCACCCCACCTCTGGATCCATTTGATCCAATAGTTATAATAAGTGACAAAGGTCACAACCATATCAAAAGATGTCCTTGTTTATTTTTATGACACAAACACAATATATGGGTCATATAAGACAAAAATTGAGTCATAGATACAAGTCATATAGAATACATTGCTCAGACCCAATTGTAGAGGAAAACTCTAGGAAACAATGGATAAAAGATTCCCACCTCATACTAACTATTGTCTAGGGAAAATTTATCATTAGAATCAAATACTTGATACAAGTGTTGAGAATTGAAAATGGGTGAAGAACCAAAAGAATGAGATCAAAGTCTTAATGACAGATAAAACATGTGCATATCATTTTAAGGATGCAATGTCTACAATATATGTTTGAACTAGGTACCTATAGTTAAGGATCAAATTTTACTAAACATAAAGCACTATACATCATGGAAGTGTACATAAGTACACAAGTAAAGATGCACAAATTGATTCTATATTTTGTGATTAAGTCTTTGTAGTTAGGATGATACCACAGAAATTAATATCTCATGATTGTGAAGTCCCCTAATGTATTGTAGAAGATCTTAGGATTATCATGTCTCCTTAAGATCTCTCCATGCCTTATTCACTGTGAGAATAAAAAGTAGGATGTCACCATCTTGTGGAAAACATAACAATATGCCACTCATACTTGGTACTCAAATGATGATAACTATCATATCTCATGGGCCATACCATATTTGAATCATAATATCATATAATTATCATTCACATCGACTAAAATATCCTTCACAACAAGAGATATGGCTTCATTTACACTCATATAAATATATTAATTCAAGACACCAAGGATACCAAACCTCATATGTATAATTGCTAACATATATACCTTCAAAATATATATTATTTGAGTGTCTTCTCATAATATTTGGATTTCTTTAAGGATCCTCACTTTGTTACCCCAACTTCAAAAACTGGGTAATTATACCATCACACGAAACTATAAGAATCAGAAATCCAGGATCAATTTAAGAAAATACTTATCTTTGTAGAAAAATAAAGGTGCAATTCAGATAGTCCCACTAATGATTGCATAATTACAAAAACTAAAAGAAGTAAAACCATATTTAACACACAACATGAAAATGCATAGCCAATACTCACCATTTTTGGCTAGGCAAAGGCTATATCACCAAGATTACTCAAAATCAACTATTAGTATGTAATCTCTTCATATAGATAGGACCAATCATCATGTAAGTTACTCCCAAAAATTATATTATATGGGTTCAATATGAAAAAGTAATAAAAATGCCTACATATTCCATTAGGGAAAGACATGCAAAACTTGACTTTTAGAAACATAGTAGTCATCTTTGCATTCCAATAGGAAATAACCACAAATATGGTGATAATCCCAAATATCTTCAAGTTATAGCCAAACCCTCCATAAAATGCAATATTTATGTACTTTAGCATGTAATTTGTGAGATATAGTGGTTACATTGAGTAACTCTACCTCAAATAATATTAAATAGAGGCTAAATCACTCACCTTAAGTAATGAACACATCACTAGAAGGTGGATGCACGACCTCTAACTCCATATATCCTTCAATAAACCCCAAATGACAACTATTTCTAGCTCTATATCCAACTAGGCCAAGAAAGGTGAAAAGAAGATGTTTTACCAGAAATGATCACTTTTGCACCATGTACAAATAAGAATCATATACAAGAAGGTCAAAGGAGAGATAAAAAGACAAAAAGCATGAATAGAGATGAAATAATTTTCATGGATTTGTGCTAAACAAGCCTAGGAAGAGTAATATAGACTTCAAATACACTAACAAATCCTAGGGTTGAAGTGATCGTTTATTTACAAACTTCATGGAGAGAAACTTACAATTTTAAGACCTTTGTTTGATGTAATGGCATAGTCAGGAACATACATGTCCCCTTGTTGATGTCCATAAATTGTTTTTCATTCTCCTTTCCTGAGAGGAGAAAAAAATGGGTTGTGAAAATGGTTACTTTATTTTCAAGATTCATGAAGTGAAAAATTACATATACAACCCTTTGTTTGACGCACTGACGTTGGATTTTATCGCACTAACAAACTCACTCGAGTTTGAAATCCTCGAGCTTTTACCAAAACCAAAGTGCAATAGTACCACCCGCAAGTGGACGGATCTTATCACAATATAGTTAAGGATCGAACCCAAAGGAAAACGTTTTTAAGAATCTTTGTTAGTCTAGTCTAGTTCGAGTTAAGGCTAATATTTAAAATGATTGGTTGATTTGAGGTTACTTAAACTAATTGCAAGAAAGTAAAATATGAATTAAAGTTGGGTTTAGATCAATATGGAATCGCTGGGATGGTATCGGGTTTCACCACTGCTACACATGCAAACACATTCAAAGCAAGCAATCCAGGCAAAATATAACAATCCAAGTGGAGCTAGTGCAGAACCCCCCATACGGGTGTTAGGTTCGCATAAGCATCACCTTAGACATCAGATGTCTCGTCACCAACCGGATCACTAACTTATGGCTCCGAAGATACATAAATCCGACGAAGGCTATGGGCCCCCATATAGGCGTTAGGCACAAACAAGTGTCACCGAAGGCTAGATGGCCCGTCCCCTCGTGGATCATACACTTACGACCTCATAGAAATCCCATTCTATTTATAGTTTGGGAGTCAACCACATTAATTGATAAGCAAGTAGGTGATAGATCTACAAACTAGCATCGACGATAAACAAGATGATACAAAGTCCAACTAAGGTTGTGGTCCTCCCTGAGGGATGTTTAGACCACAGAAGCATCACCGTAGGCTAGATGGCTCGTCCCCTCATGGATCATACACTTACGATCTCAAGGAATCCTATCAGAAGTTCTTATCAAGGAGTCGAACTTGTAAACTACCATCCTGTCCCATATATAGAAGATTTCACAATAAGGGAAAGAACAAGATGAAAGCAAGTAGATAATCAACTACAAACGTACCAACTAATAACAAAAGGGAAAGTTATACACATTGCCATGGAAAGTTTAACAAAAGAACATGATTTGCATGGGCAACGGGGCTAGTCCTCACATCCCAGTGAAAGGGAACTACTCGCTCATGATGCGAGAAACAAGAAGAATAAGAAAGAGAGAAAAATCCTCCATGAACTCGGTGCAGAAGGTAGTCGCAGCTTGGTGAAGAAGATACAACCTTCTACCTCATGTCGGAGCAGATATGGATGCGAACGGGAGTTGCCAAGATAGTCCAGACAGTCTCCCTCACTCTGTCTTCCTTCTGTCCTCCGCCTCCTTGGTTGCAACACGGGCAGCAGGTGGAATGAAACTGGCACGGACGACACTGGATTTGGAATGGACATGTGTACAGGTAGCCTATCGGCGTCCCGGAAACATCCCCCCCTGCAAATGAGGACCCTTGGGGTCCTATTTATAGGCACAGGACTGCCCCAAATGGTTTAGGGGATATTTTCTTTCTCAAATGGTTTAATAATATTTATGGCCAAACGGTCCGACAAAAATCTATTCCAAACAGTCTTTGCTGCCTTGACTTTTCCATATGGTTTCTTAAATAGTCTTCATGTGAGCAGGGCTTCATTTGGTCTCAATCAACAAAAGGTCTTCATATTATGCTGCTCATTTGGTTTGGAAACCGACATACCTCCAAACGGTTTGTGATTAGTGTTATTCAAACGGCCTTTGATCTGTCCATTCGGTCTTCAAGTTGCTTTGGTAAACGGTCTCCACTTCCAGCAGCACTAATAGTTTGCATGCCCATCATGCTCAAACGGTATTCACGCCTTACTAATCCAAACAGTTTCGGCTGCTCGATTCACCAAATGGTCTGGGACCATTTGGTTGGTGGCGGCGGTGTGGCAGTGCAGCGGGTGGAGGATGTGATGCTGCTGCGATGGATCAGGTTGCATCTACTATGTGTTCGGTGTTGAGGAAGGTAGCAAGGGCGCCCAACCTGGTTGTTGCAGGTGGGCGGCGGAGGGTAGAGAGGTGTTGGTAGAGGTGCGGTGGCTGGTTGGTAATGACAGGATGAAGAAGAAGGAGGGCAGCGGTGGTGGGAGCAGGTCTGGTGGCATGGATAGGGTTGCAAGAGGTAGGAGACGACGCGCCATGGTTGTGGTGAGGTTGCTGCCTCACGGCCGTGCTACCCCGCACAGGCATGGTGGGTGACATTGGGTAGATGCCAATGATGCTTTACCATGGCCGTGGTATCACCACACAGTCATGGCAGGGACCGTGTACCATGGTTGTGGCTGTTCAAAATGGTCGTGGCATAGATTCAACTTCATGGTTCTAAATTCATGCACTGCTCGATCCCTAGCGGTTGGGTTAAGCTCCCAATCGGTCTTTGCTGGTCTATCGATCTTGAGACTAAATGGGCTCAAACGGTCTTGAGACCGAATGGGCTCAAATTGTCTTGAGACTGTGTGGGCTAAGACTGAATGGATGAAATCACTTGGTTAGATCTATTGGTCAGAACCAAAGGTGAGAGAAGATGGGCCCCAGCTGATTGTTTAGCTTTATCATGACCTGCATTAAATCAACATAAATTCGGTTAAAACCTTGATAATCGAATCAATTAAGTGATTTTTCATATTATGATGCATTTTGATATTTAATGAGTGAAATTAAATGTGTTGAGTTGAATTTGTCCAAAAATGATAATTGAATACCCTGGTGAATATGCATTCATCAAAATATCCCGAACTTAAATGTTGCTCATCCTCGAGTAACACAAAATCCGAACAGTCGCCAATTGAATATTTTCAACTCATGAGATTGCTTCATCTTCACATCACGATTGTTTTCTTTCTGCTCAGAATGACTCAACATCTCAACTTCTTGAGATCACTTAACACATCTTACTATATCTTCGTTCCTGAGTTCATCCTCCAATATCACTTCCTCCTCACTTTTTCCAACAACACGCATGTCAAAGAGTTTTGTAAGAGTCTAGAGATACCCATAGAACAACAAGTGTGCATCTGATCTGACACTGGTGTTTTTCAGGATAGTGGGGGCATGCATTGTGCCATTAGGTAGAAAATGGAGTGAATGGTGGTATGGAAGGAAGAAGTAAATCTCTCCTCTATTCGACTCAAGATTCACTTTTTATTTTCTTTGCAATTTCATTTATTGCATTTTTTTGTGCAAATCTCTCCTCTATTCAACTCGAGATTGTATTTCGTTTTGTGTGCACTTTGGCATCTTTTTTTTGCAAATCTCTCCTCTATTAGACTCGAGATTGCATTTTTGGTGGTATGCCCCTATTTATTTGTTAGGGGTAAGGAAGAAGCGGATATAGAGGGAAGTGGGTGCCACCCCGAACTTAGGGTTTGGAACAGTTTTGGCCATTTATGTTTCTTTTTGATGGATGGAGAGGTACGAAGATGATAGAAGAATTGTAGAAGAGAGTTCAGATCAGGATACAACTTGATTTACAGTTCAGTGCACCGGGTTGTTCTCTTTATCGTACTCTGCTCAAATAATGACTTGATGAGGATTCGGTGGGGATTCCATGTCATTGTTTCACTAGTCAGTTAGGAAGCACGACGTGTTTGATCCCTATTAGTTCGACAGATGTTTGTAATTTTTGCAGAAGTATCATGATGTTAGGAATCATAAGCTTCACAAGATGATTTCAATCAAAAGGCTTGTTTCAAAAAGTGGTCCTTTTGAGGATTTACTTCGAATAAGGAGGATATGATGATTCAAAATGCACAGAAGTTTGGTTAGTGATTTTTAATGAAACAGGAAGTGTCAAAAAATCATCAAGTATTTGTTCAATTTATTTGAAAAACTTCTAAAATTTTGAAAATTTTGAACATTTTTATCAAGAATGTGACAGAGAAAACTTAAGTATGAAAAGGATGGGTGTAATTGGAAAGTGAGTTATGTACCACTCGCCCTCCACCCTGAACTTAGAGATTTTCTCATCCCGAGCAAACCCTAAATCCAAGATGGAGGGGAAAATTTATGCCAGAATGACAACTAAATGTGGTTGCGTTCCAATCAGTACGCATCCTCTTATCTGAAAATCTCAAAGGTAAAGATCAATTAGATCTTAAAATAGCATCTTGCGATGCAAATTTTATTTAATGAGAAATTAACCAGAAGGTAAAAACAAAATTGAAGAAACATTCTAGGTTGAAAAGAAAAGTAAAACAAATTTATTGATCGGGTTGCCTCACGACAAGCGCCTTTGTTTTATGTCGATGGCTCGACTGAATCCTTCAGCTTTACAGTGGGTCCTTTGGATTGGTGAGTTCCAACATTGCTTCAGTGCCTATGTCAGTTGAGGTGAAATATCTTTTTAAACGATGACCATTTGTTACAAATTCACCTGACTTTTCACTCCATAATGAGAAGGCACCATGTGGGGAGATGCTTTTGACGATGTATGGTCCATACCAGTGTGAATGGAGTTTTCATGGGAATAACGTCAACCCTGAGTTGAATAGCAAAACTTGGTCTCCCATTTGTATCTCTTTTCTTTACAGATGTCCATCGTGCCAAAGTTTTGTGTGTTCTTTGTAGATTCGTGCATTTTCATAAGCTGTCATCCTAAGTTCGTCCAGCTCTTGGAGTTGCAGAATCCTGGCTTGGCCTGCTTCTTTCATGTTGAAATTCAGTTGCTTAATAACCCACCATGCTTTGTGTTCCAATTCTATAGGAAGGTGGCATGAATTTCCATATATTAATCAAAAACGTGTAGTCCCAACGGGAGTTTTATAAGCGGTTCGACAGGCCCATAATGCATCGTTGATTTTCACTGACCAATCCTTTCGATTGCGGCCTACAATTTTTTCCAGAATAGCCTTTAGTTGACGATTAGAAACCTCTACCTGTCCACTCATTTGTGGATGGTAAGGAGAGGCTACTTTATGTGTTACACCATATTTTCTGAGCAAAGCTTCAAAGATTCTTTCAAGAAAGTGAGACCCTCCGTCAGATATCACGGTTCGTGGCACTCCAAAATGAAGGGAAAATAATATCTTTGAATAATTTGATGACAGTTTTGGAATCACTAGTGACGGTTGGTATGGCTTCAACCCATTTTGAGACGTTGTCCACCTCCACTAGGATGTATGAAAATCCATGAGAAGATAGGAATGGACCCATGTAGTCCACCCCCCAAACATCGAATATATCTTCTTCTTGCCATAGATTCAGTGACATCTCATCTCTCTTTGTTATATTGCCTGATCTTTGACATTTGTCACATGATAGGACAAAGTCATATGAATCTTTGGATATGGTTGGCCAGAAGAATCCACATTGAAAAACCTTCAAGGCAGTCTTTTTAGAGTTCATATGTCCTCCCACTGGTCCTGAGTGACATTGTTCCAAAATAAGTTGAGCTTCTTCTTCGGTGATACATCGTCTATATAGACCATCAGCACATAGTTTGGAAAGGTACGGCTCATCCCAGTAGTACCGTTTCACATCATGCATAAATTGCTTCAGTGCATTTCCGATATATTGAGGATGAATAACCCCAGTCGTGAGGTAGTTCACAAAATCTGAGTACCACGGTATAACTTCTGAGACCTTCATTAGTTGATCATCCGGAAGGGAATCATTAATCGGAATCTTCTCGGTATCCGGAGTGTGGATGCGACTGAGGTGGTCTGCTACAACATTCTTTGTACCCTTTTTATCTCTGATCTCTAAATCAAATTTTTGCAGGAGGAGAATCCATCTTATTAACCTAGGTTTTGCATCTTTCTTTGCTAGAAGGTAACAAATGGCAGCGTGATGTGTGTAGACAATGACCTTTGAACCAATTAGGTAGGATCTGAACTTTTCAAAAGCATACACGACTGCCAGAAGTTCTTTCTCGGTTGTTGCATAATTCCTCTGGTCTTCATTGAGAATTTTTGATGCATAATAGAACACATAATGCTTCTTCTCTATACATTGCCCTAAAACAGCGCCCACAACATAGTCACTGGCATCACACATAATTTCAAGAGGGTGGTCCCAGTCGGGAGCTCTAATGACGGGTGTTGTTGTGAGAGCCTGCTTTAGTGTGTTGAAGCTTTTGACACATTCTTTGTCAAAATTGAATTCAACATCTTTTAGTAACAAATTTGTCATTGGATTGGTTATCTTTGAGAAGTCCTTTATGAATCTTCTGTAAAATCCTGCATGCCCTAGGAAAGCACATACTTCTTTTACATTTGTTGGAATAACTAGTTTAGAAATCACTTCAATTTTGGCTTTATCTACTTCAATTCCTCTATTGCTGACCATATGCCTGAGGACAGTGCCTTCCTTTACCATAAAATGACACTTTTTCCAATTCAACACAAGATGTGCTTCTTCACAATGTTTGAGGACCAGGGAGAGGTGCTTTAGACATGAATCGAATGAATCTCCATATACATAAAAATCATCCATGAAAACCTCCATAATTGTTTCAGTAAGACCAGTGAATATGGCAGTCATGCAACGTTGGAAAGTGGTGGGTGCATTACAGAGACCAAACGACATTCTTTTAAATGCGTATGTTCCGAATGGGCAGGTAAAAGTTGTTTTCTCTTGGTCATCTGGATGTATGGGTATTTGATAGAATCCAGAGTAACCGTCAAGATAACAGAAATATTCTTGGTGAGCCAACCTTTCTAGGACTTGATCAAGGAAGGGCATTGGAAAATGATATTTTTGGGTTGCCCTATTCAATTTTCTATAATCTATGCACATCCTCCACCCTATGACTGTTCGAGTTGGGATAATTTCATTGTTTTCATTCCGTATAATAGTTGTTCCACCTTTCTTCGAGACTACAAGTACTGGGATCACCCATGGCAAATCTGATATTGGATAGGTTATTCCAGCTGTGAGCAATTTGATGACCTCGTGACAGACCACTTCCTTCATATTTAGATTCAGTTTTCATTGATGCTCAATAGTAGGCTTGTGATCTTCCATCATAGGGATCTTGTGCATACACAACGCTTGACTAACCGCAGTTAGGTCACTCATTTTATAACTGATGGCTTTCTTTCTTTCCCTTAATTCCTTTAGGAGTTTATCTTCTTGTTCAGCTGTTAGATCGGAATTTATAATAACTGGGCAAACTTTGAGATCGTCCAAAAACACGTACTTTAGTCCCTCAGGTAGGGGCTTCATTTGGGAGCCTCTGATTTTTCGCATGTTTCTTCTGTAGCTTCCATAGCTTTGAGTTCTTCACAAGTGGCTTCAACATCTTCTTTAGCAGAGTTGAGGGATTCGATGCAATCCCTTACTTGTTTGTCAATTGGTTCATCAACTGATGGGTTTGTTAGAGTAACTTTTAAGGGATTGTATGATTCGTGATGCTCTTGAGTCAGAAGTGACATTTGTTCGATGCAGTCAATCAGATAAACTTCTTCTTGCATTCTTGGTCTACTCATGCTTTCAAAAACCTTGAATTCAAGAGTTTCTTTGCCAAGTCTGAGAAGTAAGGTTCTAGCTTCAACATCAATTATGACTCTTGCGGTGGTGAGGAACAGACGTCTAAAGATGAGAGGATATCTGGCGTCTTCCTTTATGTCCATGATGACAAAGTCACACGGAACATAAGAATCTTTCCCTACCTTGACAGGTACATCCTCAATAATTCCTAATGGGTGTTTTATCGAATTGTCTACGGGTTGTATGGTCATGCCGGTTGGAAGAAGTTCAGAAAACCCTAGCATTTTGCAAAGGCTGAGTGGCATGATGGAGATGCTAGAACCAAGATCTGCTAGTCCTTTCTTGCATGAAGAATTGCCGATATGGCAGGAAATCCCAAAAGATCATGGATCTTTATGCTTCTTTGGCATCTTACTCTGGATGATATCTGAAGTGGTTTTAGCTAACTTGACTGTCTCATATTCTTCAGTTACATATTTCCTGGTGAGGAGTAACTTTACGTACTTTGTCCATGCTGGTATCTCGGCCAGAGCATCCAAAAAGGGTATATCAACATGAAGTTTCTTCATAGCTTCTTTAAACTTATTGAATCTGGTATCAAGCTTTGTTTGCCTTAGAGGAGCTGGAAAATGTATACGAGGTTTGTACATAGGGATATCAAGTTCTAGAGTCTCAGTTTCTTCGTCTTCTTGAGCAGGCTTCTCAAATTTTTTTTTTCTGACTTATCATCAATTACTCGTTCCTTTGGTTGTGATTCAAGAGTTGTTGAATCTTGTATAATCACGGGTTCGTCCTCATCTATAACAACCACCGGTGGCTTGACAGGAGGATCGGAATAGTATTTTCCTAACCTGGTGGTGACCACCTTTAGTTGTTATGGATGCTTAGGATTATTCTCGGGTTGGCCAGCAAAAACCCCACCTGGTGGCTTAATTCTAGTTGTAAGTTGAGCTAGTTGAGATTCAATAGCCTTCTACTGAGCTTGTTGGTTAGCTATCATAGTTTGATAAGTTTGCAACATCTTTTCAATGGCTGATAGCTTGTCATCAAGAGAAGCTAGACCTGCTTGTTGTCCTTGTTGTTGATAAGGAACTTGGTTAAGACTCTAAACCTGGGAGTTGTTTTGATAATTATTGAAGTTCCTATTATGAAAGTTTCCCTTGAAATTTCCTTGATTTCGAAAATTCTATTATTGATTGTACTGGAATCCTCGTAGACTTCTTGGTTGATTGTTTGAACCAAATTGATGCGAGTTTACTGCTCTAGAGTTGTTTCCATATTGAAAACTTGGATGGTTCCTATTCTGATTCAGATTGTAATACCCTTGACCAGGAATGGTGTTGACAACATTCAGATTTTCCATTTGACCACTATCTCCTTGTCCACATGTGTTGCTTAGGACAACATCATAGAGAACACTGCAATATAAAGTGGAATGATCAGTACTTTTACATGCCTCAAAAATAGTGAAGCGGACTTGATCTGTTCTGGTTGTGGAAGGGGTGGACGTCCTCTTCCAATTGCAGCAAGTGAGGATTCAATATGGTCTTGCTTGACAACTAAGAGTTTTAGGGTTTCAGTGATAGATTTGTACTCAGGTGTCGCTTCAGCCATAGCCACTTTCAACACTCCTTTACCTACAGACCTACCCCAATTTGATTGGTTTTCAGCTCCAAGGGTGACAACCTTCCATGCGCTATCATAACTTTGACGCATGAAGTTTCCTCCAGACGAGGAATCTAGAAACCTCTTAATATCATCATCCACACCCCTGTAGAAGATCTCGATGAGTTGATTTTTAGGAATGCCATGGTGTGGACACTTTCTAAAAGCTCCTTATATCGGTCCCACGCCTCAGCAAGGGTTTCTCCAGGGGCTTGTCTGAACATTGTTATTTTTCCCCTAATTTCATAAGTAAGAGATGGAGGATAGAACTTTTCCAGAAAAACATTCTGCAGTTGTTCCCATGTGGTGATAGGTTCACATTAAAGATAGTTGTACCAGCTTATGGCTCTATCGGCAAGAGAATACTTGAATAGACGGAGTCGAATGGCATCGTCGGACACTCCATTTAGTTTTGTCATAGCACATAGGTTGATGAATCTCAAAAGGTGTTCTTGACTATCTTCACCTTGTTTTCCATAGAACATGTTGTTTTGGAGAAAGGTGATCCAATGTGCTCGTATCTCAAAATTCGGATCATGGATGGGAGGAGGTAGGACTGGGTGATGTACATCAGCAGCTTTAGGGATTGAGAACTCCCTAAGATCCTTTTACAGTTCTACTGCCTGTGCTGCTGCTTGTGCTACTAGGATTTCTTGTTGTACCACAACTCTGGCTTCTTGCATGAGCCTATCTCTCTATGCATTGATGGCTTGAGCCACTCTTCGGGCTACTTACTCTTACTGAGCCATCTTTACTGGATTTTCTCAGATCTTTCGATGAAAAGTTATGTCTATCTCAGGATCAAAGCTTGCTATGAGTCTGGGGCTGTTTGAACAATGCATGCACTACGCCTGGGGTTGTACCTGAAAATAGAAAGATTTTGAAAGTGAGAACCACAGAGTAGAGTCAAATTCAAGTAGATAATCGATTGTTTTAAAAGAAAAAGCAAAATCCTAAAATAGTCTTAAAAGAACTAGATTTGACTAACTGATTTCGTTGTCCCCGGCAACGGCGCCAGAATCTGACATGGGATTTTATCGCACTAACAAACTCACTCGGGGTTAAAATCCTCGAGCTTTTACCAAAACAAAAGTGCAATAATACCACCCACAAGTGGACGGGTCTTATCGCAGTATCATTAAGGATCGAACCCAAAGGAGAACATTTTTAATAATCTTTGTCAGTCTAGTCTAGTTCGAGTTAAGACTAATATTTAAAATGATTGGTTGATTTGAGGTTACTTAAACTAATTGCAAGAAAGTAAAAGCTGAATCAAAGTTGGGTTTAGATTAATGATATGGAATCGCTGGGATGGTATCAGGTTTCACCACAACTACACATGCAAAAACATTCAATCGCAAACAATCCAGGCAAGATATAACAATCCAAGTGGAGCTGTTGCGGAACCCCCCATACGGGCGTTAGGTTCGCGTAAGCATCACCTTAGGCATCAGATGTCTCATCACCAACCGGATCACTCACTTATGTCTCCAAAGATACAGAAATCCGACAAAGGCTGTGGGCCCCCTATATAGGCATTAGGCACACAGAAGCGTCACCGAAGGCTAGATAGCTCATCCCCTCACAGATCATACACTTACGACCTCGCAGAAATTCCATTCTATTTCTAGTTTGGGAGTCAACTGCATTAATGGATAAGCAAGCAGGTGATAGATCTACAAACTAGCATTGATGATAAACAAGACGATACAAAATCCAACTAAGGCTGCGGTCCTTCTTGAGGGATGTTTAGACCACATAAGCATCACCGTAGGCTAGATGGCTTGTCCCCTCACGAACCATACACTTACGACCTCAACGAATCCTATCAGATGTTCTCGTCAAGGAGTCGAACTTGTAAATCGCCATCCCATCCCATATATAGAAGATTTCGCAATAAGGGAAAGAACATGATGAAAGAAAGTAGATAATCAACTACAAATGTACCAACTAACAACGAAATGGAAAGTTATACACATTACCATGGAAACTTTGACAAAATAACATGATTTGCATGGGCAGCGGGGACAATCCCCGCATCCCATCGAAAGGGAACTACTCGCTCATGATGCGAGAAATAAGAAGAATAAGAAAGAGAGAGAAATCTGCCATGAACTCAGTGCAGAAGGTAGTTGCGGCTCGGTGAAGAAGATACGGCCTTCTACGTTGGTTCAGAGCATATCTGGACGTGAATGGGAGTTTCCAAGGTAGACCAGACACTCTCCCTCACTCTGTCTTCCTTCTCTCCTCTGCCTCCTTGGTTGCAACACAGGAAGAGGGTGGAATGAAAGTGGTGCAGATGACATTGTATTTGGAACAGACCTGTGTACAGGCATCTTGTCGGCATCCCAGAACCCCCCCCCCCCCACAAATGAGGACCATTGGGGTCCTATTTATAGGCACAGGACTGCCCCAAATGGTTTAGGAGAAATTTTCTTTCTCAAACGGTTTACTAATATTTATGGCCAAACGGTCCGACAAAAATCTATTCCAAACAATCTTCGCTGCCTTGACTTTTCCATACGGTTTGCTTAAACGGTCTTCACATGAGCAGGGCTTCATTTGGTCTCAATCAACAAATGGTCTTCGTATTATGCTGCCCATTCAGTTTGGAAACTGACATACCTCCAAATGGTTTGGGATTAGTGTTATTCAAACGGTCTTCGATCTGTCCATTCGATCTTCAGGTTGCTTTGGTAAACGGTCTCCACTTCCAGCAGTAGCAAACGGTTCGCATGCACATCATGCTCAAACGATATTCATGCCTTGCTAATCCAAACAGTTTTGGCTTCTCGATTGACCAAACCGTCTAGGACCGTTTGGTTGGTGGTGGAGGCGTGGCAGTGTAGCGGGTGGAGGAGGTGATGTTGTTGTGATGGATCAGGTTGCAACTGTTGTGTATTCGATGTTGAGGAAGGTAGCAAGGGCGCCCGACTTGGTTGTTGCAGGTGGGCGGCAGAGGGTAGAGAGGTGCTGGCAGAGGTGCGGTGGCTGGTTGGTAATGGAAGGATGAAGAAGGAGGGCAGCAGTGGTGGGAGCAGGTCTGGCGGCATGGATAGGGTTGCAAGAGGTAGGAGACGATGCGCCACGTTCGTGGTGAGGTAACACAGTCGTGGAGAGGTTGCTACCTCACGGCCATGCTGCCCCGCACAGGCGTGGTGGGTGAGATTGGGTAGATGCCAATGATGCTTTACCACGGCCGTGGTATCACCACACGGTCGTGGCAGGGACAGTGTACCACGATCGTGGCTGCTCAAAACAGCCGTGGCGTAGATTCAGCTTCATGGTTCTAAATTCATGCACTGCTTGATCCCTCACGGCTGGGTTAAGCCCCCAATCAGTCTATGTTGGTCTATCGGTTTTGCGACTGAATGGGCTCAAATAGTCTTGAGATCGAATGGGCTCAAACGGTTTTGAGACTGAATGGGCTCAAATGGTCTTGAGACCATGTGGGCTAAGACTGAATGGATGAAATCACTTGGTTAGATCTATTGGTCAGAACCAAGGGTGGCCCCAGCTGATTGTTTAGCTTTATCAAGACATGCATTAAATCAACATAAATTCGGTTAAAACCTTGATAATCAAATCAATTAAGTGATTTTGCATATTATGATGCATTTTGATATTTAATGAGTGAAATTAAATGTGTTGAGTTGAATTTGTCCAAAAATGATAATTGAATACCCTGGTGAATATGCATTCATCATGCACTGACGTAGTCATCCACCACCACGCCCCCTTGTTTGATGTCCACAAATTGTTTTTCCTTCTCCTTTCTATCTGAGAGGGGAACAAAATGGGTTGTGAAAATTGTTCCTTCCCATGACATGGGGTTTTCCTAAAGGTCTCTAACAATATAGTAGTCTCCCACTAGAGTTTGATTTCTCCCTGATGGATTTCTATATTGGGTCTACATCTTGTGATATTTTATCCCTTATCCCCAACAAGATATGTAGAATGCATGTTCATTCCAAATATATACCATTTTATGACAAATGAACTTATTGCTTTTCTTGCATGTCTATATAGGTAATGTGACAAATACTAATGGAAGGGAGAGAATAAGGAGGAATATAGGACTTCCACAACCAAGAAGGTGCCTAAATCAGTCTAAAAGCTACCCCAACCTACCCTTAAGTGACCAAAAAATGAGTTGAAGAAAGGAGAACCATAGAAGAATACTTAGAATATCAAAGTACAAGCAAAATCCCCCAAAATGGTGGCGATAATTCACCAAGACCGTGCTACTGGCATGAAAATCACAAGCTTGATCAAGATCTGAGCAAGGCCCTAGACACCCCCACACCACGGGTGTTCTCACCACCATGGTCATGGTGTCTGGTAGCTACACAACCGTGTTTTGCAATATGATTGTGTCAACATATTTGCAAAACCCTCTCATACCTCATGCACCACCGTAGTGGCAACTACCTTAGTCATTCCTCCCTCAAGCCACCATGTTAGTGGTGTTCACCACACTCATGCTAACCCACTTCATCTCATCTAAAATTCATATGACAGTTTTATCTTCAAACCATGACCAAATTCCTTCCACTACAATTGTTCTTACCACCACCCACCACATCTGTAGTATCGACCTCAGCTTTTTTACCAACCTTGCCATAATGCTTCTTATCTATCATTTTACTATTTTACCCCCACTTGACCATAGTCCCTCCTAGGCCGCTATATATACACCAATCCAAGCTAGAAGTCTAAGGTTATCTTCTCTAAGGCTCCATGTCCACAACGCAGCCCTATCTACTCATTCTACACCATTTCCTTCCACCTTCCATCCCCAAATGCTTTTTTTCTAGGGTTTTGGTCATATCTCATCCATATTTCATGCCATCCTACACCCTTTGAGGGGGAGAACAATCTCATATCTATTGGAGGTAAAGAGTAGAGCTTCACACCCTTCTTATGGAATTTCTACCCTCTCTTTCTCTTTCTATTATAATATCATTGACCATGAGTATTTAAGCTCATTTATGAGTTGTTTGAGGGCAATAATATGTAGCTATGATGCTAAATTTATTATATTTATACACAAAACACATATCGTCTACTGATGCTATATTATTGCTTATTCCCCTTTCACACCTTTTGGTATGGTTGTTTGAGATACATAACCACCTAAGGAATAGGTAAAATGGGTGATTTTGGACGTATCAATGGAGGATCACCTAAGTTCCTTAGTGGATACTTAGCTAGTTCTCTTTCTTTTTCTTTGTCTCTCCATTGACCTAGGCCTAGGTTAGAGATGTAAGTGACTAGGTGTGATCTTCCATATACACTTAGTCAAATGGCTTGCTTAGTGGTTAGATGGATCTAGTGGAAGGTGAAACACCCTTCCTCTATACTCTACATCACTCCCTGCCCTAAGTGTGTTAGGAGAAGTCCATGTAGAAACCCAGAAATGGACAATTCAGATCTATGCCTACCTATTCCTTAGTCAATAGAGCCTCTTAATGGTATATGATGCATGATAAGGCCTAGTTATCCTATACACTACCATACCATCCATTTCCAACTAATAGATCATCATCCATGTTCTACACTAATCCTTGTTTATTTGATTTAGTAGCTAGTTATTGGATGTTTATTTAGGAATAGTACTCTTTGACATGGTCGATTGATACATATCCTCTTAAACAAAACACTACCCCAACTACTTGCTTATATGCTAGTTTTTGTAATTTCTAGTTGGTTGTTTCTTGCTTGTTTAAGCTACTTGATTGTCTTATTCATGATAATTAGTTCTTGTTGGATTAAGTACTGCTTTATTAGTTTATGGTTTAGGTTTGCATAATTCAAACCCATAAATTAAATCATATACTTTCTAAACTATATTACAAACCATGAACACTTGTAGGATAGTATTTGTGTATCAAAAAGTGTGACAATTAGGACCCTCAAAAGTCATTATAAGCCCTGGTGTATGTCCAAGAACATCACTCCCTCAACTACGTGGGTGGCAAAGATTTCCTTTTCTCTACTAGGGACTGATGCAACCCTATTTTGGGGCTTTATCTTGTGTCTTTTTGTTCCTCAATCACATCTAAACTTGTTAGAATGCATGTCATTTTCCTTAATACCTGTATTACTATCAAATGCACTTATATATGTTCTTTGTGTGATTTTCTAGTACTTTGACCATCATTTTATTGGAATGGAGAGAAGGAGGAGAATCTAAGAGTTTGTTTACCCTATTAAGGAGCCTAAAGAGAGTCCAAGAGCTTCCCCAACGTACCCCAAGTGGTCAAGAATCATCCCAAAGCAAGGAGAATATAAGATGAGAAACTTAAAGTTCAAAGTGTAAGGAAGAATCTCAAACACGGTTGTGGTACATGGTCATGACCATGGCACAAAATCTTTATGCACAATTAAAATGCAAATTTGAAGCTACTAGCCACTCGGCTTGTGGTGGCCACCATGCCCATGGGGACCAAGCTCCACTGTGGCCTTGGTAACTCAAGTCCATTAGGTTCTTGGTGACCAAAGTCTACCATGTCTGTGGTGACCACCACAACCATGGTACTAACCATCCAAATTTCTAATTTGTCTAACTTACTCATCCAATTTCCACCTTGCCCATTTGACTCCATCACAGCCATCATCTCCCACTCCACCATGGTCATTGTCATAAAACCATTTGTTACCCAAATCCTAACTCCATGTGACTATAATGTCAATGGTTGTAAGACCTAGGCGTCCGTCCCTAGCATGGTATTACCAAAGCATGAATGCAGACACGTAAAGCTTAGCATACATGAACAAATAACAAGATAAAAGCACCAATCACAATCTCAACATTCAACTAGTATTATTAATCAACATTGTTTATTACAAGCTTCCAATTACATGTTCAAGAGTACAATTTTACACAAGTCTACTCATGTACACTAGGGATCTAACAATAGGTACACCTGATATAGCTCACCAATACCATCAACTTCTATCCATCTCTGAACCTATAAAATATGTGAAACAAGGCGGTTCAAGCACACAAGGTGTCGAGTATAGGGTTAAAAGATACATATACATAAGATTTACATAACTTGAAAAGATTTGCAGAAGTAACGGACAATAAATAAAAAAATTTAAGTATTTAGAAAAATGAGAGCCCATTTTTTATGCCATTTCACACCCATTACACCATCATTTCATGAATTCATAAATATCATGTATTTGTAAGGCTTTTTATGGACAAATTTGCACTAGAAGAATCTATAAGGGTCTCAAGATTAGCTAACACTTTTATCAACGATCCCTATCTTGATAACTCAAGTAGGACGCCCATCCTCATGTCCTTAATCCAAAACATTAGGCAGGTGCATGAGGCTGTATAATGAAGTTTCTATCTTATGATTGCAACGTATAAAATGTGGTACAAGACAAACATCAAGTATAATACTAGAGTACTACATGGCAATATTTGAGTAAGTAAACAAGCATGCACATGTATCACATTTCAAGTGTTGTCATGTAATTATTAAAGAATGTACCTGATTCAGAGATTCTCAACTTACTTATACTTGAGCATCTAGCCATAAGCAAAACTTTATTAAGAACAAGATTACATGTATGCATTAGATTCTCGTCATTAACCCTAGCTAGATGCATTTTAGAGTTTTGGCCAAGTTTGGTTCGTAGTTGGTCAATTGCTTGTAAGATCCTATTTTAGTGAATTAGATCTCTTCATAAAGGTACACTATAAGTTGTATATCATTCTGAGGATCCATTCCCTTTATATGATCATTGCAACATTTGAGTCACTTATGTACAGTTTTGGGTCAACAGACTCAAACAAGGGCAAGCAAGACAAAGGTTCATCAAGTTAGGAGATAGAGACAGGATATGAGATCAAATCAGCAATATGGGACACATAGACTTGTTCACATTCATGTCTCTAGAGTCCAAACATCATTCTCCCACTTTGGTAACAACACATAAACTCACATGCACTATAAACCATAAAAGACTTAGATCATTAGGGTCCATCATATGACCCAAGTGGGACATCTACACTGAAGGAGTCATAAGATACTAAGCCACTATGATTTGATAGGGGTTATCATAATAAAATGGTTCACATCAAGATTGGGGCAAAAAGAAAAGAATCAAGCAATATCTATCTCACTAGGTCATCACTAGTGGAACTAGAGTTTCAAACATCATCATAGAACAAGGGCTGATCATAGTCATTTAATTCACAACACATCACAAGATTACAAATTTTTAGAGATATCATAGAGTTGGATGCATGGTTTAGGTCAAATCCCACATTAGTTCCACGTTATAATTGAACACTCGCATAAATGGGCGTGTTCATGCATTAAGTGAGAAAAGAATTAACCATAGAGAGAGTGATAAAAGGGGATGATATTAAGGCCAAGGAGAGACATATATTTGTGAATTAAGGTTGATTAGGCATTAGTCCATCATTAAGTATCAAACTTATCATATTAGGGCAAGTTACATCACTAAAGGTCCAAAATGAGGCATAAATGACCAATAGATTCATTATGAGCAATAGGGATCATTAGGACTCCCATTTAGTTCAAAATTGAACAAAAGTTACTGATTGCACAATTTTGAGGGTAAAAGGTGTGTAAGGTTCCAAGCTTGATCATATAAGTGCATTAAATGTGTACAATATGACTAAATATTGAATCTTTGAGAAAAACAGATAACAAGATGTAAAATTAGGGTATGAAAATAGTTCCATGTTGTAGATATTTTGAAAGGATCAATTTGGTATATTGGTTCATTTATTTTGGCCAAGGGATGATGGAGTTATGATTTTTGGAAGATCTTGATTAGAACTATAAACAACAAGAGGGGGGTTACCATTTATCATGTGGCAACTTAGGGTCGTGGATCTACAATCCAAAGACCAAGCTGAGACAGAACCTCTCCCCCATCATGCAATGGTTGGAGGCCAGTGGGCCGCATCCTACCACCACGAATGGCCACCCCGGGAAGGTCACGCCAATGGTCCCTGAACATTGGCCATTGGTACCCCACCTGGCGTTGCCTCACCTCTGTGCCCACACGTTGGGGTCCTCGGGGATGTAGGGCATCAGGTGGCTGGTGAGCTGGAGGGGTCTAGTTGACCTAGGTTAAGAGAGAGGGAGATGGAGAGGAGCATGAGGGGGCCAAGATCCAAGCCATTGGCTGTCAGACAATCATGGGCCTTCTATGTTCCATCACGTATTGTGTCTTAACACGTACAATACTAGGCACAATCAAGCATGTCAACCCACTTGCTATGTTTAGCACATCAACCAAGTCACATGCATCACACCATGTACTAGGTTCAGCTAGGGTTGCATGGAAAAAATTATCTCATATTGTGAAACATACTTGAACCTATCAAAAACAAACTTGGGTTACATCAACATCGACATCATATTTACATCATCATTATCATCATCATCATCATCACCATCATCTTAGGTCATTTAGTCTACTACTAGATTAATCTTTATCATGGCTCTAGACAACTCTAGAGACAACATGTATCATCTAAACTCTCTCATCTAGACTTGATGTTACGTCTCTTTCTCTTAGGTTACATGGACACACACTACCTTTATGTGTGTGGTAACATTTTCCATATGTACATAGACTTATACTTGAAATAAGTTTTCTCCAACATTGAAATAGGAAATTCAAATCACCATACTCCATTTAAACAAAACCAAAATGATCTACCACACTAATTACGAGGTCTACTACCATTACACCTAGAGAAATAGCACGAATACAGTGCACACATGTGTATCTACCCTAAGCACATCCTACTACAGAAAATGTTTTTTACAACAATTCATTTTTTTCATTTTACAACAGGTGTTAACTGATGTATTAGATCGCATGGTCTTATGGGGGGTGATTTATATAACATGTAGTCGCATGTTGTAATAGATGTATTTTATACAACTATTGAAACTTATTGTCTTTCAATGAATGGTCCATTGTAATATGGGTGTTTTATACAACATGTGGTGCACCCTTTGTATTACATATTATAGAATAGTTGAAGTATGTTGTCTTTACTACACACACCTATTGTAATATGGGTACTTTATATAACATGTGGTGCACCCATTGTAATATATACACACCCGTTGTGGTAGGTGTGTTTTTTACAACAAGCAGTGTGCCTATTGTAATATATATATATATATATATATACAACAATTGAAGCATGTTGTCTTTTGATAAATACACCCATTGTAATAGGGGTGTTGATACAACATGTGTTGTTCCTATTGTAATATATGTAATTTATAGAACAGGTGGTGTATTTTGTAGTTCACTAGATACACATGTTGTAATAGATGCTCGTTTTTCAGACACACCCATTCTAATAGGTGTGGATAACACAATATTTTTTGTTTGTTGTAGTATCACACAAGTTATAACGTATCATTAACTGTTGTATTTTATTAGATCTTTACATGTCATATTGAACAATTTTATTGATCAAAATAACCATTTTTTAAATATAATAAATATGAAATTTACTTTTTTTTTATTTCACAAACAAGCACAATATTGAGAAAAAATTTCATCAAGCCTTAAAAAAACTTACACTATATTTAATAAATAATCAATCATCCATACAAAGATTCAATAATACAAAGTAGTGAGTACGTACTCTAGAATAAAACTGAAGATTAATTATAAAGGTTTTACACATATGTCTGTAGTAAAGAAAAGATGTCTCCCCCTCATGTCACATAATCCGATGTGTGCTCAAGAACACATGTTGCCTACTCATTTAGAACCTCGTCAATCTCTTCTTGGTAGAAGTAGTGACCAATATACTTTTAATAATACTACAATCATATGTAAAGTATACAACAAATTGTCATTTATTCAATGTATTCAGAAATTTGAACAAACTAAAATAATATAATGATAAGTAGCTTACACATTCAAGAATATTTCTAATTCTCGCGTCAATGATGGTTCTCATGTACTTTAGCACATGATACCTACAATCTGTATTGTTCAGCTGGTTTGGACACTGTATAAAATAAATATGAAATGAAATGAAATAACATTTGGATGCGCTAATGGTTCAATATATGGATCTATGATGTAACCAATTCCATAATACAATAAATGGTTATTGTTTTATATCATACTAAACAACATGTCACAATCAAGTAATAAATTATTATGAAACTACTAGAAATGACATGATTGAACACATATTTTCTTTAATTTGTGGGAGAGGATAGTGTAAGTATAATGCAAGCATCCAGATTTGCAACAAAAAGAAATAAAATGGTGTCTTACCTTGATACTTTTCCATTTCAAATTCTACTTGTATTGGACATCTCTCTTTTGAAATAATTTATAAGTCCTATTCAAATTCATATCAAGACCTCTATGCATTATTAAAAGTATATGGTAGTCTTGACACATGTATTATGTAATTAAAAAATTATATAAAGTACTTACAAATCCATTAGTTTTCCACATTCCCGCATAATTTTTCTCTTAACAGATGAAGATAGTGGCATGTATCCTAAGTAGGGTCAAATACACAAAGTATCCAATGTTCCCTATGTATACAGAACATTACATTTAAGATAATGTATTTTTCAGCAATATTTAAAATAAAAGCACCAGACAATCGGAAAGAAATATACCTACCCCACATTATAAGGTACAAAGAACAATTCCAATCTTTGCTTGTTCCGTCTAGGAACTGATCTGCTATATATTACACCTGAGTCTCTGCTTTTTTAGTGTACAAGGATCTATAAAAATTTGGACTTATAAATCAAAATATATTAAATAAATTTCTTGAGGTCACCTTGTTGAGAAAATGCCTACAAAAAAAACACATATTCAGACTTTGAAAATAATAGTACCACCCCTTCTAATTTTTGTGGTCATTGAGTCATCTTGATGGAAATGCAGATCTACAAGAAAAAATTATGAAAAAAGTATTAGTGAACCACATAGAAACTACAAACAACTTGAAATGTTAATTAAGATTTAAATGGCTTAAATTTTTTATTAGTGAATTACATATAAAACAACAATGACAAATAACAACAATAAATTTTAGATCTTTTTACATGGCTTATGTAACGACCCTGCCTCCCGGTAACCCCCAATCAAGGGAGACCAAAAGGTTAGAGCCACTGTCCCAATAACTCAAGATCCATGTTTTAACATTTAATAAAAAATAACTATTAAATTCTACTAAAACTATACTGGAAAGCTAGAATAAAATAAATCTCTTACATACCTTGTAAAAATTTCATATTTTTAGACTTCTATCCACAGATGGAGTCTATCTATCTAATCCTCCTTGAACTGATTATTCGTATCTTCACAAATATTTGCTAACAACCTAATTATCATAAATAATTTATTAACCATCCTAAGTTACATTTTCGATGTGACATTCTCAACTGCTTTTTCCCTAACCCTGGATCACCCTCTCTAGGGTTTTTTCCTTACAAGGGACAGAAGGCCACCTTCTCCATCCTAAACTTGGTGCCTGGGGTCACCTCTTGGTGCCCAATGGTCTTCCCTTTGGGGCTTGACCAAATAGACCTTCCCTCTGGGGCTTGGTCATGCATCATACATCAGGGTGGCATGTAGGTCCAAGAATACACATATATGCTTAATTGTGATAATCATAGTGACTTTATATGATTGCATAAATAAACACTCAACAGTTTAGTTTGCATCCAATTGATCAAACATTTCAGAAAATTTCATGAAACTAGATTGATTATTCATAAATAACCACATACCTGATCCAGAGTAAATTGATGTCCAAGTAAGAATAACCAAGAATAATCAATCTGTGATCCTGAAATTAATGCATAACACCCATGTGTCATTAAACATCCTCAAGATTGACTTGGGTCCCACAGTAGGGTTTCTAGGCCACCTTTTAGGGTTTTAGCTTCCACCATCCAATTATCACTTTTAATGCAATTTTGACCCAAAAACCCTAATTTCAACATCATATGCATGATTGAATTCCAAATAAGTCAAATATATATCATTTACACTAAACTACCAACCTTATCCTTTTAGGTCGTATCAAGATCATTAACGCCAATTAGTATGTTCAAACTCTTTTGAATTGACAACTCTGATTTCATCAATGATTTAAGTCAAATTCACAAATGAATCCTAATTACCATTTTTTTACATCTTTTAGGTTAGTAAACCCTAATTACACCAGTTATGAACAATTATCTCTAATTATATCTCTTTCATCATATTTATGAAATTAAGTCAGACTTTCATTACTAGCATCAACTAACTCTATTAAATACATCCATAATCAAGATCTAGGGCTTTGATCTATATAAAGCATTAAAGTTATCAACTTTATGTACTTTTCAAATTATAAGTAGAATCAGAGTCTGATTATATTTTTACTAGATTTCTTGTATTTTTATGAGCAAGATTCATATATTATTCATCTTAATCTGAGCTACCAGTAATTAGTTACGAATTTCACAAAATAAGTTACCTTTGGCCAATGGAAGGCTGCCACCTAGCGGCTTGCTCCTTGCAAGCAACACACTGGACCCGGTCCATCTTATGCTTTCGCATATGTGTCAACAATTTCGGGCCACGCGCGCCTGGGGGAAAAGTGGTCATTTCCACCTTTTCTTCTTCATCCTCCGCTCGTTGCTCTATTCGCGAACCAGGTCCCAGGCTCGATCAACTCTGGGGTTGACTTCGAGATCCAACTCCCCGCAGCAATCGGCTAAGCTTCCATGACCTCCACCACACCTATACGAACTCGTTGGCGCTTCGAATTGCTCCAGATGTGTCTAGAGTTGCTGAGACGGCAAGAAGGGGTCTCCGAAGGCAATCTAGGGAGGTATGTGGTGCAAGAGAGGTTCGAGAGGGAAAATTGATGGCTGGTACTCGGTCTGTAGGTTCTGTAGGATCTCACGGAGTGGTGTGTAGTCTCAGAGAGGGGTTACATCCCCTTTATAGCCCATGGCTTTGGCATACAGCCGGCATAGACATTGGGTTTTAGGGGATTCTTCTAGACGCCCCCAAGATAGGCAAAACCTAGAGTAGGTATGGCCACAGAGATCTCACGAAACCAGCTGGATTGTTTCCAAGTTTGTTCACACACTCAATCATGAGAGATCTACTTTGGGAAAATCCTACTCCCTGTTCCATCTTTCCTTATCTGTCCTGAGGTTGGTGACGATCTCTTGATCATCGGATCTCAATCCCATAGTCATAAGATCACAGAATAAATTTTGTGATATTTAAATATTATCCATTCACTTTAGGGATTTTCACAAATCCATATCTCTTAAACTGTACATCCAAATATTCCCAAATTTTAAAGGAAAGTATATAAAGACTTAATCTGATTATATTCCAAGTTTGGAGCCGAAACACAAAAGGAATAACTTCGTTTCTTTGTTTTCAAGTCAATGACTTAAAAAGCATGTATTATGTATCGAACCACATATTTTCTCTATCTTTCTTCCCTATTTTCCTTATTTCGACTTTTATAAACATTATAAGGCAAGTGGAGTCAAAACCACTCTATTTTGGCCATATATATCTCATTCTAGAGAATTATATATATATATATATATATATATATATATATATATATATATATATATATATATATATATATATTTCTCATAAATACGTTGCTTAACATCCATTATCTTTTATCTTTCTCTATTGTTTGTACGTTCTTGTTTTCTTCTCTCTTATATTCATCATTTGATTAAAAAAATAGTAGAAATCACAAAATTCATACCAAAGGGGAAAATTGCAAAGAAACCCATTCTTTCAAAAAAAGCACACAACCTTCTCAATTCAAGTCTATGTTCATATAATAATGGCATTTCTATTGGTATGTATGCCCTGAGAGCCAATCATGGGATGATTGGTGGGATACATTAAGATTGATTTGATAAACATCAAAGGCAAGCTTCCAATTCTTTCTGGTTCAGTCATATGAGATAATGATAAGAACAGATTGAATGTCTAGAGAATGACAATACTCAATTACGTATGCTTTCAGGTTAAGGACCTGAACGATGAGATCATACGGATGCTAAGAGTTTGTACATTCTTATTATGTCCCTAGTCATATGTCATTGTGGAAGGTAGATAGAAAACAATGAAACACAAGACTAGATTGTGGTGTTGGTTGATGATAGAATCTCGTTAGTCATGATATGGATATATCAAACCAAACACATAGGTACTTGTTAAAGAACAAGTTTACCAGACAGACCCACCGTGAGTTTGACACATGGAACTATTGACATGGTAGTAACAGTCAGTTCTCATAGTGATGGTGGTGAGTGTGATTCTTTGACCTGAAATCACTACACTCAACACATGTCATTGGGTACACTTTGACATCCTCAAACGCAGTCCTGTAATGGGTTTCTATAAAGGTGATGATTGGGTGGCTTTGACACATGGGGCTTTTGAGGGGTGAGCGATAGATATGGGATTTTTCCCTCCTGAGGGAGTTTGATATCCATGTCCACTTGATGAGTAGGATTGAGATAGGCATGCGCATGCATGTGTGAATCAGTATGTGATATTGATGTCATACATATCTCCTCCAGTCTACACTGAGATCAAGAAAGTGAATGAACATTTACATGATGACTGTTCCCTGCCTTGAGTTCATTCGGGATATCAGTGACAAAGGAATTATACATTCACTGTAACACCATTCACAGATTGTAGGATTCAAAGTTGTTCTCCAACTTTCTATTTTACTTGGGTAGCACTGATGTGCGACTAGGCATCGCTCTTTGCTTGTGATGTCATAAGTATTATGTACTTTCACTACCAACGTGAAATGAGCCTGTAGGGTCACACACATAGGATTTAACCTGGAAGAGGAGTTTGTCCACAAATGATGTTTAGATTGATTACTAAAGGAGTTTAGTAGTTCAATTAAACACTTAATCAATTGATAGCTCAATATCATAGTGTTCAAGGTGTTGGACCAGATGATTAAGAGTATCAGATTGATTGAAACTGCAATTGACTGATTTGCACCGTCTACTACCCCAAACGATCGACTCACAAGGTTGAACCGATCGACTCAGGTTGATGAACTGATCGGCTCCAGTATTGAGTTGATCGGCTCATGTGTCAATGAAACGATCAGCTCAATTGTTGAACTGGTTGATTTGTGTGACCAACCGAGATCGTTTGGAAAGTCAGAAGACTCTTTTTGCAAAAACATATTTGTTTCACTTGTACAAATTTTATTTGGACAAGGACTAATATTTGATTAGTTGGAAACAAAATGAAAGTCAATTCGAGTTGGACAAGGACCACGAACCGATCGGCTCAAGTGTCCCAACCGACCGATTCCGGTGTGAATCGATCGGCTCAGGTCCCCAACCGATCGGTGCATGCTTGAAATGATCAGTTCAGTTGGCGCAGTTGGTTGTTTTGTGGAAAATCCCGAATCCTTCTACTCCTACTTTAATCCCGCATTACCCGGGGTAGAGAACCCTGTCCCATGACCCTCCTATATATATAGGGGTATTGGGGGCTTCTCAGGTAAAACAACTCAGAACACCAGTTGCTCTGTAAAGTTGTCGTTCTCTCTGGTTGTGGTAACCGAGAGAGCCCGAGCAAGTACTACCTGATAAGGGAGGCACAACAAGGGAAAGACAACTGCAGAAAGGCAACTGGTTGCAGGAGAGTGTGTCAGTGACTAGTATGCCGACAGGAGGGTGCGACTCCTTCCGATTCCTTATTGGATAAGGATATCAGAGTTCCAGGTGGTTCGTGTGGACTACTTCAGAGGTGGGAGATTTCTGTTGCTCGAAGGACAGCTGTCAATCCTAATGGTCGCGGTGAGACCATGAGATGCATAGACACTGTCCAACACCGAAGGTGAAGACCGCACAAGCCACGAGGTAAAGTCGTCGAGAAAGCCTCGGGACAAGGTATGTATCTACAAACTATCTTTCCTACTGTATAGACATTGACGTGATTCCTTTATACTGGGTTTGGGAGGAGAAAATTTTTGTTTCTTCTGCCTTCTCTACCTCCCCTAAAACCCAACAGTGGTATCAGAGCTAGGTCAACTGCTCTATACTTTAGGATTATCGATGTGATCGATTTTGGTTTGTCACCTTTATTTATTGCATACAATGCGAATAAAATTGGCTTTTTGCATGTCCAATCCTAAATCCACAAATCCCAATATACATATATGATATGTAATATGAATGCACTCGATACGCATTGACTTTTGTGGTGGATGTATAGCATGGTTATGGCCAATAAACCCTATGTATGTGTGCTTAGTTGAATGTGGTTGCTTGCATCTCGGTCTACGCATCGATTCCCTACCTCCTTATTCCTGATGTAACTTGAGATAACTCAAGAATTCTTTCCTACCTTTGCTCCCCCTGAATGTAACTTGGGGTTTCCCAATTAAAATGTAAATATGATAGATCTTTTATATTTCCTGTTATGTCAAAGAATAGCAGACAACCTGACGACAACTGAGATGATTGGTTCAAGGCGTGAACCGATAGGTTGGCATTCCAGATGACCGGTTCGAGGAACGAGACGAGCGGGTGGCAACCTGAGGAGATGCACATCGACCAGGCAAACCGATCGGTTGGAGGAGCTAATCGATCGGCTGGTAGAACCCAGACGACCGACTAGGGCGAGCAAGTCATTCATGTGATGAGTTGATCAACTCGGATGACAATAGCACAGCATCATGGACAGGTTGTATGTAATGCACCCCTAGATAACCGTGATTCCTCTTAGCACGAGGAATCACATTAGGATGGCCATAATCATCACTTTTATCATTTCATATGTTTTTTCTATGGGATATAGCATGTATATGATACGTACTATGTATTTTGGTGATTGGATATGCATATGTACCTATAAAACCAAATCCCTCATTAAATATTTAAGTTTTAGATGCCTTCCAAATGCGACACACATGAAAAGCTTGATCGGCCAAGTGTGGGAATGCCCTAGCGTGGTGCACCGTCTATCTCATGGAAGTGTGAAGGATGGATATGTGGGTCTTCCCTAGCAGGGTGCATATTCATCGTTTTGGCTTTGGGTCAGACTTAACAAGGTGACCTAGATAGGATCTAGCACCTTGAGGCATGGAGGTGATCATGGCAAGGAGTTGCGGATGACATCTTTCAAGAGTTTCATATGATGAAATTGGCAAAAGTTGCCTACCTGGAAGATCTAAGTTGTGAGTGATAGCCCTAGATGGTCCATGACTCAGAGGATTTTAGGATCTTGAACCACTAGAATATTGTACTCTACAATCTTCTGAAATGATGGTGAGGGCTATCAATTTAAAACAAAAATAGTGGGAGACATAATTAATATAGTCAACCTTTCAAATCAATCAAATAAGTCAAAATTGAGTTTTGGACTAAATTGCATATATTTCCTTTTTTAGTACAATTGACAACAAACAACAATCACTTTTCGTTGTGATCAGTCCTTGAAAAGGACAAGATGAATGGGACTAACTTTCACAACTGGTTTAGGACATTGAGAATTGTTCTCACTCAAGAGCGAAAGCTCTATGTCCTGGATACTCCAGCTCCAGAGGAACTTGCTCCTACCACACCAAAGGCAGAAAGGGATGCTTATAAGAAGCATTATGAAGATGCCATTGATGCAAAGTGTTTGATGTTTTGCTCCATGAACCACGAGTTGTAGAGACAACATGAGAACATGGGTGTCATTGAGATGATTCAGCATCTCAAGAACATGTATGAAGATCAAGCACGACAAGAGAGATATGATGTCTCCAGGGCGTTGTTCAAGTGTGTCATGATAGAGGGAGATCCAGTTGGTCCTCACATGCTCAAGATGATTGGGTATGTGGAGAACCTAACAAGATTGGGATTTCCCCTGAGCCAAGAGTTGGCTACTGACGTGATACTGCAATCGCTTCCAGAATCCTACAGTCAGTTTGTGATGAACTACAACTTGAATAACTTTGACAAGCCTTTGACAGAGTTGTTGGGCATGTTGAGGATAGCTGAGGCACAGATGAAGAAGGACAAGCCTAAATCTGTGATGATAATCAACAACAAGAAAGGCAAGTCCAAGCGCAAGGGCAAGGGCAAGGTTAAGAAAGGATTTGATGCTAGCCAGCAGCCCAAGTCGTCTTCAACTCTTAAGGGCAAGGGAGGTGTGACCAAGAGAGGCAATTTCCACCATTGTCAAAAGCCAGGACATTGGAAAAGGAATTGTCCTCTCTATCTGGAAGAACTAAAGAAGAAGGTGGTGACAGACGTCTCCACCTGAAGGTGTCATGAAATAAACCTGTAACACTTTTTGAGGTATATGATACCAAGATATAAAATGTAAAGCACCCAATAAATGGGGAAAATGTTTTCGCCATAGAAAAGAGTACTTTAGTTTATTTTCAGCCTTGAAGGCATGCATTAGAGTTATGAACTGCTATTTCATTTTTCCAATGGATAGAAACACATTATTTTTGCATATTGTATGAAAATGATAGCAAATAATAAAGTTGATGTTTCAATTTCAAAAGATATGATCTTTATGGAAATTCCTTATTTGTCTTGTAGTACTTGGTATGCATAAGATAAAATGATACCTAAAAGTTATTGATAACTCAAACAATCAAATTAGCATAAATCATGAGAAATTCATTTCTAGATTCCATGTGATGGATAAGTCTAGACTCTTTTTGGTTAGAGAACCAGTAAGAGACATGAATCTCTTAGAAATGATAAATCAATCTTCACTAAGGTAGTGGGAGAATGATTATCCTATTAGGTATAATACATGTGATGTGTTTACATACCTATTAGAGTTAATGCTAATACTTCAAGCGGTGTTTAGAGAAATACCAATATGAATATCTTGAAGTGTTCAAGAATATCATAGATGAAGTACAAATTTAATAAAGTGTTCAATGAATAAAATACTTAAACCAAATGTTTGAGATCCTTATGAGTGATTATGATAGTGTATCATAGTGAACTCATGATTAAGGCATGGTGATGTCTAAATCAACAAGGAGTCATACTCTAAGGAGTTAGAAGATGATTATCAAATAACGTTTTTCTTCTTAAAGAATACCCCACACTAATAAAGGACATTAAGAATCACAACGAGTTGTGAGTTATTATATCCTTGACAGATACACCTCGATTATCTACGTGATGAGTTGATCATGAGTCAACTATCTAGATGAATATGAGGAACTGGATTTTGAGTTATGGTGTGTGACCATTACATCCTAAATGACTTCCATGTGAACCATAAGGTATGACCTTAATGGTAGCACCCATTGGCATGAAATCTCCAAGTGTGAATGAGTCTTAAGCATTAAGACATATGGATAACATTTTGAGAAGGATGATGCTTGTTGATTGCAACTTAATGACTAATAGATTTGGCATACAGATACTAAAACCACATTCCTATGAGGAATAAAATAAAGATGTGTACATGACACAACCCATAAGGTTTATGAATCCATTAATCCAAATGAAGTCTAGAAGTTACAATGGACTAATCAATGTGATTGACAATGTGATTGATTGAGTACAAGCAACTCAGAGCTGTGATCTTTACTTTGATAATATAGTCAAAGGGTTTGACTGATATGACAAAGATAAAGAAGGGATCTGTGATTTAGTGCGAGAGTATTTGCATTCCACATGTTGATGAGGAATAAAATGTTCTAGAATGGAAATCCAAAGTGGAAATTTTCTTTAGGAAGATAGAGATGCTTCCTATGTGATAGGAATAGAGATCTATAGAGATAGTTCTCAAAAACCTCTTGACCTAAAAAGAGAGAGCATACATTGGCAATCTCTACTGAAGGGTTCAATATGCACAGATTTAGTGGGAGAAAATTTGTCCATGTTACATGGAGTTAGTATCCCAAGACCAAGTGTCCAATTCTTATGAAGAATGGGAACACTAAGAATAGATATGGATCTATCATGTATGTAATCATTCCATTATCTTGCATGTATGTGCATAGCAAGAATAAAATGCATTCATCATCTTGTATGTGAGACATGACGAGTGCATGTCTTTCTAGTTCCAGTAAGGGTTACTAAAAGACCATAAGAACTTGATAAGTACTTGAAAAGTACTAGTTCTATGGAAATAAGGAAGAGTTCACTGTAAAGAGTTACACTGATGCAAACTTCTGAAAAGGATAGAAAATTAATCGCAAAATATATATGGGATATATAAAAGTGAATATTTTTTTATAAAAGGAAACATTCCAATAAAGTCGTTTAAAAGGAAAATATGTGTATCCATGTGTTAAAGAACATTAGTGGATGCTATATGGATCTGGAAGTTCATAGAGATGAACTTATAGTTATTCTAGTCATTGATGACAAGTTAGGAGTGCTTGGTCATGCAATGTGGCTAAAGGTTAGCAAAGGAATACTAGATCGCATATTACGGTAACTCCATCTCATACGTGTGACGTACACCGAAGAGATGAGAGAGACATGCAGTTAATACTGACTTTGGCAAGGTGTTTCCATAACTTACTATGTTAGCACTAGAGCACAGTAACATGTGGGACATGTTCGAAGATCACTATGAATATGATTCAAGGTTGATTGGCTCACAGTGCAAGTGGGAGTCTGTTGGTATGTATGCCCTGAGAGCCAATCATGGGATGATTGGTGAGATACATTAAGATTTATTTGATAAACATCAAAGGCAAACTTCCAATTCTTTCTGGTTCAGTCATATGAGATAATGATAAGAACAGATTGAATGTCTAGAGAATGACAACACTCAATGACATATACTTTCATGTTAAGGAACTGAACGATGAGATCATACAGATGCTAAGAGTTTGTACATTCATATTATGTCCCTAGTCGGTGTCATTGTGGAAGGTAGATAGACAACAATGATATACAAGACTAGATTGTAGTATTGGTTGATGACAGAATCTCGTTAGTCATGATATGGAGATATCAAACCAAACACATAGGTACTTGTTAGAGAACAAGTTTACTAGAAGGACCCACCATGAGTTTGACATATGGAACCATGACATGGTAGTCACAGTCAGTTCTCACAGTGATGGTGGGGAGTGTGATTCTTTGACCTGAAATCACTACACTCAACACATGTCGTTGGGTACACTTTGACATCATCAAACGCAGTCCTCAAACATGAGTTGTTATAAAGGTGATGATTGGGTGGCTTTGACACATGGGGATTTTGAGGGTTGAGTGATAGATATGGGATTTATCCCTCCTAAGGGAGTTTGATATCCATGGCCACTTGATGAATAGGATTGAGATAGGTGTGCGCATGCATCTGTGAATCAGTATGTGATATTGATGTCATACATATCTCCTCCAGTCTACTCTGAGATCAAGAAAGTGAATGAACATTGACAGGATGACTGTTTCATGCCTTGAGTTCATTTGGGATATCAGTGACAAAGGAATTATACATTCACTGTAACACCATTCACGGATTGTAGGATTGAAAGTTGTTCTCCAACTTTCTATTTCACTTGGGTAGCACTGATGTGCGACTAGGCACCGCTCTTTGCTTGTGAAGTCATAAGTGTTATGGATTTTCACTGCCAACGTGAAATGGGCCAGCATGGTCACACACATAGGATTTAACCTGGAAGAGGAGTTTGTCCACAAATGATGTCTAGATTGATTACTAAAGGAGTTTAGTAGTTCAATTAAACACTTAATCAATTGATAGCTCGGTATCATAGTGTTCAAGGTGTTGGACCAGATGATTAAGAGTATCGGATTGATTGAAACTGCAATTGACTGATATGCACCATCTACTACCCCTACCGATCGGCTGACAGGGTTGAACCGATCGACTCAGGTTGATGAACCGATCGGCTCAAGTATTGAGTTGATCGGCTCATGTTTCAACAAAATGATTGGCTCAATTGTTGAACCGGTCGATTTGTGTGACCAACCGAGATCATTTGGAAAGTTAGAAGACTCTTTTTACAAAAACATATTTGTTTCACTTGTACAAATTTGATTTGGACAAGGACTAATATTTGATTAGTTGGAAACAAAATGAAAGTCAATTCAATTTGGACCAGGACCATGAATTGATCGGCTCATGCTTGAACCGATCGGCTCAGGTGTCACAACCGACAGGTTCAGGTGTGAATTGATTGGCTCAGGTCCTCAACCGATCGGTTCATGCTTGAAACGATTGGTTCAGCTGGCGTTGTTAGTTGTTTTGTGAAAAATGTTGAATCCTTCTACTCCTGCTTTAATCTCGCATTGACTAGGGTAGAGAACCATGTCCCATGACCCTCCTATATATAGGGGTATTGGGGGCTTCTCAGGTACAACAATTCAGAACACCAGTTGCTCTATAAAGTTGTCGTTCTCTGTGGTTGTGGTAATCGAGAGAGCCCGAGCAAGTGCTACCTGATAAGGGAGGCAAAACAAGGGAAAGACAACTGCAGAAAGGCAACTGGTTGCAGAAGAGTGTGTCGGTGACTAGTACGCCGATAGGAGGGTGTGACTCCTTCTGATTCCTTGTGGGACAAGGAGATCGGAGTTCCAGGTGGTCCGTGTGGACTACTTCAGGGGCGGTAAATTTCTACTGCTCGGAGGACAACTGTCAATCCCGACAGTCCTGGGGAGACCAGGAGCTGCACAGACACCGTCCAAGACCGGAGGTGAAGACCGCGCAAGCCGTGAGGTAAAGTCATTGAGCAATCCTCGGGAAAAGATATGTCTCTACAAACCATCTTTCCTACTGTATAGACGTTGATGCGATTCCTTTATACTGGGTTTGGGAGGAGAACATTTTTGTTTTCGCTTCCTTCTCTGCCTCCCCTAAAACCCAACAATTTCAACTATGAAAACATAGGTAAAAATTGAGGTTGTAATAGCTTAAGCAGATGTTGCTTTGACATGTCAGTGGAACTCAAGAAAAGAATGACATAACATTTTCCCTTCCTCTATATGGTCCTCCAACAAATGTAGTTCATCAGTTTGGTGTATACCATAACCATTCAATGCTTCAAGCAACTATCAAATCCAAAATTCCAAGTTCAAGAAATTGTTTTTCATATTAATGAGACTGTACTGAAGCAAGAATTTACATAAAAAGTTACATGGTTGATTTATTTATTATATACACACATCAATCATTGAAATGCCTTTTATATATTTTTTTTCTTCCCAAAATCAACTTTCAATATAAAACTATATGCTCAATTGAAAGATCGGTATTATAGATAACCGACTAAGAATGATACTAAGTCATCAACGAAGAAAACTTACAAAAAAACATGCTACAAACAAATACCTGAGTTTAAGTCTATGTATTGTTGTTTTTTACCCACATTAAGAGAATTGTTGTCTATGTCGGTTGACAATCCAACTTTTTTTCCATCTATATGAGCATCTCATAAAGATAGATATCATACACATTTGATATATGTGAGAAGCCAAAAAAATAACTAATAGAACCCAACAACTTAAATTCTTAAAAGTGTCCAAATTTTAAAGTTTCATGACCTCTATGTCATCCTTCAACTCATCAAGGGATTTTTGGCCTCTTCTACATTGACATATAGAATAATGTAAACACTTTGCTTCTATTGGATGATCCAGTCTTAAGTACTCTAGGAGAGTTATATTCACCATATGCACCAAATACTTTCATCAACCCTTCATCAATGGCTTGTTTATTAAAACCACCAATGAATATTTCTAGCTATTTAGTTTTTTATTTTCTATCTGATTCTAAAGATCCAAAGATGCCTCTTCTTCAAGATCATTGGCTTCTCCATCACTCCCATATTCATCAACTTCGCCTGCTTCATCTTCTTGAGTAGTGTCGCACTAACACCTTCATTTGCAAAACAAACTATTTATGTTTTATGTGGTTGAATTAATGCACTCATCAGTTTAGGAAAAGACAAAAGAACTTCTCAAAGTCAATGAATCCTCAACAATTAAGCTAAAATATTTCTTAGGTAACCAATTGAAGCACAAACATCCAACAAAGACTGCCAATGAAACAGAAAATGTATGTGATCTCCAATATTTAGTCTCTAACAATATCACTATACAATTATCTTGTTATTCAAGCCATGTTATTTGAGCCCCACATATAGAGGAACAAACCCAGACATATAAATGACGTCTCCTCTAAGTCATATTGTACGTAATCATACGGAACACGTCCCTTGTGATAAAGATCAACATGAGTGCTAATGAAGGGTCATACCTTAACAAGAACATTCAATCCCTACAAGTAGACGTGTAAATGGATATCCAAAATCTGCATATTTGATCCAGATTCAAGTCTAAAATTTTGAAAAAAAAAGTCCGACATCCACCGAATTCTTATCGAATTTCGGATATCAAATTTCAGATCTGAAATTTTTTGATCTGATATTGGATATTGCTATATCTGCTGTGAAAATTTTTGAATTCAATAAATATATACATATATCATTAAATTTATATAATATATATAAATACAAAAATATAGACACTTTAGCACATATATTTAATTTAATATCCAAATTTTATGTATATAATATATTTATTTATATTAAATATATAATTTTTAGTTCGACTAAGATATTTATCTGAATTTGGATATTATTTGTTCGGATCAAATTCAGATGTTGACATATGATATATGTCAGATATCGGATCGAACATCTTTCAGATTCGAATATTGGATATAGTGATATCCGCTTCGTATTCGATATGTTTATAAGTCTACCCATAAGTAAGAATAATGAAATCCACTAGTTCATGGCTTAGAATCAGTGCAGATATAGTTAAAAGGTTGTCCAAGAAATATTAGTTTTTTACATGTCAATGTATCTTGCATAGATAAAGCCGCTATGGAGATACTTACCATAACTGCTAAGCATGCTTTATATATACCTAGCAGATAAAAAAATTAACTAAGTATTAGATCACACCAACGGACTTGATAGGTTTTCTGTTTTAATTAAAAGATATGTTGTCCTCTTAGTTTCCATTGTTGATGATTTCAGGTTTGTACAACAAATAAAGCTCGTAATGAGTCATAATTCATTGCAAGAAAAAGGCCAGGAGAAACATAAAAATGAAATGTCCCTAGAGAAAATTATATTTTGTAAAATATCGGTCTTGCAAGAATACAAGACCAAGTATCACCGCCCTATTGCACTTCCTATATTAGTTCCTTCATGCATGGTATTCAATAACAAGGAATCTTATTTTTCAGAAATATCCTCGAGGCCAAATGATATCCGATCAATAAAGATACTAAAAAAATGTCAAAATGTAGAATTTTAACGATAACATACAGTACAAGTTGTCATCGGAAACAACATAACATACTTTCAAAAATTATTTTTTCTCTAAACTGATCATCAAAAACTATTTTGACATGAGATCTGATAATCAAAACTTTCTCTCTATACCATTTTCTATCAAATCTCTTTATAGAGTAGCACATTTCTACCCAGAAGACATCATAATCACAATTTTATGGCACATTTGGATAGAAAAAAGTCACAGAAAATTCAATAACTCCTAAAATCCTTTATATATCATCTTCTTAAAGATATCATCAGATCTTACTATCCAATATGCTTGCAGGATAGGCGTCAACATCATCAAGGATGACTCCAGCAAAAGGTAGCTCGGAAAACAACACAGCTGCAGGCGATGTCTTCTACACTTTGGAGGAGATGTTGGAGGAAGAATCGAAAATATGATCGTGTGCTTTGGCAGGCCCAGTAGATCTAGTTTTTCGCTCTTTACTTTAATCATTTAGAGGCTTGTTATAGGGATATCTCCCCCTTGAACTATTTCCATCGTAGATTTTATTTCATCATATCCTTAGCTTCTATATGTACTAAACATAAAACCTCGCAGGTGCTAGCCTGCTTATCTGTAAGTTTGTTTATTAGAAATGCATGACCTTTTACTCAAAAAAGTTGTGATGCGGACATACCTTTCTCTTTAGGTTCGTCCTATCCTTCTTCGACATCTACAAAAGGTAAAAATGTCCTCAAGGAAGGCCTCATCTTCGTATCCGAGAACAAGAGAATAATTGATTTAGAGATGATCGGGGAAGATCGGGTAGATTGCAAAAAGTCTTGATTCTTGAGCCTGTGGAGAGTCTTGCACCTATGGAGCGGAGCACGTGAGTAAGCGGTGATGTCAAAGGTGCCTTGACCAAACCTCTCGCCAGCGTATGCGGACATGAACTAGCAACAAAATCGATGCCAGTGTACACGGAGATGGATGAACTCGCACTAGGATTTGGCAGCCGCATAGGCCTTACTGGAGACGGAGGCTAGGGATGTATACGGCCGTAAGAAATAATCCGTATTTTACACCGATGTTTTAGGGAAATAAGGGAGGGTAGCTTGCTAATTTTATTGTGATGGATTATTGTAATTAATAATTTATTTATGAATGAAAAGGGGTTACAAGGAATTTGGAGTTAAGGACACGATTGAGGGACAAAATCTTCTTTTTTTATGACGTGAGACCACGTCTGAACGAGCGCCGCGAGTGAGACCCTCGTTGATAGTAGAAACTCTCAGCTTCCCCTAACTACCCGCACATCAAGGTCAGAAAGATAAACTCACATAGAGGCAGATGTGTGTGATGGGACCAAAGATTGTCGAAGCTGCACAACCGAAGATTCGAACCTGAGTCCCTATAATGGGGAGCCCGGGCCTTCTCCACCAAGCTACAACCCCTAGGTGAGACAAAGCTTGTTGGTTGGGGGGGGGTCCCTCAATAATAGATGTTTATTTTGAAGGCATCTTATTTCTCACAATTATCCTTCACTAAAATTCTTATTTTTTTTATAATGAACACACATATAAAGAAAAAAATATAATTTTTCTATAATACTTTTTATATTTAACATATCGTTTTAAATAAAATACATATTTACTAATTAGGGATTTTCATAAAAGGACAATGCTTTTGTTATGATACTTATAATCAATCGGTTAATTAAGAGTTGAGAATGACATTCGACTGGCAGACAATGTTAAAAATGGATATGTAACCACGAAAAGCCCTATCATCATATTTTAGAAAGATGAATGAGAGGGAAGAGAGGATGTATTCATTGCATCAAATAAAAAAAGAGGAAGTCAAGGGATGAAGGCAACGAGAAGATTTTATATGTTTGTATTAACAGATTTGTTGAGTAACAATGACATATGATTATATAACTGGTTAGTGTCTGTTGTGTAATTATGATATATAACAACAAATCAGAGTTTGTTGTAAGATCTTGGTATATAACAATAGGTTACAACATGTCGTGTGATTGTGGTCTATTACAACATGTAGCTATTACAACAAGTAAACTCATGTTGTGTGATTATGGCATATTACAACTGGTTAGTCTACATTGTGTGATGGTGGTCTATTACAACAATTTATCATGTGTGGCTATTACAACGGGTCACAACATGTTGTGTAATTATAGTATATAACAACATATCAGAGTTTGTTGTGTGATCTAGGTATATAACATCAGATTTCAACATGTTGTGTTATTGTGGTCTATTACTACATGTACCTATTACAACAGGTGAACGCATGTTGTGTGATTATCATATATTACAACGGATTAGTCTAGGTTTTATAGTGTTGGTCTATTACAACATGTTATCATGTGTGACTATTACAACGGGTCATAGAATGTTATGTAAGTAAGGTCTTTTATAATAGATTTGAGTATGTTGTGATAGTACAGTGTATTACAACAATTTAGCACCTGTTGTAGTATCATGTATACTACAACAGGTTTGGCATGATGTAAATAACTTGTGTTGTATAAAATATACATTTTACAACACACAAATAGGTTTATTGTGATAAGTATGCTAACTACAACACAACCAACAGAACTGTTGTGTTTCTCCCATTGTAAAAATTATTTTCAGTGGTGTCTAGAACATATGTCTTGGGTGGTAATAAGATCTCACTTTTCTCATCCTCCTGAACCTACAACCCATACTACACGATAAAAGGAAGAAAAGAGAAATGTTCTATAGATTACACAAGTCTACACCTAGTTGTAGAAGATGTAGGTTCTAACCTAGAGGCTAAGTCAACTTAGTCCATAAAGGATAACTCATTAAGTTTCTAGGGTTGAGATGTAGGTGAGTTTAGTTTGTGTTTCATATGAGTCATATTTGGTGTAGTCATTTTTCATGCTCTGATAGAAGCAATCACGAAACTATTTGTTACTCAAATCTGAACTCCAAGTGACTATAAAGTCAATGACGATAGGGCCTAGTCATCTTTTCCTAGCATGGTATTAGCATAGTGCAAATTTGGAAGTGTACAACTTAGTATATATGAACAGATAACAAGATAAAAGCACCAATCATAATCACAACATTCAACAAGCATTATTAATCAACATTATATATTACAAGCATCCAATTACATGTTCAACAGAAAATTTTTACACAAGTCTGCTCATGTACGCTAGGGATCTAGCAACAAGAACACCTGACATAGCTCACCAAGCCCATCAACTTCTAGTCATCTCTAAACCTATAAAATACGTGAAACAAGGTAGGTCAAGCACTCGAGGTACTGAGTACATGGCTAGAAGATAAATATACATAGGCTTTGCATAATTTGAAATGATTTATATAAGTAACAAAGTAGAAATAAAAAATTTAAGTATTTAGCAAAATGAGAGTCCATGTTTTATTTCATTTCACTTCCATTATACCATCATGTTGTACATTCATCAATATCATGCATTCGTAAGGCCTTTTTTGGACAACTTCTCACTAGAAGAGTCTATGAGGGTGCTCAAGATTAGCTAAACCTTTTTTCAACGATTCACCCTATCTTGATAACTCAGCTAGGACGCCCATCATCATGTCCTTACCCTAAAACTTCAGGCAGGTGCATGAGGTTTGTATAATGGAGTTTCTATATTATGTTTGCAAGATATAAAACATTGCATGTGACAAACATTGAGTATAATACTAAGTACTACATGGAAATATTTGAGCAAGTAAACAAGCATAAATATGTATCACATTTCAAGCAAGAAAGCCATAGTTTAATAAAGTTGTTACCTGATTCAGATATGCTCAATTTACTTATCCTTGACGATCTATCCATAAGAAACACCTAATTAATAACAAGATTACAAGTATGCATTATATTCTCATCATTAACTCTAGTTAGATGAATTTTAGGGTTTTAGCCAAGTTCGGTTCATGGTTAATTACTTTTTGGATCCTCTTTTAGTTAATTAGATATCTTTGTAAAGGTGCAGTCTAAGCTTCATATTATTCTGAGGTTCCATTCCCTTTATATGTTCATTACAAGGTTCGAGTCACTTATGTACAATTTTGGGCCAAAAGACTCATAAAAGAGCAATAGAGATGAAGGTTCATCAAGTCAGAAAATAGAGACATGATATGAGAACAGATAAGCAATATAGGACATATAGACTCGTTCCCATTCGTGTCTCTAGAGTCCAAACATCATTGTCCCACTTTGGTAAAAATACATCAACTCACATGCACTATCAACCATACAAGACTTATATCATTAGGGTCTATCATATGACCCAAGTGGGACAACCATACCAAAGGACATCATGTTGTAAGGAGTCGGATCCCATAGAGATAGACTCCCTACAAAAATAAAAAGTCAACATCCCTTATAACCAAAACCATCATAAAATTTTCACAAAAGGGATGACAACCAATTCATTCATAATGGATGCATCATAAAACCAATAATGTAGTAGTGGAAGAGAAATATATCTAACTATTACAAGTGAGTGTCTGTGTAAGTTCTTCACTACACAGGGCGTACATAGAAGGAAACAAAAGGAAGTATTAAGAATAGGGACGTCCCACTATCTCAAAACTACCTCCCAATCTAGATAAGGTAACTCCCGGATAGCCTTGGTGAACTTTAGGTAGGTTCTCCTTTCTCGCTACCTAGGGGTTGGAAGCATACCCCAAAAAGAAGAAAAATATGAAAAATTATCGACAAATAAAGCCGATATGCGCATATAATAGGGGTTGGACAATTTAAAGGAAATACGAACAACAAATCACAAGGTTTCTCATAGAATAAGGAAGAAACATCCAATTCGATATAAAAAGGAAATTCTTTGTATAGTATGATTAACGAGAATATATGAAGAAAATAATAAAGCTCACAATAATCAATATTTATTTTAAAATCTCAAGAAGAGAACAATAATTAATAATTAGAATTATGCATGTGGGTAAACTAAATAATAATCACATTAATAACAATTTGTTGTATATAACATCACCACCATAACCATATATTATGGCATCACCACCACAACCATATATTGTGGCATCACCAACATAATCTTTAGGGTAGTAATGGCATCACAACACAATTACCCAGGGACGGGAATTACCATTTGCACCCTTAGTTGGTATTACACACAATAGGGATACATCACCCAATGTGCACATAAACAAGTTACCCAAACCAAACATGCCTTATAAATAGAGGGGAAAAAAGATATATAGTCACATCACCATAAAGGTTTCCAAATTCCCAAAATCATCAAAAAGAAATATAGGTGTAGTCAAATGTATTATCAAGGAAAACACATGGCAAATTAGGGTTTCCATTGAATATAGACCATCATCATGATGCAAATTGAATGAGACAACATCAATATACAAAGATAGGATTCAATTTTCTAATATCATAGTGAAAAAGACCAATTTTAGGAATTAAAAACAATTGGTTCAACTATATGTAAACATGTGACATCTAAGCTAATGTGTCACCATCAAGTCTAAGAGAAAGAGAGGAAATAATCAATTGTCCAATATGACTCATAACAGTATGCAACATACCTCACTGATATGTATATCAGGTAAGGATCCACACCCTAGATCCAATTAGAGTTTATCCTCACCTAATATCATATTAGACGTAAGCCATTAATTAATGAGTACATTAAAACCCTAGAAATATCACCTTTTTATTAAATTGGATTTAGACTCTGAAAAGTTCACCACTCGATTAGTTAGATTCTCCTAATCAAGAAAAATATTTTTTTGTAAAATTTGTTGTTTGTATGATTAAGCTATAATTATTATGAAATTTATATATATTTCATTCTACAAAAATAATCCTTCAACAAACATTGGAATCGAGCTCTTAGAGTATTTTTATTAGTTAACACATAATTTTTTGATTCCAAAACATATTTTTTTATTGATTTTGGATGATCGGTTTAAAAGTTATGATTTTTCTAATATGGACCAATAAGAAAATCGAGTAATCCAAATAAGCAAATAAAATCCGCGTGAGAGAGTAACTGGGTGCGCTGAATTTGCCCAATCAAGAGTGGCCAAGCCGCCTGGTCAGCGACTCGTGTGGCTCACTCAAGGCAACAAAAAACAGAGCAAAAAGACCATTATGCCCCTCGCAGGAAAGAAAATAAAGAAGGAAAGTCGAAGGGTATAACTGAGAAAGAGCAATGGGGAATCATCCCCCCAGCTTCACTGCACCATGGAGAATAAGCAACTACTACTATTCATGCATAGAATTGGGCAAAACGTGGTCAAGCGACCAAACGAAGATCCAATCGTGCAAAATTGAATAACATGGGTCAGGGAACTCACCTCCAGATGGAATTGAGGGTTGGTGGAGCAAGCCACCCATGATAGGTGATGCAAAGTAGAAAGGGAAAGTGGCTTGGTGGCAGTGCAAAATGCAACGAACAAAGAAATTGAGAGGGGGAAGCAAGCTCGGGTGGTGTCAGATCTAAGGTAAGGTTTAGCTATTTATAAGGTTAGGGTTTAGAGAATCGTCCACGAGAGAGTTTGAGATAGTTGGGAGGAGATTTGGGTGAATTTAATATACTTGATAGAAACTTATGAGTAATATCTGAATCGATATAGAAATGAAAGAGGAACACGTAGGTGAAAGAATTTCGAGAAAAGATGGAATATAGACCAGAAATCCTTGTTTTAAGCTCACACAAATAAACAACATGTTGCCTTATAAAGATCCAGGTAGGAGATTATTGTCACTTGTCTGATCCAAGTGATGGTCCAAAGAGGCACACACATCAACTATACAAGTGTGACAAATTACATGTATTTCTAATCATCGAAATTGACATGTATTTCTAATCATATTCGAATAAAGTGTGGACATATTTATTTCTCTTTTTCTCTCCCCTCATTTGAGATGCAAACAAACTCTAAATTAAATGAAATTTGGCACCTAGCCTATTTTTTATATGTAGAATCCGAATTTGAAATTAGATTTGCCTTTTGAGAACTTTTGATTTGTTAATTAAATAAATTCTTATTTTCTCTTTCTTCATGCATTAATGACTATAAGATTCTCCAAATTTTGTATAACTTCACCCATAAGTCACATTTAATGTGTTGGATATGATTTTGCCATTATTTCCTCATGTTGAAGTTATTTGTTTAATAATTTAATGTATTGAAGGTTCTACATGCTTTCTCTCTCCTAGTTTCATCTTTTAGTCAAAAATTCTCCAAATTGAGTGAAAGTTCACCCAAAGGTATTTTTTAATGTGTAGATTATGATTTGGAAGTAGTTGCCTATTTTGAAGCCATTAGGTGATTTATTTATTATTTTTGAGATATCTCCTATTTTACCATTCAATTAATGTATTTCTAATTTCAAATTTCCAAAATATGTGAAATTTGTTAGTAAGTAAATCTTAACTCCAAGAAAACGAATTTGTTCTTAGATTTATCTTTTAAGTTTTCCCTTTTCATGAATTTTAGGAAATTTACTCATATTTCCACTATTTGTCACATTAAAGCATTTAATGTCTTATTTTCTTGACTTTAGCATTTTCCATTTTATTTCTTTTTATCGTTCTTATTCCAAAAGGCCATAGAAGGTTCTAGTACGAATTATTTTATTAATATGCCACATTAGTGGTAAAATTTCATATTAGACCCTAATTAAAGAATGCACTTAGGTATTTTTGCATAAGCCCATTTATTGGCATAAACAGTGAACAAATATTCACCAAACCACTATTATTTTTGTAAATTGAACATCAAAGCCAAAAAGGATAGATAACAAACAAATAGCTTGAAAAAAGGTCTAAGAAGAGAATATGTCCAAGTTTTACTTCGTTACAGCCGTAGTCATATAATTATTAAAGTCGGTACCTGATTCAGAGATTCTCAATTTACTTTCCTTGACGATATAGCCATAAGCAACACCTGATTAAGAATAAGATTACATGCAAGCATTCGATTCTCATCATTAACCCTAGCTAGATGCATTTTAGGGTTTTGGCCAAGTTGGGTTCATAGTTGGTCAATTACTTGTTGGACCCTCTTCTAGTGAATTAGATCTCTTCATAAAGGTGCGGTCTATGTTTCATATCATTCTGAGGTCCATTCCCTTTATATGCTCATTACAAGGTTTGAGTCACTTATGAATGATTTTGGGTCAAAATACTCATACAAGAGCAATCAATATGAAGGTTCATCAAGTCAGGAGATAGAGACAGGATATGAGATCATATCAGCAATATGGTACATATAGGCTTATTCACATTCGTGTCTCTATATTCCAAACATCATTGTCCCACTTTGGTAACAATACATCAATTCACATTCACTATCAACCATACAAGACTTACATCATTAGGGTCCATCATATGACCCCAGTGGTACATCCACACCAAAGGAGTCGTAAGGTACTAAGTGACTCTGATTTGATAAGGGTGATCATAATAAAAAGGTTTGCATCAAGATTGGGGCAAAAGGAAAATAATCCAGCAATATGTGTCACACTTGGTCACCACTAGTGGAACTAGGGTTTCAAACACCATCATAGAAGAATGTCTGACATTGTCATTTAATTCACAACACATCACAAGATTACAAATTTTTAGATATATAATAGAGTTGGATGCATATGTTAGGTCAAACCCCACATTAATGCCAAGTTATAATTGAACTCTCACATAAATGGGCATGTTTATGCATTGAGTGTCAAAAGAGTCAACCATAGAAAGAGTGATATAAGGGGATGATAAGTTCGAGGAGAGACATATTTTTTATTTGAGGTTTATTAGGCATTAGTATGTCATTAAGTAGAAAGATTATCATATTAGGGCAAGTTACATCACTAAAGGTCCAAAACAAGGAATAAATGCACAATAGATTCATTATGAGCAATAGGGCTGAATTGAACTCCCATTTAGTTCAAAGATGAACAAAAGTTATTGATTTCATAATTTGAAGGGTGAAAGGTGAATAAGGTTTCTAGCTTGATCATCAAAGTGCATTAAATGTGTACAATATGACTAAAGATAGAATCTTTGAGAAAAACATAGAACAAGTAGCAAAATTAGGGTCTGAAACTAGGTTCATGTTGTAGATCTTTTTGAGGGTATAAATTTGGTAAATTTGTTCAGTTATTTTGGCCAAGTAGTGATGGTGTTATGATTTTTGGAAGATCTTTATTAGAACTGTATAGAACAAGAGGGGGTTACGATTTATCATTTGGCTACTTAGGGACGTGGATCCGCGATCCAGTGACCAAGCTAAGTTGGAGCCTCACCCCTGTCATTTCGTGGTTGGAAGTTGGTGGGACATATCCTGCCACTATGAATGGCTTCCCTGGGAGGGTCACACGAATGGTCCTAGTACCCTAACTGGCATTGCCTCACCTCAGTGCCCAGACATTGGAATCCTCGGGGACGTGTGGTCTCAGGTGGTTGGCGAGCTGGAGGGGTCCAGTTGACCTAGGTCAAGAGAGAGGGAGATGGAGAGAAGAGTGAGGGGGCCAAGATCCAAGACCTTGATTGTCAGACCATGGTGGACCTTCTATGATCCGTCGGCTGAGGGTGTTGCCCTGCTTTTGACTATGCCTGCTCGCGTTGAGCGCGAGCTCTGTGGCTGTAGGTTCTAAGCTCCTCATTGAAGACTCATCACATAAGAGGGAAGAGACCACAAAGATCCTTGAAAATCCACTGTCTAGGTCCCCCTTGATCTCGAGAAGCTAGATAGGTTCTCCATGAAGTGGGATGGTGGTTGGGGAAGAAAGCCCCAAAACCACCTCCACGGCAGCGCAGCAGACCTAGTGGAAAAGGGGCATGGGGCAGAGGGGCTAAAGGGTATGAAAACAATGTGTATAGTTAGGGAAGAGGACCAAACTAGAGAAAGAGATGTCTTAGGAATCTCAATTTCTTGAGTGAGGTCGTGATTGGTAGCTGCAAAAGTGGGGTAGGTGAGCCCGACGCCAATGGCGTCGATGTCCCTGTATGGAGGTAGAGGATAGATTCTGAGCCATTGATCCCAGTTCCGATGGCCGAGTTGGAGATGCACTAGGGTTTTACAAGGAGGAGAGTCAGAAGATGGTCTGTGCACTCACTCATGGGGCTCACTGTGGACATCCCAATAAGCATAAAATCATGATAAAAAAAACCAATAAATAAAGGCAATGCAAGGGAATCCTCAAAGTCTCATAACTTGGGCTTCAAAGGTCAGATCGGGGTGATTTTGACACCATTGCATTCATAATTGAATCCTACAAAACATGAGATATAATAAGGATCCAAAAGATCATAGTGATTATGTTCAATTTACATTGCAATATGGTGACATGTTGCAGAATGATACTTAGATAAAAAGTGCAAATAATGTCACACATTGTGAAATTGATCATTGTAGTGGCCAAATTGGAATATATCAACTATGTAATTATGAAATTGACATCAAGTTGAGTAGTAGACCACTTGATGAGGGAGAAACATATAAATATAGGAGAGATCAAAGGTCAATATATCACAACCATGTTGACCAAGATGACTGTGGTGACCAACAAACCTAACATAGTTTTTAAACTAATATATCCATTTTACCCCCTCTTGACCTAGTGCTTCCCCACCGACTATATAAACTTGAGTGGATGATGGATCAAAAGGTTGGAAACTCTTAAATACCTTCTACCCCTTCTTAGCTCCCCCATTTTGTACCTTATCCATTCCATCACTTCCCTACCCCCATTTCATAGTTTCCACCACCAAAACCATAGTTTTCTAGGGTTTTGACCATTTTCCACCACCATCGCATGCCATTCCACCTTAGAGGAGGGAGTTTCATGTCCCTAAAGCTCTTCAGGGGGATAATTCTTCGTATACACCAAGCTCCATGGCTACTTATACCTCTTTCTACTCTATTTTTGTATTTTCTTATTCTATGAGTAGCTAGGCCCCTTGGGTGGACTGTTTGGGGTCAAAAATGTTACTTTGATACTATGTTGTGGGAAAGTGATTTTTAAACAATGTACTTTCATTTTATAATGATTATGTTCTATTTATATCTCATTTCTCATAAATTTCTTTGTGGTTTGTGCTTGAAATCACCTAGGATTCTAGAAAAATTGCTTATATGTAGCTATTTTAGGAATTGATCCTAGGTCCAATAAATGGATCCCTAGATATCTATTCACCTTCATACATGATAATAAATTTCTTTTACACCCGAGTGAGAGATCTAAGTAGCTAGTTTAGAAGCATTTAGTGTAATTAGCTTGGATCTTTTTAAAGGCTAGTTGGTAGGTGGTTTGAGGCCCAAGACCTCATTTCTACATCCCATCATTACCCTAGGCCCCCAAGTGCTCTAGAAGCTTCTAACCTAGAAACCTAGACTTGATTGGACCCTAATATAATTACACCTAAAACCTAATCAAAGTGAGCCTCACAAGGGTGGATAGGATGTTATAGGGACAAGCTCCCCTATTTACACCTACCCAATCGATGGTCAATTAGTAGTTTAGGGCAATTCAATAGCATCTACCTTGTTGTTTGGTTTGGTAATATAAATGAAAGAGTAATGTTCACATGTTATGACCCCAAATCTATTGACATGTGCATTCCCCTAAACATCCCTCACTTCCCTTTATTGCATCAAAACCTTAATTCCCATCTTTCTTAGTTTACGCTTGCTTAGTTGTCTATTTACCTTCTTAGTTAATTTTGCTTGTTCTTGCCAGTTTGGACCTTTAATTGTCCTTTAGTCTTAATTTCTATCTTAACGCACTGTAGAGCTCATCTATCTTAACACTTGTCTTTTCTTGGCTTTTCTTATTTAGCTTGTCATTTCTTGCTCATAGAACTCATTGTTTAGGGTTAGCTTAGATGTTGATCCTTGATCTCCTTTTATTGTTTGTTTCCTCGATCTTAGTGTAATAAAAGAAATCAACCTTCAAACCTTCATGCCTAGACTCTGTATTCAGAACCTAGCTCAAACTAACTCAGCTTTAGTGCCTCCTTTTTCTCTCTTGTGTTCGTCCCCTAACTTGTTTCTTTCCTATACTATAGCACGACCCTGTACACTTGTGGGTGTGGTGTGTTACTTTATGCAAATGAGTCTATTAGGGATTTTTAAATTTGAAAATTCCATATTATGTGATCAAGCCTTGAGGCACACCTAATCAATATTCAATTGTGTTAGGTGTGTGAACCTTGAGGAGAGGAGAAACACACCAAGCCTCCTGGCATCTTTGTCGGGGAGAAAGTCACTGAGACTAGCTAGTTATTTTTCCTTTAATTGTTCCTATTGACCTCATCACTGTTATTCTTTATTATTTGTATTATTTTTGCTTATTAGTTTTGCTAACTTGTCCTATTTTTCTTTTGTGCCATGTACATGTGACAAACAACCCATGGAAGAGAAGATGGAAGGCTAAAATGCACCTTACAATACACTTCAAGAATACTTCATGCCTAGAAACTACAAATTGCCAACTGCAAGGAGAGTTGATCAAATGTCAGTGGAGCAATTCTCTATCCCTCTAGGTCTTCTTATGCTCCTACCCAACTTCTATGGCTTGGAGAGTGAGAACCCCTACAAGTACTTAGATTTTTCTCTTGAAGTATGTTCTACCTTCAGGACACCAATAGATAGTGATGATCCAATTACGGTGACCTTGTTCTCATTCTCCCTCAAAGACAAGGCCAAAGATTGGTATTACTCAAGAACAAACATCACGAGTTGGGGAGACATGAATAATGCCTTTCCAAAGAAATTCTACTCCATTGCAAGGTTGACACAAATGTGGCATGCCATTGTAAATGTCGCGCCCCAATCTCACATTAAACACAAACCACCGGATTAGGGCACGACAGGTGGGATTATACACATAAGCCAAACACTCTTCACTGTTTAAGACACATTTAAAGAGATTAACAGAATAAACAGATTTAAGCTGTAAAATGAAACTAAGCAGACTGCGGAAGCATTTCTATTATCTGATAGGAAATTAAACAAGTCTACAGCACACTGCATTGTTCAACATAAAATAAAGCATAACAGTTAATTTACATATTTGTACATATTCTCTCTTCTCACTCACACCTTGTCCCGAAGATCGAGGGGAATGGACTAAGAGACCTTCTAACTAGACTAACTACAAACCTTCTATCAACTAAGCGTTGGGATGAAACGATCCTTCTGACTCCTGTTGCTGATGCTGACCTGAAAATTTTGAGTAGAGGGGTGAGCCTACTCGCTCAGTGAATAACATTTCACTTAGCTATCAATAAACAACTCGTCAGGTTCATTAACTGAAAATAAACATATATACAGTTTAAACAGAGCAATTCTACTGACATAGCAGGTAAACAGTTACCAATCACATTTCTAAGCATCGTCAGGTATTTCAAGTAGTTAAAAAATTATATAAATTTACTATGAACCTATATGATTTTTCATCCATTTTATTATTATGCCCTAAATATATGCAGTGTACTCTGCATATAAAGGTCCGCAACAAGTCCATGCTACGGCCCCACCGTACAAGACTTAGCGACACACCCGGGAATGCTAAGTCTGACGCCAGCCCTGTTCTGCCACAGGACCACAGGCTCTCCGGCCTACAGGCTCTCCGGCCTCAATGCACTACTCTGAGTGCTCTCTAGACTCCTCCTACTAACCTGAGCACACAGGCGGAGGGTCACAGGGTTACCTTCGCGACTCCGCACGAATGGTGTTAGATAACCGTGTTTTCTGGTGAAACCGCAGTGCCATTGTGACACAAGCACAATTGTTGTTAGACACTGCCCTTTTTTCTCTTTCCTCGTTTGTCCGCGACACACGCACGGATGATGTTGCAACACGAGTTTCACCCCAAAGCTGCAGATACCACTTAGGGGTTCTACGGTGTTAGGGCATCTAAGTCTATACTTGATTAACGAATAACATAAATAACACATTATAACTGTAAACACAGAATTTCCTCTTTCTCATCATTCTTATTACACAATTCAAGTTCCAATGAACTTATTAAACCATTACTGAAGCAATCAGACATTTAAAATGAGTTAAATAATGATTTCTAAATGAATTGCCACTCACCACTTGAAACTCGGCCGAACACTATGGAACTCGGCCGATCACTTCCCAGATCCTGAAACTCGGCCAACCAACCTCGGCCGACCAACTGGAAACTCGGTCGATCCCCTGGGGAACTCGGCTGACCAACTCACCGCTTGAAAAACCTACAAAGAAAACTCGGCCGATCAGGACCAAACTCGGCCGACCAAATCCCTGTTCGTTTATCTAATTCAGGAAACTCGGCCGATCCAGACTGAAACTCGGCCGATCCGGAAAACGCTGTACAAAAGCCCTAAATAAGAACTCGGCCGACCGAATTGGAAACTCGGCCGAACCGCGCACAGGCAGAACACAAAAACGGCCTGCAAAAGTCGATTTCTCTCGAATCGACGGGCAAACTTCGAGCAAACACCGCGAAACGATCACAAACGACCCATACAACTAAACTGTACCTGAAAGGAAGAAAGGAACAAGCTAGGGCTGCTCCGAGCACCCCAATTCCTTGACCACTTTTCTTGCAAACGCAGCTCCAGCTGCAAAACTGATTTGATTCGATGAAGGTGATGATCTACGGAGGGAAGGGACGATCTACAGCAACTAATTGGAGCAAAACGACGCTCCAGAGCTTCTCCCTCCTCAGCTCCTTCTCTCTTTCTCTCTCTTTCTCTCTTTCTCTCACGCAAGGAACATAACGTTTCCTGCGTTCTGCGTTTCTGTGAAATGAAACGAGAAAGGGAGAAAGGAAAGATAAGGAAGAAAACTTAGGGGCCAAATTGCAAATTTTGGAACTTTCGCAAAATTACAATCGGGTCCCTAGAAGCCCAAAAACTTGCAACTTTTGACTCGAAGGTCGGATTCAAACGATTTCTCTGGCAACGTTTCAAGCGTAAGATATTACATACTTTAGAAGCTAGAAAACACACTAAGCACATATCATGTCCATTTTAAGCATTATTAACAAAAACAGGCTTATAACTTAATACATCAGCTAAACACATGCTGAACAACTTACTTACGGGATAAGCTCGACGCGGGTCATAACAATTCCTCTTACCCTTATAAGAATTTCGTCCTCGAAATTCCTAGAAGAGAAAAGGAAACTTGCCACGCATCTCAGATTCTAGCTCCCACGTAGCTTCTTCAAGATTATGGTTTCTCCACAAAACCTTCACTAAAGGAATTTCGCGGTTCTTAAGCTTTTTAATCCGGTAATCAACTATCTGCACATGTCCTTCAACATAGGACACATCTGTCCTAAGTTGCACCGGTTCTGAATCTAGAATTTTATCCGTACCAGGGTGACACTTTTTCATCATAGACACGTATAAGACATCATGTAGATTTGCCAACTCAGACGGCAAATCCAACCTGTAAGCTACAGGTCCAATCCTCTCAACAATAGGATATGGACCCATATATCTAGGGGTCAACTTACCCCTCTTGCCAAATCTCAGAACTCCCTTCCACGGTGAAACCTTCAAGTAAACCTCGTCGCCAACCTCAAACTCAAGAGGTCGACGTCGTCTATCAGCATAACTCTTCTGTCTATCCTGTGCAGCTTTCAACTGATCCCGAATCACTGATATCTTTTCAGTAGTTACATCAACTAACTCAGGTCCAAGAATTTCCTTTTCACCCACCTCATACCAACAAACTGGCGATCTACACTTCCTGCCATAAAGAGCTTCAAATGGAGCCATTCCAAGACTAGAATGGTAACTGTTATTGTAAGCAAACTCTATTAAGCTTAAGTGTTCTTCCCAGTTGCCTCCAAACTGTAGCACGCATGCTCTCAGCATGTCTTCAAGGGTCTGAATGGTCCTTTCAGATTGACCATCTGTCTGTGGGTGAAATGTTGTACTGAACTTTAACCTCGTGCCCATCACACGATGTAACTGATTCCAGAATCTAGATGTAAACTTTGGATCTCTGTCAGAAATAATAGAAACTGGAATCCCATGCAACCTGATTACCTCATCCACATAAACTTTAGCCAGCTTAGAAACGTCAAAGGTTGACCTGACAGGAAGAAAGTGAGCAGACTTAGTTAGTCTGTCCACAATCACCCATATCGAGTCTGAACCCTTAGGTGTTCTGGGTAATCCTACCACAAAGTCAATCGTGATGTGTTCCCATTTCCATTCTGGTATAGGAAGCGACTGCAAAACACCAGCAGGTTTCTGATGTTCAACCTTAACCTGCTGACACACCCCGCACCTAGCTACGTATTCAGCCACATCCTTTTTCATACCTGGCCACCAATACAACTCTTTAAGGTTCCTGTACATCTTTGTATTACCTGGATGCATTGCATACATAGAAGTATGCGCTTCTTCAAGAATCTGCTCTTTCAACTCACTGTTTCCAGGTACACACAGCCTATCATGAAGATACAACATGCCTTCATCAGAAAATCTAAACTCTGTCCTCTTACCCTCTGACATCTCCTGCATAATCTGCCATAACTCATCATCACTCTGCTGTAACTCTTTAATCTGATTATAAAAAGTAGGTCTAACTTGCATCTGTGCAATAAGCCCACTCTGTCTTGTCATCTCCAAGCCCAAGTTCAACCTTCGCATATCTACAAGCAAGTCTCTCTTGAAACATGCCATAGAAAATGCATTGGCTGAAGAACTTGACTTTCTACTCAAGGCATCAGCTACAACATTCCCCTTACCAGGATGGTAATCAATTGTTACATCATAGTCTTTAATCACCTCTAGCCATCTGCGCTGTCTCAAATTCAAATCTTTCTGAGTGAAGATATATTTCAAGCTCTTATGATCGGTGAACACCTGACATGTTTCACCATACAAATAATGACGCCATGTCTTTAGAGCATGAACTATAGCAGCTAATTCCAGATCATGAACAGGGTAATTCTCCTCATTTTTCTTAAGCTGTCTAGATGCGTAAGCAACAACTTTACCTTCTTGCATCAGTACACAGCCCAAACCTCTCCTAGAAGCATCACAGAACACTGTATAGCCTTTTTCTGCCTCAGGCAGAACCAACACTGGTGCTGAAGTCAACCTCTTCTTCAAAATCTGAAAACTTCTCTCACAGTTATCAGACCAAACAAACGACACATCCTTCCTTGTCAAGTGTGTCGAAGGTGATGCTATCTCACTGAAGTTCTATATGAATCTTCTATAATATCCTGCCAGACCCAAGAAACTTCTGATCTCTGTAGGAGTCGTAGGTTGTTCCCACTGAAGCACATACTCAACTTTCTTAGGATCCACGCTGACTCCATCTCTCGAGATAACATGTCCAAGGAATGCTACTTCAGCCAACCAGAACTCGCACTTGCTAAACTTAGCAAACAACTGGTGTTGTCTCAACAACTGCAACACCACTCTCAAGTCTTGCTCATGTTGTTCCTCGTCTCTGGAATAGATCAGAATATCATCTATAAAGACTACAATAAACTGATCTAGAAAAGGTTTGAAAATCCGATTCATCATATCCATAAAGGCTGCTGGGGCATTGGTCAGCCCAAATGACATGACCAAGAACTCATAATGTCCATACCTGGTTCTGAAAGCTGTTTTGGGAATATCAGAAGCCTTTATCCTGAGCTGATGATATCCAGATCTCAAATCAATTTTAGAAAAGATCGTCGCTCCACGCAACTGATCAAACAGATCATCAATTCTCGGCAAGGGATATTTATTCTTTATTTTGATCTTGTTCAGTTGCCTGTAATCTATACAGAGACGCATGGTTCCATCCTTTTTCTTAACAAACAAGACTGGAGCACCCCATGGTGAAGAACTAGGTCTAATGAAACCCTTATCTAACAACTCCTGCAACTGTACCTTGAGTTCTTTCAACTCCGCAGGTGCCATTCTGTAGGCCGGCAGCGCTACTGGATGACTACCTGGATATATCTGAATTTCAAAATCAATGTCTCTGACAGGAGGTAAGCCTGGTAACTCTTCTGGGAAAACATCAGAGAACTCACAAACTACAGGCACATCATAAACACTGGTGGTGCTCTTTTCTGCTCTGGTGTCAACTACATGAGCAAGGAACGCTTCACATCCTTTCTGTAACATCTTATCAGCTACAGCAGCTGATATTATGCATGTAGGCAGAACTTTCCTGTCTCCAGTAAAGACACAAGAAAATTCTCCTAATTGAAAGGTAGCTTCCTTTTTCCAGCAATCGAGTTGCACTCGATATGTCTCAAGACAATCCATACCCAAGATGACTTGAAAAGTATTTACATCCAAGGGTATGAGATTAGCAGCAAAAGTAAAACCTCCAAAAGATAACAAACATCTGGGACAGGACTCAGATAAAACTGTCGGTCCACCTAGTGGATCCCTCAACACTAACTCATCTGCCAACTCTTGAGTTAACAGATTAAGTTCAACAACTAAAGAACGTCGTATAAAAGAATGAGTAGCTCCCGGATCTATCAAAACTGAAACCGGTATACTATTAAACAAAAGCATCTCTCCTGTAATGACTTGTGAAGAGATTATACCTTCCTGAGGTGTCAAAGAAAAGAAACGTGCTGAAGCTCTCCCTCTGCCACGTTGTCCTCTCTGACCACTCCTGCCACTAGACGCTTCACCACCTCTAGAACCAGAAGCCACAGAGGAACTCGGAACATCATGGTATTGAGGCTGAAAAGCTTGTGATGCTGCTTGATGAAGTTGAGGACAATCCCTTCTAAGGTGTCCTATTTGTCCACAGGAAAAACAACTTGGACCCCAACACTGACCAGTGTGTGGTCTACCACATTTATTACATAGCGGTATCTCTTGTCTCTGAGGACCTAATACTGACATTGATGACCCTGAAGACTGTCCACTAGTGGCACTGCTCCATCTTCCTGGGTTATATCCTCCTCTACCTCTAGAAGTAGTGACATTCTCAGATCTCTGTCTGCCAAAACAACCAAAGACACGCCCAAGTTTAGAAAAGAAACCTCTACCTCCACCTCTGTATCCACCACTGGACTGTCCTCCACTGAACTCTGCAGATCTCTTCTTAGACTCGGGCACCCTGTCAGCATTCACAGATTCTTCAACCTGCCTGGCAGCCTCAACAAACTCACCAAAGTTCTCTCTGTTCCTCCTACTAGTAGCAGAGACTGTATGCCGAATCTCTGGCCTTAACCCTTCCTGAAATCTTCTGCACCTTTCTATGTTGTCAGGAACAAGCTGTGGACAGAAGTTAGCTAAGCGTGTGAAAAGCGCTTCATACTCTGTAACTGTCATGTTCCCCTGCTTGATATTCTGCAACTGCCTGATTTTCTCATTAAGGAAAGTGGGTGGATAGAATTTGAGATGAAACTCCTCAGAGAAATCCTTCCAGGAAAGCTCTGTGCCTCTTCTCTTTTCCTCCACACCACGCCACCATAGCTCTGCATCACCTGTCAGAAGGTAGACTGCATGATTGATCTTCTTGTCTTCTGGAAGCTCCATCAGACGAAAGACCTTCTCAATCTGTCTAAACCATTCATCAGCCTCTGCGGGATCTGTGGTGCCACTGAACTCTGTGCCACCAAGCTTCTTCACAAGCTCATAAGATCGCATCAGATCTTTACTGCTGGTAGAAGAAGATTCTCACCTATCAGCCTTGTACCTCTCCTTAGTCTCCAAGAACATCATGTACATCCGGGATGCTTCATCCACGTGGTCACCACCACCTGGACCCAAGTATCGCGGATCAGGGCCAACATGGCTCTCGGCTTGATCATCACGATCAAAACCTCTTCCTGCCATCTGCAATGATATAATAGAATATTTCCTATTAGAAAATTACAGATAGAAGAAAGACACCTAGACCTTAATCCTATTGGTCTCTTATCGTCCCCTGACCTTGAGTAACTAAGTACTCAAACCTAGGCTCTGATACCAAAAATTGTCACGCCCCAATCTCACATTAAACACAAACCACCGGATTATGGCACGGCAGGTGGGATTATACACATAAGCCAAACACTCTTCACTGTTTAAGACACATTTAAAGAGATTAACACAATAAACAGATTTAAGCTGTAAAATGAAACTAAGCAGACTGCGGAAGCATTTCTATTATCTGATAGGAAATTAAACAAGTCTACAGCACACTACATTGTTCAACATAAAATAAAGCATAACAGTTAATTTACATCTTTGTACATATTCTCTCTTCTCACTCACACCTTGTCCCGAAGATCGAGGGGAATGGACTAAGAGACCTTCTAACTAGACTAACTACAAACCTTCTATCAACTAAGCGTTGGGATGAAACGATCCTTCTGACTCCTGTTGCTGATGCTGACCTGAAAATTTTGAGTAGAGGGGTGAGCCTACTCGCTCAGTGAATAACATTTCACTTAGCTATCAATAAAAAACTCGTCAGGTTCATTAACTGAAAATAAACATATATACAGTTTAAACAGAGCAATTCTACTGACATAGCAGGTAAACAGTTACCAATCACATTTCTAAGCATCGTCAGGTATTTCAAGTAGTTAAACAATTATATAAATTTACTATGAACCTATATGATTTTTCATCCATTTTATTATTATGCCCTAAATATATGCAGTGTACTCTGCATATAAAGGTCCGCAACAAGTCCATGCTACGGCCCCACCGTACAAGACTTAGCGACACACCCGGGAATGCTAAGTCTGACGCCAGCCCTGTTCTGCCACAGGACCACAGGCTCTCCGGCCTACAGGCTCTCCGGCCTCAATGCACTACTCCGAGTGCTCTCTAGACTCCTCCTACTAACCTGAGCACACAGGCGGAGGGTCACAGGGTTACCTTCGCGACTCCGCACGAATGGTGTTAGATAACCGTGTTTTCTGGTGAAACCACAGTGCCATTGTGACACAAGCACAATTGTTGTTAGACACTGCCCTTTTTTCTCTTTCCTCATTTGTCCGCGACACACGCACGGATGATGTTGCAACACGAGTTTCACCCCAAAGCTGCAGATACCACTTAGGGGTTCTACGGTGTTAGGGCATCTAAGTCTATACTTGATTAACGAATAACATAAATAACACATTATAACTCTAAACACAGAATTTCCTCTTTCTCATCATTCTTATTACACAATTCAAGTTCCAATGAACTTATTAAACTATTACTGAAGCAATCAGACATTTAAAATGAGTTAAATAATGATTTCTAAATGAATTGCCACTCACCACTTGAAACTCGGCCGAACACTATGGAACTCGGCCGATCACTTCCCAGATCCTAAAACTCGGCCGACCAACCTCGGCCGACCAACTGGAAACTCGGCCGATCCCCTGGGGAACTCGGTCGACCAACTCACCGCTTGAAAAACCTACAAAGAAAACTTGGCCGATCAGGACCAAACTCGGCCGACCAAATCCCTGTTCGTTTATCTAATTCAGGAAACTCGGCCGATCCAGACTGAAACTCGGCCGATCCGGAAAACGCTGTACAAAAGCCCTAAATAAGAACTCGGCCGACCGAATTGGAAACTCGGCCGAACCGCGCACAGGCAGAACACAAAAACGGCCTGCAGAAGTCGATTTCTCTCGAATCGATGGGCAAACTTCGAGCAAACACCGCGAAACGATCACAAACGACCCATACAACTAAACCGTACCTTAAAGGAAGAAAGGAACAAGCTAGGGCTGCTCCGAGCACCCCAATTCCTTGACCACTTTTCTTGCAAACGCAGCTCCAGCTGCAAAACTGATTTGATTCGATGAAGGTGATGATCTACGGAGGGAAGGGACGATCTACAGCAACTAATTGGAGCAAAACGACGCTCCAGAGCTTCTCCCTCCTCAGCTCCTTCTCTCTTTCTCTCTCTTTCTCTCTTTCTCTCACGCAAGGAACAGAACGTTTCCTGCGTTCTGCGTTTCTGTGAAATGAAATGAGAAAGTGAGAAAGGAAAGATAAGGAAAAAAACTTAGGGGTCAAATTGCAAATTTCGGAACTTTCGCAAAATTACAATCGGGTCCCTAGAAGCCCAAAAACTTGCAACTTTTGACTCGAAGGTCGGATTCAAACGATTTCTCTGGCAACGTTTCAAGCGTAAGATATTACATACTTTAGAAGCTAGAAAACACACTAAGCACATATCATGTCCATTTTAAGCATTATTAACAAAAACAGGCTTATAACTTAATACATCAGCTAAACACATGCTAAACAACTTACTTACGGGATAAGCTCGACGCGGGTCGTAACAGTAAAGCTTTAGTCAAGTGGGTAATGGGAGGTTCCATGATGCGTGGGAAAGATTACAAAAGATGATGAGAGAGTGTCCCCACCATGAAATCCATTTATGACAACTTATTCAATCCTTTTACTCCATTATGTCTCCAATGGGTTAAGCTAAAGTGGATTCTTGTTGTGGAGGAGCTTTTATGTCTAAGACACCTAAGGATATATGGCCCTTGCTTGAGTAGTTAGCAAAAATTTAAAGGATCTAAGCTTCTAGCATGATCAATGATGGTGGCCAACCATTTGGTGTGACATATCTAGCTCCAAATGATTCAAGCCTGCAAATGATGAAGATTCTTAGGAAATAGTGAGCTTTATGAAGAACCAAGTGGGACGTATTCATTATCACTCAGTTAATTTCGTTGAGTCCTTTGGTGAAGAAGTTGAGACACCTCATTCTTGTAGCCACATGGAACAAAAAAGTTCAAGATATGGCTTAAGGTTTGAGAAGAAGTTCTCTCAACATTGAAAAGCTTTAATGATGTGCAAAAGAATGTGAAAAAGCTTGAGAAAAAGGTGTAGCATCTCTTTTTGATACTTTCTCTTCAAGTGTAATTAAAGTTGTCCTCCCAACATATAATGAACTTCGATGAATCTAGTGGACCAATGGGTGCTTCACAAGTTTTCTATAGTCCACCTCCTATGCAAGTGTGGCCCATGTATCAATTCTAAGACTATCATAAGCCTTGCATCCTTTGACCACCTCCATCACCACAACCATCTGACCACCTCACTTACCAACCTCAATTTTCCCCTCAACCTAAAATCTATTACAAAGTGCCACCTCCACCTCCTCCACAAACCCATATCCCTCCCCTCTCCACCATGAGAAAGGTAGTTTTGTGACAGTTCTAAGGAGTGGATAAGTCATTGAGAACCTGAAGTATCAAATGGGAATTGATCTTGTGAGCCAAGGGTGTGTTAATGAAACAAGCCCATAGAAACAAAACAGTGACTGTGATTGAAATTTCTGAAGATGATTATGATGCATCTTGTGTTCCACTTTATTCTCCATTTGTAGGATCTATGGTTCCTAATGTCCCACCCATGATTTCAAGGGTACCACATGGAATGCCACAAGAACAGCATGTTGCAAAAGCAAGTGATCCACCATTCCCTGAGGCATTGGATGAGCCTCCACAATCAATAAGGAGGCAAAAACACAATGTTGATATTCTAGAGATGTGGTGAACATTTCATTTTTGGTTTCTATCAAGAAAATTCTATCTTATGCCAAGTTTTTGAAGGACATGTGCACTATCCATAAGAAGTCAACGGGAAAGATTCCTAATAAAATCAAGTTGATAGAACAATTGAGCTCTAGCATACAACACTCACTTCTAGGGAAGAGGAAAGACCCATGAGCCCCACTCATACCTAGCTGCATAGGGGGCCATTGCACAGACCAATCCCTACTAGACTTGAGATCTAGTGTGATTTGATGATATATAGGTCTATGTTGAGTTGGGGTTAGATATTGAAACCCTCTCATTACACTCCCCAATTGGCCGAATGGTCCATCAAAGTTCCTAGAGGAAGAGTGGGTGATGTTTTGGTCATGATAGACAAGGAAAAGGAAGCACTGTTCCCAGCAAAATTCATTGTTCTTGACATGGATACAGAGGATAGGAAGACTTCCATCATCTTGGGAAAACCATTTTTATCTGAAGTTGATGTTGAGATACATGTGCGTAGTGGCACAATGGTAGTTTCTTTCATGGACATGAAGATAAGAAATCAATACATTCAAGACCCCAACCAAGTGAGACCGAGATGAGGATGTTGAGCAGGGTCACTTGAGAAGTCAAGTTGATTACTTGAAGGATGGAGATCCTAATTGTATACATGGTGATAATGTTTCTGACCAATGATACAAGGAACAACTATTGAATGTAAATGATGGATGTATCTATCTCAAGAGTGAATACACAAGAATTCCATATGGTTGTTTGATTGTGAGATCTGCAACAAGCTCAGATGAAGGCACAACACTTATCTATGGTGGGAGGAAACCCACCTAGGTGTGGGAATTGTTCACCCAAACTTCCATTTTTGATACTTTTTGTTATTTTTACACTTTTCCAAGAAACAAAAACACACACACCATACTTGATGGTTTTTATGTTTATGAATCATGTTAGAGTAGGTACATTGAATGAAAGATGATGCATGGAAGATCCATATAAGAGAAGAAAAGAAATGGAGAAAATGATTGAAGATCAGTGAGAAATCTACAAGAAAGAAGCCACCACGACCATTCCACACAGGATGACCGTGGTGCCGGTAGGCCAAAACAACCATTATGCACAAAATGATCAAGTTGGCTCTAGCCTACCCACTTGTTGCTATGTTGATCATTCCCACTCTTGGCAATTGTATACCATGTCTCCATGCCCATTACCCTACTACTCTAAATTTCTATGTCACGCTGAGGACAATATGGTTTAAAAGTTTGGAGTGGTATGGCGGTAAACCCTTGTTTCACCCCACATACCTCTATGGTCATTGTTCTAAAGTTTCTTATGGGATGATCAAATAGTCTAACTAACTCTTATACTTGTCCATCCATGATTTGTTTGTTTGGTTTGGACACATCCATATCATGTAGTTCATTTTCTTGCATTTTTGCATAAATTTCAAAAAAATTACTCTTTTTGTCATGCATTGCATTCCTTGTAGACTTATGTAATTTTTGCATGTTTGTACTGGAATTTTCTTGTTTCTTTCCTTTTGTTTTATAATAAAGGCTTAGTTGTGATTGAAGAGAATTTGGAACCATATTGGCCAATTTTGCCAGAATTTGAAATTTCTTTCCTAAAAGCATGTTTGACCCAATCTCTACTTTTGAGTTGAAAAATGTTTATCTTTATATATACATGTTGCGTTCCCATGTTCTGTTGTTAAATGGCCTCAATTGGTGACTTTTTATATGTACATCACCTCTTTCATGCTTGTGAATAGCTTGGTTGAATTGTGATCTAATTAAACCACAAACACTTAGGGTTTCTCAAATCTCATGAGAAAATTTCAGTTTTCATTTTGCTCCTTCATTAGGTGTGTCATTGCTTGATAAAGTTGTTGGAGTAATTTTCATATAAGAGATCTGATGTGAAGGCCCACACTAGTGAACCCTCTTTGGTTCACTTTTCTCTCACCCTTTCTTACCTCTCTGGCTCATGAAAGGATGCCAAAGTGATCATGCTAGCCTTGGTCACCTCCAAACTTTTGGGGTGGACATATATATCTCCATGCTCCACTCTCATCACCATGTGCCCCACCTACACCACGGGAAAAAATAGAAATAAAAAGAAAAATAACATGCAAAAAGAAAATAAAAGATGTTCCTATGTCATATCATCTAAATAAAGAAAACATGATTTCCCCTATATAATAGCACAATGATCACTTACCACAACCCCTTTCTTCCATTTGCATGCCCATTGAGCTAGGAAACATCAAACCTATCTTAGTTTTTCCTTTTTCATAACCACACGGGTTGTGACACCCTTTGCACACAAACACAAGCCACAAAATTATAAACAAAACTAAATATGGAAACAAAAATCGATAGTGGATAACTGAAAAATGCTATAAAAAAATAAAAACCAATTTCAACAAGAATCAACATCAAGAAACTTATTACGTTAGGGTCCAAAAATCTTCCATTTTAATTGTACATCATAAAGCATATTTATGTACAATATGCCCATAAAGGACTACCTGTCACATATGATATTTGTTCATTTACATAAACATGTACAATAGCCAAGTTTATACAATAAGGGCACATTAACCAAAAACTCATATCGATAATACCATCAAGGAACATACATAATTCCCCCAAGACCTAAGTGTACAAGGATGACTCTAGGACTCTAACCACAAAAGACCACAAGCAACATTCCCAACCTTAGTTGCTACTATCCTTCGTGTTGCTGCTCAGCCTTTGCTCCACGATCTCTACCTCCTTGTGCACGCCCACCTAAAAGATGTGGGAAACCCATGGGGTGAGATTCCAAATCTCAGTGGGAGATATAACTCTCCACCAACACTATCATTAGCACAAATAAGATAAATAAAGAATAGAAGTAAGGCTACAATTACAATAAGTAGATAATCATTCCTAATCAGCATAAGTAATTGCAATTGGATTGCAGAACATCTTATCATCAATAAATTAATATGAAGAACATGTATATTCACTACCAACTATGTTATACAAAAGCAAGCAAGGCCTCATCCAATGCTTTTCATATTTGATCCAAAGAATGTACACTATATTGATGATTAAGTATTTTATTATGCCATAGGGATCTTAGTCCTACTATCCAAATCCAACCGACCAATGCTAAGTCAAAATCAGTGCCAAACAAGGTCCATGGAAGAACCGGAATCCATGACCTCACCTAACCGCATGGTCAGTACACGAGTACACATCAGATACATACTAGTCAATTGCAACATGTGACATATAGTCAACAGTGAAAGTCCTAGCCCACCTTGGTATAGGTCACGACGCTAGTGAAACTAAGCTACGTCCTGTAGCCACAGTACTACCAGGGTATGACCCATAACCAATCCTATGAAACCACATGAGCAACATATCACTGAGTTATGGCCCACAACCACAATGCATATACTCAATAGTATATGACTCCAAACTTCCTCTAATGGAAAGCTCATTTCACCATCCAGCATGTGCTAACACTGAGATGGATCTATGGCACAAGGAAAAATTACATGATCATGTTCCACTTGACTAGTTAAGCCAATTAAGTGTCTTTTAGCATCAATCAAGTTACACCGTATAAAATCATAACAACCCTACAAAGATAAGGGCATAATACACTTTAGAAAATAAAGTCGTATAGGGTGTGAACTTGTCACACTACTACACCATGATCCATGTATCATTTTCATTCATCATGCCATCAATACCAAAGTCACATGCTACTAAATATCAACCCCCGCAACTCATAATTGGGAAAAGCCATCTCATATAATGCAACAAGTCACTACCAAGTCATAGGACCCATTCACATTAATCATGTATGACAAGTGCCACAACATGCCTCATAAGGGCATATTCAACCTGTGTCATATCATACTCACCATAGAAAACACTAGCTATGATTATCAAGCTCATAAAACCTTCATGGATAGAATTTCATAAACAAGAGATATAATCACATAACATTATAACCATTCCATGAGAAAGAAACAAGCAAGTCTCATTGCAGACTATTAGGATTAGGGTTTATTCTTAGCCAATTAGAGTTTATAAGACTAGGTTCAACCATCAACCCTATAACCATTTGTAGGGAAATGTGGCATCAGATAGACAATGGAACCAAAAAATTAACTGACATATTTCCCATTAACCAGCAGACTGCGTCAATAACTATGCAATGGGAAGGATGGTTTCATGAATATATACCTAGTCCTGGATCAAGTCCAGTGATAATCCTCATTGATGTAGATGTGCACTCTATCTTGGATGGTGCTTGTGTAGCTCCTAGTCACACTCAAACTCGTATGACTGCTCCTCCATAGATAGCAGACTCGGACAACTACTGCAATGGCTCCTAAGATCTTTCTACGGACTACGAGTTGACATTGCCCTCCTAGCAGCAGCCAACAGACTCCTGCCTCTATAGTAGTTCACACGGACCAACTAAAACTCATGTCCTTCTATAGCATTGGACATGAAGGATTTGTCCCTTCTGTTGGTATACTAGTCACCAACATGTTCTCCCACAACAATGATCCTCAGTTGTTTCTCTCTCGTGGCTATCCCTCCCTAGTTGAGTAGGACTTGACTGGGCTCTCGTGGTTACCACAACCATAGAGGACAAAACTTGTCAAAGCAATGGATTCTCAAATGTATGTGTAGTAGTTGTAATCTAGGAAGCCTACAGTACCGCTCTATATATAGGAGGGGTTAAGGTCAGGGTTCCTAGTCCCCATCCAATGTGAGACTAAAGTGGGAGTGGAAAAGACAAGTAGATCTTGAATTTTCATAACTTTTCTGGAAGTTTCACAACTTGTGTATGATTAAGTGGTCATCTCTCCAAGTGAGACGGTCATCTCACACGTGAGACGATTGTTTCTCTAAGTGAAATGGTCATCTGGAACATGAGATGTTCATTTCACACTTTCCCAGTCAGATATGAATTGGCAAATTATTTCTTGATTAATGTCATACATTAATTTACTTGCACCCCAAGTACATGTAATTGAAATGAGTTTGGGAAAACTCTAGAACTTTCATTCATCCCAACTAGGCCATCTCACATAAGTAAGATGCCCATCTCACTCATCCAGACGGTCGTCTGGTGAGTTTGAGTCGATCTGATCGGTTCAACAACTTGAACTGGTCGGTTCATAGGGCAGAATTAAGACAACTCAAATTTTATTATGCTTGACAACCCAAACAACAGTCTCAACACTTGACATGCCCGTCTGGCTACCCATACCCAAACAGCCATCTCACCCACTGAGATGGTCATTTGGTAGTTCAGTCAGCCAATCAGTCGATTTGTTGTGTGAGTTGAGTACCCAAACACTTTAGTACTTCAATTATGATTCATGATCTGAACTCCTCTTTTAGGTGAATTCATATGTGTGTGACCCTATAGGTCCTGTATCACATTAGCAGTGAATGTCCATAATTAGCTTATGACATCACAATCAAAGGGTGGTGTGTAGTCACACATCATTGCTACCTAAGTGAATGGAAAGTTGTGGAGCAACTTCAACCTACAATCTATGTATGGTGTTATAGTGTTTGTATAGTTCCTTTGTCACTAATATCCAGATTGAATTAGAGGCATGGAGAAGCATCCACATTATTATCCAATCATGCTCCTTGAACCAGAGTAGAGTGCATGAGATATATGTAAGCTCAATATCACATATAAACTCACATGTGCATGGCCAACTTTTCTTAGTCTCACTAATCAAGAGTCCTTGGATATCAGACTCCTATCGTAGGGAAAAATTCCATATATATCACTCACAATCAATCCCCATGTGTCAAAGTCACCCAATCATTACCATTATAAATACCCATGTTTTAGGACTGTGTTTGATGATGTCAAAGTGTACCCAACAACATGTGATGAATATAGTTATTTCAAGTCTAAGAACCACAACCACCACCATCACTGTGAGAACTGACTATGACTTCAATGATGATGGCTTCCATGTATTAGTCTAGCGGTGGGTTTGTCTGATACACTGTTCTCTAACATGTATCTATGTGCTTGGTTTTATATTTCCATAACACGATTAATGAGATTTAGTCATCAACCAACTCACACTCTGATCTTAAGTATTATTGTTGTCTGTCAACCTTCCACAATAACAATTGATCAGGGACATAATGAGATTTTATATACTCTTAACATTTGTATGATCTCATTCATCCAAGTCACATACTTGAAGACATATGTTTTTGAGTAATATAAATCTCTAGATATTTATTATGTTATTCATTCTCTCTATTATTATCAAATCAGGTATCTAATTCCATATCCCAATCATCATATGATTGGCTCTCTAGGCATACATACCAATAGACTCCCACTTGCACTTTGAGCCAATCACCCACATATTTTACCTTGAGTGACATAACATGACCATCATGCTTTTGTTGTGCAAGTGCATTTATAGCAACATTTTCTTTAAGTCGGTATTTTGCAATTTTCACATATCTTCGCTATACTACTACTCGTATGAGATGGATGTGTCCTAGTATGCTATCTGAGATTCCTAGCCTAACTAGTAGCTCCATTGTTGTCATCAGTATATCTATTGTGTCATCAATGGTTTGGAACCTCACACAAGTTCACCCATATGAATTTTTTGATCCATACAGTATCTATGTTGTTCTCATAACACAAAGATATTTGGCTTCTTTTGTATATTAGGACAATTGCTATTACCTCAAAACCCTTTCTAGTTTATAGTTATCATTTAATGTCAAATTCCATTGTGATCATTTTGTCGGTTTGGAATCTTGCATGGGTTTAATCCTTTCCATCCAACTCTTCCTTATTACCATAACCAAGGAACCAATCCTTTAAGTGATTCACAAGCATCTAAGGATGTTCTTTATGGTAGTACAATGACTCTCACTAGTATCTGACATACCTCTCGTCATGCCCAATACATATGAGATTGCTAGGTATGTACATATACGTCCTCTCATCATATCTATACATATGAGATCACTGGATATCCTCTCTTCATGTCCAATACATACAAGACAACAAGATAAGTACATAGCATTACATTCAAGATAGATCCAATGACATCTATCCATGTGTCCCTATTCTTCATAAGAATTGGGACACTAGGCTCTTGTAATACTAACTCGATGGAACATGGACAAGTTTTCTCTCATTGAGTCTTGATGTTGAATCCTTCAACATCTTACCAATGTGTGTGCTCTTACTTAGGCCAAGAAGCTCTCTAGATCTATCTCTATAGACCTCGCTCCCTATCACATAGGATGCTTTTCCTAAACCCTTCATATAGAATGTACTTTTCTTACTAGGTTTTAACACTTATAGGATAAGGACGTTATTCCACGTCATTATGTGGAATATCAATATGCTCCCACTGAATCTTTTGTAATCATAGATTCCATCTTTATTCTGACTCAAGTCAAAACCTTTGATTGTCTTGTCAAATAGAAGATTCCAACTCTGAGATGCCTACTTCAATCCAAAGATTGACCTTTGTATCTTATAGACTTTATTTACATTAATAGATTTGTAAAGCCATTAGGTTGTGTCACATACTCATCCTCTTAATTATTCCAATTAAGGAATGCGGTTTTAACATCCATATGAAAAATATTATAGTCATACTAAGCTACAATAGCAAGCATGATCCTGATGGACTTAACCATGGTAATTGGTGAAAGACTTCATAATGTTCAACACCTTGAACTAGTTTGAAACTCTTTACACCCAATTTACCGATCCATTTTGGTATTCTTATAGATACCCAAATGCACCCAATGGGTTTTACTCCTTCAGGTGGATCCAGCAAGGTCATACCTTGTTGGTTCACATGGAGTCCATCTTTGATTTTATAACCGTAAGCCATTTGTCATATCCTGATCCCTCAATAGTTTCTAGGTATGTTGTTGACTCATCTCTATGATCAACTTACCACCTTCCTGAGTTATAGGATATTATAATCTTTCAAACTCAAGTCGTATTTTACTAGAACTATGAGTTTTGTGTTTACATGAGGAACTTGAGATTCCACAACAACTTGTGATTCTCCTTGTTCTTAGTGTACCTTTTAAGGTTCTATGTTTTCTTGTTTGTCTTGAGCATTTTGAGTTCTACTTTTACTCCTAGTGATTCCTTTGGAACTAATTTCCATTTATAATTCATCCATCCTAGTAACAAACACTTTACTGTTGGGTTGGAATATAAGTGGTATCCAACAAGATAACATTCATGTGATTTATGGATAAATCCTTTTAAGAAACAATTTTCTTACATATAAGTCTTCAATCCTAATCACAATAAAAGACACATCGAGACACTTCCCATGCCATATCTCATATGGTGTCTTCTGAACCAATTTACATGTTACGTTGTTTTAGTGTAAAGCATATGCCAAAAAGAAATTGTAAGATCAACTAGATTTTATTGATAATATCACAATGACTTAACAGGGTATGATACCTCCTTTATAATACATGAATAAGTTTCAGGTGGATTTCAATGTGATATACTATCAGGGTCTCTCCAAAAAGTGCTCAAACTGTTGGTTAAATATTTTAACATCAATGTATCTTAATACTTTACCAAGTAAGTTATGTACCTCATTTTTGATATCCTTGAACACTTCAAGAGATCCAAACTTGTATTTCATTCAATACAAATTTCAATATCTATTAATTGTATCAGTAAATATAATGAGGTACTTGTAACTACCTTTAGCATTCATCCAAAAGGTCTATGTACATCAGTATGTACTAGTCCTAATGGAATAATCTATCTCCCACTACATTTAGTGAAGATTCTCTTGTCATATTAGACAACAAATAAGACATGAATGTCTCTAATGGTTCAATAACCAAAAGAGTCTAGATAACCATCATATGGATTCTAGAAATGCATTTCTCATTTATGCGTTCTAGATGACAATGCTATAGGTATTCATTGTTTGAGTTATCATGTCATTCACTATATGTGTCTTACACATGTCTCTGCAACTATCAATTATAGTTGGTGAGACATAGGGAATTTTCATAAAAGATCATAATGTTCTTGTCATACAAGACATATGATGTTTTGATCAATGGCAAGTACATGATAGCAATTCACTATTATGTTCCCATCAATGACTATATACAACTGTAGAGGCTTCCTCCATATGTTCTTGCTTTCTTCTTCTCAGGTCCTGAAGTAGATATCTCTATCTCTATCTTCTTCTTAAGATCCTTTATGAAGAGGATAATTCCTTTTAATGTCCAAACAAGTACAATGGTGGCACTTTATTTTCTTTATCCTTTAAGTGAAAAAAGACATATTCCTTTTACACTTACCCTTCTCCATATTTTGAGTGCAAAAGAATTGGACTTTAGATTAGCCTTAGAATTCTTCTTGGCCTTGCCTTCGCCCTAGGACTCACTTCATCTGATCATCATCACATATTTGTCCTTGTTCTTCCTTCCTTTGGCATCGACATGACATGAAAAACACTAGAGGGGGGTGAATAGAGTTTTTAAATAATTTTAACAATTTATCGAACTCAAACAACCACAATTGAAATTGGAAGAAGGAGACAGGTGTTTAGAGTGGTTCCAACTTTAGCAAATACTAAAGTTATCAGTCCACTACCCGGTTGCTTACCCAACTGGGATTTTGAAAGTATTTATTTTATTACCTCTCCAAGGATTTATATAAAATACAATACTTTCCTTTACACCCTTTGAACAGCCTTCACTTGAAGTAGGTGCACCAACTTTGAGGTAGCCTTCTTGAAGTAACTCCAAGCTCCCCCTTGAAGTAGCCTTCCTCTCTAGAAGTAACCTCCCGTTGCACCAGCCTTCTGAAGTAGCTCAAAGTCACCTTCTTCGCCAAGAAGAACTCCACCCTCTCCAATCAGCAGCCTCCAACCTAGGAGTAGCAAGGAGAGTACAAACGGTAATAGAGAACAAGAAAGGAAAAAGGAAATAACAACTTATCCTTTGTAGCCCAAGGCTTGATTTGCCTAGATCAAGCGTATAGATCTCCTAACCAAGTGTGTGGACTTGTGATTGCAGTGGGTAGGAGATACTAGCCTATAGGACATGAATTATGAGCTAAGGAAGGAAATAGCCAATGTTCACAATACTCAATTTGCTCACAAATAGATTGCTCAAAGTATGCTCAAAGAGTTCTCAAGTGTAACAAGTGAGTTTGAGTGTCCTATGGCTTGTCCTATTTATAGGAATGGCCTAAGGATGCTTAAGGACGTTCTAGACAACTTCTAGGGGTTTCTAAGTGCTTAACTAGCTGTTAGGTACAAAGTTGTTGCTTTAACAACGGCTAATTAATTAATTATGCAGTTGCTGTCAGAGACAATCTCGGTCGAGGAATGGTCGACCGAGACACCTACTCGGTCGAACTCTTGTCGACCGACAGGCACTCTGGAACAAATGATTTGCAACGTCTTTCTCCAACTGCCAACTAACTTGTCAGTTGTGTCTAACGGCTACTTTGGATCTTTCTCGGTCGAGAAGATTGTCGACCGAGAGTGTCTCGGTCGAGGAGTTTATCGACCGAGATTGATCCTGTTTCAATGTTTCAATTTAGGCACTAATTATATGTATGAGTGTGCATATGTGATCCTATTTGAAGGGGATGACTTATCTAAATGTGGTGTTTAGCTAGGGAGAATCTAACGCTTGATTTACATGCAATCTAAGTACTTGTACATTATATATTTGTACAAGTTTTTACAAAGAGATTACATTGCATGAAAACATAAACATGTAAGCATATGGATTTCCCTAGTTGCTTTGTCATCCACCTTAATCCTGCACACTCAAGTAGCTCGTTAGATCAATAAGAATGAAATGTTTGTCATAATCAAAACAAAGGGATTTATAGATGTCCATTTAGCCAACAATCTCCCCCTTTTTGAAGATGACAAACATTTCCTTAATATCAAATAAGGAAATATAAAACATGTGAGTTTCATACCTGAAATTTACCTTTGTAGCCATCTTTGGTTTTGCAAGTGACTGCTGGCCAAGATATTATGAAACTCATTTTAATTTTATGTTTATATTATTTCTCCCCCTTTGTCATTTCAAAAAGATATCCAATACAATCATGTAGTATTACTTTGTGTCTTCCTTTTTTTTTTAAGCTTTGCTCCCCCTTAAAGAGATATCCAATTAAAAACAAGGGATTTTTTATTGTCAAAATTAGCCACAATTTGTTTCTCAATCATTTGCCAAGGATGTTAAGCCTTGAAATGATATGAGTTTCTTTTAATTTTATGGCCTATGTGTATTGATTTCTCACCCATTTTACAAGGGATGTTAAGCCTTAAAAATGAAATGAGAATCCTTTAGTTTTAGAGTACATAAAAATGTCTCTTAACTAAATACATGGGATGTTAAGCCCTGATTTGTTTAGAGCGTCCCTTTAAGAACAAGATATATCATTTTTATGAAATTCATAGATTTCATCATAACCAAGAGTAAAAATACTAAGGTCGTAACAAGCTCCAAATGATGTTTACAATGTTTTTGTAAGCTTCTTAATCAAATAATCAAATTTGTTTCTATGAGCTCCCCCTTAATCTCATACTATGCTCCCCTTTAGATAGATATCCCAAGATATAAGTGCTTTGCAATAGATGTCAGTTTAGCCATAACTTTAACTTTTAGGTATTTGCAAAGATTTTCATCCTTTTTTATTTATTTGTATTTATTGCTCCCCTTATTTTGTATGCTCTACAATAGTCTTATAATCCAAAATCAAATGATGCCAAAAAGATAACCATTATAAAGATAACCAATTTCATTACAAGCATGAAAAGATAGTCAAAACATGTAACGATAATCCATTTATTACAATTTTGCAAAGATTCCATTACAACTAATACAACTCCAAATCTCACTGGAAAGACTTAAGAATTACATCAACATCAGGGTCTTTCCCAAGAAAAGGCTCAGTTCCATAATACTGGACCAAAGTTTGCCACTCCAGAGCACCTGTCTTGGTTAAGGCATATGCCTCCAAGAAGGTTGGATTACGATCAAATCGTAAATGAGCAGCAATATCTTGTAGTTGCATTGATGAAAACTGAGTATGCGTGAGATCTGTAGATGGTGGAGGTGGAGGTTGATAGTAGTTGTAAGATGGGTTATATGGATTGAGCATGCCAGGATTTAAAGAATAAGGATATTCATCTGGTTGGTTTGGAGAAAGAGTTTGCATTCTTTGGTTTAGTTAAGTCATGGCATGATGGTTATAATCTAGTTGTTTACTAAGATGATATTGTGACCCAGAAACATAGGTTAGAGTGTTTTGGATGGGGTCATAGGGTAGGCTGGTAGGAGGAGGTGGAGGTGGTATATCTTGTGTAGATGTTTCTCCTTCAACCCTAACCCTCTTATGACAAAATCAATCCCCATTTTTTCTACAGTATTCTTACTTATTTTTTGTGGTCTACGCTCCCATGTATATCCCATATCCTCAAGTTGGGTCTTAAGGAAATGTTGAGTAATTTGGCATACAAAATTAGCATATGGAGGATTGCCAGAAAACTCAAGCATGTTTTTAAGAATGATGCGGATAAAATTTGTGGGAATACGTTGGATAATGGCATATATTAGACACATACGAAAAACAGGAACTTCAGACTTATTGGCTCTAGGATGTATGTTTGTTGAAACAATAAGGTTTACAATCCTAGCAGCTGGTTTGAGATTTATAGCATAGTATGTGCCTCTATCTTCGTGACAGGTTGTATTGGATTGAAAAATGGTCCTTTTGATGTCACTAAGACTAACGGTATGGTCATCTTGGGAAAATTGATTAAGTGGGTTTCCAGAGGTAAGGTCAAGGGTGTCTTGATATTCATCTATGTCAATATATAGCATGTCAAGAATATCCCCTTCAGTAAATCGGAAGCTATGCCCATTGACCATAGTATAGAAGAAGATGGTTTCATTTTCAGAGTGGGAGATGAGGTTAGCATAGAATTCATTCACTACCTTGATGGAATAGGAAGGGAAAGAAGGGTTGATGAATTCTTATAACTTTTGCACCTCGAAAAGGTCCTCCAAGTCGACGATGTTGAGGAAGTCTATAACTTCAACTGGTCGTCGTGGGAGAGGAGCTTTGGAGGAGAGCCGTAGATAACGATCACCAGCATCTCCATCGACGAAGGCAATGTCGTTGATGATCGTCAATGGTGGAGTAGCCTCCCTTTGTTTCCTACCAGCGACCTTCTTCTTTCCACGAGCAGAGGATGATGCCATTGTGTTGCTTGAAGGTGGAGAAGAAGCAAGGAAGTCTTGGGGATAAGGATGCTAAAGATTTGCACAAGAATTCACTAGAGAGAGCTTATGGAAACAAGAATAAGAAGGTGTGAAGAAATGACCCGTTTTTGCTCCTTTTATAGCAATCCAGTGACCGGGTCGGTCGACAATTTGTCGACCGAGCGTCCACAACGGTCATATTCCAGATGCGCCACTTGGCCGTCCAACGGTCGACTTGTAACGGTGGGCCGTTAACGGTAACGGTCGGATTGCAACGGTCATTTTCCAACGGTTCTTTCTCGGTCGAGCAATCGTCGACCGACACTGTCTCGGTCGAACAATTGTCGACCGGAAGTGTGTCCGATGCTAGGTCTGTCTAGATTCTATCGGTTGAGAGAGGTGGGCAGACCGAGAGGTTTTCGGTCGAAGATTTGTCGACCGACAGACTTACTGGGTACGAATTTTTAAGCTTATTTTTAATGCAAATGATAGACTGAATTTGTAGAGCATATATATTTTCTAAGGGAGTAATATTTTTGTTTTATTATTGACAATATTGGAACAATTTTGTGATCATAAATTGATTTTTCTTTTAATCACAATAAAATGATATTCAAATAATTATTGTGTCAAAACTTATTTTAGGTCGATTTTGACTACGACCATAGCGCCCCTTGGTCAAATTTCATTTTAACCAAGAGGCAGATTTGCAGATTTTTCAAATTGAACAGTATAATATCTGCATAAAATTTGATTAAGTAACAAGTTGAAACATAATACTTAATATGAAAACATTTGTCCTTTTCTTAAAATATAGGCTTTTCTGTAGTAATATGAATATCAAATTTTACGTCGTTTAGTATCCTCATAAGATTCTTTACTGAAGGCACACTAAATATCAATTGAAAAACACTAAATATCTCGAGTCTTTTTAAAGATACGAATTGAGAGATTTTATCTTATGTGTTGCAAGCATAACATATTACCAATAAAGAATTTGCTTGCCTATCATGGATCCATGTAGACAATTATCTATCAAGCTAATCACAGTACCAAATGGTGAAAGCATATCCATGATGTAATAACAATAACAGTAAATAATCACATGATTTTAATCACAGGATTTCTATATAGATAGACCAGAAAATAATAAAATCATGTGAATAATGATAGAAATTTTCTTTTCATTAAACTAAGCATGATTTTAGTTTAAATTTAAATCATTTAGGAAATAAACTAATATTAATTTAAATTTGTAGGGATGATTTCCAAAATAAATATCCAATCATTAATCATGAAAAAGATAACAATTTTTATCAAAGAAATCAGCAATTTTGCAACAGACTGGAAATCAGTGACATGCTCGGTCGATAATTTCTCGACCGACAGTATCTCGGTCGACAATCTCTCGACCGAAAATATTCCTGAAACTGTTAATTGCTTCCAAATAAAACATAAATATGCAAGTTAAATATTTAGATACTTAAATTTATTTGTTATCCCATTATGTTGAGTTGAGATAGACGTAGAATTATGCAACTAAGGTTCTTGGTCATATCTCAACTTAATTGCATTTATTTAGTTTGGAGGTTTTGAAACCCAAACTAACTCGACATCTTTTCTCTTGTAAGGACATGAAAAGGAATAATGACCAAGGCGCAAACAATAATGACAACATATCGAGTCAACTTCATATCTTTTTCTATGGGTGTGTGCAGTGTTGTCATATCGTGATGATGTTCCTTTAGGTACATATGTAGATTGATGTGTTTGTGACTTTCTCCAACTAGGTTGTTGATAGGATTTCCCTTTAGGCTTGTAACCTAGTCCTCTTCTCCCGATTTGATGATAGGGATTATCTAAGATTTTATCAAGAATGCCATTACTATTCAAATTACTAACTTTTTGTTGTAACTTGGTAATCTCTTCCATTCTCTTCTTGATATCTAGTTTTGCTTGATCTAGATTAGAAGACAAAGAATTTCTTTCTTTGACAATAGAATCATAATCTAGATGGTTGCATAAGATGGGTTGTTTTTGAAGATCATTCACTTGACTTTGCAAATTATTCTTCTCTAAAGAAAGTAGATTACAATTTGCCTCTATAGATTTTATCTCAATATCATGATCTTCAATGATCTTTTTAAGATCTTCGTTTTCAGATGTAATAGCAAGAAGCTTAGCATGTAATTCATCATTTGCTTTATTAGATTTCTTTAATTTCTTCTTGCATTCAACATATTTAATATGTGTTTCTTCAAGGCTAGCAACTAGTTCTTCTTTAGATAAATCAAAAAGACTTACCTCTTCTTCTTCTTCCTCACTAGTTGTAGCAATGAGACAATCTTTGTTCTCATCTTCCTTCTTTGATCTCCATGGGCATCTAGTTGTTGTGTGGCTTGTTCCTAAGCACCAATTGCAACATGTTGTAGTTTTGTCCAAGCAGCACCATTTGTTGTGATTGTAATCACCATTACCCTCCATTCTTCAAGACCTGGTTAGGGTTCCTTGAAGCCTGCTCTGATACCAATTGAAAAACACTAGAGGGGGGGTGAATAGAGTTTTTAAATAATTTTAACAATTTATTGAACTCAAACAACCACAATTGAAATTGGAAGAAGGAGACAGGTGTCTAGAGTGGTTCCAACTTTAGCAAATACTAAAGTTGTCAGTCCACTACCCGGTTGCTTACCCAACCGGGATTTTGAAAGTATTTATTTTATTACCTTTCCAAGGATTTATACAAAATACAATACTTTCCTTTACACCCTTTGAACATCCTTCACTTGAAGTAGGTGCACCAACTTTGAGGTAGCCTTCTTGAAGTAACTCCAAGCTCCCCCTTGAAGTAGCCTTCCTCTCTAGAAGTAACCTCCCGTTGCACCTGCCTTCTGAAGTAGCTCAAAGTCACCTTCTTCACCAAGAAGAACTCCACCCTCTCCAATCAGCAGCCTCCAACCTAGGAGTAGAAAGGAGAGTACAAACGGTAATAGAGAACAAGAAAGGAAAAAGGAAATAACAACTTATCCTTTATAGCCCAAGGCTTGATTTGCCTAGATCAAGCGTATAGATCTCCTAACCAAGTGTGTGGACTTGTGATTGCAGTGGGTAGGAGATACTAGCCTATAGGATACGAATTATGAGCTAAGGAAGGAAATAGCCAATGTTCACAATACTCAATTTGCTCACAAATAGATTGCTCAAAGTATGCTCAAAGAGTTCTCAAGTGTAACAAGTGAGTTTGAGTGTCCTATGGCTTGTCCTATTTATAGGAATGGCCTAAGGATGCTTAAGGACGTTCTAGACAACTTCTAGGGGTTTGTAAGTGCTTAACTAGCCGTTAGGTACAAAGTTGTTGCTTTAACAACGACTAATTAATTAATTCTGCAGTTGCTTTCAGAGACAATCTCGGTCGAGGAATGGTCGACCGAGACACCTACTCGGTCGAACTCTTGTCGACCGACAGGCACTCTGGAACAAGTGATTTGCAACGTCTTTCTCCAACTGCCAACTAACTTGTCAGTTGTGTCTAACGGCTACTTTGGATCTTTCTCGGTCGAGAAGATTGTCGACCGAGAGTGTCTCGGTCGAGGAGTTTATCGACCGAGATTGATCCTGTTTCAATGTTTCAATTTAGGCACTAATTATATGTATGAGTGTGCATATGTGATCCTATTTGAAGGGGATGACTTATCTAAATGTGGTGTTTAGCTAGGGAGAATCTAACACTTGATTTACATGCAATCTAAGTACTTGTACATTATATATTTGTACAAGTTTTTACAAAGCGATTACATTGCATGAAAACATAAACATGTAAGCATATGGATTTCCCTAGTTGCTTTGTCATCCACCTTAATCCTGCACACTCAAGTAGCTCGTTAGATCAATAAGAATGAAATGTTTGTCATAATCAAAACAAAGGGATTTATAGATGTCCATTAAGCCAACACGACAGCCATGTGATAAACTGACTATATGATTCATGCAACGCTTGCATAATCATATTCATGGTCAACTCTTGACCTAAGAGAAATCCTAGTCATTTCATGTGTCCAATCACATTGAACACATTGAACACATGGGGTTCTACTGGACCTCCCTTTGTCAGTTTACACTGAAATTAGTGCTTTGGAGACATTATACCTTCTTTGCTTTAAATGATTCTTAAGATGTGTTACCATCTCAAGAATGTCCATGTTTTTGATGTTGTTCATGCAACTCATAGTTCATACAATAGAGCATTAGGTATTCAAATGTCTATGTCATTATTGGCATGCTTCTAATAAGCATCCATTAGCCTAAGGCACATTTGGAGCGGGTTCCTCTAGCATTGGTCTATCATGGACATTGAGCTTTCGCTCATTGATGAGAGCATTTCTCAAAGTCCTTAACTAATTGTGGAACTTTATCCCATTTTGTCCTTTAAAGGATTGATTACAATTGGAGTGTGTTTGTGTTTGACATTTGATTCTACAAAGAAATATTGCCAAAAAACTCAAAACATTTTGATTTGTTTGATTTGATAAATTTGAAGATAATAATTAGGTCTTTAATTAACTATCGCTCCCACTATTTTATTCAAATTGATAGCCCTCAATATCAATTCAGAATATTGCAGCGTAAAATATTCTGGTGGGCCAAGATATAAAATAATTCAACTATTACCTGGCCTACACCAGCGTCCATAGTCAATTATCAAGGTAGGCAATCATGTCAATTGCATCATATGCAACTCTTAGATAAATGATATGTGCAACTCCTTTCCATGATCATCTACATGCCTCTGAGCCTAGACTCTCTGAGAATCACCAGTCAAACCTGACCCAAAAGGCGACATGATAATAATGCACCCCACGGAGGTAGAACCTACAATATTACCATCACACTTCCATGAGATAGATAGCACACCCCATAGAGGCGGAACCTATGCTTGGTCGATCAAGCTTTTCATGTGGGCCACTTTTAGAAAGCATCTAAGACTTGATATTATAATGAGGGAGTCTGTATGTATAAATACATATAGTTTACCCAATCACCACATATATAGTACGTATCATATACATGCTATAACCACAAACAAGAACATGGAAAAAATAAAATACGCAAGTGACAGTTATGGCCATACGAATGTAATTCCTTGGAGCTATGAGGAATTACTACCACCTTCGGTCCACATCATATGCAACTTATTATTGGTGAATATCTATGCTCAAACCAATCCAGGTTGACTGATTCAAATTTGGAATCGGTCAGCTCACCTCCTAGTCTCTCGGTTGGGTTTGTCTAAAATGGTCATCTGATTCACAGGTCCAAGTAGTGTGTGGACACCTCTAGTCAGTCAGTTGGGACACCAGTCGATCGATTCGTCCTCCTATCGTTTGGCCTCCTCGGTCGTCCAGTTGATCGGGTCATCTTACAAGGCAGTTGTTTCACCTTTGTGTAGATCATCATCTCACATAGAAACATAAATCAAAACTATCCTATTTCTTATTACATTGTATATGGGAAAACTTTGAATTACATTTGAGGGGAAATAGGAAGAAGGGCATTAATTTACATGTGTAAAGGATAGAGAGGCTCAATTTGCAGACTGATTAACAACAGGAATGATAACCACAACCATGCACACACAGATTTGGGGTTTTGGCCATAACCATGGTTTACATCCACCATCAAAACTGATTTTATGGCGACGCGTGTAAATTTCATATATATATATATATATATATATATATATATATATATATATATATATATATATATATATATATATATATATATATATATATATATATATATATATATATATATATATATATATATATATATATATATATATATATATATATATATATATATATATATATATATATATATATATATATATATATGTATGTATATATATACATATATGTATATATATGTATGTATATAAATACATATATGTATATATATATGTATATATATACATATATGTATATATATGTATATATATATATATATATATATATATATATATATATATATATATATATATATATGTATACATATATATATATATATATCTATATACATATATATATATATGTATATATATATATATATATATACATATATGTATATATATATATATATATATATGAATATATATATCTCTATATACATATGTATATATATGTATGTATATATATATATATATATATATATATATATATATATATATATATATTTATATATATATATATATATATATATATATATGTGTGTGTGTGTGTGTGTATACATATATATGTGTGTATATGTATATGTATGTGTATATATATGCATATATATATATATATATATATATATATATATATATATATATATATATATATATATATATATATATATATATATATATATATATATATGGATGTATATATGTATATATATATATGTATATATACATATATATATGTGTGTATATTTATATGTATATGTATGTATATATATATATATATATATATATATATATATATATATGGATGTATATATGTATATATGTAGGTTTGGGTACTTATGTGGTTATTTAGATGGACGTGCTCATCAACCAGTTTAAATATTCACATCACATGCAATAGATAAACTCGATAAAACAAAAAATCTAATCATATAAATTATCTCAAAATATAATTAATTGATGTGGCTCTGATACCACTATAGAGAAATGTGGCATCAAATAGGCAGCGCAACCAAAAAAATTACTAACATATTTCCCATTAACCAGCAGATCACGTCAATAATTATGCAATGGGAAGGATGGTTTCACAAAGATATATCTTGTATTGGAGAAAGTCCAGCGACAATCCTCACTGATGTAGATGTGCACTCTGTCTTGGACGGTCCTATTCACACTTGAACTTGTCTAACTGCTCCTCCATGGACAACAAACGCAGACAACTGCTGCAGCGACTCCTGAGATCTCGCTATGGACTGTTAGTTGACGTTGCCCTCCTAGCAGTAGTCAACAGACTGCTACCTTTAGAGTAGTCCACATGGACCAACTAGAACTCATGTCATCCTACAAGAACAGACAGGAAGGAGTTGTTCTCACCAACATGTTCTCCCACAACAATGATCGTCATTTGTTTCAATCTCATTGCTATCCCTCCCTAGTTAGGTAGAATTTTCATGGGCTCTCTGGGTTACCACAGTCAGAAAGGACAACACTTATTAGAGCAACTGATTATCAATTGTCTGTGTAGAAGTTGTACTCTAGAAATCTCCCAATACCCCTCTATATATAGGATGGGTTCGGGTCAGGGTTCCCGGTCCCCAGCCAATGTGGGACTAAAGTGGGAGTGGAAAAGACAAATAGATCTTGAATTTTTGTAACTTTGGAATTTTCACAACCTACATGTGACAAAATGATTGTCTCGCCAAGTGAGACAATCCTCTTGCACACGAGAAGGTCATTTTGCTAAGTGAAACGGTCATTTGGGATGCGAGACAGTCATCTTGCTAAGAGAGATGGTCATTTTGTACTTTCCTAGTCATATATGAATTGGCAAATTGTTTCTTAATTAATGCCATACATTAATTTACTTGCACCCCAAGTATGTACAATTGAAATGAGTTAGGTAAAACTCTAGAACTTGTGTTCGTCCCAACCAGGTCGTCTCACACAAGAGAGATGCATGTCTCACTCTCCCAGATGATCGTTTGGTGAGTTTGATTCGAGTCGATCGGTTCAACAGCTTGAACCGGTCGGTTCATAGGACAGAACTAAGACAATTCAATTTCTGATCTGCTTGACAACCCAACCAGGCCGTCTCAAACTAAGACAATTCAGTCATCTAATTCATCAATCTGTTGTGTGAATTGTGTACCCAAACACTTTAGTACTTCAATTATTATTCAAGATCTGAACTCGTGTGTGACCCTATAGGTCCCATATCACATTGGCAGTGAATGTCCATAACTAGCTTATGACATCACAAGAAAAGAATGGTGCCTAGTCACACATCATTGTTGTCCAAGTGAATGGAAAGTTGGGGAGCAACTTCAACCTACAATATGTGTATGGTGTTACAATATTTGTATAATTTCTTTGTCACTAAGATCCATATTGAACTAGAGGCATGGAGAAATGATCCTCATTATTATTCAATCGTGTTCCTTGAATCAGAGCAAACTACATGATATATATGTAAGATCAATATCACATATTGATTCACATGTGTATGGCCATACTTTTCTTGGTCTCGCTAATCAAGAGGCCTTGGATATCATACTCCTATCGGATGGACAAATTCATTATCTATCACTCACAGTAAATCCCAATGTGTCAAAGTCACCCAATCATCATTGTTATAACAACCCATGTTTCAGTACTAGGTTTGATGATGTCAAAGTGTATCCAACAACATGTGATGAGTGTAGTGATTTCAGGTCTAAGAACCACAACCACCACCATCAATGTGAGAGCTAACTATGACTTCCATGATGATGGATTCCATTTGTCAGTCTAATAGTAGGTTTGTCCAGTACACTATTCTCTAACATGTATCTATGTGCTTGGTTTGTTATTACCATATCATGAATAATTAGATTTAGTCATCAACCAACTCACACTCTGATTTTCCGTGTTATTGTTTTCTATCAACCTTCCACAATAACAAGTGATCAGGGACATAATGAGATTGTATATACTCTTAACATCTGTATGATCTCATTCTTCCAAGTCACGTACTTGAATACATACATCGTTGAGTAATATCATTCTCTAGAAATTTATTATGATATTCATTATCTCATAACTAAAATATGCAAAATAAATTGGAAGTTTACCTTTATTATTATCAAATTAGGTATCTACTGCCATATTCCAATCATCATATCATTTTCTCTCTGGGCATACATACCAACACCATCACCCTCCACCATCTTAGAGTGCATGAGGGTTAGGAAACATCATTACGGTTAATTAGATAATGTCCCAAATAGCACTATGTATATGATTATCATTAAGTGTTCACATGTGTTTCTCATTCACCTATCATCACCCTATGTTAACCACATAACCACATGGGTTGTAACCACCCAACAGGGTCCATGTCATGACCGCAACACTGATGTGTCTCGCCAATCCACTTACAAGTATCGACCTACACCCTCTAGGTCATGTCGTGAATGCGACACCTAGGGTTAGGGTTTCTTCAAGGCATCTTGACCAAAGCTGTCTCGACCAAACTTGTCTTGATCCCAAGGGTTACTCGACCTCCTCCCATGTTGCAACCCAAAACCATCATGGTCATGACCCTACACTTTAGGATGTGTCGCAACCCAAACAAGGCGGGAACATGACACCAACGCAAGGGGTAGCACAACCACCTAGAACCACAAGACTTGACCTAACATCACTAGGTCAAACACAACCTCAAAGGAGAATCTCGACCAGAAGCTATCAAGGTTGCAACCACCATGAGGGAAGTATCACAACCACACCAAGATTCACCATCTAGGCCTAAAAATAGAAGTGAAACCAATGACATAACCGTGGTCATCGTGAACGAAAACTCAAGAAACCGATCTCCAAACCCTATATCATGGGTCAAGAAACCACCAATAAAGAACGTCTTCCAAAGAAGGGAAAACCATGCTCAAGGTAACCAAGATCAATCTTAACATCTATCCAACTTATAGGTATAGGACCGCAATGTATGGGAGCAAGATCAAGGGCAAAACTTAGAAAAGAACCTCCACAACTCATCTTCTACTAAATCAGGTGCACATAGGTTAGGTTTTATGATTCCTTCAAAACCAAGCAAGGTATCTCCACAAAATAAGCTCTAGAGATTACCACTAAGCACAAGCATGACGGGGAAGCAATGTAGAGAAAGAAGACAATAATAAAAGCATAAAGAAGTGTTATACTAGAGTAGGTTTAGTGTTACATAACCCACCTTAAGATTATCATTACCAAGAGCTCCAAAATCCAAGATCAAGAGCTCCAAGCACACGATCCAAGGGTTGAAGAAGCTTCACCAAAAGCTCCATACTCGGCCAGAAGAGCACCCCAAGAAGAAGAAGATACCAAGATCAAAGTTGGACCTAGGAAGTAAGAAAAGAAGTTCTTGGCCAAACCAAAAGAGGAAGGAATAAAGAGAGGAGGAATCATCTTCACAATTGGGTCTACCTTGTCAAGACATGGTCTATGACCCTTGTGACGAGGAGTCTCTCTCCCAAAATGACCACCATGGAAGAACCATGGTCTAGGACCCAAAAAAGGGAGGAAGTTGAAGGTAGGAGATCAAAAGAAACACCAAAATAGAATACATACAGTTACCAAGAGTAGAAGATGATCTTGGATCACTATGACCACCACATGCAAGAGGAGATAGATCCCCAAAGCTCCAAATATGAACCTCCTTGCTCCACCAAGCTCCAAGAACAATCAAAGAAGGATGAAGAACATAGATGTCTGAAATGGTTGCAAATAAGGAAAAGGGGTTATATAGATGAAGGATGAGAGAGAGAGAGAGAAGGGTGAGGTGTCAACATACTAAGGGACCCAAGGGACACTTGTCCTCACAAATGATCAACATACAACCGCATGCAACCACTTAAACATGACATGAAAGATATGGTGATACACTCTAGGGAGTGTCTCAACCACCGTGGATTCCCACATGGTCATGGTTGTAACCCTCCTAGGTTTCACTATCCATGGTCGCAACACCACTATCTAGGTCGAGACAACACATCCAACACACATGGGTCGAGACATCCAACATGCATGGAAACCCTAATTACCCTTAAGGTGTCAACTCCTCAACCAAAGCTCAAAAAAGGATCCCTCCTCTTTCTCTCTCCTCTAGATGATGCCAAGAAAGAGAGGGAACACTCTAGAGGTGGAAAGTTTCACATCAACCCCCTTCATTGGGTAAATTGCAATATGCACCAAAACTAGCACAGAAAGCACAAACTTCATCCAAATAAGATCAAAATTGAAACTTAAGCTCTCTACAAGCCCTAATTACATCTCAAAAGATTATAGAAAGGTTCTAAGAACATGATTAAGCTGAAGCAAATAGGGTTACCCCAAAACTCAAACAGGGGTCTTAAAAGCCATAAACCCCTAATAGGGATTTCACCCTCAAAATCCTAAGAGAAAAGAGAGAAGTACTTCCTTTTTATCTATTCCTTGAGTTCCAACATGGCTTCCTCAACACCACGATGGTTCCACAAGACCTTCAAAAGTGCTATGTCTTTTTTCTTTAGCTTCTTCACTCTTCTGGTGAGGATCAACACTGGACCTTCAACATAAGACATGTCCTCGTCAAGCTCTACCTCAACTGGCTACAACAGTAACTTTGTATCAGGATGGAACTTCCTAAACATACTCACATGAAACATTGGATGCAACATGTGCAACTTAGGTGGTAACTCCAACCTCTAGGACACCTTCCCAACACATGCCACCATAGGGTAAGATCCCATAAATCTAGGAGCCAACTTAACCTTCTTCCCAAATGTTAGAACACCTCTCCAAGGAGAGACCTTAAGGTACACTTTGTCTCCTACTTTGAAATCCAAAGCTCTATGATAGTTATCTACATATGACATATTTTTGTCCTATGTTGCCTTCAATTGTTGTTGAATCACTTTGATCTTTTCTGTCATCTTCTGCACAAGCTCAGGACCAAGAAGTTGATACTCGCTTGTCTCATACCAACACAATGGAGACCTACAATGCCTCCCATATAATGCTTCATACGATTCCATGTTGATGCAACTTTGGTAATTGTTGTTTTAGGTGAACTCTAACAGGTTGAGGTGTACATCCCAACTGTCTGAAAACTAGAGAATAAAAGCTTTCAACAGATCCTCCAAGGTGTCAATGGTCCTTTTAGATTGACCATCTATCTGTGGGTGGAAGGGAGTGCTAAACCTCAACTACGTACCCAAAGTTGTGTGTAGTTGCTCCCAAAAGTAACTCGTGAACTGGGAACCTCAGTCAGACACGATGGTAGCTGGAACCCCATGAAAACACACTAGCTCATCAACATAGATTTGGGTAAGCTTCTCAGCCGCATATGTCATCTTCACAGGAAGGAAATGTGTTGACTTGGTCAACCGATCAACGATCACCCAAATGGAATCATGACCCTTGGTTGCTACAAAGTCAATAGTCACATGATCCCATTTCCACCATGGTATAGGCAACAGTTGCAACGCCCTTGTAGGATTTTGATGTTTGGCTTTAACCTACTGACACATGACACATCTCACAACAAACTCAGCCACATCATGATTCAAGCCTAGCCACAAATACATGTCCTTCAGGTTATGATACATCTTGGTGTTACTTGGGAGCGTAGAATACATGATGAGTGTGCCTCTTACAATATCATTTTCCTTAGATCATCAGCATGAGGAACCACTATTTAGCCATGGCAACGAATTATTCTATCATTTGACTCATGGAAGACATCATGCTTCTTACTGCCAAGCTCTGATCTAATCTACTGTATCACAATATCAACCTGTTGTGCTTATCTGATCTACTGTCTTAATGTGGGCTTCACCTACAACTATTCCAACAAACCTTCTAGTAAGAAAACTTCTAGCTTAACATTCATCTGACATAGGGAGATTAGCATGTCTCACTTGTAGCACACCAAAGAACTCAACTGGGCTCTATCCATAGGAAAAGGCGAAGACTTCCTACTTAACACATCTGCTACAAAATTTGCCTTTCCTAGATGATAATCAATCATGCAATCATAGTCCTTGATTAACTTCATCCAGCGCCACTGCCTCATATTCATCTCCCGTTGTTAGAAGATGTACTTCAATTTCTTGTGATCTATGAAGATCTGACACTTCTCTCCATAAAGGTAGGGCCTCCAGATCTTCAAAGCATGGACTATAGTAGATAACTCTAGATCATGGTTTGGGTAGTTTTCCTCGTGTTTCTTAAGTTGTCGGGAAGCAAATGATACCACTTGTTTGTCATGCATCAGAACACAACCCAAGCCATTTATGAACGCATCGCAGAAGACTATATATATTGTCCCCTGCTCAGGAAAGACCAAAACTGGCACACTTTTCAACTTCTCCTTCAACATCTAAAAAGCACATTGGCATCTTTCATCCCAGACAAATGACACGTTCTTACTTGGAAACTTTGTTAGGGGTAAAGTGATAGCACTGGAGTTCTTAATGAATCTCATGCAATAGCTTGACAAACCCAAAAAACTTTGCACTTTTGTTGGCATCCTCATTTTCTCTCATTCTATCATAGATTCAACCTTCTTAGGATATACATGAACTCCCTCAGTAGATATGACATGACCCAGAAAAGCTACCTCCTTCAACCATAACTCGCACTTGCTGAACTTGGCATAAAGCTGATGTTGCCTCAACACAATCAACACCTGACGAAGATGTTTCTCATGTTGTTGACTATTGCAACTGTATATCAAGATGTTATATATGAAGACCACCACAAATCGATCAAGAAACAGTCAGAACACTTTGTTCATCAAGTCCATGAACGATGTCAGTGCATTGGTCAGCCCAAAAGGCATAACCACAAACTCATAGTGACCATACCTCGTTCTAAAATCTGACTTATGTATGTCATCCTCCTTGATCCTCAGTTGGTGATATCTTAACCTCAAGTATATCGTCAAGAACATTGTCGTGCCATGTAATTGACCAAATAGGTCGTCTATCCTTGGAAATGGATACTTGTTCTTTATCATCACCTTGTTCAACTTCCTATAGTCTCTACACATCCTCATGGACCCATCTTTCTTCTTTACAAATAGCACTAAATAACCCCACTGTGACATACTTGTCCTAATGAAACCTTTGTAAAGTAGCTCTTTCAACTATCTCTTCAACTCTACCATCTCTGTTGGAGCCATCATGTACGATGTCTGAGCTATCGGCTATGTTCCTGGGACTAGATTGATCTCAATGTCAATCTTTAGGGGTGGGGGGAACACTAGGGAATTCCTGAATAAACACATCCTCAAACTCCTTGACAATTAGCACTTCCTGAATAGTAGGACTCCTTGCCTCAATATCCACCACATGTACCAAGAACACCTTACAACCTTGTCTCAACAGCTTCCATGCTACCATCGTTGACACCAGTCACATCGTAAGAATCTTCCTATCCCCTTGGAAGATCCATGTCTCATCACCATATGCAAATGTCGCCTACTTGGAACCACAATCCAAGACAGCTCTATACTTCTCCAAGGTGTCCATTCTATGGATTACATCAAATCCATGCATATCAAGTGGTTTTAGACCCACTTGTATGTTGTGCCCTAATAAAGAGAGTAAATAGGAAGGACACACCTCCTGCAACATTGCAAAACCAACTAATGGGGATTCTAACAACAAACTATCTCTCCTACAACTAACAAGAAAAAGACAATTGTCAAGAACTTCATGAGTGACAAAGGAGTGTATTGTACTCGGGTCAACCAAAATAGATATGAAGTGAGAAGAAGACAAATTAGAATCAAATAACTCCATCTGACATATTACTACTCATGGGTTGAACACCGCCTCCGACTGACTAAGGGCATAGAATCTAGTCATTTCATGTTGTCACCCCCATCCACTGCTCCCTTAAGCAGACGATTTGGCTTGTGACGCTTGTTTGTGTTCTTGTCCTCTTGTACCATTCAACTATTGCCTCTATGAGTCCTATTGGCTCTACCTCGATTGCTGGGTCGCCTTGTCATCTCTCACTGGGCACTCTCAGCTTAGGTGTCCTATCTACCCACACTTATGGCAAGCTCTAGTCTCAATTGTGGCCTAGATGGCCCCATCACTGTCATTGACATTGTGCTGTGATCTCCAACAGGTGGAAGGCTACACCCTCTACCATTACTTAGTAACCACTACATCTAAAAATTGAACCTCTGAGATGTTGGCAGTGCAGAATACCTCAGCTTCTTAAATCCTATTGATGTCTACCCTTGGAACTGTACAAACCTCTTCATGTAACTCATCTCCCACTTCTCTTTCACAGACCTCTCAATCCTTCAAATAGACTCCACAAACATGGGAAACCTCTCTTGATTCTCCAAAGCAGCCATCGGTGTAGACAACTCAACATTCAACCCCTTCTCAAAGCGTGGTATCCTCTCATCATCCATGGAATCCATGTGTGGATAGAACCAAAGAACCTCCATAAACTTGGCATCGTACTTATTGATCGACATGGATCCCTACCAGATATGCTCAAACTGGATGATCTTCCCATCAAGATAGGTCTGAGGAAAGTACAGATTGACTAACTCACATCAAATATCCTCCCAACCCACAGCCACTCCAGATCTCTTCTCCCTTACAATGGCCCACCAATGGTCAACACTCCCTTTTAGAAGGTACACCGCATGCTTCACCTTATCTGCCGCCGAGATGCTAAAGATCTCAAAGGCTTTCTCGAGCTCAGTAAGTCATAGATTAACATCTGATGTATCAGCCATCCCAATATACTCCACTACCCCAACATGGTGAATCCACTCAAAAGTCTTCCCAATACCCAAAGATTCCACATTGGGAACCGTCGCCCTAGGTTGTGGTGTGGGCATTCTGTCTACCATATGTGTGATAGTATCCATGAACTTCCCAAAAAGAGACTGAAAGGTAGGGTTTTCAAGCATGGCTAGGTCAAACTGGGGATCCTCAAGCACCCAATCCTCTTGTGTGTGGTTCCTTGCACCACCTCTTAGCATAGCAACGCTGCTCTCAATAGTGTGTTCTTGATGTTCTCCAAACATCTTCAAGCTTTTCTCATTCTTCTTCATAATCAGAAGTCACGATAAAACATATTGGAGAACACACAAACAAACACAAACCCTAGTCCTAGGTCCCTGTGGACTCAACGAACCTAAAGCTCTAATACCAACCAATTCTGACATCCTTTATCACACAAATGCAAGCCACAAGATTAAAAACAAAACTAAATGTGGAAACAAAACTCTACAACGGATTACCAAAAAAAAAGGCTAAAAATTTAAAAATGAATTTCAACAAGAGCCAACATCAATAAACTTATTACATCAGGGTCCAAAAAGTTTCCATATGAATTATACATCATAAAGCACCGTTATTTACAACATGCCAATAAAGGACTACCTATCACATGTGATATATGTTCATTTACATAAACATGTACAACAGCCAACTTCATACAAGAAGGGAGCATAAATAAAAAACTCATATTGATAACACCACAAGGAATACACATAACTCCACCAAGACCTGAGTGTACAGGGATGACTCTAGGACTCTAACCACAAAAGACCACAGGCATCATTCCCAACCTTAGCTGATACTATCCTTCCTGCTTCTTCTTAGGATCTACTACACAATCTCTACCTCCTCGTGCATATCCACCTAAAAGATGTGGGAAACCCACATGGTGAGATTTCAAATCTCAACGGGAGATATAACTCTCCACCAAACTATCATTAGCAGATGTAAGGTAAATAAACAACAGAAATAAGGCTACAATTACAATAACCAGATAATCATTCCTAATCACCATAAGAAATTTCAATCGGGTTGTGAAACATATTTATCATCAATAAAGGAATATGAAGAACATGTATATTTGCTACCAACTATATTATACAAAATCAAGCAAGGCCTCATCTAATGTTTTTCATATTTGATCCTAAGCATGTACACTACATGGATGATTACATATTTTATTATGCCCTGAGGATTTGAGTCATACCACCCAAATCCAATCGACCATTTCTAAGTCAAAGTCAGTGCCATACAAGGCTCATGGTAGAGCCAAAATCTACGATCTCGTCAAACCTCATGTTCAGTACAAGAGTACACAGTAGAGACATACCAGTCAACTACAACATGTGACATATAGTCAACGGTGAAAATCCTATCCCACCATGGTATAGGTCACGGTGCTAGTGAAACTGAGCTACGACCCGTAGCCACACTCCTACCATAGTATGGATCATAGTCAATCCTGTGAAATCACATGAGCAACATATCACTGAGCTATGGCTTGCAACCACACTCCTTCTAAGGTATGGCCCATAGCCAATCTTGTGAATGTATTTACTCAACAATATATACTCCAGACTTCCTCTAAGGGAAAGCTCGTTTCACCATCCAGCATGTGTTGACACTAAGATGGATCTATGGCACAGGCAGGACTACATGATCATGTTCCACGTGATTATTTAAGCCAATTAAGTGTCTTTTAGCATCAATAAAATCACAAGGTATAAAATCATAACATGTTGGGGCACATGTGATACAGAAATAATGTGAATGGGTCCTATGACATAGCAGTGCTTCTTGCATAATATGATATGGATTTTCCCAATGATGAGTTGGGGGGTTGATATTCCATAGCATGTGACTTTGGTATTAATGATGTGATGAAAGGAAATGATACAAGCATCATGTGGTAGTAGCGTGACAATTTCACACCCTATACATTTATATTTTCTAAAGTGTACTATGCCCTTATCTTTGTAGTGTTACACAAGGGCATATTCAACACGTGTCATATCATATTCACCTTAGAAAACACTAGATATGATTATCAATCTCATTATACCTACATGGTTAGAATTTCAATAACAATAGAGATAATCACATAACATTATAACCATTCCATGAGAGAGAAACAAGCAAGTCTCATTGCAGACTATTAGGGTTAGGGTTTCCTCTTAGCCAATTAGAGTTTACAAGACTAGGTTCAACCATCAACCCTAGAACCATCACCCTCCATCATCTTAGAGTGTATGAGGGTTAGGAAACATCATTAAGGTTGATTAGATAATGTTCCAAATAGCACTATGTATGGCTCATGTATTAGTCAGATATGATTATCATTAAGTGTTCACATATGTTTCTCATTCACCTATCATCACCCTATGTTAACCACATAACCACATAGGCCACGACCACCCAACATGGTCCATGTCACAACTGCAACACTCATGTGTCTCACCCATCCACTTACATGTCTCGGCCTTCACCCTGTAGGTCATGTCGCGCCCATGACACCTAAGGTTAGGGTTTCTTCAAGGCATCTTAACCAAAGGTGTCTTGACCGAACTTGTCTCGACCACAAGGGTGACTTGACCTCCATCCATGTTGTGACCCTACACTCTAAGGTGTGTCACAACCCAAAAAAGGAGGGAACATGATACCAACACTAGGGGTAACAAGGCCACCTAGCACCATAAGACTTGACCTAACATCACTAGGTCAAACACAACCTCAAAGGAGCATATCAACCAAAATCTATCAAGGTCACGACCACACCAAGATGCACCATGTAGGCCTCAAAATAGAATTGAAACCAAGGACATAACCATGGTCATCATTAAGGAAAACTCAAAAAACCAATCTCCAAACCCTAAATCATAGGTCACAAAACCACAAAGAAGGAACCTCTTCCAAAGAAGGGAAAACCATGATCAAGGTAACCAAGATTGAACCTAACATCTATCCAACATCTAGGTATATGAACAGCATGTATCTAGCATGATCAAGGGAAAAACTTAGAAAATAACCTCCACAACTCATCATCTACTAAATCAGGCACACATAGGTTTGGGTTTTGGATTTCTTCCAAACCAAGCAAGGTATCTCCTCAAAACAAGCTCTAGAGATTACCACTAAGCACAAGCATGATGGGGAAGAAATTTAGAGAAATAATACAGTAATAAAATCATAAAGAAGTGCAATAATAGAATAGGTTTAGTTTTATATAATCCACCTTAAGATTATCACCACCAAGAGCTCTAAAATCCAAGATCAAGAGCTCCAAGCACACGATCCAAGGGTTGAAGAAGCTTCACTTAAAGCTCCACACTCAGTCACAAGAGAACCTTAAGAAGAAGAATACACCAAGATCAAAGCTAGCCCAAGGAAGGAAGAAAATAAGCTCTTGGCCAAACCAAAAGAGTAAGGAAGAAAGAGAGTAAAAATCCTCTTCACACTTGGGTCTACCTTGTCAAGATATGGTCTTTGACCTTTGTGATGAGGAGTTTCTCTCCCAAAACGACCACCATGGAAGAACCATGGTCTAGGGATGAGAAAAGGGAGGAAGATGAAGGTAGGAGATCAAAAGAAACACTAACTTAGAAGAAAAACACTTACCATGTGTAGAAGATGAGCATGGATCACTAGCACCACCACATGTAAGAGGAGATAGATCCCCCAAGCTCTAATGATGAACCTCCTTACTCCACCAAGCTCCAAGAACAAGCAAACAAGGACGAAGAAGATAGATGGCTGAAAGGGTTGCAAACAACGAAAGTGAAGGGGTTATATAGATCATGGATGAGAGAGAGAGCAAAGGGTGAGGTGTCAACATACTAAGGGACCCAAGGGACACTTTTCCTCGCAAAAGACCAACATGCAACAACATGAAACCACTTAAACATGACATGCAAGACATGGTGATACACTCTAGGTAGTGTCTCAACCACCATGGATTATTACATGGTCACGGTCGCGACCCTCCTAGGTTGCACCATCCATGGTTGTGACACCACTATCTAGGTCAAGACAACACATCCAACACACATTAGTCAAGACATCCAACATGCATGGAAAACCTAATTACCCTTAAGGTGTCAACTCCTCAACTAGAGCTCAAACAAGGTGTCCTCCTCTTTCTCTCTCCTCTAGATGATGTCAAGAAAGATAGGGAACACTCTAGATGTGGAAAATTGCACATCAACCCCCTTCATTGGGTAAATTGCAATTTACACCAAAACTAGCACAGAAAACACAAAATTCATCCAAACAAGCTCAAACTTGAAACTTAAGCTCTCCAAAAGCCCTAATTACATCTCAAAAGATTAGATCAAGGTTCTAAGAACATGATTAAGCCAAAGCAAATAGGTTTACCCCAAAATTCAAGTCAGGGGTCTTACACAGATCACTTAGTGTGGTTTGACATATGAGATTGAATAAATGAAGGTAATGTTGGGTTTTAGGGGAGGCAGAGAAGGCAGCGGAAACAAAAATTTTCTCCTCCCCAAACCCAGAACAAGGAAATGCATCAACGTCTATACAATAGGAAAGGATGGTTTGTGGAATTATACCTTGTCCCGAGGCTTGCTCGGCGACAATACCTCACGGCTTGCGCGGTCTTCACCTCCAGTCTTGGACGGTGTCTGTGCAACTCTTGGTCGCACCGGGACTGATGACTCCTGGTCTCACCGGGACTGTCAGGATTGACAACTGTCCTCCGAGCGACAGAAATCTCCCGCCTCTGAAGTAGTCCACACAGACCACTTGGAACTCCAATCTCCTTGTCCCACAAGGAATTGGAAGGAGTCACACCCTCCTGTCAGCGTACTAGTCACTGACACACTCTCCTGCCACCAGTCGCTTTCTGCAGTTGCCTTTCCCTTGTTGTGTCTCCCTTATCGGGTAGCACTTGCTCGGGCTCTCTCGGTTACCAAAACCAGAGAGAACGACAACTTTACAGAGCAACTGGTTGCACTGTTTTGTTCTTTGAGAAGCCCCCAATACCCCTATATATAGGAGGGTCATGGGACAGGGTTCTCTATCTCAGGCAATGCGGGACTAAAGTAGGAGTAGAAGGGTTTGACATTTTCCACAAAAACAACCAACTCGCAACCTGAACTGATCGTTTCATTTCTAAAATGGTCAGCTGGTGACCTGAGCTGGTCGGTTGACACCTCAACCAATCGGTTGCGACCCATGAAATGGTCGGTTCACTTCTGAACCGGTCGGTTCGTGGTCCTGATCAATTCTCGATTGAATTTTCTTCTTTTGTTTCTAATTGGTATCAAATACCAATCCTTGTTCCAATCAAATTGGGCAAGTGAAACAAAAAGAAATTTCTCACCAATCCTACTTTCCCAACTTGCTCGGTTGCATCAGTTGAACTGATCGTTTCAACACTTGAAGCAATCATTTCACCTTGTCCATGAGCCGATCGACTCACCATCTGAGCCGATCGGTTCACCAAGCTCAGCCGATCAGTTCATCACATGAGTCGATCGGTTGGGAATGCTGATTGTGCAGAAATAGTAAATTGAAGTTTCAATCAATCTGATACTCCAATCAATATGTCCAACACCTTGAACATTACGATATTGAGCTATCAATTAATTGAGTGTTTAATTGAACTACTAAACTCCTTTAGTAATCAATCTAAACATTGTTTGTGGACAAAACTCCTCTTCCAGGTTAAATCCTATGTGTGTGACCCTACAGGTCCATTTCACGTTGGATGTGAAAGTCCATAACACTTATGAATTCACAAGAAAAGAGCGGTGCCTAGTCACACATCAGTGCTACCCAAGTGAAAAAGAAAGTTGGAGAACAACTTTCAATCCTACAATCCGTGAATGGTGTTACTGTGAATGTATAAGTCCTTTGTCACTGATATCCCGAATGAACTCGAGGCATGGAACAGTCATCCTGTCAACGTTCATTCACTTTCTTGATCTCAGAGTAGATTGGAAGAGATATGTATGACATCAATATCACATATTGATTCACACATGAATGCACGCCTTTCTCAATCCTACTCATCAAGTGGTCATGAATATCAAACTCCCTCAGGAGGGACAAATCCCATATCTATCACTCACCCCTCAAAATCCCCATGTGTCAAAGCCACCCAATCATCACTTTTATAACAACCCATGTTTCAGGACTGCATTTGATGATGTCAAAGTGTGCCCAATGACATGTGTTGAGTGTAGTGATTTTAGGTCAAAGAATCACACTCACCACCATCACTGTGAGTACTCACTGTGACTACCATGTCATGGTTCCATGTGTCAAACTCACAGTGGGTCTGTCTGGTACACTTGTTCTCTAAAAAGTACCTATGTGTTTGGTTTGATATCTCTATATCATGACTAATGATATTCTGTCATCAACCAACACCACAATCTAGTCTTGTGTGTCATTGTTGTCTATCTACCTTCCACAATGACATCCGACTAGGGACATAACAAGAATGCACAAACTCTTAGCATCTGTATGATCTCATCGTTCAGGTCCTGAACCTAAAAGCATACGTCATTGAAACTGTCATTCTCTAGACATTCAATCTGTTCTATCACTATCTCATATGACTGAACCAGAAAGAATTGGAAGCTTGCCTTTGATGTTTATCAAATTAATCTTAATGTATCCCACCAATCATCCCATGATTGGCTCTTAGGGCATACATACCAACTGACTCCCACTTGCACTGCGAGCCAATCACCCTTGAATCATATTCATAGTGATCTTCGAACATGTCCTACATGTTACTCTGCTCTTGTGCGATCATAGTGAGTAATGGCAATACCTTGCCAAAGTCAGTATAAATTGCATGCCTCTCATCTCTTTGTTGTACGTCACACGTATGAGATGGAGTTGCCATAACATGCGATCTAGTATTCCTTTTCTAACCTTTAGCCACATTGCATGATCAAGTATTCCATACTTGTCATCAATGAGCGGAATATCTATAAGTTCATCTCATGAACTTCCAGATCCATATAGTATTCACTGTTGTTCTCCAACACATCGATACTAGGCTTTTCCTTTTAAATGGTTTTATTAGAACACTTCCAATTATCAACAAACTTTCACTTTTATATATCCTATATATATTTTGCGATTAATTTTCTATCCTTTTAGAAGTTCGCATCAATGTAACTCTTTACATTGAACTCTTCCTTATCTCCATAGAACTAGTACTTCTCAAGCACTTATAAATTTCTCATGGTATTTCAGTAACCCTTACTGGAAGTAGACAGACATCCACTCGTCATGTCTTACATAGGAGTTATCAGGATGAGCACATCATATTGCCATGTCCTACATACAAGATGATGAATGCATTTTGTTCTTGCCAAGTCGATACATGCAAGATAATGGGATGATTACATACATGATAGATCCATATCTATTCTTAGTGTTCCCATTCTTCATAAGAATTGGACACTTGGCCTTGGGATACTAACTCCATGTAACATGGACAAGTCTTCTTCCACTGAATCTGTGCATACTGAACCCTTCAGTACAGATTGCCAATGTATGATTTCTCTTTTTAGGTTAAGAGGTTTTCAAGAACTATCTCTATATATCTCTATTCCTATCACATAGAAAACATCTCTATCTTCCTTAAAGATAATTTCCACCTTTGGATTTCCATTCTAGAACATTTCCATTTCACATCAACATGTGGAATGTGAACACGCTCCCACTAAATCACAGATCCCTTCTTTATCTTTGACATATCAGTCAAACCCTTTGACTATATCATCAAAGTAAAGATCCAATTCTGAGTTGCTTGTAGTCAATCAATCACATTGATTAGTCCATTGTAACTTATAGACTTCATTTGCATTAGTGGATTCATAAACCTTATAGGTTGTGTCACGTACACATCCTTGTTTTATTCCTCATAGAAATGCAGTTTTAGTATCCATATGCCAAATGTCTTAGTCATTAAGTTGCAATCAACAAACATCATCCTTCTCAAAATGTTATCAATGTGTCTTAACACTTAAGACTCATTTGCACTTATGTATTTCATCCAATGAGTGCTACCATCAAGGTCATACCTTATGGTTCACATGGATGTCATTTAGGATGAAATGGTCATAAAGCATAACTCAAAATTCGATTCCTCATATTCATCTAGATAGTTGACTCATCACATGAACAACTCATCACATAGATGATTGAGGTGTAAGGATATAAGAATTCACAACCCTTGTGATTCTTAATTTCTTTTATTTGTGAGGGGTATTCTTTTATCAAGAAGAATTCAGTTATTTGATAATCATTCTCTAACTCTTTAGAGTATGATTCCTTCTTGATTTAGACATCACCATGCCTTAATCATGAGTTCACTATGATACTCTATCATTATCACTCATAAGGATCTCAAACATTTGGTCCAAGTATTTCATTCATTGATCTCATCAAGAATTAACACTTTACCAAATTTGCACTTCATCTATGATAATCTTGAACACTTCAAGATATTCATATTGGTATTTCTCTAAACACCATTTGAAGTATTAGAATTTGTTCCAATAGGTATGTAAATACATCACATGTATCATACCTAATAGGATAATCATTCTCCCACTACCATTAGTGAAGATTGATTAATCATGTCCAAGATATTCATATCTCTTACTGGTTCTCTAACCAAAAGAGTCTAGATTTATCCATCACATGGAAACTAGAAATGAATTTCTCATGATTGATGCTAATTTTATTTTTTGAGTTATCTATAACTTTTAGGTATCATTTTATCTTATGCATATCAAATACCACAAGATAAACATGGCATTGCCACAAAGATCATATCTTTAGAAATTGAAACATCTCTTTATTGATTGCCATCATTGTCATACAATATGCATAAATAAAGTGTTTCTATCTATTAGCAAATATGAAATAGCAGTTCATAATTGTATTACATGCCTTTTAGGCTGAAAATAAACTAAAGTACTCCTATCTATGGCGGAAACATTTTCCCAAATTATTGAGTGCTTTACACTTTACATATTGGTATCATATACCTCAAAAGTGTTACAAGTTTACTTTCATGACACCTTTAAGTAGAGACGTTTGTTGCCTCCATCTTCTTTTGTTCTTCCAGATAGAGAGGACAATTCCTTTTCCAATGTCCTGGTTTTTGACAATGGTGGAAATTGCCTTTCTTGGTCACGCCTCCCTTGGCCTTGAGAGCTGAAGACGACTTGGACTCCTGGCTAGCATCAGAACCTTTCTTAGCTTTGCCCTTGCCCTTGCGCCTGGACTTGCCTATCGTGCTCGTGATCACCATCACAGACTTAGGCTTGTCCTTCTTCATCTGTATCTTGGTTGTCCTCAACATGCCCAACAACTCTGACAGTGGCCTATCAAAGTTGTTCATGTTGTAGTTCATCACAAACTGACTGTAGGATTCTGGAAACGATTACAGTTCACGTCAGTAGCCAACTCTTGGCTTAGTGGAAATCCCAGTCTTGTCAGGTTCTCCACATACCCAATCATCTTGAGTGTGTGAGGACCAACTGAATCTCCTTCTGTCATGATGCACTTGAAAAGTGCCCTTGAGACATTGTATCTCTCTTTCCGTTCCTGATCTTCATACATGTTCCTGAGATGATGAATCATCTCAATGACACCCATGTTCTCATGTTGTCTCTACAACTCATGGTTCATAGAGCACAACATCAAGCACTTTGCATCAATGGCATCATCAGAATGCTTCTTGTAAGCATCCCTTTCTGTCTTTGGTGCATTAGGAGCAGGTTCCTCTGGAATTGGAGTATCCAGGACATAGAGCTTTCACTTTTGAGTGAGAACAATTCTCAATGTCCTATACTAGTCATGGAAGTTTGTCCCATTCAGCTTGTCCTTTTCAAGGACTGATCACAAAGAAAAGTGATTTTTGTTTTTTGTCATTTGTACTACAAAAGGAAATATGCAATTTTAGTCCAAAAACTCATTTTTGACTTATTTGATTGATTTGAAAAGTTGATAATATAATTAGGCCTTTAATTAGTTATCGCTCCCACTATTTTACTTCAAATTCATAGCCCTCACCATCAATTCAGAAGATTGCAGCGTACAACCTTCTAGTGGGCAAGATCCTGAAATCCTCTAAGTCATGGACCAGCTAGGGCTGTCACCCACAACTTAGATCTCTCAGGTAGGCAACTCTTGCCAATTGCATCATATGCAACTCTTGATAAGATGTCATATGCAACTCCTTGCCATGATCATCTCCATGCCTGAAGGTGCTATATCCTGTCTAGGTCACCTTGTTAAGTCTGACCCAAAGCAAACATTATGAATATGCACCCTGCTAGGGCAGACCCACATATCCATCCTTCACGCTTCCACGAGATAGACGGTGCACCACACTAGGGCGTGCCCACACTTGGTCGATCAAGCTTTTCATGTGTGTCATATTTGGAAGGCATCTAAAACTTAATATTTAATGAGGGATTCAGTTTTATATACATATACATATCCAATCACCACAATACATAGTGTGTATCATATACATGCTATATCCCACAGAAAACATGCAAAACGAGAAAAGTGATGATTATGGCCATCCTAATGTGATTCCTCGAGCCAAGAGGAATCACGGTCATCTAGGTCTACATCACATGCAACCTGTACAAGATGAACTTTGTGCTTTGCTTCTCTGGGTTTGATCAACTCATCACATGACGGATCGGCTCGCCATCAGGCTGGTCAGCTGGGTACCACCAGCCGATCAGTTGGCTCCTCCAACTGATCGGTTCGCCTGGTCATCGTGCATCTCATCATGGCTGCCACCCGCTCGTCTCGCTCCTCGAACTAGTCATCAACCGATCGACTCACTCCTTGAACCGATCAGTTCACGCCTTGAACCAATCGTCTCAGCTGTCGTCAGGATGTCCTGCATTCTTTGACATAACAGGAAATAAAATTTGATCCTATTTTACATTGTAAAAAGAGAAACCTCGAGTTACATTCGAGGGGAGCAAAGGTAGGAAAGAAATCTCGAATTATTTCGAGTTACATCAGGAATAGGAGAAAGGGAATCGGTGCGCAGACCGAGATGCAAGAAACCACATACAACCATACACAGATTGGGTTTATTGGCCATAACCACGTTATACATCCACCACAAAACTCATTTAAGGGCGACGCGTATCGAGTGCATTAATATTACATATCATATATGTAATTTGGGATTTGTGGATTTAGGATTGGACATGCATAAAGCCAATTATATTCGCATCGTATGCAATAAATAAAGGCGACAAACCAAAATCGGTCATATCGATAATCCTAAAGTGTAGAGCAGTTGACGTGGCTCTGATACCACTGTTGGGTTATAGGGGAGGCAGAGAAGGCAGCGGAAACAAAAATTTTCTCCTCCCCAAACCCAAAACAAGGAAATGCGTCAATGTCTATACAATAGGAAAGGATGGTTTGTGGAATCATACCTTGTCCCTAGGCTTGCTCGGCAACAATACCTCGTGGCTTGCGTGGTCTTCACCTCCGGTCTTGGACGGTGTCTGTGCAACTCCTGGTCGCACCGGGACTGACGACTCTTGGTCTCACTGGGACTGTCGGGATTGACATCTATCCTCCGAGCGGCAGAAATCTCCAGACTCTGAAGTAGTCCACACGAACCACCTGGAACTCCAATCTTCTTGTCCCACAAGGAATTGGAAGGAGTCGCACCCTCCTATCAGCGTACTAGTCACTGACACATTCTCCTGCCACCAGTCGCTTTCTGTAGTTGTCTTTCCCTTGATGTGCCTCCCTTATCAGGTAGCACTTGCTCGGGCTCTCTCGGTTACTAAAACCAGAGAGAACGACAACTTTACAGAGCAACTGGTTGCACTATGTTGTTCTTTGAGAAGCCCCCAATACCCCTATTTATAGGAGGGTCATGGGACATGGTTCTCTATCCCGAGCAATGCGGGACTAAAGCAGGAGTAGAAGGGTTTGAGATTTTCCACAAAAACAACCAACTCGCAACCTGAACCGATCGTTTCATTTCTGAAACGGTCTGTTGGGGACCTGAGCCGGTCGGTTGACACCTCAATCGATCGGTTGGGACCCATGAAACGGTCGGTTCACTTCTGAATTGGTCGGTTCGTGGTCCTGGTCAGTTCCCAATTGACTTTTCTTCTTTTATTTCTAATTGGTATCAAATACCAATCCTTGTTCCAATCAAATTGGGCAAGTGAAACGAAAATAAATTTCTCACCAATCCTACTTTCCCAACTTTCTCAGTTGCATAAGTTGAACCGATCGTTTCAACACTTGAAGCAATCATTTCACCCTGTCCATGAGCCGATCAACTCACCATCTGAGATGATTGGTTCATCACATGAGTCGATCGGTTGGGAATGCAGATTGTGCAGAAATAGTCAATTGCAGTTTCAATCAATCTGATACTCCAATCAATATGTCCAACACCTTGAACATTATGATATTGAGCTATCAATTAATTGAGTGTTTAATTGAACTACTAAATCCTTTAGTAATCAATCTAAACATTGTTTGTGGACAAAACTCCTCTTCTAGGTTAAATCCTATGTGTGTGACCCTGCAGGTAGGTCCATTTCATGTTGGCAGTGAAAGTCCATAACACATATGACTTCACAAGCAAAGAGCGGTGCCTAGTCACACATCAGTGCTACCCAAGTGAAAAAGAAAGTTGGAGAACAACTTTCAATCCTACAATACATGAATGGTGTTACAGTGAATGTATAATTCCTTTGTCATTGATATCCTGAATGAACTCGAGGCATGGAATAGTCATCCTGTCAATGTTCATTCACTTTCTTGATCTCAGAGTAGATTGGAAGAGATATGTATGACATCAATATCACATACCGATTCACACATGCATGCACGCCTTTCTCAATCCTACTCATCAAGTGGCCATGGATATCAAACTCCCTCAGGAGGGACAAATCCCATATCTATCACTCACCCCTCAAAAGCCCCATGTGTAATAGCCACCCAATCATCACCTTTATAACAACCCATGTTTCAGTACTGTGTTTGATGATGTCAAAGTGTGCCCAACGACATGTGTTGAGTGTAGTGATTTCAGGTCACAGAATCACACTCACCACCATCACTGTGAGTACTGACTGTGACTACCATGTCATGGTTTCATGTGTCAAACTCACGGTGGGTCTGTCCGGTACACTTGTTCTCTAACAAGTACCTATGTGTTTGGTTTTATATCTCTATATCATGACTAATGAGATTATGTCATCAACCAACACCACAATCTAGTCGTGTGTGTCATTGCTGTCTATCTACCTTCCACAATGACATCCGAATAGGGACATAACAAGAATGTACAAACTCTTAGCATATGTATGATCTCATCGTTCTGGTCCTGAACCTAAAAGCATACGTCATTGAAACTGTCATTCTCTAGACATTCAATATGTTCTATCACTATCTCATATGACTGAACCAGAAAGAATTGGAAGCTTGCCTTTGATGTTTATCAAATCAATCTTAATGTATCCCACCAATCATCCCATGATTGGCTCTCAGGGCATACATACCAATAGGTAAAACAACAACTCAAGTCATATTCGATTGTCTCCACCATGAAATAGTTTACCCAAAGTTGTATGAAAGCCATATGGATTCGTTGTGCATTCGATGCCTTATTTTTGAAGTTTGTATGCTCAATTTTTTTAATCATGATTGGTTTGTTTAAGAGGAGAGGACAAAGGTAGAATACATGTAATTAGTCATCATTGAACCCATTTGGTCAATATACATATGTTGTAAAGCATTTGTCATTTCTAATTTGTTGAAAAATTGAAGAGAGGTAGAGTTGGAGCATACTTGAGGACAAGTATGGTTTGGGGTGTTGATGCAACACTATTTTAGGGCTTCATTGTGTGTCTTTTTGTACTTCAATAACATCTAAACTTGTTAGAATGCATGCATTTTACCCTAATATATGTATTACTATTTGCATTGATACATATTCTTGCATGATCTTTATTTTTCTTCGACCATCACTTGAATGGCAGGGAGAAAGGAGGAGAATCAAGGGTTTCTTCACCCTTAAAGGAGCCTATAGACAATCGAAGAGCTTCCCCAACCTACCCCAAGTGGTCAAGGATCAACCAAAAGTTAGGAGCATCAAAGATGAGTAAGTTGAAGGTTAAAGTGCAAGAAAGAAGCTCCAACATGGTCGTAGTATGTGGCCATGACCATGGCACAAATGCTCCATGTCACACTTAAAGTGAAAATTTGAAGTTGGTATCCAGTAGGCCAGTGGTGGCCACCATGCCCATGGTGACCAAGCTTGACCACGGTCATGATGACCACCAGGACCATGGTGACTCAAGTCTACCAGGCCAGTGGTGGATTCCAGGATCGTGGTGACCAAAGTCCACCATGCCTACGGTGACCACCACAGTCATGGTATTGACCCTCCAGAATCACAAATTTATCCAACTTCCTCATCCAATTTCCACCTTGCCTATTCCACTCCACTATGAAAATCATCTCCCACTCCACCATGGTCGTGGTGACCACAACGACCATGGTGTCTAGCAACCTGAACACAAGTTTTACACTGATCTACCCATTTGACACCAATTTGACCTAGTTATTCTCTACCACCTATATATCCTTTGGTAATGGATTGCTACTTCCCTAATTTGTACATTAGCCATTCCATCACTTCCCTTCCCATTTACACCTTCATTTCACCACTTCCACCACCAAAACCCTATTTTTCTAGGGTTTTGGCCACTTTCCACCACCATCCCATGCCATTCCACCTTGGAGGATGGAGGATCACGTACTTGAAGCTTCTGAAGAGGAATATTTCTTCATCTACACTGAGCTCCATTGATACTTATACCTATTTCTTCTCCATTTATGTATTTTCTAGTTCTCTGAGTAGTTAGGGCCCTTAGGTGTGTTGTTTGGGGTCAAAATGTTACTTTGATACCATGTTGGTGGGAAGTGATATGTAAACATTGTAATTTCTTTTGATAATGATTACATTTTATTTATATATTATTCTCATAAATTTCTTTGTAGTTTTTTATTGAACTCAATTAGGATTTTAGAAAAACTACTTATATGTAGCTATTTTGGGAATTGATCCTAGGTCCAATAAATGGATCCCTTGATAGCTATTCGCCATCATACATGCTAATCAATTCTCCTACACCCAGGTGAGAGATCCAAGTAGATATTTTAGAAGCATTTAGTATAATTGGCTTGGAGCTTTCTAAAGGCTACTTGGTAGCTGGTTTGAGGTGTAAAACCTCATTTCCACCTGCCATCATTACCCTCGCCCCCCAAGTTCCATAGGAGCTTCAACCTAGAAATCAATACTTAATTTGATCCTAATATATCCACATAAACCCTAATCCAAGTGAGCCTCGCAAGGCTGGATAGGAGGTGATAGGGACTAGTTCTCCTATACACACCCTACCCAATACATGAAAATTAGTAGTTTAGGGCAATTCATTAGCATCTATCTTGTTGTTTGGTTTAGTAATATAAAAGACAGAGTAACGTTCACATGTTATCATAACCAACTCAATTGACAAGTTCATTCCCCCAAACTACCCACACTTCCCTTTATTGCATTAAAACCCTAATTCCCATCTTACTTAGTTCATGCTTGCTTAACTAGTCTGGTTACCTTCCTTGTTAATTATGCTTGATCTTTCCTTGTTCTTGCTAGTTTATGGATTTAATTGTCCTTTAGTCTTAATTTCTAGCTTAGTGTAGTGTAGATACCTTCCTGCTTGCCTTAGTGTAGTGTGCTCCTTTCTTTCCTTTTTTTGCCTTTTCTTGTTTAGCTTGTCATTTCTTGCTCATTAGAACTAATTGTCTAGGGTTATCTTAGGTTTTGATCCTTTTTATCCTTTAATTGTTTGCTTGAGTAAACTTAGTGTAATCACCAAAATCAACCTTCAAACCCTTCAAACCTAGACTCTACAGTAGGAACTTAGCTAAAACTAACTCAGATCTAATTCCCCATTTTCTCTCTAGGGTTTGACCCCTAACTTGTCGCTTTCCTATACTATAACATGACCCAGGGCACTTGCGAGGGAAGTGTGGTAGGTCCGAGCAAGCCTATTAGGGATTTATAAATTCAAAAGATCCCTATGGTGTGTTTGAGCCTTAAGGCACACCTATTCGAGATTAGTTAGGTAGGTGAACCTCAAGACATGGAGAAAATGCACTAAGATTTTTGGCACCGTTGTCGGGAAGAAAGGCACAGGACCTAGCTAGTAACTTCTTCTTTGACCTTTTCCTATTGCCATCATCGTTGCTATTCTTTTTTATTTATGCTTTGTATTATTTTTGCATATTTTTTTGCTAAGTTGTTCTCTTTTATTTGGTTTTTCTTGTGCATGTGATGAGAAACCCGTGGAAGACAAGATGGAAGGCCAACATGCACCTCACGAGCCACTTTAAGAATACTTCATGCCTAGAAACTAAAAATCTTTAAATGCAAGGAGTGTGATCAAATTCCAGGGGAGAAATTCTCCATCTTGGTCTTCTTGGGATCCTACCAACCTTCTATGGCTCAAAGAGTGAGAATCCCTACAAGCACTTGAATTCTTTTGTTGAAGTATGCTCTACCTTTAGAAATGATGATTCAATCAGGTTGAACTTGTTTCATTTTCCTTTAAAGGAAAGGCCAAAGATCAGTGACTCAAGAATAGACATCATTAGTTGGAGAGACATGAATAATGCCTTTTTGAAAAAAATATGCTCCATTGAAAGGTTGACAAAAATGTGGCATGCCATAGTGAGTTTCAGCTAAGTGGATAATGAGTGGTTCCATGATGTTTAGGAAAGATTTAAGAAGATGTTGAGAGAGTGTGGCCACCATAAAATCCCTTGGGAAAAATTTTGGTAGGACCCTAGCACAAACTAAATTAGCTTTAGTGCCCCCTTTTCTCTCTTGGGTTTGACCCATAACTTGCCGCTTTCATGTACTATAAAATGACCCCAGGTAAAGTGTGTTAATTTATGTGAGTGGGCCTATTTAGGGCTTTTCAAATTTAGAAAAACCATGTTGTGTGTTGGAGACTTGAGGTTCACCTAAAGAAGTTTCAATTGAGTTAGGTGCGTAAACCTCAAGGTGAGGAGAAAACACACCAAGGATCTCAAGTATGCAAGACTCACTTTAAACAACCAACAGTAGAAATTCATCCTTATCTACTATTTTAGTCTTATTCCCACCTCATAATTTCTCTATTTTGAGTTTTGAAAAGTCCAAGATGGTAGCATCTCTCTTATAAAGATTTTTAGGATATGGACCATTCTTATAAATGAGGGATACATCTATATGATTAGAGAATTCATGCCATCCATTAAACCTTATGATGCTCTTTCTAGAGACTCACTTTAAACCTTATTAGGATCGACTTTAGGTTTAGGTTTCAGATCTAGATTTTCCTCAATTTTAGTCTCTTCCTATTGTTGGAATTAAAATATTCACTCACACTCAATTTTCTTTTTTACTCAATTATGAACTTCTTCATAGGTGGAATGTTGTCCTTCCTATTGCGCTACATGATATAATCCTTGATTACAATCTTCCAGTATAATCCATGATGCAAACGAATGTCTACCTTTATATGATTATCAAATAACTTCATTTAAAAGTTCATTTCATGTTCTTAGAGATTACTTTTTTTTGTGACTGGGTAACCCCTCCTCAGGGCTCACCACATTTGTGAAAAGTCCTAGCAAGGTAAAACCCGGGAAAAACTACCCCGCCCGCGAGGACAGTGGACCAGTAAGTTGCATCATTGGCCGACCGACGCAACGGGCTAAATAATTTTTGAGCAGTGCACCCAGTGGGACTCAACTCGGAACCCTTCATGAGGGGCCCCGTGCTACAACCAGTGGAGCTACCACTCACTGACATTTTTAGAGATAACTTGGTTGTATATGATATATAGGTAGTGCATTATACCCCTATTTACCATGAAACCCTAACTTAGAGGAGAAAGGCACACTCTTATGCCTTTAGAGTCAAGAAAAGCATGCATATAAGAACAAATAAAATTTAGATGAAAAACTAAAAAATATGCTATTTTTGAAATCTTAATGTGTTGGCCTAGTAGGGTTCACAATGGTTTAAGAGTTCTCGTAAATCAGCTAGTGGCATGAAGGAATGTATTGTCATCCCTCAAGTTAAGACCCAATACTAGACACCATTACCTTTTAGAAACACCCTAATAATTCCATTACTAACCTACAATCTTTTGAACTTTTTGTATAGAAGTCAGGAGGCAGTCTTATTCATCCTGCCCTCCCCTTGCAAGCATAAAAAACAAGTTACAATCACTAATCATGCTTGCAGAACTAAACATGGTAGTACTACTACCATTACATATATCCTAGGTAAGTGAGAGAAAGCTCCACCTTCTCTCTAGAAACATCCCCTTGGTCATTCCGCTCCGTGATCGGCGTGTTCTAACTTTCATTCGGCGTGCTTCAACCTACGCTCCGCTGTCCTGCTTAGCTCAGCTCCCTGGCGGTGGTGGCTTTTTCCTCTTCGCAATCAACTATCTTCTCCCCATCCTTGGTGTTATATCATATCCCTTCTTCTGCGAAATCAAATATGCAGAAGGTAAGAAACTGAAAGCTAGCCCCAAATACACTACAATAACACCTCAGCCTGCCCTCTGTTGAGTTTGCCGTAAGTGTTCTTTCTTCATCAGTGTAGATTGGCACCTCAAAGTCGATTATCTGACAACGGTGGTGTTTTTAATATAGGTAACATCCTCATAACTCCTCCACCCTTTCAAATCCTATATAATAAATTCTAGAGCAGTAAAACACAATTGAGACACATCTCTAGCTCGACAAAGGGAACAAAGCAACATGCAGGCAATAATAACTTAACTCTTGTTTTACACAACTCTAGAGACTGACGTTTCTCTCCTTCCCAGCCATTCCCAGGGATCTCTGCTATTTCAAACATCACACCATTTTGCCGGCTACTGTGATCCTTTTCGAAGCCAAACTCGGCAGTCTCATCAATTCTGACATCCACCTACTCAAAGAATATATCTTAAAATCTACTCCAATTCTAAAAACACCACGAGAACAGGAGGCTCACCCTGGTCTCAAGCATAAAAAATCCCCGCATGTCAAAAAGCGGCAAGCCAAAACTTTTTTGCCTTGCCTTGAAGAAGAAAAAACCCTCGCCGCTTAACAGAGAATCAAGGATTTCAACCCCACCCACAGAAATGAACTCCCGTTTGCCCTTCCTGGAATTTCCACTCTCAAACCCTTCCTATTCCACAAGTATCCCCCTACCGAAAGCTTGGATCTACCACACGTTTGATATTTCTCGGAGAGCATGCATGATCAATATTGGCCACCGTTCCTTCTAGGTGACGGTTTCATGGTCCTCCCCGGCCAAACAACACTAGGGAAACAAAGCCTCAACCCTTCTCATCTCAAAGGGCTGGAGCGAGATGATCGGTGAACTCAAACTCAAACCGGAATGGCCGATCTTCATCAAACCGATTGACAACCGTACTTTCCTTGCTTGGATGCGTGATTTCATCTCTGATACGCCTTCAGAGCTAGCATACCTATACAAAACACACAACCAAGAGAGCTCATCATCACCAAACTCTGCTGACCAGCTCTTTGTCTGGGATGAATACCAACCCCTGGATCAAAATCATGGCCCATCTCAGTCTCCTCGGGCTCAGAGGAGGAAGACGACGCTGGCACACCTACAATGCTACAACAAACAAGTTCCATTGCAGAAAGGTACCATCTTTTTTCTTCCCCAAAGAATAAGAAGAACAAATGTTTCAATATCTCCTCACTTTACAAAACCCTAAAACCCTGATCCCCCCTTGTTACAACCCCAATTTTTTGGGTTCAATTGGTGAGAAATGTAATTTCTCATATTAAAGATAATTGAACAAATAATGATATAATTTGTTTTGAATAAATAGATTTCATTTACAATAGCCTTGATGATTGTGTTGTGGGCTTTATTGGCTATTGGGCCCAATAATAAGGAAATAAAGAAAGTAAAATTCAATTATTAAATTAGTAAATGAATAATTGAGTTTTTGAGAAAAGAATGATGTGGAAACCTCTAGGAGGAAAATCCAAAGAGGGATTTCGTGCCTCTTGGGTTCCTTGGGTACCAATGAGTCCAAAGTTGCATAAAGAGTGCAATAAGAAAAGAAAAGATCAATTAAATATATCTTTATTAAGAAACAAATTGAAAACAATGGTAAAATGTGGAAAATAAGTAAAAAGAGGTACAATTGAGTTATCCTTAGTGGAATTTCGTATCCCAAGGATTCCTAATGATAAAGGGAATACCAATGAGGAAAATAAAAGAGAAATAATGAGAAATCCTCAAAAGGAGATATTTTAATAATGAAATAAGGAGATAATGCAAGAAATAAAAAGAGAAGTGCGGGTTTGGTCATAATGAGAAATATTTTCGAACCCCACTTGCTTTCTTGGATTTCAAGGAATAGAAATAATGGGAAATAAGAAAAGAAGAGAGAGAAAAGATGGGAGAAATAAACCTAATTGAGAAATATCTTGCACCTAAAGAAAAGACATGTTTTCTTTTAGATAATGAGCATAATTCGGCAGAGAGGTAGATAAAGCCATTACTAAGTTTCCCTCAAAATTTGGGATAGTTTGGACACTCTTTTTGAGAGTTATGGCTTTTATAAGTTTCCCTAAAGTATGTGATTATAACTAAATATCGCTATCAAATTATTTATTTTTCCTCTTTGGCGCGTGCAACAACAACCCTCAGATCTGAGATCAATAGATGCGACCTGATTCCAGTCACACAAGGAGGCTAAAGCCAAAGTCTAGTTCAAGCAGGAGTAGAACTGGGATTTCTCGCGATATGGGCAATATGTGAGGATGGAAACTAGACCATCGCCTTCGGGAGATCATCCCGAGTTTAGCAAGCCTGGGTTTCGAGGTGTTCTATGGAAGACCGCAAAAGTCCCCAATTCTTTGGACACTAGATGGGTCCCCTATATATAGGGGAAAGCACTAGGCACTACGAGCAATTCTCCAATCAGTACCCTCGCTTCCGAAGCATGACCACGAGCATCATGATGCCCTTAATTCGGAAAATACCCCACGACACCTTCACCATGCCCTTCCATGGCCGCCGACGCACAACCTAACATGTCTCACTTTTTGGTGTAACCCCAACCTAATTAGCCCTTCAGGCAAGTTCGGCTTGGAGGTCAGGGGTTGGTGGCCCCTTTTCCGGCCACTGAGGGGCCCTGATGCCCAAGGTCAACCTTGAGGTTGACCGCAGCTGGGCGCTGCTTCACATGACCGATGAGAGGTAGAAGACGGATGAGTTTTTGGACGGTTTTGCCCAATCGACGCAAGGACAAGAGGTTGGGGTCCTAAGGGTAAAAAGGGGAAAAATCAACAAGGCGTGTGCGTGAAAAAAAAGGAAAAGAGAAGGTCGTGGTGCTGACGTGGCACACAGCCATTGGTCCATCAGGTAATTTTTTTTGTAATTTCATAACTAAATATCGGTAACCCAGATCTGGACATGTTATATATGAAATTTGATTAAAAAAATGCAAGGAGTGAAATAAAAATATAATTGGGGCCTAAATATTCTTGCAATTTGAAAAGTGTATAAAGTTATCATCTTTAATGATTTAATTAATGAAAAACCCTTAGATTTGATGATAGATGGATTTAATGTTATTTAATGGATAATTCAAGGCAATATTAACCTGTTGTTGATAAATGTGAAGATAGAATCTAAAAAGATGATCTTTTTAAATAATTAGCTTAATTTAGGGTTTCGTGCATGATTATGCATTAATGATCTTGAAAACCCTAATTTAGATGAATATGTCTTTTAATTGTTTCAATTGTTCAAATCCATGAATAAATAGGGATATGATGATCCTAAGTTAATTTGGGTATAAAATATCTTTAATGTGGATAATTTGAAATTAGGGTTTCCTAGAATATAATAGTGAAATTAATGATAATTTAGGGTTCCTTTGAGAATCGAACTATAATTCTTTGTGGAGTTGTCCATTCAAGGGAACCTGAACATGATAATTGGCCTTAATAATCATTTCATCACTTAAAAGGATAAAGATGGTAGTTTTAGTGTAAAAGAGGCATATTGGACTTAATTGACTTTTTATTGTGCCTATGATGTTGAAATTAGGGTTTGTGGACTAAAAGAGTAGTAAAAGTGATAAATGCATAATGAATGCTAAAACCCTAATAAAACCATAAAGTTGGCTTAGAAATCATAAGGTGGAATCCAAGTTGATCTTGAGAATGTTTTGAATAAAATAATGACACTTGGATGTTATGCATTATTTTCAGGATATTGTTGATTGCTTGTTTGATTGTATTGAATGTTAATGCATGGACATCAAGTTACTCTGGATCAGGTATGTGGTTACCCTTATGAATAATCGCTCTAGTTTCACGGTGATTCCCGAAGTTTTAATCAGTTGCTTGAAAATAACTTTTGGATGTTTATTTATTTCATGCAACTATAAAGTGACTATGATTATCACTATAAATGTGCGTATATAACTGACTAGATTCGGGTCCACCTCTATTGCTTTGAAAAGGCTAAAAAAAGGGGTAATCCTAGAGCAAGGTCTAGGTTACCGAGAGTTAGAAACTGGGCTACCTACGTGTAGTGCCATGAGACTCATTAGCCTGCCATGAGTTAAGGAGTGGGCTACTTACGAGTAGTGCCATGTGACTCAACCCTAGAAATTGGTTCACCTATAGGTGGATCATGAGGGGTTTAATGGGGACAACATAGAGGATAGGGTACTCTTGGATCGCGGAGTTATATCTAAAATGTAATCTTGGTTGTTAAATGATTAACTGAATGATTACATTGTTAACGTATTTACATAATTATTGTTTCCCCCACATACCAGCTTCAGCTGACTGACGTTTTGTTTGTCGGCGTTTTAGGAACAAGCCAAAAGGACAAACAGTAAATCATCATATTGTGAAATACATGAAGAAAAATACAAGGAGGATTAGTTAGAGTAGAATCCTTAAGTGGATAGAAGTTTAGAGATCCAAGTTTTCAAAAAGGTATGCAAAAAATTATTTTCTCACAGCTTTTAAGTATAGTCTGTTAAAATTTCATAATTATTCTTGGTTGATTGCCGAACCTTTGATCCAGAAGTTATGGGTGCGGCTTTGACCTCTCGATCTCCCTTAATTGGGGGTTATCGGGAGGTGGGTCGTAAAATTTGGTATCAGAGTGTAGGTTCCTCACTTAACCATTAATAATTATTAAATTTTACAAACTCCATAGAACCCAAGGGAGTTATTAGAGGAATATCCAAAAGACGGAGGTGTCTAGAAAAGGATCATGACCGGGGGCTAGAAATATATTACTCCGCACCGCTAGTCAGAAAACGAGGACTCGCGGATCCGTGTGACTGCCTGGCCAAAGTCATAGGGTATGAATCGAAATAAGATACCTTTAGGACTTTCTCATCTTATTCATCCCTTCTCATCACAAATTCCCTTAAGGACCTTAAGGATTAGGGTTTTCTCTCTCCTCCTCGTCCTCTTGAGGTATGGGTAAGTTTGATAAGGTTTAAGGGATCCTCCATCACATTAAAGGAAAAGCATGTAAATAAGATGTCATGGACATAAGCTTAATAGATTAAGCGCAAATTAAAGGATAGATACATGCTTAGGTCGTATGACATAAGTTGTCATGTCTTCAGAAGAGACCTGAGGCTAGACCTTCTTGTCAGGAGGATAAGTTAGTCTTGGAGATAGAGATCTCCATTGCAAATAGAGACCTGGCACATCCTCTGAGGATGATGTTAACCCTAACCCTAAGTGAAGGTTAGAGAGGGAGAGCTAGATGTCTTGGTAGACCAAGAGTTTGGATGGACATGCTTGGGATGCCATATGAGCCATGAGAGGTTGGATGACCGAGTACCTCTGGCAACCCAATCCTAGGAAGGGTCATGCATGTTAGAGTGAAGGATAGCTCCTTCATTGTTGAGGTTAGAGAAGAACCTATGGAACCCCATGAGATAATATGAGCATGGCATAATAGGAACCATGTATGTATCAATAGTGCGAGCAATAGGTTAAACCTTGGCCAAGGGAGTTTGATGGATAGCTTATGTGATAAGTATAAGGGGTTATGGATAACCTTGAGCTAACATAAGTTGATCATAGGCTTCATCTAGCTAGGGGCATGCTTTTGAGGTTGACCCTTCATGAAGATAGGACCTCTAATGGTGAGGTTGGCTGTAGGATTAACTCTAGAGAGAGAGCATGACCCCAGGCAAGAAGGCTGGAAGCCTAAAACCCCAAGATATGAGGAACAGTGGGGAGTCAAGGATGATGCGACCTAAGTGAATGATAGCAGTTGCCTCATGCATAATTCCAGGAGGCTCATGATATATTGGTTGTCTTAGAGGAACCAAACCCTAGAGAGAGGATGACTCTGCTTATACCTTTGTACCTATGGTATAGAAAACCCTGGAGAGGTATAGTAATAGGTTATGAGGCCTTGCACCTTGTTGATTGTCCTTGAGGAGGACTCAACCTTAAAGTGGTGATCGAGGAGAAGGATGATAGGAAGTGTATGCCATACCCAGTACATGCTTGGTTTGTGGTTAAGAGATTGAGCATGCAGTTGGACACCCAAAGTGAACCTAGGGTTCCTGACATAAGAGGGGAAGTGGTATACCTAATGCTCATGAAGAGAATTAAGTTGCAATAGTTTCGAGCATGGTATGCCTCATGTATAGAGGAAAAGGGATGTCTCTTAAGTTTAAGGTACGTTTGATGAACCCCTCACAACTAGGTTGATGATAAAGGAAGGTATGATCATGATCCAGCATGGAGGAAGGAGGACAAGTATGACCTAGCATGGTTAGCCAGTGGTCCGCTTGTGCCTTAATTGCTCGCTAGGATCAAGCATTCTCATATGGATGTAAACCCTAAGGAAGTTTGTGACCTTGTTGTCAAGAGATAGTTTTCCTCCCATCCTAGGAGAGGGACCCCTTTGGTAGGGTGTAGATCAGTTTTGTTGGTTTAAGGTAACCTAAAGAGGTCTCATAGGATCTTGAGAAGCTAAGTGAAAAGTACATGATATGAGAATGAACCTATAGACCCATCGATATCCATCTCTAAGTGCATGTGGATGTGTTACCATGAAGGTAACCGGTATGGGGCTTGACCAAGGTAGGCAGGTTGCCATGATCCCTATGAAAGGATGAAAGCCAGCCCATGAATGCAGAAAGAGAGATGATGAAGACTTGGGTAAGGTTCTAAGTGAACATGTACTATAATGGAGAATCCTAAGTCTATCCTAGGGTCAGGTAGGGATAAGATCGATGAAAGTAGGAGTTGCCTAATTCCCCAGTTGCACATGACCATAGGGTTGGGAGGTAACAACTATCGTTGTCCGAGGGCCATGGGTTAGGAGATTGATCACCTTCATGAACTCATTGGACCCAAAGGGCAGATGAGTAGGGCACTCTCTTGATGCATGATGGAAGAGGGATGACCCCAAAAGAGCCGGTACCCTATAGACCTAGAGGAGATGACCAAGGATATTAACCACAGTAGGTTCAAGACTAATTTTCCATGGAGGTAACTTTGATATCATGATGTCTGTGATGTAGAGACATATGTGGCACATTGCAACTTAGATGTAAAGGTGTATTGGCAAGGTGGGATGTACCATCTCTACTCTTGGAACAAGAAGAACTCTGTATTTGGATTGCAGCCAAATGCTTATTTCCTCTTGTTATGGGGGTGAGAGATAGGGCATTACGCATGTCGTACACCAAGGATAAAGATGATGTGGGTTGGAACGTTGCAACGAGATATGGGGACAGAGAAGATAACATACCCGGGTGTAGTGAATGGACGGTTTACCAGCACTAAGAGGAATGAAGTGGTCATCTTTTGAAAATATTTTATCATGAGCTATGTGGAACTTACAAGTCTTACCGGATTGAGTTTTGAACACCAGGATGATGAAATCAGAGGGTGTTCTTAATGAAGATAGACATAGAAGTTTGATGTGAGTCAATAAGTGAAATACATAGAAGTGTATGTATTCAATGTTACCTAATACATAAGAAGGTGAAGTGGTAATGGATGCTCTGGTTGAGATATAGCTGCCTAGTTTGGCTAGAAGAGGTTGTTAAGCTAACCCTAAGGTTGGAAAAGAAGATATGTTTGGCTGACACTAATGTAACGAGATCAATTAATGGTTGTCTGGTTAGCCAATTTAGTCCTTGATATGATGGAAGGATGGTGGTAGAACCTCAAGTGCACTTCTTTGGAAAAGAAGGTGATGAAAACCCGACTAGAGTGGTTTAGGGTTTCTGAGGAATCGAACTTGAGGAAACATGACATAGGAAATCATGATTGACGATCACCATACACCATGGTACTACCAAGATAATAATTGACAGTAGTACTTTAGATGCCTAAGATGAGGCTGTACGTGGTATGTTGCCATGCATGATAGGAGATGAAGGATGAGCACTGGTAACTCAGTGCATTGATATAAAGGATAAAGAGTCACTGAAAGGGAAGGGGAGTTCATCTCTATGGATGTTGTAAGTATCCTCAGGACCAAGGAAAGTCGATATGCAATATGGGTTATGGTAGATCGCCTTTCCTAGATGACATGAGAAAGAAAGAGTTTTGTCAAGGGACAGATCTGGTTGAACTACCCATGAGAGAGATGGTTCAACTACACCATGAAGCGAGTTCAAAGGTTTTTGAGTTTGACCTAAAGGTTCCCTTCCAAAAGGTGGAAGTAGGTATATGAAGGACTCAATGTTAGTATAGTTTATCACCCCTAACTAATGGTTAGTATGATCCAGACTAAATGGTCTGATGAGAGCATATGTGCTCATTCAAGGTGATGGCTAGAGACAGTTCTTTTCCTATGAAAGATGTAATGATGACCACCATAGCCAGTATTGGGATTTAAAGCAGCTCTGTAAGGGAGGTTGTGTCGGTCACCACTTCAGTAAGGTGATGTTGGTGAAAGGACCACAGTGTGTGTAGATGAAGTCACTTTGATCATGCAATGGCTGAAAGGATCCTAGAGATGACAAGAGTCATGAGCGGATGCAAAGTAGTCTGACATACAAGTTACCGTGGGAGAAAATGTGAAAATCCGACCCCTCTAAGTTATAGCTAAGAAAGTTGAGTCCCCGATGCATGGGTTCTTTTAACATGGTTTGGTGGAGAAGGTTAAGTTTGACCTTACCCCTCAGGATAAAGTAATGTGTGATGAGTTCCATGTGTCCAATTTAGAGCACTATGTGAGGTGCCCTGACCATGTGCTGAGCAATGAACCTAGTGAGCCCCAAGGGAGCCTGAAATGGCCTGAGTCACCTGTGTAGTTTATAGATGCCAGGATGAAAGAACTCAGAGGGAAGAATATGTGATGATAAAGGTTCCTTGGAAGCGCCATGAGTACGGTAAGGCCACATAGGGGCCAATGATGGACATGGAAAAGTCTTATTCTGAATTGTTTGTTTGCTTGATAGAATTTTGAGGACAAAATTCCTATAAGAGGGGAAGGATGTTACAACCCCAATTTTTTGGGTTCAATTGGTGAGAAATGTAATTTCTCATATTAAAGATAATTGAACAAATAATGATATAATTTGTTTTGAATAAATAGATTTCATTTACAATAGCCTTGATGATTGTGTTGTGGGCTTTATTGGCTATTGGGCCCAATAACAAGGAAATAAAGAAAGGAAAATTCAATTATTAAATTAGTAAATGAATAATTGAGTTTTTGAGAAAAGAATGATGTGAAACCTCTAGGAGGCAAATCCAAAGAGGGATTTCGTGCCTCTTGGGTTCCTTGGGTATCAATGAGTCCAAAGTTGCATAAAGAGTGCAATAAGAAAAGAAAAGATCAATTAAATATTTCTTTATTAAGAAAGAAATTGAAAACAATGGTAAAATGTGGAAAATAAGTAAAAAGAGGTACAATTGAGTTATCCTTAGTGGAATTTCGTATCCCAAGGATTCCTAATGATAAAAGGAATACTAATGAGGAAAATAAAAGAGAAATAATGAGAAATCCTCAAAAGGAGATATTTTAATAAAGAAATAAGGAGATAATGCAAGAAATAAAAAGAGAAGTGCGGGTTTGGTCATAATGAGAAATATTTTCAAACCCCACTTGCTTTCTTGGATTTCAAGGAATATAAATAATGGGAAATAAGAAAATAAGAGAGAGAAAATATGGGAGAAATAAACCTAATTGAGAAATATCTTGCACCTAAAGAAAAGACACGTTTTCTTTTAGATAATGAGCTTAAATTCGGCAGAGAGGTAGATAAAGCCATTACTAAGTTTCCCTCAAAATTTGGGATAGTTTGGACACTCTTTTTGAGAGTTATGGCTTTTATAAGTTTCCCTAAAGTATGTGATTATAATTAAATATCGCTATCAAATTATTTATTTTTCCTCTTTGGCGCGTGCAACAACAACCCTCAGATCTGAGATCAATAGATGGGACCTGATCCCAGTCACACAAGGAGGCTAAAGCCAAAGTCTAGTTCAAGCAGGAGTAGAACTGGGATTTCTCGCGATATGGGCAATATGTGAGGATGGAAACTAGACCATCGCCTTCGGGAGATCATCTCGAGTTTAGCAAGCTTGGGTTTCGAGGTGTTCTGTGAAAGACCGCAGAAGTCCCCAATTCTTTGGACACTAGATGGGTCCCATATATATAGGGGAAAGCACTTGGCACTGGGAGAAATTCTCTAATCAGTACCCTCGCTTCCGGAGCACGACCATGAGCATCATGATGCCCTTAATTCGGAAAATACCCCACGACACCTTCACCATGCCCTTCCATGGCCGCCGACGCATAACCTAACATGTCTCACTTTTTGGTGCACCCCCAACCTAATTAGCCCTTCCGGAAAGTTTGGCTTGGAGGTCAGGGGCTGGTGGTCCCTTTTCCGGCTGCTGAGGGGCCCTGATGCCCGAGGTCAACCTTGAGGTTGACCGCAGCTGGGCGCTACTTCACATGACCGACGAGAGGTAGAAGACGGATGATTTTCTGGACAGTTTTTCCCAGCCGATGCAAGGACAAGAGGCTGGGGTCCTAAGGGTAAAACGGGGAAAAAGCAACAAGGCACGCACGTTAAAAAAAAGGAAAAGAGAAGGCCGCGGTGCTGACATGGCACGCAGCCATTGGTCCATCAGGTAATTTTTTCTGTAATTTCATAACTAAATATTGGTAACCCAGATCTGGACATGTTATGTATGAAAGTTGATTAAAAAAATGCAAGGAGTGCAATAAAAATATAATTCAGGCCTAAATATGCTTACAATTTGAAAAGTGTATAAAGTTATCATCTTTAATGATTTAATTAATGAAAAACCCTTAGATTTGATGATAGATGGATTTAATGGTGTTCAATGGATAATTCAAGGAAATATTAACCTGTTGTTGATAAATGTGAAAATAGAATCTAAAAAGATGATCTTTTTATATAATTAGCTTAATTTAGGGTTTTGTGCATGATTATGCATTAATGAGCTTGAAAACCCTAATTTAGATGAATATGTCTTTTAATTGTTTCAATTGTTCAAATCCATGAATAAATAGGGATATGATGATCCTAAGTCAATTTGGGTATAAAAGATCATTAATGTGGATAAGTTGGAAATTAGGGTTTCCTAGAATATAATAGTGAAATTAATGATAATTTAGGGTTCCTTTGAGAATCGAACTATATTTCTTTGTTGAGTTGTCAATTCAAGGGAACCTGAACATGATAATTGGCCTTAATAATCATTTCATCACTTTAAAGGATAAAGATGGTAGTTTTAGTGTAAAAGAGGCATATTGGACTTAATTGACTTTTAATTGTGCCTATGATGTTGAAATTAGGGTTTGTGGACTAAAAGAGTAGTAAAAGTGATAAATGCATAATGAATGCTAAAACCCTAATAAAACCATAAAGTTGGCCTAGAAATCATAAGGTGGAATCCAAGTTGATCTTGAGAATGTTTTGAATAAAACAATGACACTTGGATGTTATGCATTATTTTCAGGATATTGTTGATTTCTTGTTTGATTGTATTGAATGTTAATGCATGGACATCAAATTATTCTGGATCAGGTATGTGGTTACACTTATGAATAATCACTCTAGTTTCACGCCGATTCCCAAAGTTTTAATCGGTTGCTTGAAAATAACTGTGGGATGTTTATTTATTTTATGCAACTATAAAGTGACTATGATTATCACTATAAATGTGTGTATATAAATGACTAGATCCGGGTCCACCTCTATTGCTTTGAAAAGGCTAAAAAAAGGGGTAATCCTAGAGAAAGGTCTAGGTTACCGAGAGTTAGAAATTGGGCTACCTATGTGTAGTGCCATGAGACTCATTAGCCTGCCATGAGTTAAGGAGTGGGCTACTTACGAGTAGTTCCATGTGACTCAACCCTAGAAATTAGTTCACCTATAGGTGGATCATGAGGGGTTTAATGGGGACAACATAGAGGATAGGGTACTCTTGGATCGTAGAGTTATATCTAAAATTTAATCTTGGTTGTTAAATGATTAATTGAATGATTACATTGTTAACGTATTTACATAATTATTGTTTCCCCCACATACCAGCTTCGGCTGACCGACGTTTTGTTTGTCGGCATTTTAGGAACAAGCCAAAAGGACAAACAGTAAATCGTCATATTGTGAAATACATGAAGAAAAATACAAGGAGGATTAGTTAGAGTAGAATCCTTAAGTGAATAGAAGTTTAGAGATCCAAGTTTTCAAAAAGGTATGCAAAAATTTATTTTCTCATAGCTTTTAAGTATAGTCTGTTAAAATTTGATAATTATTCTTGGTTAATTGTCGAACCTTTGATCCGGAAGTTATGGGTGCGGCTTCGACCTCTCGGTCTCCCTTATTTGGGGGTTATCGGGAGGTGGGGTCGTAACACCCCCTGTGGCTGACATTATCCCAGATGACTTGGATCTTCTAAATTGTTCATTTCCCTTATTAGGACAAGACAAATCATCTCACCTCATTAACAAACTTCTAGAGAAAAACTCCACCGCCCATATCTGGAAAATTGTCCCCCCCAAAAAACCTTTCCGGGCTCTTCACTGTTCTCTCTGATTCAGAAAAAACCACTCGGCCTCTAGATGCCTTTCCCTCTTTACCTATTTTAGATGTCACCAAATAGGACACACAAAAAGGTTCTATAACGCTCACCCTTTCCCAAATCAGATCAGAACTCATGCAGACTCAGCGTTCTTCTCCACACATTCTTTCTCAGGAATAAAATCATCTTTTGACAAAAACTTTAGAGTTTCAAAAAAGTACAACACAGATCACAGGCACACAAAACAAGCCCCTCCATGTCCTCCCCACACAAAAAATGCCTTTGCATGCCTCACAAACCTCCCACCCGAACATGCAGACTACTCCTCTTCTCGATACCAGAACATAAACCCCAGGGTAGTGCCTATATCAAAACCCTACCACAAACCTAAAAACCACACAACTTCTTCACCAAAACCCCGCTACCCAAACCCTCACCCTTCAACTCCAAACACAACACAATCACCTCACTTGCAACAGCAAACATGAAAACACCGGAACACCTTGAGTATGCGATTGCCCTTGACCTACCTGCTAACTCTATGCGTCTTCTCAAGATCCTCACCTTGAGAAGCATCCTCATCTCCATCAAAAACAATATTGACAACAACCCTATAAATGTCCTAGATATCACCCGGGCCTTAGCCCTTCTCATACCTAGTCAGACAATCTTAAAACCAAATATCTTCTCATCAACCCAGCTCATCTACAGTGTCCCTGAAGGAACAAAAATCAACCATCTCTTCAACCAAATTCTCATGATTCCTTGTAAATCTAGTTTCATTACAAATAGATTATCCAAATGGACAGCTGACTTAGGTGCTTTCCCAGCTCCGACTGGTGGCTCTGACTGGATAGCTATCACAAATCTCCCACCCCACCTCTAGGAAGTTGAGATCTTCTGGGGTATATCCCATTCCATCGGGGCTATTCTTCAATATATCAGTCCAGAAACCTTGCATCCTACCCAATACATTAAAGTTTTTTGTCTCTTCACCGTCAAAGCATCCATTTCTCTACTGCCAACCATCAACATCAGAATCGGTGAATCTATTTACAATATCAAAGTGTCTGCTGAACATCCCTCAGAAAATAGGACAACTTTCTTTGATCTCTTAAACCATCCTCCTTCTTGGCTTTGCCCAAATAAAGATAGAAAGACTACCCAAAATACCCGCCCATCTGGAGATCGTCACCATGTTTGGGTCAGGAAAAACTCAAATTCCACTTCCACAGACAACACTTACATTCACACAAGTAGGAAAAGAACCAGAACATCTGAACCCCCCTCTCATGGAAACACATACATACCAGCAAGTACCATCTTCCCCTCTCCTACCTCAACAAAGGAAAGTTGCCCCACACAAAATCCAAACCAAACCGCCATAAGAAAACAAAACAATCCTCAACTAAAGGATGACAACTCTTTGCAGAGTTTTGATCAGGAGGGTCCAAAACAAAGGAAAGAAAGCAGCTACATCCAGAAAATTATGATGCCAGGTCAAAAAGAGACAAAAAATAATATCATCGTCAACATGCCAAATTCAGGTACTATCTCAAACTCCTCTATTTGTTCTTTCAGTGATAAATCTTCTATCCATAATATATCCTCCCCATCCCCCTCAAAGTCTTCTAAAGGTGATATAGATAGTATTGAGGACCTTGCTTCATGGTCAAACATAAATAGTTTCACAAAATTTGCAAAAAATATAGGCATCAATTTAGTAGACGAAGAAAAGGCACAAAAAACTCTTGATGATATAGAACTCTTTATGGGTTGATCAAATAAAAGGCTCTTAAATCTGCAAAAAAAACTTTGATCTTCTCAAAATCAACTAGATTGAGGTCTATCTAGAGTTATTTATCTCTTTTTTTTAACAAATCTATGAAACTTTCATCTTGGAACGTCTGTGGAGCTGCCAACCTCCAAAGACGCAAAAAAATTCTCTCACACATATACAAAAATAGAATCGACCTGATCACTATCCAAGAAACAAAAACTTGTCTGACTCCTTTTGCTCTCAAAACTATAGGGGGAAATAGAATCATAGACTGGGTCCAGTCACCCCCTTCGGGTTTCAAAGGGGGTCTCTTAGTTGGTTTCAACAATCAGATTTTAACTGCCCTAAACATCTCCACACTTGAATTCTCTATTACCATTGCTTTTAAAAACTCTTCTGATGGTTATCTCTGGATTTTCTCTGGGGTTTATGGGGAACCAAGGCATAACAAATCAGCCTTCCTAGCTGAACTAAATTTTCTCACAACAAAACACTACTTGTCACCCTGTATTATTAGTGGAGACTTCAACTTGACAACTCAAAACACAGACATATTCAACTCCACAAATTCCTCACAAACTATGTCTGCAGCTGATAAAAAATTTTGCAAACTACTCACAAATCACACTTTGATCAACATTAAACCATCAAATGCCTCTTACACTTGGTCAAGAAATCATTCATATGCCAGACTTGACCATTTCATATGCTCCACTAAATGGGAAGATAATCACCCCCTCTCCTCTGTCCATATCACCCATAGAGCCATTTCGGATCACTTCCCACTCTTTATTGACACAAATTCTATCTCTTGGGGTAAGCGCCCTTTCAAATTTGAAAATTGTTGGCTCTCTAAAAACAACTTCACCAACACCTATTTTGAACATTGGAAACGTGCTGATTCCCAAACAAAAAACATAGGATTACACATCCAAAAAAACACAAAAAATATCAAAACACACATCAAAAAATGGAAACTCTCAAACCCAAACAATTTATACGTAACACAAAAAAATCTAGAAGAATAATTCCTTTTTATAGATAAAGACCCTGCTGCAGACCCTGCTCTTATCCTTTCTATTAAAGATGAACTTGAACTCACAAATAAATGTATTGACACCAGATGGAGACAAAGGGCTAAAATAACATGGGAAAATGAAGGTGACAAAAACACAAAATTCTTTCACAAGATCTGTAACAAAAACTATCGACAAAGTTCCATAATTCATCTAAATATAAATGGCAGGCTCACCTCTCACAAACAATCTATCTCATCTCACATCACAAACCATTTCAAAAACGTTTTCAACAACAACCACAACCCCTCCTGCCTAAACGAGTTGGATTGGACTAGGATTTGTCATGAAAAAATAAAAAAAAACCCAAGACCTAATAAAACCTTTCACCCATAGAGAGTTGGATTTGGCCATATCTGACTTAGGTCTAAATAAGTCACCTGGGCCTGATGGCCTAAACCTTGAAATCTATCAGGCAAAATGGGACAATTATAAACTCGACTTCCTTGCTTTTCTGAAATCCTTCTACAAAATTAGAAACCCCCACAACATCATTAAGTTCTTAAATCAAACTTTCATCACCCTAATAAAAAATACAAGTCAACCAGATCACATCTCCCAATTCAGACCTATTAGCCTTATCAACACTTAATACAAAATCATAGCAAAAACACTAGCAAACAGAATCAAACCTCACATGAACGATATCATCCCTCTAAACCAAAACGCTTTCCTAAAAAATAGAAGCATCCAAGATGCTTATTTAATGGTAAACGAAACTATACATCTCTGCCACAAAAACAGAACCCCCCTTCTGGCCATTAAACTAGACTTTGAGAAAGCTTTTGATTTTGTCAACTGGAACTGCTTAACTAAACCTCTCTTTGGTTTTGTCTTTCCTAATAAATGGGTCAATTGGATGCATGCATGCATTTCTACAAACCACTTTTCAACGATCATAAATGGTGTCTCCTTTGGTTACTTTCATAATTCAAATGGCCTCAGACAAGGAGATCCCCTCTCCCCTTACCTCTTTATCATCATCACAACTATCCTTTCTCGCATGATTCACCTGGGAAAACAAAGTGGTCTCATAAACTCCCCTGAGGAATGCAAAGAAAACATCATTCAATTTGCCGATGACACCATAATCTTCTCCTCCCCTGAAGACTCATCACTTCTAAACATCCTCAGAATCCTTGGCTTTTTTTCCTACATCTCGGGACTCAAAATAAATCTGCACAAAACTTCTATTGTTGGGGTTCACCTAAATCAACCTTCCATGGAGAGATTTAGAGATCTCTTAAGATGTAAGATTGAAGAATTTCCCATCAAATACCTTGGCCTCCCAATCACACCGCACAATTTAACAAATGCAATCTCGTCCCCTATTATAGAAAAATAAACACAAAACTCTCTGACTGGACAAATAATTTCCTCAATCTTTCAGGGAGACTCACCCTCCTAAACAGTGTCATCACCCCCATAACCTCACACTTCCTGAGCTGTATCCCACTCCCATCAAAAACAAAATCTATCCTTGACAAAGTTAGGAGAAAATTCCTTTGGAATAACTTCCACAAAGTTGAAAAACCCGGGAAACACTACCATCTAGTGAATTGGAAAACAATAGCTGCTTCTCTTGATCAGGGTGGCTGGGGTATCCTAAATATTGAAACCCATACCTTCTAACTTATTACAAAAATTATTAACAGTCTGATCCAAAAGAAATAAAAAATATGGTCACAACTCATCAATCATAAATACTACCAAAAATCCCCTCCCTGGCATTTAGTCTCAAAAAAATTTGCATCACCCCTTTGTAAATACATAAACAAAAATATCCAAAAAATAACTCAAATTATCAATACCCCCCCATTCCCACCTGAATATCTCTTTCTGGTTTGATCCATGGTTTGAAAACAATTCCGTTATAAATCTTCACCCAAATTGGAACATCCCAAACAATCTTCTAAAAATCAAAATCGAAAAAGCTCTCCATCTTCTAACCAGCAACATAACAAACTCTCTTAAAAGATGTATTCTCATGCATCTCAAACAAGACGAATTCTATAATTTAAAGATCTCCTTGGAAAACAACACCTCAAACAATATAATGTGGAAATGGGGAAATACTTACTTGGTTAAGGGAGCCTATTCTTTTCTCACCTACATAGGCTTCACCTCACCCACCACAAAAATATGGAAACAGAAATGGCCACATAAATACAAAACATTTTTGTGGCTTCTACTGCACAAGAAGTTGCTCACAGGAGAAAACCTTGCAAAGAAGGGTTTCATTGGTCCTTTCAGATGTATTCTATGCAAAAAAAATTCTAACTCAGTTGATCACATCTTCTTCAAGTGTACCACCTCACAAAACACCATCTCACAATACACACGCAACTACATTTTATATTTCAAGGAAGCTACATTCCCACCACAAATCACACCAAATAGACAATACAAAACTTTCAAGGGAAGCGACATATTTATCACCATCAGTTGGAATCTCTGGAAAGAAAGAAACAGCAGAATGTTCAACAACAACCAAAAAACAAGACAAAATATTATATCACAAATAGACGCAGATCTTCACATTCTATCAATATGCAGGTAAACAAATAGAAGAAGGACAAGATGAATCTGAAGAAGGAGAATCGCAATCCAGGTTCCTCTGTGACCTTAAAGCCATGGTAGATGATGAAACTGGAGTCATTATAGTGCAGCAACATCAATGATAACATCTAACTAGGATCTGATCATCTATTTCCGAGACTTTAGTATTTTTCTTCCTTAAATACTACATGAGGTTTGTTAAAGGAGTGTCTCCCCCTCGTGATCAGAACTTTGACTATATCTTCACCAGGCAAAAACTTATTTTTCTCTTTTATTATTTCACCTTCGGCTTGTACGAACTCACAAAGCTGGTGTTTGCTTGCTTCGTTGTGTTTTAAATATATTCTATGACCTTTACCTCAAAAAAAAACCATTACATATATCCTTAACTACAAGGTAAAGAACCTCAGGAGGGGGATTGGTGTACCCCTTGAACCGTTGGTTGTTTTTAAAGTGGTGTTTGGCTAGCTCATCCGCAACAACGTTAGCATAGCAATATATGATATCGACCACCCGAGCCTTCGAAGTCTGCTGATCCTACTGAGGCACTTCACATACCTTGGATTCTGTGAGGAGTCTTCGGCGGTCATTTTAACTGTGGTTTGCGAGTTCGATTCAATCGCTACAGTTGCACAGTTATTCAGTTCCGCGATCTCCATAGTAAGGCAAATGACATTCAATTCCGCTCCCACCACATCTTGATCCTCCATCAGCTCTGTTGCACCACCCATCCACTTCCCCTCACTATCTCGAACAACAACAACACTCTTAGCGTCTATGCTCTTTACAGCCACGTCACAGTTCATTTTAATGGTGGCCGGGGGTGGCATGACCCACTTGTAGGTGTCTCTGTGGGAAGGAGCAGAAGACAAAGACTGGAACGCCTCCATTTGTTGCCTCCATTCTTTCCTGATGTACCTGACTAGTTGTAAGACATGCATATGATCATCTTCAAATGTAACACCGGTAGATACACCGCCGCCAGGCCCTCCTGCCCCCTTATCGGGGACTTTCCGTCAGCCCCCTTCAGGGGCATGATCTCCTCCTTGAACACTGGCTGCCTGATGATCATGGTTACTGTCGTTAGCCCTTCCGCTCGCTATGTCACTGCCTCTTCCTCCTCACAATCCCCCTCGCACCCCTCTCACCCCTCACACCCCTTTGCTCCCCGCCGCCATCTTCTCCCCCAAATAGGATTGGATCTCATGACCTCAAGTACAACTATAATCTTTTGAAGTTAATATTTAGGAAATGTCATTTATGGGGATATTGTCTCTCATATCAATTGAAATGAGACCCATTACTATATTCCCTATAACCCAGGCTTACATAGGAATAGGAGTTTAACTTATATTTTCATAATCAAGATCCAAATAAAACAACCCATACAATTATCATTTCAAGAAAAGAAGTTGACATAATATAGAAAATTTGAAAGCTCCTCAAAGGAGTTACATCATGTTATTTTGAGAGTGAAAGTCTCGTACAATTTTGGGGGAAAAAGAACTAAAGAAAATATGTAGTTAGTCAGCCTTGTGGTTTATAAATTATGCTTCATCAATCATTCTCTTTGGAATATGGTTCCTTGATTTAATTTGTAAGGAGTGGGACCTGATAGGGAGCCACCCTCTTACTTGAGGGAATAATAGAAAACTATCAATGTCAAACGTGACAATAATTTCCCACAAAGGATAATAAACTAAAATTCAAGTATGACGTGTATCATTCACCAAAAATGTTTCAGCAGAAGACAAACAAATCCAATTATTATAGTATCTATGTTTAACATTGTTCTTCACCATGTAGGGTGTACATAGAATAAAACCATAGAAAATAATCCACATAGGGTAAACCAACTACTTCAATCCACCTCCCAACAATTATTATCTACACTAGGATAAGTTCTGGTAAACTTTGATCAACACCTCCTTGCTTTCTACCTAAGGGCTTTTCAGCATAAGCACTGTTATGTACATATAATAGAGACTGAGAAATATTATAGTGGAAAAAAGACATGAAGTATAACTAACATTCCCAAACATATGGGCAAATAAATCATCCAAGCGGATGTCAAAAGAAAACATTCAATTAGAAGCAAATATAGAGATGTACTCTACATGTATTAAAATATAGTATTCCTCAAAATCATGCACATATTTGGGCACATGATCCATTAAAAATAATGAATAATTATCATGCAAGCGAGATAAGAACAATACTAGTGAAATTTAATAAAACAATGGCGGTTAGAGCACTAAAATCTAAAACCTGATAGAGTATGGTTAATGACCAAACTCCGAAATATATAAAGGTGGACACATAACCCAGTATAGGAAACATGACCTCCATCCCAAAACATAACTGGCACATGACAATTGAATAATCAACCCCTAAAATAATCAAAGCATATTATAAAACTCTAGTGTTGGGTTTTGTAGAGAAAACATGCGTGGCGGAAGCAACTAAATCCACGCAACCCGTAATAGGATCTCATCGATAACAGCGTATTCGGAAACAGGTTTGCGGGATATACCTTATCGCGGAGCAAGTCTGGCGATGTTCCGTTGCACGACGGTGCAACGCTGCTTGTCAAACATGGACGGATCTTCTCTCCCGTTCGCTGTCGCAGGTTGATCCGGCGGCGCTCCTTTGCGGCAGTGATGTCCGCCGCTCGTAGCGCGTACAGGAGGTCGTCGACGTCCTCCGAACGCAGGCGTCAAGGCGTCTACGTCTCTACTTCATCCACGCTGATGGATGGAACTCCACGTCGCGCTTCTCAAGCCGGCAGGAAGGAATGTGTCTCTGCGGCGGCATGCTAGCGGCGCATTGCTCTCCTTTCTCTCCTAAGGACGGCGACGGCTAGGTTTACGTACGTATGCGTAAACGAAAAAAACCTCTCTCTATCTTATATAGATATCGGTCGTCAATCCTCCTTTAAACATGATACGAAGGGAAATAGGGTTTCCTAAACCCATCGGTAAGCAGAAACGTTGCGTTAATTAAAACACTCGTGGATTAATTAGAATATTCCAGAATTCATTAATTAACCAAATAATTACATTAATTGATTAATTAATATCTGACTCCATGCAATCGCTTGGGATGGCTCTACGGGCATACATATACCAACAGACTCCCACTTGCACTTAGAGCCAGTCACTCCAATATTATTCTAATTGATTACATAAACATTTTAGTAATCAATGTGATTTGGAGCAATTCCAATCAATTCCACAATTATACTCCTATTCCAATACATCCTATGTGTGTGACCCGGTAGGCTCCAAATTACGTTGGCAATGATATCCATAATCATATTATGATTTCACAAACAATGATTGGTATCTAGCAAGACTTCATTGCTACCCAAGTAATTGGAGAAGTTGGAGAACAACTTAACCTATCATTCATGATTGGTGTTACAGTGATTGTATAGTTCCTTTGTCGCTAATATCCAGATTGAACTCAAGTCATGGAAATGTTATCCTTTTCAACGTTCAATCTATGTTCCTTAAACTAGAGCAGACTGTCTGAGATATATGTAAGCTCAATATCACATATTGACTCACATCAGCATGGCCATGCATTTCTCAGTCTCGCTTATCAAGTGGCCGGAATATCAAACTCCAGTAGGAAGGAAAAATTCCATCTACATCACTCACAGTCATCCCCATGTGTCACAGTGCACCCAAGCACCATCTTTATAGCAATCCTTATTCAGGACCACGGTGGATGATGTCAAAGTACACCGAACGACATGTGATAAGTGTAGTAACTTCAGGTCTAAGAACCACAATCACCACCATCATTATGAGATGTGACTCTAACTACCAATCATGGTATCCATGTGTCACTCTCAAGGTGGGTCTGTCCGATACACTGTTCTCTAACAAGTATCTATGTATTTGGTTTGATATCTTCATATCATGGATAATGAGACTCTTCCATCAACCAACATACATTCTAATCTTATGTGTTATTGATGTCTATGGATATTTCCACAATAACAACCGATTAGGGACAAAACAAGAATACATACTCTTAGCATACATATGATCTCACTGTTCAGGTCATCAACCCAAAGACATATGTCGTTGAGTATATTATTCTATAGACATCTATAAGTTTTATGGTCATCTCACAATATAAAACACAAACATATAGATTGGAAACTTGCCTTTATTGATATGATCAATGTAGTATTACAAATCGTTTACATAGTATCCCATTACAATCATCGAATGATAGTCTCTATGGGCATACATACCAACAGATTCCCACTTACACTTATACCCAATCACTCATGAATCTCAATCCAAGTGATCGAACATGTCCGTCATGTTTCTGCTGTAAAAGTGCTTTTGTGAGCGGGTCAGCCACATTGCTTTCTGTAGGTACTCTGTAAATCTTCACATCTCCTCGTTGTACGATCTCTCGTATGAGATGGAACCGCCGTAGAATATGTTTGGAACGTTGGTGCGATCTTGGTTCTTTAGCTTGTGCAATTGCTCCATTGTTGTCGCAAAACAACTCAATTGCATCACCAGCGCTTGGAACCACTCCAAGTTCAGAAATGAACTTCTTGATCCACACAGCTTCCTTAGCAGCATTAGATGTGGAAATATATTCGGCCTCTATTGTAGAATTCGCAACCGTCTCTTGCTTGGAACTCTTCCAGCTTACAGCTTTGTTGTTCATGCAAAACACAAATCCAGATTGCGATCTGTAGTCATTTTTGTCAGTTTGGAAGCTAGCATCGGTGTAACCCTTTACCACGAGCTCTTCCTCATCACCGTATACCAAGAATTGATCCTTAGTTCTTCTCAAGTACTTTAGGATGTTCTTTACGGATGTCCAGTGACATTCACCTGGATCTGACTGATACCGGCTCGTCATGCTCAAAGCATACGACACATCAGGACGAGTACATAACATTGCGTACATGATAGATCCAATTGCTGATGCATATGGAATCTTGCTCATGCGTGCTCATTCATCACATGAACTAGGACACTGGGCTTTAGAGATTGTAACCCCATGGGACATGGGCAAGTTACCTCTCTTAGAACCCTCCATGCTAAACCTCTTTAGCACCTTGTCAATGTATGTGCTCTGGCTTAGGCCTAGAAGCCTTCTAGATCTATCTCTATAGATCTTAATCCCAAGTATATAGGATGCTTCGCCTAAATTCTTCATAGAGAAAGTCTTCCCTAGCCAACCTTTTACTGTCTAAAGAGTAGGAATGTCATTTCCCATCAATAGTATGTCATCTACATACAATATGAGAAATACGACTGTGCTCCCACTAACCCTTTTGTAAACACAAGGTTCATCTTCATTTTGACTAAAGCTAAACTTTTTGACTACTTCATCAAAACGTAGATTCCAGCTCCGAGATGCTTGCTTCAATCCATAGATTGACCTTTATAGCTTACAGACTTTATTGGCTTCCTTTGGATCGATAAAACCCTCAGGTTGTGTCATGTACACATCCTTGAGTAAATTCCCATTAAGGAATGTTGTTTTAACATCCATCTTCCAAATCTCATAGTCATGATAAGCTGCAATGGAAAGCATGATCCTGATGGATTTAACCATGGAAACTGGTGAGAAGGTCTCGTCATAATCAACACCTTGAATTTGACGGAATCCTTTAGCAACCAATCTACCTTTATAGGTTTGAACATTTCCATCCATGTCAGTCTTCTTCTTGAAGACCCACTTGCACCCTATGGGTCTTACCCCTTCGGGTGGATCCACCAAGGTCCATACCTTGTTGGTGTACATGAATTCCATCTCAGATATCATGGCTTCGAGCCATTTCTCAGATTATGGTCCCTTAGTAGCTTCTAGATAGGAAGTTGGCTCATCTGCTATGCCCAATTCGTCACTATCTTGAGTCACAAGAAATCCAAATCTCTCAGGCTCAAGTCGTGTCCTACTAGATCTATGAGGTTCCTGTGTTACATTTGGAACTTGAAATTCCACAACAACTTGTGAGTCTTCATGTTCCTTATGTACCTCCTCAGGTTCTCTACTTTCTTGTTGGTCTCGAACTTCTTCGAGCTCTACATTCCTCCCACTAATTCCTTTGGAAATAAATTCCTTTTCAAGAAATACAGCAGTCCTAGCAACAAACACTTTGTTTTCAGTTGGTGTGTAGAAGTAGTATCCCCGAGTTTCCTTGGGGTATCCAACAAAATAGCATTTTTCCGATTTGGGTCCAAGCTTTTCAGGAAATTGTTTCCTAACATAAGCTTCACATCCCCAAATCTTTAACATAGACAAATTGGGACGATTCCCATTCCATATCTCATATGGTGTCTTTTGAACTGATTTGGAAGGTACACCGTTAAGTGTAAACGCTGCAGTTTCAAGAGCATATCCCCAGAACGATATTGGAAGTTCGGCTAAACTCATCATTGATCGTACCATGTCTAATAATGTATGATTCCTGTAACATCCCTGACCTGGGTTATAAGCTAACCCTAGGTGTTTTGCCTAAATATGTAATTAAATCCTTGTGATTAACGTTGGGCATGTAATTAAGTTTCTTAGAAACATATATTTCAGTTTTTGCTCCTTTTTATATAAAGTTGTAGCATTGTTTTGTAATACAGGGACCTATGTGCAAATTACCCAGTTAGAAGGATTAACTTGCAAATTGCACATGTTAAGATGATTCTATGATGTTGAGACATCATGAGAATGATTATGTTGAAGTTAGAGGGATTTCCCAAGCTTGGGCACCAAGGTGCAGTTGTGGAAGCAATCCCGGTGCTTAAAACCCTAATTTGGGGTAAAATGCAATTTACCCAAATTAAGGGATGCAACTTGTAAAATATATCATCTAATGTATCTATTAAGACTCTTTTCATCATTTAGAGAAGAAATGATGAAGAGGTCATCTCAATTGAATAATCAGGGTGTATGTGCAATAGCCCTTTATGGGTATGTTTAAGTAATAAGCTGATCTTCTTTGCTCTCATTTCTTGACCTTAAGAGGAAGTTGTCCTTAAAAGAAAGAATAGAGGACGAGCTATGAAGGGTGGAGGGACTTAGTTGAAATTATGGGGAATTTATGAACTTATAATTAGAACCCCACCCCAAGTATATATACACTCCACCTCTCTAAGAAAGGGAACTTTCCCTTCGTTTCCTTACTGTTCTATTCACCCAAAAATGACCAAGGACTGCCTTGGAGCTAAGGAGGACGACCAAGGGTGCAAGGTAGGTTTGGATTCCTCTTCTTGCCTAAATTCATGGTTAAAACTCAAATTCAAGGTCAATTTCATCGCTAGCTCTCATGGCTCTATCTTTCTAGCCATCTTTTCTTGACTTTCCCTGGAGGTTTTCACCTTGGCCAACCTGTGAGAGCTCAAGGACGCCATTAAAGCTTGGAGCTCGAAAGCTTGGAGCTCAAGAAGCAAGCTTTAGGCGGGTTTTATAACTCTAAACCCATGCTTTGTTATATACATCTTGATTATGCATGTAGATGATAGTTCTTCTTCTTCCCTACTTTCCTTTTCTATTTTGCAAGAAAATCCGGGAAATCCTTGTTGTTCTTGAGCTAGGAGATGAAGACGTTAATTCCAAGAAAAATCCACCGCTTTTCACTTTATTAAACGGTCTCAAGACCGAGAGAGGGCAAACGGTCTTCAAGACCGTATAGCAGCGTTGACCGAGTGTGGACCGTATAAGAAACCTGTATATAATTATATAGAATAATCACCCTCAAACATTGAGAGGTTAACTCCAAAGGAATCGGGAGATATGGCCTTTTTAATCAACAACTTTAATTGAATTTATTCCTGATTTTCAAACGGTCTGAAATAGCCTTTTTGGGAAAACGGTCTCAAGACCGTGTAAGGTCGTTGACCAGGCGTTGACCGTATGAGATTACTGTTCAAAATAATGTTATTTAACAACTCACCAAATTTGATGGACTAATTCCAAACGAGCTAAGAGTTGAAGGGTGATTACTAGGGTGAACCCTATTTGAAATCAGTACTGAAATCTCAATAAAATAATGAGTGTTTTTGGGTTGATTGACCTAAACGGTCTCAAGACCGTTTGGGGATCAACCAAATGGTCTCAAGACCGTGTGAGCAATCACCCAAGACCGTTTGGAGGTCTGAGGTCAAGAATAGTTGACCAATTGAAGGTACAATAATACCAAATTACATTGCAATTAAATATTGATATGATAATCAATTCAATGGATCCAACCTTGAAGAATTTTCACTAGAATCCAAAAGTTGGATGGGCAAACGGTATCAAGACCGTTTGGAACTCATCCAAACGGTCTCAAGACCGTGTGGTGACAACCCAAGACCGTTTGGAGGTCTAGGGTTAAGGTAATTTGATCAATTGAGGGTCCAATTGCAATAAGTTATCAAATTAATCAAAATACTGATTTGTGACTCAATCAAGGTTCAATCCCTATCAAATCACATTAGATCTTGACGAAATCTTGGGCAAACGGTCTCAAGACCGTGTAGAGTTCATCCACACGATCTCAAGACCGTTTGGGCCAAGTTTGGGCCCAAGTGGAGCTCAAATGAAGGGTTCAACCTTGACTTGATTCATATTGTTGAATGTTGATGGCTGAACATTGATAGACCTTAATTGAATCGACTTCAACCCTAGTTGGTTAACAATTGAGGGTCAATTGAGTGACCAATTGGTTAAACATAACCCTAATTGACTTAATCCATAAGTGGTTACCATGGCTTTGACCTTTTGGGGGCTTCAACATTGATAAACATAATCAATTGAAAAACTTGAACCTTGTTGAAGGACCAAACGGTTGAGACCATGTGAGCCTCACGGTCTCAAGACCGTTTGAGGGCTCACGGTCTCAAGACCGTTTGATACCTCATGGTCTCAAGACCGTGAGAGGCCTCGCAGTCTCAAGACCAAGAGACATCAAACGGTCTCAAGACCGAGAGACATCAAACGGTCTCAAGACCGAGAGACATCAAACGGTCTCAAGACCGAGAGACATCAAACGGTCTCAAACCATGTAAGGCCTCTCGGTCTTGAAGTCAACATGGTTAAACGGTCTACATCCCCTCTCGGTTTGGGATCATGACCTTGAAGGTCACACGGTCTTGAAGTCAACCAGAGCAAATGGTCAACCCATCCAAACGGTCTCAAACCGTTTGGATGTTGAAGGTTGAGATCGTTTAAGGTGTTCAAAGGTTGACTTCACTTAACCAATTGGAGATGTAAATGGTTCAAAGATGCTCTAACCTAAAACCCTAATGATAACCTAGGACTTTAAGGGATTAAGTGACTAATGATTTGAACCATGATGGTGATCAATGGGCTGAATTACCAAAATACCCTTGAAGGGTCAATTGAGTAATACCTTGATCAAATCAAACCCTAATCACATGTTAGTGATGTTTTTGGCTATGTTAGCCCATGATGACTTATTTCAACTTGATCTAGAGTGATGTTATCACCATCTACTAGTATGAGGAGAGAGAAAGTACTTCTACAGAGAGAAAGTACTTCTAGAGAGAGAAAGTACCCTTTTCAGGAGAAAACTCAATTAAAGAACCTTCAATACACATGAATGTGCATAGTTAGGGTATGATCCACCTGTGTGAGATCATGGAAACCCAAATTATGATGTATGATGAATCTTAAGCCAGTCTAAGAGCATCAATGATGATGTTCCACATACATGATGATGTTTTGAGTTCAATTCACTTCAATGTGAATAGTAAACCCTAATTCAAGGGTAATTGCATTCAATGTGATTATTAAACCCTAATTCAAGGGTAATGACATGCTTTATGAGTATTAAACTCTAATTGATAAGAATCAGATAACTTAGCTCTTATGATAAGAGTGAGAAGTATATTCCTTGTTTTGAATTACCTTTATCAGTTGAACTAACTATGCAGGTCCTGATATGAAGGTGATCATATCCAGGTATGGATGATGATACTATATTCATTAAAACCATGTTAAACGCTTTATGAATAAGTAAAATATCTTGATGCCTTGTCAATGGCATCCTATGAGTTAATGGGCTGTAAGAGCCATGAATACCACCAAGTCATGCTTCAGAGATGACTTGTGATGAGTATAATGAGAAATGATGATTGATGTGAGTTAGGCTTGTTACATTTAGTATAATCCTTTCATAGATGTTATGCTACTGTTATTGTTTGAAAAACAATGTGTGATGATTAAATGAATACTAAATGTACCTAACTAATCAAGTATAATGTAGAGCCCTGATCATAGAACCATCATTGTCAGAGATCAAATGATGGTGAAACAGGTTTTCCTAAGGGAACTCCTGGAACACATACTATTGAGTATGTGGGATATATGGATGTGTAGAACCTTACATCCTAGTGTAGGTGATTGATGTAGATGTGTAATTCGTCAACCCTTCACTACTAAACCCTACCGTATCAGTGGAAGGTAAACATGAAACCTCCTGATGACGAAGAAAACATAGATATCTGTATCAGTGGAGATAAACATGAAAACTCCTGATGATGAAGAGAGTACAGAATGCCACTGTAACTCTAAAATAGCGAAGGACTAGTTTACCCTGGTGAGCTATAATAAGTAGAGACACAAGATGTCCTACAAGTGATCCTCTTACTGACTGAGGAAGATGATGGTCATGAGAAGCCGGCTCTCTTAATGACCTATGTATGATACTGATGTGACTTCTCAGCGATCAGTTGGAGTATGAGTGGTATGCCTCATCTCCACAGGGCATAATGTTGTTTGTAAAATATAATCAACCACGTAGTATACCTGCTAGAGATAACTACGAGATAGTTAATTGATGATACACTGTGATAGTGCTTATATTACTTCATGTCTCATAAATGTTGAGCTCTTGTTTATATAGCTGCAACTGTTATTGAATACTTTGAAAGCTTTACTGCTTAAGATATTCTTTGATGTTATAATAAAGCTTCTGGCGGAGAGTTATAACTCTCGCTGGGACAATTATGTAAAATTGTCTCACCCCGTAGAATTCAACTTTTTAGGTGGACGTCGGAGACAGAGGAACCGGTCTACAGGTGACCAGTCTCAGCTGCAGTAGCACCAGGAGTAGCAGTGAAATCTCAGGTGGAGATTTAGCCTGCCATGTGGTGTAGTTAGAGTCAGTCCTATGTGTCCTCTGTACTCTCAGGTCTTGGAGTCTTTTTCTATGAGTTCTTGATATTTTGATGTATATAATTACTCAAGAAGTAATTATCATGAGATGTAAACAGTTATCTCTTGTTGTGAAAGAATCTCTTATGGTTTCAAGCTCTTGTCTCGAAAAGTTTTAATTTCCCGTGATTTTTGACTTCCGTTGTTTATCGAATCGTTTCCGCTAAGTTTAAATCGTGATTATATCGTGGTTTGGAGATCAGAGCCCACAATTAGTGATATCAGAGCTCTAGGTTAGTTGAGTCTACAGAGGCATAGGACTTAGGATGTCGAGTCTATCTTTAGTACTCCTTCCTTATCTAATAGAATCTTCTGCTCCTCAGGAGAAGAAGATACATAAGAATGGCTGAGCAACATGATGAGTACGTGGTGGAGAGTAGTGCTAGTGCACCTCGAGGCGGTGCAAGGGTTCCAGAAATAGAACAGCCTGCACCTGAGTCACCAAGAGAGCCACCCCAGTTTGACCCAGCCGACATGGGTAACCCAGCTGTACAGACGATGTTCGGGCAGTTTATGACTGCCATGACGCACATAACCGACAGGATGCCAATTCCTGCACCTAGGGCACCTGTCCATCCTGAAGCACAAGGTATCGGTAAGACGTTCGAACGACTTCGTCGTGTCAGAGCTACCGAGTACTTCGGGACTGCCGACCCCGTCGATGCTGACCTTTGGTTGACAGAGTTGGAGAAGGCTTTCAGGATTCTTATCATCCCGGAAGCTGAGAAGGTTATACATGTTGTCTATCTTCTCAAAGGTAGTGCTGGTCACTGGTGGAACATGGAAGAGCAGAAGAAACCTGGAGTAGAGTTCTCATGGGAAGAGTTTCGTCGGGAATTTATCAATAGATATTTTCCAAAGACCTTTCTAGATGAGAAGATCTCTCAGTTTGAGAGACTAAGGCAGGGTATGATGAACATTAGCGAGTATGAAACTAAGTTCATGGAGTTGCTGCGGTTCTGTCCGCACATGGCTGCCACAGAGGAGGAAAGAATCAAAAGATTTGAGAAATGTTTGAATGCTGATATGTCAACCCTCGTGTCTGCCTTAGAAAACTGAGAGAGATTCTCTACCTTCGTTGAGTCAGTCCGAAGGATAGAGATATCTGTGGTTGAGAAGAGACAAACTCAGAAAAGATATCCAAAGTTCCAGAGTTCTTCATCTAGGGATTCCAAGAAACCTAGATTCTCTGCACCTAACCCTCCACCACCCAGATCGAGTTTTCAAACTCAATGGACACCGAGCAGAGGTAGAGGACGGAGTCAACCGCTTCAAGGAACTCACAGTTCTGCATCAGTGTCAGTTACTGGACCACCCAGGCCACAACAACATGAGAGGAGTTGCTACAATTGTGGTAAGGTGGGACACTTGATGAAGGATTGTCGTTCTAAGCCTGTCAGTGTGACACAGCCTCCGAGATAGAATCAACAGGGATCTCAGAGTAGACAACATCAAGGAGCAACCCGAGGACGTGGACAAGCGTCTCAAGCTGGATCATCAGCACCACCTCAACACCAGACGACTGCGAGGTTCTATGCTATGAACCCACCTGAAGCAGTGGTCAATCCACGGGTAGTGGCAGGTCAGATGAAACTTTTATATTATGATATGTCTACATCCCGTGTTGTATCTATTCTGATTGACCCGAGTGCTACGCACTCTTTGATCACTCGTGAAGTGATCCGTAACTGCAATATGACAGTTAGTCATAGGATAGATAGCTTGTTTTTGGAGACTCCGTTGAGTGGGTCTGTCGTGTTGCATGAGGTATGCTCTCCCTGCATCCTCTTCTTTTCTGACCATCGCATTCAAGTGGATCTTATACCACTTGATATGCAGGGATTTGATATAATCCTCGGGATGGATACCTTAGAGAGATATAGAGTTGTCTTGGATTGTGAGTCCAAGTTGGCTGTGTTTGCTGATGAAAGCAACACATGGATCTTTCAAGGTGAAAGAAAGATTCTGCCCACCTGTCTTGTGTCAGCTATGGTTGCTGATAAGCTGTTGAGGCAAGGATGTTATGCATTCTTGGCCCATGTGGTAGATGTTACCAAGGAAAGTTCCAATCCTGCTGAAGTTCCCATAGTCAGGAAATTCGAGGATGTGTTTCCTGAAGAACTTCCTGGTATACCACCACCTCGGGAGATTGATTTTGAAATCAATCTGATTCCAGATACGAAACCCATAGCCCAGACTCCGTATAGGATGGCGCCTGCCGAGATGGCAGAACTAAGGAAACAGCTCCAAGAGTTACTTGAGAAGGGTTTTATCCGACCGAGCACTTCACCTTGGGGTACTCCGGTCTTGTTTGTTAAAAAGAAAGATGGGTCAATGCGGTTGTGCATCGACTACAGACAACTCAATAAAGTAACAATAAAGAATAAGTATCCTCTGCCGAGGATTGATGATCTCTTTGACCAGTTGCGTGGTGCAACCATCTTTTCAAAGATAGACTTGAGATCTGGATATCATCAACTCCGTATTAAGGATAGTGACATATCCAAGTCTGCCTTTAGGACGAGGTATGGTCACTATGAGTTCACGGTTATGTCGTTTGGACTAACCAATGCACCAACTGCATTTATGGAACTCATGAACAGAGTTTTTTTACCTTTCCTCGATCAATGTGTTGTCGTCTTCATAGATGACATTCTGATCTATAGTAAGGATGCTCAACAGCATGAGCAGCATCTTTGCCAAGCTTTGACCTTGCTAAGAGAACATAAGCTGTATGCTAAGTTTAGCAAGTGTGAGTTCTGGCTACCAGAGGTATCTTTTCTTGGACATGTGGTATCTGCCTCGGGAATTCGTGTTGACCCTTCAAAGGTAGAATCTGTTCTACAATGGGAACAACCGAAGACACCGACGGAGATTCGAAGTTTCTTGGGGTTAGCTGGCTATTATCGAAGGTTCATTAAGAACTTTAGTTCTATAGCTTTACCTTTGACCAAGTTGACCCGGAAAGATGTTCCTTTTTCTTGGAGTGATAAGTGTCAACAGTCTTTCCAATTGTTGAAAGAGAAGTTGACAAGTGCACCTGTTCTTGTGCTACCTAAACAAGGAAAACGATATGTAGTCTTCTGTGATTCTTCCAAGAATGGACTTGGATGTGTGTTGATGCAGGATAAACAAGTGATTTCTTTTGCTTCCTGATAGCTTAAGAAACACGAGGAGAATTATCCGACACACGATCTGGAGTTAGCTGCCGTGGTTCATGCCTTGAAGATCTGGAGACATTATCTCTACGGAGAGACATTTCAGATTTTCACAGACCACAAGAACCTTAAGTATATCTTCTCTCAGCACGAGCTTAACATGAGGCAACGTCGTTGGATGGAGTTAATCAAGGACTACGATTGTATAATTGATTACCATCCGGGCAAGGCCAATGTTGTTGCAGATGCCTTGAGTAGGAAATCAGCAACATCAACCATGGATAGAGCACAACTAAACTCTTTAGTATGCTCTAAGAGAGATATGCTTAAATCTTTAAGGCAAGACAATGTATAGTTGAAGGTATCATTGTTAGCCGGATTGTTGGCTGAGATGCATATTAAACCTACCCTAAGGGAGCAGATTAAGGAAGCACAGCAAGGTGATGATGCAGTTCAGCAGATCAGATCAGAGTATGGAAATGAGAAGAGAGATGGTTTCCATGACTCAGATGATCATGTAGCTTGTTATAATGGAAGGATGATAGTGTCGGATGTGGATAACTTGAGGAAGTTAGTCCTAGAAGAAGCTCATTCTTCCATGTATGCTATGCATCCAGGGAGCACCAAGATGTATCGGAATTTGAAAGATTTGTATTGGTGGCCTAGGATGAAGAAAGATGTTGCAGAGTTTGTTCTGAGGTGTCCTGTGTGTCAGCAAGTTAAAGCTGAACACCAGAAGCCTACAGGGACAATGCAACCTTTACCCATACCACAGTGGAAGTGGGACCATGTGACCATGGACTTTGTTGTCGGCCTACCCAGGACAAGCAAAGGACATGATTCCATTTGGGTAGTTGTTGATAGGTTGACTAAGATAGCACATTTCTTACCTGTCAAAACAACCTATTCTACTGAAAGGTTATCACAGTTGTATGTGCAAGAGATAGTGTGTTTGCACGGAGTTCCTGTCACTATAGTTTCTGACAGAGGTCCCCAGTTTACCAGTCATTTTTGGGAACAGTTGCACAGAGCCTTAGGCACCAAGCTAAGGTTTAGTACGGCCTTTCATCCGCAGACTGATGGACAGTCGGAAAGGACCATACAGACCTTAGAAGACCTGTTGAGAGCATGTGCTCTCCAATTTACCGGAAGTTGGGATCTACACCTAAGCTTGATAGAGTTTGCCTATAACAATAGCTATCAGCATAGTATTGATATGGCACCTTATGAGGCCTTGTATGGTATACGTTGTAGATCACCTTTGTGTTGGTTTGAGATTGGTGAACATCAGTTGTTAGGTCCTGATCTTGTGCAGCAGACTACAGAGAAGATTAAAGTAATACAACAACAAATTAAGACTGCACAGGATAGGCAGAAATCTTATGCTGGCAAGCGTCGTAGACCCTTAGAGTTCCAGGTTGGAGACAGAGTGTATCTCAAGGTCTCGCCTTGGAAAGGGGTCCTTCGTTTTGGAAGGAAAGGGAAGTTAGCTCCTAGATTTATGGGACCTTATCGAATCATTGAACGAATTGGAAAGGTAGCATATAGACTAGAGCTGCCTCCAGAGTTACAGAGGTTACACCCTGTGTTTCACATTTCTATGCTGAAGAAATGTCACCCCGACACCGAGTCAGTTCTACAACCTATGGAGGTAGAATTGAATGATGATATATCCTATGAGGAGGGACGAGTGTCAATCCTTGATAACAGAATTAAAAAGTTAAAGAAGAAAGATATAAGTCTTGTGAAAGTCCTCTGGAACCACCGTGGTGTTGAAGAAGCCACTTGGGAACTAGAGGATGAGATGAGAAGGAAGTATCATGCCCTTTTCTCTTAATATGTCTTATCGATTTCGGGGACGAAATCCTTGTAAGGGGTGGATAATTTGTAACATCCCTGACCTGGGTTATAAGCTAACCCTAGGTGTTTTGCCTAAATATGTAATTAAATCCTTGTGATTAACGTTAAGGATGTAATTAAGTTTCTCAGAAACATATATTTCAGTTTTTGCTCCTTTTTATATAAAGTTGTAGCATTGTTTTGTAATACAGGGACCTATGTGCAAATTACCCAGTTAGAAGGATTAACTTGCAAATTTCACATGTTAAGATGATTCTCTGATGTTGAGACATCATGAGAATGATTATGTTGAAGTTAGAGGGATTTCCCAAGCTTGGGCACCAAGGTGCAGCTGTGGAAGCAATCTCGGTGCTTAAAACCCTAATTTGGGGTAAAATGCAATTTACCCAAATTAAGGGATGCAACTTGTAAAATATATCATCTAATGTATCTATTAAGACTCTTGTCATCATTTAGAGAAGAAATGATGAAGAGGTCACCTCAATTGAATAATCAGGGTGTATGTGCAATAGCCCTTTTATGGGTATGTTTAAGTAATAAGCTGATCTTCTTTGCTCTCATTTCTTGACCTTAAGAGGAAGTTGTCCTTAAAAGAAAGAAGAGAGGACGAGCTATGAAGGGTGGAGGGACTTAGTTGAAATTATGGGGAATTTATGAACTTATAATTAGAACCCCACCCCAAGTATATATACACTCCACCTCTCTAAGCAAGGGAACTTTCCCTTCGTTTCCTTACTGTTCTATTCACCCAAAAACGACCAAGGACTGCCTTGGAGCTAAGGAGGACGACCAAGGGTGCAAGGTAGGTTTGGATTCCTCTTCTTGCCTAAATTCATGGTTAAAACTCGAATTCAAGGTCAATTTCATGGCTAGCTCTCATGGCTCTATCTTTCTAGCCATCTTTTCTTGACTTTCCCTGGAGGTTTTCACCTTGGCCAACCTGTGAGAGCTCAAGGACGCCATTAAAGCTTGGAGCTCGAAAGCTTGGAGCTCAAGAAGCAAGCTTTAGGCGGGTTTTATAACTCTAAACCCATGCTTTGTTATATACATCTTGATTATGCATGTAGATGATAGTTCTTATTCTTCCCTACTTTCCTTTGCTATTTTGCAAGCAAATCCGTGGGAAATCCTTGCTGTTCTTGATCTAGGAGATGAAGACGTTAATTCCAAGAAAAATCCACCACTTTTCACTTTATTAAACGGTCTCAAGACCGAGAGAGGGCAAACGGTCTTCAAGACCGTATATCAGCGTTGACCGAGTGTGGACCGTATAAGAAACCTGTATATAATTATGTATACTAATCACCCTCAAAAATTGAGAGGTTAACTCCAACGGAATCGGGAGATATGGCCTTTTTAATCAACAACTTTAATTGAATTTATTCCTGATTTTCAAACGGTCTGAAATAGCCTTTTTGGGAAAACGGTCTCAAGACCGTGTAAGGTCGTTGACCAGGCGTTGACCGTATGAGATTACTATTCAAAATAATGTTATTTAACAACTCACCAAATTTGATGGACTAATTCCAAACGAGCTAAGAGTTGAAGGGTGATTACTAGGGTGAACCCTAATTGAAATCAGTACTGAAATCTCAATAAAATAATGAGTATTTTTGGGTTGATTGACCTAAACGGTCTCAAGACCGTTTGGGGATCAACCAAACGGTCTCAAGACCGTTTCAGCAATCACCCAAGACCGTTTGGAGGTCTGAGGTCAAGAATAGTAGACCAATTGAAGGTACAATAATACCAAATTACATTGCAATTAAATATTGATATGATAATCAATTCAATGGATCCAACCTTGAAGAATTTTCACTAGAATCCAAAAGTTGGATGGGCAAACGGTCTCAAGACCATTTGGAACTCATCCAAACGGTCTCAAGACCGTGTGGTGACAACCCAAGACCGTTTGGATGTCTAGGATTAAGGTAATTTGATCAATTGAGGGTCCAATTGCAATAAGTTATCAAATTAATCAAAATACTGATTTGTGACTCAATCAAGGTTCAATCCCTATCAAATCACATTAGATCTTGATGAAATCTTGGGAAAACGGTCTCAAGACCGTGTAGATTTCATCCACACGATCTCAAGACCGTTTGGGCCAAGTTTGGGCCCAAGTGGAGCCCAAATGAAGGGTTCAACCTTGAGTTGATTCATATTGTTGAATGTTGATGGTTGAACATTGATAGACCTTAATTGAATCGACTTCAACCCTAGTTGGTTAACAATTGAGGGTCAATTGAGTGACCAATTGGTTAAACATAACCCTAATTGACTTAATCCATAAGTGGTTACCATGGCTTTGACCTTTTGGGGGCTTCAACATTGATAAACATAATCAATTGAAAAACTTGAACCTTGTTGAAGGACCAAACGGTTGAGACCATGTGAGCCTCACGGTCTCAAGACCGTTTGAGGGCTCACAGTCTCAAGACCGTTTGAGACCTCACGGTCTCAAGACTGTGAGAGGCCTTGCGGTCTCAAGACTGAGAGACATCAAACGGTCTCAAGACCGAGAGACATCAAACGATCTCAAGACCGAGAGACATCAAACGGTCTCAAACCATGTAAGGCCTCTTGGTCTTGAAGTCAACATGGTTAAACGGTCTAAACCCCCTCTCGGTTTGGGCTCACGACCTTGAAGGTCACACGGTCTTGAAGTCAACCAAAGCAAACGGTCAACCCATCCAAACGGTCTCAAACCGTTTGGATGTTGAAGGTTGAGATCGTTTAAGGTGTTCAAAGGTTGACTTCACTTAACCAATTGGAGATGTAAATGGTTCAAAGATGCTCTAACCTAAAACCCTAATGATAACCTAGGACTTTAAGGGATTAAGTGACTAATGATTTGAACCATGATGGTGATCAATGGGGTGAATTACCAAAATACCCTTGAAGGGTCAATTGAGTAATACCTTGATCAAATCAAACCCTAATCACATGTTAGTGATGTTTTTGGCTATGTTAGCCCATGATGACTTATTTCAACTTGATCTAGAGTGATGTTATCACCATCTACTAGTATGAGGAGAGAGAAAGTACTTCTACAGAGAGAAAGTACTTCTAGAGAGAGAAAGTACCCTTTTCAGGAGAAAACTCAATTAAAGAACCTTCAATACACATGAATGTGCATAGTTAGGGTATGATCCACCTGTGTGAGATCATGGAAACCCTAATTATGATGTATGATGAATCTTAAGCCAGTCTGAGAGCATCAATGATGATGTTCCACATACATGATGATGTTATGAGTTCAATTCACTTCAATGTGAATAGTAAACCCTAATTCAAGGGTAATTGCATTCAATGTGATTAGTAAACCCTAATTCAAGGGTAATGACATGCTTTATGAGTATTAAACTCTAATTGATAAGAATCAGAGAACTTAGCTCTTATGATAAGAGTGAGAAGTATATTCCTTGTTTTGAATTACCTTTATCAGTTGAACTAACTATGCATGTCCTGATATGAAGGTGATCATATCCAGGTATGGATGATGATAATATATTCATTAAAACCATGTTAAAGGCTTTATGAATAAGTAAAATATCTTGATGCCTTGTCAGTGGCATCCTATGAGATAATGGGCTGTAAGAGCCATGAATACCACCAAGTCATGCTTCAGAGATGACTTGTGATGAGTATAATGAGAAATGATGATTGATGTGAGTTAGGCTTGTTACATTTAGTATTCTCCTTTCATAGCTGTTATGCTACTGTTATTGTTTGAAGAACAATGTGTGATGATTAAATGAATACTAAATGTACCTAACTAATCAAGTATAATGTAGAGCCCTGATCATAGAACCATCATTGTCAGAGATCAAATGATGGTGAAACAGGTTTTCCTAAGGGAACTCCTGGAACACATACTATTGAGTATGTGGGGTATATGGATGTGTAGAACCTTACATCCTAGTGTAGGTGATTGATGTACATGTGTAATCTACAACCCTTCACTACTAAACCCTACCGTATCAGTGGAAGGTAAACATGAAACCTCCTGATGACGAAGAAAACATAGATAACCGTATCAGTGGAGATAAACATGAAAACTCCTGATGACGAAGAGAGTACAGAACGTCACTGTAACTCTAAAATAGTGAAGGACCAGTTTACCGTGGTGAGCTATAATAAGTAGAGACACAAGATGTCCTACAAGTGATCCTCTTACTGACTGAGGAAGATGAAGGTCATGAGAATCCGGTTCTCTTAATGACCTATGTATGATACTGATGTGACTTCTCAGCGATAAGTTGGAGTATGAGTGGTATGCCTCATGTCCACAGGGCATAATGTTGTTTGTAAAATATAATCAACCACGTAGTATACCTGCTAGAGATAACTACAAGATAGTTAATTGATGATACACTGTGATAGTGCTTATATTACTTCATGTCTCATAAATGTTGAGCTCTTTTTTATATAGCTGCAACTGTTATTGAATACTTTGAAAGCTTTACTGCTTAAGATATTCTTTGATGTTATAATAAAGCTTCTGGCGGAGAGTTATAACTCTCGCTGGGACAATTATGTAAAATTGTCTCACCCCGTAGACTTCAACTTTTTAGGTGGACGTCGGAGACGGAGGAACCGGTCTACAGGTGACCAGTCTCAGCTGCAGCAGTACCAGGAGCAGCAGTGAAATCTCAGGTGGAGATTTAGCCTGCCATGTGGTGTAGTTAGAGTCAGTCCTATGTGTCCTCTGTACTCTCAGGTCTTGGAGTCTTTTGTTATGAGTTCTTGAGATTTTTATGTATATAATTACTCAAGAAGTAATTATCATGAGATGTAAACAGTTATCTCTTGTTGTGAAAGAAGCTCTTATGGTTTCAAGCTCTTATCTCGAAAAGTTTTAATTTCCCGTGATTTTTGACTTCCACTATTTATCGAATCATTTCCGCTAAGTTTAAATCGTGATTATATCGTGGTTTGGAGATCAGAGCCCACAATTAGTGGTATCAGAACTCTAGGTTAGTTGAGTCTACAGAGGCATAGGACTTAGGATGTTGAGTATATCTTTAGTACTCCTTCCTTATCTAATAGAATCTTTTGCTCCTCAGGAGAAGAAGATACATAAGAATGGCTGAGCCACATGATGAGTACGTGGCGGAGAGTAGTGCTAGTGCACCTCGAGGCGGTGCAAGGGTTCCAGAAATAGAACAGCATGCACCTGAGTCACCAAGAGAGCCACCCCAGTTTGACCCAGCCGACATGGGTAACCCAGCTGTACAGACGATGTTCGGGCAGTTTATGACTGCCATGACGCACATAACCGACAGGATGCCAATGCCTGCACCTAGGGCACCTGTCCATCCTGAAGCAAAAGGTATCGGTAAGACGTTCGAACGACTTAGTCGTGTCGGAGCTACCAAGTACTTCGGGACTGCCGACCCCGCCGATGCTGACCTTTGGTTGACAGAGTTGGAGAAGGCTTTCAGGATTCTTATCATCCCGGAAGCTGAGAAGATTAGACATGCTGTCTATCTTCTCAAAGGTAGTGCTGGTCACTGGTGGAACATGGAAGAGCAGAAGAGACCTGGAGTAGAGTTCTCATGGGAAGAGTTTCGTCGGGAATTTATCAATAGATATTTTCCAAAGACCTTTCTAGATGAGAAGATCTCTCAGTTTGAGAGACTAAGGCAGGGTATGATGAACATTAACGAGTATGAAACTAAGTTCATGGATTTGCTGCGGTTCTGTCCGCACATGGCTGCCATAGAGGAGGAAAGAATCAGAAGATTTGAGAAAGGTTTGAATGATGATATGTCAACCCCCGTGTCTACCTTAGAAAACCGAGAGAGATTCTCTACCTTCGTTGAGTCAGTCCGAAGGATAGAGAGATCTGTGGTTGAGAAGAGACAAACTCTGAAAAGATATCCACAGTTCCAGGGTTCTTCATCTAGGGATTCCAAGAAACCTAGATTCTCTGCACCTAACCCTCCACCACCCAGATCGAGTTTTCAAACTCAATGGACACCGAGCAGAGGTAGAGGACGGAGTCAACCGCTTCAAGGAACTCACAGTTCTGCATCAGTGTCACTTACTGGACCACCCAGGCCACAACAACATGAGAGGAGTTGCTACAACTGTGGTAAGGTGGGACACTTGATGAAGGATTGTCGTTCTAGGCATGTCAGTGTGACACAGCCTCCGAGACAGAATCAACAGGGATCTCAGAGTAGACAACATCAAGGAGCAGCCCGAGGACGTGGACAAGCGTCTCAAGATGGATCATCAGCACCACCTCAACACCAGACGACTGCGAGGTTCTATGCTATGAACCCACCTGAAGTAGTGGTCAATCCACGGGTAGTGGCAGGTCAGATGAAACTTTTATATTCTGATATGTCTACATCATGTGTTGTTTCTGTTCTGATTGACCCGGGTGCTACGCACTCTTTCATCACTCGTGAAGTGATCCATAACTGCAATATGACTGTTAGTCATAGGACAGATAGCTTGTTTTTGGAGACTCCGTTGAGTGGGTCTGTCATGTTGCATGAGGTATGCTCTCCCTGCATACTCTTCTTTTCTGACCATCGCATTCAAGTGGATCTTATACCACTTGATATGCAGGGATTTGATATAATCCTCGGGATGGATACCTTAGAGAGATATAGAGTTGTCTTGGATTGTGAGTCCAAGTTGGCTGTGTTTGCTGATGAAAGCAACACATGGATCTTTCAAGGTGAAAGAAAGATTCTACCCACCTGTCTTGTGTCAGCTATGGTTGCTAATAAGCTGTTGAGGCAAGGATGTTATGCATTCTTGGCCCATGTGGTAGATGTTACCAAGGAAAGTTCCAATCCTGCTGAAGTTCCCATAGTCAGGAAATTCGAGGATGTGTTTCCTGAAGAACTTCCTGGTATACCACCACCTCGGGAGATTGATTTTGAAATCAATCTGATTCCAGATACGAAACCCATAGCCCAGACTCCGTATAGGATGGCACCTGCCGAGATGGTAGAACTAAGGAAACAGCTCCAAGAGTTACTTGAGAAGGGTTTTATCCGACCGAACACTTCACCTTGGGGTGCTCCGGTCTTGTTTGTTAAAAAGAAAGATGGGTCAATGTGGTTGTGCATCGACTACAGACAACTCAATAAAGTAACAATAAAGAATAAGTATCCTCTGCCGAGGATTGATGATCTCTTTGACCAGTTGCGTGGTGCAACCGTCTTTTCAAAGATAGACTTGAGATCTGGATATCATCAACTTTGTATTAAGGATAGTGACATATCCAAGTCTGCCTTTAGGACGAGGTATGGTCACTATGAGTTCACGGTTATGTCGTTTAGACTAACCAATGCACCAGCTGCATTTATGGAACTCATGAACAGAGTTTTTCGACCTTTCCTCGATCAATGTGTTGTCGTCTTCATAGATGACATTCTGATCTATAGTAAGGATGCTCAGCAGCATGAGCAGCATCTTCGCCAAGATTTGACCTTGCTAAGAGAACATAAGTTGTATGCTAAATTTAGCAAGTGTGAGTTCTGGCTACCGGAGGTATCTTTTCTTGGACATGTGGTATCTGCCTCGGGAATTCGTGTTGACCCTTCAAAGGTAGAATCTGTTCTACAATGGGAACAACCGAAGACACCGACGGAGATTCGAAGTTTCTTGGGGTTAGCTGGCTATTATCGAAGGTTCATTAAGAACTTTAGTTTTATAGCTTTACCTTTGACCAAGTTGACTCGGAAAGATGTTCCTTTTTCTTGGAGTGATAAGTGTCAACAGTCTTTCCAATTGTTGAAAGAGAAGTTGACAAGTGCACCTGTTCTTGTGCTACCTAAACAAGGAAAAGGATATGTAGTCTTCTGTGATGCTTCCAAGAATGGACTTGGATGTGTGTTGATGCAGGATAAACAAGTGATTTCTTTTGCTTCCTGACAGCTTAAGAAACACGAGGAGAATTATCCGACACACGATCTGGAGTTAGCTGTCGTGGTTCATGCCTTGAAGATCTGGAGACATTATCTCTATGGAGAGACATTCCAGATTTTCACAGACCACAAGAACCTTAAGTATATCTTCTCTCAGCACGAGCTTAACATGAGGCAACGTCATTGGATGGAGTTAATCAAGGACTACGATTGTACAATTGATTACCATCCGGGCAAGGCCAATGTTGTTGTAGATGCCTTGAGTAGGAAATCAGCAACATCAACCATGGATAGAGCACAACTAAACTCTTTAGTATGCTCTAAGAGAGATATGCTTATCTCTTTAAGGCAAGACAATGTACAGTTGAAGGTATTGTTGTTAGCTGGATTGTTGGCTGAGATGCATATTAAACCTACCCTAAGGGAGCAAATTAAGGAAGCACAGCAAGGTGATGATGCAGTTCAGCAGATCAGATCAGAGTATGGAAATGAGAAGAGAGATGGTTTCCATGACTCAGATGGTCATGTAGCTTGTTATAATGGAAGGATGATAGTGCCGAATGTGGATAACTTGAGGAAGTTAGTCCTGGAAGAAGCTCATTCTTCCATGTATGCTATGCATCCAGGGAGCACCAAGATGTATCGGAATTTGAAAGATTTGTATTGGTGGCCTGGGATGAAGAAGGATGTTGCAGAGTTTGTTCTGAGGTGTCCTGTGTGTCAGCAAGTTAAAGCTGAACACTAGAAGCCTACAGGGACAATGCAACCTTTACCCATACCACAGTGGAAGTGGGACCATGTGACCATGGACATTGTTGTCAGCCTACCCAGGACAAGCAAAGGACATGATTCCATTTGGGTAGTTGTTGATAGGTTGACTAAGACAGCACATTTCTTACCTGTCAAAACAACCTATTCTGCTGAAAGGTTATCACAGTTGTATGTGCAAGAGATAGTGCGTTTGCACGGAGTTCCTGTCACTATAGTTTCTGACAGAGATCCCCAGTTTACCAGTCATTTTTGGGAATAGTTGCGCAGAGCCTTAGGCACCAAGCTAAGGTTTAGTACGGCCTTTCATCCGCAGACTGATGGACAGTCGGAAAGGACCATACAGACCTTAGAAGACCTGTTGAGAGCAAGTGCTCTCCAATTTACCAGAAGTTGGGATCTACACCTAAGCTTGATAGAGTTTTCCTATAACAATAGCTATCAGCATAGTATTGATATGGCACCTTATGAGGCCTTGTATGGTAGACGTTGTAGATCACCTTTGTGTTGGTTTGAGATTGGTGAACATCAGTTGTTAGGTCCTGATCTTGTGCAGCAGACTATAGAGAAGATTAAAGTAATACAACAACAGATTAAGACTGCACAGGATAGGCAGAAATCTTATGCTGACAAGCGTCGTAGACCCTTAGAGTTCCAGGTTGGAGATAGAGTGTATCTCAAGGTCTCGCCTTGGAAAGGGGTCCTTAATTTTGGAAGTAAAGGGAAGTTAGCTCCTAGATTTATGGGACCTTATCCAATCATTGAACGAATTGGAAAGGTAGCATATAGAGTAGAGCTGCTTCCAGAGTTACAGAGGTTACACGCTATGTTTCACATTTCTATGCTAAAGAAATGTCACCCCGACACCGAGTCAGTTCTACAACCTATGGAGGTAGAATTGAATGATGATATATCCTATGAGGAGGGACCAGTGTCAATCCTTGATAATAGCATTAAAAAGTTAAAGAAGAAAGATATAAGTCTTGTGAAAGTCCTCTGGAACCATCGTGGTGTTGAAGAAGCCACTTGGGAACTAGAGGATGAGATGAGAAGGAAGTATCCTGCCCTTTTCTCTTAATATGTCTTATCGATTTCGAGGACGAAATCCTTGTAAGGGGTGGATAATTTGTAACATCCCTGACCTGGGTTATAAGCTAACCCTAGGTGTTTTTCCTAAATATGTAATTAAATCCTTGTGATTAACGTTGGGGATGTAATTAAGTTTCTCAGAAACATATATTTTAGTTTTTGCTCCTTTTTATATAAAGTTGTAGCATTGTTTTGTAATACAGGGACCTATGTGCAAATTACCCAGTTAGAAGGATTAACTTGTAAATTGCACATGTTAAGATGATTCTCTGATGTTGAGACATCATGAGAATGATTATGTTGAAGTTAGAGGGATTTCCCAAGCTTGGGCACCAAGGTGCAGCTGTGGAAGCAATCCCGGTGCTTAAAACCCTAATTTGGGGTAAAATGCAATTTACCCAAATTAAGGGATGCAACTTGTAAAATATATCATCTAATGTATCTATTAAGACTCTTGTCATCATTTAGAGAAGAAATGATGAAGAGGTCACCTCAATTGAATAATCAGGGTGTATGTGCAATAGCCCTTTTATGGGTATGTTTAAGTAATAAGCTGATCTTCTTTGCTCTCATTTCTTGACCTTAAGAGGAAGTTGTCCTTAAAAGAAAGAAGAGAGGACGAGCTATGAAGGGTGGAGGGACTTAGTTGAAATTATGGGGAATTTATGAACTTATAATTAGAACCCCACCCCAAGTATATATACACTCCACCTCTCTAAGCAAGGGAACTTTCCCTTCGTTTCCTTACTGTTCTATTCACCCAAAAACGACCAAGGACTGCCTTGGAGCTAAGGAGGATGACCAAGGGTGCAAGGTAGGTTTGGATTCCTCTTCTTGCCTAAATTCATGGTTAAAACTCGAATTCAAGGTCAATTTCATGGCTAGCTCTCATGGCTCTATCTTTCTAGCCATCTTTTCTTGACTTTCCCTGGAGGTTTTCACCTTGGCCAACCTGTGAGAGCTCAAGGACGCCATTAAAGCTTTGAGCTCGAAAGCTTGGAGCTCAAGAAGCAAGCTTTAGGCGGGTTTTATAACTCTAAACCCATGCTTTGTTATATGCATCTTGATTGTGCATGTAGATGATAGTTATTCTTCTTCCCTACTTTCCTTTGCTATTTTGCAAGCAAATCCGTGGTAAATCCTTGCTGTTCTTGAGCTAGGAGATGAAGACGTTAATTCCAAGAAAAATCCACCGCTTTTCACTTTATTAAACGGTCTCAAGACCGAGAGAGGGCAAACGGTCTTCAAGACCGTATAGCAGCGTTGACCGAGTGTGGACCATATAAGAAACCTGTATATAATTATGTATACTAATCACCCTCAAAAATTGAGAGGTTAACTCCAAAGGAATCGGGAGATATGGCCTTTTTAATCAACAACTTTAATTGAATTTATTCCTGATTTTCAAACGGTCTGAAATAGCCTTTTTGGGAAAACGGTCTCAAGACCGTGTAAGGTCGTTGACCAGTCGTTGACCGTATGAGATTACTGTTCAAAATAATGTTATTTAATAACTCACCAAATTTGGTGGACTAATTCCAAACGAGCTAAGAGTTGAAGGGTTATTACTAGGGTGAACCCTAATTGAAATCAGTACTGAAATCTCAATAAAATAATGAGTGTTTTTGGGTTGATTGACCTAAACGGTCTCAAGACCGTTTGGGGATCAACCAAACGGTCTCAAGACCGTGTGAGCAATCACCCAAGACCGTTTGGAGGTCTGAGGTCAAGAATATTTGACCAATTGAAGGTACAATAATACCAAATTACATTGCAATTAAATATTGATATGATAATCAATTCAATGGATCCAACCTTGAAGAATTTTCACTAGAATCCAAAAGTTGGATGGGCAAACGGTCTCAAGACCGTTTGGAACTCATCCAAACGGTCTCAAGACCATGTGGTGACAACCCAAGACCGTTTGGAGGTCTAGGGTTAAGGTAATTTGATCAATTGAGGGTCCAATTGCAATAAGTTATCAAATTAATCAAAATACTGATTTGTGACTCAATCAAGGTTCAATCCCTATCAAATCACATTAGATCTTGATGAAATATTGGGCAAACGGTCTCAAGACCATGTAGAGTTCATCCACACGATCTCAAGACCGTTTGGGCCAAGTTTGGGCCCAAGTGGAGCTCAAATGAAGGGTTCAACCTTGACTTGATTCATATTGTTGAATGTTGATGGCTGAACATTGATAGACCTTAATTGAATCGACTTCAACCCTAGTTGGTTAACAATTGAGGGTCAATTGAGTGACCAATTGGTTAAACATAACCCTAATTGACTTAATCCATAAGTGGTTACCATGGCTTTGACCTTTTGGGGGCTTCAACATTGATAAACATAATCAATTGAAAAACTTGAACCTTGTTGAAGGACCAAACGGTTGAGACCATGTGAGCCTCACGGTCTCAAGACCGTTTGAGAGCTCACGGTCTCAAGACCTTTGAAACCTCACAGTCTCAAGACCGTGAGAGGCCTTGCGGTCTCAAGACCGAGAGACATCAAATGGTCTCAAGACTGAGAGACATCAAACGGTCTCAAGACCGAGAGACATCAAACGGTCTCAAGACCGAGAGACATCAAACGGTCTCAAGACCGAGAGACATCAAACGATCTCAAACCATGTAAGGCCTCTCGGTCTTGAAGTCAACATGGTTAAACGGTCTACACCCCCTCTCGGTTTGGGCTCACGACCTTGAAGGTCACACGGTCTTGAAGTCAACCAGAGCAAACGGTCAACCCATCCAAACGGTCTCAAACCGTTTGGATGTTGAAGGTTGAGATCGTTTAAGGTGTTCAAAGGTTGACTTCACTTTACCAATTGGAGATGTAAATGGTTCAAAGATGCTCTAACCTAAAACCCTAATGATAACCTAGGACTTTAAGGGATTAAGTGACTAATGATTTAAACCATGATGGTGATCAATGGGGTGAATTACCAAAATACCCTTGAAGGGTCAATTGAGTAATACCTTGATCAAATCAAACCCTAATCACATGTTAGTGATGTTTTTGGCTATGTTAGCCCATGATGACTTATTTCAACTTGATCTAGAGTGATGTTATCACCATCTACTAGTATGAGGAGAGAGAAAGTGCTTCTAGAGAGAGAAAGTACTTCTAGAGAGAGAAAGTACCCTTTTCAGGAGAAAACTCAATTAAAGAACCTTCAATACACATGAATGTGCATAGTTAGGGTATGATCCACCTGTGTGAGATCATGGAAACCCTAATTATGATGTATGATGAATCTTAAGCCAGTCTGAGAGCATCAATGATGATGTTCCACATACATGATGATGTTATGAGTTCAATTCACTTCAATGTGAATAGTAAACCCTAATTCAAGGGTAATTGCATTAAATGTGATTAGTAAACCCAAATTCAAGGGTAATGACATGCTTTATGAGTATTAAACTCTAATTGATAAGAATCAGAGAACTTAGCTCTTATGATAAGAGTGATAAGTATATTCCTTGTTTTGAATTACCTTTATCAGTTGAACTAACTATGCAGGTCCTGATATGAAGGTGATCATATCCAGGTATGGATGATGATACTATATTCATTAAAACCATGTTAAAGGCTTTATGAATAAGTAAAATATCTTGATGCCTTGTCAGTGGCATCCTATGAGTTAATGGGCTGTAAGAGCCATGAATACCACCAAGTCATGCTTCAGAGATGACTTGTGATGAGTATAATGAGAAATGATGATTGATGTGAGTTAGGCTTGTTACATTTAGTATTCTCCTTTCATAGTTGTTATGCTACTGTTATTGTTTGAAGAACAATGTGTGATGATTAAATGAATACTAAATGTACCTAACTAATCAAGTATAATGTAGAGCCCTGATCATAGAACCATCATTGTCAGAGATCAAATGATGGTGAAACAGGTTTTCCTAAGGGAACTCCTGGAACACATACTATTGAGTATGTGGGGTATATGGATGTGTAGAACCTTACATCCTAGTGTAGGTGATTGATGTAGATGTGTAATCCGTCAACCTTTCACTACTAAACCCTACCGTATCAGTGGAAGGTAAACATGAAACCTCCTGATGATGAAGAAAACATAGATATCAGTATCATTGGAGATAAACATGAAAACTCCTGATGACGAAGAGAGTACAGAACGCCACTGTAACTCTAAAATAGCAAAGGACCAGTTTACCCTGGTGAGCTATAATAAGTAGAGACACAAGATGTCCTACAAGTGATCCTCTTACTTACTGAGGAAGATGAAGGTCATGAGAATCCGTCTCTCTTAATGACCTATGTATGATACTGATGTGACTTCTTAGCGATCAGTTGGAGTATGAGTGGTATGCCTCATCTCCACAGGGCATAATGTTGTTTGTAAAATATAATCAACCATGTAGTATACCTGCTAGAGATAACTACGAGATAGTTAATTGATGATACACTGTGATAGTGCTTATATTACTTCATGTCTCATAAATGTTGAGCTCTTGTTTATATAGCTGCAACTGTTATTGAATACTTTGAAAGCTTTACTGCTTAAGATATTATTTGATGTTATAATAAAGCTTCTGGCGGAGAGTTATAACTCTCGCTGGGACAATTATGTAAAATTGTCTCACCCCGTAGACTTCAACTTTTTAGGTGGACGTCGGAGATGGAGGAACCGGTCTACAGGTGACCAGTCTCAGCTGCAGCAGCACCAGGAGCAGTAGTGAAATCTCAGGTGGAGATTTAGCCTGCCATGTGGTGTAGTTAGAGTCAGTCCTATGTGTCCTCTGTACTCTCAGGTCTTGGAGTCTTTTGTTATGAGTTCTTGAGATTTTGATGTATATAATTACTCCAGAAGTAATTATCATGAGATGTAAACAATTATCTCTTGTTGTGAAAGAAGCTCTTATGGTTTCAAGCTCTTGTCTCGAAAAGTTTTAATTTCCCGTGATTTTTGACTTCCGTTGTTTATCGAATCATTTCCGCTAAGTTTAAATCGTGATTATATCGTGGTTTGGAGATCAGAGCCCACAATTCCTTCTTTCTGACACACCATTATGTTGTGGTGTACCAGGTGGAGTCCATTGTGATACAATACCACAGTCTCTCCGAAGGTCCTCAAACTCTTGGCTTAAGTATTTGCCACCTCGATCTGAACGGAGTGCTTTAATACTCTTACCAAGTTGCTTCTCTACTTCATTCATGAAAGTCTTGAACATTTCAAGAGTTTTTGACTTGTGTTTCATAAGATATACATGGCCATACCTACTGAGGTCATCAGTGAAGGTAATGAAGTATTGATAGCCTCCTCTAGCATTTGATCTAAAAGGTCCACATACATCAGTATGTATGAGCCCTAGCAGATCACTGGCTCTCTCACTGTGTCCAGTGAAAGGAGTTTTGGTCATCTTCCCTAATAAACATGCCTCACATGTCTCTAATGATTCAAAATCAAAAGAGTCTAGATAACCATCCTTATGGAGTCTAGATATGCGCTTCTCGTTTATGTGCCCAAGACGACAATGCCATAAGAAGGTTTTGTTTGAGTTGTCAAGTTTTAACCTTTTAGTATTTACGTTATATATGCTAGTCTCAAGTTATAACAAGTAGATACCATAAGACATAGGGGCATTGCCATAAAAGATCTCATCTTTGGATATAGAAATAATTCCATTCTTAATGTGAAATTCAAATCCACTCTTGTCCATACAAGATATAGAAATAATATTTCTATTAATGGCAGGTATGTAATAGCAATTCTCTAATTCTATTACAAGGCCCGTAGGCAAAGATAAACTAATAACTCCAACTGCGGTGGCAACAACTCTTGCTCTATTAGCAACCCGCAGCTTGACTTGGCCCTTTCGTAAAGGCTTACTTCTTATCAGATCCTGCATATTAGAACATATGTGAGATCCACATCCGGTATCCAGTACCCATGATGAAGAAGTATTTAAGTTTATCTCAATAACGTATATACCTGAAGTGGAGATCTCTTACCCATGCTTCTTCTTCCTCAGGTAGAGAGGATAGTTTCTTTTCCAATGTCCAGGCTGGTGACAATGGTGACAACTGCCTTCTTTGGAGATCCCACCTTTAGCTTTGAGCACGGATGACTTTGGCTTCTGCCCGGCTTTAGAACTTTTCTTAGCCTTGCCTTTGCCTTTTGACTTTCCCTTTGTCTTGCTGATCATCATCACAGACTTGGGCTTGTCTTTCTTCATCTGTGCTTCAGCTGTCCTCAACATGCCCAACAATTCTGACAACGGCTTGTCAAAATTGTTCATGTTGTAGTTCATGACAAAATGATTATATGACTCAGGCAACGATTGTAGAATCACATCAGTGGCCAACTCTTGACCTAGAGGAAATCCCAGCTTGGATAGGCTTTCCACGTACCCAATCAAGGTGAGTATATGGGTGCCAACTAAGTCTCCCTCTTTCATCTTGCTTTTGAACAACGCCTTTGAGACATCATATCTCTCGTGTCTTGCTTGATGTTGATACATGTTCTTGAGATGTGTTACCATCTCCATGACATTCATGTTCTCATGTTGCTCTTGCAACTCATAGTTCATTGAGCACAACATTAGGCACTTGACATCCACGACATCATCAAGGTGCTTCTTGTAAGCATCCTTTTCAGCCTTGGGCGCATTTACGGCGGGCTCCTCTAGCTCTGGTGTTTCAAGGACATAGAGCTTACGCTCATGTGTGAGAACAATTCTCAACGTTCTAAACCAGTTTTGAAAGTTGGTTTCGGTAAGTTTGTCCTTCTCAAGGACCGATCGCAATGAGAAAGTGTGGGTGTTGGTTGCCATTTGATTGCTACAAAAGAAAATTTTGCATTTAGTCCAAAACATTTTGACTTGTAAAGATTTGATAAACGAGATTAATTAGGTCTTAAATTAATTACGCTCCCACTATTTTATTCAAATTGATAGCCCTCACTATCAACTCGGAAGATTGCAACGCACAACCTTCTAGTGAGCCAAGACCCAAAATAAATGGATCAATGCCCAGCCAACACCGGCGTCAAAGACCAAATACTAAGGTAGGCAACTTTTGCCAATTGCATCATATGCAACTCTTGGATAGATGATCATGTACAACTCCTTTCCATGATGCATCTGTGTGCCTCTAGGTACTTGATCCTATCAAGGTTCCCTAGTCGAGTCCAACCCATAAGCCAACACGATGAGTGTGCACCCTGCGGAGGCAGACCCACATACCCACCATCACACTTCTACGAGATAGACAGTGTACCACGCGGAGGCGTGCCCATACATAGTCGATCAAGCTTTTCATGTGTGTTGCTTTATGGAAGGCAACTAAAACTTAATATTATTAATTGAGGGGTTTTATTAATACATATACATATCCAAACACCACATACTTATAGTACGAATCATATACTACTATATCCACAACCACAAAAGATAGACATGCAATCACAAACACAAATACATCGGTTATATATGGCCATACTATTGTAATCCTTTGGAGCAAAAAAGGATTACGGTCCACCTATGGTCTTATGCATCTCATGCAACACCTGTGAATCAACCTGTAAGCACGTAATGATCAACATTACAATGAACAACTTCATGGATGCTTCGTGAGGTTGGAACTTCAAGTTGCTTCTTGGAATGGGATCTTCTTGTTGCTTCTCCATGGACGCTCCTTGGAGTTGGATCTTCAGGTTGCTTCTTGGAATTAGATCTTCATGGTGCTTCTCCATGGACACTCCTTGGAGTTGGATCTTCAAAGGGCCTCCTTACATCAAGTATACAAAAACTAAAACTAATCCTATCTCTATTACATCATATGAGTACAAATATAAAAGGAAAGAATTAATTACACTTTGAAGTAAGAGATGAGGCTCAGCATGCAAGCCGAATACTTTATACAAAGGATCCATATGTAACCATTATACATCCATAGAATTCACAAACAAACATATCCACAAGATCGACATCCACATTCATTCACAACATTCACAAAAGGAGATACTAGGCCATAACCGTGTATGCACTCACCACATAAAACAGATTTTAAAGGCGACGTGTATGCTATCATAGGTATATCTACATATACGTATATACATATTAAAATTGTAGTACTTTTAATGCAGGACATTCCCCATTAAATGTTTTTTTTGACTCCCACGCAGACTATGCGGGGTACACAGGGGCAGCGCCCCTGTGTGGGGAGGCCGCCCCTCGCGGGGTCTCAGGGGCAGAGCCCCTGAAAGGTCTATGGAATTTCACTTCCGTGCACTTAGGAAAATCTATATTTTCCATAGTCAACCCCGTCCAAAACGTCAAAAATAGTAGCCTGCGGCGTATGTGGAATTAGGTTTAGATTTGCACATTAACAGGTTTAATTCGCATCGTATGCAACTTAAAAACACTATACAACGATTCGATCATATCGAAATTAATCCAAATACACCGTAGATCGACGCTGCTCTGATACCACTGTTGGGTTTTGTAGAGAAAACATGCGCGGCGGAAGCAACTAAATCCACGCAACCCGTAACAGGATCTCGTCGATAACAGCGTATTCGGAAACAGGTTTGCGGGATATACCTTATCACGGAGCAAGTCCGGCGATGTTCCGTTGCACGACGATGCAACGCTGCTTGTCAAACACAGACGGATCTTCTCTCCCGTTCGCTGTCACAGGTTGATCCGGCGGCGCTCCTTTGCGGCAGTGATGTCCGCCGCTCGTAGCACGTACAGGAGGTCGTCGACGTCCTCCGAACGCAGGCGTCAAGGCGTCTGCGTCTCTACTTCATCCACGCGGATGGACGGAACTCCACGTCACGCTTCTCAAGCCGGCGGGAAGGAGTGTGTCTCTACGGCGGCGTGCTAGCGGCGCGTTGCTCTCCTTTCTCTCCTAAGGACGGCGACGGCTAGGTTTACGTACGTATGCGTAAACGAAAAAACCTCTCTCTATCTTATATAGATATCGGTCGTCAATCCTCCTTTAAACAGGATACGAAGGGAAATAGGGTTTCCTAAACCCATCGGTAAGCAAAAACGTTGCGTTAATTAAAACACTCATGGATTAATTAGAATATTCTGGAATTCATTAATTAACCAAATAATCACATTAATTGATTAATTAATATCCGACTCCATGCAATCGCTTGGGATGACTCTACGGGCATACATATACCAACACCTAGTACTATTGAATAAATAAGAATGCAATGTAGAGGCAAGTAAAGTTTGGTCATGATGTTGATTAAAAATGATTGTCTAACCAAAAGTGGAACATTTACCATAAGAGTTTATAATGAGAAGATTATGGTTTCAATTTACAAATAGCACTATATAGTTAAAGTTACCAATCAGGGTTCAGTTGGGAATAGAATGAACAACTTTACAAATCTTAGATGTCAAAGTGCAATATCACCTGAGCAGTGTCAACTTATAACCAATTTTCATATTTGAAACTAAATATTATTAAAATAGATATCAAAGGATGAACTTAAAATACATATTTCAATTTAGATCTAAAGAGAGAGAGAAAATAGACATATTTCTCAATGTAGATCTTAGATATGCAACATATCTCAAAGATCCATGTAAGAATGTTATGGTACAAAGCCTAGATCCATACCATGCACTTTCACCTAATAACACATTAGTTGTATCAATGATTCTAATACAAACCTAGAAATTTTTATTTCTGATTACATTAGATTTAGCTTATAAAACTCAGACAACTAGATAGGGTTTTTATTCAAACAAGTATTTATTTGTATTATGTGATGAGTAAATAATTAGTTATTAATTATACAATTTATTTATTAATATTTCACAAAAATATCGAGGTGAAAGACCAAGAAGCCCTTGTATCACACATCATCTATGATGGACTGGATTTTGGCTTAATTTTGAGGATGAAATTTCTTTTAAGGTGTGTAGGATGTGATGGAATGAACTTTTGAATTATGAGAATACATAATGAGATAATTGGATGCATGTGTTTGAGTTACTTTGAAGAGTTCCAAGTGCTTTGATAAAATATATGGATAATTGTTTAAGTTGACACCATGATTAAGATCCCTAAGTTCATGCCCTTTTAAAGTACATAATTGATTGGTCAAATAGTTGAGTTTTGGCATCAAAGTTCGATGGGAGGTATCTGGGAAGATAATAAACCTATCGTCAAAGTTTCATAAAATTTTGATGTTTCTCGAAGCAGAATTTTAGATTTGAAACTTATGAAATATTGAACATATGTATGCATGGAGAATAAGTTTTTTGATTAATTATCCCAAGTCCTGATAAGTTTGGTACCACACTCCAAGAGATTGTCCCTGATGTCAGACTCTTCCACCCTTGGATGTCAGATCTGACGTCATGGTTTTCTCCTACCTTGCCGTTAGAGAACATATAGTGGGGGTCGTTGGAACCTTGGCCAACACATGAACCCACGTCAAGGAAGAAGGGGATACGTGCAAGGCTAAGTAGGAAGTTGGCTTTGTATTGGGACTGGTTCCCTTTAACTCCTTGACCGAAATGAGAAGCCAATATAGTAGGGAAAAGGAGACCGTATATATCTCTCATTGCTTCACCTTTGCAGGGTGAAGGTGGTGCTCAAGGTCCTGGAGGTAGATCTTCTCGCCGAGCATGAGGAATATGGACCAGTTCTGTTCTCAAGCTAGTGGATGAATTGGCATGGAGATCCTTCAATCTGAGGCATTGCACCATCGCAGAAGCAGATCTCGTGGTAGGACCACCGATCCATAAGGAGGAAGCCTGATGGCTATTCAGAAAGGTAGGAGGGGCAGAGGTGGTTTGCCCAGATCTCTTGGTAGAGGAGTTGTGTGGTAATGAAAATCTCTATGGCCACAATCCCTTACCGGAGAAGTCCCTTGTGCGGCGGCAATTCGTAGACAGAGGACGGGGTGATCACTGTAGATGAGGCCGAGAAGCATCCGTCGTTGCTCAGAGAGCATAGTAGCTCAACGGAGGCCATGCCAGCGGAGAACCAAGCCCGTCGGACTCGCACACAAAGCTGGGAGAAGCCCAGATGGGGTATATCGGTAGAGAGAGGAGGAGAAAATTTAGACTTATCAGGCTGTCGAGGGAGATGCCTAAGGTGAAAAAAAACTGGTAGATGATCGGTTCTAGAGGTGCTGCTCTTAACTACCCACGAGGAGGTCCACGGTGGAGGCCAGAACTACAGCTCGTGTTGGACTAGATGGGGGCACAGGTCAGGTGTCGGGATGAGAATGTGAGTGAGGAAGGAGAGGTCAACCATCGCCCATCGGTACCTTGCCATTGCCTTGCTTTGTGACGACAGCAGTTCATGATCAGCGAACAGAGAACACTCATGCCACTGCGTCGAGCGGAAGAACGAGAATGCGGGAGGAAAGGAGACGCGGACCGGGTCCGACTCTCGGACAGTCACGTAGGTCCCACATCTGAACCGTCTGGCCCAGCATGACGGGGCTGAGCATGCCTGTGAACCGCTGGCCTCAACCAGCAAGAAGAAGGCACCCTTTTTGTCCACATAGTAAATCTTGATAGGACAATAAAGGTAAATAATTTCATGAATATGCATATCTTTAATAAATCATAGAAAATAGCTCTCTTATCAGAAAAATATAGATAAAGTACTGAAATTTTCAGAAAAATGAGTAGAACCACATGAAACCATAATATCAGTTTTTTTATGCTTAAATTATAGTGATATTATCTCTATTACACTTGTATATTGTGTAATAAATATTAGATGATGACCCAAAATCATGATAATTCACTAGTAACTCCCAAATTCTATTTTTAATCCATATGATATCAGATATGATGATATTTCAATATGAAATTATGTAATTTGCTTAATGTGGCTAGTGAGTGCTAATAACCCTAATTAATGTGCAATAATTACAAAGATGCTCAAGAAACCCTAGAAATAACAGGGTAAGTTCTTATAAGTAATTGGAAGCTAATGTATAATTCTAAGATCATGATGATACAAATAATTGATGATTATATTATAATGTCTCATAACATATTGTGAGAAAACCCTAACATGATTAATACATGCACCCTAGGGTTAATATGTGCATATAATCATATGCAACTAAATAATCAGATTATGTATCTTAATATGGAATGTAAGACCAGTAATATAAAGATAAGAAGATAAGACAAGTAATAAAGAACTTGTCCTAATGACCTAAGCAGAACCCTAAAATGGACATAACTAGGGTTGACTTGATGAGAATCTGATGATAGTACATGATCTTGCCTTAATCAGGGTTGGTCAAAGATATATATGATCTAGGAATATGTGATGATTAGATTGTCTTGATCAAGGTACGCTTTACCTCTTACTTGGCTTATTATACATTATGCTTGTATTATATGTGTACAAACAATTGGCATATGATATTGAATGAAATGATTGTTCTTGTATGCTATGTTGCTTGATTTTTACTTACTTATTATCATGATCTCACTTTTAATAATAATACAACCATAGTGGAAGTATTTGAACATAATGGAGACCATGACAATTCGTGAAATGATATCATTGACCAAGCAAAATCCATAGAATAAAAGATATAACCACCAGAGTGCCTTATTACATACCATAAACAAAAGACTCTAAGTCCAACATAAAAGAGTTTAAAGAATGAAACTCCAACATAACATAACTAAAAGGAAAGACAACAGCCTAGAATGGCACCCCACCAAGTAGGATTCAGAACTATCCTTGAGCTTGAGCTGACGTCCCTGAAGTCTACTTCTTCTCATCCTCCTCGTTTGCGGATATCTTGTCCCCAGCCCATGCAAGGCAATGTAAAACTATGTGAGTGGCACTAAGCAGTTATATAAGAAGAAGAATTTATAATTGAAATAAAATGAGGGATAACTTAGAACATAATTACATAATAATTAACATGATTACATGAGAACACGATTAACTTAACATGATTTCATAATAAGATTGATTTTTTACTTGAGTTGATATAATCGCTCTCCTAATTTGCACCCACAGTGCTCATAAGGCCATTTAAGGCTCACATAAGGCCAGTCAAGGCTCGCATAATGCTCCCACAGAGCTCAGAAGGCCAATTAATGCTCATATAACATGATTGGGAGAACTATATCAACATAACATGATTTATTATACTTGAACATAGTTATCATGATTTCTTGATCAATTACCATGGTAGTGATTTGTAGTGTTCCAAATGAAAGAATATTCATCAAATCATTAGAAAACGTAAATTCATAGCATTTGCATGGTTTTCATAAGCATAAATTGAATAATCACATAATTCCACTTTATTGGGTAATCATAACCAAATAAATAAATAATATAACCCATAACCCTAGAATTATACTAAGTGTGCATGATCCACTCACCTAATCCTGACGAGGTATACTAACCATAGATGAAGTCATGATCAATCCTAATATCCTGTGAATAACATAATCATGAATTAATGACATTTTATTAACATAGATGTATGATTTCTAATTAAATATGGAAGTTTGGTTGAAACTTGGGGTCTGTTGATGGATTCATGGTGGTTGCTTGTATCAAGACCTTTCCAAGTAGTATATAAATCTTATTTTTCTGACTTCGGGATGATTAGTTGCAGACTTCCTAGTTCTAACAATTGAGAAAAATCTAGAAAGCAACGTATACAACTCCCTTTCCTTCAAAGCGTCAAGGGTGACCATCTATGTATAAACAAAAGTGAAAGGAAACACCACCCTTATAAGCATGTGATGTTTTAAAAACTAAGGCTAAGTTAAACAAAATACAAAATCCACCATTAGCGTATCTGATCAAACAAATGGATGAAGTCAACCCTTATGGAAACACATAATGCTAGAGTTTCTAGGAACACATCTCCGTAAGACGAAAAAAAAACCAATTGGGGCATAGCATAATCGTGCTCTTCCTTGTATTCCGATTTTAGAGATCCATATTGATGTTCGTATTGCGGTCAAAAAGATATCCATTGTGATGGTTGGAAAGCCAGACAATTCAAAATAATGACTTGAGGTATTAACATGCTTCCGAGTTCAAAAATAGTACATGCTACCATAACTGCGGGTTTCCTGGAGGTCAACTGAACTCAAACACCTCTACTAGAAGTCCAAGGGAGGTCAGATGCCATGGAACGACTGCTAGACATGGCCGCGAAGGTGATCAAACTCAAAATAAAAATTAGGGTGACACATGCCCCAAATCCAAGTTCGTATCAATCTTGCTTCTTCTTAAGCAAGTAAACCACATAGGGAACATTTGAAACCTGCAGGGAAAAGTAGGAACCAACACATACCGAAATACAGGGGACTGGAAACACAGATTCAAACTTGTTGACGCGTAGTGAATTTTCTCAAATCAACAACGTATCCATGTCGTTTGGGTCAAAATGATGCCAGAAAGGTGTCATACAGTGTCTGGGCATGGTTTTATATGTGTTATAACCCCAATTTTTGGGTTCAAATAGTGAGAAATGTAATTTCTCATATTAAAGCTAACTGAACAAATAATGATATGTTTTGTTTTGATTAAATGGATTCCTTTCACAATAGCCTTGATTGGTTGTGTTTTGGGCTTTGTTGGCTATTGGGCCCAAATACCGAGGAAATTCAACTAGTAAATGAATAATCGAAATGCTAAGAAAAGAAATATGTGGAAACCTCTAGAAGGCAAATCCAAAGAGGATTTCATGCCTCTTGGGTTCCTTGGATACCAAGGAGTCTAAGGTTGCAAAAAGAAAGCAATAAGAAACGAAAAGATTAATTATGTATTTCTTTATTAAGAAAGAAATTGAAAACAATGAGAAAATGTGGAAATTAAGAGAAATGATATATAATTGAGTTACCCTTTATGGAATTTCGTATCACAAGGATTTCTTATAATAAAAGGAATGCCAATGAGGAAAATAAAAGAGAAATAAGGAGAAATACTCAAAAAGAAATATTTTAATAAGAAATACACATGATAATGGGAAATAATGCATTTAGATGCATCTAGAAGGATAATAAGTATCCTTAAAAAAGTAATTTCGAAATAGTAGATCTTCTTGGGATCCAAGGATTCCCACTAAAGAAAAATAAAGAGAAAAAGGCAAATAAAGCAAAATAAGAAGATAATGTAATAATAACTTTTTGAGAATATCAAAAAGAAAGATATTATTTATTTTGAGAAAGGAGAATTTTGTGGCCATGAGATAGATTCAGATTTCTAATATTTAAGAATGTGGTTCATCAATGAGATAAGTTTCCTTCATCACCATAGGAGAGAGAAGGAGAGGTGGTATAAGAAAAGGATCCTTTGACAAGTTATACGTATATATGTATATCTAATTACAAGGCAAAGGAAAACGAGAATTTGTTTTGGGAAAGGGTGCGTGGATGGTGGCCCTTCTATACCCATGTACCTGCTGTTTCAGCCGTAAGGGACAAGAGGGAGGAAACTGCGTTTTCCTCTTCTAAAACATGGACATGTTTCTTAGTCCCTTCCTTTCCTAGCCTTAGTGGCCTCTAGGGTTCCTAGGAACAAGTATAAATAGGAACCCAGGGTCCCTCGTTGGAGGATACAATGATCATTCTCCACAAGATCGCAGAAAGTCTCTCCCCACTCCATGGTTACAATCTGTACCAACTCATCCTGAAGACGGAACCTCTTCTCTTCAGTGTAGCATCATCTGAGACTCCCTCTGGAGTTAGTTGGTGATCCGGGAAGGAGTTTGGAGAAGGTACGAGCCGCGGCGCATAGGCCAGCAGGCCTAAAATGTTGCGGCGGAAGCCTGCAACTCAACCCTAAGTGGCGGATTATTTCTTCTTTAACCGACTTCGGCCACGAGAAGAAGGCTGGGTTGAGTTCGTCGGGGCCTAGGGAAGCTTCTTCACGCTCCTTTGCATCCTCGGGGCCCAGGAGGAGGGGCAGGCCGCGAGGACGGCTCACCTGCAGCAGACGCAGGTCGACGCTACGAGGAAGAAGATGACCTCGCAAGCGTTTGACCCATTTACCCCTGACAGCGGGTTTAAGGAGCGAGGGCACGTGAGTCTTTTCACTCTAATCAAGATCCGGATCGCAATAATCAAGGTAAACTCTTTTTGCTGACGTGGCGTCACATGATTGGTTTAGAAGATGCTAACTTCAAATAATTCTAGAAATAAATCGGTAGTTCAGAATTAGACAAGTTATATATGAAAATTTATCCTCAGAACGAGAGGAATCCAAATAAATTATGTTTGAAGTCTGATTCTTTTTGCAATCCGAAAATTAATGGAAGTAAGCATCTTTAATACTTTAAAGATTAAGGAACCCTAATCTGATATGATTAATGGGTTTAATAGGGTTTAATGAGGCATAAGAGTTGATATTAACCTGTTAAATGCAAAAAGGTGCATTAAGATCGAAAAGGGAGATCTTTGTATGTAATTAGTTTAATTTAAAGATTATGTACATAAATATGCTGAAATATAAAAAGTACATAAAGCTATCATCTTTAATGATTTAATTAATGAAAAACCCTTAGATTTGATGATAGATGGTTTTAATGTTGATCAATGGATAATTTAAGACTATTGTTCATAAAAGTGAAAATAATATCTAAAAAGATAATCTTTTTATATAATTGGCTTAATTTAGGGTTTTGTGCATGATTATGCATTAACGAGCTTGAAAACCCTAATTTAGGTGAATATGACTTTTAAATGTTTTAATTATTCAAATCTATAAATAATTAGGGATATGATGATCCTAAGTCAATCTGAGTATAAAAACTATTAAATGAATAGTTTGAGCTATTAGGGTTTATATAAATGGAAAAGTGTATTTTACGGTTTGTTAACCTAAAAAGGGATAAAGTTTGAGAAATTGATCTAAGAAACCCTAATGAGTATTAATGAATACTTAATGCGGATTAGAAACCCTAGAAAGTGAATCCAAGTCAATAAAGTAGATTCTTGATAAAGTGTGTAATAAATAGAGTACATATTCTTTTCAGGAATTATGTGATGATTTAATTACTTGCTTGGATCTGTTGATTGGGATGATTGCATATACATGAAGTAAATGTTGAATAATCTGCATGACTCATCAAATCAGGTATGTGGTTACGCTTATGACTATACCGAATAGTTTCCCGAAGATTTTATCGATGTTTCCCTCAATGCATGAATTAACTGTTGGATGTCTATTTATTTCATGCAATTATAAAGTGACTATGAATATCACTATAAATGAGTATATATAACTGGCTAGATCCCGATCCACCTCTGTTACTTTGAAAAGGCTAAAAAAGGGGTAATCCTAGAGCAAGGTCTAGGTTACCGTGAGTTAGAGACTCTTTAGCAAATCCCGAGTTAAGGAGTGGTCTACTTACGAGTAGTACCATGTGACTCAACCCTAGAAACTGTTTCACTTATAGGTGGATCATGAGGGGTTTAATGGGGACAACACAGAGGATAGGGTATTCTTGGATCATAGAGTTATATCTAAAATGTAATATTAGTTGTCAAATACGTAATTGAATGATTACATTGTTATCATAGTTGCATGTTTATTGTTTCCCCCACATACCAGCTACGGCTGACTGACGTTTTGTTTGTCGGCGTTTTAGGTACAATGAAAAGAACAAACAGTACAGTGGCACATGTGATACTAAAAGAAGATTAAAGTACAAAGGAGGATTAGATAGATTAGTATCGGTGTGGATAGAAGGTTAGAGATCCAAGTTTTCAAAAGGTATGTAAAGAAAATTTTATTACCATTTTCAGTATAGTCTGATAGAATTTAATAATTGTTTATGGTTATATGTCGAACCTTTGATCCGGGATTAATGGGTGCGGCTTCAACCTCTTGGTCTCCCTTAATTGGGGGTTATCGGGAGGTGGGGTCGTAACATTTGGTATCAGAGCGTAGGTTCCTCATTTAACCATTAATAATTATTAAAATTTACAAACTCCATAGAACCCAAGGGAGTTATTAGAGGAGTATCCAAAAGGCGGAGGTGTCTAGAAAGGGATCACGACCGGGGGCTGGCAAGATTTTCCTCCGCACCGCTAGTCGGAATACGAGGACTCCCGGACCCGTGTGACCGCCTAGCCAAAGTCTTAGGGTATGAATCAAAATAAGATACCTTTAGGACTTCTTATCTTATTCATCCCGTCTTATCACAAAATTCTGATAAGGACATAAAGGATTAGGATTTCCTTTCTTCTCCTCACCCTCCTGAGGTATGGGTAAGGTCAATAAGGTTTAAGGAATCCTCCACTAAATTAATGAAAGACATGTAATAAGATGTCATGGACATAAGCTTAATAGATTAAGTGCAAAATAAATAATAGATACATGCTTAGGTCGTATGACATAAGATGTCATGTTCTCAGAAGAGACCTGAGGCTAGACCTTCTTGTCAGGAGGATGAGTTAGTCTTGGAGATTGAGATCTCCATTGCAAGTAGAGACCTGACACATCCTTTGAGGATGATGCTAACCCTAACCCTAAGTGAAGGTTAGAGATGAGTTGGACCAGGTGTTTGAAAGGACATGCCTTTGGGATGCCATAGGATCCATGGGTGACCTAGCACCCTTAGCAACCCCAACCCTGGGAAGGGTCATGCATGTTAGAGTACACGATAGCTCTTTGGATGATGATGTTAGTGAAGCACTATAGAAACCCTATGGGCTTGTACCAGTAGGGCATAACTGGAACCTAGGGCACGTCATAGTGGTGACGGTAGGATGAAACCCTGGATAAGGATTTATGACGGAGCATAAAGGGTTGTGGATGATCTTGAGCAACCATAAGTGCGAACCTAGGCTTCACCCATGTAGAGAATGCATGGAGGTTGAACCTTCGTGAAGAGAGGACCTCTAATGGTGAGGTTGGTTGTAGGGTTAGCTCTAGAGAGAGAGTAGGAAACCCAACAAGAAGAATGGAAGCCTAAAACCCTAAACAATGGATGACAGTGGTTGCCTCATAAGTTGATGATATATTGGTTGCCTTTAGAGGGACCAAACCTTAGACAATGAAGATGAAGCATATGGTGCCTATGTGCCTGCAGTATAGGTGTTTACCTTCTGAGGTAGGAAAAAGAGTTCCTTTGACCTAGAAAGGTTTAGTAGCGGGTTATGAGGCCTTGTACCTTATTGGTTGTCCTTGAGGAGGACCCAACACTAAGTGTTGCTTGAGTTGAAGGATGACCAGGAGTGCGTGTCATGCCTTTTTCATGCTTGGTTTGTAGTTAAGAGACATAGCATGCAGTGAACCTAGGGTTCCTAGGCCTAAGAGGGGAAGTGGTGTACCTAAGTCTCATAAGGAGGGGTTGAGTTCCTATAGAAGCGAGCATAGTAATCCTCATGAATAGAGGAAAAGAGGAGCCCCTGAAGTTTAAGGTGTGTTTGATGAACCACTCACATCTAGGTTGATGATAAAGGGAAAGTTTGATCTTAATCCAACATTGAGGAAAGAGGACAAGTATGACCTAGCATGGTACAGTAAGTGATCTGCTCGTGCCTTAATGGCTTGCTAGGGTAAGTAGGCTCGTGTGGATGTAAACCCTAGACCTAAGAGCTTTTGTGACCTTAGAGATAGTTTTCCTCCCATCCTGGGAGAGGGACCCCTTTGGAAGGGTATATGTCAGTTTTGGTGGTTCAAGGTAACCTAAAGAGGTCTCATAGGATCTTGAGAAGCTAAGTGAAAGGTACATAGTATGAGATTGAATCTACAGACCCATATATATATCCATCTCTAATTGCATATGAATGTGTTACCATGGAGGTAACCGATATGGGACTTGACCAATGTAGGCAGGTTGTAATGATGCCTATGAACGGAGGAGAGTCAGCCCATGAATTCAGGAAGAGAGATGATGAAGACTTGGGTAAGGTTCTAAGTGAACATGTACTACGATGGAGAATCCTAAGTCTATCCTAGGGTCAGGTAGGGATAAGACCGATGAAAGTAGGAGTTGCCTAATTCCCCAGTTGCACATGACCATAGGGTCGGGAGGTAACAACTATCATTGTCTGAGGGCCATGGGTTAGGAGATTGATCACCTTCATGAACTCATGGGACCCAAAAGGCAGATGAGTAGGGCACTCTCTGGATGCATGAGGGAAGAGGGATGACCCCAAAAGAGTCGGTACCCTATAGAACTAGAGGAGATGACCAAGGATATAAACCTCAGTAGGTTCAAGACTAGTTTTTTATCTTGTTGTTTAAGATGAAGAGACATATGTGGCACGTTGCAACTTAGATTTAAAGGTGTACTGGCAAGGTGGGATGTACCATCTCTACTCTTGGAATGGGAAGAACTCTGTATTTGGACTGTAGCCAAATGCTTATTTCCTTTAGTTATGCGAGTGAGAGATAGGACATTACGCATGCCATACACCAAGGATAAGAGATGTTTGGAACATTGCCACGAGAAATGGGGATAGAGAAGATATCTACCCTGGTAAAGTGAATGATACATGGATGGTTTGTAAACACTAAGAGGAATGAGGTATTTCCCTTATGAGGATGTTTTTCTTATCATGAGTTATGTGGAACTTACAAGTTATACCAGGTTGAGTTTGATCACCGTGATGATGAAATCAGAGAGTGGTCTTATTGAAGTGAGACATAGAGTTTGAGGTGAGATGATAAGTGAAATACATGGAAGTGTATGTCTTCAATGTTACCTAATACCTAAGGAGGTGAAGTAGTAATGGATGCTTTAGTTGAGATACATATGACTTGTTTGGATAGAAGCTAGAAGAGGTTGTTTGGCTAACCCGAAGTTTGAAAAGGAGAGGTGTTCGGATAACACTCAGATGTAACAAGATGCATTGAAAAGTTATGGTTGTTTGGTTAGCCAGGCTAGTCCTGGATGCAATGAAAGGATAAAACCTCAGATGCACTTCTTTGGAGGAGAAGGTGACGAAACCCTGACTAGAGTGGTTTAGGGTTTCAGAGGATTTGATCTTGAAAGAATCATGACATACAAGAAATCATGATACACCACGGAAAATGGCAATAGCACTTTGGATGTTTAAGATGAGGTTGCATGTGGTTTATGGCCATGCAAGCCCGGAGGAAAAGGACGAACCCCAGTAACCCAGTGTATCGATATAGAGGACAAAAGAATCCCTGAGAGGGAATGGGAGATCGACACTATGGATGTTGTGATAGGTCTTCCCTGGGCCAAAGAAGGTCGAGATACAATATGGGTTATGGTAGGTCGTCTTACCTAGATAGTATGAGAAAGATAGAGTTCTGTAAAGGGACAGATCTAGTTGAACTAACCATGAGAGAGATGGTTCAACTACACCATGAAGCGAGTTCAAAGGTTCTTGAGTTTGATCTAAAGGTTCACGTCCATAAAGTGGAAGTAGGTACGTGAAGAACTCAATGTTAGTATAGTTGTCACCCCTAACTATGGTTAGTATGATCCAGACTAAAGGGTCTGATGAGAGCATATGTGTTTGTTCAGGGTGATAGCTAGAGACAGTTCTTATCCTATGAAAATGTGATGATGACCACCATAGCCAGTATCGGGTTTTATATGAGGCTCTGTAAGGGAGGTTGTGTCGGTCACCACTTCAGTAAGGTGATGATGGTGAAAGGACCACATGATGGTTAGAAAAGTACCACATGATGGTTAGAAAAAGGGACCCCAGTGCGTGTAGATGAAGTCACTTTGATCGTGCAAGGGCTGAAAGGAGCCTAGAGACGATGAGAGTCGTGAGCAGATGTAAAGTAGACTAACATGTAGTGCATTGTGGGAGAATATAATGTGAGAATCCGACCCCTCTAAGTTATAGCTAAAGAGAGCTGAGTCCCCGTTACATGGGTTCATTAGAAATGGATGGGTGGAGATGGTTAGGTTTTAACCCTACCCCTCAGGATAAAGTAACAAGGGATGTTTTCCATGTGTCCAATTTAGAGCACTATGTGAGGTACCCCGACCATGTGCTGAGCAATGAACCTAGTGAGCCCCAAGGGAGGCTGAAATGGCCTGAGTCACCTGTGTCGTTTATAGACGCCAGGATGAAAGAACTCAGAGGAAAGAATATGTGATGATAAAGGTTCTTTGGAAATTCCATGAGTACAGCAAAGCCACATAGGGGCCAATGATGGACATGGAAAAGTCTTATCCTGAATTGTTTGTTTGCTTGCCTGAATTTTGAGGACAAAATTCCTATAAGAGGGGAAGGATGTTATAACCCCAATTTTTGGGTTCAAATAGTGAGAAATGTAATTTCTCATATTAAATCTAACTGAACAAATAATGATATGTTTTGTTTTGATTAAATGGAATCCTTTCACAATAGCCTTGATTGGTTGTGTTTTGGGCTTTGTTGGCTATTGGGCCCAAATACTGAGGAAATTCAACTAGTAAATGCTAAGAAAAGAAATATGTGGAAACCTCTAGAAGGCAAATCCAAAGAGGATTTCGTGCCTCTTGGGTTCCTTGGATACCAAGGAGTCTAAGGTTGCAAAAAGAAAGCAATAAGAAATGAAAAGATTAATTATGTATTTCTTTATTAAGAAAGAAATTGAAAACAATGAGAAAATGTGGAAATTAAGAGAAAGGATATATAATTGAGTTACCCTTTATGGAATTTCGTATCACAAGGATTTCTTATAATAAAAGGAATGCCAATGAGGAAAATAAAAGAGAAATAAAGAGAAATCCTCAAAAAGAAATATTTTAATAAGAAATACACATGATAATGGGAAATAATGCATTTAGATGCATCTAGAAGGATAATAAGTATCCTTAAAAAAGTAATTTCGAAATAGTAGATCTTCTTGGGATCCAAGGATTCCCACTAAAGAAAAATAAAGAGAAAAAGGCAAATAAAGCAAAATAAGAAGATAATGTAATAATAACTTTTTGAGAATATCAAAAAGAAAGATATTATTTATTTTGAGAAAGGAGAATTTCGTGGCCATGAGATAGATTCAGATTTCTAATATTTAAGAATGTGGTTCATCAATGAGATAAGTTTCCTTCATCACCATAGGAGAGAGAAGGAGAGGTGGTATAAGAAAAGGATCCTTTGACAAGTTATACGTATATATGTATATCTAATTACAAGGCAAAGGAAAATGAGAATTTGTTTTGGGAAAGGGTGCGTGGATGGTGGCCCTTCTATACCCATGTACCTGCTGTTTCAGCCGTAAGGGACAAGAGGGAGGAAACTGCGTTTTCCTCTTCTAAAACGTGGACATGTTTCTTACTCCCTTCCTTTCCTAGTCTTAGTGGCCTCTAGGGTTCCTAGGAACAAGTATAAATAGATACCCAGGGTCCCTCGTTGGAGGATACAGTGATCATTCTCCACAAGATCGCAGAAAGTCTCTCCCCACTCCATGGTTACGATCTGTACCAACTCATCCTGAAGACGGAACCTCTTCTCTTCAGTGTAGCATCATCTGAGACTCCCTCTGGAGTTAGTTGGTGATCCGGGAAGGAGTTTGGAGAAGGTACGAGCCGCGGCGCATAGGCCAGCAGGCCTAAAATGTTACAGCGGCAGCCTGCAACTCAACCCTAAGTGGCAGAGTATTTCTTCTTTAACCGACTTCGGCCACGAGAAGAAGGCTGGGTTGAGGTCTTCGGGGCCTAGGGAAGCTTCTCCGTGCTCCTTTGCATCCTCGGGGCCCAGGAGGAGGGGCAGGCCGCGAGGACGGCTCACCTGCAGCAGACGCAGGTCGACGCTGCGAGGAAGAAGATGACCTCGCAGGCGTTTGACCCATTTACCCCTGACAGCGGGTTTAAGGAGCGAGGGCACGTGAGTCTTTTCACTCTAATCAAGAGCCGGATCGCAATAAGTCAAGGTAAACTCTTTTTGCTGACGTGGCGTCACATGATTGGTTTAGAAGATGCTAACTTCAAATATTTCTAGAAATAAATTGGTAGTTCAGAATTAGACAAGTTATATATGAAAAATTATCCTCAGAACGAGAGGAATCCAAATAAATTATGTTTGAAGTCTGATTCTTTTTGCAATCTGAAAATTAATGGAAGTAATCATCTTTAATACTTTAAAGATTAAGGAACCCTAATCTGATATGATTAATGGGTTTAATAGGGTTTAATGAGGCATAAGAGTTGATATTAACCTGTTAAATGCAAAAAGGTGCATTAAGATCGAAAAGGGAGATCTTTGTACGTAATTAGTTTAATTTAAAGATTATGTACATAAATATGTTGAAATATAAAAAGTACATAAAGCTATCATCTTTAATGATTTAATTAATGAAAAACCCTTAGATTTGATGATAGATGGTTTTAATGTTGATCAATGGATAATTTAAGACTATTGTTCATAAAAGTGAAAATAAGATCTAAAAAGATAATCTTTTTATATAATTGGCTTAATTTAGGGTTTTGTGCATGATTATGCATTAACGAGCTTGAAAACCCTAATTTAGGTGAATATGACTTTTAAATGTTTTAATTATTCAAATCTGTAAATAATTAGGGACATGATGATCCTAAGTCAATCTGAGTATAAAAACTATTAAATGAATAGTTTGAGCTATTAGGGTTTATATAAATGGAAAAGAGTATTTTAGGGTTTGTTAACCTAAAAAGGGATAAAGTTCAAGAAATTGATCTAAGAAACCCTAATGAGTATTAATGAATACTTCATGTGGATTAGAAACCCTAGAAAGTGAATCCAAGTCAATAAAGTAGATTCTTGATAAAGTGTGTAATAAATAGAGTACATATTCTTTTCAGGAATTATGTGATGATTTAATTACTTGCTTGGATCTGTTGATTGGGTTGATTGCATATACATGAAGTAAATGTTGAATAATCTGCATGACTCATCAAATCAGGTATGTGGTTACACTTATGACTATACCGAATAGTTTCCCGAAGATTTTATCGATGTTTCCCTCAATGCATGAATTAACTGTTGGATGTCTATTTATTTCATGCAATTATAAAGTGACTATGAATATCACTATAAATGAGTATATATAACTGGCTAGATCCCGGTCCACCTCTGTTACTTTGAAAAGGCTAAAAAAGGGGTAATCTTAGAGCAAGGTCTAGGTTACTGTGAGTTAGAGACTCTTTAGCAAATCCCGAGTTAAAGAGTGGTCTACTTACGAGTAGTACCATGTGACTCAACCCTAGAAACTGTTTCACTTATAGGTGGATCATGAGGGGTTTAATGGGGACAACACAGAGGATAGGGTACTCTTGGATCGTAGAGTTATATCTAAAATGTAATATTGGTTGTTAAATAAGTAATTGAATGATTACATTGTTATCATAGTTGCATGTTTATTGTTTCCCCCACATACCAACTACGACTGACCGACATTTTGTTTGTCTGCGTTTTAGGTACAATGAAAAGAACAAACAGTAAAGTGGCACATGTGATACTAAAAGAAGATTAAAGTACAAAGGAGGATTAGATAGATTAGTATCGGTGTGGATAGAAGGTTAGAGATCCAAGTTTTCAAAAGGTATGTAAAGAAAATTTTATTACCATTTTCAGTATAGTCTGATAGAATTTAATAATTTTTTATGGTTATATGTCGAACCTTTGATCCGGGATTAATGGGTGCGGCTTCAACCTCTTGGTCTCCCTTAATTGGGGGTTATCGGGAGGTGGGGTCGTAACAATATGTGTGTCGACGGTCTGTGTTTCTAGCATTAAGCTAGAGTTTATCGGTAGAAGAGATGGGGAAAACATGACACAAGAGGACAAATGCAAAAGCCTTAGAGGTGCTTACCGTGTGAGGAATTGAATTGCAAGCCACTGAAACTCGCACTCAAGTTCCTCATTGTTTCCGGGGAAAAACGATTGTGTGGTGATCTATTAGCTGGCCTTAGCTACAATTCCGACCGGTAACATGTTCCTTAGCGTCTGACAACGTTCCAGGTACCAACCGGGGATGCTCCAATGAAACGAGGCAGAGCGGGTGCAGCCGTTGTGTTTTCTGAGGAAAGGGTGATTTTGGGTGTTTCTGGCAGGGATAGATATAGGGGTGATGTTAGGGTTCCCTGAGCTCAGGATTCTCTTTCGAAGATAAAGGTGTCCAAAACCGTCAAAGAAATTTAGTGTACGGGGAGTTATCCAGGGCGAGGAGTCTGGGGGCTGTTCCCTCCTCCACGCAGACTCCTGTACAAGGTAGGGGACAAGGCATCCCCCGCCAGATCCTTATCCAATGGCTCAGAAAAGAAGTTAGGTTCCTTAAAGCAGCGCATGACAGGCTGCACTAGGCCTATTATCCCAAACTTTGGGGCAAACCTAGGATAACCGTGTGTATTTTTACAAATTTAAGATGCACATTTGCATTATCTCCTCCTTAATTCCTAATATCATTTGGAGAATGTACGATTATCTAAATCCAACCAAATTAGGTAGGAAATCCAATTCAATCATGAGGAATTCAAATATCCAATTAGATTTTGTATATGAGTTAGGGAAACATGTGTTTTGCATTATTAGATACTTAAGGTAATTAACACATTAATAATTATTGAAAAGGAATTGTATTACCAAAATTTGATGGAAGCTATAAAATTCAATTACCTACTCATATATAAAACAATGGGATACATTTTACATGTATGTGGGCCAAAACTATCATTTAACCCCTAACTAGTCACCATTGCATAATTAGGGTTAGGTTTTGTGCATTAATTGACATTGATGTGAATAAGTATTGATGTAAATGATTCAATTCAAGGTCCACTTGATATCTGTGGTTCATTTTGGAATATGAATTAAGCATGGTCTCGACTTAAGTCAACATATGAAAGACGAATTCTTTTAACTTAAGGTTTCATCTTTAGTAGAGGTAAGAAATTTTTGGGACTAAATTTTGAGGGTCGTTACACTTATAGTTATGAACAAATGAAACATAATATATTTGTTCCATTATATCCAAGCACTTCAACTCTTTAGTGGTAAAGTGTTGTAAAGTAAAGTACTTCAACTCTTTGGTAGTAAAGTACTTGGAAGTGATCCAACTCTTTGGTAGTAGATTACATTGTGAAATGATCCAATTCTTTGGTAGTAGATCATAAAGCCCTTAATAAATTTTCAACTCTCAGGTAGTAAATGCATGTGTGATGTAATGGAAAATGTGCCTATAATATGTGTTCTCATTTGTTGATAAACATCTTTGTTCAATTATGCTCTCATTATATATTTCTATTGTTACTTCTAGCTGTTAGTTTTATCTAATTGCCAAGTCTTAGTAATGAGAGGTATATAAAAGACACATAGGCATACACAATACAATATTTTAGAATATTGTGTTAACGTGTACCACATGTAATCTTTTGTTTTAGGTTGTGTACATATGATCTTGAAGAGCCAGGATAGTTGAGAATTGTGTGGCGAGCACATGTACAAGTGGACCTATTGTCTAAAGATCATGTTGTTTAGAATGTAGATTGTGCATATGTAAAAGTTTACCATTCAATAATATAATATCAAATGTTGTAATGATTCATTTTGTAATTATATGTTGAATGGTGATCTTGTGTTTTGCTGGTTTGTTTATTGTTCATGCGCATATGCTACTATTGTTTCCTTCAGACTTCCTTTGATTTTCTTCTTCTTAGCCTAGTGAGGGGTGTCTAAATTGTAGTCTCGCTAAGGTGAGGTTTCAATTTGGACATCACACATTAGATTAAGTTTGAGAAAATTTAGGGAGGTCACATCATTACCTTGATGCATGATAGGGAACAGTCATAAAATTGTCCATTCAATTCCACCCATGACATTATGTCACATTAAAAGAACAATACGAAAGTACCCATGTGTTGAATTACAAAACCCCTATCTAAAGTAGGGTGAAATCGTATTAATTATCACCAAACTGTCATCTTTGTCATGTGGTCCTTTCACATGGGGAAGCACAGAATTTCACAAGCCTCGATAGTAGGAAGTAGAACCCATGTTTCAGGGCAAGGCAAGGGCACCGGAGATAACCACCATCTTCCCCATTATTTTTTTTTATCTTAGAATGGACACATAGAGTATGCAAGACAAGTTAGATCTCATCTTATAGCTTGCCACCATGGCAATGTAGAAGTTAAGGATCGAGGATGCAACACAACCAAACTCATCCAACTTGAGGCACATGTTTTATTTATGAGACCCGTACGGAGTTAGAGAGAAAATACTCAGGTTAAATTGAGACCAAAACATAATATACCAATCTGAATTGCAGGCAACAATGAAACAAGGGAAAAAGAGGGAACTCAAAGCATACCTCAAATAAGAGAAACCAAGCATAGGAGAAGTTTAGGGATGACCATAGAAAATTTCTGAATGGTTTTTGGAACTTGTGGCGATCAACAAAACACTGAGAAACTCAAACTCACCAGGAATCCAACATGGAGTTGAGTTAGTACTCTCCCTTTTATCTGAGACCAAACAAACTTTTAGAATTCGTTTATGTGGGTTTGTACAAGGTGAAAAGATGGTTGTATGTATAGAGGAGAGGTCAAGCACAGTTTCGATCCTTGCTGAACTAAAAAAATAGGGGAGTAGGTAGACCCCTTCATCGCCTGGGATATTGGGCAAATGAATCCCAACTGAAATAGGTCTAAATGGATTTGCAAGATAGTGATTAATATAAAGGGGAGGTAAATTGAGGGAGACAAGGCAAAGAGAGTGAGAAAGATCAAGAAAAAGATGAGGAATATGGCACACAGATTGTAGAGTCCAGGCCAATATGCTCTAAGGTGGAAGACAATGTATCAATTGTTGGATATGTATAAAAAGATTACTAAAGGAGCTGATAATAACAAGGGACACATGATGTAGAAACATTAAACAAGAAAATGAAATTCAAAAAATATATAGTGATACATCAAAGGTGATAATTTGTAGACAAAACCATAGTCTGACTACATTGGGATTATTATTTATGATTATCTTCTTTAATCAAATTGGGATATGAATCATTATCCGATTTGGTTGAAACTTTGTAGTTGGACTAGTATTATGACCCAAGAAATCTGATTTTGGAGTTATATTATTTTTAGGATAATCTTATATAAGTTTGAATACAATTAGAATTACCACAATTTTCTCGTTATTTATTATTACACATTAATACAATCCTTAATAGTTAGGATTTAGTGTCCTATTAACATTACCTTACTACAAATCAAGTTTCATGATATTATCTTGCACGAGATTAGCCAAATAATTAATTATTTCCATTAATATAAATTCATTCATTCAAACCCATTAGATATTCATATTTAAATCCAAGGTCCAACTATTTGTCCTTTATGTATATTAAGCACCTTAAATGTAGTAAAGTGTATTAATAGCAAATGAAGCATATTTGACATATTTCATGAAGTCAACTTTTGGTAGCACATAATTAGTTTCTTAGGTAAATATCAGTGTATCATGATATGTGATGTTGATTATAGATTTGAATGTCATTTAATGTTTTATATATGCATTCAAACCTATATATTTTAGGTTTACCTTTGATTAATTTATTTTATGTGCATTAACTATACTCCTCAGGATTACAAACAACTACATTAGGAAATAGCTCTATCCTTGTTTGGTCCAAAATATGGAATCAAGCATACTAATTGGCTAATCATGAGATCATGTTTTGTAGAGTCAAGATAGAAAAAAATCAGTATGTTACAAAGCTCTACCCCTTAAAAGGATTTTTTCCCTCAAAATCAGCATATCCATATTCTATCATGTACTACCCCTCCACTCATTAAAAATTTTGACCTAATAAGTCAAACAAAAGTATAAGTACAAGTGTGAGTCTAACTGAACTATGTATTGAATCTATTACCTCATCACTCCCTCATCAATATCACCATACATCAAAGTTTTGGTTTCAACGATAGTCTAACTAATCATGTGTTCTCCTTTGGGTATTTCATCTTACAACATAGTCCATAATCCTTATCATATAATTCTACACTCAGATAAGATCACATATCTTCAAAACATAACACATGAGTCCCCACTTAATACCTTGGGGAAAAGGCAAAGTCGTGTACAATCTAAACTGATAAGGATTAACTCACTTAAGATCATCATTATACTTCCTTAGATTCTATATCCTTATATCATCTTAACAAAAGTAGGTATCTCATCTAGAGAGTTTGTAAATAGGGTGAGGATCCTATTAGGAACTTATAGGAAAGGAAAAAACCTAAGGTATATTAGATTAAAATAGTCATATAACTGACTACCTTATCTTTGATACCATACTAAGGAGTGAGACCCGATGGGGGAGACACACACTTACTTGAGTGAATAATAGAAAACCAACCAATGTCAAACGTGATAATAATTATTCACAAAGGATGATAAATTAAAATTGTCATCTTTTCCTTATAATGTGATAATATATCACAGGTGGATTTGAGTGTACGATTTTACAAGTGTTCCACAAAATGCATCAAGGTAATTATGTGTGACGTAGGGGCTTCTTGGTCTCTGGAATTGAGATTTTGATTTAAATATTAGTTAATATGATTAAATTGGATAGTTCATAACTAATTTTTTATTCATCAGAGTAATACAAATAAATATTCATTGTATTTACAATAAGAAACCCTATATATTGGTTTGACTTTCATAGACTTAATCAAGTATAGTCACAAGTAAAAATTTCTACTGTTTGTAATTTAATCATTAAGTAATTATTTATATACCTAATGTGTTATTGGGTGGAAGTGCATGTTTGTAATGTAATAATTAATTAATGATTTATATGCCTAATGTGTTACCGGGTGGAAGTAACTGATGTGGATCTCGAGTTTCAACTGTGAACTTTTTACATGCTTTTTGGAGGTATGTTGCATTGTCTAATATTTATATTGAGCAATATATCTAGTTTTTCTCTATTGGTGTATGGTGCATTCTCTACGATGTATATTGAGCAATATATTTGGCTTTCTCTTTATTTTGACCTAATTGAAAGGTTCATGTTAAATTCATCATTTGTTATATATTTGAATTCTTTTGAGTATCAAATAGGGAACTTCATTATATGGTGACACTACTCAGTTGATATTGCACTTTGGCATCTAATATTTCAAATCTAGTTCAGTATATTTCTAGTTGAACCCTAATTGGTGGATTTGAACTGTATTGTGCTATTTGTAAATTGGAACCCTAATTTTCCCTATTTAAACTTGTATTATCTAATGTTCCCCTTTTAGTAGGAAAATATAATTTAATCAACCTCGTGACCAAATTTTACTTGCCTCTACATTGTATGCTTGTTGATTTAGTAAGTCTAGGGTTTTACAATATGATTTGTTTTTTTTTGTTATGTGTCCTTTATGTTTTGGTATGTGCCCTATACCCTGGTTATGTGCCCACATTTATATATTTGGGATCTGGTTATGTGTCATCGTATATTCGGTTTTAAGGTTATGTGCTCTGAATTATATTGTTTTATTATATTTCACTAATATTGTGCTTATCTCACTTGTATGTTGATTACTAATTTTTTTATGGGTCATGTGCCCTAATTTCTCTAGCAAGTACATTATTTTTTGCATCTTACTGAAATATTTTGTTTTGACATTCTGTTGGATTATTTCATTTCCCTCTTTATTTGGGAAGCCTTGTTATATTTGATGTCTTTTTCTCCCCATAAGATTGTCCAATCTCTATTAATATGTAGGTATTTGTATGTTTTGCTAACAACATCCACTTTGTCTTATCTTGTGATTTATGTTTCTGGCCTCTTAGGTAGAGACCAAGGAGGTGTCGAAAGTTGACCAAGACATATCCAGGTGTAGCTGATCTTTCTGTGGAGGTAGATTGAATTAGTTGGTTTACCCTCTACAACTTATTTCTATGATTTTCTTTTATGATCACATTGTGTTGTGAAGAAAAATGTTAAAGATAAATATTGTAATAGTTAGATCATTTTATCTTCCACTGCTACATTTTTTATCAATGATATAATACATACCCATGTGTTGTGTGATAAAACCCAAATCAAAACTAGAGATAAAATGTATAATCACCAGAACGTCGTCTTCATCATGTGGTCCTTTCACATTGGGAATCATAGAGATACACAATCCTTGACATCAAGAAGCAAAACCTAGGTGTCAAGGAAAGGTAGGGGCCCTCGAGATATCCATCAACTTCCTCAATCTATGTTGGTTTTAGAAGGATCAAATAGAAGATGTGAGACAACCCAAAGTTCATCCTACAGTTAGCACCATGTCATAGAAGAAGAGAAGCATTGAGGATTCAACATAGAAAAAGTAATCCAACTTGAGGTGTGGTTGTATACATGAGAACCAAACAAATTCAGGAGATGAAGAACCCAGGCAGAATTGAGACCAAGACACAATATTTCAGTCCAAATTTAAGGTAGAAATGAAGCAAGGAAAAAAGAGAGAAACCAAAGCATACATGTATCAAGAAAACCAAGTAGACGATCAATTTTAAGATTACCAATAGAATGATTGTTTATGATTTTTGGACTTTGTGACTGTCACTAGAATGCGAAGGAACTCAAAATCACTAAAGAATCTAAGTTGGATTGGGCCAATACTCTCCCCTATGACCTAGAGAAAACAAGCTATTGGGATTGACTTATGTGGGTTTGATAAAGGTGAAATGATGATTATATATAGAGGAGAGGTCAAGCACAACTTGGATCATCATCAGACCCAGAAATAGGGGAGTATGGAGATCCCTTCATCGAATGGGATATTAGGTGAATGAATCTTAGTTGAAATGGGTATCAATGGATTCAGAAGATAGTAAAACAGTAGAAAAATGGATGGAGATAAGGCAAAGAGAGAGAGATAAAGATTGAGAGAAGGATGAGGAGGATGACACATAGACTTTATATTCTAGGTCAAGATGGTTCTAGGGTGTAAGATGGTGTATACAATGTTGGATCGACATCCAAAAATTACTAAAGGAGTTGGTAATAACAAGGGGTGCATGATGTAGAAACATTAGGTGAGGAACTGCAATATGAAAAGTATATTGTGTAATATCAAATGTGATAATTAGTAGATAAAGCCAAAGTCTGACTACACTGGCATTATTATTTAAGATTATCTTCTTTAATCAAATTGGGACAACAAGTATTATCTAATTTGGTAGAAACTTCACATCTAGACTTATTTGAAAATCCAATTTTGGAGTTAGATTCTACTTATTATCTTATATGAGTTCAAATACAATTAAGGTTAGTGTTATTTCTCATTATTTATTGTTACGCATGTTTTTGGGGTTTCTATAGTCAAGATAGCCACAACTTAGTATGTTACACAAGTTGCTAACCTAAAATTTCAAAAAGCACCATGAAATGACATATTTGCATATTGGTATGTGAGAAACAAAAAAGAATCATGATTCAAAAATAAAAATATCATGAATGATCAAGTAGTAATTTTGCAATTATTAAAAGACATATTATAAATGTAATTTTAGCATTTCCTATGCATCCTATTGGTGAATTGGCATATTATTCAAGCTAGCAAAACTAAATTTTCATCTATTGAATAATGCATCAAATCCTATCCAATTTCCTAGTGAGTTTCTAGGCATATGGCATGTTTTATTAAGTTTTTCTATCATTTCTCTAACTCCTAGGTATGTTTCTCAATATGTAAGGGAGTGGATTTCTCCCTAAATACCCTAATAGGACAGACTAGGGTTCTTAACCATTTTCACATATGTGATATTCATAGCATCTTTATAATTTAATTGGAATTGAAAACTTCAAGAATCACATAAGGAAGCTTAAAATCTCATTATCGCTATTACATAAAATTTCCTTCGTACCTTCACATGAAGAAAAGTTATCAAATCACAAAATTGAACCAACTAATTTAATATACATGGAAGTCGCCACTTTTAAGTTTTACTATTAAATATAAAAAACCTTATATAAGGTTTACAGTCTACAAAAGGTCTTTATTTCTATGGTTAGGGTAAATATATGGTTAATGTTAATTTCCAAGGTTTACATACTTTGTATTCCATCACTGGGTAAAAAAATCTAAAAATTCATGTTTTTGAATCCTATGACGTCATTCATATCAATAAATTAAATTTGTCACACAATCAAGAGGTTTATTACCATCATCAAAAATGCCTTTTTGGAACTAGATCTGATGTCATTAATATTCAAGATATCAACTGTATTGAGTGTTATCAAATCCGTATTCATTCAATATGGGTATCAGCCAAAGTTTCTTTTGATCTAGATTGAGAAAAAAATGAAATGTGTTTTTTGGATTCTACTTGTTATCTTGATTATTTTCAAATGTATTCTATGTTTAAATTAGTGTACTATTTATTGCATCTAGGTGTAGTTAAATTTTTGGGACCAATCACAAGTTGCTACATCAGCCTTTTTCATTTTTTAGATGGACCCAATACAATTTTAAAGAATATAGAATACCATTTTAGCCATGCATTGTGCCTTTTCCTAGCATTCCCATGAGGGTTAATGTGGTAACACATCATGAATGATTGATCTCTGCTTTCCCCACTAAACATAGTAGCAACAGAAGCCAACCCAAAGTATGACTCTTTGCACAAGGCTTTTAGCTCCTCAGTTAGGGATATGGTCGATTTGTTCAGGCCTATCCAAAGTTGACAAGCCCTTTCTTGACTTGTGTAGAAGTCAAAGTTGGCAAGGAGGGTCATAGGTCCTTCAAAGAAGACAAGAGGAAGGAGGAAGAAGAATGAGGAGTATTACCTCTCTTCAAGCCTCAATGAGAGTCACATGCGTTTTCCAAGGTTGCACTAATGTGAAAGGTAATATTAGGGATGATCAAAGCCATCTACAACTCCTTGTCTATTTTAAAAAAGGTGATTGTTGCTATAGGTTATGAAGAGAACTCCACATCATAAGGCACTACATGAAAAAGTATGTAATGGCTTTGAGGTGGTCTTTTAATGCTCTTGGCTAAATTAATTGATCATAGGTGTTGGGGTATCCAAAGGTCATTGGAGATGATGATGGAGGTGACCATGAATATTTAGGGGTCTTGCAGTTAAATTTTTTTGAGTGCTTGACTTTGGAGTGCTAGGTGGTTCTACATGTTCCTTTATATAAGCATTGGGAAGCCCTAGTCTCCCTCAACAAACTGCAATAGATATGGGGGTAATGAGAGAAAGTAAGGGGTCAACTAAGATTGGGAGGGATAGAGAAGGTGACAAAAGGGGTTTTCTAGGTGAGAAGGGTAAGTGGATAGAGAGAGTGAGAGAGTAGGAGCTTGGTCGACTTTCCTTATATGGTGGGAGGTAGATAACCATATCAAGATATTTGATCCCATATTTAACAAATCGTGGTTCATGTGATCCCTCAACAGGCTAGGGTTAGGCTTTCCTAAACTCTCTTGACTTATGACACATTTTGTTAATTAAAAACTTTATATAAATATTATTTAAGTAAAAGATGAGTTTATTCTAAATTGTCTATATGAATCTATAAATATCTAAATCCCTTGAGAATTTAGGCTATTATCCTCTTCTTTTCATTGGAAAATGGTAGACATAAAATAGATAAGTTCAAAGTCTATTTAGAAACATATTTAAATCGTTTAGGATATTTATTCATTCAGTTTTTCTTAAATATATGTGTGTATCTTCATTAAGTAATAATCATCAATTTATATTGGTTTTGTTTATTATTTACACAATTTTCTGGAGACAAAATAAAAATATATAAGGATATGATGAGATCCTATGAGCTAGTGAAAGAGAATGGTAGGATTGAATTCTCAATAACAACAGATCTAGTTGCGGCATAGGTGTGGCTTTGACAACTGGAAAAGGTCTTTTGCCTAATGGAGTTAGAAGAGGATAAGCAAATGAATCATGTTGTCTATCTACTCAAGGGAGATGTTGATTTGTGGTGGTGTGGGGTATAAGATAAGAGGAGAAATACATTAATGACATGGAGAGACTTTGTGGTTGAGTTTCACCTTAAGTATTTTCCTCTTACCTTCTTGATTGATAAGATCAGACAGTTGGAAAATATTAGACAAGGCAGTATGATGATTGATGAATATGAGGCATATTTAACAAGGTTGGCTAATTTCTACCTATAGCTTATGCCTAATGATGTAGAAAAGTGCTGAAGATTTCAACAAGGATTAAGATCAGAAATTGGACACGTCATATCAGCTATTGGTCAGAGAGATAGAGAAAATTTTATAGAATTTGTGGAAGTAGCAAGACGTGTAGGAGAGTCAATTATAAGCAGTCTGAGAGCAAGGAAGGATATGGAGAGTTTAGTAGAGGAAGATAGATCAATGATAGATACAGAGGAGGTGGGGGTTTCTTTTCTAAGATAGGACGAGGTCTTAGTTATTTTGGGAGACAAGGGTCTAGTTCTTCACTGAGTGGAGGAAGACTCAGTTCCAGTAGATGGAATACACTACACAGGTGGACACCTCCAACTAGATCTTCAATATCATCAGTGTCAGTGACATGCCCGCAGAGACGGGATGTAGACATGTATGACAACTATGGTAGGATACACTCAGGTTAGTGTTGGGGTGTCACTACTCAAACGTGTTGTCATTGTAGACAGATGGACCACATGGACTGCCCAAGGCTTCAATAAATTTTAGAACAAGGTTCACAATTAAAGTTTCAACCTCCATAAATATAGACTCTAGTTAGAGGGGAAAGTTCTTTTGTGTCATTAGATTCTAGCGGGGGAGCATCAAGTACTAGTATTGGGCAGCAAGGACAGTGGGACAGAGGGAGAGCCACATGACACTTCTCTCAATGACACCATATGAAGGTGTAGTATCACCCTGAGTAGTGACACGTGAGATGTTTCTCCTTAACCACATTTTTGTTAAAGTATTGATAGATCCTAGTGCAAAACGTTCTTTCATTCAAAGGTAGATAGTTAGTGGATTAAATCTTTTAACCCATGATTTATCTTATGAGTTGTTGTTAAGAGTCCCATTAGGTGAATCCTCTATTTTGACAGAAGTGTGTCATGGATTTATGTTGAGTTTTAGTTGGTATACAATAGCAACTAATCTCATACCCTTAGATATTAATCCTTTTTGAATTATTTTGGGTATGGACTTCCTTCATACATATCATGTCCAATTAGATTGTTGAAATAATAAGCTATCTTTCAAAAAGGAAGCTTTTCATGTGTCTTTACTACAGACAGAATAGTCTTACCTGTATGTATAGTATTAGCTATTGTAACTAATAAGATGATGAGAAATGGGTGTGAGGCCTTTTTAGCACATGTGGTGGAGGATATGGTAGAGAAAAGAACAGTCAGTATAGCATATGCTCGGGTAGTATGAGTTTCCAAATGTCTTTCTTGATGAGTTACCAAGTTTACCACATAAAAGGGATATGACTTTGAGATAAAGATTTTACCTGGTAGCCACCCAATAGCATTACCTACCTATGGAGTGGAACCTTTAGAGTTAAAGGAATTAAAAACTCAGTTACATGAGTTACTTGGTTAATGATTTATTCAACCTAGTACATCACCTTGGGGAACTCCAATACTATTTGTGAGGAAAAAGGATTGAACCATGCAGTTATGCATAGAGTTTAGACAATTGAATAAGATAACCATTAAGAATAAATATCCTATGCCTATAATTGATGACTTGTTTGATCAACTACGTGAAACAACGATCTCTTTAAAGATAGACCTTAGATCAGGATATCATCGGCTAAGAATAAAGGCATATGATGTACCAAAATTGGCATTCAAAGTAAGGTATGTGCGTTATGAGATTGTAGTTATGTCTTTTGGACTGACGAAAGCTTCTGTAGCTTTTATGGACATGATAAATAGGGTTTTCAAACCGTATCTAGATCAGCTCATAGTAGTAATTATAAATGACACTCTTATATATTCTAGAGATACATAATAATATTAGAACATCTGAGGATAGTGATACAGTTGTTAAGGAAACATCAACTTTATGCTAATTTCAGAAAATGTGAGTTTTGGCTGGATGAAGTATCTTTTCTTGGACATGTTATATCAAGAAAAGGAATCCGTGTTAACCCTGAGAAGGTGGAATCCATTCTTTAGTGGGAGAAACCTACAACCCCTACCCAAAATCAAAAGTTTTCTAGAGTTAGATGGATATCATAGGAGGTTTATAAGAAACTTTAGTATAATAGAAACACCTCTTCCATGCTTAAAAAAGAAGGTTTTACCTTTTGTTTGGTCTAAAACTTGTGAGAAAAGTTCTCAAACAGTAAAGAAGAAGTTAACCATAACACCAATCTTGATTTTACTAGAGGCAAATAAAGGTTATGTGGTTTTTTGTGATGCATCTAGGAGATGTTTGGGATGTGTTCTTATGCAAGAAGGAAAGGTGGTGGCCTATGCTTCTACATAATTTAAAAAGAATGAAAAGAATTATCCCTGACACGATCTTGAATTGGAAGTAGTATTACATGCCTTAAAGATATGGTGTCATTATCTTTGAGGTGAATCATGTCATATTTTTACTAATCATAAGAGTTTGAGATGTATTTTCCCACAAAGGGATCTCAACCTGAGAAAACGTAGATGGTTAGATCATAGAAAGGATAATAATGTCACCATTGTTTACCATCCTGGAGGGCCCATTTTTTGGCAGATGCTCTGAGTAGAAGTCAACGTTGTCTGCATAATTTTTTTCAATGGCATGTGTAAAAAGAGACTTGTTAATAAGATGCAGGAGTTGAATTTGGATTTTAATGTTTATGAATAAGGTGGACTAATTGTGCATATGTAGGTTAGACCTACATTTTATGACCAGTTCAAGGAGTTTTAGCATAGTGACAGAGAACTACAACAGATCATGCCTGATATGAGAGAAGGAAAGAAAACAGAGTTCATATATTCAGATGATGTGTTGCTATATCAACATGATAGCTTGTGTTTTCCAGATGACACTAAGTTAAAGAAACAAATTATTGAGGAAACTCACTATTCTATGTACTCAATGCATCCATGAAACACAAAGATGTATAGAAACCATAAGGAATTGTATTGGTAGTTATGTATGAAGAAGGATGTGACTATGTACCCATGTGTGGTGTATGTCGACAAGTCAAGGTTGAACATTAGAAGTCCATAGGTACTTTGCAATCACTTCCTATCTCTAAATGGAAGTGGGAACATATTACTATGGATTTTTTGGTTGGATTACCTAGGAAACCACATGGTTATGAATTTATATGGATAATAGTAGATATTCTAACAAATTCTTCTCACTTTCCATCAGTTAAGATAATAAGGGATACGCTAAAGTTAGTCAAAGTTTATATAGATGTGTAACACCCCTGACCTGAGTTTTCGGGTAACCATATTTTCTTTGGCTTAATCAAGTTCTTATAACCTTGATCTATTATTTTGAGATGTATTTAGGGCTTTTGGAGAGCTTAAGTTTCAAGTTTGATCTTGTTTGAATGTCGTTTGTAACTTACGTGCTAGTTTTGATGTAAATTGCAATTTACCCAATGTAGGGGGTTGATGTGCAATTTGTTACCTCTAGAGTGTTCCCTCTCTTTCTTGACATCATCTAGAGGAGAGAGAAAGAGGTTATTTCCTTGTTTGAGCTTTGGTTGAGTAGTATCCCCCCAAGTGGTGATTAGGGTTGATGTGAGTGTTGAGTGCCCTGACCATGTGTGTTGGTTGTGTTGTCTCAACCTTGGGTAACGACCAAGGTTGGTTTTGGAGGGTTTTGTGGTTGAGAAACCTTCTCTATGTGTTTTGGGTCACAACCTAGGTAGTCTAGGGTGGTCTTGAGTCAATATGGTTACCCTACCATAGGTTGTTTCGACCTAGGGTTGTGGAGGTGCTTTGTCGCGACCAGGAGGTGATGTTGGTTTGTGATGTCGTGACCATAGATGGTGCCTCATGTATGGGTCATGACTACAACCATGTGGGTTGACATGGTGGTTGAGACACTACCTAGAGTGTATCACCATGTCTTTCATGTCATGCTTGAGTGGTTGCATGTTGGCCTTCTGAGTGGACAAGTGTCCCTGGGTCCCTTAGTATGTTAACACCTCATCCCTTACTCTCTCTCTCTCTCATCTTCCATATATATAACACCTTATCTCTTTTTGCTTGCAACCCTTTCATCCATCTATCTTCTTCCTCCTTCATTGCTTATTCTTGGAGCTCGGTGGACCAAGGAGGATCGTCCTTGGAGCTTAAGGGATCTATCTCCTCTTGCATGTGGTGGTGGTGGTGATCCAAGCTCATCTTCCATACTTGGTAAGTGGTTGTCTTCTAAGTTGATGTTTCTTTTGATCTCCTACCTTCATCTTCCTATATATCTTTTCTCGGCCCTAGACCATTGTTCTTCCTTGGTGTTCGTTTTGGTAGAGAAACTCCTCATCACAAGGGTCATAGACCATGTTTTGACAAGGTAGACCCAAGTGTGAAGAGGATTTCTCCTCTCATTATCCCTTTCTGTTTTGGTTCGGCCAAGAGCTTCTTTGCTTCTTTCCTTGCTCTAGATTTGACCTTGGTTTCTTCTCCTTCCCGAGGTGCTCTTGTAGCCAATAATGGATCTTGGATCTCTTAATCTTGGAGTTTGTAGCTCTTAGTGGTGATCATCTAAAGGCGGTTTATACAACACTAAACCTACTCTATTATTGCACTTCTTTATGATATGTATTACTCTCTACTCTCTCAAGATTTCTTCCTTGTCGTGCTTGTACTTGGTGGTAATCTCTAGAGCTTGTTTGGTGGAGATACCTTGCTTAGTTTGGGAGAAATTTGAATCCCTAATCTATGTGTACCTGATTTAGTAGATGATGAGTTATGGAGGTACTTCTCTAAGTTTTGCCCTTGATCTTGCTCCCATGCATGGTGTTCATGTGCCTAGAAATTGAATATATGTTAGGTTCGCTTGTTTACCTTGAGTATGGTTTTTTCCTTCTTGGGAATAGGTTCTTTCTTGGTAGTTTCTTGACCTATGCTTAGGGTTGGTGATCAGTTTCTTGAGTTTTCCTTCATGGTGACCTTGGTACTTCCCTTGGTTTCAATTCTATATTGAGACCTAGATGGTACATCTTAGTGAGGTTGTGATACTTCCCTCTTAGTTTTTGTGACCTTGATAGATTTGGGTCAAGATGCTTCCTTGTGCTTGAGTTTGACCCTAGCGGTGTAAGGTCAAGGCTTTTGGTAAGTGACCTAGTCATCCCTGGTGTTGGTGTCTTGTTCCTACTTTGCTAGCATTCAGTCTCACCCTAGAGTGAAGGGCCGCGACCATGATGATCTTGGGTCATGACATGGGTGGAGGATGAGACACCCTTAAGGTTGAAACACCCTTGGTCGAGATGTTTTGTGGAACTCTAACCCTTGGTGTCACAGGCACGACATGACCTAGATGGTGGAGGTCGTGACATGTTGGTAGATGGTCAAGACACATAAGTGTTGTAGTCATAACATGGACCACGATGGGTGGTCGTGACCTATGTGGTTATTTGGTCAACATAAGGTGATGGTAGGTGGATGAAAAGCACATGTTAACACTTAATGATATTCATATATGAATGATACATAAGCCATATATAATGTGGTTTAGAATGTTATCTAATCAACTCCAATGATGTTTCCAAAGCCTGACACACTCCAAGTTAATGGAGGGTGATGGTTCTAGGTTTGATGGTTGAACATAGTCTTATAAACTCTAATCAGCTAAGAGGAAACCCTAACCCTAATAATTAATAATGATTTTACTTGTTTCTCTATCATGAAAGGATTATGATGTCATGTGGCTATCTCTCTCTTGCTTATCAACTTCTAACCATTGCAGGTTTTATGATCTTGGTAATCATAGCTAGTATGGGCTATGGTGATTATGATATGCTACAGATTGAATATGTCATTGTGGGGTATGTTTAGGCACTTGTGATACAGAAATAATGTGACTAATTCCTATGACTTGGCAATGATTGGTTGTGTAATATGAGATGTCTTTTTCTAATAATGAGTTGAGGGATTGGTATCTCGTGAAATGTGGCCTTGTTGATGATGGTGTGAATGGAAATTATATAGACATCATGTGGTGATAGTGTGACAAGTTTACACCCTATATGTTTATATCTTTTGGAAGTGTGCTATGCCCTTACCCTTGTAGAGTTTGTTATGATTTTATACATTGTAACTTTATTGATGGTAAAAGACACTTAATTGACTTAACTAATCAAGTGGAATTTCATCATGTAGTTCTGCCTTGTGCCATAGATCCATCTCAATGTCAACATTTGTTGGATGGTGAAACAAGCATTCCCTTAGAGGAAGCTTGGAGTCATATAATGGTGTGTACATGCATTCACAGGATTGGGTGCAGGCCATACCCTAGTAGGAGTGTGACTATGGGCCATAGCTCAGTGATATGTTGCTTATGTGGTTTCACAGGATTGGCTGCGGGCCATACCCTGGTAGGAGTCTGACCACGGGTCGTAGCTTAGTTTCACTAGCATCATAACATGTACCGAGGTGGGCTCAGACTTTCACTGTTTGACTATATGTCACAGGTTGTAGTGGACTAGTATGTCTCTTCTTTGTACTCATGTACTAACCATGTGGTTAGGTGAGTTTGTGGATTTTGGCTCTTCCATAGACCTTGTACGACACCGATTTTGACTTAGTAGCGGTTAATCAGATTTGTGTGGTATGACTCAAATCCTTGGGGCATAATAAAATATGTAATCAGTCGAGTAGTATACTTGCTTAAGATCAAATATGAAAACATTGGATGAGGCATCGTTTGCTTTTGTACAATATAGATGGTAGTAAACATGCATGTTCTTCATATTCCTTTTATGATGATAAGATGTTTCAAAATCCAATTACAACTGCTTATACTGTTAGTAATGAGTACCTACTTATCATAGTTATAACTTTACTTTTGTTCTTTATTGTCTTATTTGTGGTAATAATAGTGTTGGTGGATCGTTATATCTCCTGCTGAGATTTGGATCTCACCCCAAGGTTCTCCACATCTTTTAGGTGCACGTACACGAGGAGGTAGAAGTCGTACAACTGAGGTAGAGCAGCAACAAGAAGGATAGTTAAGGTCAAAGAACTAGACATGAGAAGAACGGGTGCCTGAGGTCCCCCAATTTGACTAGCCATGCTTGAAACCCTGCCTTTCAGTCCTTTTTTGGGCAATTCATGGCTACTATGACGCATATGGCTGATAGATGCCCACACCTTAGCCTAAGGCTCTAGTTCCCAATGTGGAATCTTTGAGTACTGGGAAGACTTTTGAGTGGCTTTGCCATGTTGCGGTAGTGGAGTATGCCATGACAGCTTATCTAGCATACATTGATCTATGCCTTACTAATCTCTAGAAATCCTTCAAGATCCTTAACATCCCAGAGGAGGATAAGGTGAAGCATGCAATGTATCTTCTCAAGGGGAGTGTTGGTGATTTGTGGGACATAGAAGAGGAGAAGAGGCCTGGAGTATTGTTGGATGGGAGGATTTTCGACATGAGTTTGTCAGTTGGTACTACCCACAAACCTATCTAGATGAGAAGATCTGCCAATTTGAGTGGATCTGGCAAGGATCCATGTCGATCAATGGGTACGGGGCCAAGTTTATGGAACTTCTTCAGTTCTGTTACACACGGCTGCCATAGATGATGAGAGGGTACAATGTTTCGAGAAAGGGTTGAATTCTGAGTTGTCTACCCCAGTGGCTTCTTTGGAAAATTGGGAGAGGTTTTCCATGTTCATGGAGTATGTTTGGAGGATTGAGATGTCTGTGATAGATAAGCAGGAGATGAGTGTCAGGAAGAGATCTGCACAGTTCTAGGGGTAGTCTTCAAGAGGCTTTAAGAAGCTGAGGTTTTCTGCACCTCTAGAATCACAGAGGTTTAGTTCTCAGACGGAGTGGTCACCGAGTAGAGGCAGAGGCCATAGACTTCCACCTACTAGAGCTCACAACAAAGCATCAGTATCAGTGATAGGGCTGTCTAGGCTATAGTTTGAGACTAAAGCTTACGACAAGTGTGGGCAGGTAGGACACCTGAAGCGAGAGTGCCAAGTGAGAGACGACAAGGTGACCCAGCAAATGAAGAAGAGCCAGTAGGGCTCAAAGAGGTAGCATATCAACGATGTAGGAGGATGAGACTGTGGACAAGCATTATAGGTTGGATCGTCTGCTTAGGGAAGCAGAGGATGGGGTGACAATAAGAAATGGCTAGATTCTATGCCATGATTCAACCAGAGGTGGTGGTCAACCTGTGAGTAGTAACATGTCATATGGAGTTATTTTATTTTGATTTGTCTTCTTCTTACTTCGTATCTATTTTGATCGGTTGACTCTGGTGCAATGCACTCTTTTGTCGCTTGTGAGGTGCTTGACAATTGTCTTTTACCTGTTAGTCGTAGGAGAGATAGTTTGTTTTTAGAAACCCCGTTAGATGGTTCCATAGTATTACAAGAGGTGTGTCCTACCTGTATCCATTATTTCTTAGGGCACATCATATAACTAGATCTCATACCACTTGATATTCATGAATTCAATGTAATCCTTGGAATGAACACCTTGGAGAAGTATCGAGTGGTCTTGGATTGTGGTTCCAAGTAGGAGATGTTTGTACATGGTAATGATATGTTGATCTTCTAAGGGGATAGGAAGATTCTTTTGACTTGTCTGGTGTTGGTGATGGTAGTAGGGAAGTTGTTGAGATAGGATTGTGAGGTGTTCTTGGTACATGTTAGATATTGAGGCAAGGAGTTATAATATTCAAGAGTTCCAATTTTTAGGGAGTTTGAGGACGTGTTTCTTGAGGAGTTCCCCAATGTTCCCCCTCCCCGAGAGATTGACTTTGAGATCAATCTAGTCCCAGGCACATAGCCGATAGCTCAAACACCGTATAAGATGGCTCTAGATGAGATGGAAGATTTGAAGAGATATTTGCAAGACCTACTTGACAAAGGTTTCATCAAGCTGAGCACATTGTCATGGGGTGTGCCAACATTATTTGTGAAGAAGAAGGATGGGTCCATGAGGCTGTGTATAAACTACAGGCTATTGAATAAGGTAACAATAAAGAACAAGTATCCTTTGCCAAGGATAAACCAACTGTTTGATGAGATGTGTGGCATGATAGTGTTCTAAAAGATAGACCTGAGGTCACAGTCTTATCATTTGAGGATTAAGGAGGATGACATAACTAAGTTGGCTTTTAGGATGAGGTATGGTCAGTACAAGTTCGTGGTTATGTCGTTCCGGCTAACCAATGCACCAACATCATTCATGGACTTGATGAACATAGTGTTTTGACTATTTCTTAATCAATTTGTGGTCATCTTCATAGATGACATCCTAATATACAGTTGTGATAGTCAGCAACACGAGCAACATCTTCGTCAAGTATTGAATGTGTTGAGGCAGCATCAGCTTTATGCCAAGTTCAACAAGTGTGAGTTCTAGTTGAAGGAGGTAGCTTTTCTGGGGCATGTCATATCTATTGAAGGAGTTCATGTGGGTCCCAAGAAGGTTGAGTCCATGATAGAGTGGGAGCAACTAAGGATGTTGACAGAATTATTTAGTTTTTTGGGTTTGGCAGGCTATTACTAAATATTCGTCAAGAACTTTAGTGCGATCACTTTGCCCCTAACAAAGTGGACAAGGAAGGATGTACCATTTGTTGGGAATGACAGATGTTAGCATCCTTTTTATAAATTGGAAGGAGAAGTTGACAAGTGCACTGGTGTTTTTCTTTCTTGATAAGGGGACATGATATATAGTCTTCTACGACGCATCCACACAGGGCTTGGGTTGTGTGTTGATGCAGGACAAGCAAGTGGTTTCTTCTACTTCCTAACAACTTAAGAAACATGAGGAAAATTACCTGACCCATGACCTAGAGTTAGATATTGTGTTCCATGCTTTGAAGATCTAGAGGCACTACCTTTATGGAGAAAAGAGTCATATCTTCACGGATCATAGGCACCTGAAGTACATCTTCTCACAATATGAGTTGAACATGAGACATCAACACTAGGTGGAGTTAATCAAGGACTATGATTGCATAATTGATTACTATCCAGGGAAGGATAATATTTTGGTAGCTGTGTTGAGTAGGAAGTGTTTGTCTTTTCCTATAGATATATCCCAGTTGAGTTCTTTGGTGTGTCACAAGAGAGACATGTTGGTCTCCTTGCGTCAGATGAATGTAAAGTTGGAGGTGTCAATGCTAGTAGGTTTGTTGGCATAGCTACAGGTGAAGCCCATGTTGAGATAGTAGATAGAGAAACACAACTCTGTTGATATCGTGATACAACATATTAGATCAAAGTTTGGCAGTGTGAAGTGTGATGGCTTCCATGAGTCATATGATGGGACAGTTTGTTACCACGGCAGAGTAATGGTTCATGATGTTGATGATCTAAGGAAGATGGTGCTGGAAGAGGCTCACTCATCCATGTATGCTATGTAACTAGGTATCACCAAGATGTATCATAATCGGAAGGACATGTATTGGTGGCCTGGCTTGAAGCGGGATGTGGTATAGTTTGTTGCGAGATGCGTCATATGTTTTCAAGTTAAAGTCAAACATCAAAAGCCTGTAGGGTCATTGTAATTGTTTTCTATACCATAGTGGAAATGAGATCATGTGACTATGGACTTTGTGGTTGGTATTCCTAGGATAGCTAAAGGTCATGATTTGATTTGGGTGATCATTGATAGGTTGACCAATAACACATTTCCTTCCTATGAAGATGACATTTATAGCTGAGAAGCTTTCCCATATCTATGTTGATGAGATAGTGTGTTTGCATAGTGTTCCATCTACCATCATGTCTAATCGAGGTCCCCATTTGACGAGTCACTTTTGGGAGTGACTACACACAGCTTTGGGTACGCAGTTGAGGTATAGAATTTCCTTCCAGCCATAGACAGATGGTCAATTTGAAAGGACATTCATACCTTGGAGGATCTATTGAGAGCTTGTGTTCTACAGATTTTGGGCAGTTGCAATGTGCACTTCAGCCTGATAGAGTTATCCTACAACAATAGTTACTAGATTAGCATCAACATGGAACCATATGAGGCATTGTAAGGTAGGCATTGCAGGTCTTTGTTGTGTTGCTATGATATAGGCGAGTATCAACTTCTTTCTCCTGAGCTTATGCAACAGATGACAGAAAAGATCAAAGTGATTCAACAACAGTTGAAGGAAGCACAGGTCGGGAAGATGTTGTATGCAGATAACCACTATAAAACCTAGGAGTTCCAAGTGGACGACATAGTGTACCTCAAGGTCTATTCCTGGAAAGGTGCGCTAAGGTTTGAGAAGAAGGGTAAGTTGGCTCCTAGGTTTATGGGACCTTACCCAGTGGTGGCACATGTTGGGAAGGTGGCCTATAGGTTGGAGTTGCCGTCTGAGTTGCACATGTTGCATCCAATGTTTCATGTAAGTATGTTGAGGAAGTACCATCCTGATATAGAGTTAGTGTTACAGTCTATATAGGTGGATCTTGATGAGGATATGTCCTATGTTGAAGGCCTAGTGTTGATCCTTGACAGAAGAGTGAAGAAGATGAAGAAGAAAAACATAGTGCTTGTCAAGATTTTGTAGCATCACCCTGGTGTTGAGGAAGCCACGTGGGAGCTCGAGGAAGAGATGAAAAGGAAGTACCCCTCTCTTTTCTCTTAGGATTTTGGGGGTGAAATCCTTGTTAGGGGTTTATGGCTTATAAGACTCCAGACCAGAGTTTTGAGGTAACTGGTGCATCAAGCCAGAGGTGCACATAGTAGCCAACAAAAGGTGACTTTATGCACTCCACGAGACTCAAACATACGGGATCTCTTGAAATTTATAAAAACCCTAACAAGACTCAATCACAACACTAAATAGGTCACCCGCAAGTTCATGGGGTACTATTATAGTATAGGTGATAGTCAAGAATAGGGGTCGATCCTTAGGAACTGAGGGGGCACTAGAGATGGGTTAGCATTGGCTATGTCCTAGAGCACAGACAATGGTTGAAGGGTTTAAAAGGGTTGTTTTGATTGTTAAACTAGGTGAACATGCAAGGAAATAATAAATATAAGTTATTGCAAACCCTAAATTATCCTAAGCAAGCTGGTCTAAGGAACTGGATCAAGCAATTAGCTAAATAGGAGCAAAGATTAACTACACTACACTAGAAGAGAAATTAGCAACTAAGAGCTAAGTTAACAACTAGAGAGAGCAAGAACCTAAGTTAACCCTAAAGAGTAAGACTAAGAAATTAACTAGATTGAACAAAAGTAACTAAACTAGATTAGCATAAATAAGCTAAGAAGGAAAGATTGGTTTTAAGCAATGAGATTAGGTAGGTGGGCCGTTTGGGAATATGATTTGATATTAGTTGGGGGTGACAACATGGCATGCAATTATCACAATTCACTCTAGATTACCAAACCAAACAACAAGGCAAGTGCTATTAGAATGTACCCTATACTACTAGTTAGAGAACTAGTGTTAGGTGTAATTATAGTAGGACTTGTCAATACTAGATCTCTAGGGTAAGTGGTATTATAGTCATTGAGAGTCAAGGGTAGGAATGGGAGTAGAGATGAGGGTTTTTCACCTCATGCTACTAGCCATCTAGCCTTTAGAAAGATCTAGGCAATTGAACTAATCACACTTACACTAGTCACTTAGTTCTCACACTCGCTTGTAGAAGGAGGGATATGTATGTAGGAACAAAGGGGGCTATCTAGAGATCCAATAATTGGACCTAGGAGCCATTCCTAAGATTGCTACATACACTCCAATTCCTCCTAGAAGCTAAGTGTCATCAAACACCACAAAGCAAGAAATTTAAGTTTAAGAGAAACAATCACATGCAAGATAATGGGAAATGAGATATAAGCAAAGACAATCATCATGGAATGAAACTATGTTCATTACAAATTATTCTCCCCCAACTTGGTATCAAAGTCACATTTTTACCCCAAACAGCCCACCACTAGAGGCTTAGCTAGACATAATCAAAGAAATGGCAAAAGAAAGGGTAAAAGGGGATAAGACTCCATGGAGCTCAAGGTAGATCTTACTTCTTCACCTACTAGCAGCTTGGGGATGACCTCATTCTTCTAATGGTGGAGATGGGCATGATAATGGAGGGGATTATGGAGGAAAACCTAGAAATCTAGGTTTCCAAGGTAGAAATGAGGTGGAAATGGTGGATGGAGAGCATAAATGCAAGGGAAGCGCAATGAATGCACAAGGAGTGGGTGGAGAGGAGTAATGACATCTAGGGAGTGTAGAATTCATGCTCGAGCCACCACCTATGGATATATAGGTGGTGGGAAATCACTAGGGTAAGCAAGGGTATGATAGGAAAAATAGTGTAGAAAATGGGTAGGGTTAGTTGGTCACCTCGGTCGAGTTGATGTGCCACGACCGTCGTGGGGTAGTATAGAACATTTGTCGGTGTGTGGACATGGCCAAGGTGTGAAAGGGAGTGGAAAGGCTAAGTTTATGTCGTGTCCATGGCCATGGTGGGGTGCCACGGTCGTGCTGGGTAAGGGGTGCCACGACCGTGGTGAGGTACCACAACCGTGTTGGAGGAGGAGGTCATGGGCATGGGGAACACTGTGGGTGAGGCAGTCTTCAAGGGCCACGTCCATGGTGAGTGGCCATGATCGTGGTCATTCAAGTATAAAATGGTCTGCCTCCCTGTTGATTTTGGGGAACCTTGCACATAATTCCAACAGTCGTTGCGAGAGGCCATGGCCGTGATGTCTTCTACTGGCCACAGTCATGCTGATGACCATGACCATGGTGTATTCAATGGGCCGCGACTGTGCTGATGGCCACGGCCGTGATGCGTTTGGTGCAAAAATGCTGACTTCCCTATTGATTCTTGAACATAATTCACACGATCGTGGTGGATGCCCACAACCATGTTGGGGTCTTCAGTGGCCAAATTGACTTCAATCTTCATCTTCAATGGACTTCTTTGCTTGATGTCAAATCTTGGCCATTAGGGGTAGGTTGAGGGAGCTTTGGGGCCTTCTTTGGACCCCTCCATGAGCAGAGGAACCCTAGAACTCCTTCCTTCTCTCTCATCCATCCAAAGCATGGTCCAAGTGCCTAAAAATAATGTAAAGAATGTCGATAAGTGCATTTGATAGTAAGACTCATATTAGGGGATTTAACTTGCATTCTACTATGTTTAGATGTGAATAAGGTACAAAATGGCACAATATGGAGCCCTAAAATAGGGATGAATCACCACCTCAAACTTAAAACATACTTGTCCTCAAGTATGCTTTAACTTAATCTCTCTTTTTAGTTTTCTTTCAATAAACAAGAGTGACAAATGCATAACAACAAATGACTATTGACTAAATGGTCTTAGAAGTGACTAAGTGCATGTGTTCCACCTATGTCCTCTCCTCTTTCACATACCAATCATGAAATGAGCACTGAGCATACAAACTTCAAATATAAATCATAGAATATACAAGCTTTCCATATGTCCTTCATATCATTTTGGGTAAACCATTTCATGTTGGCATTAATCAAAGATGACTAGGAGTGTTGTTTCACTTTAATGCATTCAATCTTATGCCTCAAACCACACCAAATGACCCACATGGCTATAGAAAAGAGTAAAGCAAGCTAGATTTGATATTTTCTAGCTCAATGGGTATGAAAAATAGAAGAAAGGGTTGCGGAAATATTTTTGGAGTTCTATTACATAGAGCACTCATCTTTTCTTTATTTGAATGCTCTTCAATAGGAGCATACTTTTATTTTATATTTGCTTTCTTTTTCTTTTCTTTTCTTTTCTTTTCTTTACCCTTAGTGTAGATAGGGAATATGGTGGATAGAGTGAAGCAAGGAGATGTAGGAATGGCCACTCCAAACTGTGGAGGTGGCCAAAGCTGATTATGTGTACTAGGGCATCCTTTCATGAGGCAGAGAGGTATGAAGGTGGTGAAAGAAGAGTCGGGTCAAAGAGGGGTAATTAGTGTTGTCTTCAACATAAGATTTCCTACATAAAATCTAATCCAACACTTCATCAAATGATATCACACTACATGATCAAACAACATGAGATTCACATTTATATCAAGTGATTCCATAGGCTCTAAGCATTTGTAGCTTGCTCAATTCACAATTGAACTGAAACATTCACAAACTTGAGAGAAGTGGTACACATGTAAAAAGTCAACAATCAAGACCATACAGAAACAAACTCTATGAAACGACATCCATTTGTCAAAATACTAAAATCTTCATTTTAAACTGTGGATATTAAGTCAAAACATGCTTTTAGGCAAGAACATTCAAATTTGGGCAAAATTGGCCAAACTGGTTCCAATTTGTCTTCAATCACATCTAAACCTACATTATTGAACTTAAAACAGTAAGAAAGAAAATCCTAGGTAAAACATGCAAAAATTACCAAAAATCTACATGAAAATGCAAAGCATGACATGGAGTGACAAAAAGAGCAAAATTTTTGAAAAATTACACAAAAATGCATGAAAGTAACTATATGATATGCATAGATGCAAGCAAAAACAAGAACAAGAAAAACTAAGCTAGATACTCATGGCAAGACATAGGTAAACAAAAATCACAAAGAGAGTGATAGGGTGGTGCATACTGCCCTTCCCACCCCAAACTTTAGAATCATGGTGTCCGCAACATGAAACTATAGCTTAGGGTAGATAGGGGAAGTGTCATGGATGTTGTGGTAGTTGGTTGGATGAGTGAGGAGGATCTTGAGGAGGAGCCGGTCTTGAAGGATGATGTTGGTAGTAGTGTCCCCAGTAGTCATCCTGGAGTTGAGGGTATGTCTCTAAGTATCTAGAAATACCACCCCAAACGTCTCCACCCCATTTGGGGTTTCTTACTGCTTGGGCATGGTGGTAATGGTACATATGGTTAACCTAGTGGTGCATCTATTGTTGGTCTTACCACATGTACTATTGGATTAGCTGCATGTCACCCTATATCTTGTGGATGCTCTCAAGTTGTACCTGGATGGTAGACATATCATAGGCATTGATTGAGGGCTATTGTAGCTAGGATATTTCTTCATCCCTTCTTCTTGACTTTTAGGGCTTCCATAGGCATTGATCGAGGGCTGCTGTAGCTAGGATATTCCTTCATCTCTTCTTCTTGACTTTTAGGGTTGACTTTCTTATTTAGCTTCATGATCCTGCCCTTACACATTGGACTCAACAATTTCTTCTTGTGTAAAAGTGGCTCCCCTAGTATATGCTTCCCTTGGGTTGTTTTGTTGCCATTCCAACAATTTGGCCTCTAGTTTATAGGGGATTCCCAACATGGAGAGAATTGGCACAACATGGTATGGAAGCTCAAGCTCAATCTTTGGCACACTACTAGCATGATACATCATTCTTTGGTCCTTCATCATACTAGTGTGGGAGCGAGTAGGATAGTTCAAGTCAACGAACTGAGCGTCATCTATGTCTTGAAACCCAGAAAGATCATACCCCAAAGCTAGTGCAATTGAGGTTACAAACCTTCCCATGACAAAAGGTGTTTTACTTTTGGAGGGTATGGACCTCATATTATCAATCAAATGCACTCGAAGGTCAATATACCATTTGTGGTGCATTGCCATCAAGACAAACATGTCTTTATGAGAAATTGAGCCTTGATTATCATATCTTCCTACAATGGTGTTGCCCAAAACCTTTTGCACATAATGGAATAGGCGATTGCTTATTGTTGAAATTTTTGACCTCCTTAAATAGTAATCCTTGCTTCCTATCAAGAGGTACCAGAAATTTACATAATTGAAATCTACCTCTCTTTCAAGTAGGCTGTCATCCATTTTCTTTGCCTCTTTAGGATTGGCAGCAAATACACAATTCAATTCAGCTACCATGAGAGTGTGCATTTTGCCCATCATGGAAAATTTGATAGCGTCACTACCTCTCACCTTTATCTTTTCAAGTGTGGCAAAGAATTCCGAAGTCAATGTGGTGTAAGTTGTTTGGGGTTTGAAAATAATGTTCAACAATCCCATTTTCTTTAACCTACCCTCCACATCCACCTTGATTCCCAGCTCATCTATGATCTTCTCAGATCCATACCTGGTGAAGAGGACTCTCCTCATCATGCATTTGGGGTATATGAGGGCAATTTTCCTTTTCCTGTGTCCTCTTCTAAAGGACACTTCAACGAGGGCCTTTCCTAAGGCCTTCAACCTATCATCCTCCAATTGTGACAAAATATCCTTTGCCTCAGCTGACAGCTCCATCTCCTCATATTCACTATCTTCCTCTTTCTCACCCAACCTGTATGATTGGGACCCCAAACTAGTATCTAGATTGAGTGTTACCTGCTATTCAAGATACCATTGTGCAAACTACTCTTCCTCTGGATGCAATTGCCACCTTTTTGCGGTTGCTCCCCATGCCTCGCTTCCATTGAAGATGTTGAATGGTGGGTCAGAGTGGTGTTTGGTAGACTCTTTGATGAGGATGGGGCTGCTTTTGATCTTTGGCTTCTCTTTGCAACCACCATCTCGACCTCATCGATTAAGTCATTAATGTTTCCTCGGATGCCTCCTCCTCCTCTCCCCTATATGTCTCATCAGTAATGTGGTGGTTGTCAGATGACTGTTTGCGGGATGCACTCATAAACATCAAATGGGGGAGTGATTGGATGATGGAATTGGATGGTGAAGGGGTGTGTGTAGGCATGGATACTTAGGAGGAGGCTTTTTTGGTTCACACCTTGCCTCCAATGATCACATCTAGGCTCTTTTGAGCCCCTTACTTCACTGCCTTGGTGATGCCCTTCATTTTTTGGATGTGGAGGAGGTGGTAGGGATGTGGAAATTAGATTTTTGGATAGATGATGAGATGGAGGTGGATTAAGGGGTGGAATGGAAGGATATGGAGGTTTAGATGGTGGGTGAATGATTAGGTTTTGGTTTGGACAAGAAATGGTGGTTTTGTTGGAGGTTTTTGGTAGGGATTATTGTAGGGTGGAATAGAGGAGAAAGTGGTGGTGGAGGTCATATTTATGGATGATTTGGTGTGGAAATGGAAGGTCAATGGTAGAGGGATGATTAGAGTGTGATTGGTGGTAGTTTGGAGGTGATTTGGGGGCTTGGAGGTGGAGCTTGGAGGTGCTAGAAGCTAGGGGGACATCACCACAGTCGTGCTCTTGCAAATGAGAGTGATAGAATGAGGGGAGGGTCAGGTTTGAGAGGAGTTTAAGTTATATTTTTTTGTGGGGTCGGGGCATGTCACGACCATGGCGGGTGGCCAAGGTCGTGGTGAGGGCTTGGTAGCCCGGTCGTGGTCAACACCATGGTTATGTTGTCGATGAAGATTGCACCCACCTGACCTCACCACGGTCATGGTCTCCTGCCACAGTTGTGGCCATCTATCCTTCACACGGTCGTGGTGGGAGGCCACAGTCATGGCCATTTGTGTGCAAACTTGGCCAAACAACCTGACTTCTTTGTCTTCTTCAATAAATAATTACAACGGTTGTGGCGGGTGGCAATGGTCATGACCATCTGTCCTTGACACGATCGTGGTGGTTGGCCACGGTCATGGCCATTTGTGCACAAACTTGGCCAAACAACTTGACTTCTTCAACTTCTTCAATAAACAATTACAATAGTTGTGGTGGGAGGCCACGGCCATGTTGGACTGCTACTAACACGGCTGTGGTCAAGCTCCAAATCCGTGGTGGGGTCATTTCTTCAACTTTTTAACTCAAAATCAAGAACTTTGTTTTTCTTCAAAAATTTTGCCACAAATTGATCTTAGTGGCCATGATTCACCTATGATACCTCTCTTTTAAGTGCCTAACACCTGCCATGTCATTAAAACTCAAAGAAAACTATTAAAAACACATTTGTGTATATTTTGTCAAAAAGAAAGAAAATTATCAAAAAGAGAAGGTTGGGTGAAAAAGCTCCCAAACCTAGGTGGGTTGCCTCCCACTAGCACTAAATTTTACATCTTCAATCAGGCTTATTGATTCTTGACTTCATTCATCTCTATGGGATTCTCGAAGCATCTTTGAAGTAAATGTCTCTCTCATGTGCGTTCAAGCATGCCTCCTAATAAACTTGATGTTCTTCCACTAGCATCAGTATATCTAAATTTTGATTTGCCTTGTCCGGACCTACTTACATAACTGGTTTCAATCTTTTACCATCCACAATGAATTCTCTAGATCCTTCATTCTCACAAATCAAAACAACTCTGGATGGATACACCTTTTTGATGAGATAAGGCCCTTCCCATCTAGACTAGAGTTTTTCGAGAAAGAACTTTATCCTTGAGTTATACAGCCATACCCACTTTCCGGGCTCAAAGTCTTTCTTCTTGATCATCTTATCATGTAGAAACTTAGTCCTATCTAGGTAGCACTTGGACATTTCATATGCTTTGTGGTGCATCTCCTCTAACTCATTTAATTGAAACTCTCTTATCATTCCAACATTCTCTCCATCAAAGTCTAGGGCCTTCAAGTCCCATAGTGCCTTGTGTTGCATCTCAACCGACAAATGGCAACTTTTTCCATACACAAGCTTGAACAATGTGGTACCAATCGAGGCTTTGTATGTAGTCCTATATGCCCATAAAACTTCATCGAGACATAGTGACCAATCCTTGCGCTCAGGTCTCGTCGTCTTTTCTAGAATGAACTTTATCTCCTGATTGGCCAACTCAACTTGACCACTTGTTTAAGGGTGGTAAGGAGTAGCCACACGATTGTTCACTCTGTGTTTCTTAAGCAAGCCTTCAAAGGTGTAGTGGATGTGTAACACCCCACTTTTCACAACATGTAAACATCACTAAGCGGAAGCTCTTTACTCAAGGGGGTGTCACATAAATGATAATCTTTTGCAATTTAAATAAATAGAACACTTTGCATTGAAAGAAATCTGATTCATACATAGTTTAAGATAGGAAAAATACATCAAATACATTTAATCTACTTTAGTAGAAAGACTATATATGATATACATTCTATCTAATCTTTGGATCATCTTGGTAAATGGCACCCCACTAGGTTCTTTCTTCTTGAAGTTTCCTTGAACTAATCCTTGCATGTCATGTAACTTCTTTCTCCTAAGCTTGCTCCTTATATATGAGCATCTTGCCCCCATCCATGCATAAAACCAATGGTAAGTGGAATTGAACATATCATAATATAAAGAAATCTTCTAAACTGAAAATAGACTTTGAACATTAAACATTAAACATTAAACATTAAACATTAAAAATTTAAAAGACATAGAATTACTTTTTAAATTCTCTTTTATCTTGACCTATATAAGGATCCTCGGGGTTGCACATAAGTGCCTCTTCTCTTATGCACCGAAGTGCCTCTTGGGTTGCACCGAAGTGCCTCTTGGGTTGCACCGAAGTGCCTCTTCTCTTATGAAATGAAGTGCCTCTTGTGTTGCACCGAAGTGCCTCTCAAATTTTACTCCGAGGAGCCTCTTAATGAGGACCTTATATAAGCTATCTTTGACATTATCTTTCTCTTGAAAACTCTTTCTTTGCTCTTAAAACTTAACTTTAACTTTACCCTTAATATTCATGAAGATGATACCATAATATAAACAGTAAAACATTACATTCCATTCATCACAAGTTCATTGACTTTAAGCAGTTAAAATAGATAGCACATTCAAAACATTCATTGCATACATACATACATAAAATCAACCATTAACTATGTTCAATTAGCATGGACCACTTACCTTATACTTAGGGAAGATCTAATTTCTCTTCCTAGGTTTAGTAAATCCTACTCACATCCTTGGGGTTTGAAAACCCTAAGCATCTTGTTCATAACATTAAACATATAAATCTATATTCCATTCATCACCTAAAACCCTAATTATACATATGCACACTCATTCACTTTAGATATTGTAGTATTATCATTATGATCATGGTCATATTGAGTTATCATTATGTTCAATAATACCAAGTATTATCACAAAAGAGAGTTTTTAATGTCTTTAACATGACTAAGATACAAATCAAGTTTATTTTCTTCGTTAATTACTTTAACACATATTGGCATTAATTTTAGAATAGGGATTATAATTAGGCACTAGAAGTGTCATATCTAGATTCTACACATTTTTCTGATTAATTTGATATATAAGTTTGCCCTAATTGGATATTCCTATCATTATATAGGGAGTTTAAAATATTCACCTCTATTGATCATCCCAGCTCGTTGGATGCCCATCTGAGGGTCAGATCCGATCAGAGCTTCAACCCTTTGTGGCTCTATCCAGTTGCAGCCCAGATGGACTTGTCTCATGCCTGGGCTCGGCCCAAAAAGATTGGCTGAGGGTGTACGGCCAACCTGGCCTCATCTCCACGCTCCTGAGCTGCGTGCGAGACAACATGAACACACAAGCGTCTGTGCTTCGTCCTTCGCCATCCGCCGATGAAGGAAGCTGCTCACCAGCACTTGCTACAACTATGATTTGGCCCAGAAGATGCCATCGTCCCTTCTCCTACTCCTCCGCACACAAGGAAGGATCACCATGGCTATCCCTTGGCATCACCCTCTAGTCCATCCTTCGTCGTCTAGGGTGCCCCCTGACGGAGGTTCAATTCCAATGAGCATGGCTCTATGAGGGAATCGTCTCCCAGGCTGGTCGCCAACTGGGGCCCTTGGTGGCAGGATAGCAGAGCACCACCACCTTGGAACAAAACAACTGCCCACAGCTGATGAACTCCAGGTCATATGAAGTCAGAGGGTGATCTACAAAAGGACAAAGGAGAAGAAGGTGCCCAAGGCATTTGACTTTTTTCCTCGGCCGTACCTGCCATGGCTATTGTCTGGAAGGCACCGTCATCACCTTTAGATCAGGGTGCTTGGTACTTCTTCCTCCTCTAAACCTCAGCAGTAACAACATCTATTGATCTGTGAGTTCAAAATAGTTGCAGCAGGATCCCCCGCGAGAGATTACAGGAGGCCTGGACCAGATCATGGTATTGATGTCTCTACCTCACAACACCTTGGTCGACTTCCTAGACGAGGCTAGGATTCTTTCCTTGCTTGATGGTAGATGGGACTAGGTCTGAACGTGGTTCCTTTCAATATCCATGCCAGCGAGAGGGAACCCTAGGTTTAGGAGAAGGGTGACAATAGTTAAAGAAGGGGAGAAGGAAATATGACTCTGTAGGGTTTTCGTGTGAAGTCTTTATATATATAGATATAAATGTATCCTCTCAAGATCTTGGTTTCTTCTTCTCTCTTCATAAGCCGGAAAATGTCTACCCTTCGGAAAGAAATAACTACATGCCTCTTACAAAACTAGAAATTCTAATGTTATGAGAAGAAATTCTCCAAACAAAACCTTACTAGGCAAGCAACCTTATTTATGTGTATTCTTTATTTAATTATAATATTGAACTGAATCTAATTCATAGGTTATCTTTAACACCTCTTATCTAGAAAATTCCACACTATTCCCATTTAGTCATTTAAATTTAAATTTAAATTTAATTCATTGATTGATTGAGCATTGTGAAAATGACTTTCCTTTGTGAAATCTAGATCCAAAATTCGAGATTATAACTTATCATCCATGTCATGTATATATTCTTTACCCTTTTGAGCAACTATCATGGAAGGAGAGAGAAAAAATAGAGTAATTATATTTATGAATCTTATTCTAAAAGCTATTAAAGGAAAGAAGGATTCTTATTAAAATAGTCTAACTCTTAATTTTGAAATCTTTGTCTTACTCCCTCTTTCATCTCTTTTTAACATTTTCAAGATTTAAGAGAGAGAAAAGGGAAGCCAACATTTATATCTTTGAATTACTTTTAACACATAATGCACCTAAAAGAAAGATGCATTATGCGTTATATTTTATTCCTCTCACTTCATTATATTTTAAAAAAAATTCTTTTGTGACCTTTTTACTTAAGACCCTCAACTATTTCTATTTAAGAAAAACTACATTTTCAATTTCAAATTATTCAAGAAAATTTGGGATGTTACAATTCTACCCACCTTAAATAAATTTCATCCTCGAAATTTTTCTTAGGATACTACCCACCTTAGGGTATTGCTTACCTCTCTATTTAATGAAAATTAACATTTCAAGATCCATTCATGTTCACAATCTTGCATAAAAGAAGTGTGTTTCATGTGGCATTTTGATTGCATAAAAACATAAACTAATCATTCCTTTGGCCTCCTTCTTAACTTTAGCTAGGGTTTATGGAACAAAATTTATAACTATATTTAAAACTTCTACCTCAACTATGTCATGTCTTTCTAACATTAGGTGTAGATGACAATCTATTTTAGGTCTCTTGTATTGCCCATCTTTTTGACATCCATAGGTGGGTGTTGATCAGGAACATACCCAACGATGAAAGATCCTATTGTACTACCCTTCACCAACCGAATAGTAAACATGTCCCATACCACACATACTATTATGAAGGGGAAAGATACACAATAAGTCTAATGCTTATGACATCCCTCTACATTCCTCACATGGTGTGCACCAACCAATGAGATAAGAGAGGATATACCACTAGCTAAGATTAGGTCAATACCTAAGATCCAAACTAGATATACACCTATCCCTAATATATATATTTCTACTTTAGGGTGAAATCTCTTGTTATCTTAGGGTTTGATACTCTTCCTAGGGGTTCTTTCCTATACCTTAATATCATATCTTCATTATAGGGTGACTACGTGAATCATGTTTTCCTAGTGGCCATTTACCATATTGCTCTGATACCATATTGTAACACCCCACTTTTCACAACATGTAAACATCACTGAGCGGAAGCTCTTTACTCAAGGGGGTGTCACATAAATGATAATATTTTGCAATTTAAATAAATAGAACACTTTGGATTGAAAGAAATCTGATTCATACATAGTTCAAGAGAGGAAAACTACATCAAATACATTTAATCTACTTTAGTAGATAGACTATAAATGATATACATTCTATCTAATCTTTGCATCATCTTGGTAAATGGCACCCCACTAGGTTCTTTCTTCTTGAAGTTTCCTTGAACTAATCCTTGCATTTCATGTAACGTCATTCTCCTAAGCTTACTCCTTATCTGTGAGCATCTCGCCCCCATCCATGCATAAAACCAATGGTAAGTGGAATTGAACATATCATAATATAAAGAAATCTTATAAACATGAAAAAGACTTTGAACATTAAACATTAAACATTAAAAATTAAACATTAAACATTTAAAAGACATACAATTACTTTTTAAATTCTCTTTTATCTTGACCTATATAAGTATCCTCGGGGTTGCACATAAGTGCCTCTTCTCTTATGCACTGAAGTGCCTCATGGGTTGCATCGAAGTGCCTCTTCTCTTATGCACCGAAGTGCCTCTTGGGTTGCACCGAAGTGCCTCTTAAATTTTGCTCCGAGGATCCTCTTAATGAGGACCTTATATAAGCTATCTTTTACATTATCTTTCTCTTGAAAACTCTTACTTTGCTCTTAAAACTGAACTTTAACTTTACCCTTAATATTCATGAAGATGATACCATAATATAAGTAGTAAAACATTACATTCCATTCATCACAAATTTATTGACTTTAAGCAATTAAAATAGATAGCACATTCAAAACATTCATTGCATACATACATACATAAAATCAACCATTAACTATGTTCAATTAGCATGGACCACTTACCTTATACTTGGGGAAGATCTGATTTCTCTTCCTAGGTTCAGTAAATCCTACTCACATCCTTGGGGTTTGAAAGACCTAAGCATCCTGTTCATAACATTCAACATATCAATCTATATTCCATTCATCACCTAAAACCTAATTATACATATGCACACTTATTCACTTTAGATATCCTAGTATTGTCATTATGATCATGGTAATATTAAGTTATCATTATGTTGAATAATATCATGTATTATCACAAAAGGGAGTTTTTAATGTTTTTAACATGACTAAGATACAAATCTAGGTTTTTTTTCTTCGTTAATCACTTTAACACATATTGTCATTATTTTTAGAATAGGTATCAGAATTAGGCACTGGAAGTGTCATATCTAGATTCTACACATTTTTCTGATTAATTTGATATATACGTTTGCCCTAATTGAATATTCCCATCATTATATAGGGAGTTTGCAATATTCACCTCTATTGATCATCTCAGGCCGTTGGATGGCCATCTGAGGGTGATATCTGATCAGAGCTTCATCCCTTCGTGGCTCTATCTAGTCACAGTGCAGATGGACTTGTCTCGTGCTTGGGCTCGGCCCAAAAAGATTGGCTGAGGGTGTGCGGCCCACCTGACCTCATCTCTACGCTTCTGCGCTGTACGCGAAACAACACGAACGCACAAGTGTCTATGCTTCATCCTCCGCCGTCTGCCGATGAAGGAATCCGCTCACCGGCACTTGCTACAACTACGATTTTTCCCAGAATACACTGTCGTCCCTTCTCCTACTCCTCCGCACACAAGAAAGGATCACCATGGCTACCCCTTGGCGTCACCCTCTAGTCCATCATTTGTCGTCTTGGGCACCTCCTACTGGAGGTTCAATTCCGATTAGCATGGATATTTGAGGGAATCGTCTGCCAGGCTGGTCGCCACCTAGGGCCCTTGCTGGCAGGATAGAAGGGCGCCACCAACTTGGAACAAAATGGCTGCCCACAGCTGATGAACTCCAGGTCATAGGAAGTCGGAAGGTGATCTGCAAAAGGACGAAGGAGAAGAAGGTGCCCAAGGCGTTTGACCTTGTTCCTCGGTCGTACCTGCCATGGCTGTTGTCTGGAAGGCACCATCATCACCTTTAGATCAGGGCACTTGGTACTTCTTCCTCCTCTAAACCTCAACAATAGCAACATCTATTGATATGTGAATTCAAAATAGTTGCAGCAGGCTCCCCCGCGAGAGATAACAGGAGGGCTGGACCAGATCATGGTATTGAGTTCTCTGCCTCACACCACCTTGGTCTACTTCCTGGCCGAGGCTAGAATTCTTTCCTTGCTTGATGGTAGATGGTACTAGGTCTGAACGTGGTTCCTTTCAATAGCCATGCCAGCGAGAGGGAACCCTAGGTTTAGGAGAAGGGTGACAATAGTTAAAGAAGGGGAGAAGGAAAGATGACTCCGTAGGGTTTTCGTGTGAAGTCTCCATATATATAGATATAAACGTACTCCTCTTAAGATCTTGGTTTCCTTCTTCTCTCTTCATAAGCGGAAAGATGTCTACCCTTCGGAAAGAAATAACTACATACCTCTTATAAAACTAAAAATTCCAATGTCATGAGAAGAAATTCTCCAAACAAAACCTTACGAGGCAAGCAACCTTATTTATATGTATTCTTTATTTAATTATAATATTGAACCAAATCTAATTCATAGGTTATCTTTAACACCTCTTATCTAGAAAATTCCACACTATTCCCATTTAGTCATTTAAATTTAAATTTAATTCATTGATTTATTGGGCATTGTGAAAATGACTTTCTTTTGTGAAATCTAGATCCAAAACTCGAGATTATAACTTATCATCCATGTCATGTATATATTCTTTACCCTTTGAGCAACTATCATGGAAGGAGAGAGAGAAAAATAGAGTTATTTATGAATCTTATTCTAAGAGCTATCACAGGAAAGAATGATTCTTATTAAAATAGTCTAACTCTTAATTTTGAAATCTTTACCTTACTCCCTCTTTCATCTCTATCTAACATTTGAAAGATTTAAGAGAGAGAAAAGGGAAGCCAACATTTATATCTTTGAATAACTTGTGACACATAATGCACCTAAAAGAAAGATTCATTATGAGTTATATTTTATTCCTCTCACTTCATTATATTTTAATAAATTTTCTTTTGTGACCTTTTTACTTAAGACCCTCAACTATTTCTATTTAAGAAAAACTACATTTTCAATTTCAAATTATTCTAGAAAATTTGGTATGTTACAATTCTACCCACCTTATATAAATTTTGTCCTCGAAATTTTTCTTAGGATACTACCCACCTTAGGGTTTTGCTTACCTCTCTATATAATGACAATTAACATTTCAAGATCCATTCATGTTCACAATCTTGCATAAAAGAAGTATGTTTCATGTGGCATTTTGATTGCATAAAAACATAAACTAACCATTCCTTTGGTCTCCTTCTTAACTTTACCTAGGACTTATGGAACAAAATTTAGCACTATATTTAAAACTTCTACCTCAACTTTTTCATGGCTTTCTAACATTAGGTGTAGATGACAATCTATTTTAGGTCTCTTGTATTTCCCATCTTTTTGACATCCATAGGTAAGTGTTGATCAGGCACATACCCAACGATGAAAGATCCTATTGTACTACCCTTCACCAACCTAATAGTACACATGTCCCATACCACACATACTATTATGAAGGGGAAAGATTACACAATAAGTCTAATACTTATGACATCCCTCTACATTCCTCACATGGTGTGCACCAACCAATGAGATAAGAGAGGATATACCACTAGCTAAGATTAGGTCAATACCTAAGATCCAAACTAGATATACACCTATCCCTAATATATATATTTCTACTTTAGGGTGAAATCTCCTGTTATCTTAGGGTTTGATACTCTTCCTAGGGGTTCTTTCCTATACCTTAATCTCATATCTTCATTATAGGGTGACTATGTGAATCATGTTTGCCTAGTGGCCATTTACCAAATTGCTCTAATACCATATTGTAACAACCCACTTTTCACAACATGTAAACATCACTGAGCGGAAGCTCTTTACTCAAGGGGGTGTCACATAAATGATAATCTTTTGCAATTTAAATAAATAAAACACTTTGCATTGAAAGAATCTGATTCATACATAGTTTAAGATAGGAAAACTACATCAAATACATTTAATCTAGTTTAGTAGAAAGACTATACATGATATACATTCTATCTAATCTTTAGATCATCTTGGTAATGTTGGGTTTTTGAGGAGGCAGAGAAGCAGCGGAAACAAAAATTTTCTCCCCAAAACCCAGAACAAAAGGAATCGCGTCAACTTCTATAGAATAGGAAAGATGGTTTGTGGATGCATACCTTGTCTCGAGGCTTACTCGGCGACAGTGCTCGCGCATTGCACGGTCTTCACCTCCGGTCTTGGACGGTGTCTGTGCAGCTCCTGGTCGCACCGGGACTAATGACTCCTCCTCTCACCGGGACTGTCAGGATTGATAGCCGTCCTCCGCGCGGTAGAGGTCTCCCGCCTCTACAGTCATCCACACGGACCACCTGTAACTCTGATCTCCTTGTCGCACAAGGAACCAGAAGGAGTCACACCCTCCTGTTGGCGTACTAGTCACCAACACACTCTCCTACTACCAGTTGCAACTGCAGTTGTCCTTCCCTTGTTGTGCCTCCCTTTTCGGGTAGCATTTGCTCGGGCTCTCTCGGTTACCAAAACCAAAGAGAACAACAACTTTGCAGAGCAACCGGCTTGCACTGAGTTGTACACTGAGAAGCCCCCAATACCCCTATATATATAGGCAGGTCATGGGACATGGTTCTCTATCCCCGGCAATACGGGACTAAAAGCGGGAGTAGAAGGGTTCAAGATTTTCCACAAAAGCAACCAACTCGGAACCTAAACCGATCGTTTCACAACTGAAACAGTCGGTTGGGGACCTGAACCGGTCGGTTGACACCTCAACCGATCGGTTGGGACCCTTGAACCGGTCGGTTCACTCCTGAACCGGTCGGTTGGGGTTCCTGATCAGTTCCCGATTGACTTTCCTTCTTTTGTTTCTAATTGGTATCGAATACCAATTCTTGTTCCAATCAAATTGGGCAAGTGAAACACAAGGAAAATTCTCACCAATCATACTTTCCCAACTTGCTCGGTTGCACCAGTCGAATCAATCGTTTCAACACTTGAAGCAATTGGTTCACCCTGATCTTGAGCCGATCGGCTCAACACTTGAGTCGACCGGTTAACCAAGCTCAGCCGACCAGTTCATCACATGAGTCGATCGGTTGGGAGCACAGATTGTGCAGAATCCGTCAATTGCGATTTCAATCAATCTGATACTCCAATCAATGCGTCCAACACCTTGAACATTATGATATTGAGCTATCGATTAATTGAGTGTTTAATTGAACTACTAAACTCCTTTAGTAATCAATCTAAACATTGCTTGTGGACAAAACTCCTCTTCCAGGTTAAATCCTATGTGTGTGACCCTGCAGGTCCATTTCATGTTGGCAGTAAAAGTCCATAACATTTATGACTTCACAAGCAAAGAGCGATGACTAGTCACACATCAGTGCTACCCAAGTGAAATAGAAAGTTGGAGAACAACTTTCAATCCTACAATCCGTGAATGGTGTTACAGTGAATGTATAATTCCTTTGTCACTAATATCCTGAATGAAATCGAGGCATGGAATAGTCATCCTATCAACATTCATTCATTTCCTTGATCTCAGAGTAGACCGAGTGAGATGTATGTGACATCAATATCACATATTGATTCACACGTGCATGTGCATGCCTTTCTCAATCCTACTCATCAAGTGGCCAAGGATATCAAACTCCCTCAGGAGGGACAAATCCCATATCTATCACTCACCCCTCAAAATCCCCATGTGTCAAAGCCACCCAATCATCACCTTTATAACAACCCATGTTTTAGGACTGCGTTTGATGATGTCAAAGTGTACCCAACGACATTTGTTGAGTGTAGTGATTTCAGGTCTAAGAATCACACTCACCACCATCACTATCAGAGCTGACTGTGACTACCAAGTCATGGTTCCATGTGTCACTCTCACGGTGGGTCTGTCCGGTACCTTGTTCTCTAACAAGTACCTATGTGCTAAGTTTGAAATATCACTATATCATAACTAATGAGATTCTGTCATCAACCAACACACAATCTAGTCTTCAGTGTTATTGATGTCTATGGTTATTTCCACAATAACAACCGACTAGGGACTAAACAAGAATGTATACTCTTAACATCTGTATGATCTCATCGTTTAGGTCATGAACCTAAAAGCATACGTCATTGAGTAAAACATTCTTTAGACATCTATCATGTTACACCATCATCTCAGAAACATTTTAAATATATAGATAGGAAAATGCCTTTATTATTATTCAAATCATTTGCAAAGTATCCCATTACAATCATCATATGACTTGCTCTATGGGAATACATACCAACAAACTCCCACTTGCACTTAGAGCCAGTCACCAAGGAATCGCAGTCCTTGTGACCTAGCATGACCATCATGCTTCTACTGAGAAAGGGCCTTAGTCAGTGGATCAGCTATGTTGTCTTCAGTTGGTACTCTGCAAATCTTCACATCTCCTTGCTGTACGATCTCTCGTATGAGATGGAAGCGCCGCAGTATGTTCTTGGACCGCTGATGTGATATGGGCTCCTTAGCTTGCACAATAGCTCCATTATTGTCATAATAAAGCTCAATTGCATCACAGCTACTGGGAACTACACCAAGTTTAGAAATGAACTTCGTGATCTACACAGCCTCCTTTGCTGCATGCAAAGCAGCAATATACTCGGCCTCTGTCGTAGAATTGGCAACTGTTTCTTGCTTGGAACTCTTCCAGCTCACAACTCCATTATTAAGGCAAAACACAAATCCTGACTGCGATCTGTAATCATCTTTATCGGTTTGGAAGCTTGCATCGGTGTAACCCTTTACAACCAGCTCTTCCTCGCCGCCGTAAACAAGACACTGATCCTTAGTCCTTCACAAGTACTTGAGGATGTTCTTCACGGCTGTCCAGTGAGCATCCCCGGGATCTGACTGGTACCTGCTCGTCATGTTGAGAGCATACGAGACATCTGGGAGTATGCACAACATAGCGTACATGATGGATCCGATGGCTGATGCATATGGGATCTCCTTCATACGCTCCCTCTCTTTACAAGATTGGGGACACTGAGCTCTAAAAATGCTGACTCCATGTAGCATGGGGATGTTGCCTCTTTTTGAGTTCTCCATGCTGAACCGCTTCAGCACTTTGTCAATGTACATGCTCTAACTTAGTCCGAGAAACCTTCTAAATCTATCTCTATAGATCTTAATTCCTAGAATATAGGATGCTTCTCCTAAGTCCTTCATTGAAAAAGTATTCCCAAGCCAAATCTTTACCTTCTCTAAGGCTAAGACATCATTCCCCATCAAAAGTATGTCATCCACATACAATATGAGGAATGTGGTCAAGCTCTCACTAACCTTCTTGTACACACAAGGTTCATCTTCATTTTGAATAAAGCCAAACACTTTGAATTCCTCATCAAATTGAAGATTCCAACTCCGAGATGCTTGCTTCAATCCATAGATTGACCTTTGCAGCTTACATACTTTATTGGCATTCTTAGGATCTATAAAACCTTCAGGCTGTGTCATGTACACATCCTCATTTATATTCTCGTTAAGGAATGTGGTTTTAACATCCATCTGCCAAATCCCATAGTCATAATAAGCTGCAATAGCAAGCATGATCCAGATGGACTAAATCATGGCAACTGGAGAAAAGGTTTCGTCATAGTCAATACCTTGAACTTGTCGAAATTCCTTCGCAACCAATCTGCCTTTATAAGTTTGCACATTTCCATCCATGTCGGTCTTCTTCTTGAAGACCCAATTGCACCCTATGGGTTTTACCCCTTCGGGTGGTTCCACCAAAGTCCATACTTTGTTGGAGTACATGGATTCCATCTCGGATCTCATGGCTTCAAGCCATTTCTCAGAATCTGGTCCCTCCATAGCCTCTACGTAGGTAGTTGGATCATCATCTATGATCAACTCACCACCTTCCTGAGTCACATGGTATCCAAACCTCTCAGGTTCAAGGCGGGTCCTACTAGATCTACGAGGTCCTTGTGTTACCAACACCTTGTGAATATGCATTTTCCTCTGGTACATCTACCGGTTCAATGTTTTCTTGTTGGGCTTGAACCTCTTCAAGCTCTATATTCCTCCCACTGCTTCCTTTGGAAATAAATTCCTTCTCTAGGAACACATCTGTCCTGCCAACAAACACTTTGTTGTCAGTAGGGTGGTAAAAATAGTATCCCCTCGTTTCCTTGGGGTATCCAACAAAATAAAATTTATCGGATTTGGGTCCAAGCTTATCAGGAAACATTTTCTTGACGTAAGCCTCACAACTCCAAATCTTCAAAAAAGACAAATCGGGACGCTTCCCGTACCATATCTCATATGGTGTCTTTTGAACCGATTTAGATGGTACATGGTTAAGTGTAAACACAGCGGTTTCAAGAGCATGACCCCAGAAAGAAATTGGAAGATCAGCAAAACTCATCATTGATTGCACCATATCTAACAATGTGCGATTCCTTCTTTCAGACACACAATTATGTTGTGGTGTTCTAGGCGGAGTCCATTGTGATACAATACCACGGGCTCGCAGAAGGTCCTCAAACTCCTGGCTTAAGTATTCCCCACCTCGATCGGATCGAAGTGCCTTAATACTTTTACCAAGTTGGTTCTGTACTTCATTCATGAAATCCTTGAACCTTTCAAGGGATTCTGACTTATGCTTCATCGGGTACACATAGCCATACCTACTGAAATCATCAGTGAAGGTAATGAAGTACTGACACCCATTTCTGGCATTAGATATAAAAGGCCCACATACATCAGTATGTATGAGTCCTAATACATCACTAGCTCTCTCACCTTTACCTGAAAAGGGAGTCTTGGTCATCTTTCCCAACAAACAAGATTCACATGTCTCTATTGATTCATAATAAAAAGAGTCTAGATAACCATCTTTATGGAGTCTAGAAATGCGCTTCTCATTTATGTGCCCTAGATGACAATGCCAGAGATATGTTTTGTTTGAGTCATTGAGTTTTTGCTTTTTGGTTTTTACGTTGTTTACACTTGTCTCCAAGTCTATCAAGTATAGACCATAAGACATAGGGGCACTTCCATAAAAGATCCCATCTTTAGAAATGGAACATTTTCCATTCTTAATAAGATATTCAATTCCATATTTGTCCAAACAAGAGACGGAAATGATATTCCTATTTATGGAAGGTTCATAATAGCAGTTCTTCAACTCTATTATTAGCCCACTTGGTAGAGTTAACTCATAGGTTCCTACGATACTGGCGGCAACTCTTGCCCCATTGGCAACACGTAGTTCAACCTCGCTTTTCCCTAAAGGCCTACTTCTCTTAAGATCCTTCACATTTGAACAAATGTGAGATCCGCATCCGGTATCAAGTACCAATGATGAAGAAGTAGTGAAGTTAATCTCTATCACGTATACATCAGAAGTACAGATCTCTATCTCTGACTTCTTCTTCCATTGTTCCTTCCATCCTCTTCATGTAGAAGAAATTGGTTTGGCGAGAGAACACTTCTCTCCCTTACCTACTTTCTTCTTCACTAACGCATTAAGTGTACATAGAGTGAACTCTAAGGCTCCTGGTATATCTGGATTGTGCAGAACACTTTTCACAGTCCTCAACCAGTTATGGAATTTATTCTCAATTAATTTGCCCATTTTAAAAGATGATTTTTTGCCATTCTACAAGAGAAAATTTGCATTTGTCAAAACCTTTTTGATTTGATTTGAATAAATTTGATGATAGTTAATTAGGCCTTTAATTAATTAACGCTCCCACTATTTTGACTCAAATTGATAGCCCTCACCATCAATTCAGAAGATTGCTGCGTACAATCTTCTAGTGGGTCAAGATCCTAAAATCCTCTAAGCCATGGACCAACTAGGGCTGTCACCCACAACTCAGATCTCTCAGGTAGGCAACTCTTGCCAATTGCATCATATGCAACTCTTGAAAGATGTCATGTGCAACTCCTTACCATGATCATCTCCATGCCTCAAGGTGCTAGATCCTATCTAGGTCACCTTGTTAAGTCTGACCCAAAGCCAACACGATGAATATGCACCTTGCTAGGGCAGACCCACATATTCATCCTTCACGCTTCCACGAGATAGACGGTGCACCACGCTAAGGCGTGCCCACACTTGGTCGATCAAGCTTTTCACGTGTGTCGCATTAGGAAGGCATCTAAAACTTAATATTTAATGAGGGATTTGGTTTTTATATACATATACATATCCAATCACCACAATATATAGTACGTATCATATACATGCTATATCCCACAGAAAACATGCAAAGCGATAAAAAGCAATGATTACGGCTATCCTATTGTGATTCCTCGAGCCAAGAGGAATCACGGTCATCTAGGTCTACATCATATGCAACCTGTACAAGATGAAATCTGTGCCTGCCTTTCTGGGTTTGATCAACTCATCTCCATGACCGATCGGATCGCTATCAGGTTGGTTGTTCGGGTGCCACCAGCCGATCGACTGGCTCCTCCAGCCGATCGGTTCACCGGTCGTCGTGCATCTCATCAGGTCGCCACCCGCTCGTCTTGCTCCTCAAACTGGTTATCTAGATCACCAACCGATCGGTTCATGCCTTGAACCGATCGTCTCAGGTTGTCCACCGTTCTTTGACATAATAGGAAATAAAATATATCCTATTTACAATTTAATTGTGAAACCCCGAGTTACATTCGGGGGGAGCAAAGGTAGGAAAAGAATTCTCAAATTATTTTGAGTAACATCAGGAATAGGAGAAGGCGAATTGGTGCACAGACCGAGATGCAAGCAACCACATACAACCACACACAAATATAGGGGTTTATAGGCCATAACCATGCTACACATCCACCACAAAACTCGTTTAAGGGCGACGTGTATCGAGTGCATTAATATTACATATCATATATGTATATTTGGGATTTGTGGATTGGACATGTATAAAGCCGATATTATTCACATCATATGCAATAAATAAAGGCAACAAACCAAAATCGATCATATCAATAATCCTAAAATATAGAGCAGTTGACGTGGCTCTGATACCACTGTTGGGTTTTTAAGGAGGCAGAGAAGCAGCGGAAACAAAAATTTGCTCCCCAAAACCCAGAACAAAAGGAATTGCGTCAACGTCTATAGAATATGAAAGATGGTTTGTGGATGCATACCTTGTCCCGAGGCTTGCTCGGCGACAGTACCTCGCACCTTGCTGTCTTCACCTCCGGTCTTGGACGGTGTCAGTGCAGCTCCTGGTCACACCGAGACTGAAGACTCCTCCTCTCACCTGGACTGTCGGGATTGATAGTCGTCCTCCGAGCGGCAGAGGTCTCCCGCCTCTGCAGTCATCCATACGGACCGCCTGGAACTCTGATCTCCTTGTCGCACAAGGAACCGGAAGGAGTCGCACCCTCCTGTTGGTGTACTAGTCGCCAACACACTCTCCTGCTACCAGTTGCAACTGTAGTTTTCTTTCCCTAGTTGTGCCTCCCTTTTCGGGTAGCACTTGCTCGAGCTCTCTCGGTTACCAAAACTAGAGAGAACGACAACTTTGTAGAGTAATCGGCTTGCACTGAGTTGTACACTGAGAAGCCCCCAATACCCCTATATATATAGGTAGGTCATGGGACATGGTTCTCTGTCCCCGGCAATACGGGACTAAAAGCAGGAGTAGAAGGGTTCGAGATTTTCCACAAAAGCAACCAACTCGCAACCTGAACCGATCGTTTCACAAATGAAACGGTCAGTTGGGGACCTGAACCGATCGGTTGACACCTCAACCAATCGGTTGGGACCCTTGAACCGGTCGGTTCACTCCTGAACCGGTCAGTTGGGGTTCCTGATCAGTTCCCGATTGAGTTTCCTTCTTTTGTTTCTAATTGGTATCGAATACCAATCCTTGTTCCAATCAAATTGGGAAAGTGAAATGCAAGGAAAATTCGCACCAATCTTACTTTCCCAACTTGCTCGGTTGCACCAGTTGAATCGATCATTTCAACACTTAAAGCAATCCGTTCACCCTGATCTTGAGCCGATGGGCTCAAAACTTGAGTCGACTGGTTAACCAAGCTCAGCCGACCGGTTCATCACATGAGCCGATCGGTTGGGAGCACGGATTGTGCATAATCAATCAATTGCGATTTCAATCAATTCGATACTCCAATCAATGCGTCCAACACCTTGAACATTATGATATTGATATATCGATTAATTGAGTGTTTAATTGAACTACTAAACTCCTTTAGTAATCAATCTAAACATTGCTTGTGGACAAAACTCCTCTTCCAGGTTAAATCCTATGTGTGTAACCCTGCAGGTCCATTTCACGTTGGCAGTGAAAGTCCATAACATTTATGACTTCACAAGCAAAGAGCGGTGCCTAGTCACACATCAGTGCTACCCAAGTGAAATAGAAAGTTGGAGAACAACTTTCAATCCTACAATCCGTGAATGGTGTTACAGTGAATGTATAATTCCTTTGTCACTGATATCCTGAATGAACTCGAGGCATGGAACAGTCATCCTGTCAACGTTCATTCATTTCCTTGACCTCAGAGTAGACCGAGTGAGATGTGTGTGACATCAATATCACATATTGATTCACACGTGCATGCGCATGCCTTTCTCAATCCTACTCATCAAGTGGCCAAGGATATCAAACTCCCTCAGGAGGGACAAATCCCATATCTATCACTCACCCCTCAAAAGCCCCATGTGTCAAAGCCACCCAATCATCACCTTTATAACAACCCATGTTTCAGGACTGCGTTTGATGATGTCAAAGTGTACCCAACGACATGTGTTGAGTGTAGTGATTTCAGGTCTAAGAATCACACTCACCACCATCACTATGAGAGCTGACTGTGACTACCAAGTCATGATTCCATGTGTCACTCTCACGGTGGGTCTGTCCGGTACCTTGTTCTCTAACAAGTACCTATGTGCTTGGTTTGATATCACTATATCATGACTAATGAGATTCTGTCATCAACCAACACACAATCTAGTCTTCAGTGTTATTGATGTCTATGGTTATTTCCACAATAACAATCGACTAGGGACTAAACAAGAATGTATACTCTTAACATCTGTATGATCTCATCGTTTAGGTCATGAACCTAAAAGCATACGTCATTGAGGAAAACATTCTTTAGACATCTATCATGTTACACCTTCATCTCAGAAACAGTTTGAACATATAGATCGGAAATTGCCTTTATTATTATTCAAATCATTTACAAAGTATCCCATTACAATCATCATATGACTTGCTCTATGGACATACATACCAACAGACTCCCACTTGCACTTAGAGCCAGTCACCAAGGAATCGCAGTCCTTGTGACCTAGCATGACCATCATGCTTCTGTTGAGAAATGGCCTTAGTAAGTGGATCGTCTATGTTGTCTTCAGTTAGTACTCTGCAAATCTTCACATCTCCTCACTGTACGATCTCTCGTATGAGATGGAAGCGCCGTAGTATGTTCTTGGACCGCTGATGTGATCTGGGCTCCTTAGCTTGCGCAATAGCTCCATTATTGTCACAATAAAGCTCAATTGCATCACAGCTACTGGGAACTACACCAAGTTCAGAAATGAACTTCCTGATCCACACAACCTCCTTTGTTGCATGCGAAGCAGCAATATACTCGGCCTCTGTAGTAGAATTGGAAACTATTTTTTGCTTGGAACTCTTCCAGCTCACAACTCCATTATTAAGGCAAAACACAAATTCTGACTGCGATCTGTAATCATCTTTATCAGTTTGGAAACTTGCATCAGTGTAACCCTTTACAACCAGCTCTTCCTCGCCGCCGTAAACAAGAAACTGATCCTTAGTCCTTCACAAGTACTTGAGAGTGTTCTTCACGGCTGTCCAGTGAGCATCCCCGGGATCTGACTAGTACCTTCTCATCATGCTGAGAGCATACGAGACATCTGGGTGTGTGCACAACATAGCGTACATGATGGATCCGATGGCTGATGCATATGGGATCCCATTCATACGCTCCCTCTCTTCACAAGATTGGGGACACTGAGCTCTAGAGACGGTGACTCCATGTAGCATGGGGATGTTGCCTCTCTTTGAGTTCTCCATGCTGAACCACTTCAACACTTTGTCAATGTACGTGCTCTGACTTAGTCCGAGAAGCCTTCTAGATCTATCTCTATAGATCTTAATTCCTAGAATATAGGATGCTTCTCCTAAGTCCTTCATTGAAAAAGTATTCCCAAGCCAAGTCTTTACCTTCTCTAAGGCTAAGACATCATTCCCCATCAAAAGTATGTCATCCACATACAATATGAGGAATGTGGTCGAGCTCTCACTAACCTTCTTGTACACACAAGGTTCATCTTCATTTTGAATAAAGCCAAACACTTTGACTTCCTCATCAAATTGAAGATTCGAACTCCGAGATGCTTGCTTCAATCCATAGATTGACCTTTGCAGCTTACAAACTTTATTGGCATTCTTTGGATCTACAAAACCTTGAGGCTGTTGATAACCTCTCACTTTGTGATGCTATTTTATTAGTTTTCCCTTGTTTTCCATACTCTTTCTTAAATAAATTAGAAAGAATCATTAAATCTTTACTTTATTGCTGACACATCAATAGATTAACTTTTCTCTTCTTTATCCTTGCAGAAAAACACACAAAAAAATTACAAAAACCCCAAACGGTCCCAAGACCGTTTAAGGCCAAACGGTCCCAAGACTGGCTAAACGATCTCAAGACCGCATGAACTCTAAATGGTCCCGAGACCGCATAAGCTCAAACGAGTCCAGCGCCCAAACGAGTTCGGCACTCAAACGAGTTCGGCACCCAAACGGGTCCAGCGCCCAAACGAGTTTGGTGCCCAAACGGGTCCAGCGCCCAAACGAGTTCGACGCCCAAACGAGTTCAGCACCCAAACGGGTCCAGCACCCAAACGATTTTGGCACCCAAACGATTTTGGCGCCCAAACGAGTTCAGCGCCCAAACGTGTTCAGCAACCAAACGGGTCCAGCGCCCAAATGAGTTCGGCACCCAAACGAGTCCAGCGCTCAAACGGGCCCAGCGCCCAAACGGGTTCAGGAACCAAACAGGTTCAGCGGCCAAATGTGTTCAACACCCAAACGGGTTCAAGACCATTTGGGCTCCACTTAAGCCTATAAATAAGACCCAAAGGGGTCCTCAAGCGGGGGAGAACTCTCAGACGCCCAAAGGCTACCTCTCCAGTTCCAGAGCACTCCCATCTTTCATCCATCGCCCCAAAGCTGCCAGTTTGAGATCCACATTCCACCTTCAAGCTACCTTCTCTCTCAACAACAAAGAAGGTGGGAAGAGAAGATCCATCATCAAAGCATCCACGAAGTGCAAAGATCGTTGCTCTCTTCACCAAGGGTTCATCCTTCCCTCCTCCGTGGAGATGACATTCTTTCTCTCTCTTCTCGCCTCCTTCTTTGTCCTTGATATGAGCGAATAGTCTCATTCACTAGGGTGCGGGGAGTAGCCCCGCTACCCATGTTTTCATTTCATGCAATGTAATTCAACTGTTTGCAATAGAGATACTCTCCTTTTCAGTTCAACATCAATCGTTAAATGAATGCTTGTTGCTTGATCATCAACTTGTATTACCTATTGTCTTTCGGTATGAATTGTCTACGTTTGTACCCTTAGATCTGAATATCGATTGAAAGTTGGTTCTGGATGTATGTAGTCACCATACGTCTGTTTCGGTATCTAGGAGTGCTTTCATGAGTGGAGTAAACTCACTCCCATCGTTGCACTTTCATACTATGAAATGGAATCAGTTGACGTATGAAAGTGCAACCTTGGCAAGGTCGAGGAACACACTTCATGAAGAAGTAATGAAAAGCAAGTGACCATTCATTATGGGATGGCTGGCATTGCAATACTCCACACTTCTTGTAGTTAGTTATCCGAAAAGAAACTAAGTCTACAAGATATTAACTGATTAGAATCTCTTTGCAGGTTGTTTTATTATGTTGCATGTTTTGATCCATGTGTAGTGGCGTGAAACCCGATAACATCCTAGTGGTTTTTAATCATTGTTTACAACCCTAATTTCTACTTTTTTTCTTTTACTTTCCTCACACTTAGTTTAAACAACCAAATCAAACTTTCGATCTAAATATCAACCGTTAAGTAATTAGGTACAACTAAAATGTTTTCCATCTTGATTAATTCTAATCAAGACCGTTGTCCCGAGGATTCGACCCTTAAACTATACTACGATAAGACTTTCGCGTGTCCTAGCACACGTGGGTGGAGATCTTACCATAGTACAAGAAAGGCTAAACCTAGAGATTCATCATCTCTAGGATTTTTAGTGGTGTTGCAAAACTCCATCAAAAATTGGTGTCGTTGCCGGGGACAACGGAACGTTTTAGTTTTTACTTAACAACTTCTTGGTTGATTAGGATTTTACACTTTTCCTTGATAACTACTCCAAATTTTCTTGACCTCTTTGCTTCCTTTCATCATCTAACCGAGTGAATTTCTTCCTACTCATGTAGAAAACATGTATGCTAACCCCGCATCACATCAGATTCTCCCCTGAACCAGAGTACGACTCTGAGGTAGAAAGAAGTTTCCATCGAAGGATTAGACTTAACCACCAATGAGCCAGACAGATGGCTGAAGAGCAACGCCTCGTTGCAGAAAGAGTTAACGCCGCCATAGCTGCACAACAAGCACAACTTATCGTTGACACTCGTGCTCAAGTGCAGGCTGAGATTTGAGCTGAGGAACAAGCCCGCATCCAAGCCGAGAATGCCGCTGCTCAATTAGCATTAAGAAACAAGCAACTTCAGGACTACACAGTCCCAAAGAATTATGAAGATGATCACCCAGTCCGACCACCAATTATTAACATACCAAACTTTGAAATCCGGACGTAATGGATCCAGATCATGCAAGGCATCTCTTTCTCTGGAGGATCTGGAGACGATTGCATGGATCATCTTAAGAGATTCAAGTCACTCTGCTGACTTGTACCTCAAGCAGGAGTTGCCTTGGAAGCAATAATGTTACACCTCTTCCACTTCACCTTATCTGGAAGAGCGCTAAGTTGGTACAATGCTTTAGATAGGCACCCTATCATTACTACTTGGACTCCCTTAGAAGAAAAGTTTCTTGAGAAATTCTTTCCACCTTCACTAACCTATGAGATTAGGGGACAAATCAACCATTTTGCCCAACTACCCAGAGAAACACTTGCAGAAACTTGGGAAAGATTCAAGGAACTCCTGAGAAAGTGCCCTCACCATGGCATGTCCCAAAATCAACTGATTGAAACATTCTATAGAGGAGTAAGTGATGATATCAAGCAGTTTTTAGACTCCTCATCTGGAGAAAACTTCATGAGAAAGAACTATGAAGATGCTTGGAATATAGTTACGTTAGGGGCCGAGAACGAATCCAATTGGGGAAGGTCGTCTAACCAATCCAAGGGAGTTCTTAAAGTCTACAAGGCTGAAGAATCTATGGAACTCAAGGCCATTGCAGAGGCCTTGAAGACTATTGCTAGCAAGCAACAAGCTCTCGAAACTTCTTTCGGAGAATATGAAAAGAAGAAAAGCTCCCAGGTTCAACAAGTAAAAGCAGCTACTAGAACTTGCAAAGCCTATCATGCATCTGATCATCCCACACTATCATGTGGTCTGTTATACAATGTTATGATGGATCTACAACCACCAGTGCCGCAATATGAACCCATTATTGAACATCCCGAGGACCAAATGCCAGAGCAAGTCAACTCCATTCACTCAATACCTAGCCAGGTGTATTACAATCCAGATAAACCAAGAAACCACCCTGGTTTTCAATATGGGAATCCTGTAGGGACTGCCAATCCACAACAACAGACACAAGGCAGATCTTTCAATAGACAACCACCAGGATTTCAGAATAACTTCAACCAAAATCAGGGGAATTATAGAAATGGTTTCCAAAGATCCAATTATCCTAGGAATCCCTCTTACCAATATACCCATCCAGGACTGCACCCACAGCTGCAACAACCTCAGTTGCAGCAGCCACAACAACCGCAGTTAACCGCACCTCCACAGCAACCACAAGGGCAGCAAGTCACTCAATATCAACAGAGGAGTTCCCCTTCCCAACCATATGATGAAATTTCTTTGATTAGACAAATGCTTCAATCTCAGCAAACTATGCTTGTGAACCAACAAGCTCAACAAAAGGCTATAGAGGCCCAATTAGCACAGATCGCTGCTCAGTTGAAACCACCAGCAGGTACCTTTGCTGGGCAACCAGAGGCAAACCCAAGGCATGACCAAAATAGACCTGAGCAACTAAATGCTGTCACCACAAGGTCTGGTCGTGTCCTTCCTGATACCACTAGAATCATCCATGATGATGATAATGATTTAGCTATTCTTTCCCCAACAGAAAGCTCAACCCAGGAAAAGGAAAAATCTACTAAAACCACTGAAGGAGAAAAAGAAAAGGAACCAATGCCAGAAGTTCCACCCAGAATTCCTTATCCGGACAGGCTGAAAGGAACCAAAATGGACACTAGGTTCCAGAAATTCAAAGAATCTATGAAGAAACTATACATTGATATACCATTCCTCGATGCTCTTTCCGAAGTGCCCGCTTGGGCCAAATACCTAAAAACCCTTCTGTTAAGAAAATATATGACAGAAGAGCACGAAACAGTGAAACTAGCTCAGACCACTTCAGACATTCTGCTTAACAAAATGCCCAAGAAAAAGAAGGACCCAGGTTCCTTCGGTATTCAGTGTTCCATTGGAAATGGCTCCAGCAAGAAGGGATTAGCAGATTTAGGAGCAAGTATATCCATTATGCCCTATTCTATGTGCAAAAGATTAGGCTTCACTGATTTGTTACCTACGACAATGACAATTCAGTTAGCCGACTCTACCATAACTGCTCCACTTGGAATCATTGAAGATATACCTATCATGATAGTAACAAATTCTTATGTTTTGTGCGATTTTGTTATTATGGACATACAAGAAGACCTAAGATACCCGATAATCTTCGGCGGACCTTTCCTAGCTACTGCCCGAGCGCTTATCGATGTAGAAGTAGGAACTATTATCTTGAGACTTGGGAAGGAAGCTTTCCAGTTCATAGTCCTTAATAGTATGAAAGGTCTAAGCATTCAAGAGGAAGTCTTTCTCCTGGACGCTATATATCAAATGTCCCAATTAGAAATGTCTGAACCCTCCGATGATTTGGAAGATATCTTGACAAATCCGGAAGTAGAATTCTCGGCAAATGAACTTGTGCAAGAATGCCTTCAATACTTAGAAAAAGATGAAGAAGCCCCAACGGCCACCTTTGAAGAACTCAAGCCCGTCACCATTATAGAAGCAACTGAGCCACCTAAGGCTCCTGAAATGAAAGCTCTACCTGAGGGACTCAAACATGCCTTTCTTGACAACGAGAAACTTTGTCCAGTGATTATCAGCTCCACCCTGGAGGTGGACCAAGAAAACAGACTTCTTGATGAACTAAAGAGACACAAGAAAGCTATCAGATACAAGATGACTGACTTGACGGGTATAAATCCAGCTTTATGCATGCACAGATTTCCTATGGTGGAAGAATTCAAACCATCAAGGGAACATCAAAGAAAGTTGAACCCTAATCTCAAGGAGGTAGTTCGCCTCGAGGTTCTCAAACTTCTAAAAGCAGGTATCATCTACCCAATCTCAGATTCTCAATGGGTAAGTCCCATGCAGGTGGTCCCAAAAAAAGGGGGGACCACTGTTGTTCTTAATGATAAGAATGAACTAGTACCTACTAGAAAAGTAACTGGGTGACGAATGCGCATCGACTACCGAAAACTTAACAAAGCAACAAGGAAAGATCATTTCCCCTTACCCTTCTTGGATGAGGTTATCGAATGACTCGCTCACCAAAAAGTTTTCTGTTACCTTGATGGATATTCAGGATTTTACCAAATCCCAATCCATCCTGAAGATCAAGAAAAAACCACCTTTACTTGTCCTTTTGGAACATATGCCTTTAGAAGGATGCCTTTCGGGTTATGCAATGCACCCGCAACCTTCCAAAGATGTATGACTGCTATCTTCGCCGGATTAACAGAATCTATCATGGAAGTCTTCATGGATGATTTTTCTGTATACGGAAATTCTTTCAACGACTGTTTACTCAATCTAGGAAAAGTCCTACAAAGATGTGAAGATACCAACCTGATCTTGAATTGGTAAAAATGTCACTTTATGGTGACTGAAGGTGTGGTCCTAGGACATCGAGTAAGTGAAAAAGGGATTGAAGTGGATAAAGCAAAGGTCGATGTCATCTCAAAGCTAACTCCACCTAAAGACATCAGAGGAGTTAGGGCATTCCTTGGTCATGCAGGATTCTATAGAAGATTTATAAAAGATTTTTCAAAGATAGCAAAGCCAATGACTCACCTACTGACCAAAGAAGCAGATTTTATATTTGACCAAGAATGCATTAATAGCTTCACAACTCTGAAGAATGCCCTTATCTCTGCCCCTATTCTAAGAGCTCCTGACTGGTCACAACCGTTTGAAATTATGTGTGACGCTAGCGATTATGCTATAGGGGTAGTCCTTGGACAAAGGATTGACAAAAAGCCTTACATCATATATTACGCCTCCAAGACGCTTGATGAGGCACAAAAGAACTATACTACCACCGAAAAAGAGTTCCTGGCAGTTATCTATGCTTTTGAAAAATTTCGGTCTTACCTAATCGGGTCAAAAGTCATAGTATATACTGACCATTCTGCAATACGATACTTGGTCCAAAAACAAGATGCTAAACACCGACTTATCAGATGGTTATTAATGCTTCAGGAGTTTGATTTAGAGATTAAAGACAAAAGTGGGGTTGAAAATGTCGTCGTGGATCACCTCAGTCGTATTGAAGCTAAAGACTCTGATAAAATACCCATTCGAGACTCTTTACCGGATGATCAACTAATGAAGATTACTACTGGATTTCCTTGGTATGTTGATATTGTTAATTATTTGGCAACAGGAATCATCCATCCGTCTGCATCATACCATGACAAAAAGAAATTCATTCATGATGCTAAGCAGTACTTCTGGGATGAGCCCTACCTATTCGTCTTATGCGCAGATGGACTTTTTCGTCGATGCATTCCAGAAACAGAAATCACCCCAGTTTTAGAACATTGTCACTAAGGCCCTACTGGGGGGCACATGAGCTCTAAGAAAACCGCTCTTAAAATTCTTCAATTTGGTTTCTACTGGCCAACCATCGCAAAGGATGCACATGAATATGTGCGATCATGTGACAAATGCCAACTATCTGGAGGAATAACTAAATGAAATGAAATGCCTTTGAATATGTGGCAAGAAGTCGAACTCTTTGATGTTTGGGGAGTGGATTACATGGGTCCTTTCCCCCCATCTTACAGATTCACGTACATTCTAGTAGCTGTGGATTACATTTCGAAATGGGTAGAAGCTCTACCGACCACTTCTTGTGATTCCAAACCAGTCATCAAAATGTTTAAAGAAATAATATTCCCCAGATTTGACATTCCAAGAACAATAATATCCGATGGTGGATCTCAATTTCTTGAGCGGAGTTTCGAAGCACTTTTAAGAAAATATGGAGTCAAACATAAAGTTTCCACACCTTATCACCCACAGACTTGTGGACAGGTCGAAGTCTACAACAGGCAACTCAAGGCCATTTTGGAAAAAACTGTTAATAGGCACAGCACAGACTGGTCTACCAAACTTCCTGACGCTCTATGGGCCTATCACACAGCTTTCAAAACACCAATTGGAACAACACCATTTCGATTGGTGTATGGGAAGTCGTGTCATCTACCAGTCGAATTAGAGCATAAAGCTTGGTGGGCTATCAAGCAATTGAACTTTGATCTCAAGAGTGCTGGTGAATCTAGACAACTTCAATTACAAGAATTGGAAGAGTTGCGAATGACAGCATACCAAAATGCGAACAAACCAAGATGTGGCATGATGGTCACATAAAAAGAAAGGATATAATCATCGGAGATAAGGTTCTCTTATTCAATTCCAGACTAAAATTGTTTCTGGGAAAACTACGCACAAAATGGTCGGGGCCTTTCACTATCAAACATATCTACCCGACAGGAGCGGTTATTATCCTTGATGATAACGGGGGAGAAAGAACCGTCAATGGTCATAGGTTAAAGAAATACTACATTCCAGCAGACAAATTGCCAAGACAAAATATAGAGATCCAAGATCCTATAACATCAGCATAGCCAGATCAGCATTTCGTCAAGCCAACGACATTAAACCCAGACGCTACTTGGGAGGCAACCCAAGATCTGAGTATCATCATTTTTCGTCTTCCCACTTCTTCTTTTTAGTTTAGTTTTCTTCTGAAATATATATACAAAAAAAATCCACATAAACAAAATAAACATAAAAATCAAAAACATCGAAAACCTAAACCTCCCCAAACGGTCTTGCACCCATTTGGAGTTCAAACGATCTCGCACCCATTTGGAGTTCAAACGGTCTCGCACCCGTTTGGAGTTCAAATGGTCTTGCACCCATTTGGAGTTCAAACGGTCTCGCACCCGTTTGGAGTTCAAACGGTCTCGCACCCGTTTGGAGTTTAAACGGTCTTGCACCCGTTTGACTTAGAGAATTTGTAAGGACGCCCCCCCAATCCTATGAATAACATCCCACACCCTCCTTTCTCTCTTCTAGAACCTCTCGCTTTCTCTGTTCCACTGCCGTTTCACTCCAGTTTCCGCGTGCACTTTTTCTTCTTCGAGCTTACCATTATCACCTCCGTCTTCCACCGCTGTTCTCGTCTCCGACTGACGCTTCGCCGTCGTCTGTGCGTGGCTCCGTTCTTTTGCTCGCTCATCATCGCTTCCTTCCGACCCTTCTTCTTCCGCCATCATCGCCTAACAGGTAGAGTTTTCTCTCGCGGTTCTCGCTACCGCCATCGTCGTCGCCACCACCGATGAGCGTTTTTCAGCTTCCCTCCCCCGTCCCTCACCGCTAAACGGCCTGGCTCTTCATCTTCCCGACGGTCTGCTCCAAATGGGTTTCCACCCATTTGGACAAAGGACCGTTTGGCCCCAAACGGTCTCCAAACCGTTTGGTGCCAAACAACCTTGCACCCGTTTGGACAAAGGACCGTTTGGCCCCAAACGGTCTCCAAACCGTTTGGTGCCAAATGACCTTACACCCGTATGGACGAAGGACCGTTTGGCCCCAAACGGTCTCCAAACCATTTTGTGCCAAACAACCTTACACCCGTTTGGACGAAGGACCGTTTGGCCCCAAACGGTCTCCAAACCGTTTGGTGCCAAACGACCTTGCACCCGTTTGGACGACGGACCGTTTGGCCCCAAACAGTCTTCAACCCATTTGGAACCAAACGGTCTTCAACCCGTTTGGAACCAAACGGTCTCGAACCCGTTTGCATTCAACCAAACCTAAAAAATATTGTTCTATTCTAATAAACTTGTTTAAATTCAAATTTCAGAACTCTAACTTTTGTTTTCTTGACAAAAATTTCAGAATGGCCTCCCCCGCAAAACAACCAACATGATCAACCGACAAACCTTTTTGGACGAAGGAGGAATTAATTGCTGACCGGGCGAAGTTTCAACAAATCATTGACCACTATGAAAAAACTGGAACAATCCCAGCAAAGGTGGACCTGCTCAAAGTCATGCATGAGATAAAACGCATCAACCACTGCTTAGCAGAAGAACCTTCTGAAGAGGAGGTTGAAGAAATCTCATCTGATGACCCCTCGGAATATGAGCCTTCATCGGAGGCAGAATCCCCTACCAAAAAGTCCTTGGGGAAGAGGAAGGCCCAAGCAACCACTTCAGCACTACAACTGAAGAAGAGGACAAGGAAACATGTTCACCCTATCACTGCAAGGGAACAAACCCTGGCAGGTTTCATTCCACCATCCTCCATTCAACCAACCACCACCATCACCGCCACCCCTTCCACCATTACCGTTCCTATTCCCCCCCCCATTACCACCACAGCACCACCACCAGAAAATCTTCACATCCATACCCTCCCATCCATTAAACAAACTCTAAAACCGACAAAGTACGTTTGCCCAAGCATACTTATGAAGATGGGGATCTACAATAGAATCCTCACCTTGCTAGACAATTCCAATCTTTCTCAACTTTGTTTTGTCACCGAATCCTCATACGTTGAGCCTACAACGGAATTCTTCACTTTTTTCACTAGAGAAGCAGTGGAAACTTTCGATAAAGCACAGGACGGTGGTGATCGTAGAATATCCACCAGAATCTTCAACAACAAAGTGGTCATAACTGAAAATATACTGAATGAAATCTTTATAGACAACCAAGAGCAGCTGAAGAAAGCCAAGGCTGTTGGCACAGACAACACCAAGTTCAACAAACACAACTTCTGGAAATCTTTAACGGGGATACCAGTTTATGATGCAAAAACATGTAAAGCATCAAACATTCAATCAGGCCTAGTGTGCACACTTCATAAAATCCTTGCTGGCGCACTCTTCCCCAGGTCAGAAGGAGGAAATGTAATCCTCTCAGACCTCTTTGTTATCTGGTCCATCCTAAATGGGTTGCCAGTCTACATTGGGCATCTTATCATTCAAAAACTATCAGCTTTCGCCCTAGGAAAAGAAATATGTATGGGTGGTCTTATCACATCAATTATCAAATACCTTAAGATGGATAGAATTCTACCTAGATGCACAAAAATAAAGGGTGACATCCTTACAAACGAACAAACGTTGAAGAACTCCTTCATCATAAAAGACAAGGATGGCAAGCTACACTACGTCTTCTACCCTACAACAAAATCCTTCAGAACGCTGCTCCCGCTACCAGAACTTGCGGATTATGACAAAGACAAGCTCATTTTCTCAGATGACGAAATCGCAACACTCATGTCTTCGGTCAAAATCACCGAAAAGAAAGCAACAATGGGACAGACAGAGCTTAGCATAACCGCCCCGGCAGTGAAAACAACAAAAATTCCTGTAAAACGACCTTCCAGAAGGCTTTTGAAGGAACAAGAGCTGTCGGGAACACCAACTTCCAAACCCCACCCCAAAACAGAACCCACCCTTCCAGAGGAACACATAACAACATCATCACTAGACTCTTTCATAATGACTCTAAATGCTGATCTCAAAACCACCACTCCACCATCCACCATCCCAACATCCACCACCCCACCATCTTCTACCACACCATCCACCATCCCAACATCCACCACCCCACCATCTTCCACCACACCATCCACCACCCCATCATCCTCCACTCTTCTACCTTTTCCACATCACCCTTCTTCCCTATGGGCATCCCATTTTCCGCTACTACGCCCGAATTCACTTCTTTCACCTCAATAGACTTTCCATCAACATTACCGGACTCACTTTTCTCTCCAGATATGTCACCACCCTTCTCATCCATCGCCACCCCGACACCGCTAGTGACCCCTTCCACAGTCACTACGCAGTTCGCGGGACCATCAACAGTGTCCTTTCCGCATGACACCACCACCACCATTCCACCCCGACCCCAGCCACCCCACCCTTCTCTCACTGGGGTCCCCTTCACTAATGTCGGTGAGGAATTCGGACGGCAATTTGACACCATCCGAAACCTCCTCACCGACCCTTCTAACATATTAAATTCTATTTTTTCTTGTGTGCAGGGTTTAACAAAGCAGGTCGCCAAGATCGACGAGCAAAACCGCGCCTTACCAAGCATCCTCCAAGAAATCCAGCAACGACAAGTTTCAGTGGCTAAGCAAGTTGACCACGTCGACGGCCACTGCAAAACCTTGCCCGAGCTGGTCCTTGGAGTCCAAAGCCAGCACAATGTGATGGCAAAGCTAGTTGAGAAGATCTCAATAAAGACTCAACCGCTGCCTGAGACCCTCTGCGAGCTCAAGAAGCAACAACAAGCTTTCAACACACGCTTGGATGACATCAACATCACCCTCACACAGCTACACAAATTCCAAGAGGAGTCATCAACCACTGAACTTACTCAACTAAGAGCTCAAGTAACTGACCTCATAGCACGACTCCTCTCGGATGAAGCACGTTATTCTAATTTAAAGGAAACCCACGACGCACTGCTCGAAACACATGAGCACGTGCAAGTGGCATACGACGAGCTTCAATCCATCCATCGTCAGTGCAAGAAGAAAGCACATAAGAAAACAACAGATAAATCAGCAGCAAATCAAGACGATGAAGATGAAGACTCTGATTCTTCGGCTGACTCCAACAACAGTACCTCCTCAAGTGATGATTCTGATAAACCAGATAATGCTGGGGAGGGTCCCAGCCATGGAACAGAACCCAAACAGCAGATGGATCACCATGACGGTGATAAAGATCCCAAATCCCCACGCAATGATAATGTTAACATGTCATATGGGGACCAATTTCTTGACTATTCTGCTATGGGATCCATCGGGGAGGCTACTAAAGAAGCGGCTTTCGCTGAGTTCCACCAATGTATAATAGGAACCAGCACCAGCTCCCCCGCAACAGCTGTCCCACCCCCCTCAACGCTCGATACGCCAGCAGCTTCACCACAAGACGAGGACGAATCAGAACGAGTGCGTTTAGATACTGATGAAGAGCTCGATTCTGCCTCGGACTCAGACGATGACATACAGGGCTATGAGGAAGCTCTAGAACTACCTCCCTCCCCCCCTCCACGAGAGCTTCCCCCGCCACCACCCCTACCACACAAAATGCATGACCTAGATATGGCGGCCATCTCCACATTAGATGCTCAGGATATTTTTATACTGAACACTATTGTGGACGATGCAAATGCAGGGGACGATATTATCTACCACAATGCTAAAACAAAGTGCAAGATGACACGTGAAGACTTCCGCAACATTCTGCGACCTCGGTCGATGATGCCAATGTCTATCTTCTGTGTCCTTCTCGCCAACTGTATAGAAATGTACAGAAGTCATAAGCGGCAGCAGCCTGTTTTTAATGCCTCGCCTGCCCTATCTTTGGGCCTGCTATACAAGGACATCAAAGAAAAATCAATCGAACGTCTGCGTACCGGTTTAGCACGACGAGCACGTTATCTTACCGTGCCCTTCCAAGTTTCAAATCATTGGTTATTCATGGTTGTTGATACCGAGGCTCGGGATGCCACGGTTTATAACTTCTGCAGCACTGAGCTACCCGCCGGTACAATAAACTTTATGGGTGAAGCAGCCGGTGAAGCAAGATGTATACCCTTTCGGCTGCTTAAGCTAATTTAGGCTGCACGTCCATCTCTCCGCCACAACTGGAGCCAGCCTTGGTTCAAAATAATAAACCCGCAAGTCCAAGATGACGAGGAATCCGGGGATTGTGCTTTCTACACCATACGTCAGATCCAAGCGCTGAACTAAGAAATCCCATTCTCTGCTCTGGTTGCTGAAGATTTTCATTCTTTACGAGGACATTATGCCATGGAACTCATCTGTGATAGACGGTTCTTCAAAGACCCGATGATGGCACCAGATGATGTCCCTCGCTACCTCTTCTCCTCTATCCAGCGACCGCAGCGGCGACCCTTCCGACAAACTCTGAAGGAGTCAGAGAAATCAAAGGAACCGGCCTCGACAACCGAGCAAAGCAAAGACGACATTGATCCTTTGTCTGCCATCAAACCATCTTTCCCAGACTTTGACCTCAGTGCTTGCAAAGGCCTCTCCTACTACGAACTACGTCTCATCATGTCAAGGCTTTTTGCCGAGAAAGATGAACTCGTGTTCATGTCTGGTGACATTTTCATAATGGCAGACACCCTTCGAGAAACTTTACAATTTAAAGGATCACTCTCTATAAGCCTAATGACCGCTTACCAATTTGTCCTAGGACAAGATAACCCCACAACATATATGGCATCTCCTTATTTGAAGGATGACCTTTTAAAGCTAAAGCACTTCGGCACAGATGAAACACTAATCTCCTATCTACAATACACAACGCCGAAGTTCATCATGCTACCCTTCCTCTATCATGAACACTGGCTGCTCCTGGCAACAAACCTACCAGAAGGAACAATTACAATTTATAATAGTTCTGACAGCCAGTACAATCCACATCAGAAGAATTATGTCGTGACGCCAAAAACACCCACGGAGGTAGTAGCGAAAGAATGTGCTGAAAAATTAATCGCTTTTCTAAGTCAGCACACAAAAGCTTACAACAAAGAACATTTTCACCGCCCTTCCTTCTGCAACAAGTGTCCCCAACAAATTCGACAATCAAACGACTGTGGCTTCCATGTCCTCTATTGGATCTACACCATCACCGTTCTTCAGAAACCAGTAGAGGATATGAATGACGTAGACTATCACGCCCTGCGAGGACAATTTCCAGCTAAATTCCTTCAAGCACCATGGGCAAGCACATGATTCACTTAGCCTACGGCCCTTGTCCTCGTACTACTCCACCTATCACTTTGACACTCTGAGGATATAGTGCGTGATAAGTTAGGGGGGGTACATTAGACTAGGGCGAGGTATCATCTCTATATCCTTCTTTCTCCATCTTCTCCTAATTTTTTTTGGTATAAATTTTCTCAGTTTCCGTTACACCTTTAACTTCTTAAGAATGGTTCATCTTTAGAATAAAAGTCACCCTCAGCTAACTTTAGAATCAGGTTAGTCCTCAAAAGTAAAATAGCACTTAGACATACAATGGCGACTCAATAATATCTCTCCACCTTGGGTTTTCATGCTTTTGTTTCACTTCTATATCTGACTCTCCACAAGGTCAATATCAAGGCAGAAATAATTCGAGCTCTCAAGGACGAGAGGGGTATCAGGCAACTTCCGAATTAAGAAGTCTTGCAAGCGGACCACACAATAAGTGTATGTTGAAAAACTCTAAGAACAACTTTTCTCTCTTCAAATAAAAGAGGCTTGGCCGCCCAAAATAAATTCCAAAAGTAATCCCCAAATCCCAAGCTTGTGAGTTTTTCGAATAAAAGCCAGTGTGTTGAATAAAAACATGAGAGTTGTGCCATGCATAAGGACTTATAAGAAGAGACAATAAAGGTCTCACCCGGCCGGTACATTCAACTGCCCTCATAAAGGCAGATGTGTCGTGCCCGGTAGTGGGACCCTAAGGTTTCTAAATATAAGAGAAGGCTGATAAAGAGCTTACCTGACCGGTACATTCAGCTTCCCTCATGAAGGCAGATGTGTCGTGCCCGGTAGTGGGTCTCTAAAAAGAATAGACAAGCCCTCTCCCACAAAAAGGGAGAGTTACACTTTAAGCCTTTAGCCAACCCTCATACCCACTCTAGTTACCGGTAGGTTCCTCAGAGAGATATAAAGCTGATTAGAGTCAACAACATGCACAGAATAAAAAGTGGTCCCAATGCAAGCTACGAGATACGGAAGGAACTTGAGACCCATGCATCTCTCAAAAACCTGAAAGAGTCAAGGCAAGCAATAAGATCCGATATGATTTGAGGAGAACTTAGGTTGAGAATTGAAACAAGAGTATGGAAACCCTAACTAAATAAAATCGCCTCGCCACTGCATGCCTTAGCTCTATCTAACTTGAGGACAAGCTAGACTCTAAGTTAGGGGGGTGATAACCTCTCACTTTGTGATGCTATTTTATTAGTTTTCCCTTGTTTTCCATACTCTTTCTTAAATAAATTAGAAAGAATCATTAAATCTTTACTTTATTGCTGACACATCAATAGATTAACTTTTCTCTTCTTTATCCTTGCAGAAAAACACACAAAAAAATTACAAAAACCCCAAACGGTCCCAAGACCGTTTAAGGCCAAACGGTCCCAAGACCATTTAAGGATAAACGATCTCAAGACCGCATGAACTCTAAACGGTCCCGAGACCGCATAAGCTCAAACGAGTCCAGCGCCCAAACGAGTTCGGCGCTCAAACGAGTTCGGCGCCCAAACGGGTCCAGCGCGCAAACGAGTTCGGCGCCCAAACGAGTTCGACGCCCAAACGAGTTCGGCACCCAAACGGGTCCAGCGCCCAAATGAGTTTGGTGCCCAAATGAGTTCAGCGCCCAAACATGTTCAGCAACCAAACGGGTCCAGCGCCCAAACGAGTTCGGCGCCCAAACGAGTCCAACGCTCAAACGGGTCCAGCGCCCAAACGGGTTCACGAACCAAACGGGTTCAGCGGCCAAACGTGTTCAACGCCCAAATGGGTTCAAGATCGTTCGGGCTCCACTTAAGCCTATAAATAAGACCCAAAGGGGTCCTCAAGCGGGGGAGAACTCTCAGACGCCCAAAGGTTGCCTCTCCAGTTCCAGAGCACTCCCATCTTTCATCCATCGCCCCAAGGCTGCCAGTTTGAGATCCACATTCCATCTTCAAGCTACCTTCTCTCTCAACAACAAAGAAGGTGGGAAGAGAAGATCCATCGTCAAAGCATCCACGAAGTGAGAAGATCGTTTCTCTCTTCACCAAGGGTTCATCCTTCCCTCCTCCGTGGAGATGACATTCTTTCTCTCTCTTCTCGCCTCCTTCTTTGTCCTTGATATGAGCGAGTAGTCTCATTCACTAGGGTGCGGGGAGTAGCCCCGCTACCCATGTTTTCATTTCATGCAATGTAATTCAACTGTTTTCAATAGAGATACTCTCCTTTTTAGTTCAACATCAATCGTTAAATGAATGCTTGTTTCTTGATCATCAACTTGTATTACCTATTGTCTTTCGGTATGAATTGTCTACGTTTGTACCCTTAGATCTGAATATCGATTGAAAGTTGGTTCTGGATGTACGTAGTCACCATACGTCTGTTTCGGTATCTAGGAGTGCTTTCATGAGTGGATTAAACTCACTCCCATCGTTGCACTTTCATACTATGAAATGGAATCAGTTGACGTATGAAAGTGCAACCTTGGCAAGGTCGAGGAACACACTTCATGAAGAAGTAATGAAAAGCAAGTGACCATTCATTATGGGATGGCTGGCATTGCAATACCCCACACTTCTCGTAGTTAGTTATCCGAAAAGAAACTAAGTCTACAAGATACTAACTGATTAGAATCTCTTTGGAGGTTGTTTTATTATGTTGCATATTTTGATCCATGTGTAGTGGCGTGAAACCCGATAACATCCTAGTGGTTTTTAATCATTGTTTACAACCCTAATTTCTACTTTCTTGCTTTTACTTTCCTCGCACTTAGTTTAAACAACCAAATCAAACTTTCGATCTAAATACCAACCGTTAAGTAATTATGTACGACTAAAACATTTTCCATCTTGATTAATTCTAATCAAGACTGTTGTCCCGAGGATTCGACCCTTAAAATATACTACGATAAGACTTCCGCGTGTCCTAGCACACGTGGGTGGAGATCTTACCATAGTACAAGCAAGGCTAAACCTAGAGATTCATCATCTCTAGGATTTTTAGTGGCGTTGCAAAACTCCATCAGCTGTGTCATGTACACATCCTCATTTATATTCCCGTTAAGGAATGCAGTTTTAACATCCATCTGCCAAATCCCATGGTCATAATAAGCTACAATAGCAAGCATGATCCTGATGGACTTAATCATGGCAACTGGAGAAAAGGTTTCGTCATAGTCAATACCTTGAACTTGTCGAAATCCCTTCGCAACCAATCTGCCTTTATCAGTTTGCACATTTCCATCCATGTCGGTCTTCTTCTTGAAGACCCACTTGCACCCTATGGGTTTTACCCCTTCGGGTGGTTCCACCAAAGTCCATACTTTGTTGGAGTACATGGATTCCATCTCGGATCTCATGGCTTCAAGCCATTTCTCAGAATCTGGTCCCTCCATAGCCTCTACGTAGGTAGTTGGATCATCATCTATGATCAACTCACCACCTTCCTGAGTCACAAGGTATCCAAACCTCTCAGGTTCAAGGTGGGTCCTACTAGATCTACGAGGTCCTTGTGTTACCTGAGGAGATTGAGATTCCACAACACCTTGTTAATCTGCATTTTCCTCTGGTACATCTACCAGTTCAATGTTTTCTTGTTGGGCTTGAACCTCTTCAAGCTCTATATTCCTCCCACTGCTTCCTTTGGAAGTAAATTCCTTCTCTAGGAACACAGCTGTCCTAGCAACAAACACTTTGTTTTCAGTAGGGTGGTATAAATAGTATCCCCTCGTTTCCTTGGGGTATCCAACAAAATAACATTTATCAGATTTGGGTCCAAGCTTATCAGGAAACATTTTCTTGACGTAAGCCTCACAACCCCAAATCTTCAAAAAAGACAAATCGGGACGCTTCCCATGCCATATCTCATATGGTGTCTTTTGAACTGATTTAGATGGTACACGGTTAAGTGTAAACACGGCGGTTTCAAGAGCATGACCCCAGAAAGAAATTGGAAGATCAGCAAAACTCATCATTGATTGCACCATATCTAACAATGTGTGATTCCTTCTTTTAGACACACCATTATGTTGTGGTGTTCCAGGCGGAGTCCATTGTGATACAATACCACGGGCTCGCAGAAGGTCCTCAAACTCCAAGCTTAAGTATTCCCCACCTCGATCAGATCGAACTACCTTAATACTTTTACCAAGTTGGTTATGTACTTCATTCATGAAATCCTTGAACCTTTCAAGGGCTTCTGACTTATGCTTCATCGGGTACACATAGCCATACCTACTGAAATCATCAGTGAAGGTAATGAAGTACTGACACCCATTTCTGGCATTAGATCTAAAAGGCCCACATACATCAGTATGTATGAGTCCTAATAGATCACTAGCTCTCTCACCTTTACCTGAAAAGGGAGTCTTGGTCATCTTTCCCAACAAACAAGATTCACATGTCTCTATTGATTCATAATAAAAAGAGTCTAGATAACCATCTTTATGGAGTCTAGAAATGCGCTTCTCATTTATGTGCCCTAGACGACAATGCCAGAGATATGTTTTGTTTGAGTCATTGAGTTTTTGCTTTTTGGTGTTTACGTTGTATACACTTGTCTCCAAGTCTATCAAGTATAGACCATAAGACATAGGGGCACTGCCATAAAAGATCCCATCCTTAGAAATGGAACATTTCCATTCTTAATAAGAAATTCAAATCCATCTTTGTCCAAATAAGAGACGGAAATGATATTCCTATTTATCGCAGGTACATAATAGTAGTTCTTCAACTCTATTATTAGCCCACTTGGTAGAGTTAACTCAAAGGTTCCTACGGCACTGGCGGCAACTCTTGCCCCATTGGCAACACATAGTTCAACCTCGCCTTTCCCTAAAGGCCTACTTCTCTTAAGATCCTTCACATTTGAACAAATGTGAGATCTACATCCGGTATCAAGTACCCATGACGAAGAAGTAGTAAAGTTAATCTCTATCACGTATACACCAGAAGTAGAGATCTCTATCTCTGACTTCTTCTTCCATTTTTCCTTCCATCCTCTCCATGTAGAAGAAATTGGTTTGGCGAGAGAACACTTCTCTCCCTTACCTACTTTCTTCTTCAATAACACATTAAGCGTACATAGAGTGCATTCTAAGGCTCCTGGTATATCTGGATTGTGCATAACACTTCTCACAGTCCTCAACCAGTTATGGAATTTATTCTCAATAAATTTGCCCATTTTAAAAGATGATTCTTTTTCCATTCTACAAGAGAAATTTGCATTTGTCAAAACCTTTTTGATTTGATTTGAATAAATTTGATGATAGTTAATTAGGCCTTTAATTAATTACCGCTCCCACTATTTTGACTCAAATTGATAGCCCTCACCATCAATTCAGAAGATTGCTGCGTACAATCTTCTAGTGGGTCAAGATCCTGAAATCCTCTTAGCCATGGCCCAACTAGGGCTGTCACCCACAACTCAGATCTCTCAGGTACGCAACTCTTGCTTATTGCATCATATGCAACTCTTGAAAGATGTCATGTGCAACTCCTTGCCATGATCATCTCCATGCCTCAAGGTGCTAGATCCTATCTAGGTCACCTTGTTAAGTCCGACCCAAAGCCAACAGGATGAATATGCACCCTGCTAGGGAAGACCCACATATTCATCCTTCACGCTTCCACGAGATAGACGGTGCACCACGCTAAGGCGTGCCCACACTTGGTCGATCAAGCTTTTCACATGTGTCGCATTTGGAAGGCATCTAAAACTTAATATTTAACAAGGGATTTGGTTTTTATATACATATACATATCCAATCACCACAATATATAGTACGTATCATATACATGCTATATCCCATAGAAAACATGCAAAGCGATAAAAAGCAATGATTATGGCCATCCTAGTGTGATTCCTCGAGCCAAGATGAATCATGGTCATCTAGGTCAACATCATATGCAACTTGTACAAGATGAAATCTGTGCCTGCCTTTCTGGGTTTGATCAGCTCATCTCCATGACCGATAGGCTCGCTATCAGGTTGGTTGTTCGGGTGCCACCAGCCGATCGACTGGCTCCTCCAGCCAAGAAGTTCACCGGTCGTCGTGCATCTCATCAGGTCACCACCCGCTCATCTTGCTCCTCGAACTGGTCATCTGGATCACCAACCTATCGGTTCATGCCTTGAACCGATCGTCTCAGGTTGTCCACCGTTCTTTGACATAACTGGAAATAAAATCTATCCTATTTACAATTTAATCGTGAAACCCCGAGTTACATTCAGGGGGAGCAAAGGTAGGAAAAGAATTCTCAAATTATTTCGAGTTACATCAGGAATAGGAGAATGGGAATCAGTGCGCAGACCGAGATGCAAGCAGCCACATACAACCACACACAGATATAGGGGTTTATAGGCCATAACCATGCTACACATCCACCACAAAACTCATTTAAGGGCGACCCGTATCGAGTGCATTAATATTACATATCATATATGTATATTTGGGATTTGTGGATTGGACATGTATAAAGCCGATATTATTCGCATCACATGCAATAAATAAAGGCGACAAACCAAAATCGATCATATAGATAATCCTAAAATATAGAGCAGTTGACGTGGCTCTGATACCACTGTTGGGTTTTTGAGGAGGCAGAGAAGCAGCGGAAACAAAAATTTTCTCCCGAAAACCCAGAACAAAAGGAATCGCGTCAACGTCTATAGAATATGAAAGATGGTTTGTGGATGCATACCTTATCCCGAGGCTTGCTCGGAGACAGTACCTCACGCCTTGCATGGTCTTCACCTCCAGTCTTGGATGGTGTCTGTGCAGCTCCTGGTCGCACCGGGACAGAAGACTCCTCCTCTCACTGGGACTGTCGGGATTGACAGTCATCCTCTGAGCGACAGAGGTCTCCCGCCTCTACAGTCATCCACACGGACCGCCTGGAACTCCGATCTTCTTGTCGCACAAGGAACCGGAAGGAGTCGCACCCTCATGTTGGCGTACTAGTCGCCAACACACTCTCCTGCTACCAGTTGCAACTGCCATTGTCCTTCCCTTGCTGTGCCTCCCTTTTCAGGTAGCACTTGCTCGGGCTCTCTTGGTTACCAAAACCAGAGAGAACGACAACTTTGCAGAGCAACCTGCTTGCACTGAGTTGTACACTGAAAAGCCCCCAATACCCCTATATATATAGCCGGGTCATGGGATAGGGTTCTCTGTCCCTGGTAATACGGGACTAAAAGTAGGAGTAGAAGGGTTTGAGATTTTCCAAAAAAGAAACCAACTCGCAACCTGAACCGATCATTTCACAACTGAAACGGTCAGTTGGGGACCTGAACCGGTCGGTTGACACCTCAACCGATCAGTTGGGACCCTTGAACCGGTCGGTTCACTCCTGAACCGATCGGTTGGGGTTCCTGATCAGTTCCAGATTGACTTTCCTTCTTTTGTTTCTAATTGGTATCGAATACCAATCCTTGTTCCAATCAAATTGGGCAAGTGAAACGCAAGGAAACTTCTCACCAGTCTTACTTTCCCAACTTGCTCGATTGCACCAGTTGAATCGATCGTTTCAACACTTGAAGCAATTGGTTCACCCTGATCTTGAGCCGATCGGATCAACACTTGAGTCGACCGGTTAAACAAGCTCAGCCGACCGGTTCATCACATGAGCCGATCGGTTGGGAGCACAGATTGTGCAGAATCAGTCAATTGTGATTTCAATCAATCTGATACTCCAATCAATGCGTCCAACACCTTGAACATTATGATATTGAGCTATCGATTAATTGAGTGTTTAATTGAACTACTAAACTCCTGTAGTAATAAATCTAAACATTGCTTTTGGACAAAACTCCTCTTCCAGGTTAAATCCTATGTGTGTGACCTTGCAGGTCCATTTCACGTTGGCAGTGAAAGTCCATAACATTTATGACTTCACAAGCAAAGAGCGGTTCCTAGTCACACATCAGTGCTACCCAAGTGAAATAGAAAGTTGGAGAACAACTTTCAATCCTACAATCTGTGAATGGTGTTACAGTGAATGTATAATTCCTTTGTCACTGATATCCTGAATGAACTCGAGGCATGGAACAGTCATCCTGTCAACGTTCATTCATTTCCTTGATCTCAGAGTAGACCGAGTAAGATGTGTGTGACATCAATATCACATATTGATTCACACGTGCATGCGCATGCCTTTCTCAATCCTACTCATCAAGTGGCCAAGGATATCAAACTCCCTCAGGAGGGACAAATCCCATATCTATCACTCACCCCTCAAAAGCCCCATGTGTCAAAGCCACCCAATCATCACCTTTATAACAACCCATGTTTCAGGACTGCGTTTGATGATGTCAAAGTGTACCCAACGACATGTGTTGAGTGTAGTGATTTCAAGTCTAAGAATCACACTCACCACGATCACTATGAGAGCTGACTGTGACTACCAAGTCATGGTTCCAGGTGTCACTCTCACGGTGGGTCTGTCTGGTACCTTCTTCTCTAACAAGTACCTATGTGCTTGGTTTGATATCACTATATCATGACTAATGAGATTCTATCATCAACCAACACCCAATCTAGTCTTCAGTTTTATTGATGTCTATGGTTATTTCCACAATAACAACCGACTAGGGACCAAAAAAGAATGTATACTCTTAACATCTGTATGATCTCATCATTTTGGTCATGAACCTAAAAGCATACGTCATTGAGTAAAACATTCTTTAGACATCTATCATGTTACACCATCATCTCAGAAACAGTTTAAACATATAGATCGGAAATTGCCTTTATTATTATTCAAATCATTTACAAAGTATCCCATTACAATCATCATATGACTTGCTCTATGGGCATCCATACCAATAGGTAAATGGAGCCCCACTAGGTTCTTTCTTCTTGAAGTTTCCTTGATCTAATCCTTGCATGTCATGTAACTTCTTTCTCCTAAGCTTGCTCCTTATCTGTGAGCATCTCGCCCCCAGACATGCATAAAAGAAATGGTAAGTGGAATTGAACATATCATAATATAAAGAAATCTTATAAACTGAAAATAGACTTTGAACATTAAACATTAAACATTTAAAAGACATACAATTACTTTTTAAATTCTCTTTTATCTTGACCTATATAAGGATCCTCGTGTTACACATAAGTGCCTCTTCTCTTATGCATCGAAGTGCCTCTTGGGTTGCACCGAAGTGCCTCTTCTCTTATGCACCAAAGTGCCTCTTGGGTTGCACTAAAGTGCCTCTTAAATTTTGCTCTGAGGAGACTCTTCATGAGGACCTTATATACGCTATCTTTTACATTATCTTTCTCTTGAAAACTCTTGCTTTGCTCTTAAAACTTAACTTTAACTTTACCCTTAATATTCATGAAGATGATACCATAATATAAATACTAAAACATTACATTCCATTCATCACAAGTTCATTGACTCATCCCTTCTCCTACTCCTCCACACACAAGGAAGGATCACCATGGCTACCCCTTGGCGTCACCCTCTAGTCTATCCTCCGTCGTCTAGGGCGTCGCCTACTGGAGGTTCAATTCCGATTAGAATGGCTCTGTGAGGGAATCATCTCCTAGGCTGGTCGCCACCTAGGGCCCTTGCTGGCAGGATAGCATGGCACCACCACCTTGGAACAAAACGGTTGCCCACAGTTGATGAACTCTAGGTCATAGGAAGTCGGAGGGTGATCTACAGAAGGACGAAGGAGACGAAGGTGCCCAAGGCGTTTGACCTTGTTCCTCGGCCGTACCTACCATGGCTGTTGTTTGGAAGGCACCATCATCACCTTTAGATCAAGGCACTTGGTACTTCTTCCTCCTCTAAACCTCAGCAGTAACAACATATGTTGATCTATGAGTTCAAAATAGTTGCAGCAGGCTCCCCCGTGAGAGATAACAGGAGGCCTGGACCAGATCATGGTATTGAGGTCTGTGCCTCACAACATCTTGGTCGACTTCCTGGCCGAGGCTAGGGTTCTTTCCTTACTTGATGGTAGATGGCCATGCCAGCGAGAGGGAACCCTAGGTTTAGGAGAAGGGTGACAATAGTTGAAGAATGGGATAAGGAAAGATGACTCCGTAGGGTTTTCGTGTGAAGTCTCCATATATATAGATATAAACGTACTCCTCTCAATATCTTGGTTTCCTTCTTCTCTCTTCATAAGCGGAAAGATGTCTACCCTTCGGAAAGAAATAACTACATGCCTCTTATAAAACTAGAAATTCCAATGTTATGAGAAGAAATTCTCCAAACAAAACCTTACTAGTCAATCAACCTTATTTATGTGTATTATTTCTTTAATTATAATATTGAACTGAATCTAATTCATATGTTATCTTTAACACCTCTTATCTAGAAAATTCCACACTATTCCCATTTAGTCATTTAAATTTAAATTTAATTCATTGATTGATTGGGAATTGTGAAAATCACTTTTCTTTGTGAAATCTAGATCCCAAATTCGAGATTATAACTTATCATCCATGTCATGTATATATTCTTTACCCTTTTGAGCAACTATCATGGAAGGAGAGAGAAAAAAATTGAGTAATTGTATTTATGAATCTTATTCTAAAAGCTATCAAAGGAAAGAAGGATTCTTATTAAAATAGTCTAACTCTTAATTTTGAAATATTTGTCT